>OY728158.1:698187862-699552862 GCA_963277665.1 Viscum album
TCAATATGTCGTCGATAAAGACCACGACAAATAAATCGAGGTAAGGCTAAAAGATACTTTTCATAAGGCCCATGAACACTGATTGAGCATTGGTTACGCCGAATGGAATAACCAAGAACTCATAGTGGCCATACCGACATTTGAAGGTCGTCTTCTGCACGTCCTCATCCCGAACTCTAAGCTGATGATAGCCTGACCTGAGGTCTATCTTCGAGAACCACCGTGCTCCCTTGGAGCTTATCGAAGAGGTCGTCAATCCTTGGTAGCAGATACTTGTTCCTCACGGTTACCTGGGTTCGGGCGACGGTAATCGACACAAAGTCACAATCTCCCGTCTTCCTTCTTGGCGAACAATATCGTGGAAGCCCAGGGTGAAACACTGGGTCAGATGAATCTCTTTCATGAATGTCCTCCAACTGTACCCGTAGCTCTCAAAGCTCGGCGGGAGCCATCCTATATGCTAGGGTGGATATCGGGGTTGTCCCGGGGTACAGGTCAATATAAAAGTCTACCTCTCTGCGAGGAGGTAGTCCTGGAACTTCGTCGGAAAACATCTGCATACTGATCCCCACTGTAGGCAAGCTCTGACTCCACACTTCAACTACTCTAGGATGAGGCTAGCCAACTGACGAGTGATGGGCTTTCATCTCCTCTGTGAGAGTCCATCTTGTGCTGCAATGGCTCCCTTCTCACCGGTGAAGGTGAACCTGCTCCCATCGGTGCGTACACACCGCACTTGCGCCTAATACAGTCAATATGAGCATGGAATGTAGATAACCAATCATGGCCAAGATGACGTCGTAAGGCCTTGATGCCGCTTCAAGAAGATCCTAGCCGAAGCTCTATCCTCCTAGAGTATGCTCACACTGTTGGAACCGGTGAGTAATCGTTGAGTATGCTCCCGTTGGAGTCTATAGCTGTAAGGATCGAGCCAATGGCTCTGTCGGAATCCTCCAAGCTCCGAAAAAGGGCAGAGGCTATTAAAGAATGACTCGTTCCTGTGTCTATAAGAACTGAAGCCAGGGTAGAATAGACACAGATAGTACCTCGAATCATCTCAGGCACGCCGTGGTCATAGGCCTCTGATGCCTGAAGTTGTGCCTGCCTCTTGCCCGCCAGCTCCCAGTGGTCGGGTGGACCTCCTGGTGGTAGTGGGGTGGTGGTAGGAGCCTCAAAGCGTCGCCCACCACCTGCTGCTCGGCTAGATCCCCTGCCTCATCCGCTTACTCCCTACGGACTGCCACGGTCAACCCTCTGCCTCTGCCTGGAGGTCCCTCAACCGTCTACTGCTCCTCCGCACGGAGGGTCAGGTAGTCACGAGCCATGTAGCCCTACCCGCCGCATGCGTAGCACTGTCTGCCTCTTGAAAGACTGGCTCTATGCTGAGTTCCCCACGCCTCTGTTCCAGTGTCCTGAGGTTATCTTCCTGAGGGTCTGGTCCGCCTGGACCCATGTGTCATCTGTTGGACTACCAGCTGTAGAAGACTCTGCTACGTGCCGCCCTACGGTAGGTTCTCGCCGCTGGTGTAGACTCAGCAAGAAAGCTCTCGATGAGAAGGGCTCGCCCAGTACTCCTACCTGAGTCGAAATGCTGAGGGAGATCAGGGATGCACAGATCTCATGCCTCAATCCCTTCTCGAAGTTCTCGGCCCGAAAGAATGGGTCATGTACCATGTCCGTCGAGTAGCGCGAGAGATCGGTAAATCTCGTCGAGTACTGGGAGACCGTCAAGCTGCCCTACCGCAACTGTAGTAGCTCCTGGATGCGCACCGCACGGAGGGTGGTTGGGACGAACTCCGAGCGGAAGAGGCTCTCAAAGTCCGTCCAGAGGAGAGATGTCTCATCGTGCACGTGGAGCATCAAGCTCCACCATCTGCCTACTACCGCGTGCAGGAGACTCGCTGCAAGGATCACCATGAGGTCTGATGGTGTCCCTACCAAATAGAAAACTCGTACAACTGACTCCAGCCAATCCTAGGATGCTTGAGGGTCCGTCTCCCCGCAGAACCTAGGCGGTCGCTGATGCTGAAACTCGTGAAGTTCACTAAGGCAACGTGCACTGTCAGCGGCTGGGGATGGTAGCATCGATGGCTCGGGGGGTAGAGGTACTGCCAGAGCCTCTTCTGTCAAAGGGCCCTACAACGAGGCCTTGTCGCTCGGTGGGCTGTCATCACGTACAAAACTCAGAAGCTTAACTGGCTACCATAGTGGGGCCATCCTGAAAAAAAAACAAGTATGCCATGGTCAAACAATATAAGTGGTGAGATAACACAATGTAATCTCAAAGAAAACATGAAACACACATGCAATCAATGTTTTCGTGCTTTAAGTCAGAAATTAGAATCCAGGGTCCTGGTGTACGGATACGTCGGCTGACGCACCAACACTGGACACCCTGGACTGATAACCACACCCAATACCCTTAACACTATTGCTTCACATAGAAGAAAGATCAGAGTCCAAAGTTCTGTGGTAGAACTGAACTCCTCTAATACCAATGTGTCACGACCCGTCCTCAGGGCCCATATCATGACTACCCAAAGCCCGCCTTCCATAGGCTAGGGGCTGGCGACTAGCACCAAGGCGTAATTCCCAATAAAAAGGGAAGGCATTGCCTTTGTAAATTAAACAAACACCACAGAGCACGAAATAAGAAGTAAACACTATGTAAAAACTGGGTACAATAGTACGTGCGGAAAAGTAAGTGGTCCAGAATACAAACCCAATATGAAAGTAAAGTACAACTCGAAAGGAAAAAAACAGAAACTAAAAGTAAAGCCGCATCGTAGAGCCGTCCACTGGAAGTCCCACCTGAAAGGTGGGTACAGATAGCCTCCTCAACTCCACGGTCCAGCCATCCGCTCCGTGTACGTCCCGCCCAGTGGTCCACCTCCAGGTACCATCTTGCTCCACAAGCCTCCACCACAATCAATGTTGTCCGTCGTCTGCATCCAACACAATGTAGTGTGAGCATAGCCCATGCAGGGGTGAGTATAAGCTACTCAGTAGGGACCCCGAGACTCCCTAAGGTCTTCCAGAATCCAAAAAGGAAAATCCACAAAGGAAAGATACAAACAAGAAGTAACATCCGACAATACATAGGTATATGCCCATACATATACCTAATTCATCAATTCCAGTTCATCTCCAACATCCGAGCCCAAGTACAACCCAGTCCACATAGGAATACATAACCTGTTCCACATAGGAAATCACAACCCAATCCACATAGGAAAGCATAACGTAATCTACACAGGATATCAACTCAATCTTATCGAGGATAAGATTGAAAGTCAAGACTCAGCTCACACAGGTATACTTCTTCATAAGACGATAGAGATGATCAGATGTAGCCACCGATTCATCTAAGCTGTCGGACCCACACAAGATCATTAGGTACTAACCCCCACAATGAACCACAAAGGATCAATAGGTACTAACCCCCACAATGTCCCACATAAGATCTGACCCACATAGGATCGGTAGGCGTTGGCCCAAACAGGACCGCTGAGCGCTGACCCACACAGGATCTGTCCCACATAGGATAGGTATCATTGATCCATGTAGGATCGCTGAGTTCTGTAGTCGTTGCCATCGAATCCCCAAAGGATTTCTGTACAGTCATCATCATCGTCACAGTCGCAGCCAGCTCTAGGGTTCCCGCACACAGTAAGCTCATTCGGGAGGGTCCACTCCATGAGCCGAGGGGCTGATACATCAACTGACATGAAGTTCGGAGTTTATGTATCAAAATCTTCTATATCGTCAACAGGAACTCAACGTCACAGACGGTGCGTCAATCGGACGCCCGGTCTGAGAGTTATTGGCTTTTTCGTCCAAGGGGCCCAGTTGGTTTTTAAGTCAAAACCAACCCGACCATACTCCAACTGCGACTAAACCTTGAGAGGAGTAAGATAAAAGGTCCGTTTCACTTAGTGGAATCCAACAAAGTCGACAACACTTCAATCGGACGTCCGGAGCTCAAGTTATAAGCATTTCCACTACGAGGGCCCGGTTGGTTTCGTGTTCGAACCAACCTGGCCGAAGAAAAAGTTCTTCAAAACCTTGATTGTAATATACCAAAACGGCCGTCTCGATCCAAGGATCACATCGCAGCTGACGGTGCATCGATCAGAGGTCCGTTGCCCATGTTATGGGCAAAAGACCGGAAGAGGTCCGAAAAGGGGGGTTTCGGGCCCGGCCCGAGACCCCCTAGGTCAGCCCGAACCAGGTCGACCCGAACCGGGTCCCGGTTCGGCCTGCTTGGCCGCGGCCCAGCCCGGCTGGAATGGCCCGGCCCGGCCTGGGCATGGCCCGACGCGCTGGCGAGGTCCGCTGGCCATCTCGGCGTGACCGAGCTTGGCGAACAGGGGGGGGGGGCTGCCCCCTGTTTTAATTAAACGATGCCCCCACGTGGGGGGCCACTCCTCCCTTCCAGCTGGGGGTTACGAACCCCCGGTTTCTCCCCTGACCAGTCGGCCCTCTCCGGCCGGCCGGCTGTTGTCGCCACGAGACCGGCGCGGTCCCGTCCCCCTGCTCCGACACTAGTGTCCAGAAGCCGGCCGCCGCTCCCTACTCCGCCGCGGCCTTGGTCCGACCAGCGCGGCGCAATGGCGCCACGCCCCACCACCGCGGCCCTGCTCCAGCTGCGGTGTTTTTTTGATTCTTCGACGCGGCGCGATGGCGCCGCGACCTTGATCGACTTCAACGGCGCGGCGCGACGGCGCCGCACATCCTTGCCGCATGATCCCGCGCGGTGCGACGACATCGCGCCATCTATGTTCCAAACCACAACAAGGTCAACAACAGAATTAAGGGAGGAGGCTCGGCCGTGTTTTTGCGGTCCAACCCCCTCCTGTTAATCAATAGAAAGCAGCTAAGATTACGAAGAATGCTCGAATATTCAAGAACATATATTCCAACCCCTACCTCGAGCATAGTTGAACGAAGGCTCGTCGCGGAATTGAACGTCGCGGGAGAAGGTGTCGTAGAAGGAGAGGGTCATTGGCGTCGCGGTACACGGCGTCACGTTGTTAATCTCTGAGGAAGGTGTCTCTCACCGTCACCCGTCGGAGGAGGTCAGCATTCTTCGTCGGCGGCGGTGCGTTCTTCGTGTTCTTCGACGAAGAAGAAGAACTTCAAGCCTTAGAGATTTTCCCCCCAATCCTCTCACAACCCAACAAATCTAATAAAATAAGTTTTTGTCTTATTTTATTTCTCATGCCAAGTATTTTAAATTCAAAAACGAAACAATCAATTAATTGAATTAATTGAGAAGTTTAAACCTCCCAATTAATTAGGCATTTAATAATTAGATAAACACAAGAGTTGACTTTCATTTAAAGGGGGGGGGGGGTGCGGGTGCGTTACCTAATTAAAAGAGGGGGTTGAAGACATTAATAGGTGGGGCTCATGTGGGACCCACCCCCAAATATCCTACCTAGTGGAGTAGGATATAATGGGTCCCACTCTAACCACTTAGCTTAGGTTAAACTAATTTAAATAAAATAAAATTGGTTGCACCATTTTATTTTATTCTTTTACTTAACCCAAAAATTTTAAGTACAACACCCGAGCAAACGCAACTCTAGAAAAGGTTTTCTTAAGCAAATATCGGCGCTGCGATTCCATCGGTGCCTTCAGAATTCGATTCCAAGCACTGGTTCAAAAGTTAGGAAAACCCGCTCGTTCGTTCACTTAACGTACCCGAGCTAAACTTCGAAAAATGATTTCGGGCACACCGGGCCTCAGAATCAGGTGCCGTCAGAAATTTCATTCTTGTAAAATCCAAAAGAAAATTAAGAAAAAATTTCCCTTGAATTTTATGGGTCTTTAAAACCCTCTAAACCTTGGTGAATATAATGGACATGCAATGCCGTGGTTGGGGTGTTTTATGGAGCGAACCATTGGGGGGTCCACGTTAGCGTGGCTATGTGAATAATCAATAGTCGTTAGTGTGCCTATGAGAATGAGCATAAGGAAAAGCAATGAAATGGGAAGTATCATCCAAGAGACTTTGAAATTTCTTCATGCAAACTTGAGGGGCCACATGGGAAACAAGTGTATGACGCAGGTGTGTCGCACATAAGAGAGGCTCGATCACGGTTCCTCAAGGTGAGGGAAGAACATGGAGTGAATGTCAGAGAATGGGTCAGGAAAAAATAAGAAGTGTGTGTTCAAGATGGAAGGTTTACGTGAAAAATGAAGAGGTTGTGTGCAAGAGGTACAGGTGGAATGAAAGATGGAAGGGATGCGTGTAATACGGAGGGGTTGCCTGAAAGACAGAGGGGTTTCACACAAGTTGTACTGGTGGCGCGCAAGTTGGACCGGTGGCACCCAATCGGGACAGGTGGTGTGAAAACACGAGGGGTTGAGTGTGAGATGGGAGGTTTTTTCATAGTTTGTGGCACGAAATAATGCAATAAGTTTAGTGAACTTGCACGCAACATGGGACCCCTTGTGAAAAAATCACATCAGGAATAAACGAAATTCACTAGGATCTGTGGGCCTATCCGAAGGCACCCCTGGGGAACCTATCACGCAACAACCAATACCTGAAGGCTATTGGTGTCTTGTGCAGTCATGGGAGATGGAGTTTTCACACTTCAGATCTTCACAACATCTTCTATTACCATCCTTGAAGAGCAGGGATACATTTCATTTTATAGTTTGAGGCCTCAGAAAGGCGTGCAAGATCCTGGCGCGCAAACTCCGGTCGGTCATCAACTTGGGCGCGCGAGGTGGACGGGCATGCAAATGGCCATTCGTTGTCACCTTGGGTGCGGAAATGGGGCCTAGGGTGTCTAGTCGCAAAGGGAAAAGTTTCGAGTGTGGAAGGGAAGGCCGGCGCACAACAGTTTGCACGCCTGAAGGCCTCTTGCGCGCGCCTTCCATATCTTGCGCGCGCCCGCCTCCCGGTCCCCGGGATCTCTACTTTTTTTCATTTTGGATTTATTCTTTTCTCTTTTATCCAACCTATGTGGAACTTTTCGTAATTTCAGGATCCACATATACATCGATGATTTAGTGTTTCGGTCATGAAAATGTTATGAACACTTGGCTAACCTATAAATAATCTTCCGTTAACTACAACAATATAGATTTAAGATGAACACCTTGAAATGTTATTTTGGGTTATCCTTTGGAAAATTTCTCAGAATAGTGGTACACCTTAATGAAATAAATTTAGATCCTATGAAGAATAAATCAATCCTTGTAATTTCACCTCCGAGAATCCTTAATTATTTGAGAGGACTCCAAAGAAACTTTTCCAACATCTGGTTCTTCATAGTAAATTTGGTAGGCATGTTTTTTCCCTTCACCAAATTAATGAAGAAGGGGGGCATGTATCAGTGGACCAATGACATCCTAGAAACATTTAATACCCTTACGAAATGAATCTTTATCCCATCATTATTAATGCCTTCTGTAGAAGGAAATATTCTCATTCTGTATGTGACATATTTGGGGTGACCAGCGGGTTCCTTGCAAGAAACAATGATTCATGGAATGAAAACTGTATCTATTATCTCATTTGAACTATCCTCGGCATAGATAATTGATACTAATATGTTGAGAGATGTTTTTGTACATCAATATTCACATTTAATAAGTTGAGGTACTATATACAACACCATGAGGTCTAATAGTTATCTAGGAATAACCCACACAAATACATCCCCATTAATCTTATATTGATAGGGAGTTTAGAACGGTGGGTGGGTATTCTATAGTATATTGATGCGCTTTTTTGTTCGTTATAAAGAAGATAAAAGCAAGGACTTGGAATATTTTATCAATGTGAACCAATCTTCAGAAATTTCATTGTTAAATACTGAATATATAGACGAGGAGGTGTTCTACATTCAGGGAACCCTCAAACATGGGAAATGTATTTTCATGTCTCACTAAGAAATCCAATATATAAGATAATGGAATAACATATGCTCACCATAGTTGAGTTAGGGGTCATTATAATTTCCCAATTTGAGTAATCCTTACTCTATGTACCAAAAATGATGAAGAATATCATTCTCTCATTGCAAGTTTGAAACTGGCACTCCAAATTTCAGTTAATCACTTAGAGGTTAAATGTGATTTTGAGTTGGTAAACAAAAAAATCAATGGGGATTATTACATAAGAAAATAATATATTATACCACTATTTTATTTTTTATATTTGTTTATGGTAGAGTTCCCCATAGAACCAACATTAAATCAAGTCCATTGATTGAAAAATTCACATAAAAATGCACTTAAAAAATCTTCCATATCTTTGCTGGATCAAAATTAGGAAAAAATATTCATTTCCATCACCCTTCGTAGAATGGTATCTCTTTTTTTTTTGATTCATAATAGATGAGATAAAAAAATAATCTTTATATCTATCCCATATTTCCATACCACAGCATGAATGATTCCAATTATAGACTACCTTCAGGATGGAGTACTCCCACTACATAGGGAAGAAAAAGAGAAAATCTGATGGTGAGCATCTAACTTCACTCTATGTGATAGTCCGAATTAGTAAAAGGTTCTATAAAAATGAAGCTTTGATAGAGTACTTATCAAATGTATTGATGTAGAATAAACTATAGTCGTTATGGATGATGTACATGTTGGGGCATGTGGTGCACATTAGTATGGATATACGCTTTCCCACCATGTTTGAAGGCATGGGTACTACTAGCAATGAATGACACAGGATTGCAAAAATTAAATTTAAAGGGTCATTCATCCCATGTGAAAGCCATATTCAATCATCAACCCCCGTAGGTGCTACAACCAACTACTCATGTTCATTTTTCATATGGGGAATGGAAGTTGTAGGACCATACATTCCGACTACAGCCAAGTGGTTAAAGAATATCTTTACTAGTACTGATTTCTTCTCCAAATGGGCTGAGGAGATACCCCTAAATGAATTTGGGGAATAAGAATTGTTATGTTCGTAAAATATAACATCATTAACAGATTTGGGGTCCCTCAAAACATATGGATATAAAATGGAACCATTCTCTTTTCTACATAGGTTGAAAAGCTACATTAAGAGTACAATATCAAATCCAACCATTCATCCTGCTATCATGCAGCAGATAATGGATAGATAGATTCTTTTAACAATACCATATTTAATATACTATAGAATATGATGGATAAAGATAGTAATTACTTTCATGAAAGACCTATCACACCTTATGGTACTACTAGACTACAGACTATACAACAACATGGGAAACCCGATACTTGTTGGTGTAATGAATGGAATCATTATTTCCGAAGGAATATTAGTTTCCATCACTCCATACTTCTATATGTGCTCAGTTATCTATAGATGAACTATATCTAAAATGGCTGGATGAATTGGAGCGACTAGATGAAAAGTTACTACACACCATGTACCGTTTGGAGGTCTATCACAACCAGCTAGAATACACCTTTAACAAGAAGGTCTGGCTTCATTCATTCCCCCATGGAGAGTGGTTTTTGGTCCTTAAGACTCCAATTATACTACAAAAGAATCCTCCAGAGCTTTTACCAAAGTGGGAGGGACTTTACTAGAGACATTAGTTCCACTATAGAAGAGATTATTATTAAAACACAATGGATTGGGAACTCACTATTACCATAATGAATCAGTGGTTTTGATTGAATTAGTTTTTGTAATAAAATGATCTATGTCCCAGAAAAAATTTTCTAAACAAGATCATGGGTATTTTTCACATGGCCTTAAAATGCCCAAAACAATGTCCTTGTCACATGACAATAAAATGTATGGCATAATGTCCTTGTGTCATGACAATAAACTGAAAGACACCTTTTTTCCTACCTCATGACATTAAACTACATGGGTAACATCATTTGGATTCTATGTTAAGACCTAGTGCACCACAATCAGAGATATCCCTCCTAGTCCCTTAAAAATGGGCCTCTATTTTTTGTGTTGGTCCCAATCACATCACTACATCCCCTCAAAGAGTTCAGATTCCCTCTTGTCCAGTCATGATGTAGAAAGCTGTGATGACCCAATTCATCAGTCCCACTAATATAATTTCCACATAATAATTGAATTTGGACCCCCTTTTACATGTATAATTCCCAACATTTTCGTGCATTTACCTCAAGATGATAAATTTCACACCCAACATCCTCTTAATAAGATGATAAACTATATGATCCGTTCATGAAATACACATGTCTTGATACTCATTCCAATGATATATGTAGTGACACATAGATCTCCAATCCTGGGTCTAGCCACGATTTCAGAAAATAAAACCCCCTTTATTTCCCTGTGTATTAACCAGATCTACATAAGGAACATCTATAGTATATATGACATGATTATCATTACAATATGATTTTTAGTGATAAATAGTAAACAATTATTCAGCCTAACCATTAATTTGGAATTTATTAAAATCCCATTTCCCCATGTAAGATCTCAATAGGTATGGGGAACATCGGTTCATTAAGAACTACATGTGGTTTGATTCTCATTCCAATGATATAAAAAGTGACACATGTAACTCCTATCTTAGGCCTCACACTGAAAAATTTGATAGCTCTTTTCACTATGTCTGGATCAAATCTGCATAGGGATCCTCATCAAGAAAAACATGTGTCTTGATTATTATTTTAATGAGATACATAGTGATTCCCATATCTCCTATCACGGGTCCCGCCCGGAAAAAAATATAACTCATTTTTCCTATGTCTATATTAGATCTCCAAAGTCAATCTATTATGGACCATAAGTGTGACTTCACTCCTTCCATACCAAGATGCATAGTGACACCTGGTTCTTAGCCCCTGGTGAAGCTGCAACACTTCTTTCACATGAGGTGACCAACCTCTTTGAAATCAGATATTAAATGGAATGGTTCTTAAATAACTATGCGTGGCTTGATTCTCATTTCAATGATATATGTAGTGACTTCTGGATCTACAATCCTGGATATAGAAATAATTGAAAAATACCCCACTCCCTCTATATGAATCATACCTGCACATGGATCCTTAAAGTACTACATGTTTCTTGATTCATTCCGCAGAAAGATATGATGTGATGTCCAAAATTATAATATTGGGTCCAACCATATTTTAATCACAAATAACCTTTAAACCCTATGTATGAATATAGTCTACCTAGGGAACCTTTCAAGAATAACACATGTATTGTTTCCTATCATTATTGGAAACATAGTGACACCCAACATTTTCAACATTTATTCTAGCCTCATTTCCAAATTTCAAATCGAGAAATCAATGTCATTTTGCATGATGATAAACTACATGATTTATCCAGAACTATGTATGGAATAATTCTCATCCTAATGAGATATGTAGGGATGCTTAGATCATATCTCTTTGTCTAGCCACAAAAAATATAAATGCCCACATCTTTTAATTATGATGTGTTTGTGTCCTCGAGGAATCTTTTTCAACCCATTGCTTCTCACACCGAGCATGAATCAAGTGAGCTGAAGAAATTTGGTAAAATATTTTCCGTACATAAGTATGTCATATAAATTTACATTTATGTTACCCTATTTTACCTAAAATATTCCTTTTCATGTCAATATCACCCATATCCTTGCTACATGATGTTAAACTACATGGTTCTTTAAGAACTATTTTTTCATGATTCATCCCCCATGAGATATGTAATGATATCCATATCTTTAATATTGGTCCCATACCTAACACAATTTGGGAAATACTTCCACTCTACCATGTATGAGTCATATCTCCATGTGAATACCCAATATGAGTTCAAACCCTATGCACAAACTCATATAAAAAAACCCCACATTATCCTCCACTCATGACATCAATCTGGGTGGGGACCATTATTTAAGAATAGTGCACATCTTGATACTTACTCTAACTTGATACATAGTGATGATTGGGCCCTATGTTATATTCCATCCACAATATTCCATTTCTCTTCATATAGAAACACCATCATCCCTACCACCTGACATTAAACTACATGGCTAATGTCTTTTCAACATCACTTTAAACTACACAGTACCAAAATAACAATGTAGGGAAATATTCATATCTTATTGAGATAGGTGGTGATGTCTAGGCCTTATGTTCTTGTCCTAACCATGGGGTTAATATGATACTCTTCTTTTTTTGTATACAAAAAAGGATCAATGTATGATATTTAATTAAGGTCCCCGTCATTAGGGGAACCCACTAATGAAATAGAAATTTCACCCTTCTACATATGAGTCAGATCTATACTCGGGGTTAAAAACTCATGGCAGATATCAGTCAAGATGCTCCCTTGGTCCTTGAACACTTATCTTTTACAATTCATACTCTATATCATAGAAACTTTTAGTCATTCATAATATTTCTTCACCTCTAGATGACATAATTCCTGATAACAGAAGGAACCTCTTCCTTACAATATAGCACACACCCTTGATGGCCATTCATAATTCAAACCTCATCATGACCATGTTACACAAAGGATATAAATATTTTACTATACAATAAATACCCCACTTGGCCATTCATAAAATAGTCCTCATAATTGGTTTGTCAGCCAGTGTTAACTTTTCTCTTGTGAAAAAACTCTTTTGTCTTCATAATCATTAATAACAATATATTTAAACCCATGATTCGAAATAGTCTATGGTAATATTGAATTGTTGTCCTGTATTACCTCTCTTGATCTATGAACCCCCAATTCCTTGGTTTATAATTCCCTACTTCATATGTTCAAAGTCTACTAGAACATTTTTTGTCTGAAAGGCCATAAATCCCTATTATTTCCTTAATGCTTTGGTCCTAGTTGTATGGCGTAAAACAATAGGGACCACTGTTCCTATAATTGGGAAGGACCATCATTGAGAGCCTATTCCCCCAATTCTAAAAAAACATAACTTGAAGTACCCCTTCCCTATTCAAGTACTTTTCTCAACAAACCAAAATCTATTATTTTAGATATAAGAATATCCAAAAACAATCATCATCATTTAGTTTTATAATGTATGAATTATTGAGAACTATTTTTCCTGACTATGCAGTACACTCCCCAGTTAGCCTTGCATAAAATTCCCACATAGTGGTGTTTTTAGCCAAAGGACTTTATTAGTTGACTATGTATTATGTTCCCTAGTTGGCCCTTTATACAACATCCCCCTTAACAATTTGTTCAAGCATCAGTAACTTCATCCTTGGAAGAGAAATCTCTAACACCATAAGACCTTTTCCAATATAACTATTTGGATCATGGAATCCATGAATCATAGCTTACATCATTATACATTATTTACTAAAAATTGAAATACATTTCCAAATAAACACTGGGAGAATCGTAAATAATACGTTCAATTCTAAAGGCCTTCTGTTATCTCCCCATAAAGTCCTTGAAGTGTGACTTTAAACAATCCAATGTAATGTCCATGTGGTACAACATTAAACTACACACCATAATTTCCTTTCTTCATGACTTTTAAAAGTATAGTATAATATTCGTATGATATGAATTTAAAATAAAGAAATCATAATTTCTTAACCATAATACGTTAAAATACACGTTCAATGTCTTAGATGCATGAAATTACACTGCGTGATGCTTATATCATTGTTAGAAAGAAGCCTCCCCCTATCACTGAACATCTAAAATGTACCCTCCTTGATATGATCCTAATTCATGTAGAAGTGGTGTCTCATTAATGGATTGTACCAATACAGATATTATCAGTATTCTGAGACACCTTCCTCTACCCAAAAAGGTCTTGAGAAATCTGAATCCGAAACATCGAATGTTAGTAATAAAATGTAAATTTTTTTAAAAAATAATTTTTTTGACTATGGATTATATCCCCCTACTGGACTTTCATAAGTTCTCCACATAATAGAAATTTCATCGCATGGTTGCGAATATTTTACAATGTAGTATGTTCCCCTTTTGGCCTTTCATAGAATATATCTTATATTGGGTTTGTGAACCATTGGTAACATCATCCTTAGGAGAGACCTCCTATATTCCATAATAACATGTTTTATAATTGGTAACCACAAAATAATGGCTTAAGATTCATCAATTAGATAACTACTTTTTTTTTGAACATTAAAGGCCCACATTATTTTTTTGGGTCAGTATCTCAAAACATACAGTCAAATATGTTGAACCTAAAACACAAGTATTATTAGTCTAACTTGAAAGATGTTAAAATAACAACAAAAAAATACAACGTACTATAGAGATTGAAAATCAACAAATATTATTGTGGACAAAAGTCAAGTCTCTTTTCACTAGACCTGAACGATGCACAATTTAGGCAATATCGAGTTCTAAAAAGATAAAATCCAAAAAACTTGTTAGGGGGGAAACCAAAAAATGTGTGGTATAATAAAAATCTAAGTCATTCCCACTCTTCCATCTTTATATTTCGTTTTGGAAAAAAATTATGGAAATGAAACAAAAGACACAAGGTTTGTTGGGTTTTCTATAGAACTCTGACAACAATAAAGCAACACTCACTAAGACCCCTAACTTAGGTAAAAAATAGAGCACCCCCATCCCTACCATTTTGATTATGATTAGCAGGAATGAAGATTCCATTCTATGAAAATAATATTCAATGTTATGATTTTAGGAAGATGTCATGGATGATGTTTATGATCATTGGAATTTTTTTTTCATTTGTGAACAAAAGAAGAAAGGACCCCATAGGAATACCCGTAAAATATCACTACTAGAAAATTTCCGTATACCCACGGTTTCAAACTATGGGTATGGACCATCAAAATGTGGGTATAGGCTATACCCACGGTTTGACGAACAATGGGATCTCAAGGCATCGGGATTGCTGTATACCCACAGTTTTGTAGAAACCGTGGGTATAGCCCACTGAAATTTCATCTTACCCACGGTTCTGGTAAACCGTGGGTATACATCTATATCCATGCTTTACAGAACCATGGTTATAAATTTTTACTGTAGAAATTATATACCCACAGTCAAGTAAACCATGTGTATAGAAAGGGTTCCAGAAACATATATACCCATGATTGAAAAACCGTGGTTATAAATCATTTTCCCAGAAACAGAACCTGGACACCCCCTACAGCCCCTCCCTACCCACTAGATAGACACCCCCAGCACAACCCCTCTCCCCAAGTATAGAACCCCCTTGCACACACCCCCACTGGACCCCCCCTATTGGACCCCCCCTGGACACCCCCAAAGACCACCATAGACACCCCACCTGCACCCCCACTGCCCCCTCCTAGACACCTCCTTGCACACCCCCATTGGAACCCCTACTGGACCCCCTGGACACTCCCTTCTGGACACCCCTCCCCACCCTTGGACACACCCCTTAGACACCCCACCACTGGCACCCACCCAGCCAACCCCCCTCCACACCCACTACCCCATACACCCAGCCCCACCTCCCCCCATGCACCCAGCCCCCACCCCTGCACACATCCCCTCCCCCCTGCTGTGGGCAGGCACGGGGAGGGGAGGGGGAGGTAGTTGTGGGCAGGGGGTAGGCAGGGGGAGGGGGGGGGGGGGGCAGCTGCAGGCAGGGGGCAGGCAGCGGGAGGGGGGGAGGAGGCAGCTGCAGGCAAGGGGTAGGCAAGGGGAGGGGGAGGGGGAGGTGGGGAGGCAGCTGTAGGTAGTGCATTGGTGGGGTTGGGTAGAGTAGGTGGAAGACAGTGCATGGGAAAGGGGGGAGGGGGGGTCTGCTCTAGGCAAGGGGACTGGGGGTAGGGGTGGGGGGATGGGAGGGGGTCTGTTGTAGGCGAAGGGGATGGGGGTAGGGGGATTATAGAAATGGGGCTGTGAGAACATGAATAATGTTCACGTAGTTGATTTTTTTTCAATTTAGTGGTAGTGGAAGACGTAATATTGAAGAAGACATTCTTATAATTGGAATAGTGACATCCGATATCTAAAGATTGAAATTTTTCGTGAGTTTTTGAATGGTATTAGAGCACTAGATAGATATATCAAACACATTTATATACCAATTAGAATACTAGAGCAATTCATGGAGATATATATTCTCATGAAAAATCATTGGAACAATGATGACACCTTCTCACAACCAGTATTGGTGTTGAGTGTAATATGATACCTAATAACCAAATTATAAATACTTTTCTACAAAATTAATACAATATTTTTCTAATACTAATTATAGACAAACCAAGGAATTGATTTCCACATCGGGGATAAACCTAATAAAAAATAATTCATGTTGTTGTCTCTTATTTATTTAACACTTCACACATGGAAGTGGTTGTTGGGAATTTATATATATTACATAGTCTCCCACATATATTTCACAGTATCCCATCCATCTCACACTCAAATAAAGTCCTGAAAAAATAAAAATATGAAAATATTACGACTTTATAAAACATAACAATATTTAAGTAGCCACCCAATCCCACAATTTTGAGGAATTATTAATTAAGGGGAAAAAACCTGTAGTCCATGAAAAACTAGCAGTGGTTAGAATATATCACTCTGGAAAGATGATGCATCCAGATCACACTCAAATAGATTCCTGAAAATATGAAAATACTAAAATATGATGACTATAGAAAAATTAGAAGCATTATAGGAGCCACCCTATCCCACAATGCTAACGAATTATTATCCCCCATTCTCTTTGAAATTTTGGCATCTCTATATTAGGATTCCATTTATAATAATCATATTCAATGATTCTTTACTTCATGATTTCAATCCATCATTGGGATGGATATCAATGAAAGCCTCTATAGAATTCTTTGATATCACCATCCATGGCCCTTTTAGTAAAATATATCGATAGGAAAAGGTCGATCCTCATAGAGGCTGTATGTTTCAATAGACGACTATGATATAAAATAACGGGGATTATGATTTGTTTCGTGAATGATATTTAATGGATAATAAATTCCCCTAAAACTCTTGTGGGGATTGGATTTCCACTACGTGGTTTTCATTACTAAATATTATTGGTGTTATCTCTACTTATAATACGGGGAATTACACTAATGTAGACACACATGATGCGGTGGCATCCATCCAAAACATGTCTCAAACTGAAATACGTCATGAAGGAACGTGAACCTGAAAAAAAAAATTATCTTCAGATCTATGAGTTCCTCTAAATATTCTACCACCCACTAGATGGGATTATGTTAAATATAAAGGGAATGGTGTGGATATATCTATAGAAGCCATGAAACCCAAATAATTTATGACCATTTAAAATAAGTTGAAAATTTATCGATATGATGTTTAGTTTGATAAATTTTGGTGAATCAATGTAGAATTGTTTAGGGAAAATATTTCCACTAAATGAAACTCACACATAGAGGTAAATATATCCCCTCTATTAAATCCACCATTGAATGTGGGAACTTATCTATCAATGAGGTGGGAATCTAGTTATTTGGTTAATTTGGGACCCAAAAAACAAGTCTACATAACCCTAATAGTTACAGATTACGAAAAATTTAATCTCCTAAGGTAAAAATAACAATATTTGTAGAAAGTTTCTCTTAGATGACGCAAGATGGATATCAAAAACTGTTAATGTAAATTCATTCCTATCTATTTTTACCCACTACCTCTAATTAGGAATTGACCATGTAGATAGCTCCTCTAAAATTCCATGAATTCATTAACTCAATTTCTACATGGATTGGATCCTTGGAGGGGTGATGCAAATTAATATATCCAAAAAGAAAATTATTCCCTTATTAGATGGACATAAGCCCTCCACCTAACATTTAGAATACCAAAGTATTAATATTCTATTTTATGGCTGATCCATAGCAGTATCTCATGGAATTCATGGTTTGATGCACCCCTAATATGGGAACACTAGATAAACATGAAGTAATGAAGATCAGAAGCTTCATGAAAAATTAGTAATCTAGAAACACCTATATCAATTTATCTCGGAAATATTCCTCCATCTCTAGTAGTGATCCCAAACATGATGAATAGGTGGTCAAACCAGATAGGCTTCCTATGCATGATCTTAGTGAAAATTCCATCATAGTGGTGTCCTTATACATGGATACCAAATGGAAAGTAGGTAATGGACCATCCAAATAAGGAGTAACCTTTAGAAACAAATTCACCCCACTCAGTGAAAAATTCTAGGATAACAATGTTAATGATACTTGACCCCCTAAATGTGGAGACTAAGTGGATAAATTAAGAATTAATCATTCCCCTAATAATATTGTAGGTACTTTTAATAAGAAATGAAATAAAGTAAAAGATAATAATAAAAATAACAACTCCACTATTGGAAATTATAATACCCCCCACTCTAGGGTGGAAACCCTTGATTTAATGAAGATATTGTTCTGGAATTTCTATGGGAGTGGGAAAGATCCTATAGCCTCAACCCTTGGGAATTTTTTTCTTTCTTATAGGCCAATGCTGATTGGAATTGCCGAACACAATGTGAAATTTGTAGACTGGAAGGACATTAATTGGGATAACCATGGAAAATAGTTTTTCTCACGTAATATGTATGAGTTAACCTTGGAAACCTTGTGAGTTTTGAAACATGATGACATAAAAGTGCTTTCATAGGATATAAGGCCTCATCACATTTCCCTCTCACTCTAATTCTATGGTGTTTCCTTCACTATCCACTTTGTATATTCCTTGTGATTGTACACTAGGAGAAGGGAGATTTTGAAGGATATGATTCAACTGAATGAGAACATGAATCATAATTGTCTTATTATAGGTCAGTTAAACTTTTTTCTTAGTCCATATAGGAATATTTGATAAAATTTATAAATAATTGTCATATTTGAATTGTTTGCAATATTAAACATTGAAATATTACTGATGTTCCTTTTTCTTGATCTATCTTCATAAGGGGATGATTTAATATCAATGGAATACATGAAATAAATCATGAAAATTCCTAATTCAAAATCAAGGAAATGATTTTCCCCATATCTGTTCTGGGGTTCACTCTTCTTAAATTCAACATGGATCATAATCCCCTTATTTTTGACATAAAGGTGGATACCATGAGCTCAGTTCCTTTTCTATTGATTTTTAACAATTCTTGGCTTACCATTACATGATATTGATAAGTGGTCATTAATGGAAATAAGAACAACTAAAATGAAAAACCTATTTTTATTGTTCCTGAAATGCTCAAAAAAATCAAAGGATTCTTGAGAGAATAGAGTAATATCTCCTATTATTGGTTGGATGAGGACTTCAATGCCACTATAATCTATCTTTCCAATTTTTCGGTCACCAACCCGGAAAAATAATTACCTTACCCTAAGGAGATTTAGATTTATTATAAGCATGATGACCTCATGATTCCCAAAGAGAGGCTAAAAAAGATTTAATTCAGTGTTAAGTGGATCAAATATGGTGAAAATAATTCTAATATCTTCCACCATATAAAGAAGGAGAAAAGAAAAAAGAGAGTACTGATTTCTATTTTTATAATTGAACCCAATATCCGATCTAAAAATGACATCTCAAATGTGGTGGTGGACTAATTTAAGATACTCTACAATGATAATGTTAATGGGGAACCTATCCAGCTTACTGATTCCATTTTACCATGAATTGAGGACCATCACAATGTGGCTATATCTATTTCCCCTTTAATGAAGAGGTCAAATACACCTAGTACTCACTGAATATAGAGAGTTCATGAGGCCCAAAGGGTTTCACCAGCATGTTCTTTATGTTTTATTGGGATATAATGCAAGTGTAAATCATGAATTTTGTTAAAGAATTAGTTCTTTCCTGCAATTTTTTTCATGGATTTAATTACAACATTAAATATATGATACCAAAGACTAAAAATGAAATTGAAATAAGATACATTCACCTTATCACCATTGGGAACACTAATCCAAAGATCATCCGCAAAATTCTAACCATGAGGATGGGGAAACATTTACAAAATTTTATCAGTACTAAAAGGTTTGGATTTATTCCTAGTAAGAGCATTCAAAATTGACTCTTTATTACCTTGGAAGGTATCAATGTCATGTGGAATGAAATTAAACATGGTAACTTTTCCCTTAAACATGAAATCTATAAGGCCTTTGACACCATAAAATGGAGCTTCATCTTCCAGATTCTCAATAAATATTTCTTTTCTATCACTTTCATCAATTTGATATGTACCATTCTGAGGAGTACCAGGATGTCGATCCAGATAAATGTCCCCAATGGGGTTTTTTAAATGTTTAAGTGTTCTTAGGAACATGGATCCACTCTAAGGTCTCTTATTGGTTATTACTGAAGATTATCTGAGTCGCTGCATCAATAATCTCTGCGTGTCTGGTCTCTATAGGCCAATAAGGGTAGGAAAGGATAATCATGTTCCCTCACATATTCTCAACATAGATAAATATTATTATCTTCAGGGAAGATAATAAGGGAAACATAATTTCAATGAAATTTCTCTTTTACTACTATAAGAAATATGCATGATAGTCCACAAGTTATAAAAAATGATACATGGTCTTTGGAAAAGGAATTTCAGCCATCAAAAAAATCATAATCACTAATTCCCTTTGTGTGAAATGAGAATAATTACACTTTACCTTGGTACCCCTCTGTTATAGGGGAAGTTTAGATGCTTCCACTGCGGGAAAATCTCGACCAAGATCACTAGTCAACTAGCTAGCTGGAAAGGGAAATGCATGTCCCAATATAGAAGGGTATTCCAAATAAATTATGTCATCGATTTGATGTTTGTGCATGCATTATAAATATATAAATGACCCATTTTTCTTATCAAAATGCTGCAAGCCAATATTAGAAAATTTTCTTTTACTAAATGTATTAATGAGAAGATTTTGGTCTTCACGGCTAGTAAAGATTTCACTAAACCAATCAACATGGGTAGACTGGGTATTAAGGATTTTAGGAAATTTAATGAGGTGCTCCTTGAGAAATTCACCAGGAATTTATTCACCTCACGAGATGGAGGACTGGATTTCCTAAGAGACAGATTCACTCAAAAGTTATGAAATGGTTACTCTGGCTATCTCTTATCAAAAGATTGGCCTACCATCAGATCCACTTTTAATGACATAATTTCCAGGTCAAAATAGGCTATTTCAAATAACTCTAACCTTAACTATTGAAATAATAACTGTATGGATAGACAACTGAATCATATGGAATTACGCCCTCAAAATAAACAAATCATGTCCATTACTGAAATCTATCATAGGATTGATGATATTGTTGGGTTCCTCCCCTCGCACCTAATTCTGGTAATCAAGAGATACTATTTTTTTGATATTGACACTCTCATATGGAAACCAAATTTGGCACGAAAGATCACTGCTATAGACATATACCGGCACAAAAAAATGTAGAATAGAATATCTCCAGCTTGTCTCTCTAAACTCAAGAGACCTTTTATCCCCCAATTGAAGCATATTCTATTATTTATACCATGGAAATGTATACTACCTCTACATAGTTAACTTAAGGTGACTCAAATAAATATTTCCTTGGGATGATATCTTTTCCTACAAGATGAGGAAACCAAACTACATCATTTTTTACAGTGCAGGTATGTGGAAAGGCTATGGGAATATATCCAAAATATTTTTCAAATTGTGTTGTTCCATGGATGCTATGTGACAGATCTTCAAAAATTTATTACTGAATTGGATCTAATATAGAAGGTTCACAACCTCTAACTCACAGAGGCATCCATTATTTTGGGTCACATATGGGTAGCCTACAATGTTTTTTCCTTTAAAAATAAAATGGGATTCTTCTAATGTGGTGTTTGGCCACCCATATTGATGCTCATGTGGTATATGGCACCCAAAAAGGTTCGATGGATAATGATTTCACTAATTTGATTATTTTGTGTATACTTTGAGATTATAGCATGAGTATAAAGCCAATAGTTCTTAAATTTATTTGATAGATCCCTCCCATTTCACATTAGATCAACATTAATGATGACAATGTGGATTTAGGTACACCCGGTCCCTCGGGATGTGGTGGAATATTCTGCACGTAAAGTGGTTTTTTCAAAGGTTGTTTTTACATCATTATTGGTAGTGGTTGTGGCTGTGAGGATGGGTTATGTTCACTGATGAATGATTTGTCTTTTCCTTTACAATTTGGATGAATCCTACTCAAGAGCGAATCATATTCAATACTAGTTATGGAATTCGTAAATTAAAAAACCAAAAATGATTCATAAAGCCGGAGAACTCTATGAAATTAAATGATTAAATAATATGAATACATACCTCGAAGTACCGACCAATAACCCTCATGAAATCCGGGAGAGATGGTGGAAGGAGAGGGAGATGAGAGAGGGGGTTGTTGTGCAGGGTGTTTAGCCATGGGGGGTGTCGCACGCGACTAGAGACAATTAGGGGTCTTAGGATGTCTCCAGAGTAGAGGGACCCAAGAGGGGCGGGGGGACGTCGCCTGAGGATAGGGAGCCAATATAGGCGGGGACCGTCGTCGGAGGAGAGGGATCCGAGAGGGCCGGGGGGACATTTACGGAGGAGGGGAGCCGAGAGAGGTGGGGGACATTGCTGGAGGAGAGGGAGGAAATAGCGGAGGGGGATGTCGCTGGAGGAGAGGGTGTCGAGAGGGGATGGGGGCAGGGAGGTGGAGGCTGGGAGGTCGAGGTCGGGGAGGGGAGGGGAGGGTCAAGAGGCAGAGGTCGGGGAGTAGAGGGGAGGCTTCATGCAGGAGGAGCCCAATGGAAATGAGAAATGATGTGGGGAAGCCTGATAATATTGTGGGATTGGAGCAATGTATTTCCACGGTTTTAACAGAACAGTGCGAATATATTAGAATATATCACATATACCCATCGTTTCTCTAAACCATGTGTATATATGTGTGGGGGAAGACATACTTTATAGTAGTGTAGAGTCTCTTGGTTATATGTTATAAGAGACCTTCAATATAGCTCTTCATCTGATGAATGGAATCTGGATCCCCATTAATCGATCGTTGAAGCTTGGTGAAGTGAATAGATTTAGTATAAATATCTTGGTGAAGTCCCGTCTTTTCAACCATAATGGCAATTGAACCTTCTATTCAAGATTCCCCTAATTAGAGGTGGAGTTTTTTTGAGTTCTCTCGCAGTGGTATCCAATTATTGTAGAAGGTGTGACACATGAATAGTATTCTTCTTGATTTTTCGTTTATATTCCATCGGCTTTGGGTTATCGTTATCCTCTACTTGCTATAATACATGTTGAAATAAATCAACATTGGAAAGTAGTTTGGCCATTATGAGACCTACAGATGAATATTATCTTTCTCCTACATGTTAATGGTTTCTTTTATAGCATTATGGATTGAGTGGTAATAAAACCCACTGAATCCTAACATTTTTGAATGAGTTAGAAGTATGTCATACTATGAAAGTTGGTCTTCCATATATTTCTCAAAAATTATCTTTCAGATAATATTTCATGCCCTTCTTCCCTTAGCATTGACAGAATCCTATAGTTCTATGTCTTCCATGGAGCCACAGTTTGTGGGAGGAATGTACTATGGACACAAAGAACTCAATGATATTCCCTGATCTACTCCATCCAATATAGTGGTAACCTCACTCCCTGATGCTGGATAAATTTTTATAGAAGCTCTTCCCTCATACCTAGTCATGAAAACGGATAATCCTAAACAATGATTTCGAATAATTATAAACCTCAAAAGAATGAAATAATTGGGAATAATCACAAAACATTGTGACCCTTACCCAATAACAGGTAAGCATCATGAAAATAATCATCCCTAAAATCCCCAACTTCTACATTCCATGTTGGCACATCATGATGAGGGGTACTCTCCTAGTATTTCTCGTGGTCCTCCAAATGAGTCACAGAAAGACTTCATGTATCAAGGTTTACCCAGACTCCCTTCCTCAATAATGGGACTAAAATGGACTTCATGGATTTCACCAGCTCCTTTTTTGTAAAATCCTCTATGTATAGAGATGAATTATTCATAAAGGTATGGTCAAATCATTAGGAAAAAATATTGGATGCACAAGAGATAATGACTCATATCTATTCATTTCCCTATTAAGTGCTTCAATGTCTTGTAATGTAGTGGGAGTTCTAATATGTTCCAATATTTAAAAAAATGCCTTTCCAAGATTTTTCATTGAATATATTGACATCGCATGCCCCCATGGGAATCTCACATGGGGGAAAACGTATAGCATTTGGTTCATGTCCAGGAACGTGACCCTCATCTGACAACTTAGAACCATGAACAACCTCCTTGGGGACAACTGTACAGTTAATATCAATCGTCACATGATTCTATTATGCATGAGATGAACCTAAATTATTACCAAAGTGGAAATAAGTCCTTATCAGATGAAATTTTATGAAATAACTTCAACAATACTAGAATTAGAATCCCTCTCCAAAGTGAGAGGAAAAATGATAATAGTAGATGATGCTTCTTTGACCCTCTCTAGATGATCATTCAAGTGTACCAATTTACTCGTAAGGATCCAAAACTAGTTTGATGTTCCCTCCTTAGTTATTGGAGGCTCATTTTAAAGTACCTTGAAAGAGGAAAGGTAATAAGTTCCTAAAATTCAAGGATTTTAAATCACCTATTTTGAATAAATTATAGATTAGTGATGTCATGATGATTTATCACTGCTGTAATAGTGATTATCCAAGAATTTCACCCTTCAAAATTCTTTTGTCATAATCTTCTTTGAAGAATGTATATCATCAACATCCCTGATAGAAGGTATTACAGGTTTAAATGGTCATTCTACCTCAATTTCATTCTGTATTTCATGTTATCCCAGTGATAGATCTCTTGATTCATGAGAATTTTTATCCACCCCAGTTGAGATTCCAGTCAGGTCATATTATGGTAATAGAACCTTAGAAATTTTCCCAATAGTGCACTTCAAATCAATATGATATTCCACCTTAACAACCATACTTTGTTTCAAGTGAGATGAATTTAAAGGATGGTAATGAAAAGAAACATACATCCACAAGATCGATATGCTCATTCCATTCTTCAAATGAGGGGTAGTCAACAACTTCATCCTCTCAACGTGGAAACGTATTCTAAACAATTCTTGTAGTAAGAATCCATTCATTAGTTTCAGAGATAAAATTCTCTTTCACCATGGTATAAATACTCACCTTAGAATAATTTTCCAAAAAGTGAAGATCATATGGACCTCAGGATTCTCTTATCTCTTGAATCCATAGCCCAGAGCAACGAAGCGACCATATGATATTATCATTAAAGACATGTACTTTAAAAAATTTCATGCCTCTAGTTTTATGAATTCTATATATATCCCAACCTATTACAATGAGTATTTGATAGATTTTAATTTTATGGGTTTACGAACCCTCTCTATCGTAGATGATGGTTGGGAAAACAGAACCCAAGTCTCTTATTGGAGAAGGAAACTGGACTTCCTAGACACAATATCTGTGGGTGTATACCTTTTGATTCAGATTGGTGGATTAAATCTTACATTAGGTTATTTAGGTGGACTTGGAACCTTTTGGTCATCCTCGCACTTTGAAACAGACAAAGAGACCTTTGAAGGAGATGAAACACCATAAAAAAGAGGGGAACTATTCATGATCCTTCTCATCATTACAACATGAGTAAAAATATTGGATAGTACACCTTGGGGTATGATGCAATCTAGGATTCAACATTCTAGGAGGTTAGCATATTTTTTTCATTGATTAGGTGTAGGTTGATTACCAGCTACATCAACTCCACAATTGCGAGCATCCATATATATCATGCTACCATCATATGATTTTCTAATCTTATGTGATTTGGTCGGTACAATTATTTCTTGAAGGATCTTAAACTGGCATGAAAATTGTTAAGGAGAATAAGCCCCAAATATAATCTCACTATCAACCCTAGTGACCAATACACCATCCGTGAATTCTATCATGTATGACCTAATACCAATACATGCCTTTCCACCATAAATAAATCTTCATATGGGAGGATTCCCATGGAGATAGATGTTTAACTCCTTAAATAATCTCAGACATGTTTGGATTTCATTAGGTTTAAATTAATGGAGTGGATAACCAGATATATCTTAGACATATGGCCGCAACTCTCTCCCGATGACCATGATCACACTTTTCAGAGAGTATGTTCCGATGTGGGCTGCAATCCATCCACACAAATTGTATAACAACCTTGAATTTCTGAAAGGATACTTCCATATATGAACATGAAAAAGGGTGATATAGATTTTTCCCAAATGGGGGTGGTGATCCACATAAAATGTTTCTCCTCCAACTTGGCCACAATAATGAATGTTCGTACCCTTATGCCACCCTTGTAATCATGGACATACAATATATATATTCTAAGACACATGGCCAAAAATACAACAAGACATGTCTTTTTTTCAACGTTGGGCTTGATTTTATATCCCCAATTATCAAATTCTCCCATTTCCAACATTGGCCATAAGGATCCAGGAATGCTTCTCTTCGTTTCCCTAAGAGAGATCTTCAAACTCTTACAAGTGGGGCCTTCCCACTTATACATCAAGAAATTGTTCATCCATGATTCTGGATGAATATACCCTTTTATGAGGGGGTATTCCTTCTAAATATCATCATCTATTTTCAATAGCTCATGTGTTAAATATGGAATCCTGTTGATATAATCTCCATTCTCCCTCATAGATTGGAATTCGTAATACATATCTATGGGGATCAGAGACCCATAGATCTTATGAACACCCCAAAAACTGATTCCAACTTCTCCATGCATCAGATGGAAAGAATTGATATTTGGACTCCACCGACACAACTAATCTGAAACAATGTTTTTATTCCTATAAACGCAAGTCTTCCCTACCCAAACGACCTCATAAATTCCAACATCATCTAGATCCTTTTTTTATTATACATAATCTTGGGGAACATAGTACACCAATATCTATATGGTCTTAACACCCCCTCCAAGTCATAAGTCCCAAAATTTCTTCCAACCCTTAGATTGATCTTTCTATGAGTCTCAAAATATTTTCAAAATAAAATGTATCTTCAACTCAACTATGTGAGCTTTCAGATCCAGTTTACATGGGATGTGATGTATAAAATAGGACACAGATGATGTCCCAACATTGATATAGGTACCCTTGTTAAAAATGATGGAAGTTGTGAAATTATTATGATCTTAAAACCAATAGATTGAGAGGTAATCCTTTGGAGCTAGTGTGAGTACCTCTCATAGATGTCCATGATTGTAAAGTGGAATATTGGCACTCTCTATAAAATCACAGTGATATTTATTAAAAGACCCCACCAGATTGGGAACATTAGTATAAACTATGTTGTAATAATCACACCGTACAACTTTTACCATCTCTTAAATGTGTTTACAATCGTATTCATAAATAATTTAAATCTTCATGGTGGCAATTGAACCTAAAAAAGTATCAATATTAGTTTATAGTATTCTCATTTTGAATAAATTCACCAAAATAAAAACATTTAGAAAATGAATGAGTCTACACTAGTGGATCACTCAGATTTTTCGTGCGATGAAATCATTCGAGAACACTATGCAAGTAACTCACTCAAACCTTTACATCAAGCCACTAGTTACAAACCCTATTTTCATGAATGAAGCCTTCAGAAAAAAAGTATTATTGAAAGACTAGTGCAAAAAACTAGCAAGGGGAGATCCAAAAATTCTAAATTGCAAGATTTTTTTTGAGAAATCGTGACCCGGTTTATAGGTGAGTAAACCCATCTATGTGACCCGCATGTGCACTCTGCCTAGCAGACTATAGAGGAAAACTGACGTAGAATCCATTCATGAAAACCTTTCATGAACCCCACATCCTTTTCATCCATTTATCTTAGAATCAAACCCTCTACTTTTAGATCTGATCTAATCATGAGGGGGAGGGGGGTTGTTGACACTACATTCTGTCACAGGGATGAAAAGTAGATAATGGAATATAACTTATGCGAAAGAGAAGGAATGAAATGAAAGTGTCATGGTTTGAAAATTCCTATAAATCCATTCACACAATACCCAAAAGTACTATTAGTGTACAAGATACATGAATAGAACCCTACATATCATACATTCATTAAATACCTACATAATATTAAACATTCACATAGGGTCCTTTATATTTATATAAATATGATCCAATGGTATGATTTTTATGGATGGAATTATCCAAAGTCCAGTTGATTCTCTAATTTCCATAATGATTAGCTTAATCCCTCCTTAACCATCTATGTGGTTCTCTAACACCATAAGAAGAGGGAATTAATAGGAAATCAGGAAACTAAAACTTCCTAGGGTTTCTAATAAACAACATCTCCAGGAGGCATTCTCACAAATCCTGATTAACAAATACTAGCATGATGTACCCTTC
Source organism: Viscum album (assembly GCA_963277665.1). NCBI lineage: Eukaryota > Viridiplantae > Streptophyta > Magnoliopsida > Santalales > Viscaceae > Viscum > Viscum album. The sequence continues at coordinate 698,216,284 of OY728158.1, forward strand.
CCTTAATAGGTTCCTATGAGAATTACATTTGGAAAAACCTATGGAGACCCTTAAAGGATCAATTATGGTCTCACAAAAGTGTAGTCTCCTAGGTATTCTATCATCCAAGGGGGTAAAAAGTTTCCCATACATACCTGCGTAGTGCACCCCTGGTGAAATCCTCATTGGTTCTCCCTGACCTCCAGCCTACATGAGCCATTCATAAGGTCTTATCTAATACCATCCATTGAAGGTACTCCCATTATCTGGCTCCATTGTATTAAATATACCAAGTTGAATCCTCCACCATGGCCTACTAACTTCCACAACTATAGTGAATGGATCAATAACATGCCCTCCACGTGGGTTTGTATTCCTTTGGTCAAAGGTTTACCGCACTTGTCTGGTAGGATATTCAGGGTACTTGGCATGCATGTGGGTTTGTATCCACATGTTCATGAGGACCCCTACACCATAGATAGTTTTAGTTAGTTCTTAGTACTAGATATTAGGGTTTGGATCATGATCTTCCCTTCTCATCTTTATGATCCTGAGCCTCTAGTTCCTAGTGTGGAAGATGAGGATTAATCTTTATTTTCTATTCAACATGGAATTTGACCCTCGTCCCACTATGGAACATATTTTAGGGTATCACTTCTGGAGCAATACACTATCCTTTATCATATTATGTTACAGTCTAGCTCCTCTCTACCTCCAGGTTCTTTAACATCATCCCTTCCGAAGGGTTTGTTAAAGATAGGTATGTCTGGTAACACCAAAATCTTTTACCGTCGTCCACCTCCTATTACAAAAGAGGAAAAGGAAAAGTGTGTGGATTTTCAGATCATTCAATTACTATTTTTTTCACATTGATCATGGATGATGTTGGATTTAGGGTTAATGTTTATCCTAACACCCACACAATCTTTCTGATCAATTGAACTATGAGAACACTGATTCCTGCTAACTATGATATATAAGAATTCCATGTCTGGATTGATCTCAATATACATACTCTTTATATGTATTCCCCAATAATAATTCACTTAATCCAGGAATCCTACATAGGAGTAAGCCTCAAGTTAAGCCCCCAAACAACAATGAGTTAAGAAATTTCTTATGGTCCCCTTTATTAGTGCATCATCTTCAAGATAAATCCCCAAATTAATATACTCAATGGGCCATAATCCCATGCGAGACATACCTTTGAGGGACTCCATAGGTGTGGGCGCTCACATTCAAACAACATGGTCTCTGATTCCTATACAGATCAGATACATAGGATACCTCCCTCAGGCGAAAACCGAACCATCTAATCAACCATGTTATATATGGGTCACAATCTTGTCAAGGTCTATTCTACTAGTAAATTCATATATAATCTAGGTTTCTTGGGAAGCTTTGGCATAGTTCCCACAAAAAACCATGGAATAGAACCTTCGAACTATAAGTCCTTTTCAGATAATGTTGAACTAAAAGATTAAGCCCTTATGACATGAACATAAAATGTATGATGTACCCCATTAAGTGACAACGAACTACGTGGGTTCTGATTCCTTTCATGAGGATATGTAGTAATCCCATCATATGGGTTCGATCCAGAAATCAGAAAAACTCTTTTCTCCCTAGATGATATACTCTAGAGTGCCCCACTGAGTGTCTCGGAAGTAGAATCATCATAATAAGGACAAAAAATAAGTAATTTGTATATAAAAGGATTCCATTGATGGAGAACCTCTTATATATAAAGAGTTCTCTATTGATGAATAACCTCAGAGACATATTGATGATTATATATTTAATAAATGCTTATAATTAATTTTTAATTATAGGGTAATCCACATCATACATTGGATTGAATAAAGGATTCATGAATATGTCTTAAATATATGAGGTAGTCCTAGAGTAGTCAATAATTCCCCTAACATAGTGTGATGATCCAGAACACCAATCATCTCAACCAATGTGAGTTCATGAGCATCATTGGCCAAACATAGAGATGAGAACCTGTCTATAGAATATAGACCCCCTATATACAGAACCATTGTGTGTTTCCCATTCCACAAACAAACACGAAGGAAACTGCTAAGAAAAATTAATTCCTAACCTAAACACCGATTACCACTGGAAATAATGTATATATCAACATAAGTCAAGAAAAAATAAATATATATGTATATATTCCAATTTTTTTTAAATAAATACCTATATGAAAATATTTTTTTGTGTGCCTGAAAAATATAAGTGTGTACATGTGTGTGTGTGTGAAAATATGTCAGTGTGTGTGTGAAAATATGTCAGTGTGTGTGTGTCAATATTATGTGAATAAGTCATATAAAAATTTATTTTTATAAATAAACAATTGTCATTAATTATAATATATAAAAATATTTAAAATTAATATTTATACATAAATTAAACCAATTTTTTATCTAAATATAATATTATATGTAAATATGTAGATATATATTTGGAAACATATTGACTTGTAAATATATATGCAATGTAAATTTTTTTATGTAAATATGAAATATATAGAAATATTTTAAAATTGTACTTAAACATAATTATATAAATTATAGTAAATTATTTATTATCAATTTTATTTAAATAAATCTATGTATATATATATATATCAAACACACACAGAAATGTATTTTAAAAATTCATATTGAAGTAATTATAAAAATATTTGAATAAAAATATGTATGTAGATATATATAAATTAATAAAATTATAGTTAAATATTGAATAAAAAAACTTGGGGAAGTGGTAAATGCATTAAAATTGTATAAGGGGGGGTCCAAGGATCCATCCTAGTCATACATGACTATGAAAAGGTGGGTATGATAGCTAAATTCACTTTAACATGTGCTTTCCATGTACTAAAAGGGTGGGGGTGGGGGTAGAATTGGTTCTTAGTGGTGTGGGTAAATGAAAATAACTTAAAATGGGGGTGGGTGTATCACTGAAAAAGGGGAGGGTGATAAATCCCATTAAATAAAAATTCAAATTCATATTTTATCAGCGCTAGATAAATTCAATCATAAAGAACTCATTTAACAACAATTTTTTTAGCACTGGGAAATGATGGATTTTAATGGATCCTAGATCAAAGAAATTTTTTAATGCTGATACATCCAATTTATAGTTGTTTTAAAAGAGTGTTTTATATAAGTGAGAACCATATTAGAAATTATCGACCGATCAACACCCAAGAAACACAAACAAATTCCTTAGAAATTCAAAAGAAAAACTGAAACTCAATGGATTTTTTGTCCACACCAATGTGGGATTTTTTTCTACTGGTTTTCCATTACATTATATATAGATAAAAAAAGATATTCATATTTACAACATAATTAAAAAACCATATGTGGGACTTAATGAGGTCAAGCTACAATGAAAAAATAAATGGGGGAAAATTTATTAGTGGAGAAATAATAAATGTGAAATCATTGATACTGGTCAAAAATATCACCCCTAATTATTGTCTCATTCATGGAATCTCAACAACTCATATATTTGTGTAAAACTCCAAAAATAGGGTTCTACAAAGTGACATTATAAAGCCCTGAACCCACTCTTCCAGGTCCATAACAAAGAAATTTTTTGTATTATTTAATCAACAGAAATGGAATAAATAGAGAAAATTTAATACATTCTAGTAACTTTTACTGGTCTCCATTTTGGAGGATTAGACAAACCATAATTATCTTTTACATAATAAAACATAAAAATTTGATTAATCCCTTCTTCTGTAGCTTCTTATTGGCCCTTGAATACTCCTTATTACAAGTATTAACCTGAGGATATACATCAAAAAGGGGTGAGATAAATGCCTATTGAGATGATATATAAGAACATGAAACAGTTTAACCTAGGGTGAGCATAACCATTATAGTTATAACATATCCTCATGATCATAATCATGAGAGGAGTCATTAAGAAAAGGCTTGAAAAGTAGAAACACAAAAAAATTAAGCATCATGTCTTAGTGGTTAACTTCCACAAATTTTCATGAAAAAATCTATCATCATGTTCACATATCATTCACATTAACTGATGAGATTCATCACTCTACCTAATGCATTGGAGCACTATATAATCCCAGACACACCCCTCACCATATAACATTTTTCATTATCATGTATGCCACATAGAACATATATCAATCATGAACATTAATAAACCATGGAATTGAATGTGTATCGTATCATATGAACACATTCATAAACATTGGATTCCCAAAATAAAGATGGAATTATATACTTGATACATGGAACCTCAACCTTGAGTGAGAAGTAAAAGGTGTGTTTTTGAAAGAAGGGTTCTTTTGGAAAACATTATGTTTGACATAAAATCTAGTGTAAATCATTTATATACAATAAAAAGTAATATAATGATGAAAATTTTATTTTTATGGAGTAACCATACCGAAAATGGAGTTAAAGAGGGAAAACATGAAGAGAAAGTTGGGTTTCAGAATTTCCCCTTACCTTGTGTATGAACACTTTCGTCTCTTTAAAGTTCTATATAATTACATTAAATTAGTTAATTAAAAATTCAAGAAACTTTTATACAATAATATAGTTCATTATGGAATAATTAATTTCTTTTATGTATCTTTATATTATTTATAGTGGTTAAATTCATTGTTCGAGAGTGTTAATTTTCTTGGATTTCATGAACAGTTCAGTTGTACACAAGAATTGAAGTTCATGTAGAACATGGATAGACATCCAAAACTGATATTACATGTTATTAATGATATTATATGAGATTAAATTATCTTGAAATTAATTATGATATATACCATGTTGAAAAATCATTAGTTAAAATTTAATGATGATCAATTTATGTAAATTTGGGAAGGTTTTAAATCACAGGGAACATGTTTTATTTTTATCAATTAGTATTATTTATAAAAGTTGGTTCTAAAACAAAAAAGGGATTACAAAGAAATATTAAAATATAATTTCAACCATTTAATGGTTTCCTTTATATACTTGAAGGTTTTGATGGAAAATATAAGTGCATCACCCATGATGTAGGTAAATTAACACATCATGGGCAATGATTTCATCTTTATTAACAAAGAGAGAGAGGGAGGGAGGAGTATAATGAAGAATATTTCATTAACATAATATCATTAATGTATATAAATCATACTAAATTTATCATGAAAATTGGATAAGATATTTTTTGGATAAGAGAAGAAAGGAATTGAACTTTGAAAGGATGTTGAATGAAAAGAGAGATAGAGGAATTACCTCTTATATCCTCCTCTTTAGATCTTCCTTAAGGACCCTATGATTGGAATTTTTATGTGAAAAAGAAATCCTGAACATGGGGGTGGTCTATATAAGTCCTTTGGGCAGAATTTGGACATGTCTTTATGCTTTGGAGGTGTGTAGTGATGATGGTGTAAAGGGTGGTATTAATAGTAGAGGGGAGAGGGGTTTTTCTCAATATTATATTCATCAATTTATATTTTCTCCACAAGTCACAAAATAGTGATGATTCCATGAACAAGAATAGTAATATGTTCATGTGAGTTCGAAATTTGGGTGTTTACATCCCTCATGATGTAATTAATAGTGCATTTAAGTTATAATGTAGTTACACAGTAAATTAATGAATTGTACTATTCATTAAAAAATCAAGTATTTTAGAAAAATCCCAAAAAATCACCAAAACCATTTTCAAAATAGGGAATCAAAAAATGGGCTCCATTTTATGAAAATAATTTCATAAATATTATTAACTTAATTTTTTATTAAAATAATTATTTACTAGAAAAAATACAAATTTTAAAATTAAAACTAATTTTATAATGCTTTCAAAAATTACATAAGATCATATAAAATTCAGTTAAAACTAGATGACACATAATTCTTAATTTATGAACTCATTTTAGGAAAATAATTTTTATTTTAAATTAATTAATTAAATATAATTATTTATTTATTACTTAAAAAATACCAATACTTTTACTATGGTCATATTGGAGCTTATATGATACCTAAATTTTATTTAGCCAGTCATGGGTGAGGTTACTATTTATAAGGGTACTTTACTATTCATATGGTTCAAGTTACTATTCAAAATAGTGGATTATTTTTTTACCAGGGTTATGTTACTAGTCATAAGGGTGTGTTACTATTCTAGAAAAATTTAATTTGTCCTATCAAAATCCCAATAACATACAGAACTCATCCGTATATGCCTGTTTTCTGAAATTCAAAACACAGAAGTGGTAAAATTATGTCTAATAGATTGGTTATAAAGGTCACATAGTGTAAAGTAGTTAATTTAATCACATATTATTTCCTTTTAAAAATATTTCATGCTATTACATTCCCCCTTGTAAATGAATTGTGCCCTCAAAATTCATTCATTGTACTTATAATTCTAAATTAACATTTTGATAAATACAAAATATTATTGTTTTATGTGTACTAAATTAACTATATTTTTAAAATTAAACGCCACCCTTAATTTTTTTTCAAAAAAATGAAAACATTTAATCTCCCATGTTGTCTAGATCACTACTCTGATACCAACTATAAATCCAAAAACCCCTTCTTCTAGGTTCATCATATATAAATGTTGGGTAATTTTTTATCAATTAAAATTAAACAAATATGAAAAATTAATTAAATTCCTGGAAATTTAAATGTTCTTGGTTTTAGAGGAATAAATAAACCGTACATATCTTTTATATAATAAAACATAATCATTTATTTAATTAATTCTTCCCTAATTTCTTATTGGACCTTGAATACAACTTAATACAAGTATTCACCTAAAGATATACATAAAAAAGGTGTGTGCTAAAATCCAAGTAAGAGTATAGATAAGAACATGAATCAATGTTACATGGGGTGATCATAATCATCATCGTTATAACCTAAGCGCAAGATCATAATCATGAGGGGTAATATTAAGAAAAGATGTGGAAAGTGGAAATGAAAAAAATAAAACATCATGTCTTAGTGGTTAACTACCACACATAACTATGAAAAAATCTATAATCATGTTTTAAAATCATTTCACTTTAACTCATGATATTTATAACTTTACCCAATGTTTTATAGTGTAGTATAATTCTTGGCGCCCTAGTCACATTCAAACTTTCATATTACACTATATATTTCTCGGCGCACCCATCACATCATAACATTTTCATTATCATGCATCACACATAGAACATATATCAATCATGAACATAAATAACACATTTAATGGAATGGGTTTCATATTATATTAACACATTCATATACTTTGGGTTCCCAAATGAAATAGGTATTAACATACTTGATATAAGGAACATCAACCTTGAGTGAGAAATAATAGGTGTGTTTTTGAACGAAGAGTTCGTTTGGAAAACATTATGTTTGACATAAAATCTATTAGAAAATAGGTATATCCTCTAAAATTCAATATAATGATGAAAAAAATTATTTTTATTGAGTAACCATACCGAAAATGGAGTGAAAGAGGGATAACACAAAGAGAAAGTGGGGTTTGAGAATTTCCCCTTACCTTGTGTCTGAATAATATCTTTACTTTAAAGTCCTATATAATGAAATTATATTCATTAATTAAAAATTAAATAACCTTTTATACATTAATATAGTTTATTATAGTTTCATTGAGTTCTTTTATGGCCCTTTATATTAGTTATAGATCTTAAATTCATTGTTCAAATGTGTCAATTTTCGTAGCTTTCATGAACGACACACTTGTACACATGAATGGAAGATCATGTTAAACATGGATAAAAATCAAAAACTGATCTTACATGTTATTAATGATATTAATGGAGTTTAATTTATATTTTAAATAATTATTTTGAACTCAATGTGGATGAATCATTAGTTACAATTTAATGATGATCGTTTTATGTTAATTTTGGCGATTTTTTGATCACAACAAACATGCTTTATTTTATCAATTAGTAATATGAATAAAAGTTGTTTATAGAAAAAAGGGGTTAAAACATACATATTAAAATATATTATTAACCATTTAATTTCTTCATTGTCATCCTTGGTGTATTTTAAAGAAAATAGAAGTGTATCGTCCATGATGTATGTAAATTAACACATCACAGGCAACAACTTCATTTTTATTAACAACGAGGGAGAACAAAGAGTATGATGAATAATATTCCATTAACATGATATTATACTAGTAAATAAATCATAATTGGGTTATAATAACATTTTGATATGATAAGTTGAGGATAAGAGAATAAAATAAATGAAATCTGAAAGAAAATTGAGGGAGAGGAATTACCCCCTAGATCCTCCTCTTGAGATCCTCCTTAAGGAACCTAGGATTGGTCTTTTTCTGAGACCTTGATCTTCTAGATGTAGGGGAGGGATAAGGAAGATCTTTTGGAATAAAGTTTTCAATTCTTTCATCTTTAGAGTTGTTAAGTATTGAGGGTGTGAGAGGTGGTATTTATAGTGTATGGGAGGGGGGTTTTCTCAATATTATATTCATTAATTTTTTATTTCTCCATAAGAAAAGAAATAGTGATGATTCCATAACCAATAATAGTAATAAGTGCATGCGTGTTCTAGATTTGGGTTCTATATGACTCATGATGTCAGGAATAGTGCATTCAAATAATAATGTATTTATATAGTAATGTAATGTATTTTACTATTCATAAAAATCATGTATTTTAGAAAAATACAAAAAAATCACCCTTTCCATTTTTGGATGCGGGGAATTCAAAATTGAAATATAATTTATAAAAATAAATATTTGAATATAATTATTTTAATTTTCAATTAAAATCATAATTTAATTGAAAAAATACAAATTTTAAATTAATACAGATATTTTAATGATTTCAATAATTTCATAAGATCTTATAAAATTATCATAAAACTAGAAGACACAAAATTGTTAATTTATGAACACATTTTTGAAATTACTTTTTATTTTAAATTAATTAATTAATTATAATTATTTATTTATGACTTATAAAAATACGAATACATTTACTATGGTCGTATTGTCACTTATAAGATGCCTAAATTTTATTTATTCATTCACGGGTGAGGTTACTATTCATAAGGGTGATTTATTATTCATATGGGTCAATTTACTATTCAAAAGGGTACATTACTTTTATAAGGGTCATGTTACTATTCATGAGGATATGTTACTATTCACTAAAAATTATTTTTGTCCTATTAGACTCCAAATAAATTACTAAATACAATTGTGTATGACCGTTTTTCAAACTTGTAAACCCAGAAGTGAAAAAATTATGTTTAATGGCTAGTTTATAAAGGTCACATAGTATATAGTAGTTCAATCATGAAAATAGTGTTTCATTTAAAAAAAATATCAGGATGTTATGATAACATAAAAATACACAGTGCATTATACAAAAGATGGCCTTTTCCGGTGTAGGTTTTTCAGGATTAGACAAACTCTACATTAAAATTTAAAACCTAAAACATAAATATTTATTTAATTAATTCTTCTCTAGCTTCTTAGTGTCCCATGAACACTCCTTAGTAGAAGTAATCGCCTGAGGATATACATCAAATAGGGTTGACCTAAAATTCCAATAAAAGGATAAATAAGAACATGAAGCAAAATAACATGGGGTGAGAATAATAATTATCTTCATAACATAGGTGAAGGTTCATAATCATGATAGGAAACATTAAAAGAAGATTTGGAATGTGTCCATGCATAAAAATAAAACATCTTGTCTTACTTGTTAACAACCACACATAGTGGTGAAAAACATTAGCATCATGTTCACACATCATTTCACTTTAACTCGTGAGATTCATCACTTGACCCAATGCATTGGAAGGATATATAATTCTGGGAGAACTGACACATTCAAACATTTATATTGCTCTATGTAATTCCGCGTGCACCTGTCACATCATAAAATTGTCATTTCCATGCATTCCCCATAGAAACTATATCATTCATGAACATAAATATCCCTTGTGATGGAATGGGTTTCATATCATATTAACAAATTCATAAACATTGGGTACCCAAAAGAAATAGGTAATAACATACATGATACAAAGAACAACAAACTTGAGTGAAGAGTAAAAGGTGTGTTTTTGAAAGAAGGGTTCTATTGGAAAACATTGTGTTTGAGATAAAGTGTTGTGAAAAACATTTATATCCCAAAAATTCTAAGATAATTATGAAAAAACGTTTTTTATGGAGTAACCATACCGAAAATGGAGTGAAATATAGATATCCCCAACTGAACGTTGGATTTTAAAATTTCCCCTTACCTCACCTTTGAACACTTTCTTCAAATAAAGTCCTATATAAAGAAATTAGATTCATTAATTATCTATTCAAAAAATATTTTTACATTAATATGGTTTATTATGGTTTCATTATGTTCTTTTATAGGCCTTTATACACTACTACAAATATGGCCTTTATCAGTGCTGGAAAAGTGCATTAATAGCTCTAAAAAACCGATGTTTATCGAGGCGAAGATATATGGGGGTACCTTTTATTAGAACTCAGAAAATTGTTGATAAAATCCCCATTTATCAGTGCTAAAAAAGTTATGATAAATGAACCCTTTTATCAGGACTTTTAAAATGCACTGATAAATGTTAATTTTTAAAAAAAAAATAAAAAACAAATCTATGTGCGGGGAAGAGATTTTAACGATGCTTGACCCCCACATTATCAATGATACGAAGACCCCTCCCACTCTCCTACGCGCTTCCCTTTCCCATGCATCGCCCAACATGCTCGTGTGAACCTCCTTGCTTCCACGTGAACTCAAACCTGCGATCTCCTCCCTTGCGGGCTTGCACCTTTACCACTAATCCATTTCGATTTTTCTCTATTTAATGATATATATATAGTTATATTTATTCATATATTAATATAGATTAAAATTAATATAAATATATTTATTTATATTAATAAATATATATTTATTCATTTATTAATATATATATATATATATTTGTATATTAATGATATATATATATATATAGTTATATTTATTCGTATATTAATATAGATTAATATTAATATAAATAAATTTAGTTATATTAATACGTATATATTTATTCATGTATTAGTATATATAAATTTATTCGTATATTAATTTATATTTAAATAAATATATATTTAGTTAAAATTTTTTATCCATTAATTTATTTGTATATTAATATATATTTATAAGATTAGTTTTAAATACATTTATAAAATATGTTTTTTATGTGTGTTTATAAATAAATAAATAAATAAATACATACATACATATATACAACACACACACACACAAACACACACACACACACAGATATATATATATATATATACATGAATAAATACATATACATGTTCATTTGGAAAACCATAGAATGTTAAAATGACCATAACATCTAATTCATAAGTCCGTTTCAACTCTACACCTAGTCAAATTGAAGAAAATGAAACAATATTTGATATGATATGTGGTACAAGCCTAGAGGACATCCGGATCATAAGTTATACATGTTTGAATGTTAAATAATTGGGGTATCCCGATTAAAAACTATGTTATGGAGTCCTTCTAGGCCTTTTGGGCCTTGAAAAATGTGAACGAAGGATTCCATGGGTTTTTAGCGCATAGAGCTCATTTCAATCTTCAATTTGATATACAGTAGAGCTCAAACAGACACCCGGATCAAACATTATGGCCGTTTGAAGTTTGAGTTACATTTTTAACTTATTTTAGATCTTTTAATAATTGTTTTTTATTGTTTGTGTCTTCAAATTGTAATTAAATGATCATTAATTGATGATAAATAGGAAATTTTTAATTTATAATATTTTTTAAAATAATTTAAATCCATTTTCACAAAATTAATTATATATTAAATGTAATAGTCTATTTATACTTATCTAAAACATATTTAAAAATATATATTATATTTATATCATCATAAATATACTTATATAACAATATAGTATTTTTTCATGATTTTTTTAATTATAAATTTTATCAATGCTTGGAAAAAGTGATGATAAAGCCCCCTTTATTAGTGCTACTAAAAATAGAGCTAATAATTGGTGGCACTTCCCTTGACTGTTTTTTAGTAGTGATATTAGTTATAGTGCATAAACTCATTGTTTGGGAGTGTTAATTTTCATAGCATTCATGAATGGTTCAGTTGTAAAATTGAATTTCATTTGGTGTAAAACATAGATAAACATAAAATACTTATATTACATATTATTAATTATATTATATGAGTTTAAATGATCTTATAATGAATTATTTCATATACCATGTGGATGAATCATTAGCTAAAATTTAATAAAATTGTTTTATGTTAATTTGGGCTATTTTTTTTATCACAATGAACATGTTTTATTTTATCAATTATTATTATGAATAAATGTTTTTTTCAAAACAAAAATGGGTTACAACATTAATATTACTTTTTATTTTTAACCATTTAATGGTTTCATTTATAGCCTTGAAGGTGTCGAAGGAAAATAGAAGTGCATTGCCCATGATGTAAGTAAATTAACACATCCTGGTAAACGATTTCATTTTACATAAAAAAGAGAGAGAGACATGAGTATAATGAATAATCTTCCATTAACATGATATCATACAATTATATCAATAATACTAGAGTTATCATGAAATTTCGATAAGAGAAGTTGAGGATAAGAGAATAAATGAAATAAAATTTGAACTGTAATTGAAGGAAAAGAGAGAGAGTGAGAGGAATTATCTCTTGAATCCTCCACTTGAGATACACCTTAAATAAACTAGGATTGTAATTTTGATATGAACAAGATCTCTTATACATGGTGGTGGGATATGGATGATATTTGGGTAGAATATAGAAAATTCTTTAATTTTGAGATGTGTGAAGTAATGAGGGTTTGAGGGGTGGTATTTATAGTGGATGAGAGAGGGGTTATCTAAATATTATATTAATTAATTTATTATTTCTCCACAAGACCAGAAATAGTGATGATTCCATGAAGAAAAATAGTAATAATTTCATTTGAGTTCTATATTTGGGTGCTAAAATCACACATGATGTTAGTAATAGTGCATTTAAATTATAATATAATTATATGGTAAATAAATATTTTATACTGTTCATATAAATATCATGTATTTCAGAAAAATCAGAAACAATCAACCTAACCATTTTTTACAAGAGGAATCCAAAAATGAACTCCATTTTATAAAAAATAATTTTCTATATATGATTAATTTTTTTAATTAAAATCATAAGTTACTTGAAAAATATAGATTTTAAAATTAAAACTGATTTTATAATGCATTCAAAAATTACATAAGGTCTTTTAGAATTATATTAATACCAGAAGTCATAGAATTGTAAATTTATGAACACATTTTCATAAAATACCTTTTATTTTTTAAAAATTAATTAATTATAATTAATTATTTATAACTTACAAAAATATGAATACTTTTACTATGGCCATATTGTCACTTATAAGATGCCTAAATTTTATTTAATAATTCATGGGTGAGGCTATGATTCAAAATGGTACTTTACAATTTGTATGGATCAAATAACTATTCTAACGGGTATAGTACTATTCAAAAGGGTCAAGTTAGTATTCATAAGTGTGTGTTACTATTCACCAAGAAATAGGTTTGTCTTATCAGACTCCAAATACCTTACTAAACGCAATAGTGTATAACTATTTTTAGAAATTCAAAACACAGACGCAAAAAATTTATGTTTAATAGCTAGGTTATAATGGTCACATAGTATATTGTATTTCAATTAGGCACATGGTGTTTCCTTTTAAAAAAATATCGAGATGTTATGAGCATCATGAGATTGGCTGTGAGCTTCTCCTCTCTCAATTCCATATCATAACTGGCCATGGCTTTCTCTGTAATGAATGTGGCATGCAGGTGGGCAGGCTTGGCAGCCAAGGTGTTAGAAGGTTTGACCAATGTGGACACCAACATACTGTTGGGCCTCTAATGAAACACAATTTTCCACCCTCTCCTAGGGGCACAAGGGAGATTTCAATGTTGAACCAAACACTAAATTCTTTACTCTCCTTCTACCTCACATAACCTAATGAATATTTCCTCAAATTCTAGTGAATCATTTCCTTGAGCCAACACAATTGTCTTCCTACTTCCCTAAAAGAAGTTACTGCTTATACCATAGTTAAGGGTATCTCATTTGAGCCAAGCACATACAGTACAAATTGAGATAGTATTGTCATCCTAAAAATGTTGTTGATGGTTCAAATATGAAGTGGGGAATCATCAGGATCAACGTTGAGTTCTTCTTCCATTTTGTATGGCAGTGAGGAAAACTCCACTACAATTTATGGTGTAAGCATCACCTCATCCATGTCTGGTGTTAAAGAATCTGCAGAGGGCACACTAGTGGGTGTGGGTGAAAATATTTGGTCTCCAACAGTGTTTCTGATCACCACTATCATGGGTATATTTCCCATAATGTTTTGGTCAATGAATTGATAACAACTAAAGATCGACTATTTAATAACATGAAAAAGGTATTTAACAGTGCCAAAAAAGTTGTGTTTTCTTTATCTCTATTAAAGGGCAGCCCCTTTTATCATTTATTAGAATAGTACTAACAAATGAATGTTTATAAATAGAATTTATCATTAATTAATAACCCCTTTTATCTACACTACAAATATAACTTATAAAGGTCAAAAACATAATTTGTTTTAATAGATTTTTTTTTCTACAAATTAGAGTGTGGACCAACCCATTTTATCAGTGCTCGACCCCACACCTATATTAAAACACTCCTCTATCCCCCCTCCCCACTTAATATTGCTTTCCTCCCCCACCATTTTATTAGTTCTAGGAACCTGCTCACCCGCCCACACACCACTTTCTTTGCAGGTTTGGGATCATGTGACCTCCCCATCATATTCCTCCACCTCTTCCACATATATGTATATAATATTTTTTTTTGTGTGTGTGTTTATAAATACATACATACTTACTTACAAACATATATTTACATATATTTGTGCATCAGTAAATGTAGTTCTGCATATTTATCTTCATTTTCAAATATTATATATTAATATATATATATATATATATATATTACAAAATATATATATATATATATTTCAACACACACACAAAGAAATATATGTGTATGTTAACTATATATACACATTAACTATTTATGTATATATATATTCATAAGTTTTTATTTGAAATATAATAGATATTATTTATTATTTAAATAAGGTTTATATATTTAGAACGATATTTACATATAAATATGTTTATATAAGTATTTATAAACTTAAATTTTTATGAGTGAATATATAAAAAAATATGTATATTAATGATATATTTAATAATAAATAAAACTCCATTAGGAAAAATGATAAAAAATTAAAACCATAATATCAATTTTAATGTAAGCCTCTGGAATAAATTCAGTCCCCACAGAAAAAGGAAAAAACCATATTAACTGAATATTAATGTCCATTAAGTGTTAACAATTTAGGATATCTCAGAAAAATACTCAATTTGGGATGCAATCCAAGCCTTTTATTCCTTGAGAAACATGTAAGAGGTTTCCTCGGTTAACAAGTGATTAGAGATCGTCACAGGCATCGATTTGATATCTAGTACAGCTAAAATGGACACCTAGATCAAATATTATGGTTTCAGGAAGTTCGAGTCACATTTTTAAATTATTTTGACCATTTATTGTATTTTATTGATTTTTTGATCTATAAATTGTTATTAAATGACTATTACACAATAATAATTTGAAAATTATTAATTAATTTTTTTTTAAAATTCTTTAATAGTCAATTTTCACTAAATATGTTATATATTAATATTAAATACTCATTTAGTCATATATAAATAATATTTTACAAAATATATTATATTTATGTCAATATAAATATATTTATCTATCAATATATTTTTTTAATAATAAATATTTTCTTCTGAATTATACCGTTTTTTAGTTCTAAGAAAAGCATCGATAAAAGTAGCCTTTATCAGGGCTAAAAGAGACCTGATAAAGGGGGAACTTTTATCAGCACTAAAAAAAGTGCTGAAAAATGGGTACATTATCAATGATTTTTTTAGCATTTTTGAAACCACCTTTTAAAATCTTTTTTAACACTGATAAAGGCAACCCATATATCAAATATTTTCTAGTGTTGTTAAAAGGTGGAACTGCATAAAGACGATTCTATGGTAGTGGATAATCACGACTCAAAACACCTTGTTTGTTGTCAATACTCCAATCCCACATCACCTCCTCATTGAAGATGACATAACGTGTAACATTAACACCCTTTAAATTAGGCCTGTACATGTGGTATGCAATGTAATTGTAATTGTACGTGATGAATATTATTGATGTTCTATGATCATATCGATTCTTCAGGAGAGACTTCACATTATTGACAGGGTAAATTCAATGAAAGGTGTATTGAAAGTGAAGTGGTGGTTGTTCTCCATGTGTTACCTCATTTGGTGTTATCCCATCAAGGTTTGTTATCGACACATGTTTTCGAATGAAAATGGTGATGAAGATGTCTAATCATAAAAAATCATGTAGATACCCTCTCCCTTCAACATTCTATAAGAAATGTCGACCATTAATTGGTTATGAAATTTAATGACCTCATTTACTATGAAGAATTAAGAGTTGTGATCTGTCATTATATGCCATGGTCAATACATTATTCGATGAATTATAAAAAATAACCTTGTCACTGTGGTCGGTACAAAGGACCTTCATTTTGCACCCTATTTTCACTACCACAATAACATGGAAGCCTTTGATTTCTAATAGTTTGTGGTCCCAAATCTTGAGTATAATGAGTCAATTTAGTAGCTCATGTCATCCTCATGTAGCATAATGTGATAGTTTCATCTCGACATTATCTGGGTGATCGACCCATAGAGGCCATCCCGAACAAAATCTTTGATGCTCTCAACGCGATGCTTCGACTCCAAAGGGAAATACCCTCATCTATACTTTTTATGGAGAAAAAAATCAGAAAAATGATCCACATGATAAATTTGTTGAACTCCTCATATAATATCATGAAGAGAATGCTTGTTCAGAGCCTAGACATTAAGGTTGATGATCCCTGCATGTCATCTACATCTCTCCACTAAGCCCATTGCATACAAGAATACCAATTGTGAAATTTCATGTCGATGATTGTACAACTTAGTGTGGAAGCACTACTCCCTAGACAGTAAGCATTGCTACTTGTTAGAGATAATTAGGATGCCTCCAATGATTATTAATTTAATACAATTCTCAAAAAGTCATTTAATGTTGAGGATGTTGGAAGTGAGATTCATCATAAATTACACCCCTGTGAGCACATGGTGCTTGTTAGACTTAAAGGAAAAAATGATTATACCACACCCCTTGATATTAATAATGGATCTTTCACCAGGAAAAATAGTTCCATAGATCCAAAAGTCATGTTTAGATAATAAAAAAATGATAACCAATCATGTGGTTTGTGTCACCACTGTTGAGGTTCCATATGTCAACGTTGCTAGACTTCCACTTATCCATTTATGAAAATTCCTTCACCACAACCAGCTAGGGAGGATTTAATCATGATGGTGGCGTATTGTGGGTGGTGGATCATGGTTGTGTGTAATTATACACCATGGTTAATGACCAAGACATAACGAATTTAGGATCATCATCATTACTCTTTATTAGATATACCTTAGACTATTTTATCCTATTGTAGAAATATTTGTCCCAATTCCCATTTCACCATAGTAGCACCATTAGTCCCTATGGGAATCATTGGATCCTGATCCATCCATTCTATTTTAGTCATTATCATCTTATTTATTTTACTGTGGTGGTATGTGGAACTAGTTTTCATTCATGGATCCATTGAATGATCCCACCCTCATTCTGCACACCTTCATCAATGAAGCCCACTCTTCCTTGGTTAGGAGAAACATCCCAACATCTTTTGTGGTGGATGTCGGCTCAAAATGTTCCTCTACCACATTGTGTGTCCATGATACCTCTACTACATAGAGTTTTAATATTTCATGTAGTGTTTTAACTGAAAGATAAATATTGGAGAACCTAGATGTGATAACACATAGAAAATTCTCAACGATCATGGGTTGAGGCTCCAGTTTGATAATGATTATGAGTTGGCTAAAGAAATTGGTGAGACACATCAGAAATTAATCACATAATATTCCATTTATTAAATAAAATTCCCCTAGACTCCTAACTGAGCTTTAACGAATTGGTATTGATCACTCGATCAAAATTTATGTGCATGGTATAGATATTTCGGCACACATTTTTGGAGCTTTCCTTGATGTAGAGTATGAACATAATCTCTAATGTGAGAATGTGAAGGATGACATCCAACTCCATTTGGTATTACTAGACACTAACAACGCATTTTTTGAGGGAATCAATAATTCTATCTGCAAGGAACATAACTTTTCTCTTCCTAGCATAGTCATTGTGCTTTTCTTTGTGATGATGGGTTGCATCATTGACCCCCCAACCTCCTTCACCACTCGATGTACTACCATAATCCAAATTCCTCCACCGACAAGGGCTAATGGATGTAGTGATGATTCATGGATACATTTGGGTGATGGGTGCTCAAATTGCAACATCATGGATCAAGTAAACCTTCGCTCTAACAACAAATTTGTGAAATGTTTGGCCAGTCAACACCCACAAACATAGACGACCCTTTCATAAGTAAAAATAAAAAAAATTAGAACCTAAGACATATTATGTGCACCAGAAACTGGGATTTTTAGTGTGTTTTTATTGAATTATATAAATAAATATTTAGGAATGTTTACAACACAATTAAAAATCCCTTCTGGGAGCCTTAATAACGTCAAACAGAATTGAAAAAACTGGGAGAAAATTTCAGGGGTGCTAAATGACAGTAAAATCATTAAAATTATTCAAAAAAATAGTTCTTCTAGTGATTCATGATCTAGTGATATTCACAGTGCTCTGTTGATATAGAAAATTACATGTGATCCAAAAATAATTATAATATTTCAATGTATTTACTATTTATTCTAATTATCTTTCTATCTCAACATATATCATCCGTACTTTTCATTATTCTTTGATGATATATGAATAATCATAAAGGCTTTTAAATGATCCCTAATTAGTCCCACATTTGGCGGACACACTTTATCAACACTACTTGAGTAAGAGTATATTATCTCCTATTGCTATATGATTCCACTATTTTTTTTGAAAATACATAACATAACCAAATCCATTATTTTTATTCCAATATTTTTTGTGAAAATAATTATCAACAGAACAGAGCCTCATTATGATTATTTTAGGGTCTTTATTGATGGGGTTCATCCAATATCTCAGAGAGAGAAACGAAAAGATAGAGATATTTTGGTATTTGAATTTTCTGAAACACTACAACATTAAATGTTTTTTAATGTGGATATATATATTTTATCCCTTTTTATGAATTAGATAAGGGTATCCTGATTACCAATAAAAAGATGTACACCAACTGAAAAAGAAACCACATGGGGTTCCTCATAAGTGGATAAATTAGAATGTATGAAATTGATTATGTGGGAAATGGATTTTAGGAATTGGAATCAATGAGTAGTGGAAAATCAGGTTGTCTAATGAGGTGTTAAAATGAATCCTCATGTTTATTTTTGAATTCGGAATGGAGACGTCTTATCCCGAGATAATTATAATAGATGCAATGAAGGCATATCATAGTGTGGATTTTCACACATTTTTTTTCAATGATGTATTTGAAATTTATGTTTCTAAATTTACCTAATATTTGTATAATATATTATTAAAGTTCAATATTTTTGGAGTTTCCCCATGTTTTTTATTCTCTCGGGTTCATTACCAAATTCATATGATAATATTATCACCACATTACTATTTGGAAAGGACGCACTAATGTTAGATAATGTGATTACACCATTGATTATGAATAAAACATAGTTAAAGGAAAATTATGGTGATTATTTAGGTAATATTGGTATTTTGTCTATGAGAGATGGATGTGGTGATAACATTAGTTTGTAGAATATAGAAAAGATGGTCAAGTGCTTATTTTTTTGTAAAGGAGGATCCTATGGAGAAAAACTATTATGATTTAAAAAACATATGGAAGAATACAAGGCACATGGAACAAATTCGGAAACTATCGGCATAAGTATTATATAGGGTGAGGAAAATTGACATTAAATTAGAATTAATTTCCATGGGTAAGATATATACACCAAATCGTTGGTCGATTCAGTAGTGTCTTAACATATTTCAGCAAAGAGGGAAATATTCTCTTCATTTGAATAATGTGACATTGGTAGATTGAAAATGGATAATAAATATTCAACTTTTTTTATTTGTTATGGTGATATTTATATCACTAAAAATGAAAGATGTACACTCATATTAAGGGATATGTGACATGTGACAGGTATACTCCACAATTTGTCATCTTATAATGCTCTTGATAATGATGGATTTAAGAGATCTTTTATTAATGTAATGTGGATATTATCCAGAGATGAAATGGTATACGAATGAGTTATAATGGATGAAACACTTTACTGGACCACTGTGATGGTGTGCGGTGAAGTAATGAATATAGTTTCAAAGACTAATTCATTCGTCGTATGGCACAGACAATCGACATGCATGAGTCGATGACCATACACATGCGAAAATAAGGGTTGGAAGCCAAATAAGGTCACATAATGTGTTTCAGGTCATACATTTAATTAATTTTTTCAAATATTTACACTATTGAATAATGAATCAAAATAAAATATAAATGTGATGCACCAAGAGGTACAATATACTTAGAGGATGTTGAACAGAGGAAACAATTAGTTTTTTTTGGTACTCCCGATTATGTGGTTATTACTATTATGGGGGATCCAGTTATTGTTTTTTTATTCTTGTTCAATAGTGTATTTCAAATACAACTATAAGGAAGAAATAATCATTTGTTTTTTCTTTTTGGGGGAGAATTTACATCTCAATCAGAGCTATAAAATGGAATTATCATATTTTCTATAGAGGATAATTGTTTGTGTTAAACCAGCCTACATAAAATCCAACTATGTTTGTTGGAATTAATCTTCTTCTTTGAATGATTCATGGGGGGTTGATGGGATTTAGAAAATATCTCATATAGAGATAAAAAAAGAGAGAGATATTTTTGTGTTTTAATTTTTTCAAACATTATAACATCAAAATTTTCTCAAAGAAGAGAGGTGTTTTTATAGATCTATTTTTGGAATGGGATAATAGGGAAAATGAGGGACTAACAAATGTGTGTAGTGTCCCATAATGTAGATACACGGTGTCTTGAATTTGTGTGGAAATAGAAACAGAAAAAATTAGATACATGGGAGATGGTTCTTGGGTGTGGGTAGTAGAGAGTAGTGTAAAATCGGTTTGTCTAATGAGGTGATGCAACAACATCGTGTCTTAAGTTTTGACCGCAGAAGGGTGAAGTCTGTTCAAAATTTGATTATAAAAAATGTGATGAAGGTGTATCATTATGTGGATTTTCACAAAATAATTTTTCTAAAATATATTTGAAATTCATGTATTGGGTTTTACATGAATTTTTTATACTCTATGAATATACTTTAATTATTCAATGTTACCTGTCGTTTTTTAATCATATGTATTGTATGGGTTTTCCATTTAAATTAATCATCTTAATTATTTTTTTATTTCTATTTTCACATCCATTTTTCATAGTATATTCACATAATTTTTTTCATAATTGACTTATTATCCTGCTACATATATATTTCCTCCCCAAATGTTTTTTGATCTTCCTATGAACTATTATAACGTCATTCATCAATACATATTCATCTATCACATTTAGATCACTGAACATAAAGAAACCATGTATGAAATAAAATTCATGAGTATACTCATTTTAATTTAATATTATGGAAGTATACATAGCCTCTCATATGTGATATCATTCTTCAAATCTTCATAGTATTTGAATTCAGGTGTTTCCATAATTTAAATTTCCATGTTTTTATTATTCCTCCATTTTTTTTGTATTATATACATGCATGAAAAATAATAGAATTATTTTTCATATGGTCAATTGTATGATGTTCCACTGATATGCCTTTTGTGCTTGTGTTTGAGACATTCAATTGAACATGGATAAATATTCTATTATGTTGAACATGTTTTGTCATCAATATACTACTGTTTTATTCATAATCATTGATTCTTATGGATTCATGTTTGATGTGTTTCATCCAAATATTTAACCTCGTTTTAGTTTTCCATTTTATTTTTTATTCAACATTGAATCATCGAATTTTCTAGTTGGTTAGAATGTTTTGACGTGGAGTAAAATATCAGTGGGATTGATGACCCATGAACACCTTATTATCCAACATTCATTTTAGTTTGGTTCTATACTCTTTTGATTTCTACTCCAATTTATCATATAGTGAAACTAAAATGTTGGATATGGATTCTAAAATAATGATGAAAGGTTCTAATAATATCATGTGTGGTTTTTAGTTTTGGTGCACCAACCAGGGTGGAGATTTATAACGGTGATCATTCCTTTTGTGGAAGTAAAACCTTCCAATGAACTAGGAAGATTTGGTGAGGTATTTGTTATGCACACTGATGATCGAAACTCTTTGCAACATTAATATTTAATATGAGTAATAAAGGTGATTTAGATGTGATTAGGGCCCCCTTAATGTTTTAAGTAATTATGGGTTTTTATGTGATTTATTATTATTCTTCTTTATTTTAATGAATCCATTTGATAATTTTTCTCTCATGTATTTCGTTAATCTTTTTTGGTTTTCTTTACTTGTTAACTTATTCATCTTTTTTGAGAAAAGCGGTAACATGAATTGGTCTCCCAATTCATTCCCGAAAGGAATTTTTTAAAAGGAAGAGATAAAATACAAATACGAGGTGTAAATGGCTTACACTAAAAGGTGATTGAGGGGATTACAATCTGATATTTCATGAAAAAAAAGTTCAGATTACATAAGGTGTGTCCAAGACGTCCTATCATCCAACTATCATAGAAAATATCCATGAAGGGAAGTGGCACCACAACACCATCAGAGTGACTTTCACAGTTTGAGATGCAAGTTCCCTTGTAGGCGACAGATCCGAGCTTGAACCAGAACTGAAATTCAAGAGGAAGAATATTTAAGACATCTTATATTTGTTCTATAAATCCTTTCCTAAACAACTCATCATAAAAAATAAGGCCGAAAAAATAGCTCTCATACAAAAGGTTCGCCTCAAGATGATAACTACAAACTCGTCCTCGAAACCAGATATAACCTGGACACCAAAATCTAATCATATAAATTCTTCATCAACAGTTTTTCCACCAAAACATTCATGCACCTGGTTGAAAAAAATACAAAAAACTGATGGCCAAAAGCAGCACCAACAGAGAAACTGCAACAGCTTTCCCCAAAACTAGCCGACATAAACAACCAACATGCCAAAGCGCAGATTGACGAAACAACATGCCATTGCATGACAAAAAACTGCTTCTACATCAACAGAAAAGCAAGAAATCCAAATAAAAGAAAGGAGATAGACACTAGCCAAGATCCTCTAGCGAGGACAAAAACCAAGTGAAGTTAGTTAAAGGAAATAACCTCAAGAGTAATACAGAAAAAACACATCAGATCTGTGTCAGGATTAGAAACCCAAAATCCCTAAAACTCAAAAGATCAAACAACTTTCTTATCATAAAAAACCCGCACTAAAACACAGGCAAGCAAATCCTTTGGTTAGTACAAAAATCATTCCCATGGAATGTCTTTAAAAATAAAGTCAATATTTTTTTATATTAATCCTTTATTATAATGAACATACAGTTTTTGATTTCAAGGTATTTATCAGTAGTGATTTTACCATCATAGTACTTATAGAATGTGATGGTATCTTGTTCATCCATCCATTCATCAGCAGTTTCCCCTGCCATATCATCATTCACATAAGAATCCTTGTACATGAGATCATTTTTTCTTCCATCATCCACCTCCTCTGAGCTAGAGGTTTTATTCGGTTGATCAGCCACCATTGGTATTGTTGGGGGTTCAATGTTTTCCTTCCTAAAAGAATCCAAAGATCTAGTTACATTTGTTCTCTACAGTTGCGAGTATTCTATACGCTTCCTCGTTTTTTAAGATTTTGGGTGATGAATCCATCAGCATCCACCATTGGTTTTTTCGCTTCATAGTACTTGATTTTAATTATGATTCCTCAATTTTAATAGGTTGATCAACATCCTATTGTGTTGATTCACTATAATCATAAAGATCACTCTAGACCTTCTCTCATGAAACATGAGTTTTGTTATCCATCTCCCGATCCTCCACTAGGGCAGGAGAGTCAATGAAGGAATTTGTGGAAGAATCTGTTAACTTATTCTTATTTAGAGATTAACAAAGTGAATGTGTTTTGGGGCGGTGTTCATTCCATGGATATACATCTAAATAGGACTGAATCATGTTAAAGCCTTATGTTTTTCTATCTAGATTTATTAATTTTTCATCTTGAATTATTTATTTATCTTGCATTTGAATGTTTTTAAAAAATAACCAATCTAGTCTTTTTGATTTCATGTAGTTAGTCCCTTGGAAGTGTGCATTTCCTTATAAAGTGGTATTAGAGCCTAAATATGTCTAATGATTTTGTTTTCAAATCTATTTGTTGCTTTAATTTGGTTTCTATTATTAATTTCTCTTTCAAATTTCATCTCAATTATCCCTTTCTAGTTTTTTAAAATTAAAATAATTGTAACCTCATATATTATTCAATTTAGAAATTAGAATTGTATACTAATGTATACCCATTAATATTTTATATTTATTGAGGTTGAATACCTTATTTATCCCCAAAATATTTTTATATTATCTTTTAGATAAATATGGAAATAAATAAGGAAAAATCCAGAAAGATATGGTGTTAAAAATTTCAATTTATGGGGGATTTATATAAAAGACTTAATGTTTCAAAAAGGTTTAATAGTCTCTCTTTTTGGACCTAATATACTTATTTTCACTCTTCCTAAAACTTGAGATACCTATAATATTTTTTCAATATATTTTTTATGATGATCTTGTCATGGCCCATAGTTCTATACTTCTTTTTTTATGTGAAACATAATAAGAGATGTTTGATTTAGAAACATAGAATATATTATAAAGATTGAACTAGATAAACTATATATAAAAGAATCACATGTTTGTATAATTTATAAGAAAAAATTCATGTTAACATTTAAAATAAAATATGGTGTATTTATTAAATCCAATTTAAATTAATTATACCAAATCATTCTTGACGTATCCAATACAAATTTTATTTTTCATGATGAAGAATAAACTATTATTATTTTAATATCTTTAGATAATGTCTACAACACATTAGTAGAGATTATAAAGTATGTTTATGACAATATAAACCTTGAATAAGGGAAAACTTCCCTGCTCTCTGAGGAATTATATTCTAAACTAATAATTAAGTGTGATTGAGGGTCTTTTCACAAGTGGAAAACCACAGTTCTAGGGTATGAACAAAGTGTATATTAAGGATAGAAAAAGAAAAATAATAAAACAAAGTTTCAGTCTATGTATTTGGATAAAAAAATTGTTTTAATCTCTTCTGGTAATCTCTAACTCATAGAACACAAGTGTAAAAAGATTAAGTAAAACCCTTTGACTAAATAACTAACTGACTAGTCCATTTTAGTGGATTCTAGTTATAAAACTACTGAAATGTTAAATGTGTCCAAATATGAACTCATCTAAGAGTGGGCCTTAGATTCAAGATTCCCTTTTAAATGTGTCCTTCTGAGGAGTATTATCTTGATTTGTAATTTTAGAAGGAGTTTTTTCTAATAGAAAATAACAGGAGGTTCCAAATAATGGTAAATGGTTCTATTTTAATAGAAAGAAGTGAAAACTATATACATACTTTTTCAATACCCTAAGACTTTATGAATATTTTTTTTTTCAAATTAATTAAATTTATTTAATAGCTTAAGTTACCTGAAACACCTATATTATCTATATATAAATTAAATGGTGACATTATATTGCATTATAGAGAACAATGATCTTGAATGAAATTCTACGTAGTATTAAAATATTATTATTTAATATGACATATATCACCTAGAAATTGGATTGATGAGTATGAATATGTTAAACTAAATTAAGAAAATATATTTTTTACACATGTATATAAAATTAATTTCTTTGTGACCAAATAATTAAAATTAATGTTAAAACTCATTTGATGAAAAATGATTTGATTTTATGAAAAATAATATTCATGCACACCAATGTAGTTTATTCAAATGAATTAAAATAATAATTGTACATAAATTATTTAAATTAAATTTATATATTATATATTCAATCAAAATTAAAAAAAATCATCTAATGTTCTTTCTAGGCATGAGATAAGAATAAATTTAATTTCACGCTTAAAATATGTATTTTTTCTTAAAACCATTTTTTCGCATTTTGTTATCATATATTAAAATTAATTATTTTGAATTTTATAATTTTTTTTAATTATTAACTTAATTATATAAATCCGGTTGTCAAAATTATCTTGGGGTAATTTTTTAATAAATTTTTATAATGGTAAATGTTTCATGGAATGCTGTAAAATAATTATTTTTATTAAAAAACTGCCATTTTATTCGAAGAAATTAAAGGTAAATTGAATTTTAAATATCATTTAAATGTAAAATTAGGGTATTTATAAAAATATTAATCCAATTTGGGACATTTTAGTCATTTTTATGTTAAATCTTGATATAATTTTTTTAAAAAATTTTAAATGCTTTCTCCTTGGAAAACTACATTTTCATAGTGTCTAAGAGGAAATTTTCAAATTATAATTTCCCACTTCTGTGAGTTGAAATTTTGAAAATTTATTCCATATTTTTAATCAAAATTATTTATATTATACAATAATTTCATCCTAGTTCTTTATAATATTTAATTGTAAAAATTGAAAATTTTAATTTGTGTGGTCAAGGTTAAAACGATTTTATCTGGGGTTAAAATAATAATATAATGGGTGAAATGACATATACACCTGTGAAGAACACATTTAATGTACATATATAGATCCTATCACGAATATGGTTTTCAAATTAACAAATTTTAATCCATTTGGAAATTTAAAAACATGAATACACTTTATTCTTTCTAAAAATAATATTTGTCTGTCTCTCCCCCACAAATAAAAGTCCTCCCCCACTTCTCTCCTCTTAACACTTCCATAACCCTTTGGTTTATCCAATTACTAAATAAATATTTCTTTTTATATCTCTAACCATATCCTACTGTACATTTTTAGATAATAAATACAACCTAGTAATTATTTTGGTTAATCCTAATGTGGTTCTTTGAAGAAGAATAAATGTTATAAACAATGTGATTTTGTCTTCATTATTCTTGGAAATATTTAAAATAATTTTTAGTTATGATGTTATAATTACAACGTTATATCGCATATATGAATATTTTTTTAATTTAATAAATTATATCCATCTCATCTTCCATAAAATGGGAATTAAAATCATTGATCATCTGTACGACGAACTACCACCTTGCAAATCAATATTATTCATTTTTTATAACAAAATTTGACATATGGATATAATGATGTATTTAATATTTGTATATAAATTTTTTGATATTATTATAACTCTATATTTTCAATACTACATCAACTTTCTCAGCTCACAACTATTGGAAAATATTAACATCACACTTGTGTACAGTGAACTACCACCTCAAACCAATGTGATGTGTTTTTCAATTATTTTTTTACATTGTTGTAGTAATAATGATATATTAAACAATTATATATGATATTTATAAAAAATTTATACATATATAATTATTATATCATATATACCATCTTAATTTCCATTTTCTGGGGGATACGGTAACGTTATTTGTGTCTACGGTGGAATGTCGTCTCGCAATGTGATGAGTTTCATTTTTACCTAACACTTTTCTTCAGAGGTAATTAGGGTAAATTTAATGAATATCTGTGATATATATGACCTAAAATTGTTCTATAATTTCAATATATAATTTAAATTTATTTTATTTCTTTCATCAAGAAAATTGAATCATCGTTCATTCGTGCATACGACCTACCTTATCCATGAATGCTGTATTTCATTTTATATCTCTAACTTTTATGGATTTCTATAAATACATATATAATGAATATATATTATATTTATATAATTTTTAATATTAATTATATTATGTATCCATGATTAAAGTAATTGGATTTAAAATAAAAAATCAAAACATACACAAAAAATAATGTAGTTGTTACCCAAAATGTGATTTTATCATGGAATTGTTAATAAACAGTTAATAAAAAGTCAAAATTAAATCATATAAGGTTTGATATATAAAAGTGGTTTTTAATAGATATATAATGAAATTATATTTATTATAAAAGGGGATTGAAAATGTACTAATATTGTTGAGAATTAAGGTAATAGGTTTTGTATGAATTTGTCTTATTTGGGACATACTCTATATTATGAACCTATAAAATTTTATGTGGAGTATATAAATATAATTTGAAATTAAATATCCTGAATTTATTTATTCTAGTGATATTATAAGATTCATTTAATGTTATTATTTCAGTGGGATTACAATTAAATGTTACCAAAGTGGTTAGTGTTTTATGTTACAATGTCATTGTTTATCAAGATTGTTCATGATTATACATCCAGTGAATAAATATTATGATCTATCTCTAATAAACTCATTTATTTCATTATTAAATGGTTATTTCTGGATAATATATTTTTTCCTATTATTTTCTTCTCTAAAATTAATAAGGAGACTTAAAAATGGATTTAAGAAAAATTGTCTTTTCTCTCTCTTCATTGGAAAACCATTTTTATTCTATATCTAGTCTTATAAAAATGTTATCAAAAAATATTTTAATATTAATATGGGAAAGTTTAATGTAATTTTTACCCTTGTATAAAATTTTTAAAAATGTTTTTAAATGAGTCTTTACTTCATTTGCAAAACATGGACCCTTTGGATTGTACTAAAAATGTTATTGGATTCCTTGTTTTAACATGTATTGTATTTCTCATCATCATGAACACTAAATCTCTTAAAGATTTCTATAAAATTTTGGATTCTATTTATCAAATAAAATTATTTTAAAGTTGTTTTAGTTTAAAATCCCATTTTTTCAATTTTTCTAGTATATTATCCTCTATAAATATTTTAAATTATTTTTAAAGAGTACTTTATAAGTTTAAAATGTAATTTTTAATGAAAAGGGTTTTGAAAATATTTCATGTATTAAAAAATGTTTTCCCAAGTTGAATTTTAATTATACTCAAGAAATGTTTTTAATTATTTTTAAATATTTCTATATATTGTTTAAGGATATTTTCATATAATATGTTTTCTTAATATTTTTTGATTTTTTAGTATTTTTATAAAATGATATTTTCAATGAAATATTCAATTCATCAAGAAAAGTTCCAAGTAATTTTTATTTGAAAATCATATTCTATATAAGATGATATAAATTTATGTTAGTTAATCATTACTGAGGATGTGAACCAGTGATACAATAATTATTCTTTCTATAGATGGATAATATTTATGTTGAAGAGATTTCTACGAAACCCAATCCTTTTCTATGAGAAATGATATTGTAAATTGAATAGATAATGGTGAGACACATTTTATATATATAGGATATAATATCATATAATTTATTATGAAACACATTACTATTCATGGGTTCTAATGTGATGAATATTTTATTATCTTTTAGAACACCTATATATGGGTTTTATTATGTGACATTGGTCATGTTATAAACAAGGATGGTGGTCATGTTATAACCAAGGACTAGCTGGACCTATATCTCCCTCTAATGCATTGGGTAATGATTAATTGTATTTGAGCTCATTATGAACATGTAAGGATCTTGCAATCTAGAAATAGGATACAAATGAGTTTATCCGAAGCTCAAAATAGGGTACACATGAGGTTATCTAAGCGTGAATTAGATACATGGTTGGATATCTCAATCATAACAAGTTATGACTGTATTTGTGTGTATCATTGACATAATATTTTCTATTATTATGTCTATTGAATAGGTCTATATCATGTGCCAGTGTTATGATCTCATGGATAATTTTCTTTGACTCCTTTATAATTCATTTCTTATGAACTAACAGAATTTATGGCCTTACTCACTTTTATGATCCATGACATGTAGTCAATATCATTAAAATGTCATTATCATGTTCTTATATAGTTATACTCATTTTATTCTTAGGTTATCATTTATATAACCCTTTTTTACCATTATATATCATCTGTGCTCACCATTTCTTATATTCTATTTCCCCATGTTATGAATAATGGTTTTAAATAGGGTATGTTTATAAAGAATTAAATTTGAAAAACTATTTATTGGAGATTTTTATATCTAATAATAAATAATATGATTTTGTATCTAGTCACCAAATACAATAAACCATTATGGTTCTCGAGTGACTTTTTGTTACATGTATTGAATATGGATCTTAAAATATGTAATATTTATGTATATAAATCATAGGTTTCTATTGTTGGGATAAAAGGAATATTTTAGTTATCCATTGGAAACTAGGATGAGAAAATATTAGTGATAACCTTAGGGATAGTTCTAAGAATATTTATAGGGATATGTCTAAGGATATGTATAAACATGATTACATGTGTAGAAAATTTTCTTGGAATTTTGGTGAAGGATAGAGTTAGTGGTTTCCAAGAAATTAAATCCCACCATGGATACTAAAATAGGATATTCTAATATAATAGAGGTAACCGGGGGTAATAAATATAAAAAGGGTGCATTATGTTAGACTTTATCATCAACTGGTTCATTAAAATGTCCCTTGATACACACCTAGTCTGACACTCCCAAGGGAGATGTTTTGAAAATTAACTATCTCTTTCGGAACCATCATTATGTATTTAAAAACCAAATCGATATTAATGTACTAGGTTAAAATTAATATTTCATAGTTTAAAAAAAGTTATCATGATTTATAAATATTATAAATCATTTTTCATAATTACATGGTTCCCCAATGTGATTAAATAGTATGACTGTATGATTTATAATTTTAGTCAATTTAAGGAACTAGAAATAACAAGTTAATATTTAATGTGATAGAAAATATTGTAATGAGAAACCAAGTTTGGTGATTACTAGAGTGAATGATAATGTCAATATTCTTAATCAGTTATCAGAATATATTGTTCAAAAAATTGAAATTAACAGACTCTTGGAATCAAAAAATAATTGAATGATAGATTTCATTAAGAGTTCATGTGGTGGAGTCCATGGAGGAAATAAGATTTAGTTTTTTTATATGTAGAATGTGGGAAAGAATACTATAGGGAATGTCTTAATGTAATGAGAAGATGTTTTAGCTGTTGTGAAAAGGGAACATAATAATAAATTATGGAGGAAAAATTAGAATTCTAATTAATGAAATGGATTAGAAAAATGGTTCTCTAAGGCATCATAAATGGTTTAATTTCATAAATGTGGAATGTGTGTGAATTATAATAATTGATGTCATTGGGAAATCTCACGAATAAGATCAATATGGTGGTACAAGTAAGGGTTTCTTGGTTGATGATGAATATACTAAAAATGAAATATAAAATGAAGGGGTTATTAAATAATAAGTTAATGAATCATATTTAATGGTTTAATAATGATGTGGTATTAATTAATGTCAATGTATTAGAATTTAATATTATGTTAAATGAATCATGAAATCCATATAGAACGTCATGTAGATGTTTTTGATTATGTATTTTCAATAATATGTTGGATGATATTTAATACTTGGAAAATTGATTTAATGGAGAAGTAAAATTTTATGGAAAACAAATAATTAAGGGAAAAAAGAAACATATTATGTTCTTGATGTTGTGATAATTTTTTTGGGATAATGAGATGAAAGATATTGATAAATTGAATTAGATAGTACTTATTACATTTTAACTGATTGATAATTTGATTATATTATGTTTTTTATTATCATTGAAGGACATTAAATAATTTTTGGATTTTTAGAATATATTCAATAATATGTATTGTATTTAAGGATCAAGTAATAATGTATGTTTTTAATAATTTTTATGGTAATTTAGGTTATTGCAATTTTTCAATATAATAAATGATAAATGTAAAATCATATTTGTTTTTTTTAAATTGAGAAAATCTTTATGATATTTTAGGGATTAATATTAAATTGATTTTGGAAAATTTAGTGGCCCTATTTATAAAATTTTTAATTTTGGATGGGTGTTAAGGTTATCCATTTACAAAATTGTCTAAGTGGAACTTTGAATTATATTTTATAGAATAACTTATTATTTTACCATATAAAGAATTTTCTACATTGGATAGGTTGTGCTAGTCAGTTTTGGTTTGATGATAACCAGAGATATAAGGAATGACTTTTCATTATTTTATTGACCTTATGATCCATTATAACCTTAGGTAAAAAAATTTATCTTCACATCATAGAAAGATAAATGAAGTGGATATTTATTTAATCTCATCATATTTATTAGATTTTTCTTTTTTAAATGAAATGTAATCATGAAAGTATATCTTCTTGTGTTCTATATCTTTACGAAAAAAAATTCTCCTACTTTATTAAAATTATGTCTATATAAATTGGTTTACATTTTCATTCATTTAGGATAAATAAATTGTATTATTACATATCACAAATTTATGGATTTTTGGTGATTAAATTCTCATAACCATGTTTTATATCACCCTCTATTAGTATTTGGGTGTTATTTTTCTCTTCAATATCCCTATTTTCACTTCCCACCAATGTTCTCCCAAAAGGAAACCAAGTTATGTGTTTTTATAAGTGGAATTAGAATATCCATTTTTCTATTTTAATGTGTAAGTTCTATTAAACATTTTAAATATGTGTTTTTTCCATAGAGGGATTTTCAAATGTTAAACCCCTGATTAATGAATAGAAATTTAAATTCCAATGAGACAATTTATTTAGAAGTGTAGAATGTAAAAAATGATATTTAATAAAAATATTTATGTCAAAATAAAATTAATTGAATTGGTATATTTTATTAAACACAAAATTTCATTTATATTTAATTACATGTAACATGGATAATTTATTGTGTTATAAATGATATTGAACTTACCTTTTGTTACATGAAATACCAAACATAAACAAACCATGTCATACTGTTAATATATTATTATTTAATATGATAGTTATCACCCAACAATGGGAATATAGACTATGAATATGATTATTTTTTTTTTGAAAATATGTGGTTTAGAAATTTTTATAATATTACTTGTTTTATAACAAATTAATTAGAAAATAAATTCAATGACCAGTTGAAGGTAAAAAAAATCATTTTCTAAAAAATGATTTTTATGTGAAAAAGTGTGTTTTATTTCAATAAATTTAGCAAATAACTTTTGGTAAATGATTTTAATGAGAGAGATATATATAATATATTAAATAAACATTTTTACCTTCATCTTAGCTTTATTTTTGAATGATATAATAATATATGTTGTTTTATTCATGAAACTAGTATTTTTTTAAAAAGATGGTTTTCTTCATTTTACACAATTATTTTAATTTTTTTATGAAATTATAGAATATTAATTGAAAAAATAAAAATAATTTTTGTAATCATAATGTTGAAATTATATTGGATTTAATTTGTTAAAACATTTATAAACGAATTTTCTTTAGTCAATAGCCAAGAACATATATTTTAATAAAACAGTACCTTTTAATTCAAAGAATTTAAAAGATAATTTTTATTTTTATACGGTGTTAAAATTAAAATTATTAAAATTATATATATATTAATATAATTTAGGTTATATTTAAAAATTTAAAATTAAATTTTTATATAAATAATTTTAAAATCATTAAAATAAATCATTGAAAAAATTGTATTTCACCTTATCTATAAGATTAATTTTCAGTTGACATTTTCCACTTCTCTGAATTAATTTTTGAAAATTGGATTAAATATTTTCAGTTAGAATAATTTATATAATATATTAATTTCAACTTAATTTTTTTATTATGATGAGTAGTAATAATAATAAAAATTAATTTTTGTAGTTATGATTAAATTGGTTTACTAGGGGTAAACTAAATTGATAGTGGGTATAATAAACTAGAAACTTATATAAAACCATTTTTATGTACACATATTGACCTTATAAAATATAATGTTCTAAAATTACCCATTTTGGAGCCCTCTGGCTTGTGAGAAAACAAGGGTATAGTGTATTCTTTTCAAACATTCCATGTGTATCCCCCCATTTCTAAAGGGCCGAACCCTCTCCTGCCCTATTCATAAATTCAATACAATTTGATTTGTAAAGTACCGGAAAAAATATACTCCTTAAAACCCTTACCACATCCTTGAGGCATTTGATATATCATAAATCCTAACTTAGATGGTTTTATGTTAAACCAAAAGAGGTTGTCTGAAGTAGATGTAATGTTTTAAACAATACATTTTTCTACTTCTTATTCTAACTATGTAAAATAATATTAAATTATGATGATATAATTACAAAATTTACTCTAATGTACTGATATGTTATCATATTAATGACATAACATATATCAGTTTCATCTTCTATAAAATAGGAAGAGAATCTGTCTATCGTGTGTAAGATGGACCACCACCACCCAAATTGAAGTAATTCAATTCCCATCACCACCAATAAATGATAGATATAAAAATATATTTAGTTTTTATATATTAGAATTATTATATTTTTTACCTTTTATTTTTAATACCCCAAATACATTCTTATCTCATAACCCATTAGAAAAAAAATAACGTCGCTCGTGTGTATAATAGACAACGAATTCACGAAACGATGTGATGTGTTTTTCATTTCTGTTTTACTTGGATGGAAATAATGAAAAATTAGATAAAAATATATGATATTTTAAATTTAATTGAATTTATTTAATTTTAATATTATATATAAATTTTTTATTTACCATTATGAGGGGGACAAAATAGCGTCTTTCGAGTGTACGACAGACTACCACATCACAAAATGATGTGGTATGTTTTTCACTAATGATTTATGTCAAAGGTTATTAGGGAAAATTAATTGAATATATGTGATATAAATGTGATATAAATAAGATAGAAATTATTATTTAAATTTAATTTATTATGCAACATTATTCCATTTCATCGATTGAAAAAAATGGAAATAATGTTTATGCGTACGTACAACCTAACTTCTTTGTGAACATTGTATCTCATTTTCTCTATAACAATTAAAAATTAGTATATATATATATAATTAATATATATGATATATATATATATCAATTTTAATCATCTGGATTAAATGGAAACGTAATCAAATTTATATTAAAACAAATAAAAATCAAAACATACATGAAAAACAAAGCAGTTATTTCCTGAAATGTGATTTTAACATTGAATTGTTAAAAATGGGTGATAACATTCCATAATGAATAATATATGGTAATATATATATATATGGTATGATAATATATATATATATATATATGGTAATATAATATATTAATAATAAAAATATATTTATTGTAAAACATTTTTTTTAATGTGTACGATGGAATTCAAGACATAAGGTCAGAGTGTTTTTTCTCAATTTGTCTTCTTTGGGACCTATGTTTTATTTTACTCATCTCTTATTTTAAAAGTTTTATGTATAACTACTTTATCATGTAATTTAATAAATTTATTTTCTATCATAATATTATATGTTTCATTTTATTTTTTTATTTTATGGGACATATGATTCAATGTTACCAATGTGGTAAAGGATTTATGTTACAATCTCATCCTTTATGAGGACTGTTCATGATTATGCTTCCAAAAATAAAATATTATGATATATCACTCAAAAAAAATTTATTTTATTATCAATTTTTTATTTATGGAGAATAAATGTTTTCATTTCATTTTCGTCTATTGCAGGATTATCTATACCAAAAAAAAATTATCGAAAAATTATCTTTTTTCACTCTTTGGTCAGAACCATTTTTTTTACATATCCACGTTTTAGTAAAAATGTTTTCAATAATTTTTTAATTTTTTTACTGGATGTTTTGAAGTAGTTTATAGAATTTTTTACTATTTAAAAAATGTATTAAAAGTAATCTTCTATTCTTTTTTAAAATAAGTCCCACTACACTTTTACTAACAATGTGAAAGAAATAAAAGTTTTAACGTGCATGGAATTTTCCTCGGCCATGACCAATCAAAGTTTTAAATATTAAATTATTATTTTAGATGGTCATTTTCAAAGAAAATAATTTTGAAAATTCTTTATTTTTTTAATAAAATAAAAAATAAAGGTTATTTTCATAAAAAAATGTTTTAATTTATTTTTAATTCTTCCTTTATAAGTTTCAATGTTTTTTTTAGAAAAATTATTTTAAAAATGATTTATATTTTTAAAATATTTTTTATAAAAAATGAAAGGCTATTTTCACAAATAATTATTTTAAATGATATTTCAATATTATTTTATGTATATTCATGTTTATTTTAAAATAATATGATTTTCACAATATTTTAGGAATTTTTACTTTAAAAAGGTGATTTTCAAAGAAATGTTATTTTCTTCAAGAAATGTTCAAATATATTTATATTTCAAACTAATTCTGTATATAAGACATCATCCTTTGATATTAAATCCTCTTTAATCGGTATATGATCCAATGATACCAAATTTATTCTTTCTATAGATGGTTTATATTTATGATAAATTGATAATAATGAAACACATTTATTTTCCAAAAGTTATGTTATTGAGAATTAATGAGATATTGATGATACCCATTTATATTTATATGTGATATGATATAATTGAATTTTTTATGAAACCCATTTCTCGTGGTGGGTTATAATGTAATGAATGTTTTATTATATTGTATCACACCTATATATGGTTTTCATTATGTGATGGTTGTTAAATTATTACCAAGTATGGTTTTCACATTATATCAAAAGATGGATGGTTCATATATCTCCCTCCAATTTCATTGGGTAATGATTTATGTTATATGAGTTTATAGGTTACATGATATGTTATAAAAATCTCAAAATAGGGTAAATAAGAGGTTATACCAAGCCCAAAATAGGGTACAGGGGAGGTTATCTCATGCATGAAGCAGGTACACTAGTGGTTGTCCCGAGCCTAAGATGTTATTAATGTTTTGGTGTGTATCATTGAAAAAATATTTTCAATTATTATGTGTATTCCACCGTTAAATATATTATTCTAATTTTATGACAGCACAACTTATTTTCTTTGATTACTGTATGATTTTTGTCTTATTAACTCCATAATTAATTCAATGAATCATGTTTATGAACAATTTTATATAGGATATTTTTTAAAAAATTGTTATTGTCGTCTTCTTAGATAATTATACTCATGATATGATTAAATGATAATTGATATCAACCTTTTTACCCTTACTAAGCATCTGAGATGAAACTTTCTTAGGATTCCTTTCCCCCAGACCTAAAGAAAGGATTTAAGTAGGGTGTGTCTTGGATGAAAATTATATCGGTAGATATTTAAGGTATATGTTGATGATATTTAAAGAAATAAGAATATTTTTTATCTAGCATCCAAATTCACCAAACCATTATGGTCCTTAAGTGAGTTTCTTTTATATAAGTTGAATATTTTTCCGAAAAAATGTATTATTTATTTATGTAATTCCTTGGTCACTATAATAGTGTTTTATGTTAGCTAGGGTCTTGAACTCCAAGGAAATTAGATATCCATTATAATTATAAAACAAAATGTATACACCTTTATGTCTAAATAATTTTTTATAAAATTATCCAGTGGCTTTAGGACTATTACAAAGGTTTCCCTTATTAATGGGATATATGTCTTGAATGGGAAGATCCATTCAGATTGGTGGGTAGTCTATGTGTAACCAACACTGATAACACATTGTTATGGAATAAGATATTGGTGCATGTAAGATAAAAGGGTCTTGAGTACCTTTATAAACAAGGGTTTTTAATTGATATTACCCATACTAACCTTTCATTTTATGAAGATTGTTTAATGGTAAATGTGAAGAGATTCTAGTTCAATAGGTCTAAATTTAAAGATGATTTCCCCTTTAAATGTATTTAATATGATATATAGGGAACATTATGGACTACATCCCATAATATATGGTTATATTTTTTTTGACTTGTGTTGAATAATTCCCTAGAAAGGATTTTATTTAGTTATTCAAGAACAAATATGATGTTTTTTAATATTTCAGATCCGTGGAAATCCTTGTTTAAAAGAAGGCCAGAAATAAAAGTGACATAATGAGAGATAATAGTGGATTAAAATACTATCTAATTAATTTATTTAGTCATAAAAATTCGAGTGAATTGGAAGACAAAAAACATTTATGGACCCCTTAATAGAATGGACATGCTAAAATAATGAAGAAGACTAGTCCCGAGAGAGTATAAAGCATTATTTCATGATATGGTCTCCACGATTACTTCTAGGTAGAGGATTACAATAATGTATTTTATCATACAGATATCAACCCATCCTATCTTAATCAATTTGTATAACTATAAGAAGTATTCAATTTCATTAAACCTCCTTATAATAACCTTATAGTCTTCAGATACACCACATGTGCCCATGTCAATATTGAACAATATGAACCTCAAACTCTTATGTGTAACTTTTTTAGGTACCTACAAGGTTTATAAATTATTATATATGGGTTGATAAACCTGATTACCAAAAATGTATAATTATTAGAGTTGTGGTGTTTCATTAATCACATTCTATTAAATCTAAACTTTCCACACTAGTCGATGATGATGTAAACATTAATGGATCTTCAAATATTAAACCATCAACCCAATTTGAGACTACTATTAATCATCATCTTCCTAATCCATATCCTATCACCCAAACTAAATCATGTTCCACTTTTTATTTAGACTATAAATATTAACCTCCAGAAAACAATATTGATTTCCATTTGACCCATGATAGTGTTAGATGCATCTCTAGACCTCCTTTTAATTTTGGTCTATATGATGTTACCTCATTTTCCTATCATTATTCCACTGATTATATAATTTATGATCATTACTCTTATAAGAATTTTATTATTTATAAATATCCAAAACATAAGATATCTTCTATGGTTGAATAAATACACTCCTTAAATAAAAAACACACCTTTTATATCAATGATAAGTACCACAATGCCAAATTAATTGGTTATAAATCGATTTATAAAACAAAAGAGGATACAAATGAGGAAAATAAAATAAAATTTACAGCTAGATTAGTCCCCAAGGTATTTATCAAGAGATAGGGATTAAACTATTATGGAATATTTTCACCAATCATAAAAAAATTCTTCTCTAAATTTGATGGTTTCATTTAATAGCTATAATGTCTATCACATTGAAAAAGAATTATCTCAAAACAATAATCCTTCTTGGTAAACATTGTGAGAAATTTTATATGAGTCATCCTGATGGTTATTCTAAATTATTTAAACATAATTTTTTTAATATTAAATAAATCACTATATTGTTTAGAACAAATAAATTTGAAATTATATAGGATGTTTGATTTTTTATGCATAATAACAATTTATCTAAGGAATAAAATGATGGTTATTTCTATATTAAGTCCATAATAAAATGAAACAATTTAAATTATTTTATATTTAAATGATTAATTGATTATATAAAATAACATAAAGCTTTTCATTTCAGTTATATCACTGTTAAAATGTATTTTGTTAATGAAGGACATATGGGAATGAAAACAAATCCTTGGTGTAGAAAATTAAAAGGGTAGAAAAAATAATTTTTTATATCTTTCCAAGAATTATTATAATATGAGATTTCAGAAATGGAACATATTGGAATCCCTCAAACTTATTAGTGTACCATTAGCTCAACGTTTTATGATTTGATTAACACAAGTACCCAGTGATACTACTAATGTGAACTATATGTCTAAAACTTTTCATGCCAACATTGTTGGATGTATCATTCACACCATGATATAAACTAGACCTGAGGTACAATTCTCAATCTTCACTCTTTGTAGTATTATGGTTAGTCCATGAAAGCCACATTGGCATGCAATAAAATGGATTCTTCGGTTCCTATTATATACTTTAATACAGTCTTTGTGTTATGTGATAAATGTTGATACTATACAGTGATATAAAATATACTTTACTTTTATTGAAAAATAGAGTATTCCATGGTAAACCCAAAAACATAGATATTAGATTACCCTTTAATACAATGGTTATTGAATCCGGAACCATATGTGTTAATAAGATACACACTAATGAAAACCAACATGATATTTTGACTAATGAAGATGTATTATAAAAATTCAAATAATACTGGGATATATTTTTTAGTATTAAATATCATTAGGTGTAATAACACTACAAATTTCAATTTAAAATTGTGTAGATTTGTGAATTATGGTGTTTTTATATTTTAAATTTCATTTTTTATTAGTTATCAATTTATTATTCTATAAATACATGAAAATTTTTGGAATTGTTTTTTATTTCCCCAATTGTAGGTCGATACACTAACTTTTGTGTCAGGGTGATACTGTGTCTATTCTATTAGGCCTTATTCTATCTTTTATTGGTCTACACCCACTAAGTCATCAGTCTAACACAGTATTATTCCTAACCATTGATTATTATATTTACTTGTTGAATTTATAATTTCCACTAGTTTAACCACTCTTGAGTGCATCATTTCATTTTTTCTGGTGCGGAATCATGGATTTTTTGGATTGGGTTGTTTCAAGGCTCATTGTTCTTTCAATAATACTAATGAAAAATTCACACCCTATCCTTCAACATTCAACATAGTTTAGTTATCCTCAATCATGTTTATTACACTCATTTCTCCTCTTGTAAAACCCTAATGTTGGAGCAGGCTTCTATGGTGATAAATCCTTAGTTCCTAGCCAATCATCTCCAGCTTTTTGTATGGTGCAGCAATCCTCATTGAGTTTTTTAAAGATGATCCTTTATTATTAATAAGAAAAAAATTCCAATGAAACTGGAATATATTTTGAGGTATTAATTCTTCACACCTAATATTGAGAGTGAATATGTCCCTTCATGGTGAAAAGAGAATTAGAGGTGACTGAGATGATATTAGGACCCTTCAACAATTTTAAATCTATTTCTGTTTGTAATTTATTTACACTTCTTTTTATATATTTTTTAAAAAATAATTTAATTTATTTCCCAAATATT
Organism: Viscum album; assembly: GCA_963277665.1. Classification (NCBI taxonomy): domain Eukaryota; kingdom Viridiplantae; phylum Streptophyta; class Magnoliopsida; order Santalales; family Viscaceae; genus Viscum; species Viscum album. The sequence continues at coordinate 698,257,795 of OY728158.1, forward strand.
CTTTTCATATTCTATGGCCTACTTTATCTTATACCAATATCAAATTTTATGATTAATAAAATATGTGTCTGTGTGTGTGGTGTTCTTTCTGAACACATAAGTCCCAACCTGATTGAAGAATGTTAAATCCTTATGATTTCTATTATTGCATTAATAGTTTTCATCATGAATTATTTATTTCTATTGGATTCATAGTTTTTGGAAAAAATTACCGCTCTCTTACATTCAGGTTTGTGTGGTCTGCCCTAGGTAGTGTATCTTCACTTACATGGTATAACCTATGAAGCTGTCTCATGAAATCCAATAGCACATGTGTGATCAGAGTGTAAATATTCCTTCATGCCAATTATAAGTCTCAAGTACACATTATATTTCATTCTCATTTTTCCATGTCAACTGCATAACCATCATTTTATCAATCTCATTAATCTATTTATAGTGAATAAAAAATTCCCACAATTATTCATATGATAATATAATCATAGTGTTATTCATCTATGCACCGTCACAACTCAAATAATTGTTTCCTCCTTGCGTGTTGCATCCATGTACTACTTATAAAAATATTATTTATCCTTCATCTATCTCAATATTTCAGATTCTTTTTCATCAAGATAAGTTAAATCCTATTAAACAATCATGTGTTTTTCATTTTCTTGTAGTGTAGAGATACATTAGTATTCCATTCTACACCAATTTATAATTATTTCTCAGGAGATCAGTTCAACAATATGGATTACGGTAATTGTTTTACAAATCTATACATCTAAGAATCTTATTTTTCAAATATAAAACATAACAGATTATTTTTCATCTTTCTTTAGTATTATTCATTAAAAAAATAAAATTCATTCTTCAATTTTATGTGTCTACTTCTGGATAATATTTTTTATTTTGATTCATCCTATATCCATCAGTAGCATTCCCTCTAATTTCATTCATTAATCTAGGAGACCCATGTTTTCCTTTTAGTGATATATCATTCACCAATTTCTTAGTGTCATATTCTAATAGTAGAACATGCACTAGTAGAGAAATATGTTTTCATGTAGGGTTAGTTCAAGAGATATCCATTTTGTGGTAACTATAGACCCAATTAGAGACTTCCAAATGGTGGTATTTAAGCTTTCACCTCCCCACCCAAATTTCCCACATCACTCATCAAGACCCCCCACATCCTACTTTATCAATCCCCACCTCCACACCCCTCCCATTTATCAAGACTACTCCACTCCCCCACCTCCACACTACAATGATCACCATCAAGACCCTATGTCTTCCCCCTCCTCTCCCGCACCTAGGTACTTTTCCACCCACAATCTAGCTATCGTCAATCCCCCATCCCACCCCACTCATCTCACCACCTTTGAGACCCCCTCCCACCTCTTATTATCCCCATTATCAATCCTCTATCTCATGAACACTTTATCTGATGTTGAACCCCACCATCCCCCACCCCCATCAGTAATCCCACACCCCACTCCCTCCTCTCTCCTCCATTAAGCCCCCACACCACCCCCACCCCAGCACCTCTGTCAATCTACCATCCCCACCACCACATGATGTGGATACCCCTATAGGACTCCATCCATCAATCCCTTATATGTTGATCCACCCTCACCATATACCCCCCACATGACATGCAACTGGTTCTCCCAAATTCCCTATCCCTGATTCAACTTCTACGCAGTGACCCCCTACCCCAAATCTAGAAACACACTCACCATCAACAACGATGACCCATTGTCTAGGTATTTCACTCATATTTCATGTAAATAAATCCTGATTAATAATTATTTTCTATTGATGTGTTTTAATTTAGTATTTATTCTAGATTTGATAACTTCCCCAATTGAAATGGAATCAATGAGTATTTCTTTCCTCCCATCCTTCAAAATTTTCCTCAGACTATGGCCTCATTATTTTGTATGTTTAAATTATATGAGTTTGTTTAGACTCTATATACGTTTTTAGTGTTCCATTCTATTTTAAACAGATTCCATTTATGTTATAGAGATTTTAATTATGATAGGATTTTATGATTTAATCCATCTAATTATTTCTTTATATTTCTTTCCAATTTCAATCAAGACCCATTTTTTAAAAAATAAGGATGAGGAAGTCAAACTATACGTAAAAGAGATAAGAATTAATAAATTTATAATACTTCAAACATCGTGAAATTCAAAAAAATATTATTACTTGTGTTTCCAAATATATTTGTGCCATCCATTAATAGACATTGGCAAAAAAAATTAACTATATCATACATTGTTATTTTACAAGAAATTTTTTTAATTAAATTGATTTATAACACATTAATATTTCATTTTATGTTACATAAATCTACCATTAAATATTTTATTTTATACAAGTTTTAATTTATCATATTTCATCAAATATAAGTTTTTAATTTTTTTAATTATGAAATCACATATTGGAGGCATAATCCTGAATTTTTTTATAAAATATAATAATTATTAAATTTATATAGTTTTTAATCAAAATATTTATATATAATTTTATGATAATTTTATTTTTAAAAATAATTATGAAACACATGTTTTAAAATTTTATTTATTTTGATATAGTATGAATTATATTTAATTTCATTGGTTCTTAACTAAAATAATGGTTTCATAATTTATATATTTTGTCTTTGTTATTTTTATTTGAATTATGTAATGTTTTAATGTGTTTTAGAATTCGTTATATATAGTAATTAATATATTTTAAAATTTTAGTATGTTGTTTTTATATTAATATATTTATTAAATATATATAGGAAATTTTTAGTCTATTCAAATAATGTTTATATATTTAAATTATTATTTATTTATTAAATAAATCAATGGATAAGAGGTAGAATGATATGTAAAATAAGTTTTATGCAACATATTTTGATGGGATTAAAAGATTTATTGATTAAACCATAGGATTTTAAAGACATTTGACTAGTTTTACATATTGAAAATTTGAAAAAAGATGACTCCTCATACAAGATACTATTTGAGAACATATGTTTATAAAATGGTTATTAAAAAACTATAAGACATGGACAAATCATAGAGAATATTTTGTTTTGTGTTACCAATCAAAAATTATTCATATAGATATTGATTTAAGAAGATTTGATTTGATGAACATAATAATCAATTATATGATGTGTCAGTATCAATAGGATTATAGTAATGTCATAAATGATGACATTGGAGGGAGTAATCCTAATTCTTCAGTAGATGAATAAACATTTAATTTTTTTGAAATTTTGGATGACATGAAATGTAAATTATCTTTTGGATTCATTAAATTTAATATGTTTTCACTATTCGTTGAAATGTTATGCATGATGTCCTTGAATCACTATATAGAAACCTCCGTTGAAATGTTGGTGGTACTGTCGGAGATGGTACTCCATATTGGGGAGAGGATTACAGATTCATACCACCAAACATTTAGGTTGACTAGTATCCTCGGATTCACATATGAGACCATTGATTCATGTCACAATAACTATAAATTGTTCATAAAAGGGAAGTCTCAACTCATTGCTTGTAGTTTTTTCTACTTATCATGGTGTAAGTATAATGGGATTAATAAAAGTAGTCAAATTATTCCCAACAATGTCTCAAAATATAGGGAAAAAGTGGTCACAAAGATGATGTGTTATTTAAAATTTAAAACATGATTGTATAGATTCTTCACATCAGTTAAAATTTTTAAATTGAGGACTTTTGATTTAGATATAAACAAATAAGTTAATAAACTAACTCACTCGACAGATTAATTCTTATGGAAGGAGATTGATCAAAGAAACCCGGAAGATTCCCTAGATGGTTATAATTTTCGACTGGGTATGGAACAATAAGGTTCTAACCCACTCAGGGCTACGATTTGTGCGACACATAGTATGTTTCCAATGTTTTTGGTTCTATAAAGCCTTCCCCTATGGATATGTATGGAGAAATATTTTTATCACTTTACACACTAATTGATAAACCAAGAAAACCTAGATAAAACAATGATGTTTATATGAAATGATTGATTTATTGTTAGAAATAATTTTGTGTCAAATGAGTAATGAATTTTAACTTGGTAGATAATGAAATACATCAAGACAATTTTTTAAGGAAAATTAAAGACTTCCCAATGTATTCTTACTTGTCAAGTTAGCGTATAAAATGATAATTATCTTACCCTTTTGGTAATAAAATTTGAAAAATATATGTATTAAGAACTATAATATGTGGGCATTCCTATATCATAGATTATTTCTTCCCCCACAACACAAGTTTATCAAAGACAAAGTGTCATTATATGTGAATATAAAACATTTACTAATTGAGAGAATAATTTATGGTGTTAAAATTATTTCCATCAATTTATCATGATGACACTCAAATAATTTATGATTTTCATGATTTATTGTCAACAACATTGACTTCCATTCTGGCTAAAAATATAAAGTCATATTTGGAAGAACTGGAGTATTTTCAAGGAATTTCCTTATTGGAAAGATATTATTTTAACAAATAATTTGAATGTGATGCACATTGTAAAAAAAATATGTGTCATAATATACTATGCCCCATTTTAGAAATAAAGGGAAAATAAAAAGAAAAATGGTGAGGATCGACGTGATTTACAAGAAATTGGTTCAAAAAAATAATTACATTTATATTTGGGTGAGGGTAATAATGAATATATTCTTTCTATAGAGTGAAAAAAATGAGTAAAAAAGAGTGGGATACATTTGTTTAAATTTTAATTACATCAAGGGTCATTATGAATAGTTCCCTCATAAATCCATGTCTGTAAATGTAACGAGCATGAAATTATAGGGGTTAAAAAATCACGACAATAAAATTATAATTTAGTATATAATCCAAATTATATTTCATGGTTTATTTTCTACCCATGTTGTTCTGTCATTCATTAATGTTCTTTATTTTTAAAGATAGCTCAGTTTGAGGAATCATCACAAGTGTGATTTGAAAAAGATGTTGAATTATATAGTGATTCCACATTGTCACATAGAGAAAATATATTTTTTATTTTGTTTATTTCATGGACCACTTATCCATGAATTTAAATGGTGAAGTAGTTTTTGGTGGACCCATGAAATTAAACATGATGCATATAATAGATTAATATTTAAATACATTACAAAAATGTGAGTACAACATAACTCATCTAAAATAATATATTAATAATGAATATACGATAGATAAGAGAATTAATTTATATGATTAATATACTGATGATATTGAAAAAAAATTACAGAAACCCATCCATATTGATAATAGTCTAATTTAAGAAGAGATAATTTTTTATATTCACAATGAAGAGTGAGTTATAGATCATCGATACATGTTGTTTAACACTCTATAGGTTATTCTATTGATATAATAATATTCATATTTGATAAATTTGTTACTTATGTTTTTATGTTTAATTTATGACTTTACCTTTTTTATGTTGTAATATAGGATCAATATCACCAAATTAAAAAGGTAAAGGCCTTGTGAAACTGAAAATTAAATCTAAAAAATCTATTTCAATGTATTTAATGAGTTTATCAAGGCTAACGTATGTATAAATAATTTATTTAACATTTTTATAATACAAATGAGTTGTATTTTATAAACCCTTTATCCATTGAATTATGTGAAATTATTAGATTCACAAGATGCATGAATCATGTTCTCATATTATGGGTGATGAACCAAACCAACTAACTAAGGTCTAGTTTATTAAATATCATCAATACAAGTATTTTTATGATAACATATTCTTATTTAATATTATAAATGATGATGAGAACAAAGTAATGAGGAATAGAGGTGTTGTTTGTTAATCTATTTATGTCGGTTATTATTATTGATTTCTAGGGAATATTATTTAGGTTATTTATGATTCTAGTTTAAATATTATGTGGTTTTTGTGTAATTTTTTGATCATATTCATATAATGAAAGTTAACCCTTTCCAATTTACAAGTTAAAATGTTAAAAAATTCTATATAAGGACAACTTAGTAAGAAAAAATCCCTTTATAATAACAACATAGGCCAAACAACTTTAGTTTATAGACATTGATTTTAATTAGAGTGTTATCATGAAAATGTATATAAGAGGGGTTTTAATGATTGGATAACAGGATCCCAATGTTTTCACCATTCCAAATCAAACACTAGACCAAACCACAATATATATTTGAGATAAAATTATACAATGGTCAAGATAGACATTTGAAGAAGCTACGATGGACTTGTCTGATCCGTGAATGATTTCACACAGTTATATAGGATGTGATTGTATTAAAAAATAATTTAGAAAATATGATATGATGCCTACAAAATATTCCTTCTTATTACTCATAATTGGAAATCATTCCCCCAGGAAATGACAGATAGATTATGGAGGTTTCATTAGATAAATTCTCAGTTTACATTTTCAGGCATTTTTTTCATTATTATCAAAGCCACTGAGTACACATATTAATTGAAAATTTTGGAATTATATATAGAAGATATTTGGGTAGTATTGATCATTAAATAAATAAATATATGGAAGTATAAAAAGGTATGGGTGAAGAGATATCACTAGAAACGATTTTTGGGTGTTCATGACATAGTACAACAAGTCCATTGGGGGCATTATTCATGTGTAGTGGTAGGATTTGGTTATGTTTCGGTCAAGTGGGGAAATAATGTAATTTTTTTCTTATAATATATATGTTACTATAAGTTTACATTTGTATGATAACTTAATATAGACAGATTTCATACATCATTCATTTAATTGGGTGATACGGGGCACACCCTCCTAGCTTAGCGCTCACCATATGTCCAACCATAAACATGAAGTATGTTTAAAATAACTATTCATTAAAATAATAAAAATATTCTAGTATTAAGAGAATATAAATATGAATTTGGTGGACTCATTTAATATAGATTCACTAATGATGTGATATGACTGATCGAATGTCTATATGTGCAGGGAATCATCGGGCAGGTGATCCCGATGTTGCTGGTGTTATCATAATAATATTATTTTGTAATAAATGTATTTTTATATAATTTAAATTATTAAAAAAATTCATTAATTCATTATGTATATTAAACAGGCTTAGTTTGACACTAAGTTAGATAGATTATAGAGTAACAACATTGTAGTATTTTGTATAGATATGAGACATTTCATCTTGTTGTGGGGTGTGATGATCATTGTTATTACTTGAATTAGGGAACTGATGTAAAATGATTCTCGGTTGGTAAAATGAAGGTGAACGGTGCATGGAGAGATGTAGGGATGTTCACACCAACTATGGTAGATTCTTCCTTGAGACTACACAATGCAGTATTGATGAGTAGTTTCTGTTGTTATATGTAGAGTGTAAGGGGATATTATCCAAAATATCGGTGCATATAGATTAAGTGACAACATAATATACTACTGAAGGTACAGAAGTGGTGAAATTGGTAAAAAATAATGTATACTCATATTACCTTTAATGATATTCTAAAGACACATAATATTTATATATTTTTGGATATGGATATAGCAAGTGGACATAACTGTCAGTTCATTAGTGTTGCAGTTGAGGATTACCCTCATACCTGAGATAATTTACATTTAAATTTCATCATTTAATATTTCATTTCAAAAGAATTACTTAAATGTATCGTAATATTTCCAAAATTCTTACAGGGAAGAAAACAATGTAGAGTACATTATAGTTTCATACTGAAACCTTAATAGATGATCCTAAATATCAAAGAATTCATATGAAAATAATCATAGAGTGATTTTTGAAATATTCAGACTACTGAAACATCAATTTGAGTTCTCATTTTCTCAAGATGAATACAAAAGAACTTTTGGTATAATAAAACATGAAAAAGTACATGTATTGGTAAATAGCATAAAAAAACAACATCAAAATGAGGTGAAACAAAATGATTCACATCTTATTAATTTTTGTGACATGTATGAGTAGATAAAATATAAAACAGAAATTTCATATTTCTAAAATAACTGAATAATAATTTTTTAATGTTTTGATGCTATTTAAAAACAATTTTTAGGGGGTAAAAACCAATCAAATTCCTTTTTAATACCATGAAATTTTAGGAAAAAATTGTAGAGTGATTTTTGAAATGGTCAAGGAAACAGAATATCAATATGATGTTTCATTTGTTCAGGATCACCAAAGAACTACTTTTACTATTATAAAACCCGAAACCATGAGTATAGAAGTCAAACCCATATAAAACAACCTAATAATGATCTGAAAACATCAGATACTTTTCTTATTGTTATTTTTGAATAGTATTAGTAGATGAAATGTCAATCCGATGTGTGATCTTCCCATTACGACTGAATATTTTGTTTTGAATTTTCTGTCACCCTTTAAAAACATGTTTTAGGGGTTCAAAACCAATCAAAAGACCTCCAAATTCAATTAAATCATGAAAAAAACAAATCTACAATGAATTGTGAAGTGTTTTATGAAAAATAATTTCAAAATGAGGTTCTTTTTCTATGAAGACATAGAACACACTCTTATTGATTTAGTATACAAAAAATGTATGTTTAACATTCCGATTCATAATAAACATCCTCCAAATAATGTGAAATCATAGAAAAACCATGATCATAATTTTTTTTGTATGAGTAGAAAACATTTAGATATGATATTAAATTTTATTGGAATAACCTGATACATGGGTTTAAATGGTTTGATTCCATTTTTAAACACCCATCCAAGAGTCTCAAAACCAACCTAACAGTGACTGAATTATATGAAATCATAAAAAAACAACCATATAGTGAATTGTGATATGGTTGAGTAGAGGTATTGTCAAACCGAGGTTTTGTTTTCTTAGTATGACCATAAAAATAGTTTTGTTCCTTTAAAACACAAATATATGTGTTTGATAGTAAAATCCATATAAAATGACATTGTAATGATGTTAAATAATAGTCAAATCTTAGTAAAATTATGATATTTTTATTTGTGACATTTATTGTCAGTTGAAACATCAATTGGACTTTTGGTATTTCTGAAACCACCGAATATGTGGTTTTAATGGTTTATGGCCCTTTAAAAAATATCTGATGGGTTCAGAACCCCCAAATGGTCTTTAAATGTCCTTAATTTAGATGAAAAACACTTATATAGTGAATTGTGACATGTTTTAGTATATGGAACATCATTTGGACGTACTATTTTCTAGAGATGACCCAAAATTCAATTTTTGTTTTAAAATGGAAAAACATGCGTTAAACAGTTTGATCCATACCAAACTAACTCATAATGACATAACATTAAAGTAAACAATGTTTTTTATGATTTTTAAGAGTATAATTCACATATATTGGTTATGTGGTCTTCCCGAATGAATTAAATATGTAGTTTTTAATGGTTTGACGCCCTATATAAATAAGCATCTGGGGGTAAAATCCAATTGAATGACCTCAATATTCCATTAAATCATAAATAATTAATCAAAGAGTAAATTGTGACATGTTTGAGTATAATAAATTTCATTTTGTGGTGGTTTTTTAAACATTACCCGAAGAACAATTTTGTTAATTTAAAACACAAAAAACATGCTTTTAAAAGTTATATCCAACAAGAATGACATCTGAATAATGTAAAATCATATTAAAGTCATGATATTATTTTATATTAAGGGTATGAGTAGAAAAAAAAAATTGGATGTTTTTTATGTGTAACTAACTTTCCTAAGTCGACGTGACATGTCCCGCAATCTGGCTCGCCACAATGTCTCAAGAGAAACTCCTCATATGACAAAGGCTATCAACAAGACAAATTTGGTCTAAAAAATATTGTACAGAGACTATAACCTATAGTCAGAGTGAAATAACAATATAAAAAAACCAAAATCATATATAGGGATCAATATTTTACTATTCATGATAAATAAACTAAAACAATTTTTTTATAACAAATGGGATGCAACACACAGTCACAAACTCTCAAAAGTTTGAAAAAACATAAAATAATTGACTTTGCATTGGGATGACCATATATACAAAATAAATAAACTAAAAATGAAGGAAAATTAATCTAATACCAATAGTAGGAAAAACCCTATACATGATCTCCATGATTCTCATGCTACCCTAGGCTGATCCTAAGACTCCAAACGAGTGACTCTGCTCAATCAAAAAACACTGGGACATGACCCCATCCACTGAAAAAACTATTATCCAACATAAAATTATAGATTAGGTCAACATGAACACTAAGGTTCATGTACATTTGGTGGGAAATAAATCATTATAGGAACCCCCAATTATGAAAAAATAAATATACTGTCACAAAAATCTCATGCACACATGATATGCCCAACCTTCATGAAATCGAAATGCTACAGGATAAAAAGAAAAAACTACAAAGGGGGGAATGAAAATAAGGAAAATAGCCAACCATTTGGTTCTATCCTTACACCCATGATAAATCTACCCAAACTCTGGACCATGCCAGATGATTTACCACACATGGATTACCTAGCCACACAATAACTAACGCATCCACCGGATCTACACAGGAGATCCATGATATCTAAACAACACATGCATAAAGCCAAACCCTAGTGTGTAACCATATGAATCCACATTTACAAAATGAATCTACTCAGCACTAAGAATATAATAGAATGATCTGAATTAGCAATTAGAATATCTAGGCTGGCCACTATAGATCCTGTCAGTCCTGAAGGTCCTATAGAATGGATAAGGACCCAAATATAAACCCAAAACAATACCCCATGGGTACCATCATAGACCCGAATTTTTATTACCATTGGTACCATAAAAACTAAGAGTGAAATCAATCCATAGCATCAATAATGAAAAGAATAAAAAGTATACAAAACACACTCTATGAGTCCCTCAATGTTTGATGATCCCAATGAAACAACAGTCAGGGAAAACACTCAACTAAATGGGGGGTTTCTCTCATCCAGATCATCCCTTAGCTCCCTATGTTTTTCTAACAACTACCACCCAATGGATGATAGAACTAGATCATTGTTAGGGCCAATTACTAATCCATGATATACCACTAGTCTCCTCCTGATACCATAGTCCTAAGTAGAAACTGACTCAAACATCACGTCCAACAACCAACCGATCAAGAGTTGATCCATCCTCCAACCCACCATTCAAACATCTAAAAAAACTTATTGATATACTATTGACCAGTAAGAAATCCCCAAAACTTTCCTCACTTCCAACGTAATATCAAGGATCACATTTACCATGAGATCAAAACACAAAGTGACATCAACCACATGACTTTTCTAGGACACCAATTCACTCATGTCATGAATAAAGAAACAACATCAACTGATCCATGTGGCATAATAATAGAAAGATAACCTAATAAGTGTTTATCTATATCATCAAAAATCAAAGAACACGCCATCTATTGAAACATAATAAATGTACCTCGGTAGCTTCCAACCAATCCTCGATCTACAACACAGCTGGAGATGCATCAAAAATAATAATCCCACCAATAGGGGATTTCAAAATAGTTCTCACAACCATATAAAAATAAAGAGATCCTCCATAATGGTTTCTAAAAATAATATAAAAAATAGGCCATATAGGAATTATCATCGAATGTGTACTGAAACCAATGATCACATGATTAGAATATATCCCAAAAGGGAAACCAAAAGAGTCTCTCATACTAATATCAAAAGCTCAACAATGATCATATGTAATGTCCAATCGAATGTCTCAAAATATCCTAGAGGCTCAGTAGCTTGGGTACCCAAACAAAAGAGACAAACCTCAATAGCTTCAACCATGAGAAGCTGATCCTGACACACATGGGAAGAATTATCTCCACATAGATACTACACAATAATTCCATTCAAGATTTATTACAAAAAACATGAACAAAATTATATGGAATATAGATGAAAAAACCTACTAATGATCTCACACCCTCACACATGCCTCACAAATCAAAACCTAACCCCTTAGAAGGATTCTAGAACCTCCAAATGAAATCCGACATCTAAAATGTCAAAGTCCAAAACACCATCCATATTATCTCTGAATACATAATGGATGTCACCATCAAAATATAACTGAAAAATGTTCAGAATGGAGAACTCACAAGGCCAATTATGAATCTATGATGAAAAATAGGAAAAACATACAAGTGCGGGTTAAGTAAAAAGTGTGGACTTTAGGAGAATAATGTGTACAAGTAGTTTTCATACCTAGTTGTGTGCCTTAGGAGACTCATAATTTGACATTACAGAGTACATGTATTGTTATTACTGGTTCATGGTGTGTAACATAGCATGGGTACCTACCCATGTACCTCATCCCCACACGACTTATAAAATTCCCGAGTACAATGCATATACCACTTGTAAATATTTTGTAACCACTTATATTTATCCACCTACGTACCTGGTCACGTACCCCAATAGGATGTGTTCTCCAACATGGAATTCACCCCACATGGGCACTGGTCATATACCCAACACAACCATGTACCCCCACAAGGTGTGTCTTTCCAAGAACTCGTCCACAAACCCAAGCTCACTACACGGTGTGTACCCCTAGTATATGGACTGTAGTCCCAAAAACATTGAATTCTTAAAATAGAGAGAATATAAGATATGTTTTCCTAAAACCACACGCCATGTACACTGGGTTTCCCGATTAGAAAACGCCCAGATCTGCCGGAAACACCCAATTTCTCTGAAAACTCCCAAATCAACCCACTTTGTGTCTCAAAAAACCCATACACGCATTAAAATTTAAAATTATTTATCTATGGGAATTTGAAGAAAAAATGAAAACTAGTCCAACCTATGAGCATCAACCACCAAAGGTTCTCATTGATCTATGATCAGTAGTTGCTGCACTGTAATCTCTCATGAACTGATATCTATGGTGACAACTCTTTTTCTACCTTGTATATTATCTAAATCTCTCCCTTTCATCTACATGGTTGGAATACCCCCCAATATGGTATGAAATAGGCTAATTGAAATGAAATAATAAAGAACAAATAAAAAAAGTAAATGTAAATATAACTAAAAGGGGCCCATCCCCTATCTTAGTGCCCGACACAAGGTTATCCCTACCTCAAAACACTACCCATTTTAAAATAAATTTAGTAAATTTAATCTTAATTAAATGATCCATTTAAAAGATACTAATTAATGAAAACAAAAAAATAAATTAATATTTAAATAATTAAATATTAAATATTTCATGAAAATTCAAACGACTCATATTTCAACCGAACTCATTTTAAAAACACTATTCTGGGTCCAATGGAGGTGTCATAAAAATTATTCCAGATCATCTAATAAGATAAACTACTATTATTTCACTAAAAACACTAATGAACAAAAAAGATCAAATTTCCATTGATTTTTACAACCCACAATGATTTGGTTCATCATAAAATCCCCATAATAAATGATTTTTTTCTCACAAGAATCCTCGGTGGATATCTACTAGCCATACTCTATATAATTAACCAGCACAACTAAAGCTATACCAACTGTACAATGGTAGGTATTAAAAAATACACACTATCTACCAACATTAGAGACATTTTGTAACATCTGATCCAATGCTACCCACCATATGTGTATCGTTATCATCGCCTCACTACCTAGCAACAAACTATGTGGCCCACGCTTCAACCACCACTAAACACAATGGATAGAAATATCCAAATTGATCACACCATAGGACCAACACAAAAAATCAACAGTGATAAAATAACTCTAAAATGAGGTTCATGACATCCAATATACTATAGTTCACTCCCCACCATAATTATTTACTTACTCTACTCCTTGATTCTACAAAATGACTCACAGTCACATGTCTATGTCCTAAAAAACTAGGATAACATGCCTAAACCCAACAACCACCCTCCACATGTGAATAGATCCAAAACTAAATGCTTTAACCATCCTCTCACAATACTGCTATTGGTGAAACAGGAATGAGCAAGGGTAGGGATATAACCAAACCAGGCCTATGAATCTATCCATGAGATAAGGAGGACTCCCAAGAGTGCACTTCTCAAAAACTTATCATCCTCATGCCTGACCACATAATTGTGATAAACGATCTCAATTTCCCTAACAAGAGGAATGCACATTACCACCTTTGTCATCAGTGATAAAAGGAACACAAGCCACACCACATGACCTAATAGAAAACATGTGGCAAGAACAACTTCATCCCAAGGAAATTGAACTTGTTACATCAGGGGAACAAATGGCTTAGGGATACACAATAATGATAAAAATATTCCTCAGAAATCCTTTACCTCATGGAGACACAAACTGGGAACCTTGATCCTAATCATGACCTATATGAGTCTCTATGTATCCCTCATTGAAGGGGATAAATCTCCACCATCAGCAAACGTCTCACCACCTGATCCACATGACCTATCATTAGAAGAAAATTTACTGCATAACACCACGATAATGAAAAAGTTATGTGAATCCACAATTCATAGAATGATTCTAGAACACTAGACTCTTTGACATGTGCCAATATAAAAAATAAGATAATAAATCATAAATCTACAAACTCAAGTGCACCGTGCTAGGTGAAATCAAAAAAACATAAAAACAAGTACCATGAATATCAATCACATGGATTGAAAACATGGATTTTTTATCGGAAAAAATATTTGTGACACACTAGTTTGATACACATCATAGTTTTGAATATATTACTAGAACTTATTTATAATGGAACGACCCAAAAATTCATTAATGTAAATATCTATTGATCTAATTAAATGTTTATTATGGTTATATAAAATGTTAAATTCATTAGATTTGTGTTTATAAATATTAAAATACCATTATGAATTGTGATCGTTGCTAATAAAGTCGTTGAACAGTGATCACATGATTAGTATAAATATAGGGCTTTAACAAATCCAATTTATTCAGAAAAAGGAAGCGATGGACTCATCAAGTAGAATTTCCCCATATGAATCCCATTTTTAGGAACTCGAAAAAGAGGTGGCATCATTGGGATTCTCTCTTTACCAATCCCAAGCTGATCTTTAACACGTTAAGCTTGAGTACAACCGACTATGGGAGAAGTGGAAGTTAATAGAGATTACCACCCGAGCGATGTTATCCAAGGCACGCCAAGAGTATGTCACCATCACAAACCATACCCTTCTGTCTTATGAGGGTGTTATAAGGTGTTATTTAACAAGACCCTATCAATATGACTATGTAAATTTTTTTTTTATAAATAATGTGTATTCATTTGTTATTGTTACTTTGAAAATAATTTTTACAGTACAAAAAGAATTTTTAGTTATTATTCAACTAAGAAATATATTTTGAAGAATTAATGGATTTTTGAATTAAATAATATTTTAATAACATATTATTATAATTAAATTTATTTTTATTAAATAATAATGATCATATAATTTTATGAATGCAATTGTATTTTTTATTAATGTTTGAAAGTTGTTTTTATCAAAACCCATGAATTTTCGGTAAATGGTGGTTTTTATTTTAAAAGTTAACATTAACATATTTATAAATTTATTTATATAAAATGAATATTTTTTTGGAATCAGGATGTCAAAATTATCCTATGTTGAATTTTTCATTATTTTCTGAGATAGTCAAATTTTTGGGTAAAAATTAAATACAGTTTAAATATATAATGTGTTTTATGAGATCATAATGACCCAATAATGATGGAATAAAATAATATAAACATTATTTTCTTCCAATATATGTTTTTACATTAAAATAATTTTATTTTGGGTTTGTATGATTCATTTTACAAAGCATTAGTGGACCCTTCAAGGCTTATAAAGCATTTTGTCTTTTTTAATTGTTTTCCTTGAGAGTGTGACTCACCTCCACATAAGAAAACCTATTATGTTTAGAAGTTATGAAATTGGACTTATAAAATATTTTTTTCCTCTCCGTTTTGGAAAAAATCATGGGCAAAAACTATTGGTTGGTTTGTTGTTTTGATTAGTTTAATGTGAGGTGTCCCAAACATAAATAATAAAGAATTCCCTCTCCTTTCATATACAAACCCACCCAAACTCCCACTTCCTCATCACTCAAAGCCTTTGGAGTTCAAAAAATTATTTCCTCCTCTATCTATAATCCTCCCAAGGTTCCCCACACTCCCAAGAAGCCTCTCTCAATCCTCTTCTAAGCTTTTGGGATCACACTTCCAAGTAAGGGATTTTTTCCTTTCTCATTTTTTTCCAATTATTTTAAGCTGTTATGCCCTTTTTTTTAAATTAAAAATGTTGGGGTATGATTTTGAACCTCCCCCATATTGTTATATTTATGTTAGGACTATGGGATACCACTTTCTCTTTCATTAATGCCTCCCATGTAAAGCTGTTACCATGCTGAAATTCCTTGAGGGATTTCTATCTCCTCTTTTACATCTAAGTAATTCTTTTGTATTATGCATCTATATTCCATTATGTTTGTTGGTAAATGTATCTATATGACCCCCTAACTATCCATTTCATTTACATATGATGAGACACACTTTAATATCCCATCAACCATTTTCATGAATCGTTATGTCACACCGTTATGCTCCAGAAATTGCCCCATGTTTTTCCAAGCCAAGATCATTATGTAGTGAATACCAAACCCATATCTCTATCAAGGGTATTCACCTTTATACACATATACATATTGAATGGTACTTTCATGTATTTATTCCACATTAATTAGTCATATAATAACTTATGATGTTGATTGATTCCATTATCCAAGCGGCACACTTATGCATGAAATGATATGTTTTGGAAGGGTGTGCCCTGATAGCGCTACAATGCATTGGATAAAGTATAGTATCATGATAAATCATGTGAAATGGGTGTTGAATCATTATAATTCATTTACAATGAGGTTTTACTCATACTTCATGTGTATTGAATGTTTAATCATCCTCCATGTTCAATGAGCCTTGGCCCATGCTAATTCCATGTTAAGTGTTGTTGCTACATTTCCATTTTATGATTATAATGATTTATCATGACATTATATTAATTTTTCTCTTCAGATTCATTGATATGCCTATTTTCTATCATGTATTTTATTCCTCATGTTATTCCCTATTTATTCCATTACTGGGATTTATAGCTCACCCTTTTCTTTTTCATTTCCTCAGGTTATCCCATGCAATGCTAAATACGAGAGAATGTAGTGGTCATGTAATTGATGTTTTCAATAAATATGTTCTGTGTTTTATGTTATAAGACAATATGTAATGTTCATAATCCCCAAATACACTATACCACTCGATATTTTATGTTTTATCAATTGAATATTTTATGTAATAAATTAGTTTTAAGTGTGTAATAAAAAGAATGGTTGTTATAGTCTGTTTCAGATGATAGGTTTAGTTATTTTTGGGATTAGGATTCGAAAACCCAAGTTAAGAATTAGATACAGTAATAAGAATAATAAAAACACCCCTATGTATTGGTGAGTATTGAGTATGTGGTTTATCAAGAAAATACATCCATGTCGGGATATGAGCTGGTAGAGGCGGCTCTGGCACAGATGTATCCTAGGGGTAAAACCCAAAAACACCTCTTTGAGATAGACTCAAATGAGAACTGGTGCACGACAATGAGCCTTGCAGCACTCTTGGTTATAACACTTCTGGGGGATATTCTATGTTAAATTCACAAGCATAGTACAAACCCTTATTAACGGAATGAAAAAAATCCCCCTAAAAATATATGTTTGAAAGTAGATCATGTATAGCATAGATTGAAGCCTATAGATTCATAAGTTAATTAAATAAAAGAAATATATAATTCATCTATTTTGTCCTTAGATTAACCATTATGTGTTACCCCTAACATTCCTTTTATTCCAGCCAATAGCTAGTAATAGGAGGACTCATGCTAACAACCGATGTCAGGATCAATGTGATGATTGTGATAATAAGATGCCCAATCCGATGGGAGAGGGAATCACGATATTTGTCATTCTTCTTTCCCAGTTAAGTCAATATTTAAATAGTAACATATGTTAAGAAGAACGTTCAACCCCCCCATTAAATAACATGTCTCTATCAAGATCTTCATAAGACAAAAGCCTCTTACTTTTAATGGATCATCTAATCCCTCAATCACCAAACAATGGATCAACTCCATTGAAATGATATTCTTCATCCTTTAATTTTCTGAACAAGAGAAGGTTCTCTACGCTAATTATATTATGGAGGGTGTATCTGATCAATGGTGGATGTTGATAAAAAATATGAAGCCTGAGGAGGAGATCAAGGCATTGGAATGGAAGGATTTCTAGAAGATGTTTTTTGATAAATATTTTTCGTGCACCCTCCGACTTAAGATGGAAACGGACATCCCTGGCTTCAAGCAAAAAAGACGATGAATTTGTCAGAGCATACGAGGAAAAATTCACAAGGTTTGCACGATATTTATCCGGCTTTGTTGTTACCCCTAAATTCAAGGTTGACTGCTACATTGGTGGGATGAAAACTAGCCTATAGAAAGCACTATCGATCAATGACTTCGACAGATATGAGGAAATTGTCTGATGTGCCCTCAAGGTCGAAATGAAGATTGAATAATCTCAGGGGTATCATGGAGATAATAAGTGTAAGGTGCAATTCAATGCTGGTGATCGAATGGATAAATCCAATGGTTCTAAGAATATCCAACACCCCACTTTCCAATGGTGAAAAAAGAAGCACCTCAGAAATTGCATGAAGGGGGTGAGGAAATGCTTCAAGTGTGGAAGAGAAGGGAACCTAGCTGTTAACTGCAGACAAGAAAAACCTGCAGACGCAATAGAACAGTGGAACGATCCATTCGAACCTCAAAGTGTTTTTCATGGCTACAACTACAAATTACTATGGCAACATGAAACTCAATGACCTAATCCAGGGGTTTTCGGAGGCAACCAACAACCCCCAAGGTAGTAAGGGAGATCTTTTTCCATAACTATTGCTGAAGTGAACCCCGACATTGAAGTGGTGACTTTTATGCTAGTTATTAATTCAAGAATATAAAACATACTTTTTGATTCAGGTTATACGCATTATCTTATATCCCAAAAGTTTATTAGAACAATCCCAGCGCCACAACAAATCTTGTAAGTAATGATGTCGGTGAGTCCGGGAAATGGGGGAATCATTACATCCCATGAATATAACTCCTCCTCTGTAATAATATCTAGATTGAATTTCACTAAGAATCTTGTCATACTCCCTCTGGAAGAATTTTATGCAATTATTGGCATGGATTTTCATTCCTTATATAGATCCAACATAAATTTCCATGAGAGGGAAATCACTCTCCATGTAGAGAATCGACCCCCAATTCTATACAAGTTCACGGTGGATGATGAATTTTCTTTAGCTCTATCATCTCAAGCATGTATATTATTGCCCTATGAGAATGTGTATCTCGCTCAGATGATTGAGTATAAGGAGGAAACCATCTTTAAATACATGCCTATTGTGAGGGAATTCAATGAAGTGTTTCATGAAGAAGAGCATGGTCATACTCCTAGAAGAGATGTTGAATTATAACTTGACCGTATACTTTGGGCGTTTCCAATATTCAAGAATCCATATAGAATGGCTATTGTGGATCTTGAGAAGCTGAAGAAACAACTACATGAGTGTCTGGATAAAGGGTTTATATGCCCAAGGGATTCACCATGGGGTCCACCAGTCCTCTTCGTCAAAGAAGAAAGATGGGTAGATCCATATTTTCATCGATTGTCATGAGCTTAACAAATTTATGATAAAGAACAAGTATCCTCTCCCATGAATCAATGACTTGTTCAATATTCTATGTGGATCACAATACTTTTCCAAGGAGGATTTGTGGTCGGGATATTATCAAGTAAAGGTGAAGAAGTAATATATCCCCAAGACTGCTTTTTGTACAAGATAAGGGCACTATGAATTCATAGTAATGACTTTCAAACACACTAATGCTCCATCAATCTTCATGGACATGATGAAAAGAGTCTTTAGGTATTACCTCGACATATTTGTTGTAATATTTATAGATGATATTCTAGTATACTCCAAAACCTAGGAGGACCATGAGGAGCATCTAAGAACTATAAAAGAGATCTTCCAGAAGGATAATCTCTATGAAAAGTACAACAAGTGTGAGTTCTGGTTGAAGGAGGTCTCATTATTGGGCCCTATCATCCCAAGCAATGGGATATCTGTCGATCCCACAAAAACTGATGCAATTGAGGGATAACCAAGGCCAACATCGCTAAAAGATATCAATAGCTTCTTGGGGTTATCTAGATATTATCGACGATTTGTGAAAAAAATTTCACGATTGTCCAAACCTCTTACCAAGCTAACTCGGAAGGAAGTAAAGTTTTCTTGGAGTGATGAATGCAAAGAAAGATTCAAGGAGTTAAAAAAGAGGCTTATCACTATACACGTGCTCACATTACCCACAAGTGGAGAATTTTTTGTGGTATTCAGTGATGCTTCAAAGAGGGTCTTGGGATGTGTGTTGATGAAAATTGAAAAAGTAATTGTCTATGATTCAGGGAAATTAAAAGTTCATGAGAAGAATTATCCACCACATGACTTGGATTTGGCTGTAGTGATATTCGCATTAATAATTTGGCGGTATTATCTTTTTGGGGAGATTTTTGAAATATATACGGACCAAAAAATCCTCATGTATGTATTCACATAGAAAGAGTTGAAAATGCACCAAAAAAATTGTTAGAGTGGATAAAAGACTATGACTTCTCAATCCATTATAACCCTGGGAATGTGAACAAGGTGGCAGATGATCTAAGTAGAAAAGACCTGATGATTCTATCATTGATGAGAATTTAGAAGGATCCAATCTTCATAGACTTGATGAATATAGAAATGGTTATCAAAAAGAAGGGAACATAATATATCCTTTCACAAATTATTGCTCAACTGTCTCTTTTAAAAAGGTTAAAGGATGCTCAAAAGGATGATGTGTGAATTCGGAAGAAAGTAGAAGCTATCAGAAAATGGAAATCCACAGAGTTAAATGTTAATGAAGTAGGAATTGTGAGGTTTGGGAAAATACTATGTGTTCCATCAAGTCCAGAGTTGAATAAGGATATTTTGGATGATACACATTGTTCAAATTTCTCTATTCACCCTGGAAACACAAAGATGTATCGAGATCTGCGAGAGCATTATTGGTGGGATAATATGATGAAGGCGATCATTGAGTATACATCAAAGTGCCTTGTGTGTCAGCAAGTGAAGGTAGAGATGCCAAAGTCTAAGTAGATGATGCATCCATTTCCCATACCAGCATGGAAATGGGAGAACATCACCACAGACTTTGTCACCAGACTTCCAAAGAAAAACAAAGGAAACAATGCACTCTGGGTGTTGTGGAGCATCTTAAAAATTCTGCACACTTTAATTCTATTCAGGAGGATATATCATTGGATCAACTGGCACGAATATATATCAAGGAAGTGGTAAGAATTCATGTATTACCATTATCTATTTTATTAGATCGATATCCAAGATTCACCTCTATGTTTTGGATGTGTCTTCAACATTATCTGTATATTTAACTGAACATCAGTATGCCATATCATCCTTAAACTGATGGCCAATCTGAGTGAACTATTCAGAGACTAGAGGATATGTTAAGAATATGTTCTATGGACTTCAATGGAGGGTGGGACCAACATCTTCCATTGGTGAAATTCTCCTACAATAATAGTTTCCACTCAAGAACACGAATGGAACTTTATGATGCCCTATATGGGAAGAGGTGCAGAACACCGACATGTAGAAGGAAGTTAGTGAACGTGAGCCGATAGGACCGGAAATGGTCGAAGAAATGTTGGAGAAGGTAAAAACCATTCTATATCATATAAAGGCATCTCGGAGATGAAAGAAGTGTTATGCAGATAACCATCGAAGAGACCTTCATTTTAATGTTAGAGACGTGTTATTTCTATGCATATCTCTATGGAAGAAGGTCATGAGGTTTGGAAAGAAAGGGAAGTTAAGACCATGGTGCACCAGCCCCTTCGAGATTCTTGATCATGTTGGGGATGTGACCTATCTACTAGCACTTACACATACCAAGGCCAAAGTACATGATGTCTTTTATGTATCCCTCTTAAGGAAGTTCATACCAGACCCTTCACATGTACTCACTTCAGAGGTAGTACAACTAGAGGATGATCTTTCTTACAAGGAGCAACCAGTGAAGATCATAGATCATAGAGAAAAAGTTATACGAAATAAGACAATTCCCCTCATCAAGGTGTTGTGGAAAAACCATAAGTTTGAAGAATTTACATGGGAATTAGAGGAATTAATGAAGCAGAGTTACCCGCATTTTTTAGAGTGGGAAAAAGAAATTTCGAGGGAAAAAAGTTTTAAGGGGGGATGATTTTAATGACCCAAACTTTCATTAATGGAAATTCCTATTGATATAATTAAATTTTTTTATGGTTATATAAAATGTAATATTTATTGGTTTTATGTCTATGGATTTTAAAATACATTTATGAATTGTGATCATTGTTAATATAGTCTTTTAATAGTGATCACATGATTAGTATAAATATAGGGCTTTAACAAATACAATTTACTCAGAAAAAGGAAGTGATGACCTAATCCAGTAGACTTTCCCCATATGATGCCCATTTGTCCGATCTTGTAAAGGAGGTGGAATCATTGGGCTTCTATTTTGATTAATCCCAAGCCGAGCTAGAACATGTTAAGCTTGAGTGGAACCGACTACGGGAGAAATGTAAGTTAATAGAGATTACCACCCGAGCGATGTTATCCGAGCCACCCCAAGAGCCTGTCACCATTGCATGCCCTACCCTTCAGTCTTATACGGGTGTTATAAGGGGTTATGTAACAGGAACCTATCACTATGACTATGTAAATTATTTTTTTATAAAGAATTTGAATTCATTTTATTATTGTTTCTTTGTAAATAGTTTGTAAAGCACAAATTGTATTTGTTTTTAATATTCAACTATGAAATATATTTTAATGAATTAATGGATTTTTTAATTAAAAAATATTTTAATAAAATATTATTATAATTAAATTAATTTTAGTAAATTTAAATGATTGTTTAATTTTATGAATACAATTTTAATTTTTATTATGGTTTGAAAGCAGTTTTTGTCAAAACCCATGAATTTTGGTTAATGTCAGTATTTATTTGAAAAGTAAAAATTCAAATAATTATAAAATTATTTAAAAAAATCAATATTATATTTGGAATTAGGATGTCGAAATTATCCAATAATGAAATTTTCATAATTTTCCGAGGCAGTCGAATGTTTGGGTTGAAATTTAATACCATTTAAATATTTAATGTGTTTTATGACATCACAATGACCCAATAGTGATGTAATAAAATAGTATAAACACTAAGATCGGCCAATATATGTTTTACCATTAAAATAACGTTATTTTGGGTTAGTTTGATTTATTTTACAAATCATTTGTGGACCTTTTAAGGCTTATAAAAAAGTTTGTCATTTTAAATTGTTTTCCTTGAGAGTGTGACTCACCACCACATTAGCAAACATATTATTTTAAGAAGTTAGGCCATTAGCCTTATAAAATATTTTTTCTACTCCCCTTTGGAAAAACTCATTGGAAAAAACCCGGGGCTTGTTCGTGGTTTTTATTAGTTTAATGTGAGGTGTCCCAAACCTAAATAATAAAGAATTCGCCCTCCTTTCTTATTTAAACCCACCCAAGATCCCACTTCCTCTTCACTAAATGTATTTGGAGTTCAAAAATACCGTAGCCTCATCTCTCTAGAATCATCCCAAGGTTACCTATGCTCCCAATAATCCTCTCTTCAGCCTCTCCCAAGCCTCTGTGATCACACATCCAAGTAAAGGATATCTTCCTTTCTCATTTTTGTCCAATTTTCTATAAGTTGTTATGCCCTTTTGTTTTCAATTAAAATTATTGGGGTATAATTTAAAACCTCCCCCATACTGTCCTATTTATGTTAGGATGATGGTATACCCCTTTCTATCTCATTAATTCCTCCCATGTACACCTGTTACCATGCTGAAATTCCTTGTGAGATTTCTTTCTCCTCTTTTACATCCATGTAATTATTTTGTATTATGCATATAAATTCCATTATGTATGTCGGGACATGTATCTATATGACCCTCTTACTGTCTATTTAATTTATATATGATGAGTCTCCCTTTTTTATCTCATCAACCTTTTTCATGAATCCTTATGTCACTCTGTTATGCTGCCGAAATTGCACCACATTTTGCCAAGGCAAGATCATTGTGTTGTGAATACCATACCCATGTATCTATCAAAGGTATTCACCATTATACACACATATATATTGAATGGTACTTTCTTGTATTTATTCCACATCACTTAATGAAGAAATAACTTATTATTTTGATTGATTATATGATCCATGTGGCCCACTTATGCATGAAATGAAATGTTTAATAAGGGTGCACCTTGATAGCGCTCCAATGCATTGGGTAAAGTATAGTATCATGATACTTCATGTGCATTGGGTGTCAACTCATGATAATTCAAGTGAAACTAGGTTTTACTTGTTCTTCATGCAATTAGGGTTTACACATGCTTCATCAGAAATGAGCCTTGGCTCATGCTAATTCCATGTTAAGTGTTGCTGCCACATTTTCATGTTATGATTATCATGCATTATCATGCCATTGTGTTCATATTTATCTTATGCACCATTGGAATGACTATTTACTAACATGTATTGTATTCCTCGTGTTATTCTTGGTTTATTCCATTACTAGGCTTTATAGCTCACCCTTTTCTTTAAGCATGTCCTCAGGTTATCCCATGCAATGCTATGTATGAGGGAATGTAGTGGTCTTGTAAAGAAAGTTTTTAATAAAGTGGTTGTGTGTAATATGTTCTAGTATATTTTGTAATGTTCCTAAGACACAAATCCACTAGACCTCTCGATATTCTATGTTGTATCTAGTGAATATTTTATGTAATAAATCAGTTTTAAGTGTGTAATAAAAAGCTGGGTTTTTATATATACCAACTACATGAATCATAGAACCAATTCCCTTCTACAATACATTTTTTTAATGAATTATACTATTTCGACAAAACACGTCACCCAATCTATCCCACCATAACATTTCAAGCTTGCCTCCTCAAATTATTGCGGCCGAATATAATATTTGAGGGTATACAAGATTATATGAGGAGAATATAACCCATTATTAGTGTAAAATAATGCTAGAATAATACCAAATTCTTACCCATGGATAAATGTCAGAGCATGCAAAATAAGTAGAAAAAAAATCATGTTATAATAAATGTGATACAATAGAGAGTCATAATGACTCAAAAGTATGGAAAATAGTCAACAGCTTGACACCCACTAGGCTAACATCATATAAAAATAATAAAACTGGAAATAAATACAATTGGTTCTACTTCCGATGTTGAGAAAAATCACACACGCAATTTCCATGAGGCTCGAGCTGCACTATCCCGATCATGAGATAGCACACGCAGAGCTCTATTCAATAATGATCTATTGGGCCTCAGTCTCATAAAATGTGCGGCTTGTTCCCCATCACGAATGATGAAATCATGTTGACATGAACAATAATGTTTATGTACATGGGTGTAAAATAAATGTCATAAGGACACCCCAATGGTTAACCTATAAATCTATTATCATAACAAGTGCATGAATATATTATATGCCTAACCTATATGAAAAATAATTGAAATTGACATAAAATAAAAAATAATGGGGGAAACAAACATAAGGAAAACAACCAAATAATGGGTTTTAGATTGATAGATATGATAAATCAACCCTTCTTTGGCCCCTACCAGAGGATTTACAACACGTGGCACACCTAGCCACACAAAAATAGGTTCATCTACCAGATCAAAAAAAGATCAAAGAAATTAAAATGAAAAAAACCTAAAAATGGACATGAAAGTGTTACCATAGGAGTCCACATGAACAAAACGCATCTATCAGGAAGTAATAATCTATTGACATGATATCAATAATAAATAGAAACATCTAGGCTGACCATTAGGGAACTTATAAGTAAAGATGGTCCTGAAAATGAATTGGGCACTGGAAGTGGACCTAGAAAAAAGGTCCCATGTGTACCTGCATAGACTCGTAACAAAATTCCATGGGTACTACAAAGATTAAGAGTGTAAAGAATCAATGAATTTGAGATAATAATGCTTCCACATACACAAAACATACTCTGTGAGTGCCTCAATAGCTCATGATCTTGAAGACACACTTGTAATGGCTCACACTCAACTATATGGTTGTTTCAATCATCTAGATCACCCATTAGCCCCCTAATGTCTTCTAAAAATAGTCATCCAATAGAGGATAGAATGTGATCTCACAAAGGGTTAATGCCGATTCCATGATATCCAAAAGGACTCCTCCTTAAATCATTTTTCTAAGCATAAACATCAAAAAACATAATGGTCTATGCCTATTTTAATGTGGGATGATCCAACCACAAATACACAATCCTAAAAGTTGAACAAGAAGTATTGATCCACTCTCAACCAATAAGAATAGTTCTCTCATAGTTTATGGATCTCATTAACCAAAAAAAAAGCCACCACGAGCTATACAAGACCCGCCTTCAGGTCAAACCAAACTCGGGGATCACACAGTCTCTAGGGACATAACCTAATGTGAAATCCACAGAAGACCCCCTACTTCATCCATGTTCTCAATACATTCCCATAGACACAACATAAACCCACTCAAAGGTCCCAATATGAGAAAGAAACCTTATTAGGGGTTTCTTTAGTTCATTCAAAAGCAAGAGAAATGGATAGTGATGAAACATACCTAATGGACCTTAGTGTCCTCCAAATAATCCTCGACTAACAATGAACCCAATGGGAAATCCAAAACTAGAATAATACAAATGGGGGAAATAAAAAAGGTCCCCATGAACACCTCGAAAGTAGGATACCCTATACAAAGGTTCCTAAATACAATACAAAACCAAAAATTATATAATATCATCATCAAAAGTCAATAATGGAAACAAATACTCACTTGTTTAGAAATTATCCCATAAGGGAATCTACAAGGGTCCCTCAAACTCAACTCGGATGCTTGGTGACACCCATCCATAACTATTAATCAAAGGTGTAAACACATCCCAAATACTCAATCTCTCTATTCCCTAAACCCATGAACTAAACATAAACATATCGACACATGATATGTTTTTCTCGATAGTGATGGATAAAACCAAGATACCCTCAGAGAATTAATTAATCCCACATTCTATGATCCATCAAAAATAACCTCAAACCACATTGGTCAAAATCCACAATCAATGACAAACAAATGAGTTCATTCCATCACATGGGCCTCAAAACTCACAAACCAACACCCATGAGGAATATGGAACAACCAAATGAAATAATTTAACTAAAACATCCCATTACAAAACATCATTGAAATGGTCTCTAAATATTTGAATGAAAACAACATTATGATCCACATGACAAGATTTTTATAATAGACTAATACTAGTCCAATTCTTACTAAAGGGAGAAAAAATATAAAACAGACCAAGATAGGGAATGTACACAATGTGCACTTCGGGTACACAGTGTTTACCTACATAGGTCCTCCATGGTTGGGTTCCTCATGCTAATATATGTGTACTTTTCCATTGTATACATCATGTGCCTTCTTGTACGTGGTGTGTTAATCAATATGGATGCCTTCCTGTGTACCAGAACAAAAATCGGCGTGTAAAATGCCCAACTATATGGCATATACCTCCAGTACATAGTGTGTATCCCCTTATGGTTACCCACTCATTTAAATGGCCACATAACCTTCCTTGCGTTGTACTTCTACAGATTTTACACCCCATATGGGAACTGGTTGTGTACCATAAACAACCATGTACACTCACATATGGTGTATTCTCGAGTACTATACAACACACCCAATCCCACAATTGGAATCTACCCCAGGAACATGGCATATAGTCCCAAAAACTATATCTTCCCCAAATAGGAAGATCAATTTGTGAGTTTCCCTAAAACCACAAGCCATTTACATTGGGTTTCCTAAATAGAAATCCCTTGAATCATCCCGAAATGCCTGATTTGTCATTAGAACTCCTAGATCGACCCTATACTGGTCTGAAAAAAACCCATAAAAGGTTTTTAAATTGAGAAAAACATAAACTAAATGAATTTTCAGAAAAAAAAGTTAAATGGTCCTACCTCTAGGTGGAATCTTCAAAAGCTTCATATTAATCTATGATCTGCAGCTATTAAATGATGATATGGCATGACCCGAGCTACTTATTATGGTCTCCCCTTCTTTATGTACTATATATATCCCTCTCCATCTATTTTCTATGTGGTACGAATTCCTAATGGGAATCAGTGAATCCAATGGAAAATATATGAAAAAAATGAAGAAGAAAATGAAATTAAAAGGAAAAGGGGACCCGACCCTATCCCTGACACCCAACACAAAGTTATGACCAACCTTGGAAAATACCCTCATTTTATAAATGGTGTGGAATATAGAATCTCAATATTATTCTTGGTTTATATGATATGGTTGAATGAATGTGTGAAGGAAAATTAAATGTTAAATAATTAAATATTAATTATTTCTAAAAAAATAAACTTTTTTAATTTCAAAAAGACACATTTAATAGGTTAAAAACCCTATATGGGACTAACGTAGTGGTTTTAAAATTTATCCAAGATCATCCCAGACTATAAATTACCATTTTCCCCTGAACACACCTAGGAATACAAAGGTTCAATTTTCTTGCAGATTTTCACAATCACTGGTGACATGGGTTGTCACAAACTGCTCACCACAAATGCTTCTCGCCCATATGAACCCTCAATGGAAAACAAACAACCAATATCACCTATAACACTATGATATATTTATGAAATATTTCTCTTGAAAAAATTTATTTTTTAGTAGCTTTTGTTTCATTCAATACTCGGTTTAAAAAAAATTGTGACATACTTATAAATTGGTATTATTTTATCATGAATGTTATATCATATTAATTTAAATAAAGGATATTAATTTGATGAACTGTATTATGTAATATATATATTTATGATTTGGAAACAAACACAATTTTCTTTGTAAATTTATTTTAATCTTCAAAAACATGTTTTTTTAGAAAATGGATTTTATTTCCTTCGTTGAAAAAGTAAATATAATTAATTTTTACACATTAAAAAAATTTATTTGAAAAAAAAGCATTATAAAACTCATCAGGTAAATATTTTATTATAATTAATTTTTTATAATTTTTAAAAATATTTGATGTTTTAATGTATAGTAAAAAATAACGATTTACCTTGAAAACTCTATATTCTTGTAAATAATTTATGTGTAAAATTCTATTGTGATGATATTAAAACATTCATTAGTACATTAATCTTTTAGGAATATCATTATGGTCTTTAAAATGAAATTTTTTCACGAATTTAATGTAAAAAATTTATATATTCAAAAGGGGAATTTTTGGAAAAATTGTTTTTCGTTGTGTTTTGCTGATTTAATATTAAATTATAATTTTTTATTTATATGTATTGAATTCAAAAAATGGATTCTATATTAATAATAAATTGGTAAATATTTATCAAATAGAAAAATTTGTGTTTTAGTCAATATGAATAGAAACCTTACTAATTTTAGTTACCACATTTAAGGGTAAATCAGGTGATTAATGGTAAAAATAATATGATAAAGATTAGAAAATGACCCTAAAATGTTTCAAAATTATATTTTATAATTTTTTTAGATCCTATTCATCCATGAATCTATTTCATGACCCTTTTCATCCTCTTGGTTAACATTATGTCCCTTATTGTATTTTATTTAACCAATTGTTAAAGATCTGAAACTATTGTTTTTAATTAGTATAACATTTTCAAAATGTGGTTATAAATAAGATATGTTAAAAAAATAGATAATATTTAGAAAAAAAAATAATTATCCATAACAATGTAAGTTATTTTTATATTTTAGTGAATAAATAATAATGTTAAATTCTTACACAATAAAGATGATGTAATTATTAAATAATTGAAAAAATCCAATAAATGATATTAAAAATATAAAAATAAGTAAACTTTTAGATATTTAAGGTGATATAAGAATTATATATTTGAATGATACATGTATTTAATATATTAAAATAGTTATTTTTGAATTTGAATCCTTATTTTGTTCTTTTTATAATCAACGTGATAAATAATATCAAATTTGAAAATAATGGTATTTCATGAATATAATATTTTAATAAATTATACAAAAATCATAAAATTATTATATAAATAAAAATAAAATAATTCTTTTTCTAAAATTACTTATAATATTCATTTATAGTCCATTGAAAAGCATTTTTTTCTAGAATAGTCTTATAATAAATTAATATTTTGTGAAATTCCAAAAAACCACCCTCTCTTACACTTATAGATATCACCCCCATCGCCCCTTCTAATCACACCTTAAAATCCTTGAAATAAATTCAAATATCTTCCAAAAAATATCCTCCCAAGTATCCACATGTACAAGGTTTCTGTTCTCACCCAAAGACCAATTCTATGTTCCCCACGGGTTCTTCTTGGAGGAGATATTCAAGAGTTTACATTCTCAAACTACCTCTTTTAATTTAATTTATTCTTCTATATTGTCCTTGCATATGTTGTCTATAAAATAAAAATAAAAATAGTAACATATATATAGTAGAATTATATATTTATAATGATATATTTTCTATGTATAGTTTTTCTCATCTCCTCTTCTTCAAAGAAAGGAAACCATTGGCATATGTTACAAACAACATCAATGTTTTTACTATACCTCATTTTACTATTATAATTTTTTAAAAATGATAATTATAAACATTCCTTTAAAAATTTTATGAATATTCATTACCATATTTGAAATATTTTTTTATAATGGTTTTATATAAATAAAATATATTGAAAATGAAAGATATATTTTTTTTTGTAATGTCCTTCTATATTAAAAAATACTATTTTCTCTAATAGAATACTATTCTTATCCTACTGTTAAAAAAAATTATAAAATTTTATTAATATAATTTGATAATATAGATTTAAATTTTTAATTTATAATTGTGAAATTATCTTAGGGTGAATTTTTTGGATTTTTCTAAGAAACTTAATTTTTGGATGAATAATGAAAAATACTAAATTGTAATTCATAACTATTTATATATAAATTATTAATAAGGATAAATTATATTTTAAATTAGTTTAATTGTTAAATTACATTAATTTTTTATCAATTAATAAAATTTAGGTCATTTTGATCAATTTCACGTTGAAATTTTATATAATAACTTAGAAAAACTTTGAATACTTTTACTTCAAAACCCCGCATTGTCAACCTCACTACAGGATTAATTTTAAATTAATTTCTTCCCCATATGTGAATTTATTTTTTCACATTTGATTCCATATTTGTAATTAGAATAATCTATAATTTATAATAAGGTAAAATTAGTTTTTGACCAAAATGGCTAGTGAATGTAATAAAAATTTATTACATCGATTAATGTAAAATTAATCTTTTTTAAAGACAAAAACTTAAATTTAAGACCCAAAAGGACCTATACACTTGTGAAACGCCCATTTTATGGTCATATTTTGTTCATAAAACTTCCATAATTGAGTTTTTTTATTAGTTTAATTTGGTTAAAATATGGGTACATCGAACCTATTTTAAAACTTTTTAAGGGTGTCATTTCCATTCCATATAAAAGGCCACCACTTCTCCCACTTCAACACACCATTAAAACCATAATGTTTTTGAAAATATATGAACAATAAAATTCCAAAATCCATTTAATATAACTAGAATACCCCCTTAAAAATAAATCATCCCAAGGATCCCTTTTGGCCCAAACGAATAAGAGATACTCGATTAATAGGGTTGTTCTTCTCTCAAGTGCCATTCTTTTATATTCTTTATCCACCCTATCCACTCTACATATTATATTTTTGTAAAAAACACCAGTGTCCTCATTGTAATATGAATTTTTATTCTAATGGTTCAACATACACTTACACAAACTTATATCAAATGTTGAACGATTATACTATTTATATGTACGGTGAACTACGACCTCACCAAACGATGATTGTTCATTTTCCATTTTCCACCTCTAATAGTGGAAATTATGTTGTAAAAAATGTTTTTATATATTATATACTATATGTTTTATATATTTATGAATATTTATTCATTTTACAATACATTTAATTTATCATTCCATTTGGTGTAATAGAATAATTTCATTTGAGGAAGTGTGGACAACTACTGCCGCAAAATGATGTTATTCCTTCACTCACTACATGGAATGTAATAAAGAATGGTTTAGTGAACTTATATGATATATATTATATATTAATTCTAATGGAATAATTATATATACCCATATATAATCATATTTTTTTTCTTTCGATGCAATAACAAAATGAAAATAGTGTTCCTGTGTACGTACGATTTACCATCTCCATGAATGGTGTTTTCCATTTCATGCCACTATATTCTATAGAATAACAAAATAAAAATATACTGAATACAAGTGATATTTTATATCAATTTATAAATTCTAGAATCATGATAATTATAAAGACCAATGATATAACAAATTAAGACACATGCGAACAGCAAAGCGAATATTACAAGTAGTAAAACCATGACTTAGGGTTGTTTAGTAGAGGGTAATATAAGGTCATGATCCAACCATATATGTTATTAGATATAAAAATATGGTTTTTAAAATATTTATAATAATTTTTTATTTATTACACCGGTGGGTTTAACCAATACGATGAGAGTCAAGACACAAGGTAAGGGCATCTCATCTCACTTTTATTTCTGTGAGATACATGCCTTAATCACCAATCACTTATTTTTATGGTGTATATAATTTAATGAATATATTATATATATAATATACTTAAATTTATCATTATTACCATATCCATTTTATGATATTTATTTCATGGGGTTTAATTATAAAAAGATACCGAATTGGTAAAATAGATTTGTCTCAATTTTCATTTTTTGAGACCCCAGTTTTGTTATGTGCCTAAATTATTCTCGAGGTGTATATACAAAAATTTTAAATGTTATGTCATGAATATCATTATTTTCAAGATATTTTAATATTCATGTAATTTACTTTTCATACATGTATACTATGATCCCAAGTTACCATATAACAAGAGTTTATTGAAACAATCTCAGCACTTTTTGTGATTGATTCTGATTATGATTTAATTAATAAAATATCATGATACATATCTAAAAATCACTCATTAATTTTCTTACCCTATATTTATTCAATATATCCTCATTTATTTTTAATATTTTTACACTCTTTGGTTCTTGAGATGATGTTTTATGTAAAATACAATCATCTCTCTTTTCAGTTTTAAATTTATTTTATTAAAAACACATAATTTCAAAAATGTTTTCAAAAGATCATTGAATTAAATTTTAAATAGAAATTATTTTAAAATTGTTTTATGGTTATCAATTTTACCTTTAAAATTGTTCAATTGTTTTCAAATAAAATGTTTTATGTTTTAAAAAATCATTTTTCCATGTAGAAAAGATGTTTTCCTCAAGAAATATTTGGAGAAGTTGTTTCAAAAACATTTCACATCCATGAAAAAATACATTTGTGTTACTCATGACTTTATGTGAAAATTACTCAATTTTTCCAATCATATTATTTTTTTGATGGATTATGTTTTTATGACATGATTTTTATTAAACCCGTTTCTCTTTTACGGGTAACATTTTTTTTGAAACTCGCTTCTATTCACGGCTTATGTTTATGATGAAATGATTATGAAATCAGCCTTTTGTTTTCATAGGTTATTATATTTTTATAAATTAATAATACCCATTTTATTTCATGGGACATGATATGATTATTTATGATATTCTGGAAGATGTTTTAATTATTTTATTATAAGGTTTATGCGACCTATATCTCCCTCCAATGCATTGGAAAAATATGTTTATCTCATGTGATAGACATGACTGGAACAGGAGATAACTCTGTTTTGTTTTACATTGTTGGAATGGTAAATGAACTAGGATTAGTATTACATGGCTAGAATGTGGGATGAACTCAGTTCAATAAAAAATAGGGTTGAATGGGGTGTGAACTCAGTCCAGTAAAGGACTTTTTCCACTAAAATAGGCTTGGAAACAATTATATGAATACTATAGAAATCATTATATATGCCTATGTGTCTTCCATAATTCTATCTTATATTAATATATTTTTCATTCATTTATTATGTTCTATATTTCCTTATTATTCCTGGTGTATGAGCTACCAATCTTTATCCCATGATTCATGTATATAATATTTGATATGCATGGTATGGTCTTATATTTTCATGATCATGTGCTAATACCCTTATTATTAGGATTATTCTTACATAAATTCCTTGTTTACCCATACTGGTCAAATATTCTCACCCATTTTTATGATTCCTAACCCTCAGGTTGTGAAGATATGTATTATGTCTGATGTGTTTAAGAATGGTTCAAGTGAATAAGAACATAGAGGGAGATGTTATAGCTAATTTACGTACTAGTGTTTATGTTCCCATGCTTCCAAAGGAACTATACTAATACGGTCTTTATACGTTTGTTTACATAATGTTTTATGTATTCTGAAGAATTTTGGTAATGTTAATGAATGAATACCGAGTGGGGTTATATTTGTATTAGATTTATGGTTTAATTATCCTTTGGAATCTGTGATGAGAGAAAAATTGTGTTAACCTTAAAAAAATGTCTAAAGATAATGAGAAGGATAAAGAAATTGATCAAAAAATGTATTAAAATTTTGGTAAAGGATATAGTTACTTGTTTCTTAGAAATAAATGCATGTTTGTATTCTAAAAGTGGATGTGTCTCTGGAATAGATGTACCTAGAGGTAAAAAATATAATATGATGTTTCAGGAATGGCTTAGGATAATATGGTACATGAAAATGGTCCTTGATGCACACCTGGTTTGACACACCTAGGGGATATGATTTGGAAATTCACAAACTCTTCATGAACCATCATGAAGTATTAAATTATTGTTTTTCTATAAAAAACTAGGATAAACCTTATGTTTCATAAATTAAGTAAGGATTAATAATTTAGACATCCTATATGTGAATTTTCATGATTATGTGGATCCTCAGTATAATAAATATTTCTTACTCAATGCATTTGGTTTTAGTCAATGGATAGAACCTAAGGAACTACATTGATAGAAATTATGATGTATAGTGAAATGATTTTCCTTTTGAGAAACCAAATTTAATGGGAGAGGTAATGGAATAACTTATTGAAATGCTAACACATCTTTCTCAATTTATGAATTATGGTGTACTTACAAATGAAAAAAGTAAGGAAAAACATTCTGTTGAGTCTTTTATGAGGAAATGTCCACATTCTATTGGGGGATCATCTAATCCACTTGTTACTGAACAACAGATCAACACTACTGAATATATATTATCCATTATTTAGTGTTTTAAGTATGAGAAAGTAAATATAGTTCTTTATCAGTTAGAAGGAGAGTAAGACCAGTGGTCGACTCTAATTATGAATTTGAGGGATCAGATGAGATTGAATCCATGGATTGGGGTGAATTAAATAACTTATTTTTTCAAAAATTACATTCCTTTAATTGTTCATAAAAATATGGAGAATGAGTTCTTTGTTTTGAAGAAAAGGGATTATAAATTTGTTGTTACCTACGATGCTAATTCCATGAGACTTTTGAGGAATGATTCATGAATTAACATCTAACTCGAACGTAATTATGATAGGTCCATCTGTGTCTTAAATCAAATTATCAACAAGGCTCTGTCCATATAATACTTTAATATCTATGATAATATTTTGCGTTGTACAATTAAGGTTGAAATGGAGGATGGAGTCACATATCAACCTCATGTTTTTGATAAGAAAAGGAAGATATAGTTCAATGGAACCTCTAAAAACCATGGAGAAAAGAAGATGAAATTTCATTTATACTTAAACTGTGGGAGGAAGCATGAAGTAACTTCTCTTAAGGGGAATACTAAATGTTTTATGTATAGACGGGAAGGCCACCAGACAACTGATTTTCGAAATGATGCGAATAAGTGAGCTCAAAATTTTAATGGATAGAATGTTGCACAAAATTAATATCCAAATATTTAGTGCTACAAGTGTAAAATTAATGTGAATAATTCCATCCACTACCCCAATCCAAGGGGTTATGATTATTATTGATGCTGAAAACCTCTTAAGTTGAGGGAAAATGAGAAATCTCATGAAATCACTATTATTGATGAGGGGGGAAATAATGGTGTTTTAAAGGGTATAGTTACCATCTAATCTAGAACTACTAATTTCATATTTTATTCTAGATAAACTCACTCTTTCATATCTAATGTATTTTATATTGGTGTTAAGATTCCACCGAAATAATTGGATTTAGAACTAGCAGTGCCAACCCTTAATGGTATGATGATTTTATCTAAAGTCTTTTATTCCTCTTTAGATAATGTTTGTGGGAATAGGTTTCTAAAAAATCTTTTGATTATTACATTGGTTGAATTTGATGTCATATTAGTCATGGATTTTAATTCTATGCATAAATCCAAAATCAAATTTCAAGTAAGGGATGTTATATTTGATATTTGAAATCATCCTATAATCATCCATTAATATAACGATAACTATGAACATACTGTGGGGATTACATCTAGTGTATGGATCATAATTCCCATTAAAAATAGTCGTTTATCTCAATTTTTTGTTGAAAAAATTGGCATCTATAATACGCCTATTGCTTAATATATTATGGATTTGTTTCCAGAAGAGTATCATAGCCTTTCATAAAAACATGATGTTGATTTCTCGATAGAAATCATATCTGGTTCTACACCAATTTAATATAACCCTTATAGAATGACACTGATTGAGTTAGAAGAATTGTAGACGAAACTCCATGAAAAATTTGATGAGGGATTTATTAGAAAAAGTGTTTCACCTTAGGGTACACCCATTCTTTTTGTTAAAAATAAAGATGGATCAATGAGACTCTACTTTCATTATTGAGATTTGAAGAGGATCACAATCAAGAATATGTTTTCTCTTCCCCGTATTAAATACATTTTTGATAAAAAACACGAAGCTCAATACTTTTCCAAGATTGACATTTATTCTATTGATCATCAATTGAGGGTCAAGAAGGATGATATATTAAATATTTATTTATGTAGAATGTATGGTCACTATGGATATATAGTGATTCCTTTTGGACTTAAAAATTCCCCTCATATTTTCATGTATTTAATGAATATTGTCTTTAGAGATTATCTCAATCAGTTTGTTGTAGTCTTTATATATTATATTGTTATCTTTTTATATAGAAAGTAATTGAATTTTGTTCACTTGAGAATAGTACAAAAGAATACAATTATGGATAAAATATATATGAAAACTTTACAATGTGTAAATTTTGGCTATAAAGGATTTCAATTTTTTGGACACATAATCTCCATAGATGGTATATCAGTTGATCCATAAAATATGGAGGCTATTGAATGATGGACTAGACCAACCGCAATGATTGAGATACATAGAATTATTTGTTTAACAATATATTAATGATGGTTTGTAGACAATTTTCCATGACTATCTAATCCACTTACCATGTTAACTCAAAAGGGAGTCAAGTTATTCTTGATAGATAAATGTGATGAAAATTTCAGGGATCTAAAGAGAAGGTTAGTTATTGAACCTATGCATGCATTACCATGTAGTGGAGAAAGGTTTATGATATATATATATATGCATCCAAGAAGGTATTGGGATATGTTATTATATATAATAATATGGTTGTAGCATATTCCTTAAGATACTTAATGATTCATGAGAAAAATTATCCAACTCATGATTTTCAGTTAGAAGTAGTAATTTTTGCATTAAGGATATGGTGGCATTATCATTATGGATAAATTAGTGATATATATATACTGATCATAAAAGTTTGAAATATATATTCACATAGAAGGATTTTAACATGATCTTGAGTAGATGGTTATATTTGATAATGGTTTTTTAATTCTCAATACATTACCACAATAATAAAGTGAACAAGGTGGCTAACGATTTGAGTTGGAAGGATCATTCAAGGTTATCCAAGATGAGTATAAAAAAAGATCAAATATTTATGGATTTGAAAAGTATGGATCAAGAAATAATGATGGAAGGAGAAAATATTGTCTTTCTAAAATGAATGATCGAACCTATATCCAAGTGAAAATTAATGAGGCATAGAATAAAGATGAAGAGTTTCCAAACAAAGCCAAAAATATTACTGAGTTGAACCTTGATCAGGATGGAAGGATAAGGTACATGAACTCTGTAAGTGTTCCATCCATACTAGATTTGAAGACTGATCTCTTATAGAATGATCATTGTTATTTATTCACTATTCTTCCAGGAAGTAAGAATATTTATAAGACTTTAAGAAATAATTCTGGTGGGATTTCATGAATCGGAATATTAAAGATTTATTATATTAGTCCATGGTATGTGAAGAGTTAAAGCTTAATGAAAAGAGTCTATAGATATTTGGAATCTATTACCCATTCTAAAATTAAATTGGGAGAACATTACTATGGATTTTTCTCATTGGACTATCCAATACCAAAAAAGGTTTAATTCTATATAGGCGGTAGTTAATCGCCTTAATATTTCATCACACTTCATCGCTATTATAGATGATAATTATTTGGATCATCTTGATCAGAGACACATTAAGGAAGTTGTAAGGTTGCATGTAGTACCAAATTTCATTACATCATACCCGGATAAATGGTTCACCTCAATATTCTGGTGAATTCTTCAGCAAACCCTTGACACGTAATTGAGTTTCATCGTTGCACATCATTCCCAAATAGAAGGTTAGTTTGAAAAAACAATTAAATCCCTAGAGGATATATTGAGATCTTTTTTTCTAGATTTAAATGGTTGTTAGGATCAACAGATTCTTCTTGTTGAGTTTTCTTACAATAATATCCTTTACTCAGTCAATTATATGGAACTTTATGAAGCCCTCCATGAGAAGAAATATAGATCTC
The DNA here is from genome assembly GCA_963277665.1 of Viscum album. Lineage (NCBI taxonomy): Eukaryota > Viridiplantae > Streptophyta > Magnoliopsida > Santalales > Viscaceae > Viscum > Viscum album. The sequence continues at coordinate 698,297,113 of OY728158.1, forward strand.
CAATGTACTAGGATTAAGTGGGAGGAAGAATGTTATTAGTACTTGAGATTTCAAAATAAATTCTCAATAAGGTTAGAACCATTCAGAAGAATATCAAGGAATATCAATGCTAGAATAAAATATAGACAAATAATTATCAGTGGGATCTTGAATTTGAAGTACGTGAAAAAGTTTTTCCATGAATCTCACAATAGAATAATTTTATGATATTGGGGAAGAAAGGGAATATAATCTCTTGGTAGATTGGTCCCTTTGAGATTCTTCATCATATCCGGATGGTAGCCTATCGCATGGAACTTACTCAAATTCTCTATCATGTACATAATGTGTTAAATATATCTCTATTGAGGAAGTACATACCATAACCTTCAAATGTACTAAACTCATAGGTCATACCACTAGAGTAGGATCTGTCTTAAGAAGAACAACAAGTTTATATTCTAGACCGATCAATGAAAGTTCTACAAATCAAGACCACTCACCTGGTCAATGTTTTCTTAGAGAAAAACACTGATAGAAGAAGATATATGTGAACTTGAGGATGTGGTGATTTGGAATTTTCCCCATTTGTTTTTACCTGAGTGAGGAATTTTGAGGGCGAAATTCAGTTTATGGTTGGTAGAATGTAACACCCTGACCTTTTATGGTCCCTTTTTTAATAAATAAAATTATCATTTATGTATATAAATGAACTATGTCAAAACTTCCTTTGACATAGAATGTATATGTAGTGCGTTACATGGAAAATTTACTTGGCATACATTACACATAATAAAGTCATTGCATATGTTACACACAACACCATTGTTTCTACGAAACATCATTTTTACTATTATAATTATTTAAATGAGATAATTATAACCTATACATTAAACACAGTAATGTGAATAGTAATAACTAATTTGGTAATATTTTTTTATAATGTTTTTATAAAAATAAAAAAATTGATAACAAAAGATATAATTTAGTGTAAATACATTATATGTTAAAAAAATTTTCTAAAACAAATAACATTTCATGTACTTCTATGAAAAAATATAGAATTAGTTTTTTGACACATTTAAAATTGAATTTTATAAATTAAACATCATTTTTGAATCTAGAATGTCGAAATTATTTTAGGGTGAAATTTTAGGTTTTTTTGAGAAAAATAATTTTGTATGAATAGTAAAAAAATATAGGATCTTTATTCAAACTTTTTATTTTTTCTAATATATTTATGAGGATAAATTATATTTTATGTAGGATTAAATGTTTAATTAGATAATATTTGTTTCAATTAATAAATTTTAGGTTATTTTGATAAATTTTAATTTGAAATTTGATATGAAATCTTAGAAAACTATTGAGTGTTTTAGCTTCAAAAACCCACAATGTCGACCCAATTGAGGATTAATTTTAAATTATTTTCTTCCACTAATGTGATTATAATTTGGAAAAATTGATTCCACATTTGAAATCATCATAATTTATAATTTCAATTAATTTAAATTTTTTTTTGACCCAAAAATTATGCAATGTAATTATTATTAATTACATAAATTACGGTAGAATTAAGATTATCTAAAAGCTAAACCATACATTTAAGACTTAAAAGGACTTATAAACATGAAAAACATCCATTTTATGACCATTATTGTTCCATTAACCTCCCATTCTTGTGTTTGGATAAATTGTTTAACATTTTTGGTAAAAATGTCTGTAAGCCAAACTTATTTTCAAAAATTCCAAGTGTGCCATTTCTTTTCTCTATATATGGCCACCAATATCTATATTATTTACAACTACAAAAAAACTAGGTTTGGGAAATATATTCCCAATATACATACCGTAATACCTCCATTCCTACTATATTCCTCTCCTTGTACATAAATCATCCCAAGGAAGCCTTTTGTGACAAACCAAATGGAGTTACCTGATTAAGAGGTAACACCTTCTCTCAAGATCCGTTCTTTTATTTTCTTTTTGTAGCCCCTCCTGTAAGGACCCAACACCAGTTTCCAAGAGTAGGTGCCTTATTTATTAAATTGGAATATAGAAAATAAATAAGCATCATGATGGACCGATTAGTTTAGTAGCATTGGAAACAAGATACATTCATAAGTTCAACATTACAACTTGAAATGAAATACAACATACACGTTTTATTGGGAACATGAAAAACTCTATGTTTATCCCTACGGCTCATTCATAATAAACTTCTTCATGAAAATAGAAAATAAAACATAATAATGGGGTGATCTCAAAATCTCAGCAAGGATAAGGAATATATCATAATATATCGTAAACATAAACAATAGTCATGGTGAATAACTAAAAACACATGTCTTTAAAAATGAACTTGTACATGTTAAGGAAGGAATAAGTGACGAATAAAAAATTACATAATAAAAAATAATCATGGGTATCCTTATAGTCAAATAAACTTATGAAAATTAAAATAGTATTTTCAAAATGAATGAATTTATAATGCTGGAAAACATAACTATACCATCAAGGCCTCGTGCCAAGACCATAAATAATCATTTTATCAAGGCCTTATGCAAAGACTTTAGTCCAACTCATGAGACCTACAGATACATCGAGGGACTATAGAGGGCCCAACCCATTACTTACTAATTCCAATTCATTCCTTATAATAATTATTATAAACATAAACAACATATACATTCATATTGAATATGACATATGAAATGTCAATAACCTTCCCCGAACATTAAGCATAAAAACTAACCATCCAGAGTAAATTGGTTAATGGTTTTAAGATATCACATCCCCAGTCAAAATAATCATAACCCATTAAATTAAATATGGCAGATGATATCGTAAATTATTAATACAACAAAACATAATAATCAATTAGTGTGTTGAAACAGAGTAAGATACTCTTATAAAATCACTGAGTAATTCTTGAGATAAACACTCTTTTACTTTGAAAAGAAGATCTCTTTTGGAAAAGTATTAGAATAAAACCAGAAGTAAAGTTAGATATTATTTTCATAAAAAAATTTGTGATTTTAGAATGATAATGACTGCTAAAATAGATTTTATAGTGTCCCTAAAAATAGTTAAGAATTTGATAAATTCCCTTGAATATGGCATGTATTTCTGGAATAATTTTTGAATGATAGTTTTAAAACATAAAAATATTCATCAATAAAACTAGGATTATGGTTGGTACCAATATATATAACATTAGAAAATATTTTATGATGGGTATGTATTAATAAATAAAAATTTAATTGAGGTAAGTATAGAATAAGAGTAACCTGAATGCAAATGGAGGTTCAGGTGGAAAAAATTTACCTTAAGTCCAAAGGTGTTCCTCACTTGATCTTAATAACCTGAATAACAAAATTTAGTTTCATAAATTAATTAATCATGAACCTATTATATAAATAATTTATTAATTATAATATTATTTTGGTTCCTTAATTGCCTTTTGATGGGTTAAGAGATTAAATTTCACTCTTTGGGAGTGTTTTTTAATTGGTTTTAACGATCAATTTACTTTTAATCATGAATGGATAAACTTATAGAATGAGAATGGTTGTCCAAAATAGATGTTTTATGTTATTAGTGAAAAAAATAAGATTACATGGTCATAAAATTTATTTTTTTATTGGGAGTGAAGATGAATAATTATATGAAACTTTAATGTTAATTGTTTGGGTTAATTGGCAGTTTTGGATCACAACAAACTCATTTTGATTTATAAATTAGTATCATTGGTAAAAAACAATTATATAACCATAAATAAATTTTAATAAATATATTTTAGTATGGTACAACAGTAAAAATGGTTTAATGAACAGAATTAGAGATGCTAAATAAATTGAGAACCTGCAATCCTTGAATGTAAGAAATTAACACATCTTAGATGTTGTTTTCATTTTTTGTATAAAAAAGGGGAAATGAGAGATGATCAAGAAATATTACTTCATCATAAAAAATTTATTTTACATTTACGGTACTAGATTCATCACAAAATTTTGATAAAATTAGGTAACAAAAGAAAATTGAATGAAATGGACTAAATTAAAAGAAATGAAAAGTGGAATTTACCTCTTGAAGTTATCTTCCTTGAGAGCCTCTTTAGGAGAGAGGTTTCGATATTTTTATGAGAATAATTGTAGATGGACATGGGGGAGGATCTTGGGAGTATACCCCATCAGAATCTACTCATGGAACAAGGCTTGAGAGGAGTGAAGTGAAGAGGGAGTGAGGGGGTATCATCGAGGGGAGGAGGGTTTTCCCATTATTTTATCATTGCCTTATTATTTTTACAAAGTCAACCAATAGTATTGAGTCTTGAGATCAAGAATATTAATATGTGCCTGTGAGTTTGAATGAAGGGTTCTTACGTCATCCTTACACACCTATGGCTCAATAAATCACGTATTTAGTATTTATCATAAATTGTCTTATTTTACTATTCACATGAAATTGAAGTATTTTAGAAAAATAAAAACAAATCTCCTCAACTTCTTTTTATGATTATAATTAAAAAATTAAATCCAATTTTTAGAAATAATGTTGTAAATATTTTTAATTTAATTTTTAAATAAAATCATAATTTATTAAAAAACATTAAATCTATAACTCATTTTATAACACCTTTAAAATTAATCTTGGTCTCATTAAATTATTTTATAACCATAAGATGATAAAATGACAATTTATGATTACAAATTAGGAAAATAAATTTCTATTTTAAATTATTAAATTAATCATAAAATAGTAATTAACATATTTATGACATACAAAAATACCAATACATATAAAATGCTAGTTTCTTCACTTATAAGATATCTGGATTCTATTTATACATTCATGGGTGAATTTTTTATTTTTTTATCTGAGTTAATATTCATTACTATTAACTACTATTCATAAGCGTATGTTAGTATTCATAAGGGTATATACCTATTCATCAAAAACTATGTTTATTCTATCAGTATCTAAATATCATAGTAAATGAAACTATGTATATCAGTTTTTTAAATTAAAAACAAAAAGGTGGACAAATTATGTTAACCTACAAGGTTATAAAAAATGGTGTTTGTATATATTTTATGTTTTATGAATTCAATATTAAATGCATTTTCAAAATCCTGGGGAGTTAAATTATCCCCTCCTTAAAAAAATCATCATTGAAATTACAAGAATTTTTCCTCACAAAAAGATTTGAGTATTTCTTTGTCATAAGATCCTCTGGCTCCTTTGATTCCTCTTCAATTTTATGGGTTTTCCAAAGTATATTTACCAGTCTTATCATATAATTCCTAAACACCTTTTCTTTACTATCCAAAATCCGGGTAGGATCTTTATAGTAAGATATGTATGGTTCCAATTCTATGTCTTCAGAAGTGAGGACATGTGCTGGGTATGGCATGTACATTCTTAGTAATGAGACATGGGACAAATTGTGTACTTTAGACAGGCTAGATGGCATTGACAAACAATATGCAATTGCTCCAATTATCTCTAAAAATTCATAATGGCCTATGTACCAAGGGATGAATTTCCCTTTCTTCCCAAATATTATATCACCCTTCCATTGAGATACTTTTATTAAAACATTATATCCTACATGAAACACAAAATCCTTCCTTCGATTATCAGTAAATATTTTTTTTCTACTTTGAGCTGGTTTAATATGACATTGAATAGCATGTACCATCGTTATTGTTTCCTCTACAAGCTCTATATCCACAAGATTCCTTTCTACAACTTCATCCCAATAAGTTTGGTTATGACATCTCCTTCGGTTCAATGGTTCATATGGATCCATTTAAATAATTAAATGGAATCCATTATTGTAGGAAAAATCCACTAAAGGTAAATATGGATCCCACAAACCCTGAAAGTCAAGTGAACATGATCACAACTTATACTCTAAGGATAGGATTGTCCTTTATAATTGCTCAACAGTTTAAGGGTGATAATAACTACTCAATCAAAGCTCAGTATCGATGAATTTCTGAAGACCATTCTAGAATTTTGATATAAATCGAGGATCACGATCATACACTATTGAAAGTGGCTCTCAATTAAGTCTCACCACTTCATTAATATATGGTCATACAATCAGCCCCAATTCAAAATCCTCCCTTATAGTGAGGAATTATGTAGATTTCGTCAATTGATACACAATTACCCATATTGAATCATTCTCTCTTAGGGTTTTGGGTAGTACAGTGAAATATCTTTGGTGATTTCATCTTGTTTCCATGTAGAAATTGGAATTATTTACATTAATACTATAGGATGTTGTCATTCGACCTTCACTTATTGAAAGACTAAACATTGTGATACGTAGTAAGCAATTTCCCGCATCATGTAGCCTGACCAGAAATTTTCAATCAAATATCTATACATTTTACTCCTACTCTAGGGTATAGAGATATTTGACCAATGAAAATCATAAAATAACTCCCTTTTCAACTTTGGTGTAGAGGGAACACGTAGCCTCTTCCTAAATATCAGAATTTCATCATCACATAAAAGTTAGTCAACTTCCCATATTTCACAGAATTAATTTTCTTTTGAAGAATCTCTTCATCAAACAATGAAGCTATAATTTTTTCTAACAAAGTTAGTTGGGAAACCATTTGAGAAATTATTTATGTTTAAACTTCTTTGATAATTCCCATATTCATCCTCACTAGATCCATGTGAAAAGGATCCTTGACAATCCTCATTTTTTTGAGAACTCCATGATCATTTCTGGCCAATGCTTCTACTACCTTATTTTTCTTTCATGGGTGGTATTTTATGGAACAAACATAATCATTGAGTATTTCAATACATAACCTTTTCCTCATGTTAAGTTCCACCTATGAAAATATATACTTCATACTCTTATGATCCTTATATACCTCACATCTTTCACCATTGATATAGTGTCTCCATAACTTTAGAGAAAATATCATAGAAACAAATTTAAGATTATGAGTAAGATTGTTTTGTTAATGAATTTTTAACTTACTTGATTAATTATCACTAACTCCGTCATTATATATAAGGAAACAACTATGTCCTTCCTTTGATGCATCACTATATATCACAAACCCATCATTCCCTAAAAGTAGAATTATGATCAGATAATTCACTAATCTCCTTATAAATTCGTTGAAACAGTCCTCAAATTATTTTTTCCATATGAACTTAACCCTTTTATGTTTTATCATGGTCATTGTGTTGGATAAACTTGTGATGTTCTAAACGAAACGCTGATAATAAACTGCTATTCCAATAAATCTATGTACCTCAGTTATGTTTTTTTTCGAGAAGTCCATTCTTGAACTTCCTTTCTCTTCGCAGGATCAATAGATACTATATCCTTAGAGATAATGTGGCCATGAAAAGAAACTGATTGAATCCAAAATTAAAAATAGAAAAAAATTCCATATAATCCATTTATTATATAGGACATTAGAATATTTCACATAGGATTTTCATGATCTTCACAGATTTTGGGGAATACCAATATATCATCAATAAATACCACCACTAAGACATGAAGATATTCATTGAAAGCCTTATTCATTAGATCCATGAAAACATACGGTGAATTAGTCAGCCGAAAAAGAATTACTGTAAACTCTTAATGCCCATACCCGATTTGAAAAAACTATCTTTGGAATATCTTCCTTACTCACACGCCACTAATGAAATCCATATTATAGATCAATCATCAAAAAATACTAGTATCCATGATGTCGATCAAATAAATCATCAATTTGAGGTAGGGGATACATTTTCATTATTGTTGTAGCATTGATCTCCCTCTAAACAATGCACAACTTCACAGATCCATCTTTCTTATTAACGAAAAGGATAGGGGCACCCCAAAGAAAAACAATAATCCAAAAAATTAATTTATCACTTAATTAATCTAGTTTTTTCCTCAATTATACAAATTCCACAATTTCCATTCTCTAAGGGGTCTTGGATATGGGCCTTGATGGAAATCCCAATTTCCCACTCTAGAGGATGTCCATGTAAATCCTCTAGAAATATATCAATATATTCTTGCAGAATAGGTATATCCCATATTTGAATAATATTTTCCTCACCCATAGTGATTGCATTACCTTCCTCCCCAATAATTGAATTTAGTAGAGTTACTAGGAGTGTATCTTGATGAGAATTAGATGGTGATGTTTCTTCCCTAAGGATAAGGTATTCCACATCATTCTAAAAAATAGTATCCTCCTTTTTCTTGCAATAAATTTTCACATCATGGTTCAGAAGCCAATCGAAACTGAGGATTATTTCATTTTCAATCATGGGTATGATAATAAAATCAGCAGATAAATCACATTTATAAGCCTTGATGGGTCTACCTCACACAATTTTATTGCAATGATACTTCCCTTAGGAGTTTTAAATTACAACTCCCTAATTAAATCAAATTGAAAGTATCTAATTTTATTGGAAAACTAAGAAGATATGAAAAAAATTTATGATCCAAAATAAAATAAAGCATTGTGTAAGTTTAAGGAAACAATTAAAGTACAAGCCCCCACATGGTTAGAAACATCAGCCACCTCAGTCGTGCCTTTATCAGATTAGCATTTCCCCGTTGTCCTTCTTTGGGGAATGTTTCACAGACACCTAGAAAAATAATTTTCATAAAGTCCACTCTCCCTTCAACTACAGCATGGAACATTATTAGCTTTAATGTTCCCCCATACAATTCCAGGATAGGTGGAATTTTTCTCAATACTTGTAACAAACACCCATAATCATTAGGCAATTACCTGGGTGTTTCTTCCCCTAATTACCATAGGGTTAAAGGTCAAATCATCCCTTCTTCCCCATTTCTTTATTTTATTTTCCATTGCTTTCAGTATCCCTCCTCTTCTCGTGCTTTCCCTTAAAATAATTAGACTTATGAAATTACTTTTTCATCTTGATATAACTGGAGACTATATCTTCATATGAATAGAAACTTTGGGAGACTATAAACATTTAGAGGGATTGTTTTAAACCCTCAAATAGTCAATAGATATTGGTTTATGGATTACGTATGTAGTCTAAGGGATGTCTTGTTATCCTTGTGATTCTAGCTTTATACTTTTAAACATTTTCATCTTCCTTTTTCCTCAAATTCAAAAACTTCCTTTCTGTATCTTCTCATTGTTCAAGAGGGATGATTTTTTCTTAGATGAATTCCTTAAAATCCCTAAATTCAATTTATTCTATTTCTTCTTCCTCTTTTTTGTTTTTAATTAAATCCCACCACTGATTTGTATCTCTCGATATACGATAAACCTCTCTAACAACCTTTTCTCATTCATTATAACCTAATGAGATAAATATCTTCTCTAATAAACTTATCCACTACTTCAATATGAATGGGTGTTTAGTATAATTAATTGATGGAGGTTGTTATCTCCTAAATTGGTATAGCATAGCACATCCACATTGTGGATCCAGATGCTCCATATTGGAAAGGCTATTATTTATAACCAGATTCAACTTCCCCAGTATAGTTATTAGCTGCTTATGACAAGTCGCAATACCATAACCATCATCATTATCATGCATCGGACAGAAATACCTACATGGGACATGCACATTCGGGTGGTTATATTTATTCCACTGGGAACCATTTCTAAATAATGGAATACACTAGATTAGGTTATGAATCATATTGTATAATCTCCATGTAGAAAAATACTTTGCATAGCTAATCTCATTATTATATACATGGTTTATTTGAGGAAAAGTTTAAATTTTTTTCCTTTCATAATGTCTTGTGAAGAAAATGTGAATTATCTAAGGCATATCCTCTAGGAGTGTCAAAAAGGGGTACAGAAAGGCCAATTGTCATATACTAGGATACCTTAGGTCAAGCCTGAAACTCCTTGTTGGAGACGTTACTCCTAGGTACATATATACTAGAACCACATTCACGTGTATTATCCAGACATGGATTTATTTGTTAGAGAGATCCACATAATCTATTCCTTACCATAAAATCCAGAATGTTATTCTATTTTTATCATCAAAGACTATATTAGGGTATCATTCCCAAATCTATGTTTTCTAAATCAATTTTATATGTTTTCTACTATACTTCCTCTGATACCATGTAATAAGACCAAACCCCAGTTCCCCAAAACTAGTGCCTTATTTTTTTACATTAAAATATAGTCATGGAATATGCATCTTGAAGGACCAAGTTGTTTAGTAGAATTGGAAACAAGATACAAAAAAAAGTTCAACATTGCAACTTGAAATGATATACAACATATTATTTTTATTGGGAACATACACCACTCTATGTTTATACTAATGGGTCATTCATAATAAAGATGTTCAGGTCCTGAGAAAATGAAACATAATAATTGGGTGAATTCAAGTTCTCGTTAAGGGTTTGTAATACTGTATAATATTTTATAAACATAAACATTATGCATAGTGAGGAACTAAAAACACATGCCGTTAGAAATGAACTTGTACACATTATGTCCGGAATAGGAGTTGAATAAAAAATTCCATAATAAATAATAATCATAGGTATCCTACTATTTTAATAACATCATGAACTTTAAATTACAAGTTTCATAATGATAGAATGTATAGTTCCCGACATCATAATTATACCAACAAGGCCACATTCCAAGACTATAAATAATGATTTTTTCAAGGCCCTATTCCAAAACCGTGGTCTGTCTCATGAGACCTAATGATGAATCGAGGGGGTATAGTGGGCCCAAATAGTCACAAACAAAATCCAATGCATTCCTCATATGAAAATCGAAGAAAATAAACAACATATACATTCATATGAAAACTAATATATGAAATTTCAATAATGTTCCCTAAACATTAAGTATAAACACTAACAATTCTAAGTAAATTGGTGAATAGTTTTAGGATAGAACATATATAGTGGAAATAATCATAAAAAATTAAATTAAATATGATATATGATATCATAAAATATTGATCCCTACAATATTGAAGAATCAACAAGTGTGTTAAACAGATAAAGATACACTTATTAAATCATTGAGTAATTCTTGAGACAAATACTCTTTTACTTTGAAAATAAGATTTCGTTTGGAAAAGTATTAGTCTAAAACTATAAGTGAAGTTAGATAGTATTTTAATAATAAAATGAGTTTTTTTCAAAAATGTTTTTCCTAAAAACATTTTATAGAGTGCCCTTGAAGTAGGTAAAAATTTGAGAAATACATCCGTGTTTGGATCGTATTTCGAGAAATGTTTTTTGAAAGGTCGTTTTAAAACATATAAATCTACATAAATGAAAGAATAATTCTGGTTGGTACACATATATATAAAATTAACAAAGAATTTTTTATCGGTAAATATGAATAAATATGAATTTAATTGAGGTATGTAGAGAGTAAGAGTAACCTGAATGAAAAGGGAGGTTCGGGTGGAAAAACCATACCTTATGTCTGAAGGTGTTCCTCACTTGATCATAATGACATGAATAATAAAATTTAGGTTCATATATTAATGATTACAGAAACTCATATAAATTTAATTAATTTATTATAACCTTATTTAGTTTCATTCAGGGACTTTTGATGGGTTAATAGATTTGATTTCATTGTTTGAGAGTGTTTTCCTCCCTGAATTTCTTGATCGGTTTAATTATATTCATGTACGAATAAAGCTGTAGATTGAAATTTGTTTTCAAGAATAGAAGTTTTAGGTTATTAGTAAAAACAAAAAATATTATATTGTTATAAAATTAAATTTGTCATCGAGAGTGAATATGAATAATTATATAAAATATTAATTACAATTGTTTGGGTTAATTGGCAGTTTTGGATCACAAAAAGATCATTCTAATTTATAAATTAAAATTATGTGTACATAAGGATTCAAGAACCATAAATAATTTATAATATTTATTTTATAGTATAGTTAAACCATAAAAATGGTTTCATGACTAGGATTTAATATGGTAATAGAAATTGAAAACTTTTAGTCCTTTATTGTGATAAATTAACACATCTCAGATAGTGATTAAATTTCTATTATAAAAGAAGGGGAGATGAGGGGTGATGAATAATTTTTATTTAATCATAAAACAATTACAATACATGTAAGTTATTGGAGTCATCACAACATTTGTATGAGAGTAGTTGAGAAAATAAATAGAAAAGTAACTTGAAATAAAAGGAATGAAAAGACTAATTTAGCTCTTAAAGTTATCTTCTTGAGAGCCTCTTTAGGGGAGAGGTTTTGGTATTTTAATGAGACCAAGGGCTGTTAAACTTGGGGGAGGATCATGGGAGTATATTTGAGCATAATTTAAAGAAGTTAAAATTATTGATAATAGTGAAGAGAAGAGGGAGTTAGGGGGTTTATTGTGGAAGATAAGAGAGGTTCCCCATAATTTTACTCATTATTTTTTCCAAAGACAACCATTTTTATTGATTCTTGTGACCTAGAATAGTAATATTTGCATGTGATTTTGAACAAAGGGTTATGAAATCAGCCTTAAATCATCTATGAATCAATAAATCATGTATTTAGTATTTATCATAAATTATCATATTATACTATTCACCTAAAATTTAAGTATTTTATAATAATCCGATGAATTAACCACTGACATTATTTGATGTGTAAAATTGAAAAATAAAATCCATTTTTTGAAAATAATTTTTCAATTATTCTTAATTTAATATTTAAATAAAATTATAATTTATTAAAAAAACAACATTAAAACTATAACTCATTTTATAAAACCTTAAAAAATTAATCTATGTCCAATAAAATTATCTTAAAACCATAAGACAATACAATAAAAATTTATGGTTAAATTTTAGGAAAATACATTAAAATTTGAAATTATTAAATTAATAATAAAATAGTAAGTAAATAATTTATGAAAAAAAAATACCAATAATTATAAAATGATCATTTCATCACTTATAAGATGTCAAAATTGTATGTATACCTTAATGGGGGATGTTTCTTTTTTTTATTTACTATACATTAATATTCATAAAGGAGTGATACTATTCCTAAGGGTATGTTATTATTCTTCAAAAACTATGTTTATTCTATCAGACTAAAAATATCTTACTAAATGCAATCATGTATGTCATTTTTTAGAAATTAAAAACACAGTGTTGGAAAAATTATGTTTACTCACTTTGTTATAAAAAAGCTATGTTTGTAGAGACTCAATGTTTTATTCATTCAATATTAAATTTATTTCTAAAATCTTGGGGTATTGCACCTCCACTCTCCTTATTCCATTCTTGTATAACAACAACATTATTCTCATTATATTAGTACATTTTTCTAAAAAGGTTTTGACCTACACTTACAAACACCTTCATCTAATGGGATACAAACATTCTGTTTTCGTGTACGGCGAACTAACATCTCACGAAATGATGACTATTAATATATCCTTTACCTTATCTCATGGTGGAAATTTTGATGGAAAACCTATTTCTATATATAATATGTTGTAATTTTTTTATCTTTAACAATATGTATTCTTTTTATAACACATATATTTTTACATTTCATTTTGTGTAATATGATAATTGTGTGATAGGAAGTGTGGACTACAATCCCCTCAAAGCGTTGTGATTCATTCATACACTACATTGAATAAATTATGGATGGTTTAAGTGAACTTATATGATAAATATGGTTTAGTAAATATAAATTAATAATTATATATATACATATATATATACATAGGTCAATTAACTTCTTTATTTAAATATGACAATAAAAATGGAAGCAACATTCATGCATATGTACGTCTTACCATCGCCATGAACTATGTATTCCATTTTATACCTCCATATACTATAGATTATTATAATAAAAATATAATGAATATAAATGATATTTATATCATGGTATAAATTACGTAATCATGATATATGTATAAGGAGAAAAGATATAACAAATTATGACACATGTTAAGAACAAAGCGAATATTACCAGAAGTGAAACATTAACAAGTTCTTGTTAACAAGAGGGTAATATAAGATCATGATAAAAACATATATGGTATTATATATAATAATATGGTTCTTTAAAATATTTATAACAAATTTAAATTTATTATACATGTGGTTTGAATGAGTATGACTGGATTCAAGACAAATGGTAAGGGAATCTAATCTCACATTTATTTTTGTGAGATACATGCCTTAATAACAACACACTTATTTTGTGTGGTGTACATACTGACCCTGAATATATTATATGTCTATTATATTTATATTTTTTTTGTATTCAAATATGTATTTTATATTATTTATTTCATGGGGTTTATGTTTCAAATGATACCAAATCTATAAAATAGTTTTGTATCAATTTTCCTTCTCTGAGACTGATGCATTGTTATGAACCTAAATTATTCTTGAACTGTATATAAATCCATTTTAGTTTTTATATAATGAATATAAATATTTTAATTATATTATAGTATAAATTTAATTTTTTTTTCTATCATGGAGTGCATGATCCCATGTTCACAAGTGATAAGGGTTTATTGAAACAATCTCATCACTTTTGATGATTGTTTATGATTTTGCTTCAATTAATGAAATCACATGTTTAATCACTCAATAACACTCATGAATTTCATTATAATATGGTTATTAAATATATTATCATGAATTAGTACATTTTTTACACTTTTTGGTACTTAATATGATGTTTTTAAGTAATTTTTTTTACCGTCTCTATCTTTATTCAGAAATCTCTTTCATTCAAAAACAATGTTTTCAAAAATGTTTTAAAAAATGTTTTAAAAAGATAATTGAAGACCATTTTCATGGAAAATGAATATTAAAAACTTTTTATTGTTTCGAATTCTTCCTTTATAATTTTTCAAATCTATTTTCAATGATTTTTTTTCAAATGGTTTTATGTTTTAATAATCATCTTTCAATCTAAAAAGGATATTTTCCTCAAGAAATGTTTTTAAAAGATCATTCAAAATTGTTCCCAATATAAGGTAACATCCATTTGTGTCACTACTAACTTCTTGGGAAAATTATTCAATGTTTCCATTCGTATTCGTTCTATGAACATATTTTCTTTTGATGTCATGAAGTTTATGAAACCTGTTTCTCTTTCATAGGTTATATGGTTTTGAAACCTACCACTTTTTATGGGTTTTGTTTTTTGATTAAATGACTATAAAATATGTATTTTTTTATAGGTTATGATATTATTACAGATTTATAATACCCATTTTATTTCATTTTATATGATTTGATAATTTATGATAATTTGGGATATGTATGTATGATTTAATTATTAGATGGGTGGGACCTACATCTCCCTCCAATGAATTGGGAATAAATTTAAATTTCATTTGATAGGCATGGATGGAACATGAAATTAACTCAGTTCTGTATTACATGGATTGAATAGTAAATGAACTCAGTTCCGTGTTTTAGGGCTAGAATGGGTGGAAAACTCAGTTCAACAATACAGGTTTGGAATGTGGTGTGAACCTGATGACGTAATGGACCTTTTCAACTAATATGGTCTCGACATCAATGCCTCGACTTCTATAGAAATAATTATATATTATTATGTGTCATACTTGAATCCATTTTTATTCATATTTTATTCCCTCATAGATTATGTTCTTTATTTCCTTATGAATCATATCTTATGAACTGTCATGCTTTTCTCCATGATTCAAGTATATGATCTTTGATATGAAGGGTGTGATATAATATTTTCATTATCATGTTCTCATACCCTTATCATCATGATTATACTTACATATATCCCTTATTTACCCTTATCATGCATCTGAGCTCACCTTTTTTTTTGTTTCCTTCCCCCCAGGTTATGAAGATATATATTACATCTAATGATTCTAAAAAGGGTGCTAATCAAGAAGAACCTAATTGGAGATGATATATCTCATTTATGTAAAATTTTATATATTTAAATGCTTTCAAATATAGTAGAATAATACTATATTTGGGTGTTCATATGTTTTATGTTTTTAGTATTTTTCCATAGTTATGTAATGTTAATGTATGGAAATCAAGGGTTACTATAATTATCATCATCAAGGATGGTCATAAAATTATTATTCTGGTTGAATAAAATTTCAAAAAGTGTATGATAACTTATTTGATATTTTTTAACTAACATATGGACATAATATTAAATAAAATGAATCTAATGTGTGATGGGGGAAAACCACCAAAATAAACTAAACACATATCATTAATTTTTTATTAAATGAATCATATTAATGTTAGAATGATATATTGGAACATTTAAACTTATTAAATTGTATGAATACCACTTCATTTAACTTCTAAAATATAATTCCCATTCAATATGAACTTCCATAATTATACACATGATAACCAACGATGAAACTGTGAAATTAACACTCTCGAAATGAAAATATTGAACCTTATAAGTCATATAAATGGACATAAACAAACAAGATTAAATTATAATAAATAAAATAAATGTGTAAGGGGTTCTTAATTCATTAATTAATGAATATAATTTTATTACAAGGACATTAAGTGCATGTTCCCAACTCATTCAGATATATGGAAAGGTATCTATCTGAACCTCCATATTTCTTTTGGGTTATGATTTCTCTCTCTCTCTATCTCAATTTATCTTTTCATTATTTTTATATACTTCTCATATTTTATATGTATAATTACCCTTCCTACTTATCTATCTCTATTCATCTTTCTTTTATTGGTAAATTCATGTTTTAAAATAGTCTCTTCTCAATTACTCTCGATAACCACACCATATTAAAAGGAAAATTATCTATTTCATTTCCATTTCCATGTAAACTCCATGAACCCTTTGAAGCCTAACAATATTTTTTAATATCACTCAATATATCATTAAAAACATTTTATTTTATTTTTTGTTTTTTCAAAAAATACCCATTTATCCTCTTTAAATACTCTTTATTATTTTCCCTTAAATCACACTTAAGTGGAACATTTATAATGTCACCTAACAAACTTTTTCATGTTTTCAGTTTAGTTTGACATCATTATTCTTGATATATTATTTTTTCTGTTACGTATTACCAATAAAAATAAATATAACTTCTTTCAAGAATACCATTGTAATACAAACTTTGGTTATGCCTTATGATATAATTACGATGCCCATTTCATTTCATTGGTAACTTTTATGTTTATTCATTATTTTTTTAATTATTTGTGTGGCCCTCATATGCATGAACATTTTATGGTGCATGTGATTGATAGAGCTCCAATGAATTGGGTAATGTTTTAGTCTCATGAGATATTATGTATGAGATCAAAGTGTAAGCCTAATTAATTATGGGACTCTTTACACCATTGTTGTAGTCTTGGCGACTAACATGACTCATGTTTATGTCATGTTACATGTAACTTCCACATTCATATATTTCTCTAATCATAGGGTTCCATGTTTTATATGTTTTTATTATATATGTTTAGTCATGATCGATGAATTTTGTGTTAACATGTTATTCTTTATAACTATTGTGTTATGCATCATTCCCATGTTTATTCTCATACTAGGCATCATTATCTCATTCTTTCTATCTATGTATTCCCTAGGTTATCCAATACTTTTGTAGAATCCCAAAGGGAGTTTGGAGATAATTATAGAATTTATAAAAATGATATTATTTATAATTTAATTTTTCAAAATTATGTACCTATTGTTTTAAATAAGCTAGACTTTTTTATCCCCAGCTGGTATTTCATGGAGAATTTTCCTTATAATCATTTAATAATATGTGAAAAAGTATTGGGTCGCTATAGTTGGTATCAGAGCATATTCTAATTATTTGTGGGGATTAGGAATATAAAAATTTACTTATAAACCTATGGATAATTCTATCACCATAGAAAACATAGATTGAAACTTAAGGAATCATAAGTTAAGATATAATTTTCATTTTTAAGTTATTACTTCCATGTTCATAGTTCTTTTATAAGACCAGTAGCTAAGAACACTATCATAATTTCACATTAGTATGTGAAATGAAATTTTTATGAGAACATTTTTCTGAGTTTTTTAGAATTTAACACCCATATAATTTTTAAAAATATTTTTCTTTAAATAATTTCAATTCTTTTGTATCTTTTGTTTTACACAACACTGTGTTTAAACGAACCCTGATATTCTATAAAAATATTATTAGTTTTACACAATATCTATAAACTATCCATTTAATTTGTGGGTATGAATAGTAATATCTATATTATGAAATATATGTATGCATATATATATTCATAAGAAATAAACACCTAATTTTTAGTAAAGTCATTTTATTCTTCAAAAATATTTTTACTTAAAAAAGATTTTATTTATTTTTTCAGAAAATAAATTTAATAAATTTAAACACTTTTAAAAACATTATTTGACAAAATAAACATATTTTATTAATTAATCATGTTAGTATTTTTTAGGATGGATTTTTTATAATTTTTTAAAATGTATGACATTTTAATGAATAGTGAAAAATAAGTATTTACGTTGAAAAATATATATTCAATTAAAGAATATACATTGTAAAATTATATTTTTTATTAGTTTCAATTTATATTTGGTTTCATGTCCTTATATATAAAAGTTTATTTTAATTTGAAATTAATTTTTTAGATGAATATAATATGAAAACATTTTTTATTTCAAAAGATAATTTTTCAGAAAAATTGTTTTTAGTTACTCTTTTCAGTTTAATATTAAATTAAATTTAATAAATTCACTGTTTTTTTTGTAGAAAAATGGATTTCTTATTTAGAATCAGCAGTTATAAATTTATTAAATATATCCATTTTATTTTCTGGTCAATATGAATTCCACCCTTACTAATTTATTAGACCACGTTTAAGGATAAATCGGGAAAATAAGGTTAAAAATAATATGATAAGGATCTGAAAATGACCCTAAAACATTAAAAAATTATATTGGATGAGTAATTTTTAAAAATAATCATCTATGGGTATAATTTATTAGAATTTTTATCCACTTGGATTACATTATGTTCTGTATAGTATTTTACTAAATGAAAATTCAAGGATGTCCCGCTATTGTTTTTAATTAGTATAACATTTTTAATATGTTGTTATCTAGAATATTTGTTCAGACATTATTACTATTTTAAAATACAAAATAATTATATTTATAAATTTATTTTATTTTTAATTTTTATTGGAGAATTAATTTCATTTAATGTTTACACAACAATGATGATGTAATTTTTAAATTAAAGGGAAAAACAAATATATGATATTAAAAATATATAATAAATATAATTGGATATATTTAAGTTGATTCTAAAATTAAATTGATGAGAAAAAAAATTTAGAATATATAAAAGTAGTTTTATTGAATCTAACAAATTTTTTTTGATGTTTTTATATTCAAAGTGGTGAATAGTATCAAATTTGACAATAAAAAATTTAATGAATATAATATTTTAATATAGTTTTTAAAGATAATAGAAGAAATTATATAAAAAAGGGGATATGATATGGTCAAAAATTTCATCCATGATTCTTTTATAGGAAATTCAAAAGAATTTGGATCTAGAATAGTCTTATTATACTTTTATATTTTTAGAAATTCTAAAAACACTGCTCATCACCCATTCCCCACACACATTTCTAGCTAGGATGCTTTCCAAGTCTCTTCCAAAAAATATCCTAATAACTCTACCCCATATAAGTGAATATGGTCAAAACAAAAGACCATATATGTTCTCCTCAATGGGTCCTTCAATGAGTTGATATTCATGATTTATGAATCTCAAGAGACCTATTTTAATTCATTTCCTTCTTTTACATTTTTCTCACCTATTCAACTCATCAAAGAATAATAATTACATTATCATGTATATACTAGAATAATAAATTTTAAATGAAATATTTTATATCTATCCATTTTTCTCATCTCCTCTAATTCCATGAAAAAAAACCATTATCCAAATTATGGAGGTTAACCACCTCTAGGGAGAATTAGTTTTTTTATAATCATCATCAAGGATAGTCAAAAAACTGTTATTATGGGTCAATATTATTTTAATAATTACATTATACCTTATTTCCTATATTTGATCTTATATATGATTATAATATTAAAATAAATTAAACTAATCCATGATAGTAGGGAACAATTCCAAAAATAAACTAAAAATTTATCAAAAATGCTTTATAAAATGAATTATTATCATACAAGAAAACAAAATGATATATGAGACCATTTAAAATTCTAAAATTTTATGAATACCATTTAATTTCTCCTCTGTAATAGTATTCCAAATCAATACGAACTTTTATAATTATACATAAGTTAATAAACCATGAAACCATGAAAAAATCACTCTCGAAACAACAAAATTTAACCTTATAACTCAAAAAATGTTCATAAATGGAATTAATAAAATTATTAAAAAGAGAATAAATGGGGAATACATTTTTAATTAATAAATTAAAAAATATAAATTTATTATTCAGAATATTAAGTAAAATTTCATAACGCATTCATACATAAGGTATGGGATCTCTCTAAACCTCCATATTTCATTTCAGTTATGATTTATCTCTTTTAGTCAATTTATATCTTCATTATTGTTATATATATCTCATATATTATGTATAAATGTACCAAAAATATTTAACCTACTCAAATAATATTTCTTTAATTTTGGAATACATGTTTTAAAATATTCCCTTCTATATTCCTCCCGAAGACCAAACCCGATTAAAAGGGAACTTCTCTATTAATTACACATTTAAAAGTTTACTCCATAAACCGTTTTAAGCATCCAAATATATTTTATAAATCACTAAATTTATCAATAATATATATTTTTGTTCATTTACTGCTTTATGGAAAAAATTATTCCATTATCCTTTTTAAATACTCTATTATTTTTCATAAAACCGCACTTAAGTGGCACATTTATAATGTTACATAACCACTAGTTTTCATGTTTTAAATTCAGGTATACATTATTAATCCTGATCTATTATTATTTATCCATTACGAATTACAAATAATGATTTAAATACCTTCTTTCGTAGATACCAGTGTAATATTCCCATTGGTTATTCCTTATTACATTATTAAAATTCCCATTTCATTTTATGGGTAGATCTTATGTTTATTCTTTATGTTTATTAATTTATATGTAACACATATGAATGGACATGTTATGATGCGTTCACCCAAATAGTTCTTTAATACATCAGATAATGTATTAATTTCATGATAATTTATGTAAGGTATTAAGGACTTAACCTGCTCTATTACGAGACTATGTCCACCATGTGATATAGTATTGCAAGTTAGCCATGAATCATGTTTATGTAATGTTATATGATTCTACTAGTTTTCAATGACTCCATCATTATATTATTCCATGTCTAATTTTTTATTATTCTATATTTTTATTCAATACCCAGGCCATTTATTTAAACATGTTATTCTGTCGAACTCATGTGCAATGCTTCGTTATCATGTTTATTCCCATAGTGAACTTTTTAACTCATTCCTTTTTTCTATGTATTTCCCAAGTTATCTTATTAGGTTTTTGGAGCTCAAAGGGTGTTGGATATCATTATTAAATTTAAGAAAGAAAAGTTTTGTTCTATCTTCTTGTTTTAAAATTATGTACCTAGTATTTCAATTCCATTAGAATTTTTGATCATTTGTTTGTATTTCATGGATAATTTTTCTTAAAATCGTGTAATAATATGTGAAAAGGGGTTGGTTTAGAGTATCTCCCTAAATTACTGATTCAAAAAACATTATCTCGACCATACAGTGACCATACTTATATAATAAACACTATCTCTCCATAGAAGAGATATTTGACTATGGCCGGTTTGAGGCTCCCCTCCACAAGAGTATCCATACCATTGCCTCACTACCCAACACAAAAATACACATACAATACTACGTCCATCAAAAAATAAAATGGATAGATATGGTCAATTTTCTCACACTGGAGCACTAACATGAAAACTCACAACAATGACACTCAAAAAAATTCTTAAATGAGGCTCACAACCTCCAATAGTTTATAGTGTACTCCGCAGAATTGGGGTTTTCTTACCTCTGTCCTCGAGCACACAATATGACTCCCTATAAAAAAAATTCACTAAAAAACATGTATAACATGACTAAATGAACTTACCACCCTCCACATGGGAATAAAAAAAATCATATAAATTTAACCCGTCTCCCACCAGATTGCCCAAGGAAAACCCAAAAATAGTCGGGCCAGTAGCCAAACCCGTCATGCTCTCTAAACCCATCCATGAGATAGGATGTACACCCATCCCACAACTTATCAAACACTATGCAACCTCATACCTCACAATACCTGAGTGATAGTATACCTCAACAAACCCACTATTTAAGAACCTTTATTCCCACCAAATTCATTAGTGATAATAGGTACACGGGCCCCACTACACAAACCAACATACATCACATGGAATGAACACCTCCCTCCCAATAAACAAGCATTTGGGACTTCATGGGAAATACTAAAACAACCCAAGGTTATGAAAATAAATATTGAATGCATGCAACACTGAGTGCCAACAGAAAAAATATTTTATAATCTATCTATTACACATAACATTGCCTCTATTATGTTTTGAATTTTGAAAAACAGTCATCTATAATTGCGATCAATAATACATTTGGAGTCTGATAGAACCAAGTTGAATTTTTAGTGAATAGTAACATACCCTTTTTAGTAGTAATATGAATAGTAATATGACCCTTATGAATAGTAAAACATATTATTATTTTTATTTTCTTATGGATACAAGATAATTATATTTTGGTTAAATTATTCATGGTGATATAAAATGAGTTATAATTTTATAATTATTAGTTTTTGAATAAAGTACGATTTTATTTAAAAATTAAATTAATAATATTTAGAAAAAATATTTTCGAAAAAATGGAGTTCATTTTTGAATTCTAATTGTCTAAAAATGGTAAGGGTGAATTTTTGGGTTTTTTTTGAAATACTCAATTTTTTTTGATGAATAGTAAAATGTGGTAAAATACCATATATACAAATGATCACATAAATACACTATTTATGAAATCATGAGTGATGTGAACACTATTTTTTGGAACTTTCCTGAACTTAGTAATATTAGGAATCACATTTATCAAAAATATTGGTTGTCTTGAGGGAAATAATAAAATAATGAATAAGATATTAAAAATTCACTTTGCTCATCCACTATAACCCCCTTCTTCACTCATCCTTCTATTCACTCCTCAAAGCCTTTAAGATCCTGAAATTTTGTCCCAAATACCATTCCCTAGTCACTCCCCATGTCCAAGAGGTCATTCGATTGCAAAATTTCCAAAACCCCTCCCCTTAAGGAGATTATCATGGTGGTGGTTTCAAGAGGTAAATTCACATTCTATTTCTTTCAATTTCATTTCAAGTTCATTCGTCTGTTATCTCCTCTTCATCTTCCTCTATTAAAATGACCATGATAACTCTCTTATAATCAATATATTGTAATTATATCTTGTGACTAGAAGAACCATCTTCAATATCCTCACTCTCTCTCTTTTATTTTATAAACGAAATCTTCATCGTTGAGCTGCCAATTTAAGACCTTTTTGGACGACAGGGTTTCGATATTCAATTTATCCTTCATTACTAGTCATGAAACAATTTTTTGGTTGAACCTGACTATAAAATATATATTATATCCTACTTATAATTCAGGAACCATTATATGTACATAATATTCTATCATATGACCTAAATAGATCCAAATAATAAAAATACAGGTAAAGTAATCTAAGTGTTTGTCATTAATATTTCATCTAATGATTCATCATCCTTCCATGTAACCAATTGATAAAAAATAACATTAAAACCTACTTATTAAATAAATTATATGTAAATGAAATTATAGAGATTTACATTTCTTCCATAGAAACTCAATTTCTTAAGAACAAGTCACCGATTATGAAAACCAAGGAAAATAACATTCAGGAATGACAGAATTCACCATTATAACTTATCAATAATGTCATAAATTAACTAAACAAAAATATTATAAAATAAATACATGCTTAATAGGTTCTTAATTAATTTATAAATAACTCTAATTTCATATTCCAGGACCTTATGTTCAAAAGCAGAACACATTCATACTTAAGGTAAGGGTTTTCCACCCGAACCTCCATTTTCATTCCGATTAATTTTTTGTATAGTTATATCATTGAAGTTATTATGTATTATTATATAAAATCCAATTATTAGGTTTGAGTGTTCTTTCTATTTTTACCAACCATAATTCTACTTTATTTTATGGGGATGTAAACGTTTTAAAAGAAACGTTCAATATTATTTCTGAAATACGAGCCTGATTCAAGGGAATTTCTCAAATTCTAACCTATTTTAATGGGAGATATATAATCTATTTTTAAAAACCATTATATTTATAAAATAACTCATTGAATTATGAAAATAATATCTTACATCAGTTATGGTTTTATATAAACATAGTTCCAAAAGAACACTTCTTTTAAAAAAAAGAGTATTTATCTCAAGAATTACATGATGATTTTATAAGAGTATTTTCATTTGTTTCAATACTCTTATTCATTCTTATGTAAAAATTGAAATTATATTTTATGATATCATCTACATTATTTTACTGAATTGTTTATGATTAGTTTTACTATGGATGTGATGTCTTGAAAGCATTCACCATATTACTTTGAATGGTTAGTCTTTATGTTTAATGATGGGGGAGAGTTAGTTACATTTCATCTATAAGTTTTAATATGAATATATTTGTTGTTTATATTCATCCGTGATCATATAGAAAATGCATTGGAATCATTATGTGATGGGTGCGAACCACTATAGCCTTTTGATGCATCAGTTGGTCTTCTGAGACAAATATAAATGAACATGATAGATGCTTTGCTGATTTTGAGATATGGTTTTGGCTGAGGCTGTAATTTTTTTAGACTTCATTGCCGAGGCCTTGACGGTATGTTTCAGAATTTCAAAAATATGAACTTCACTCATTATTAATCTACTAATTGAAATTTCATGTGGTTATTTGACTAGTAAAATATCCATGATTATGTTTTACTATGGCATTATTTACTCAGCTTATATTCCTTCAACAATGTGTTCAAGTTTATTATCAGTAGATGCATGTGTTTTCAATTATTCAACATGCCTAATGTTTATTTTTATGTTATCTTACACCATATTTTTTACACTTACTGAGTGTTTGATATCACCTCTTTATTATGTTTCATTTTCCTAGGATGTGAAGAAGTAAATTATGAATGAATATTATGTATAATATATGATGATTGGATGTTTTTAATAGAATAAATTAGTGTTTCTTTTTCCATTCAAGGTGTAAGTTTGAAAATATATATGTATCTTGATTCCAAATATATTAAAATATTCATTCCTTCGGGATACAAATTTCTTGTAATAATTCCCATATAATGTAATAAGGCTCCAACTCCGAGAAACTAGGGTGGGGTCTTTACAGTTTGTATCAGAAGATGTTTCATAGAATACATGGAAAATAGATTTAAAAATCGTAGATTTGGGGGGAAAATCCATTAGATAGTATTTGTGGATAAGCATACAAGAATATATTGGGTTTTTGGAAAGGAAAATATTATGTGGATATTTCTTGAATGTAGATCCCTATTATGATACTACAAGTGGATGTGGTTCTGGCACACATGTACCTAGGAGTGAAAACTCTGACATAGAGTATCAGTCTTGACCCAGGGTATCCTAGTACATGAAAACATGCCATACTGTGCACCTGTTTTGAAACTCATGAAGGATATTCTTAGGATAATTCACAGTTTTTACAAGGCATTATAAAATATTTAAATGTATTTTTTTTCAAAGAGACCATGTTTGTGATTTTGGGATTATCCAAGCATCAGATGCTATGTATTTTGAAATGTTACTATTATATATTATGATTCATAACCTAATATAGTGTATTATATTATCTATAAATGGATCCAAGTGAAATAAATGGAAACTGGATGGACACGTGTATCCCATTAACATATTTCCCTTCGATGTAAGATAATGGTGTTGGACTTGAAGCTACAATTGGTGCGGAGTAGCTTAAAACTATATTGGGAGAACTTACATTGGTTATGAACAATAATATTAGCCATATGGAGCATTTTGATCCACCACATGTAGGAGCTATGTTAGATCACTTTATGGGAAAACACCCTCCATTATTTAATAGGACTACAAACCCATTTCTATCTGACCAATGGATAAGTTTCCTAGAGAAGATATTTTTGACTTTGGGATGTAACAAAAGAGATAAGTTTGTCCTGGTAATTTGTCTTCTATCCATAGATGTGAATCAGTGGTGGTCATTAGTCCAAAACCAAAAGGATGAGGAAGAGATAGAATAGATAGAATGGAGCAACTTTTAGGAAATATTCCTAGAGAAAAAATTTCCTTGTGAACAGAAAGTGGATATTGAAAGGAAATTTCTGAATTTTTGCAGAATGAAGATGAGAATGTTTCAATATATGAAGCTAACTTCACAAGGATAGAAAGGAATTATGTGGACTATATATGAATTCATATGATCAAGATTGATCAATTTGTTGATGGCCTAAATCCATTCCAATGACAGGCACTGGTATCCCAAAGTTTCTCATCATATAAATATTCAGTTTCATGTGCTATAAAGTGGGGAAGTAAATTTTATAAGTCTTATGACTTTAAAGGAATTAAAGTGAATAATAAGGCTATTGAAAAATCTGGAAAAGAAAATAAGGAAACATTGAAGAAGGGAAGAGTTGAATTCTCACCTTGTGCTAGTTTTGGATGGAAACACCCCAGTGAATTATTTAAGGGAAAATTAGTATGCTAAAATTGTGGATAGAAATTCCATACTACTAGTGATTTTAAGGGGAAGAAAGAATCTATTAATGTTCAATATAATAATTTTCAAGATATGGGACAATATGCTAATTATTTTCCAAAGTGTCAAGGAAAAATGAAACAGGAAAGGCCATGGGGTAAGGTACAAGCTTATGTGATCACAAATACTGATATTGAAGTTACTAATGACGTGGTGGTAAGTAATTAAATCTTTCATTCATACTTAGCCAATGTATTATCTGATTTTGGATCGTCACATTATTTCATATCTTCCATTTTATCCAACAAAATTAGAAATTTCTAATTTTATTTAAAAGGGGGTTCTCAATCAAAAATCCTATTGGAAGTATAATTGCAACAAAGTTGTTTCAGGATATCACCATTATGGAATATAAACGTGTTTTATCTACTGATTTTGTTTTCATAAACATGATGGAAATTGATATAATCGAAGGTATGGATTGGATTTCAAACCATGATGCGAAACATTATTTTAATAGGAAAGAGGATACAATTTTTTATAATGATGTGGAATCCCTTATCTTAAGGGTAGAAACATCACCATATGATTCTCATATAGATACACCCCCAGTAGATCTACTAAAATCAATTATTGGGGGGAAGGGAGTGTAATAAATATGTATGAGGAAGGGAATGTTAAGATATAGTATGTAATGATTGTGTATGAATGGGTTTATGTGTTTCTAGAGGATTTACATGGAAATCCTCTAGATAAGGAAATTGATATATCTATTAAAATAATTCTTGATCCAAGGTCCATATCGAAGACCCCTTATAGAATATCCACTTTGGAATTAGTGAGACTAAAGAAACAACTAAGGGAATTGGGTGATAAAGGATTTATTCTCCCCAATGTTTCCTTTGGGGGAGCCCGTATTCTTTTCGTTAAGAAGAAAGATGGAACTATGAGGTTATGCATCGACTACATGGGGATCAATACTATAACAATAGTAAAAAATTGTCCTCTATCTCACATTGATGATTTAATTAATCAACTTCATGGATCCCAACATTTTTCTATGATTGATCTTTAATCTGGATATCATAATTTCCTTGGGTGGAAGGAAGACATTCCAAAAATATCATTTTGACCCAGGTATGGGCATTATGAGTTTATAGTAATGCCTTTTGGAATATGTAATGCACCCTGTGTTTTCATGGATCTAATGAATAGAGTTTTCAAGGAATATCTTGATTACTTTGTGGTGGTATTTATTGGTTATATCTTGGTATACAACAAAAGCTATAAGGATCATGATAATCACTTGCACTCTCTTCTATAGACTCATAGAATATTGAATTATATGGGATGTTTAGAAAGTGTGATTATTCTCTTCAATTTGTTTCCTTTCTAGGACACATTATCTCTAATGATGGAATATCTATTGACCCTACAAATACAAAGGCTGTTCAATAATGGCCTACTCCCTTGAACATAACAGAGGTAGATGGATTATTTGTTTAGCATGTTATTATCATCATTTCATTCAGAACTTCACACTTTTAGAAAACCTGATGAACAAGATTACAGGGAAAGGAGTTAAGTTCGTACGATAAAAGAATTGAATACTAGATTAGTGAATTCTCTGATCATAACTCTAAAATTAGGGAATGATGGGTTTTTAAACAATTTTGATGCATCAAATAAAGGACTTGGTTGTGTCCTTTTGCAGAATGATAGAATAATTTCCTATTCATAATGGTAGTTAATAATTCATGACCAAAACTAACCAACTCAGTATCATGAGTTAACTTGTGTGGTACATTACCTAAAAAATTGGATACACTATCTCTATGATGAAATATGTGAGATATATATAGATTATAAGAGTCTGAACTATAACTTCTCATAGAAAGAACTCAACATGAGGCAATTTTCAGGGCTCGAACTACTCAAGGATTATTATGGTACCATACACTACCACCCAAGAAAAGAAAACAAGGTAACTGATGAATTTAGTTGGAAGTATCATGGTGTTATCAACCAAATGAGGATTTATAAGGATCCTTTTACATGGATCTAGTGAGGACGTATAGGGGAATTATCAAGTAAGGTGAAGCATCACTACTTTTTCATTTTGTTGACAAACAATATTTATTACAAAGGATATATTGTTCTCAGCCTGATGACGAGAACCATCATAAGAAAATTAATTCTATAGAGGAGGGGAAGATGGATGAATTTGTGTGTCAAGATGGTGTTCTAAAATTTTGGAAGAGTTTTTTTGTTTTAGCTATACCATATCTAAAAATGGCGTTATTGTATTATACCCATAGTTCACACCATAGAGGAAATGTTGATTACTTCTTATCACCTTCAAACTGATGGGCTACTAGAGAGGTCAATACAAACCATATAGGACATGTTGAGATCATGTTCAATTGACATTCAAGCTTTGTGGGATCAATATTTACATTTAGTGCAATTTTACTACAATTATAGTTTCCATTGTAGTATTCAAATGGAACCATATGAAGTGTTGTATGGAAAGAGACATCATACACCAACTTGTTGGGATGTAGTTGGAGAAAGGAAGCTTATGGTCCTAGAGCTTGTTAAGAAAGCAAAAGAAGAGGTAAGAACTTTTGAAGTCCATATCAATGCAGATAAAATCAGAAAAATGAGATATGTTGATAATCTAAGTAAGGATTTGGTGTTTTAGGTTGGATATCATGTATTCTTAAAAGTATCTCCATGGAAGGGAGTTATAAGATTTGGGAATAAAGGAAAATAGTTCCCTAGGTACATAGGAAAATTTTAAATTCTATAGTGAATTGGAGTTGTATCATATCATTTGGCTATGCCACTTTTCCTATCTAAATTACACAATGAGGTCTATGTCTCATTGTTGAGAATGTTCATGCCAGATACAATGCATGTCCTCACTTTAGAAGGTATAGAATAGGAACCTAATTTATCATAGTATTATTTCTTAGTTACATGAAACATGTTTTCTTGTTTTAGGAATCACCACTTCTAGACGATTTACATTGGATTTATTCACAGAACCGAAAACATCCAACATTTCTTTATCCAAAAGGGACCTGGTTTCCAACGGCAGGAGTTCATTATGTCTGAACATTTAAAATACTTAAGAACATGCATTGGTCAATAAGATAGAATTTTAGACTCATCAAATCATTTTTTGGGGGAATTATTTTCTACTCTGAGACTCTCTTTATAAATTTAATATATTTTCATGAATCCTTATTAATTAACCAAGTATAACATAAGTTTCCATTGGAGTTTTCAATAAAATATTAACATGTGTAAAATTTAGAATAAAAAGTATGTATTCAAGGATCTTAATTAATGGAGATATCAGTATGTATTCGAGGTTCTCTATCAATGTTATCCTCTCATACAATATTTATAGAATATTTTAATTATTATTATGATGATACTGGAATTTAAGCCAGTCAGTGGGGCACTTTGGAATTCATTTTCATCTTGGGAGACTAATGTTTGTTTTGATATTTAGATCATACCCATAAAATGGGATACCTATGTATCCTTGTGAAAGAAATCAGAACCCTCGTAGTTCGGGGCCACTTGATGGGACAAATCATACCATTTTATGTTCATGTTATAAGGACCTGACCATACAGTTTAATGCCATGTGGTAAGGACATCTAAGAGGAAGGTTCTTAGTCAATGTTTGGTGTGGGACTTATGCCTATGAATCCCAAGGAACATAGAAAGAAAATGGGATTCCAAGTAATATTAGACCCTTTTGGGAATATAGATCAAGGAGAATAGGGTTGATTTTAAGTGTTGGTGTTGAACCACAAGGAGGCTTCCTACGTATCCCATGTGGATGAGAATCAAAGACAACATAGTTTAAT
Organism: Viscum album; assembly: GCA_963277665.1. NCBI lineage: Eukaryota > Viridiplantae > Streptophyta > Magnoliopsida > Santalales > Viscaceae > Viscum > Viscum album. The sequence continues at coordinate 698,327,930 of OY728158.1, forward strand.
GAGTCTCATAGGAGATTATATTCCTTTGAGAGAAATTATTTTGGGATTAATTCTAGAAAATAATGCCTTGATGATTTGGGGGTTTGATTTGGGTATTATTACAAAGGAGGATTCTAAGATTAAGGGAATTGTGGTTGGATTCATGGAGAGGATATCCAATGAGATCAGGACCTGGAAAGGCTTCCTACATATCCTAGTTTGAACAAGAATCAGAGTTCTCGTAGTTCATTCAATTTTGGGTGTTTGTACAAATATTGAAATAGTAACGAATCGCTAAGACCATGTGAGTCATGATCTATGTGAGAAAAACGAGGATGTGAACGATTCAACAATGACCCATACACTTTTTCTCCTCTTCTAGTTGAACAGGGCATGCCTATGGCGGTGAGGGTGGATAAGGGAGAGACAACGAGCCTTACCTCTATTCAATTTACATTGGAAAATGGTACAATGAAATGGAGAAGGGTTAAAGGATAGGGTCTTACGCCAGGATGGCTGCCCTAAAATTGATCCTGATAGATGGATACTTAATATTCTCTTGAATGGAAAAGAAATCACGAACCTTACCTTCCCTACATTAAATTTGTGGTTCCAGATCTTTGAGAATGGAGAGGTTGAGAGCTTAAATCTAATCCTCAAAGCTGGGAACTTCCCAACACTATTCCTAGGATAAAGGTCCATGTGACTATGGATATACAAACCAATAGACAATCCATGAATCCTAACCCCATTGTAAAACAAATGTGGGAAACTTCTGACTGTTGATATACAAACTGAAATAGGAGACACACTGATGTGTATTTCCCAATGCCTTGATAATTCAGGAGGTCTTGGTGGAGGTATCAACATAATCCTTTTAAAACAAGGGACCCGATAAAGAATAAGACTTTCCATGAATTTATTTGAAGAGGGATTGGTGGATTTTAAATTGAAGAGAGTAAGTGAATCAAATAGGGACACCCAAGTAAATAAGGGTGTAAATGTAGGATTGGGTGACCTAATATTCACTTATGCGATAAACAAACTATATGTGAATACTTGGGAGAGACCTGTATCAATCCTTCAAGAGTATTCACTGATTATCCTAGATGTGGGGTGCACAAGTTCCTATGAAATAAATAAGAAGTGAACAAGTGTTTCTAATTTTGGGAGGTTGGGTGCTTTAGGTGTGCAAGAGTTATTGATTTGAAAATACTAAAATAACACAAGTCCTATGATCCTCCTTAAATTCCTCTACATTAGGAGTTAATGAACCACTTTGAATGTTTCTGAAGACTTGGGCAAAGAACTAGGGAGGCCCGATCAGCAATTGGGCTTTAGAGAAATTTTTCTGTACAAATGACGACCCCAAGGATCTATTTATTGGAAAATAAGTGAAATTGGGAAAAATGAAATTGGGAGTGCAAGTATGTTGCATGAAAAAATGGGGGCGTGCAAGTAGGTTGCCTGACATATTGGGTCATGAAAGATGGTTTTGCGCCGAATGTGTTTTGGCTAGACTAGGGTGACACTTTGAGGACTTTGAAAAAAATTATTACTTCAATTAGATCCATCATGGAGGAGGGTAGTTATTTGTGCATAGGTACCTTGGGTGCCTTTTTAGGGACTTATCCAACAAAATACTCCATACCACGGGGGATATGTCCCCACACCCCTGCACGGGATAAGTGTTGGGTTGCGGTCCGGGCCCTTTGGTCCAGTGGCTTCGCTACTATCACTGACCCAGATGAAAAATACAGAGTTGCACCATGAACTTTTGAAGCCCAGTTGAGGTCATTTTGAATCGTGGTACATAGAAATACATCTTCATTTTCAGTGAAGTGCATGCAACACATTTCGTTGTGTCTAAAACTATGCAGATCCTATCTAGATTTTGGACACTAAATAACATTATTTGAATAATTGGATGACTTTTCTGGTGAAGAAACATTGGAGGAGTCATAAATTCTAAGAATAATCATGGGAGTCTAAGGAGCATAGGATAAAGACCAAACCAAGTATTTTTATGGGGTAACATTATCTGAAATTCGAGGTTAAAATTTTTGTGAGGGGTGAAAGTAAAACCCCAAGGTTTTGAAAATAAATATTTAATGCAGGAAACACTAAGTCCCTACATATATTTTTTTTATAATCTATCCGTTAAAAAAACATTAAAACTACAATGTTTTGAATTTCAAAATAAGTCATCTAGAGTTGGGATTAGTAAGTCATTTGGAGTCTGATAGAACTAACATGAATTTTTAGTGAATACTAACATACCCTTATGAAGAGTAATATTACCCTTATTAATAGTAAATCATATTAATTTGTTTCCCTGAATCCTATAATATAATGACATCTTTGTTAATTTTTTATATTGATATAAAATGATCAATAGTTTTAAAATTATTGATTTTTGGATAAATAATTATTTTATTTAAAATTAAATTAATAATATTTTGAAAATTATTGTCAAAAAATGGAGTCCATTGTTTAATTCTATAGTTCAAAAAATGAATAGGGTCAATTTTTGTGATTTTTCTAAATTACTAGAATTTTTTATAAATAGTGAAATATGATAAAATACTGTGTATATAAATTATCAATTAAATAAAATGTTTATGACATCATGAGTGATATAAGCACACTTGGTTTGAACTCACATGCACTTATTACTATTTTGAGTCCCATGAATCCATACTATTGGTTGTGTTGGGGGAAATAATAGAATAATGAATAAAATATTCAAAATTCTCTCCTCTTCTCTACTATATCCCCCACCCCTCTTCTCTTCACTCATATAAGACTTTAATCACCTCAATGTTATTCCCAAATACCCATCCATAGTAACTACTAATGTCTAATAGCTCTTGGTCTTACCAAAAGACCAAAACGCCATCCCTTAAGGAGAATCTCAAGGAGGTGGTTTCAAGAGGTAAATTCACAGTCCATTTCTTTCAATTTCATTTCATGTTCTTTCCATTATTATATTCTCATAAAATCCTCTATCCAAATGACCATGATAAATATATTATATTCTATATAATGAAATTATATCATGTTAATGGATGAAGCATAATCAATATCCTTACTCTCTCTCTTTTATTTTATAAACGAAATCATTGTCCATGAGGTGCCAATATAGAACCATTGTGGGAGACAAAGTTTCATTCTTTTATTTCTCATAAACTAATGGTCATGAAACCATTTTTATGGTTCAACCAGAATATAATAAATTTATTATAATGTACTTAAAATTCAAGAACCAGTATATGTACATAATATTAAATCATATGACCCAAATAGTTACTAAAAATCAAAATACCGCTATAATAATTTAACAATTTATCATTAATATTTCATCTAATGATTCATCGTCATGACATGTAACAAAATTATAAAAATTAAAATTAACAACTATTTATTTTCATAAATAATTTTTAAATTCAATTCTAAATATGTGCATCCATTCTAAAAAAACAAGGGAACCGATCATGAAAACCAAGGAAACGAACACTCTGGAAAGTTGGAATTCAATATCTATAAAAAAATAAATGAAATAAAAAAATTATGATAAACCAAATACATGTCTAATAGTTTCTTAATTAATTTATTAATAAGTATAATTTCATATTCCATGATCATAAGTTCACGATAGGAACACATTCGGACTTAAGGTAAGGGTTTTCTACCTGAACATCCATTTTCATTCAGGTTACTTTTATTGTCTTGTTATCAAAATGATGTTATTATTTATTATTATGTACTATTAATTAATTATTTTTGAGTGTTTTATATATGTTTTCCAACCATATACTACTTTAATTTATGGAGAGTTACATGTTTTAAAATGAACATTCAAAATTATTTTTGAAATACAACCCGATTCAAGAGAATTTCCCAAATTCTTACCTATTTTCAATGGAACACTATAATATATTTATAGAAACCATTAAATTTCTAAAATAACTCATTTTGTTATGAAAATAATAAATTTTTAATTTTATGGTTTTATACAATGACTTTTCCAAAAGAACTATTCTTTTCAAAATAAAACAGTATTTATCTCAAGAGTTTCTCGATGATTTTATAAGAGTGTTTTAATTTATTTCAATAATCCTATTGACTCTATTGTATAATTGGGAATAATATATTATGATATCATCTACCATATTTTTTTAAATGTTTTATGATTATTTTGACTATGGATGTTCTTTCCTTAAACCATTCACCATATTACTCTGAATGGTTAGTGTTTATGTTTTATGGTTGTGGAAATTTTGTAAAATTTCATATGATAGATTCTCTATGAATGTATATGTTTTTTATGTTTATCCCTACTCATATGAGGAATTAATTGGACTTATTATGTGATGGGTTGGATCCTCTATATCCCCTCTATTCATAGGTAGGTCTGATGAGACAAATAGATGTGGACTTGGTTGAGGCCTTGCCCATTTTGAGATATTGTTTTGGCTGAGGCTTTAATAATTTTTAGACATCTTGATCGAGGCCATGAAGGTATGTTTCAGAATGTCTGGAATATGAACATACCTCATTATGAAGCTAGTAATTTAATGTTTATGTTGTTATTAAACTAGTATAAAATCCCTGATTATGTTTTATTAGGGAATTATTAACTAGATCATATTCCTACAATAATGTGTTAATGTTTATTATTTTTAAAGGAATGTGTTTTTAGTTATTCACCATGCTTAATATTTATGTTTATGCTATCTTCTGATGTATTTCCTACTATTACTAAGCATTTTAGCTCACCCATTTCTTGTGTTTCATTTTCCCTAGATGTGATGAAGTAAATTATGAATGACTTATAGGAATAATCTAGGAGGCATGGATGCTTATAATGGAATAAATTAGAGTTTTTTCTTTTTTAAAGTTGCAATGTTTAATGTATATATGTATCTTGTTCCCAAATATATAAATTTATTTTCCATCGGGATATGAATTTCTTATAATCATGAAAATGTAATGTAATATGGCATTGACATTGGGAAACGTTGGTCGGTTCAATACAACTACCAACTCTAAGACACCTGATATCGGTCCAAATATTCCTAATGTATCTTTTCCATCATTGAGCTACCGAAAGGGAACTCAGATCCCATTCCTAACCCACATGATTCTCTATGCATCCCTCAATGAAGAGACTACATATCCAACACTAGTGAACCTACCACCACATGTCCTTTAATGAGATGATTTAATATGAATCCTAAATGCCAATAATGAAGCATGAACACTTCCCTCTTACCCATAATAAAAGAGAAAAAAATACTATAATAGTCCATAAATTCACAAAATCAAGTTCATCATGCTTGGTGAAATCCGACAACTCTAAACTCGAATACCAAAAACAACAATCTCATACCCTATAATATAGGAATTAATATCGGAAAATATTTTCTCCCCACACTAGTAAGATATCTATAATACGATTAAATACATTCATAGAAATCCTGTCTACTAAAACCCCAATTCATAAAACTAAATGCCTAATCTGATAACATTTTATAATAAACTCGGTTAGGTCAACCTGTCACACCACCTAATGTGTCCAACCTTGTACCCTAAATCATGAAGCCACATACATTAGTGGCTGGAGATAAGTATTGAGGTACTAAAATATGTGTTGAAGAGACTATACCCTTCAGCCAGAGTGTAATAAAATTGGAAAATAACCAAAATCATACATAAGGATCAACATCAGAGTATCCATAATAAATGAACTAAAAGAATACATTATATAATTAATGGGATACAACACACCATCATAAAAACTAATAAAAATGAAAAACCTACTATAGTTAGACGCCGAGATGGATAACCACAAATAAAAAATAAAATAACTGAATATAAATATAACCAGATCAATTTTCAAAGATGTTCCCAACCACATACCCAGTCTCCATGATGATCGAGTTGAACTATCATGATCCTAAGAGTCAACAGGATGGGATCTGCTCAATCAAAAAACACTGGGTCTCAACCCCATTCAATGAGAAACCATTATTCCAACCAAGAAGAAAAAATCTGGTACGTACACACACTATAGTTCATATATAGAGGTGATAAATAAATATCAATAGGACACCACCAATAGTGAACCTTTAATCCTAGGTTTTTAACATGTGCATGAACACATGATATGACTATCCTAGCGGAAAACTAATACAAACTGGCATAAAAGAAAAAAAATGAAAAATGGGGAAATAAATAGATGGAAAAAATCAAATCAATGGGTTCTATTTTAACACATGTTGTAAATCTACCCTCAAACTGACCTCTTATAGAGGAATTACATCATTTTTCTCACCTATCCAAAACAATAATTGGGTCATCTACCAAATCTATATAGGGGATCTATGACATCTAAAAAACATTCCCAAATAAGACCCTATATAATAACCACATGCTTATACAAAAAAACCATGAATTTACATAGAACTAGGACTCAAATGGTATGATCTAAATTGAGAAGATAAACACCTAGGATTACCAACATAGAACCTATTCTTCCCAATGATCATGTAGAAGGAATGATGCAATAGATACTGACCTAAAAAATATATCATGGGTACCATCATGACCCAAATAAAATTTCCCATGGGAACCATAAAAACAGAGAGCATAAATCATTCATGAGCCCCAATGAAATAACCATCCATGATATATAAAATCTAATCCATGAGTTCCTCAACATCTCACTAGAATAAAGCCACACTAGTTAGTGATAACTCTAAACTAGATGATGATTTAACATATCTTGAGCATCCATTATCTCCCTAAGAAAATATCACAATAGTGAACCAATAGAAAAGATAAACAATTCTCTCTACTGGACAATGAACAATACATGATATCCCAATGGTATCAGGCTCAAACAAAAATCCCAAGAATAAACTACCTCCAATAGTAAGAACAATGTTCAACTGAAAAGGGGATAATCTTACCTCAAACCCACAATCGAAATAGGTGAAAAAGAATCACCAATCAACTCTCAAACAATAATCACATGACTCTCATGGTGCCCTAGATCTTATCATCCAAACAAAATAGCCACCACATGCTCTACATGACCAGCCATAGTGTAAAAAAAACTTGAGGCTCACACAGTCCCCATGGATATATAATAATGTGATTTCCACTATTGGATTCCCATACTTCACCCTAGATATTGATCCATGTCCCCATAAACAACATCAACTGACCGAAAGGCCACATTAAGTGAAGGAAACCATAGGTTCAGTTCCTCTAGCTCATCTAAAATCATGTTACAAGACTGGTGCTAAAATAATACAAATGGCCCTTATTGGCGACAAACTACTCCTCTATCAATAATGAACCAAAAGGGGTATCCAAAATCACAATACCACCAATAAGGGAATACAAAACAATCCTCATGACCACCTCAAAATTTGAAGACCCTCAATATGGTTTCCTTAAAATAATCCAATAAAAATTATTCCATACAAGAATTCTAAACAGCTGACTACAAAAACCACTGATCACTTGATTAGAAATTTACCCCATGGGTATCAAGAAGTTTCCCTCATACTAATATTAGAACTTAAAATTCACCCGGTCATAACATCCAACTGCATGCATGAAAACTGTCTAAAGGATTAGTAGCTATGGGCCCCAAACCTAATAGCTAAAACTAAACAACTATAACCTCAAGCAGTTTATCCTAACACATAGGTAAAAAACAATATGTTCTCAGATATTCTATTCGAATAGACTATTTGGGATTCATATAAATTAACCTAAAACAACACTTGTTGACATCCACAATCCCACTCCAACTAACAAGCTTACACCCTCACATGGGCCTTATATCTCACTATCCAACCCTTAATAGGAATCTAGAAACGGTATAATAAATTTTCATACTAACCTCTCATAGTCAAAATAAATCCATAAGGTATTTGAATATCTTAATCATATCACCATCACAATCTATTTGGGAAACCACTCAGAATGGATTACTCAGAAGTCTAATTCTATAACTGGGGAAGAAAATAGAAAACATATTCCATTGAAGGGAAAGTAAATTGAGTTCAATTCTAGTAAACGATGTGTACCCACATAGGTCCTCTTTAGTTGTGTTCCTCAGGCCACTATGAATATAATTTTCCAAAGTACAAGAAGTGTGCCTATAGGTACAGGATATTTAACCCTACACGGGTACCTGTATGCATACCTCTTCCCCACTCTGCATGTAAAAAACATGATTATACAATATGTACTTCCAATACGTGGAGTATAAACACTCAGGGGTACATTCCCATGTACCTATCCATAAAACCCACCTGATATTCTACTCCTATATTGTGGGTACCCCACATGGGAACTGGATGTGTACCCTACAAAACCATGTACACCCATATGGGGAGATTGGAGGAGTACTCGACCACACACCCAAGCCCACTAAAAGACAAGTACACTCGGTACATGGTGTGTAGTATCAAAAAATAATATTCTCTACATAGTCAGAATCTAAATCATTTTCTCATAAATTTAAGTGTCCTGTGCACTAGTTTTCATAATTGAAAACACCCCTAATTGGCCCAAAGAACTCGGTTTCTCGCTAAAACCCCTAAATTGATATACTCGAGGTCCCAAATAACCTATAAAAGTATTAAAAAACAAAAAAAAACTTAAAAATATATAGATTTTGACAAAAGAAATAAAATATTCCTACCTCCAAATTGAAACCGATGAATATTCACACCAATCCATGATCTACAACTACCTCAGGATAGTCCAGCGTTACATAAGATCCTTATTAGAACCTATTATTGTACCTATCCCTATTATCTTATTCCCCTAATATTAGTTGTGTATAAGGAATTCCCCATAGGTGTATGTGATGATATTTGGGAAAATAAATAGTAAATAAAAAATAACAAAGGAAAATAAAAAAGAAAATAAATACAAATGGAGAATGACACCGACCCCAATGCCTGATACAAGGATATTCCACACTGAGGAAATACCACAATTCTAGACTCAACAATGGAAACAAAATGAATTCGATGTTTTCTTAAAGATATGTAAAAATGAAAACTTTGAATAAAATTATCCTTTAATAATTTAAATATTAAACATTATGTGAAAATATGAAGATCTATAATCTCCACAATACTCTTGTATTAGGGTAAACACCCTATTTTGGGAACAACTAACTGGTCAGAAAAATTATCTAGGATCATCTCATAGGAGAAATTACTAATTTTACCATAAAAAGACATTGGATTAAAATGTTTCATATTTCCACTAAATTTCAAAAACCATGATAATGTGGGTCATCACAATCTTACCAGAATGAAAGAATATGTGATTTTTATAGGTTTCAAACCATTAAAAACATATGTTTGGGGGGGGGGGGTCCAAACTACCGAAATTATTCCAAATAACTTGGAATCAGATTATGAAAACACTAATGTGAATGTAGATATTATAGAGTAGACCGAATTTCTATACGAGAAGACGTTTTCCCAGGATGACCTCAAACACACATTTGTTGTTTTAAAATGATAAAATGTGCGTATAATAATATTAAAAAAATAAAAAAACCTTGTAATAAAATGAAATTTTTCTACAAATTTTATTATCATTTGGGAAGTGTATGAGTAGAAATAACATTAAAGAATGGTGTTCTCTGCTCGGAATGATCGAATTTCAGTTTTCAACTATTTTACTCCCTTTAAAAACATGGTCCAGGGCCTCAAAACCAAATGAATGACATCTGATTACTATTGAATATGATGAGAAAACCATATATTTAATTGTGACAAGTTCATATAGCTTAAATGTCAAACTAAGGTGCTTTTTTCCTAATATGATTCAAAATTATATTTTTGTCAGTCTAAGAGGCCTAAATGTGTGATTACTAATTAGATCCATAGAAATAGACCATTAAATGATGAGAAATCCTAGGAAAAAATCATTTATTATTTTTTATGTTTATGAGTATAAGTATCACCATTCAGACATGTGTTCTACACAAAAAAAAATGAATATATGCTGTTAATATTTTTACACCCCTAAAATGTGCATCTAGGAAATAAAACCAAGTAGAATGAACTCCAAATATAGTTAACTAAGATAAAAAATGATGTATAGTGAATTTTGAGATGGTTGGGTAGAAAAAACATCAATATGTTGTTTCATTTTCTCGGGATGTCTTGAAACACACTTATGTTTTTTTAAAATGAAAAAACATGCATTTAAAAGCCTGGTTTGTATATATTGTCCTCAGAATGACATGGAATCATAAAAAACCATTTTTTTTATTTTTTTAATTTTTATAGGTATATTACACATCAATCAAAAGTGATATATGTTTGAAATGACAAAATATGTATTTTTTTTTGATTTTATGACCATTAAAAAATGTTTTTGGTGGTCAAAACGAACAAAACAAACCTCCTAATTCAATAAAAAAAATATTGAGTGAATTATGTGATATTAATGTTGAAAAAACATCAATCTAAGCATTCATTTCCCAAGAATATACCGAAATGTACTTTTTATGTTTTTTAAAACCAAATCATATGTTTAATAGTCAAAACAATATAAAACAACCTTGTAATGAACTATAATCATAGAATAATGTCTTCTATTCTTATTTTTGTTGTGCATAAGATGAATAAATTTTAATCTAACATGTGGTCTACCAAAAACAACCAAATATGTGGTTTGTAAAGGATTAATTCCCTTTAAAAAAGATCATCGGGGTTCAAAACCAACCAAAAGTCCTTTAAATGTTGTAAAATTAGTAGAAAACAACCATACAATGACATTTGAAATGTTTTATTAGATATACATTCAATTCATGGTATCGTTTATTCAAGATGATCTGAAGTGCACTTTTATTTTAATAAAATACCAAAATTTTTGTTTGATAGTTAGATCCATAGAGAATGACCTCCAAATGATGTGAAATGATATGAAATATATAATATTATTTGTTTAATAGCTTAAAAAATTAAATTGGATGCACATTCTTTCTAAAAATATCTAATATGCCATTTTTAAATGTTTGATTCCATTTAAAAACAAGTGTTCATGGGTCAAAACCAACCAAACGACCACTGAATTTCGTGAAATCAAACAAAACCAAATTGATAGTAAATTATAAATATTATCAATACGAGGTTCTATTTTCCTAGGATGATTTGAAATAGAATTTTGTTTTTTAAAATGGAAAACATGATCTTAAATGCTAGAACCACAAATAAATTTCCTCATAATTAAATGAAATCATAGGAAAAAAAATTATTATTATGTTTTTGTTTATTTGAGTAGAAATTATTCCAATTTCACAAGTGTTCTTCTTAGAGTGACTAAATATGTAGTTTTAAAATGTTTTACACCCTTTAGAAACATATGATAGGGAAATAATCTAATAACCCCAACTCTAGTAACTCATAGATGGTGTGTTATTTTTTGAATTGGAATATATACATGGGATATCGCCTAACAGGATCAATCGGTTTGAGATTCTTGAAAAACAAGACACATTCATGATTTCATTGTTACATTAGAATGATAGAATAAATAGCATTAAAAATTCTTACATATATACTATTATTCATTATATCAAACCCCATATCCAAGACAAAGGGGAAAAATATAATGGTGAACTCAGATTATCATTAAGGGTTACAGACATTATTATCCATCATGATTAAATAAGGGATAATCAATATGTAAAGATAAATAATTAGAAGCACATTCCATTTAATCAATAACTTCTTAAAAAAATGAATAAATGGATAATATTACCATGAATTTTCAGTATCCAAGAAATACCGATCCTAAAATATTATTATAAAAATACCAAACATATAAGATTAGTCATCAAAATGGAGTTTATAGATACAAGAGTGAATTAATCCACACAGAACATCATCCACCAGTAATGCACAATAGTATGGTGCTCTGAGAGACAATATCATACTAGATCCCACAATTTCTCTTATTGAAAATATTTCCACCACCTTTTTGGCTTCTCTATATGCGTGTTTGTCAACCATGTGAAGATGAGGGACATGTTTAATGCACTCAATCTACTGAGGTAAAATCATCAATGTAACATATCTGGTTCTCACCTTTGGGGTCGTATCAAAAATTTGAAGGTCATATTCCAACCATAGTGTAGTAAAATTGTTTTTTAAATCATATTTTATGGCATCAGTCATCACCCATAATTGACAGTCATGAGAAATTGCACTTCCAATGTAGTGGTGAAATCTTCCTTTAACAAATCCACCATGGCTTCGAAAAATTCCTCCACAACATAAATGTCAATACATGTCGGTGGTCATACCATCGACATTGAACATTATACATGATTAAATTAGATGGATCCATCTTATATACATGAGCATAAGAGGCTATTTTAATCCAACTAGAACACCCAAAACCCTTAATGTAATAAAATCATTTACATTGTTATTCATTGTACCAACCAGCACCATTACCATGACGTGAACATCCTTATGCATGGAAACTGCTCTAATATTAAGAGAACGTTCTTGATAACATGGAAAATATTAATAAGGTAATATAATTTACTATAATAACCACATTATCAGTGAAGGAAACACATTGTATTATATTTTGTGATCTATTAGGCCCACTAGGTCGAATACCCTAAGAGGTGGGGGTGAATAATGGTATGAAAGATTAAAATTTATTCCCCTTCGAATCTAGTTTTTTCATTAAACAAAACTCTATTATCTTTCTTTATTATTAAAAATATTAATAAAATTTAAATCTTGCATGAGACACAATAATTTTTACTTGGTTCACCCTCACTAGGATACATCCATGTATCATACAACGATAGTTTTTTGATGTTCCAAATTCAATAAGGCTCAATGCCAATAATGAGTACAATGTTTAGGCTAGATCTTTTATTCCCAATATCACTAAATTTACAAGGTTTTAGGTCTTTTCACTGCATTACCTAGGGTCACATCCTATGCCACTTTCTCTGGATCACTACTGGTGGAAATGGTCATCGTCATCGTCTTCCTCTTTCTCCGCTTACTTCTCTTGGACTAGAATCCAATCATAGTTTATAGACTTTTAGGTCGAACACAGTTTATGGACATGTAGGTCCCTTCATTTTCGAAAATTAATACATCCAAAACTTTATGTAGATGTTATATTAATGTACCGTTTTCCCTTGTATATGAAATCAACATTTCGTGTACTGCAAGGTACAAAAAAAATCATTCACAAATTGATATGAATATTTTGAAAGCCTCCTTGATCAAACCGAGAACCAACATATTCTCCCACTGTGTATCATGGTTGGTATGTTGAATTTATCCTCCATGTACAATTTCCACTTTAGTGAACCAGAATCTATCCACAAACTGCCTCTTCCTTCACTATCATGTACCGCCTCCACATACTGACTTCACGAACCTCCGTAGAAAATCACCCTCTGTCTTTGAATTGTTCTATATTCGCATACTTCCCTTGCTTATACAGACCATATATTCTCTATTTACAGAACATCCTTTTATATAGACCATAATTCCACCTCAGAATACTATTACTTCTTTTACAATTTTGAGTTCCCTCCAAAAACCTTCAATGGAATATCTTCTGCGTGAACCACTTCTCCTCACGAAAATCCTCATCGTGAACCACTTTTAGAGTTCAACAAATTCCTTGAGTAAACAGAAGTTCTCTAATGATATTTTCTCTCCCATATAGTTAATGTTATTATCTATCCTTATATAGGAAAATATATTCACAAAATTTTTTAATCCAAGATTTATCAAATAATTGATTTTGTACAACCTCCACCACATACCAATCATCCTACCGCGAGACACACCCACTCCACGAACCATTTCTCCTCGATGGTCCGCATTCATTATTTTCTCCTATCTAGTGAAATTATTTTATACAATCATTCAAACTAACATGACTTCTACATACCTCATTCCCTTCTCCTCAAACTAAATCTACAAACCATTTAATATTCTACGAACCACTCCCACGTACCATTCTTACTTCCTAGTATGCGGTTGTAAACCCTTCCCGAACATGTTAGGCAGTCATTGCCCCAAGCTATGAATTTCTCTACAATTTAATAGTTCATTTTTTATTCTTCACCCCGTTCAATATAATGAATAAAACCTTACATTTACAAACAAAATTTCACGATTTTGAAGCCCAAATATTTGGTAAAAACTGGGAAAATACGCCACATTAAGAACCTGTCTTCGTAAAACACCACCCATCTCATTAACAATTATCTGGATTTTTTAATAAAACCAATAACACCCAAAAAATACCAAGATCAATAATTGAATGACTTTCCCCAAAATCTCCCCATTAGGTTTTTTGACAACTCTTCACATAATAATTCTTTGAATTTTGATACCATCATAAGGATTTGTCCTTCTTCAATCAGTATTCACTATATGCGATTAAAATAACGATCACAGATTTACTCAAAACATTCACTAAGCCCACATAATCCATTATCAACATGTGAAAAAAGATTATGATGAAAATTTCATCAATTAATCACTTCATTGCGGACACCAACACTTGAAAGCCATCATCTTCTTTCATCACGAACATCAGGTATTGTGACATGTAATATTTGATTGATCAATTCTTGAATCATTAGATTTGATACTTCCCCTATGTTATTGCGCCTTCAAACAGCTCATCCAAATCGCTTCCTATCATCTTCAACCCCTATCTTACTGCTCCACTTATTAGCCTCTTCCCATGTCTTTTCTGCCTCAAAGAGTCACACTTTCTCCCCCTTTGTCAACGAACGCAAAGGGAACTTAAAGGTTGTCTACAACAGGGTAAAAAATCATATATGTACAATATGGAAATAAAAATCATATCTCAAGGTGAGGGGTCCTACATCCACACTTTTCAAGTGTAGTGATTTTAATGGACTCCTAGAGCCAGTTGATGTCTTTCAAATTCTTATTTTGAGAAGGCCTTATTAAGAATATTTGAAACTTGTTGTTATGTTGGCACATAATCCAACATTATAAAACCTTTATCCACATCCTCGTTGATAAAATGACAGTTTATTTCAAGGTGCATTGTCCTTGAGTGATAGATTGTATTTTTACTAATATTTGTAGCACATGAATTATCATAATGATTTTGGATCAGAGATTTCATTGCAAATCCCATATCCTCTAGTTGATATGTTATCCATAGTAGATGCATTCAAGATTGATTAGCCCCAATATATTCACATTCTGTAGTTCTCAATGAAATACATTTTTGTTTCTTTTTCATCCATGACATACCAAATCCTCTAAGATTAAAGTAACCCCTAGACATTGATTTCCTATCATATGTTGACTTGTTCCAAACATAATATGTAAATCCCAATAACTCCAGCATAGTTTTTTCAATATACAATAATCCAAAATCCATTGTGACATTGATATACCTAGTATTCATTTCACTATAACCATGTGTCTCTCCTTGAAATTTCATTAACACCTCACTGCTTGTCTTGTGGAAAAATCAATTTCAGACCTCTTCACTATTAGGTACAACAAACGTCAAATTATTTGCCTATATTCTGTGATATTAACTGCCTTTCCTTAATCATCCCTTGATAGTCTCATTATGGTAAGAACCACAGTCTTCATCTGATTGAAATTATCCATTACGAACTTTTTCAAAACCTTCTTACAATATTTATATTGAGAAATAAAAGTGTTATTCTTTCCTTGTGTCACCTATAAGACAAGTAAAAACGTCATATCACCAATCATCATCATTTCAAACTCATTTTGCATGAATTCAGAAAAATTTATACGTTGTGCATTATATGATCTACCAAATATTATTTCATAAAATAAACCAGCACCAGTTTTCTTTGATTACATCCATTGATGAAATATAGATTGTAATTAACTTAACACTGTTTCAAACCAATATTATTTTGAAAATGATAAATCCTTGAATACCATGCTCTTGGTTCTTTCCAAAAACCATATAAACCCATCTTCACCTAAAAAACTATGTTCTCGTGTCTATGAATGATAAAACCATATGGTATCTCAATGTTAACTTCTTCTTCTAGAACTCTATTTAAAAATGATGACTTGACATACATCTGGAAAAACTTAATCCTTCTTTACCCTATTATGGCCAAGAATAATTTGATTTCCTATAGCATTTCAATAGGTGCGAATGTATAATTAAAATCAATACCATGTATCTTGGAGTACCCTTTGCAGACAAGTAAAACTTTTTTACGAATCACAACACTATATTCATTCATTTTGTTGAAAAGGACACTTTTTATCCTGATGAAATTATTTTTCATAGGGTCTCAAAACAGTATCCCATATTTTATTCACTTCAATTTGGTTAAGATCTTCATTCATAGCTTGAACCAGTTTCTCATATCCAACAAATTAATCAAAACGTTTAGGTTCCACCTATGATAAGTATGATTCTTGTTACAAATTCTTCATTATCCTTGTCTGTAAAAGTGCTATTTGATCACCAAATATGTTCTTCCTATCAATTTCATCTCTTCTCACTGGTCTCTGGGTAGACACGGGTTTATTCTAATCATCTATGTCATTACATGAATCAACCTCTAGAGATAAATCTTATTTTAACACGCTCAGCTCTTCATCATTATCCTCAAGAGTCTAATCATGTATTGTATGAAAATTCTATTCATAATATACTACAGTCACATCATGACTTTCAACTATATTTCCTATATAGTTATTGAATAATTTATTTGCTGTGATTTTCGTTGATTATCCATGAAATATCCCTTCATCCCACATCGAACTCAACCTACCAGTGTTTCTTCTTATTAAGAATGAGAAATTTACTTCTAAAAACTTAAAATTACTTCAATGATGGATTATTTCCATACCATAACTCTTATAGATTCTTCTAATATTTCAGAATATGTAATGATCTATTTGAAGTGTTGACTACTGTAATCACTTCTTTTTTCCAAAATTTCTTCAGAAGATCATTCTTATTAAGTATTTTTTTTCTATATTGTCAAAATTTTGATTCCATGTCGCAACTAATCAATTCTATTGTGGAGTTATTACTATTGATACCTGATGCATTATCCTGTGTTTCTCCAGATAATACACAATTGGGATATTTGTGAACTCTTTTCCATTATCTATTCAAATCATCTGGATTTTCTTACCAATAATATTTTTTCATTCCCATCAATATCTTGTAATGAAATTAAACACATCATATTTGTGTGTGATTAATGAAACCCATGCCATTCTATTATAGTCATCATAGAAGATAACATAATATATCCTCCCATTAATATCTCTTGGTGAAATTCTCCCACACATATCAATATGCACCAAATCAAGAAATATTTTTGTTTATTACTTTATTATATGTCTTTCAAATGATCTTCTCTTATTGGAAGGAATCACACATACAAGTATGATCATGTGATAATCTAGAGTGATTTAATATAGAATCACACTTCACAAGATCTTCGAAGGACGCTTGCCTAATTTGTTGAAGACACTTATTCCATAACGTGTTTTCTTCATCCTTGGATAGAAATCCCATGTATTCTTCTCCAATCACGAGTAGAGATTCCATTTTTTACGCTTTCCTTGCAAAAAAACCCCACCATCAACTTCCATGATGACACGTAATTTCTTGTAAAAACTTATGGAATGCAATGTGTCACAAAATTGGAAAACACTATGAAAGTTGTAAATATTCTCCTCAATAACCAAAACATTCACTCATCTCATGTCTTTTCCTCAAAACATGGATTTTACTGAACCAATAATATTCAGGCCCTCGTCATTGAAAAATATTAGGATAAATTTTTTATTATTCCTGATTCCGGTCACTAGATCATTATTTACAGTCCTATTGACAGTGCATCCACTCTCAATCATCTATATCCCAGCGCTATACGAAGCCTTGAATGCAATTTCTACAACAAATTCCTACTTAACCCTTTCTTTTTGACCCAATTAATTGACTTCATACTAGACATGGAATGGTAATCATGATATTCCTCCATATATAACATACCAGCTTCAACATGCCGAGATACTAATAGATTTTTAATTTTTAGCTCTATGGATGGTAAATTCTCTTTCTTCTTATGAACAAATTCAGTCTGCCTTAGCACATTCTTTTACAATTTTTATGGGAAATATCTTATCCTATGTTTGAATCACTTACACCGGAAAAAAGTCCATCAAATGATGACATAGAATTTTGAGCTCAACACAACCATCTCTATTGGTCTTTTTCCCTTTGGTACTTCTTTATTATGGAACATATATTATGAAAGTATACGATCTCCCCAAAATAATAGTATCTTACCTGAGGTAAATTCATGTATTGTATTGATTCACCATTATCTGTTCCCTGGGTTCTATGAATCTTTTGATCATGCTTCATACCCAAATCAATCTCAATCTTGTCATGGGAGCTTGTGGTACGACTTGAATCATAACTACTTTCTAGTTTTAGGGATTCATGTATTAGGGAATTGGGGAAACCATTAACCTTGTATTACTTTTTGAACCAGGGGTTATATAAGAATATAACTTATTTTATCTTCTTTTTGTTATGCTTTAATCAGTTACACTTTTGAATGAGTATCACTAAGTTAACTTTCATAATAAATTTTTAGATTTAATTACAAACCCATATGTTTTCTCTTCCTATGGAGGTACTGGAGATTTTTGCGATCAAAACCTATGAAGAAAATTACTTAACTCTCGCAAACTTGCGAAAAATGTGTAAACAACAATATGATGTCACAAACAATCCATACATTCCCCGCACCTATCAAGGGAATTCATCTATTTAATACCACATAGCCACAAAACAATTGGATGAGTATAGGAGAAGAGGAAAATACCACAAAAGGCTTATCCTATGTCCGGAACTGCACGAATAGGTTATGTTTGCAAGAGGCTACATTGGATGTAAATCTTTGTGCAACATACATGTATGAACTCTTCAGTTTTTTCCTGTACAGAAAAGTCTATGACTTATCTTTCCTCAGTCAAGACATTGTTCGGTGAGTGCTTCATGTGTTGGTCCATTCAGACATTTCCAAACTTTCTACCATTCGAGCCTCCCTCTGGATGCCTGATTGTACGATGCATGAGTTCAACCCCTTCAGTACGAGGTGTGTATGGGTCAGAGAACTACAAGAGTTGAGCATAAATTTGGGTTTTCCACTGAACACATTTGAGAATACAGTATGATGGGAGATGTGGTAAGAACATCAGAGATATTTCTTTTGTGATTATGAAATGAATCATGAGGATGCAATTTTTCGAAGGAGGGAATAATGTAACACCCCAAACATTTTATGGTATGATTCTATTAAATACATTCTATTCATCATTGTGTTCTTTTGAATCAACATAAGTTTATTTATGATATAGTCAGAAAATAGACATTAAATATAAATTTTCCACTTCTATGTTTTCAATTTCGGAAAATAGCCATATAGAGTTTTGATCAATAAGTCATTTGGAGTCTGATAAAACAAACTTGATTTTTAGTGAATAGTAACATACTCTTATGAATAATAATATGACCCTTGAGAATAGTAATTAATAATAATATTTTATTTTCTTAAGGAAATAAGATAATGAGATCTTAATTATTTTTTCAATGAGAAATAAAACTAATTTCACCTTTAAGATTGAATTTTTAGAATTAATTATGATTTTATTTAAAAATTAAATTAATAATATTTAGAAAATTAATTTTAGAAAATGGAGTTCATTTTTGAAATCTACACGTCGAATATTGTTTAGGGTTAATTTTTTGGATTTTTCTGAAATTCTTGAATTTTTGATGAATAGTGAAATATGATAAAATACCATATATACAAATTACCAGTTAAATACACTATTTATGACATCATAAGTGATGTAAGGACACTTGGTTCAAACTAACATGCACTAATTACTATTTTGGGTCAAATGAAACAACAATATTGGTTGTCTTGTGGGAAATAATAAAATAATGAATTAAATATTCAAAATTTACCCCTCTCCTCCACTATAAAAACCCCTCATCACTCCGTCTTCTCTTCACTACTATAATCCTTGAGGCTCCTCAAAGTTCAGACCAAGTCTCTCCCCAAGATCTTCCCCCATGTCAAAAATCTCCTAGAATCATAAAAATACCAAATCCTCTCCCCTTAAAAGGTTCTCAAAGGAGGAAATCTCAAGAGGTAAATCCCTCGTTCCAATTCCTTCAATTATTTTTTGTTCTTTTCTTTTTTTCTTTCCTCACCTCCCTTCACCATAATGGTATAAAAAAATATAGTAACATAAATGTACTAGAATTTTTTCATGCTAATGGTATATTTCATTAACTTCTCTCCTTTCCCCACCATTTATTTGAATGAAATGAAATCACCATTTGATATGTGCTAATTTAGCACATTCAAGGACAACAGTTTGTCAATTTCTGTTATAATATTAAAACCTGTTCATGAAACCAATTGTGTTATGGTTGAACTAGATTATTATATATGTGATATATCTTATTTTTTAGTTCTATAATCATGTAGTACAAATGGTATTATGTTATAAATGAAAACATGTTCATAGTAATCAAACCCAACGTTTAGGAAAAACGGTTGTCACCAAGGTTATAAATATATAATAATTTGACTTCACTCTAAGTAACCAAATTAAATTTAAAACCATTTAATCTTCTGGATGTTAACTAATAGAATATAACTTCATTTATGGATAACAAAGTCCATCTTATATATTTATCCGAACATGAATATAAGTGAACCAATCATTTAAAACCAAGTAAACAAACGAGCCCGAAAAATGAAATTGAACATTAAAACTAATCAAAAAAGCCTTGAATGAAATAAAAAGGGTTGTAATTAATCATTTACATATTGAAGTGTTTTTTTACTTATGAATTAATATGCCTAATCTTTTTATTCAGATATTAAATTACATGTCAAGAACACATTAAAGAATAAGGTAAGGGATTGGTTAACTCAATTTTCATTCTTTGAGTTAAACATCTATTTCATTGGTTACATTGTTCCAATAATATGTGTGAATGACCTATGATTATTTTATACTGTATATACACTTATATTTTTTTGATTTTTATTTGTCACATATAAATATTTCATTGATTTAAACTCACTCTAATGATACAATCTTTGTAAGGGATACTCTCTCTCACTTTTGTTCAAGAATCTCCCCTATGTTGCGCCCTTTTATTTTTAATTCCTAATGATAGGGTATGTTTTTTCACCTCCTCCATACTTCCATTGTGACATATAAATAATTTAATACCCCATTTACCTCCCATTAATCCCTTCAATAACATTCGTAACCATACCAAAATGTTTGGAAGGGGTTTCTCATCTGAATTTCATTTCTATTAGATTTTTATTGTTCGCCACTTATTCCTTGTATGTGGTATAAGTATAATAACATTCTATATATAATAAAATGATTATGTTTATATTCATGTTATTTAATGTTTCATTTTATTTTCATTAAGTTCTGGTCATATGATTCGACTAATTACATTGTGGTAAGGGACTTCATCTCAACTGCCTTTTCATTGTGACTAACTTTGTATTGTGCACCTAATAATCCTTATGTGGTGTACCTAATACCCATTTGATATCAATTTTCATTCGAAATTGTATTGATATTAAATATCCATAATCTCATTCCATGGATTTTTTTTTATCTAATCCTTTTACCATTTTACATACTATGTTTATTTGGAAAGTTATTTTAATTATGGAAATTTTGATGAATCTGTATAATCTACTCTATACAGATATTGAAAAGGCATATTGATCTTGTATTGAATAAATGTTTAAGGAATTATTTGGTCATGTAGTGGAGGGTGGGGCCTACTATAGCCCCATGATGCATCGGTAGGTCTCGTGAGACAAATCAGTTGGTGACAAACCCTTCGAGTTTGTTTCCAAACAATTAGACGGGGTTCTACCCATAGAACAAAACCGTTTTTCGGTATTATGGTTTCATGTGACAGATACATAACATCCAATTAATTAGCATTTTTTTATACATTATCAGTTATTAATATTATCCATGAGGTTTCACTATGACAAAATCTATGGATGAGTTTTCATTATCTTTTTATTAATGGCATTACTTATTCATTTATTCACTAGGCCATATTGATTATGTCAGGTTGATTGTGATTCGCTTATTATTGTACTCATGATTCCACTATTTGTAACCCTTATTGAGCATTTGAGCTCACCCCTTGCATTGTATACTTTCAACAGGTGACAAAGAGGAGATTGTTTATTTAGCCCTTGTGGATGCAGTTTTTAGTTTTGATAGGTATTGTATTTTGTAAACTTTTTCAATGTAATTTGAGTGACATCTATGTATCTAGTTTCATCAAGACTGCTAAACTAATCATTCCATCAAGAATTTTATTCATTTTAACCACGCCAATATCACATGTAATGCACCGGATCCAGCCTAGAGGGGTCGGGGTGTTATAGTCATTCATATACTTATTTAATAAATTGATATGAAACACATCATGTACCTTAGTGAGGCTTGGTAGCATTGCCAATCATTAAGCCCCTATTCTAATTCATTCTAGAATTTCATCTAATTTGATGTACCTAGGGATATAATTTCTGTTATTCCAAATCCTTATAACTATCTTCCATTGAGATACATTAAAAAATATGATCTTCTCCATGAAACACCAACACTTTCCATCATTTATCAGTATTACTCTTTTTCTAACATTGAACTAATCTAATATGAGTCCAGATAGCCTTTAACCTTTTCATTGTGTCTTCAATATGATATGGAACCCCAAGTTTTATTTCATCAAATTATTATCATTATGTTATAGTACGATTTCTCCTATTACATAATTCTTCATAATACGTCATTTTGAAACATGATTAATATCTATTGACATATTCAATCTCTACCAAGGGTAAATAATGATCCCACATTCTATTAAACTTATAGTAGGTGTGACATCAAAATTTATTCTAATGTTCGAATAGTACTTTCTAGCCTTAAATCAGTTTGATGTTGATATTAAATTCTCAAATAAATATCATTATCCATATCCTTCTAATGTATTTACAATAATGTAATTGTGTATCACGACCAGACACAATTGAATGAGGTCCACCATAAAGCCTAAAATTTCATTAATAGTGATCACTATTATGCACTCAAGAGGTAAATCTTATCATATTGAAAGTAAATATAAATATTTGGAAAGGAGAACAATAAAATCAATATTTCATAATTATTTTTTGGAGTCATTGGTAATTTGGATAGAATGACCATATTAATTTCATCCCACATCCACAATGGAATATTTAGAAGATTCCTAACTAAACAAGGATAAAATCTATCACCCATCACAAGTTAAAAATACAAAAAATGTGGAAACATAATCATAAAATTTACACATAATATTTTCCCACAAAATATTTTCCTTAAAATCTATATGATTCTTGGGGCTAAAAGGGTGTATGGAGAAATTTGAGCTATTAGCTGCTTCTAATAATTTTTTTATTAGGTATAAATGGGACACAAAATCTCTTCCAAATTTCCTAATTCCAAAATTATGATGGATATATATCAATTTCACATAACTCATGGATTTAATATTATTTTTAATATTCTCATAGTTGGACTAAGATATTTGTATATTTTCTAATAATGATGATTTGGAAATCATTTTAAAAAGAAGTGATGTTTCTCCATAATTTATAATTACTATATATATGTTTACTAAATCCATGAACATTTTATATCTCTCACACCACATTTTGGAATGAACTCAATGATTATTCCAAATCAATCTATTTCTACCTTATTTTACTTCCCTGGGTAGTACAATATTGGAAATCATAATCCCTAAGTTTATTTATCCACCGTCAATGCCACATGCTCACGTAAAGTTTATAAAATTTATATTTTTGAATCTTGATGATCAAAATGTATACTATATCTTTCACCCATATACAAAATGACTCTATATAATCAAATAAATTATTACATACTCTAAAACAAGATCATAAGTTATATAGAATTTGTCATGTTTATTTAACTACCTCGATGCATAAGAAATAACTTTATCATTCTGCATAAGGACACAACCATGTTCCTTATTTGATCCAATAATATATTTCACAAATACATCATTCCCTGATTCTATAGTCAAAAGTAGTTTATTGACTAATATAATCTTCAATTATTGGAAGCATTATTGAAATTATTATATTCATATTCACCTAACCCATTTTGAGTAAATTTTTTAATAGGGAAGCCAATTTAGAGTTTTTTTTGAACAAATCATTGATAATAACTTTTCAAACCAATGTAACTCTATACCTTGGTTGTGTTTTTTTGGTGTAGGAAGAACATTGAATGAATTTTTCTTTGCACGATCGACTGTAGTCCCATATTTGGAGAAAATATTGACATGAAATGAAACTCTCTAAATCCATGATTTATTATTTACAAATTTCTAATATAGCTATATTCTATTAAGCGTCTCAAGAATGATCTCAAGATGATTATCATGATCCTCATAGTTTTTAGAGTACAAAATGGTATCATAAATAAATCCCAAAAACAATTATCAGTATATTACTTGAATACATTTTTCATTATATACATGAAAATAGAGGGTGAATTAGTCAATCCAAATATCAGTAAACTCATAATGTCTATATAATGTATGTAATATTGTCTTTTAAAAGTATTCCTTCCTTAAATCATAATTTTTTATACCCAGAATGAATTTAAAACTTATAAAATTATTCTCCCCCTAAACATGATTGAATAAATGATCAATGTGATATATAGAATACTCATTATTTATCATAATTGAATTTTTCTCCAAATAATCAACGTAAAACCCCATAGATAAATATTTATTATTAATAAGATGAATTGGGTCTCCATATGGTGAAACACTAGGGCATATAAATCTCTTTTTAAATAACTCATGTACTTTTTATTCAACATCAGTAATTCAACAATGTTGATTCTATAAGGATTCAGTGATACACATCTTACATTAGATATTTAATCAATGGAGAAATAAACTTCATGATCTCTTGGATGTTAAGGTAATTAATTAGAAAATACTTAAATATATTCATATATAATTGGTGCATCCTAAATTCAAATATTAACTTTATATATATATATATATATTATCCTATCTTCTTCGATAATAATTTCACTCAGAAGGGATAATATAGGTGGATCTAGAAATTCCTCAGATGACATAGTCTCCCTTATAATGATAATGTATTCTACATATTCATTAAAAATCATAATTTACTTCTCTTGTCAATAAATATTTATTTTTGTTTTTAATGCTAATCTGTACTAGTTATAATATTAAAATAAAACATGGGTATAATAATCATGCTGGGAAATATGTCGTATTTATGATTTATAATTGTAACTTACTAACACACCCTATTTGTGGGTAGATTATTTCTAGGACTTATGACTTAAAGCTCCGTTATTAAGGCTCTATAGAAATGTTTATTTTTTTTAAAAAATATGAATTATATGAAAGAGTGTAAAAATATTAAATAAAAAGGAATTGGATAAATTTGAGGATATGATTAAATTACCTCCCACCACATCATTAAGAACATCCACTTCATATGTAATTGTCTCATATGTCGGGGCATCTCTCCTTGACCACTTCTATATATGTTTCTTGGGAACATAGGTCATTAGAGTGAATAATGCCCCATTTATCAATAGTTTATGCACTATAAATAATTCTTTTCATTCTTCCACTTACATTAATTATCTAGAAAACCCTTATCTCCGCAATTGAAACAAATTCTCATTTCGTTCATGCATTTTCCATGACTTTTTTTTACACAATTTACACAAGATGGAAATTTATTTATTTCATTCGTATAATTTGACACTTTACCTTTTCATGGTTCTTAGACTGTCACTTCTTATCTTGACATCCCATAAATATGTAGTATCTTAAAAACTATTTTTCTTTCACAATATCAATTAATACTATATCAAAATAAGTTGAAAAGATTTGAGAAATTATTCCCATTTAGAGGATCATATTAATCCCATAAATGAATCGGTTATTCATTCATTTCATGATTACCATTGAATTCTAAATATTTTCATGCTAATGTTTTGTAGTTATATTTATATTATGAAACAATTTCTTCTTATTCACACCATAGTGTTAGAAAAATCTTATCCATTTTAACTAGCTTCTCCCAAGGTGTAAGATTCTGTATTTTTTTCAGGTCTGATTTCCATTGAATCTCTTCTTCTCATAAATTATAAACATTTTATGTGAATAATATAATAAAATTTTTCTTAGGGAAACAACTTAATAAATGATTAAAGTATTTTCATATGAAATAATGCCTAGTTAAGACATTATAATATTTTAATGTAATGTTTTCAAAGTTAGTCACTGAGTAGTGAAAGATTTAGTGGCCCGAAAGGCCTCGACTTAGACCAATTAAACATATTAATTAAATTATTTAAAAAGCGGAATGTTTGTGGAAAATATTTTTAATTACATCAAAATTTTGCATCAAATGGTATATCTGATATCACCAGTGTATCCAAAATAGGGTGTTTTCCAAAGGCAGAGTATGGCACGTGTTGACGTTAGACGTTTTGAAGCCCCGCTCATAAGTTAAAGTTACTAAATAATATATTATATATTATTTACATAAAAATAATTAAATATCTCTCAAACAGTGAATCCTATGGAGAATCTGAGACAACTTATGAAACAATAATGTGGGGTTTAATTTATACAAGAGTATACTTTTTATTCGCAATGAATGTTTTACAAATGTAAAAAATTAAAATTGTTTTGTTGAATTAAATAATTAAATTAATTAATTAATATGACAGTTA
Organism: Viscum album; assembly: GCA_963277665.1. NCBI lineage: Eukaryota > Viridiplantae > Streptophyta > Magnoliopsida > Santalales > Viscaceae > Viscum > Viscum album. Next base: position 698,354,905 of record OY728158.1, read on the forward strand.
CTGTTCATTCATCTCTTACATACGATGTTTCCCATTTTTTGTCTATGGAAGATTTTGGGAACCTCATTGTGGACCATTTTAAACACAATAAAATTTAAAACAACCTCTATAAATTAAATAAATCACTCCACCAACAAGAAACATATCAAACATTCATCAAATTAAGAGTTTTAATTTAGGGTTTTTTATTGATTCTGAATGGATATAGATCTATTTTTAAAATGCCCCATTCATTGAGTTTCGGGTAATAGCATCCATGTGAAAAATAATCGGAATGATATTTGCATAACCAACCTTCATCTTCTTCCATCTGAAGACCCAAAGTGTGTGCACTATTTCCTTTTAACTCTCAACCTGGTGCGCACATCAACTAGTTTTTTATTTCTTATATTATTATTATCTTATCACCTCTTAAATACAATTATTATTTTTAAATGGATGTAAAAAAGAAAAGTGTGGATTGTTTTATAATTGATAATTTTGTTCCCAAATGGTGATTTTATGGATTTTTTTAAAATAAATTATAAATGTATGATTTGAAAAAATAATTATTCAAAAATTATCATTTTATTATATTCAAATAATAATATAAAAAATATTTATAATGAAATAATATGTAATAATTACAAGATAAATAAATATGATATTATCATAAGATATTTATCAATGGTTGACGTGCATTTTTTAGGATGTTCGTTCGTCCTCTAGCGCTCGAACTAGATCGAACCATACCACTATTTTTGACGTGTGAGATATATTTGACAGAAGGTGGGTGATTTAAAATATAATCCCACAGTCTCATCTTGTTATGCATATGCAGTAGTACAAATATCATTGTGTAAATAATAATTGAGTTTTTATCAATTAATTAATAGGGTAAATTAATTAATTTGGGAAATGTGAAATTGGTAATTGAATTGGATGGTATAAATAAATAATTGATATATTAATCAATAATATTTTTTTGATGATGGGTCTTTAGAATTAATTTATGGTTATAATGTGGTTAATTAGTTAATTATTTTAAATAATTAATTAGTTGTTTAGTTAGGGGGATTTTGTGATTGTGAATTTTGTTAAACAATTTTATTTGAAATAATGAATCATTTTTTTGTGGTTAATGTTTGAATTAATTAGTCAATATTTTGAATGAGAATTTTGATGGAAGGATAAGGATTCTTAATCATTGAATGATGTTGTATATGTGAAAGAGATATTTGATAGGGAAAGGGTTGTTGGACATGTACTGATACTCCAAATACCCATAGGTGTTCTAGAAATGGCTCTCTAGAACCAATGAATTGAATGAAATTATTATTTTATGGGACAAGAACCGATGCTCCAAATACCCATGGGGTTGTGAGATAGGGACTAACACTCCAAATACTCAAATGTGTGCTAGACATGAAATTATACACTCCTTCATTTACTGTGTACTATGGTTTCTTTTGGATATTTATAAATTGAATATTTTGACATTATGATTATAAATTTAACATGGGTAATGGTTGAGGCTTCAGAATGGGCCGATGTAGGTATTGTGGTTTGGGTTTCCTCAGGATCCCAAAAGTTTAATTTATTAACTAAAGTCTAATTGGATAAATATAAATGGTTTACTTTATTTCCATATTTTATTATTAATACAACTACATACACTGCTTCTAACATGATTTTTTTTCACACTGTTGGTGGTGACCTACTGATTCGTACTCACACCCTACTCGGGCTGCCTGATTGGTACCTGAATAGACATTGTTGTTGTGGGATAGGGCAAGGGAAAGAGCCTAAGCTTAGATTGCTAATTGGGGATGGAGATTGGTTGAGGTAAATAGACATTGTTTGGAACCCTCTTAGGAGTCACTAGCCTCTTACATCCAGTTTTCTTTTATTAGAAACTTGATACATATTTATAGACATTACATTTTTTTAGTTGAGTATTGTATTCCATGTCTTGGTTAATCTTGTTGCATTTTAACAGTTATAATCATATATGATTTATTTATTTCTTATTTACTTCCATAAGTTTTTTTACTCTGATAAAGTGGGTATAGTCTCCCCACGACTATCTTACTAGACCCTCGATGCTTGTCAGTAGCCTCTGGCATGTGTGGAGATGCTTGTGAAGTAATGGGGTGAACCGGCTCGGGGTACCATTGCATGGAACTTGGGTTGGGATGTTACCAAGTGATATCGAAGGATGTTTTTTGTCTTAAAATTTGAAGAAAGGTAGATAGGAGACTAGGGAATGTCAGAGCATGATAATGAGATCGTTGATGGTAGTTTCAAACGCATGTATGGGAAAAAATCATGTACTCAGGTTGTGATTGTTGTTATTGTTGTTTGTCGTTACAGTTGAATATTCTTACACATTGAGTGATGCACTTATTGTGTGATGCGATTATAATTTCTGAAATTTTTTTGAGTATTGATTCATGGTCCAGAATGGAATGAGTTTTTTGTCTTCTTGAATCATTCTAGGCAATCAGGATTATTGTGACATGCATTATATTAGGCACGCACATGAAAATGGGATATGGGCAGGTTGTTGAACATAAACTATTTTTTCCTTGCTTATGAAACTGAAATGAAAATTGTGTCAAAATTTGAAATTGAAAAAACAATAATTGTAAAATGACATGAATAAATTGGTTTTGTGTAATTTTGATAACATTGTGAACTGTAACCTAAGCTTCGTGTTTGGATTTGTAGAAATATGCCACCACGACGCTTATTGAGATGATGACATGGGGGCATAGATGTCAATGGTCCTCCAGTAGTTGAACCTAAGGCACCAATTGTACCAGTTGAGGAATTGGGGGAATAGTTTCAAGATAAATTCACCCATTTCATGCAAATGATAGAAATAGACCTAGAGAGGGTTGTGAAAAGCATGCCTGATTTGATGGGGGAGTTTTAGTTGCAGCACCCACCAACTTTAACAGGAGGGTGTAGTCAAGAGAAAGCTGAGTTCTGGATTGAATTTATCCTGACTATACTCAACCACTTAGAGACACTTGTTGAGAAGAGAGTAAATTTGGAAGCTTACATGTTTCATGGTCAAGTGAAGCATTGGTGGTACATCTTGACTCGATATAGACAACCAGATGCTATGGAGTGGAATGAATTTTAGGAGAAGTTCTTTGAACACTTTTATCCAACGACGCTCAAGAATGGGAAAACATTTGAGTTCAAGAGGCTAAATCATGGAAATATGTCTGTAATGGACAATGATATATGTTTTACAAACTTACCACATTTTTCACCAGCATTGGTAGCAGACGTGGCTACTTCAGCATGACAGTTTATGGATTGACTGAAATGTGAAATTAAATCTCAAGTGAATATTTTTATACTGAAGAACTTTCTGGATGTTGTAAATCAGGCTCTCATCTCTGAGGGGAACATGAAGGAGGATTCTAGTGGTGAACATATGGTTTTTAATGGATGGTCAGGTAGTGCATCTTTTGAGAGAAGGAAGTGATGTTATTATAATTTCATATAGGGAAGTGGAAGGCAAAGTAACCAGAAAAAGGGGTCGGATACATAAGACCTTAGCCAAGTGTTTTTCCACTAGTGGGGTAGGCTGGGACACTATAAAAATCAATGTACGTAACAACCATCGGAATGCAAATCGATTTGTAGTATGGGAAATTTCTGGAGGATCTATAGGATCCCAAGGAAGTAAGGTAGTGATGGAACTACTAAACAGAGTTAGATTGTGGGATTGAGATCTTAATCAAACTTTTAGTCCAAGAGTTGGAGTTCTATAGGCCGAGGTGATAAAGGCAACAGAATATGTGATTTTGGAAAAAAACACCCATATCAGCAGAGTGGTACAAGTCAGGAGAGTCATATGGCATCACAGGGAAGAGGAGTAGCACAGTTGCATGCAGTACAACCTACACTTGTGGATAGCGAGGAAAGACCATCAATACTAAGAGGTATTATTCTTGTGGATTCAACTTTATCTAGTTCCTTATTTGATATTGGTGTATCTCATTCCTTTATATATAAAAAACTTGTTAATGGTTTGAGTTTGGTAGTGGTGTTTGTGATTGGGGTTATGATGATAGATACACCTTTTGGAGTATGGTCTATAGACATCTGTATGTGGAAGGAATGCTCTCTTGAGATCGGGGAGTACCGGTTATTGTGGGATCTCTATATCCTTGACATGATAGGCTTCGACCTAATTTTGTCTATGGACAAGTTAGTCACATATCGAGCCCACATTGATTGTTATCATCATAGGGTGACATTTACATCACCTACGGGTGGCCATTACATTCACTATGGGGAGCAGGATATCCAAGAAGGCCGAGTAGGGCCAATTAATCAACAACTAGGAGATCTCACAACCCAAGTTTCTAGGCTTTTAATAAATGAAAAAAGTTTTATGCAACATGTCGTTCCACTAGTGGGCGATTTGTTTCAGGATGTATTTCTGGAAGACGTCATAAGACTGCCACCTAAGAGAGATATTTAATTTACTATTGAGGTCATGCCAGGAGCTGATCTAGTATCTATTACACCATATATAATGGCACTGACAGAGCTTCAATAACTCAAAGATCAACTAGAAGACTTGAATGAAAAAGGATTTATCCATCCAAGTACGTCGCATTGGGGATCACCTGTGCTATTCTTAAGAATGCTGATGGGAGTTTATGCTGGTATATCGATTATAGAAGGTTGAAAAAGATGACTGTGAAGAACCGATATCCTGTTCCATGTATTGATGATCAGTTTGACCAATTGATGAGAGATTGTGTTTTCTCAAAGATCGACTTAAGATTGGGGTATCATCAGTTGAGAGTTAGGACTTCTGATTTACCGATGACTGCATTTAGAAGTAGGTATGAGATTTATTCTTTTATTGAAATTCCATTTCGGTTAAAAACACACCAGTAGTGTTTATGTCCATGATGAATAGGATCTTCCATTTATACCTGTATCAGTTTGTGGTGGTATTTGTTGATGACATCTTGGTGTACCCCAGGACTCATGATGATAATTCCCAACATCTTGAAGTTGTCCTATGTACAGTGATAGGGCATTAGGTATACACCAAACTATATAAGTGTAAATTTTGGATTGATTAGGTACACTTCTTGGGACACAATATCTCTAAGTATGGTGTTTAAGTGGATCTAGAGAATGTGCAGGAACAAGTTTCTTAGGAGCATCCCAAGAATGTTTTTGATATCCTATGATTTTTGTGGTTAGCTGGATATTATAGAAGATTCATCCAAGACTTTTACCATTTGTCAACGCCACATTTAGGATTTACCAAAAATAGATTAATGTTTGTATGGTCAGAGGATTATGAGAAATCTTTTCAGGAGTTGAAGAAGAATTTGATGCCCGCACCATTTTTGGTTTTACCTGAGTCAGGCGAAGAGTACACGGTGTATTGTTATCCTTCTGGGACATGACATAGATATGTGTTGATGTAAAGGGATAAAGTTGTGGTGTATAGGTTTCAATATCTGAGGCTAAATGAATGAAATTACCCTAAACACGACCATTAGTGGGCAGTGGTGGTATGTGCTTTGAATTTTTGGCGACACTACCTCTTGGGATAAAGGTTTATAGTTTATACATACCACAAGAGCTTTAAGTACATTTTTTCTCAGCATGATTTGAATCAGAAACAGTGGTGATGGGTTGAGTATATATAGTATTTTGATTCAGAGTTGGAATATACACCCGGGAAAGGAAATAATGTGGCTGACACTTTGAGTAGGAAAACTAAGACTCAGATTGTTCATGAATCTAGTGCTGTGTGGAGGATGATGTCGTTGCTAGTTGAGATTCAGGTTGTGGTTCCGGAGAGTCAGGAAAAGATGACACTCTTGTCCATTGCAGTGGATTCTACACTTTTGAGACGGATCAAGGACAAGAAATATAAGGACACAAAGTGCTTTTCCTTGAGGGAAAACTTTGAAGGTGGGGAAAGACCTTCATACTGGAAGATAGATGAGGATGATATCATTTACGTGAAGAATCGGGTTGTTGTTCATACGAGCTTGCGAGAGGAGCCGATACAGGAATTTCATGCTGAAAAATGGTCGGTGCATCTTGGTGTGACCAAAATGTACTGTGACCTATGACCATTGTTTTGGTGGCTAGACATGAAGAAGGAGGCAGCAGAGTTTGTGACTAGATGGTTCACCTGTCAGCAGGTGAAGGCGGAGCATCAATGACTTGGAGGTGTAATGTAACATTTTCCCATTCCAAAATGGAAGTGGGATTACATGGCCATTTTATTTGTGATAGGTACTCAATAAACACTAAGGAATAATGATTCTATTTGGGTCATTATATATTGGCTGACAATGCTAGCACATTTCATGCCTATATGGGAAACTTCTATAGTTGGCCAGTTGGGAGAACTGTATTCACAGAAGATAGTTCAATTTCATGGGGTGCCATGAACTATAGTTTCATATCGTGATTATCATTTTACTTCACTCTTTGGGAATGGATTTAAAAAGGAACTTGGTACAAAAGTTTTATTGAGTATATCTTTCCATAAACAAACAAATGTAAAATAAAAGTGTATTATACAAGTTCTTGAGGATATGTTGAAGGCGTGTGTACTTGACTTTGGTGGTTCGTGGGAGAAGCACCATTATTTAGTAGAGTATTCCTATAACAACAGTTATCGGGAAAATATAGATATGGAACCATATGAGGATTTTTATTGTAGGCCATGTAGATAACCACCATGCTGGATAGAAGCAGGTGATTCATAGTTGTTGGGACCATGTCTCGCACCAGAGACGATAGAGCAGGTTTAGCTGAATCAGAAATGAATGTCTACAGCTCAAAGTAGGAATCAGTCTTATGCTAATAGATGGAGCTGACCCCTAGAGTTTATAGAAGGTGATCACATATTCCTTTATGTTTCACCTAGGAAGGGTCACCGCGGGATACGAAGTCAGGGAATGTTGGCCCCCAGGTTTATTGGACCTTTTGAGATCATGAAGAGAATCGGGCTGGTAGCATACCGATTGGATCTTACATAGAAATATAGTTCTATGCATGATTTTTTCAATGTATCAGAACTATTATGGTATCACCCTGACCCTTGACATTTATTCAATTTGGATGATGTTGAGCTTGAGATAGATGTGTCCTTTAAGGAGCATCAGATATGTATGTTGGTTCTCTATGAGAAGGTGTTGAGGGGGAAGACTGTACCGATAGTTTGTATATTATGGAAACATGGTTGTGTGCAGAAAGAGACATGGGAAAGAGAGGCAGAAATGTAGGCTCAGTGGAACGATCTTTTTAGCTCGCAATCGCAGGGACGGTTGGGAGTCTAGCTCGAGGAGCAGCTCTTATAAGGTGGGGAAATTGTAAGATTCCATTTTTTTTCAATTATCATTTCTTTTTAATCACATATTTTTATAGATTATAAATATTTTATTGGATTAATATAATAATATATTTTTTGGTGAAATAACATAATAAATGATTAGAGGCTCATAAGAAATAATTCCCAATTTATACTTTATAATATTTAAATGTAATTTTTTCAAAGTTAGACACTGAGTAATGAGAGATTTAAAGGCCTGAAAGGCCTCGTCTTAGACGAATTAAATATAAAAATAAAATTATTTTAAATGTGGAATATTTGTGCAAAATATTTATATAAATTAAAAATGGTGCTTCATATAGAAAATCTGAGATCACCTGTATATCTAGAATAGGGTGTTTTTCATCAGCAAAGTATGTCATAAGTTGGCGTTAGACGTTTGGATGTCCTGCTCGTATATTAAAGTTATTAAATAATATTTTATATATTATTTTCTTAAAAATAATTATATATCTCTCAAATGGGCATCATATGGGAAATCTGAGATCACTAATGGGTCCGAAATGATGTGTTTACCCTATACAATGTATAACATCTGTTTGCGTAGAGCATTTAGATGCATCGCACACAAGTAAATATTATCATATTTTAGTTATTTATTTATTCCGTTTTTAAATAGTTAATCATTAATAACACACAAAACATGTATTGTACGAGAAATTTGAGACCAACTATGGGTGAAAATGGGGGGTTTACCCTTGGCAATGTATAATTTTTATTCGCAACATACTTTTAATTAAATTAACAAATTAAAATTGTTTTATTTAATTAAATAATTAAAATAAATAATTAATATGTCGTTTACTCTTCATTCATACCCTACGTATTCCATTTCCTTTTTTTTCCATGGAAGCTTTTGGGAACCTCATTGTGGACCTTTTTAAATGCAAAAATTTTTCAAACAACCTCTATGAGTGAAATAAATAACTCCGCCAACAAGAAACAGATCAAACATGCATCACATGAATAGTTTTAATTTAGGGTTTTTTATTGAATCTGAAAGGTTATAGATCTCTTTCTATAATGCTTAATTTGTTGAGTTGAGGGTTAGATAGGGCTTGTGTGAAATAATCTGGATGATATTTTCATAACGATCCTACATCTTCTTCCATAAAACGACCCGAAGAGTGTGTGCCATTTCCTTTTCCTCTCAACCAGGTGCTCACAACAACTATGTTTCTGTTTTGTTTTTTTATTTATTCTATTTTTTTTTCTCACCCCTATACTATAATTATTTTAAAAAAAAGGATGAAAAAACGAAAAATAAAAGTAAGGATTGTTTTATAATTGATAAATTTGTTTTCGAATTGTGATTATATAGAATTTTTTAAAAAAAATTGTCAATGTATGATTTGATAAAATAATCATTCCACAATTATCATTTTATTGTATTCAATTGATAATATAAAATATACTTATAAAAAATAATATGGAATTATCACAAGATAAATAAATATGATATTATTATAATATATTTATCGGTGGTTGACATGCATTTTTTAGGGTGTTCGTCCATCCTCTTACACACGAACCAGATTGAACCATACATCTAGTTTTGATGTGTGAGTTATATTTGACATAAGGTATGAGGTTTAAAATCCAATCCCACAGTCTCATATTGTTTTTCATGTGCCATTTTAAAAATTTGATGGCGTAAATAATAATTGAGTTTTTTATCAATTAATTAATTGGGTAAATTAATTAATTTGGAAAATGTGATTTTGATAATTTAATTGGATGGAATAAATAATTAAATAATAAATAAATTAATAATATTTTGTGATGATGGATCTTTTGAATTAATTGATGGTCATAATGTGGTTAATTAGTAAGTTATTTTAGATAATTAATTAGCGGTTTTGTTATGCAGATTTTGTGATTAAGGATTTAGTTAAATAGTTTTATTTGAATTAATGAATCAATTGTTGTGGTTAATGGTTGAATTAAATAATCAAAATTTTGAATGATAATTATAATGAAAGGTAAATGTTTATTAAACATTCAATGATTTTGTATATGTGAAATAGATATTTGATCGAGAAAGGGTTGAGGGACATGGACTGATGATCTAAATACCCACATGTGTTCTAGAAATGGCGCTCTAGAACTAATGACATGAATGAAATTATTATTTAATGGGATAAGGACTGATGCTCCAAATACCCTTGGGGTTGTGAGATAGGGATTGACACTCCAAATACTCACATGTGTGCTAGACATGGTGTTCTACCCTCCTTCATTTATTTTTTTCTATGGTTTATTTTGACTATTTAGAAATTGAATATTGTGACATAATGATTTTGAATTGAACAGTGGAAATGTTTATGACTTTGGCACAGGCCTAAGAGGGAATTTTGGTTTGGGTTTCCTCGGGAACATGGAAGATTATGTTATTAAATAAACGATAATTGGATAAATATAAATGGTTTCCTATATTTTATGATTTTAATATTAATAAATCTATATACACTGCTTCTTACTGGATTTGTTTTTGACACTGTTTGTTGTGACATACTGATTCATACTCACACCCTACTCAGGCTGACTAATTTTTATCCGAATAGACTTTGTTGTTGCTGGACAGGGCAAGGGAAAGATCCCAGGTTTAGATTTCTAGTTACGGATGGATCTTGGTTGAGGGAACCAGACATGGTTTGGAACCCGCTTGGGAGTCGCTAGCCTCTTACATCCAGTTTTTTTAGACACTTGATACATATATATAGACATTACATGTTGTTAGTTGAGTATTTTATTTCCTATCCTGGTTAATATTGTTACATTTGGTTTGTATAAATATATATGCTCCCAATATTCCTTGTTTACATCCACTAGTAATTATACTCTAATAAAAGAGGGAATAGTCTCCCCACGACCAACTTACCGTACCCTCGTTGTTTATCAGCAGCCTATGGCATATGGATAGACACGCCTGAGGTCATGTGGAGAACTGAATCGGGGCCCTGTTGTGTGTCACTCGAATCGGGACGTTACAAAAAGGAACTATTTCTCCGTGAAAATCACCTTAAAATTTCAATATTCCTTACATTCTATTTATTCATCATCTTTAGAGTTTTGGATCAATATCCACCATTGATCTTCAAATCCTTTATCACAATGCATTGACAGAATAACCATCTCACTTTAAACACATCCAAAATATGGAATATCTTTTCAAGAAAATTAATATATTTCTCAACTTCCAATGGATAGATGGATCCAACAAAATATGTATATTATATCCCCTAAAGTGATTCAATATTTTAGAATCATGATATAGAACAAAATTTTCATCCATATAGAAAATATTTTACATTATAACCAGTGATTAATTACCAAATAAATCCTTGATTTTCTCAATTTCGACACTAGATATTTTGTTTTTTTAGTAGGAATATCCCAAAATTATCTACAAGTTTTTATTACCTTTATTCCATTAGTATCTATTACTAAATAATGGCACATAATATGTTAGATCATAACCATCATTAATTTTTATCCATAAAATAATATCCTTAAAAAGGGAAATGTTCTCAAATACTATAATGAATTATCATAATTCTCTTATTTAAAATATATTTCCCATTGTTTCTAATAAACATCATGTGATACATACCATTACATCCTTAACTCTAATATCCTAGGGATGGTTTATAATACATTACATTTTCATAGAGACACGAGATCTCATTACATGAGATCATTCAATTTAGTAGCCTTGGAAAAATAGATACATAAATGATTCAAATTTTATATTATAGATATAAAATACATAACATATTAAAAAACAGTATCATATCCTTGATATTATTCATAATATTCAGAATAATATACCATGGAAAAGAAAAAAATAAAAGTGTGAACATAGATGATCAGTAAGGGATTACTAAAGAATATTTCATGCACATGTACGCATCTTTCAGTCGGGACACTGGGCATGGACTTTGCTCTTCAATATGGGTGATGGTGAGCCCCATTATTTCTGTTATACAACCATTTTCCCGATGGATAGTGGGGAAAGGCTAAATCTCATTCTGTAACCAAAATTGCAGAGGATATATACTCGGATTCCTAGGCTGCCCGGTACCTGATATCATCTTCAGGGAAGTGTGATGGTTTCCTGTGCTTGTTGACATGGTGTTGGATAAGGAGATGCAAGAGATTCTCAGTCTCATCGAGATGAATGAAGAGGAGGACCAGTGCACCTTCACTGTTTCCTCATCGGGCTAGTTCCCATCCAAAGACATTCGCCACATTGTACATATCCAGGTGCATAATGGTAGGTGGGACAAGACCATTTGGGTGAAAAATATTCCCACCAAATATAACTTCTTCACATGGAGGATAAAGAACAGTGCTCTCCCGACTGATGACAATGTCTGTAGGTGTGGTATTCATTTGGAATCCAGGTGTCTGTGCTGCACTATTCACAGTGAGGAATCCATTGCACATCTGTTTTTTGGTACTGAATGGGCCAGTGAGGTATGGAAGGTTATTGGGGAATTCATGGCATTCCATACCTTGACTGGGGATAGCCAACCCTCTATTGATAGATGGTTCCAAGGTACAGGGCATGGGGGCCATGAGAGGGTGGCACATTCGGTGGTGATTCATGAGGGGTGGTGGTGTATTTGGAAGGCACGTAACAAGTCGAGGCATGAGGGAGGGTAGGTGACAAGCTGAAATATCATCACAAGCGCTAGGAATTTATTGATTGATTTTAATAAGGCCGTTGGATCTTGGAATAATACACCATCTATGTAATGATTTCATCTAGGTGTCGAGTGGTCCCTATGTCCAGTAGCAGGAGGGGTGAATGGGTTTTCTGGCGGATTCCTACCGCAGGTTTAAAGATGAGAAAAGATGGTTCGTGTGTATTGGGGTATGCACGAGGAGATGGGGTGGTGCGTGATAGTAGTGGATCAGTCTACATGGCGTTCTCATCCAAATTTGGTTTGGGGTATTACCTTCAGGCGGAGGCATTGGTAATGCAGATTGGTATGGCGTTATGTAGGCAAAAAGGGTTAGAAATGTCTGAAGCAGAGATAGACTCTATGATTGTTCACAATGCCTTGAAAGGATACGGTGACATTCCTTTGTCCATTTCCTATGTTATCAGAAAATGCATAAATGGGCTTAATAGCAATGTTCATGTGCTTCATACATGGAGGGAGGGGAATAAGGTAACTAACTACTTGGATTCAGTGGAGGTTTCCTGCACGACGGAGGTGTTTCTTCACAATTTAGTCAGCATAAAGACAGAGGGGGTCAACATTATTAAGGGGGATGTGTTCAGTCTACATTATTTTAGTCCTCCTTAGCTAAGGCAGGGACATTGAGGAGGAGGGGATGGGCCCTCTGGAGTCTTTTTTGTTTCCTTCTTTGATTCTGCTAGTCATTAATAAATAAAACAATATGATGATGATGATCAAGGGCCTATATAATTTCAGGAACCACCCATCACTACAATTCCATAAGATTCATCATATATCAAATGAATAATTTAATTCCCGAAAAATATTCCTTATCAATGTATTTCTATATTCAATAAAGAATATCGATTATCATTAATTACCCAGTCAGCAATAGATCATTAAAAGTTAAATACTCTACATATAAATGGTATATAGTTTAGGAAATTATATATCCATGATAAAATGAATATTTATATTTAAGATAAATGTGATTTAAAGTGAATAATTATCATTAATACACAAAAGGGACAATATATACACACTATAAAAGAAATTAGGCCAATAAAATTTAAATATCCATTAATGAAATGAAATTGAAAAGAAGTCCCCTTAAAAAATGTTTTCTTATATTTTAAAGTTCTTAAACCTCTTGTATAATAATTTTTGGTTTATTATAATTATAGAAGAAAACCATATACATATCTATAATATCATATAAAAACCATTTATAATATTTTATCACACAATTATTTACAATTCTTTAATATTATTTTTTTTCTGGTGTTAGGTGCTTCTTTTTATGTTTTTCTAAATTTGGTAGTTCAGACCATTGTAATTTGAATATTATTACATAATATCCATAATTTTATTCATAATATAAAATACATATATATTATATATTTTTTAGTTTCACACATAAAAAATAGAGATATAAAATTGAATTACGCCATTCATGGGGATGATAGGCTATACATATGAATGAATGTTGTTTTCATTTTTTGAAGGATGGAAAGAAGGAAAGGTAAATAAAAATGAATCTTTCCATAACTATTATTATAACATATATATAAAATATATTCATCAAATCAATCCTTATTACAATCCTTGTGAGGAATAAATAAAAATAATAATCACATAATTTCCTAGAGGTAGTAGTCTACATGTACGCATAAGCAGCAATATCATTTTCCATTGCATTAGAAGGTAAGAAGGTATATATGATGCGAGGACTGAAAATTCGCGGTTGGTAAATGTTCCCACTTGTAACCAATTTGAAGGTCTGATGATTGAGAAGGTCTACCCTATAGGGGAAGGATTGCAAGTGAATGAGCCCACCAATGTCTAGCATGACTCCTTTTTTCATCCTATAATAACTGTTGAGGATACAATGCGGAAGACGCCCCATGATGCTCATAGAAATGAGGTGCCCCTTCAATGTATCACTCTAATTAATACTAATAGGCAAACACAATCAATGGGAGGAGGGATTTTTCATTCTTTTTAACATATTTTTATAGGAGGGATTGATGGATGCCAAATTCTTGACTCTATGAACCTGAATGAAAAATGGTGAAATATATCTAATTGTTACAAAGATAACACTAGTCTGGTCTCCAGACTATCTTATAGTGATATTCTTCAATGTGACAAAAAATATGATGTATGTATGTGAAGGTGGTATGACTACTCCACCGAAGGGAAGGTTGAGGAAAGATTATTCTTACCTGCCGAATCCAGTGGCTACTAGATCATCCTCCAAAAGGGGAATTTTTTTCGAGGTTGTCTCTAGTGTAAAAAGGGGTATGAAATCTTATAAGGAGTTTATTTATTTAGAGAGGTTGTGTCATGGAATGAATTATGAAAAGGTTCTGAAGCACCATGAAAGTTCAGAGTGGGAATCATCTAATGCAGATTAAGCAATCTATCATGGATGTAGTGAAAGGCTTGATTTTTATGATCTGTAGTTGTTTTTTATATAGTGATGAAATTTTATTTTATTTTAATAAATTTATAGAGGTTTTACTCTGAATGAGATTTTGTGTTAATGATTTTTTTAGAGCTTGAAAAAGGATTGTGTTATTGTTGCATATGAATTTCTAGAAATTATTAGTTTACTAAAATCAAAAAAAAAACTATCCACCTGAAATAAAATAATTTATATTTAAATAGAAAATTCATATTTGAAAATATCCTATGTGTATCTCTATGTAAAAAAATTAAAGATAATAATATAAGAAGAAATATATTTTTAACAATAGTTTATATAAAATAATGAAAAGGGTTTAAATTGTGGATAAATAAAAAAGCTATATATATTAGAATTTTGGATAATTATGAATGACATATATTCATGAAATAAAACTAATTAATTTTTATAGTCATTATTCAGTTCTTATAGTTTTATTTTTATCCTTAATAACCCAATTTAATCATTAGTGTGATAATAAAATTACAAAATTTACTATTCATCATTTACAAAAATAATAGTGGAATATTTAAGAAAATTGGAAATAATAATTCAAAATATGAAATAAGTTTTTCAGAATTCAGTTAATATACTTGGAATAAAATACTTTTAATATAAATGTGTAAAATGAAACGAAAAATTGCTTTTAGAAAAATGCATTTTCAGTCCAAAAAATCCACTTCTTCCAAAATCTTAAATAATTATGATTCAAATGAATTTAGTTATTTAATATCTAATTAAAAAATAGAAATTATAATTTATATCAAAATGATATCATATTGAGACTAATTTACTAGAAAGAAAATGATAGTTTTATAAAAGTCATTATTTTTTACTATTCACTAAATATCATTCTTTAAAAAATTGCAATATTCAACCATATTTAATTTTGAAATGTTGATTTAACAAATGATACCATTTTAATAAAATAAAATTTCTAAAATTTCAAGAAATAAATTATAATTATATTCTCACTAAAATCAATAAAAATTATTTTTAGTGAAAGATTGTTTTTAATGTATAAATTGGCTTTAATAAAAATTGTGTTCTTATTTCCTAAAAAATAATAAATAAATTTTCTTTGAGTTTTACAATCATATATATTTCATAATGTATCTAATCCTATTAATACCCACCAATCTAAAAACTATGTTATAATGTTCATATTTAAATGATAATATTTTTTCGTCTCTTTTGGCTCCGTGTTGCGTGTTGTATACACTATCAAACACCATTTCCTTTAAAATATTAGAATAATACAGTAATAAAACAAAAAAATAACATAAATCTCTGAATTCATACAAAAAAATTATACATTGAATTATGTGATGGCATATTAGAGAAAAAGTCAATTTTGTGGTGTCATTTTCCCGGAATGAACCGAAATGATCATTTCATATTTAAAATTGAAAAAACGTATGTTTATTAGTTAAATCCAAATAAAAATTTTTCATAATGATTTAAAATTATAATTAAACCATTTATTTATATTTTTTTTTATTTTTATGAGCATGTGACTTGTAAATCTGACGCACACTCTTCCTGAAATGACTGAATATATGATATTTAAGGGGTTGACACCCATTTAAAATGTTCATTTGGGGGGTCAAAAAAAAACATAATGATACAATGAAATTAAATTAAAGGTTAATTTTGAGATGTTCGAATAGGAAGAACATCTATCTAATTTGGTGTTTCCCAAAAATGACATAAACGAACTTTTTTTTGTTTTAAAACACAAAAACATGAATTTAATAGTAAGATCCATATAAAAAGAAATTAGAATGATGTAAAATAATTTTAAAACCCTGTTATTAATATTCTAGAAGTGTAAAATAATAATTCACATAAATTAAACATGTATTCTTCTAAGAATTACCTAATATTAAGTTTTAATGGTTTAACACCCTTTGAAAAAATTAGGTCATAAGGTATAATCAACTAAACAACCTATGAATGTCATGAAATTTGAAGGAAACAATTATATAGTGAAATTTGAAATGGTAGTGTAGATAGAATGCCAATCTTTAGTACCATTTTCCTGGGATGGCCCGAAATTCACTTTTTTTGTTTCAAAACACTAAAATAATCCTTTAATAGTTTAATCCATAGAAAATGGCCATGTAATTATGTGAAATCATAGTTAAAATATTTTTTTTGTTTAAGGGTAGAAAACAAATCAATCAAACATGGGGTTTTCATAGAGTGATCAAATAATTTTATTTAAGGTTTTTTTCCTTTTAAAAACATGTGCAAGGTGTCAAAACTAACCGAATGACCTCTAAATGAGGTGAAATTAGATTATAACAACAATAAAATGAATTTTGACACGGTCAGGAAGAAAAAATGTCAAACTAAGGCATCATTTTTTTCAATATGACTTAAAACACACTCTTATTAATTATAATAATAAAATGTCTGTTTAACAGGTAGATCCATATAAAACAATCTAGGAATGATAATAAATCATTGGATAACTGTGTTATTTTTTTGTGTGAAATGTATGAGTAGATGAAACATCATTATAAAATTTTATCTTCCCAGAATGTCTGAATATGGGGTTTTGAAGGATTCAAGACCTTTATAAAGATGCATCCTAGGGTCGAAATCATTTGAATTTCCTCTTAATTCCATTAAATCTGTGAAAAACAACCGTACGGTTAATTACAAGATGGCGGGGTAGAGAAAATTTGATTCGACATGTCATTTCCTTAGGATGACCTGAAACAAACTTTTGATGTTTTAAAACACCAAAACATGAATTTAATAATTAGATTCATAGAAAATGATATCCAAATAATTTAAAATCATAGAAAAATCAGGTCATTATTATTTTTGTTGTGTACAAGTCGATGCTATTCTAATAGAACATGCGGTTTATCTGAAATGTCCACGTATGATGTTTTTAATGGTCTCATTTACATTAAAAATATGTTTTAGGGAATCGAACCCAATTTAATGGCCAATTAATTTCATTAAATAAAAAAACTATTTTATTCTGAAATGTGAAATGTTGATTTTGATTGAACATCTATATAAGATCTTGTTTGGATGAAATGACACGAAACCTACTTTTTTTTGTTTTTAAACAAAAAAACATATTTATAACTATCAAATATATATATAACGACAAAAAATGATGTGAAATCATAATGAACCCATGTTTTTATAGTTTTTATGTGTACAAGTAGATGGCGCATAAGTTTGACATTTTTGTATTTCTGTAACAAATGAATTTGTGGTTTTTGAATGTTTAAAACCAATTAAAAAAATTTATTTGGAGGGGGAATAAACCAAATGAACTATAAATTTCATTAACTCAGATTAAAATAATTTTAGAGTCAAATTATAGATGTTCAAGTAGAAAAATATTTAATCCGAGGTTCTATTTCCATGGGATAACTCGAAACACACATTTGATTTTTTGAAACTCCATAATATTCTTTTAAAATTAAAATCCATAAAAAAACCTTGGAATGATGTAAAATCATAGGAAAACCTTATTATTATTAACTTTAATTTTTTTCAGAAGATCAAATGTTCGCTGATTTTATGGTCCTCCTGGAAAAACTGAAAATTTGTTTCTTAATGGTTTGATTTCCATTAAGAACATGATTCGTGGGACGAAAACCAACCAAAAGTCCTCCAAAATAGATGAAATAAGATGAAAGAAATTGTAAAGAAAAATTTGAAATTTTTAAGGAGATTAAATATCAATATGAGGTGTTTATTAGTTGAGATAACCTGAAACATATTTTTTTATAAAAAAACTAAAATATTCCTTCTACAATTATATTAATAGAAAATGACAGCAGAATAATGTGAAAAAACATGAAAGCTATGTAATTATTATTTTTGATGTATATGAGTGGATGAAACATTATTAAAACCTATGATCTTCTCATAATTACCAAATACATATTTTTTAATGTTTGTTTCCCTTAAAAATGAGTCATTAGGTCAAAACCAACTGAACAACATCCAAAGACCATCAAATAAAACAGTAACAATTATATACTGAATGGTGAGATGTTCAATTTTATGGAAAATAAATCTAGGGTGTTCATCCCCTTAGATAACCGGAAGACACTTTTTTGTTTAAAAATTCCAAGACATACAATTATTAGTCACATACATAAAAAAATGAATGATGTGAAATCATATTAAAACTATGTTATTATTATGTGGGGTGTATAGGAGTCACAAAATGTCAATTAAATGTGTGGTTTTCTTGAATTGAAAGAATATGTGGGTTTTAAGGGTTGTATTCCCTTAACAACATACATCTTGTGGTCAAACCAACCGAAAAACCTCAGAATATAGTTAAATAAAAAAAATGAATAGTGAATTTTGAGATGGTTAAGTCGAAAAAATGTCAATATGAGGTACCATTTCCCTATGATGACCCAAAACTCGATTTTGTAGTTTTAAAAGGTCAAAATGTGAATTTAATAGTCAGATCCAAATAAAATTTCCTCAAAATTATTTGAAGTCTTATAAAAACTTTTTTATTTTTGTTATATTTGTACGGGTAGAAGAAACCTAAATAGAATGTGTGGAGTGAGTAGAACGACCTAATATGCATTTTTTTAAAGTTTTGACTCCCTTAAAAAATCTGTATCAAGGGGTAAAAAACAAACAAAACAACCTCAATCTTTTTTTATCAAATGAAAAAACTATATTATGAAATGTGAAATTTTCAAGTAGATGAAACATCAATTCAATGTGTCGTTTAGATGGAATGACCCAAAACACATTTTATTGTTATAAAATAAAAAATTGTGTGTTTAAAAATCATATACATAATTGAAAACCTCAAAATTATGTGAAATATTCATAAAACTGTGTTATTATTTTTTATGTATATGAGAATAAGTCAGGTGCAACACCTTGAGATAAATAATTTGATTTCTTTGTTATCTTGTGCTGCACCCAACAGTGAGCTTAAAGGAACAACGTAACATTTTTAAAATATTATGTGTCAACTATCACCGACCCATTTGATTCGTGGGTACAAATATTAATATCTAAATTATAAAAAATATAAGGTTCATATATATAGAAAATATATTCATGATTTATCAATTGGATATAGTTAACTGGGAATATTATTTTAAAATAAAAGTGACTTTGTTTTCTGAATACATTGTTTTATGTGTACAATGAATTATATATCAATTTATCACTATTAGGAACTAATTTTAAATAAACATATATATTATTTACTTCATTAAATGATCTAATCATTTTAAAAATATTTTTCTAATCCAAGGAT
Organism: Viscum album; assembly: GCA_963277665.1. Lineage (NCBI taxonomy): Eukaryota > Viridiplantae > Streptophyta > Magnoliopsida > Santalales > Viscaceae > Viscum > Viscum album. The sequence goes on from OY728158.1 coordinate 698,374,722, forward strand.
AATAATAAATCAAATTTTAAACCTAAAAATTTATTTTTCTTGAAAAGTGGGTTTGTCACATTTTGGGAACTTAATTTATAATTAATTTTTTTAAATTATAAAAACTGAATTAGATAAAATTAATTAGATATTTATAATAAATTGGAAAAAATTTGGTCATTAAATCCCTTTTTTAGTTAATATGAATAGTAACTGTGGAAAATTTTATTACCATAGTAAAGGGTAAATTGGGTTAATCTGGATTATGAATATGTGGTTAGACCTTGTGTTTTCATCAGAATCCTAGTTGTATGAATTAAATTATAATCTTGACACTATTTTTTTAAAATTGAGTTATTTAGTGGAATCTTTTCCCTGAAAATGGCCTATAAATTATTTTAACCAATGGAAGTGACAAAATGTCACTCTCTTGGTTTTAAATTTCATTTACATGTTCTCATAGGGAAAAAAGATAGTTATCAATGAATATTGTTTATAATTTTGTTAATATTGAAATTATATTAATTTATTTGTAATTTTTTTTGGAATTAAATAATTACCTTAAACAGTTAGACAACACTATTGCATTGTTTATTTATTTAATGAAGAAAAATAAATGATATTACAAATATTAAAGTTATTATAATTTGAAAAATTAAGGTGATCCAAAAAAATTATATATGACCATGACATTTTTGGGTTGTGTTAAAAAAATGTTTTGATATTTATTTTTTTATTTATGTTTATAAATTTAATGAAATTAGTAATATGAAAATTTAAACTCACGCTAGTTTTCTTAAATAATGTTTTATTAAATTATTAAAAATCACAAAAATATATAATAATTACAATAGGCATAATATAATCTATAAAATATCATTCCATTTCCACATGTGATTTAATAGTTACCTTATATGTCAAATTATAACCATTTAATTGGGAAAAATATGTTACTGTGGTTAATGTTAAAATAGGTTAATTTAGGGGTTAAACCAAAAGTTATGGTTTAAAATGACATTGAGAGCTGTCAAAATTTTGCTTTCTGAGGATATTTAAACCATAAAATACCATATGATGTAATTAATGACCATTTTGAAGTATTTTTTATATAGAAATATTTTATTAAATTTTATTATTTTGATAAATTCCAAATGCTCCCCTCCCCTCAATAATAAAAGGATACCTCCTCCATTACTTTATTACACCACATTAAGACTTATATATTGACCATAATCTACCAAAACCTCTTCTAAAATTCCATAGACACATTCTATTGGTGAATTTCTTCACAAAATTGAAACTATAGAGCAATCATAAGAGATTTAATATAGTCTTTTTGAAGAAGAGTTAATCACTCTAACTGACCAGTTTCTTTTTTTACTATTCATTAGCACCAATAAATCTATGATATTTATCATAAAATAATAAATTAGGTTTACATAATATTATCAAATGTTATTATGATTATTAAAACACAATTTCAAACCCTATTTCCCATTAAACAAGACATGACTGTATCTCTCAGGTGTACGCACGACTTACTATCTCCACATAGCGATGCAATTAATTTTTCGTTACAATATTTTATCGATGGAAATTATTATGTATTTAATGTTCATATTTGATATTTATGAAATAAATATATTTGTTTAATGATATTATCATGTCTACCATCTTACCATTTCATCTTTTGGGAAATGATAACGGTGCTCATGCGTACGTATGGACAACCATCTCTACGATGCAACATGATTCGTTGTTATTTATTTTTACCGTTAATGGTAACAAGGGGGAATTTCATGAATATATATATATATAAATGATATTAATGATAAAATAGTTATTCTATAAAGGTGGTTATTATTCACCTTTCATTCATTCAACCAACTAAAAAATGGAATCAATGTTTATGCGTATGTACGACCAACCATCTTAGTGAAGAGTGAATTTAATTTTTTCCATAATTTTTTTGACTGATTATAAATATATATATATAATGAGTAAATATTATTTTCATATCATGAATAAAATTATATAAATTAGGGTACAATATAAGCACCAGTACCACTGAACTGAAACATGCTTGGAAAAATAAGCAGTTATCACCTAGATCTGTGATTTTAATAAGAAAAATATTAATGAATGGGTGATAATATATACGGTAATAAAAAAATTATAATAAATAAAAATTCATCATAAATGATTATTTAATCTGAATACGTAAAACATAGATTTTTAAGGGTTTATTTTAAAATCTCACTAGTATTTAGGATTGTTAATTTTTAAGTATCCATTATGGAATATTTCTCATCTATGATCATGTTTTCTAAAATAATATTTCCAAAAAGTTTTTACTATACTCACACAATAATTGAAAATAATTTCTATCAGTGTTTTATTTTTTTAAAAAATTAGAAATCATTTTTTTTTATTATTCAAATGAAGTAATTTGTGACTTTTCCAAAAAATACGAAAGAAATGTTTTTTAAAATTTTACAGAATGATCGTATTTTCAAATCATCATGATACCCTATTGGTTTTAATCTTACATTAAAATCATAAAAAGTTATTTTTAATGAAATTTTATTCATCTAAAAGTGCTCCATTTTTTAATAAGAAATGATTTTAAAATGGAAATTTTATTTTCCTCAACAATGATTCCAAGTGATCTTTCAAAATAATTTTCCATCTAAGATGAAACAATTTAATGTTATGTATAATATAATGGGGATATCCTTTAAGGATTCCATACTTTTTATTTCTTTAAATGGTAAATGTTTCTGAGGAAAATGATAAATATTTATGAAACCAAATTATTTATATGGTTTCTAATATGATGAATTTTTTATAATCACAAGCACACATATATATGATTTTAATTATTTGAATGGTGATACCTATATCACCCTCAAATTAATTATGCAAAGTATTAAATCTCATGATATAATAATAGGAAACAAGTTGATTAGCTTGATCCATTTTGGGAAATAGGTGATGATGCCTTATCAAAAAGACTTGTTAGTAAACCTTGAAAAATAAAATGGGTTTTATACTTATAATTATACCACAAACAGTGGTGACATGATATTGTGGTGTATGATTGAGTTATGATTAATTCACATTTTTATGATTAATTTATATTAAAATTTTATTTTTTTATTCCATGACTCATGTTTATGATCTTTTTTAGATTGGGTATGAACATTTAAGTCATGGTTAAGATATCATTCCATTATGATTTCTTATAATACTTAATTGATATCTCCCATGTTTACCCATACCATGCATCTGAGATCACCCTTTTATTAGGTTTCCTTTCACTATATTATGAAGAATGTTTTAGTTAGGTTATGCCTATGATGGGTACTATATGTTAAGATATTTATAGTAGATGTTTATGATCTTTTAAGAAATAAGAATATTTTATACATAATCCCCAAATTATCGAAAACCTTGTGATTCTTTCATTGATGGTATTGTTACATATTGAATATTCATTTTAGTTGATTTAATATTTGTAAATAAAATGATTTTTCCATTATAATTGGTATCATAATATGGTATGGTTAATCATTGAATATCAGGGTTATAAAAATTCAATAAAAACATTCGATAGAGTCTTAATTATTGGATAAAACCCTAATGTTTTGGTAATGATTATAAATTATCACCATAATACTTTTTTTTCAAAAAAATCAACTTTTGGGTAGTTGGGAACCATACGAGAAAGAGCCACCAGTTCACGCCAAAAAACCCCCTATCCATCATCCAAAATTCAAACTAGAAGATTCAAATTTCAAAAACAAAATTCAGACAAACTGCACAATTCAGCTTCAAACCACGAGCTACCCACATCAATCCTCATCACGGGGAGACCACTAATCTCACCCACTGCCATCATCAAAACACCGTACGAGCATCATAGAACCTTCACAACCATCACAACTTCACGTTATCAATAGAAATCGTCCTCATCGCCTTAGCATCGCCGACTGTATCTCCGAATACCACCTCCAGAATGATGAAACCCGTCACAGTAGCATTGCATCATCCCCAATAACCAAATCATTGTCTTCATCATCACCAGAACCAAAACACAACTTTGTCGTCCCCGATTGAAATTTCATCACCGTCAACCTCCTGAAGCCACCCCTTTAGATTTACATCACAAAGGACCTTGAAGACCTCCACGCATCTCTACCTTGGAGAGAATGGTGGCCTCCTGGAACCAGAGCAGAGAAAAATAAGGACTTTGCAATATGAAATACGGTAAGAACCATTGAGAACAGTCGATGCTGAAGAGATCCAACCTCGTTGCCACCACGACATCCAAAATTGAAATAGAAATGAAAAGAAACGAAACCAGAAACCAAAACAGATTTTCCACCGAACAGATATTAAACATAATAAGGAATCATAGAACAACAAAAAAAACCATCACCCAAAACCTTGAGGAAGAATCACTAAGAGGTCTAAGAAACCAAAAACCTACTTCACTGGAGAAAATCGACCCAACCCGCACAAGGAGCAAAGGCCACTGAGCTTCACATCCCAATAAATCATAGTTTCCCACGTGCCAGATCTGACTAGGAGAGGCGTAGAGGAACCCGAAGTCAGAACATGGATTTAGCGTCAGAGGGATCCGAAAACCCGCATTGATGAAGTGGCAGAAGTCTCGAAACAGTCTGGCTCCAATAGAACCTGAAAACCATTCGTCCGCCGAACCACAAAAACCCAAAGCCTCTTTGGGTCCTCCGCTCTATTTCCAACTAGGATAGGAATAGAGAATCGTGAGGCCAGAGCAGGATAGGGCGGCCGAGGGCTTCCGCAGCACACCAGTGAACAAAAAGGATGAAGAAAAGTAGGAAGGAGGAATGATGGAGAAGGAAAAGAAGGAACGATCCTCGCGGCCGAGAGGGTCTCGGAAAACCCTAGGGGAGGAGCCTCTGAGAGTGAGATTCTCTAGGCGAATGCGGTTCCATATTTTAAATTACATAGTTTAAACCTAAGGAGTAATAAAATGTGTCACCATTTATAATGTCTATAAATAATTAGTCACAAATATTTTGTTTTCCACTATGATTATTGTTTATCACACTCTGTTTTTTTTGTTTTATTCAATAGATATAACCCAAAGGAATCATGTTAATGATGAATGTGATGGAAAATGAAATTATTTACCACCTAATAAACCTAATGTTATGGGTGATAGAATATTGAATCATGAAAATATGATCATATAACATTATCGTGAGATAAATGATTCCTTATTTCCCAATGATAAAAGGTTGAAAAAATATAATTGTGAATATTTCATGATGAAACATCCACAGTATTTTAGTGGGTTTATAATCCACTAGTGGATGAGAGATGGTTCAACACCATTGAGAAAATATTTTTTTTCCATCAACGATCATGACAAGAAAAAGTTATCCTAGCTATTTATCATCTAGATGCCAAAAGAAATAAATGGTGGAATCTAGTCAAGAATATATGGAATGTGGAATTAATAGAATCCATGTAATGGGATGAGTATGAGGGGGAATTATTCCATAATAAATTTACTTATATTCTACATTTAAAGACAAAAAATAAATGTATAGATCTTAATCAGTAGGAAAAAAATCCATTAGTACATTTGAAGAAATTTTTACAATCCATTAAATGTATTCTCATTGATTAATTATCATCCCTAAAAGTAGATTTTATCAATTCATTGGTGAACTAAAAAAAATTATCTGAAATAAATTAGCTACAAGATACATTAGTAGATTTTAATAATTAATTTTTTCTACACTTAAAGTAGAAATGGAAATTGGATAGCCCCAATATTTCTATAATTTTTATATGAAAATATATTTTTAATGATATTAAAATTAAATAAATAACTTGGTTTAAAAAAATTATATTCACATAATTTCCATTAATGTTGTAATAAACATCAAGGGATAGGTTTTAATATAACATAGAGGTTTCTTAAAGGTGGGAAGGCGGGTCATAAATCCCATGAATATCGAAAAGTGATGAATTTTCCAGTTAATGAAATGAAGAAAAATAATGCACCAACTAAAGCCCCACCAACAACCTAATAAATCAAATGAAATATCTATGGATATTATTTTAATCATTTCATATATATTATGATTTTTTAGGATCATATTCATAAACCTATTAATCCAAACGATGAAGGGAAACCTCACTCAATCACGATTTCCAAAGTGAGTTATGAAAATAATGTGGAGAAATGTAGACTAATCATTCTATATAGAACCAAAAATTCATTATTTGATGTTAGATCCAGAAAGTCATTTATTTATGCCTAGTTATTTAAGGGTATCACCACATCAAATCCAAAATTAGATTTTTAGTTGGCTATAAACAAATTCAAATGGCACAACAATCACATCTATGGTTTATTGTTCTTCTCATATTGACATTTTTTGGAATGTTCTTTAGAAAATCTTATTGTTATCTCTTTTGTTGAATTTTATGTGGTTCTTGTAATGGATTTTCATTCTCTATATAAACCCCATATTAATTTATGAAAAAGGGAAGTCACATTTCCTATTTTTAATGAACCTATTTTTATTTATTTATGTAAGGATGAATATGAAAATATGATATAAATTCCATCTATATTGTGTGTCTTAATTCTTATAAATGAAGGACATCTATCTAAAATGGTTGGGAAAAAACTCATCATTAATGATACATAAGTTTATGCGAGTTTATTGATGCCTTACTAGAATAATAGTATGGTATTCCACTTAATTTTGAAGTTGAATTTTCAATATAAATCATACATAGTTCTATGACACCTTGAAACACTCTATATAGAACGAACACAATTGAATTACAAGAATTTAATAAGAAACTCCAAGAGAATCATGATAATGGATTAATATATACTAGTGAATCACCTCATAGTGCAATTTTTTTAGCTAAGAAGAATGATTGACCAATGCGACTCTACATTCATTATCAAAAACTTAACAGAACTATTATCAAGAATAAGTATCCTCTTCCCCATATTGAAGACTTATTTGATGAAGTGAGTAGATCTCAATATGATTCCAATATTGATCATTTTTTTGGATATCATAAATTGACTGTCAAGAGGGTTGATATACCCAATATGACATTTTGAACAAGGTATAGACACTATGAATTTATATCTATACCTTTTGGTCATACCAATTCCTTTTCAATCTTGATAGAATTAATGAATAGTGTCTTTAGATACTTTCTTGATTATTTTGTTGTAGTATTTATAGAAAATATTCTTGTGTATTCAAAAAGATATAAACATTCCCTAAAAATATCATTAGAGACTATTGAGTATTAGGATTGATCAATATATTAATACCCCGTGATATAAAACATGGTGGTATTTTCCTTGATCCTAGAGGACTACACTAGCTTATCTATGATGATCTTAAAAAAATATCCAATATTTATGGATTTACAAAATATGGACCTAGAAATAATAAAATAAGGGGGAAAGTATTATTTGGATAAAATTAATGTTCAAAATTCTATCCATGTGAAGATTAAAATGTAATATAATAAATATATAGAGCTATAAAATAAGATGATAAATCAATTCAAGTTTAACTGTTATTTCAATGGGATAATAAGGTACAAGAACCATGTACATGTTCTTTCCATAACAAATTGGAATAAGGATCTATTGTATAAGGGTTATATTTTAACAACATTTATTCATCCTGGCTGTAAAAAAATATATATTATGACTTGAAAAGGTATTTCTATTGGTATTGAATGAAGATAAATATTATAGGTTATATTTCTTGGTGAAAGGTTTGTCATATATTTAAGGTTGAATGGAATATGACTAAGAGGATTTTACAACTATTTACCCTACCGAAATAGAAATTTAAAAAAACACCATCGATTTGGTCATTAGACATCCAAAAACATCTAAAATACTTAATTCTATATGTGTTATATTCAACACCTTACAAATTCAACACACATCATTTTTATCGAATAATATTTTTCTCTTGGTCAGCAATATAGAATATATATTATGAAAGTCATAAGATTTCATGGAGTACATCTTTCCATTATATCTAATCTGAATCTAAGTATTACCTCAATGTTTTGAAGAAGTATTATAAAGTCTTTAGATAGAGAGAATGTTTCATCACAACATATCATCCCTAGGCATATTTTTAGTGTGATAGGTCCATTCAAATTATATAATACATTTTGAGATATTTCACTAAGTATTTCAAGTGTTATTGGGATCAAAACATTTATTTGAAAAAAATTTCTTATAACAATATATTTCCCTCTACCATTTAGATGTGAATTTATGAAGACCTATATGTTAAGAAGTATGCAACTCTGACATAATATAATGATCATGGATAAAGATATATATTGGGACCTGATGTTGAAAAGGAAGTGGAAGAGAAGTTTAGATCCTTTCAACAGAACATATAAGTATATCATAGCTGAAAAAAAGTTATGCTGAGAAGAATCATAAATATATAGAGTTTGAAGAGGGTTAAAATCTATTAATATAAATATATCCTTAAAATAGAGTAATTAGATATAGAAAAAAGGGATGATAATCCCTAGGCATTCCTGTTCTTTTAAAATTATTGATTATATTGGGAAGGTAGCTTATTGATTTGCACTTCCACTTAATCACTCACAATCTCATGATGTGTTCAATGTATCTCACATGAGGATGTACATACCTAATCTTTCACATATACTGAACTCGATGGCTCTGTTAAAAGAGTAAGATCGTTCTTATTAAGAAAAACTGATATAGATTCTGGATCATAAAGATAATGTTCTATGAAACCAGACCACTATCCTGGTTAATGTTTTGGGGTAAACAAAACTGATTTTAGGAAGCTGTGTGAAAACCCGAGGATGTGATGAGAAAAAATAAATCCTCATCTATTTAATTTATGTGAAACATTTAGAGGGATAAAATCATTTTTCATGGGGTTTAATGTTTAACCGTATATTTTTGTGAAATATTTCTCTTTAAGTTAATTTATTTTTTCAATACCTTGTGTTTCTTGCAAAATTGAAATTAAAATTGATGGGTAAAACTTTCAAAATATTATTTGATTTATAGGTAATCCATTATCTCAGTGGTTATGAATATTAATAACTATATTATGAAATATATATGGCCCATAAATTTATAAAATAAATTCATCAATTATCAAATGATTATAACTAAAACATAAATTAGCATAAAAATAAAAGTAATGTTTCTTTGAAAACAGTGTTTAATATATAAAATTAATTTTATATAAATTCTTTACTATTTGTCAATAATTATAATAAAATATAAATATTATTTACTTAATCAAATGTTCTAAACATTTAAAAAAATATTTTTCTGAGCATATGATAAGAATAAGTCTATTTTTATGACTAAATATCCATTTTTCCTATAAAGAAGGTTCTGTCACTTTTTTTCATACATATATAAAATTATATTTTTTCACGTATAGTAATTGAATTATATGAGTTAAATAAAATATTTATAATTATATGGTTAAAATTTGGTAATTAATTCCCATTTATTAGTTAATACAAATAGTAATTGTGGTCAAATTTATCACCTTGGTGACAGGTAAATCGGGTTAATCTTGATTATATATTTTTAATAAGGATATAAGATTGTATCCTAATTATTATTGGATGAGTGAAATTTTAATCTAAAAAGATACGTTTCTAAATTGAGTTATTTAATGGACATGTGTCAATGAGAATTACCAATATATTATTTATACTAAAGGAAGTGAAAAAATGGCTTTCTCTTAGTTGTAAATTACATTATGTGTTCACAATGAAAAAAAATAGTTACGAATGAATATTAATTGTGATTCTAGACCTAATAAAATTATATTAATATTATTATTTTATAAATAATTATCAAGAATCAAATAATTACCATTAATAAATATACAACCTTGATTTAGTAATTATTTAAATAACAAAAAAAATAATAAATGATTGTTTCATCACGAAAAATATTCATGTTGATGTTGATCAGCCATGTGCTGAGCACAAAATGGTTTAACAAGAACTATGAATGTTTATTGATTTTATATTGCGAAATAGATGCCAGAAATAGATGATTTCATGCCGTGTTTACCATTTTTGTTTCATCAGAAATGTCACAGATGGGTTTTACCTAATAGTTCAATTGTGTTGTGTTTGATGTATGTACTATCATTCATTTTGGATTCAAAACCCATTATTATCTCCCCTAAAAACCCCTAATAGTTCCCACATATATAACTAGGAATAGACCTTGTTTTCAATGGTAGGTGATCAGTTAGGGTTTTAGAACCAATAAAAATTAAGAACTCACATTGGTTGAGAGGATGGGAGGTTTGGCTCATCACACCCTTTTGGGGGGGATTTCTTATCACATTGAGACTCTATTATAGATTTATGAAATGTTTGAGAATCACTTACTAATCCTAATATGGGAACAAATATATTAACAAATAGATCATATGTTAAACCCTTTTATATGTGAAGGGGAATATTTTAGTGAGTCCATTTGAATGTATCTAGGGTTCTTCATCCACTTCCCATAATGGGTAACTACTTATATGTTGAATCTATGTAACAAGGAAATTAATAATTTTCTACCATTATGGGAGGTGACTAATATGATGAGTATATGATTTATCCATCATGAGGTGTCCAACATATCATTTTCATAGTAGAAATGAAAACCCATATAGTTTTTTAAACTCATTTTGTTTAACATCATGCAGAAAGGCTATACATGTAGGAAACCAGGAATCAGGTATTATATCTCAATTCATAGATATACATCCTACATATCCTGGTTATAGAAAGAATCAACGTCAACATAGTTCATGGGACCATGGAATACACAATGAGGTATTCCCAAAATGGAGGCAGTCATATCATACCATTTATTAGTGATTACAAACTAAGGCTTACCTATCTAATAGATGATTGTTATGGGAGATATATGATTATTAAATATCTCTAAACCCATGTGATATATGACCAGTGTGAGAAATAAGGGATAAAAAGTTACTAAATTCACTACAGGTTGATGTGGGATTTTTTTTGGGATAACCCTTTGGAAGTTAAATATTGAGCTTAGTCCTAATGATGGCATACTGTATATATAGGTATGGAAAGAATCAGATTAATAACATTTCAGTTTGATTTTTTCTAACAAACTAAGGTGACACTAATATGAAGGTTGGACACAATCACAAGTCCTGGTGCTCCAGCTTGACCTTGCTAGGTTGTTTATCTGATATACATTTCATATAACTAACATGCCTTGATTGTCTACCTGACTTGTTTAAATATGTTTGGAGATTTCTTGATATATGGATCACATGTCTAAATGAAGTGGTGTGATATAGTTGACTATTACAAAGTACATCCCATAATCTGAATTTCATGTTTAAAGACTATCCCATGATTATGGATGGATTTTTTGGAAGACACTCAAAGACATGAATGAGTTTTATTGGAGTTTTTGCGTGATCTCAGTTGACATGATTTGAGGGTAACATGAGATATTGTTTAATTTTTTGGAATAAATCACAAGATTTGGATGACTTGTTCTTAAGGCCAACACATGGTCTCAGTTGAAATTCTTGAATGGTGTTACGATATATGGCAGACTTATGTGGAGGAAAACATGAGATCTAGAGTGTTATTTCTTGGTGTTGTCGAAAAACCTAGATGACATGCACTGGTCCCACCATTTTATGTTGGATAAATTTGTAGAATACATCGCAAGATATTGTTGTAAATCCTAGAGGGTATCATGATATTCAAATGGGTTTTCTAGTGGGTGACTTGTTTAAAGTGTCTGGAAGATATCACATGATCCAAATCGTACATCAGGGCTGAGTTGCATGATCTGGGTGACATGTCTTGGTGTTGTCACATAACATTGGGGATTCTTGTGAAGCACATGAGGATAAAAATATTTATCCTTTTAATAAGACTCTGATCATTTTTAGTCCCTATTCAATTCTTTTATTGCATATTTACTTTTTATTTATTCATTACTATCTTTTTTAGTTTTTGTGTGATTAATCAAATATGTGGGACAACTTCTGAATAATCTACTAGAAGTCCATTAATAGATCTATGAGTGAACTCAAGAAAATCATGTGCATGTTTCAGGATCCAGTAGGTCATTCCATGGATTTTTTCTGGTGTAAAACCTTGCGATTATGAGAATGGACATTCATAGAAGTTTGCTCTGATTTTTGGGTGTTCTGGTTCATGGGTCCAATGATTAATTTTTTTCATATGAGGGTAGGGGATTAATAGTAATGTACACCACAATTATATGCCTCTTTTCAGGGAGTGTTTTATACATATATATGATGGAGTTAATAGAGGGTTTGGGGTAACTCTCTTTAGGAAATATTACCGTAGGTGTCACATGATTTTGAGTAACAGTAATACCATAAAATCAGCTCCCAACTTATGATATTTTTTCTAATCAATGTGGTATCTCATAATCATGTTTAAAATCAACAGGGCCTTCCAAAAGATCAGATTTCATGTCTATGGACTTTCGTGCAGTCAGGTTTCAAGTCATCAAAAGGCATTATCATGATCGGAGATGCTTCTTATGGGGCCTTTATGAGAAAAATTGGGTGATCTATGGGACTTTACAAGGTCATGTTGACTTATCAAGTGGGTCCTTATATGATCAATGGTGACCACCCAAGCTATATAACTCTATTCTCCTAAAATCAGCATATCTGACCATTGCATAAACCACCCTTCATTTTCCATTTTATTTCCATGAATATTTCACAAAGGATAGGGATATCACATGTTTTTATGAGTGTTGTCGAACAATAATACTCATCCTATCTCTGATTCATATCATTAAAAATAAAGGGTCTTAAGTTGATGAAATAGTATTATCAGGACTAACCCTTCTATTTGACTTTGGAGTCGAAGGGGGGGGGGTGCAATACATCATGGAAAATTCAGAAAACCTTCACATGATGAGGCTGGAATGCCAGTAGGATCATGTGCGATGAGGTTAGCATGTAACCAGTGCTTTTATGGTGTCTTAGGAACAGTATGTGTGAATCTTGTGATTTTTATGTCCACAAGAGGATACCATAATTTTTATATTTTTATATACTATATTACAATAATTTTTGGATGGATTTTTAGGAATTTTCTGATTGATATGTTGCGTGATCTGGAGAAACACATCTAGAAGTCGTCCCCTGATTAGTGAATGTCATGGAAACCATCACAAAAACAAGGAGATCCTATAAAAGGGGTTCCATGAGATATTATTATAGGTTATTCCCTACATATGAAATGCTCTGATGTCTCTCATAAGGTCATGCGATCAAATTTCCTTTTGTTTGTTACATGATATGCATGTCTTGGACACCTTTTCACTCATTTTCTGTTGGGGAAAACCAATTCCCATATTTAGGTATTTATTCCCCTATATATTTTTTATTCTAAATTGCAATATATCAAAAATCCCCCCCAATAGGACAAATGTACATTGGGACAAGATCTTGGTTTTGATGAATGTAAATGACCACCTAAGGCTTTGGAAGTATCACCAATCAATTTATTGGGTGATGCTTGGTCTTCAAGGTAAAATTTGGATTTCTGTGGAAGGCCTTATAAATGGGGGAATAGAGGGAAGCTTATTAATTTTCTACCTAAATTTATGATCTCTTACCTTTAGCCTCCATCCCATGACCCATTCACGAGACCTCCTACCTTAACTCGTTGTGAGATCCATTCATGATACCATTTCACTAGAGTAGATTCAGATGATGGGATTTTCCCATTGATCCATTTAATCAACCATAAATTGATATTTGGAAAATTTTTAAACATTATTTATATAGATCCATGGTTTTATTTATCGTTTTTTCATGATCTTCTTGATTGATCACATGATACCTCTAATATTATGTAGATTGTGTGACCATGTCGAAGTCAAAGGATTTTGTGTCTAAGGACTATTTTTTGTGATAGCGCAATGTTCATTAGGTTTATGTAGACACTGTTATCTTTAAGGGATAGATGATTCACAAATACTTTGTGATATTTAGAATCCCTCTGATGATTCAAATGATATGCGTGATGGTTCTGGATTTATGAATTTATTTTGACAATATTTTTCATTCATTCGTTTGACATAAGATCCTTTAATTATTTCATATGGATTACGAATCTCTTCATAATTCCCCAAAGCCTTCAATTAGATCGGATAAAACATCGATGTATCACCAAGATGGTATCATAGAATGTGTAGATACTTTTTATTTCCCTATTATTGGGTCATTTCTGATGAGTCGGGTAGAGTTTGTGGGAGTGAAACTTGGGTAATATCCTCTTTCATATTTTCTTCGCCTCTATAAAGTAATATATACCAATAACACCCCCATAAATTCACTGTTTTCAGAATTCATTCATAATTTTTTGGTTTACAAAATCCATAACTCCTTTTGAGAATACATTTCTCATGAATTCCATTTTATTACTAAGGTAGATCCCACAGATGGGTGTATACTAACGTTAATGACCATAAACATTAAACATAATCATCGTGAACCTAATTAATGTGTCCATATTTACCACTTGAAAATGTAGATATCTTCTTCTAAACAAAATTTTGTGTGGAAATGTAATTGGAAAATTTGATCAAGGGGCATCCGTGTAATGTATTGGAGTTGGATTCTTGGTGAAATGTATTACTTCTAAGATTCCCAGGAGGTTGAAGAAAATTAGGTTGTATAAGGTTGTATGGATTTAAAAAACATTTTACTAAAAAACAAGTCCTGATGTCATACATGTTTATTCATTAGAGTCTAGACATGAGAAATATCCAACTCATTCATGGAGAGGTGGGTATCATCCACAAGGATGTTGAGACGATATGTGGTGAACCCATATTAGGGTGCTGTAGGATGAGTTTTTCCACTATCATCTTTGTGGGATAACATAGTGATGACTACTGCCCTCACCCAATAGCTAATCAAGTCTCCCCAAAAGTCCCTCCTATCGGAACCACTTACCAGGGAAGAAATCCCATAAAAGGTTTGGGAAATACACATCATCATGAAAACCCATTATGATCTAGAATATAAGAAGACAAAGTCATGTCTTAAAAAGAAATCTTGTATTAAGGAGGATACTTACTAGACAATGGTTGAAGATAATATATTCAAAGACCAGATATGGGAGGTTGCCTCTAATATTGACTGGATCATCAATATGCTCATCTTCTATTCTATGTATATAAGTGGGTACTTACGACAAATAAAAAATGTTCATTTATAGTCTCCCATTTCATGATGGTGACCTCTATGGTAGGATGGAATCATATTAGGATATCTATCCCTATGATGGCCAAACATTACCACCTTCTATGCAATATTTACTAAGATAATCATCTAAAAGGCACTCGGCCCCATTATAGTATTATAGTATGGTATGGGGGATCATCTAAGAGGCTTTGAATATCTAAACATCCATAAAAAACCCAATGTTTATTTAAAAAAATACTCTCAGTGTATCAGTATGATAAGACCCATTACCCCAAATACTATAATATCTAGGCCTTCATAGGCTTTTATGACTATTTATCATTTAGACTATATGGGGTAGTGCTGACAAGAAATAAGGTGGATAACATTGAGGCCAATCTTGAGGCTCAAGCTTATATATTGTTTCTTTATGTGGGCATCCTTTCAACCCACATTGATGGGGACCTTCTCTGTGATTTTTTACACCATTCCAATTTATCCACCAATTCTTGTGTGTCCAACCAATATTTTCTCCCCCCATTCATGACCATTCTAAGGAGAAATCTTTGGTGGATTTCCAATATTGGTTGATTTTTACTAGGTAGGAGACTCTAGGTAATATAAATGTTCATCCTCATTATGTAGAAATTGGTTTATTCGATAATTATGATAATGTTTGGATAAAATCATATACCAATAAGAATTTATCCAAATTGGTAAAATATGCTTCCAAATTACCAATAGATACTATGGAAAACCCCAAGATTGGAAAAAACTGGTTTTGAGTGAACCAACATCCCAATAAGTACCTTTTAAATAATTATAAAATTTACCATTACCCTTATTTATGGTAGAATTTCCAGTATTTGTAGTATCCATGAGTTTGGTTCTAGAGAGTGAGGACATGTGAGCATTATTATTTCCTAGTACATCTTGTATTTGATCATCTTGGAATATTCTAGACAGTCCTCTATCCCTCATATATTCTCCCCAGGGTACGACTATTGGAGATGGACATGGGCATTATTAGGGGACTAATGATGATTGATCATTGAGTAAAATAGATTCGATGAGGTCATCAAATTCCATTTATAGAGAAATTACCCTGGATTAAGATCCTTATGGGGGGCTTCCCAATAAGGTAAGGAAAAATTATTTTCCATGATTTTTCAAAACCTTCTCCCATGTAATCCTAAAGTAAGTTTGACATTTTAATATTTTCTTATTTTGGATTATCCTGAAATCCCATTTTGATTTTACAAACATGTTTTGGTCCCTTCCAAGGCCACATAAAATAAAATATATCTACTCATGGGGATGAAATAAATAATTCATTTCCTCTACTAGAGCCTTATTTTTTGGGCCTGACCCATCAAAAAATAGATATGGATGAGTTTCTAACATAGTCACACCAATTTCATGTTTTAGATATCTCAATAGTCATGCGATTTGATCTGTAATGGGTGAATTCACTTTTTGTTGGTAATGATATATATATCTATTCTACTACATAGTTATCCTTGATTGAGGTGAGTTTTGGAGAAGGTGAATACTTATTTAAAAGATTGAATCTTTTTTCACTTTGTTTCATGTGTTTTGACATTATCTTTCATTATTGTGTCCCTCAAAGGTGGAGACTAAAGCATGTATTTAGGGGAAGAACTAGTTGTTTCATGAAGCTTCTCATCATAAGATGGTGTCACCTATTCACTCGTGTATGGGGTTAGGGAAACAAACATATATAGAACTCAACCAAGAAACACAGGTTTCTAGTATCAGTTATATTATTTGTTTACATGATGATTTAATATCATTTATCCTTTGGATGATAAAACCATATAACCCTTTTTGTAGTTTATTCACCTCAAATATAAGTTGTTCTAGTCCATTCTATCTTGGGGATCCCTCTGATTGAGTCAACCAATGGAGTATCTGTATTTATTCATTATAAATTGTAGAATATGTGAATGCCTCCTTCTCTTAGATACCTAGTCGTAAATAATATTAATATTCACAAAATGGGATTAGATAAATGACCAGGGGCTATATCATTTTATTATTCAATGAAATGAATGATATGGAGGGAGATCTGGACCTCAGCTTTTGAGACTTTAGAAGGGATGAAGGATTGGTTTGGGTGACCTTGGATATATGTTTTCCACCCATCTTTAATATGGTTTTGAATATACCTCCCTTCATTCCCAGATGAAGGTGGTGGTCTATCTGAGATAGAATAATACTGACCTCGAATTGTAGGTAGTAGATGCTGTGGATTCCACTTTAGTGAATCAAATCTAAGAAACATCCTTAAACAAAGCTTCCCAGTTCATGGTGGAAGTTTGATCTCACCAGAACATAGTCAGTGATGACATGGATGATATTTTTCATCTTCAAACTATAATATTATATCTTCAAGAAGATTTATCATAGTATTGTAACTCACATCGGATTTCAGAAAAACTATGCTGGAGAAATATGGACTCCTAGAAAAAGTGGAGGAGGTCTTGGTTGATGTCCTTTCCTGGGAGGACTAAAAAAAATTATAGAGGTGGAGAATGAATATGTTGATTTCATATGACAATCAATTATATACCTATAGTATAGGATTTGGTGCTCAAGGACTCCACCAAGCACATTCTATGATGGAAATTCAATTTTTAAAATTTTCCTTGTCTCATATATTCATGGGAAAGACTCAAATATGTTGAGAATCCTACTCATGTTTTATATTAAATAACGGATCAAATGACCTTTATATTTTTTTTACAATTTCCATTAATTCATAACATATGTTAAATTACACTGATCTGATGTTTTATGAATCTTCAACAATACCCATCCTTTTCATTATTTCATGTAATCCAGAATGCTTCGATTTGAATGTTTAAATTATATAAAATAATTCTTGAAAAATTATCATGAATTCCCATAAACAAGATTTTTCCATAGAAATATCTTCTTTAGTTATAATGAGATTACCTGATTAAAAAAAGGATAAATAGGGTAGAATATAGTTCCTAAATGGATAGTGCTCTATATTTTTTTGATGTTATTATACATGGTGATCATATCTTGATTTTTTCTACATCTATATAGTGTCTAGTATAAGATTTTTATCTTTTCCATTATCACAGACTAAATCACTAATGTGCTTTAGTTTCAAGTATTTTATATCTATCCATATATTATTGAAGTTTATGTTTTTAACTCGAAACTTTTATGTCTATATTTTAGTGTATTTGAGCTCATACCTTCAAATTCTATGATGTTTAATGTCTTACTACTATGAATTGAAAAATGATCGTGGAATATGGGGCCTACATCCAAGGGATGATTCAAAACACCCTAAGATGTTGAGTTCCACCATGATGTTGTTGAGGATCATGAGGATTAGAGGTCCTTTTAGCTTGGAATAGATTCTTATTGTTGGTAGGTCAAATCCATTATGCATCAGAAACATTTTCAAATAGAAGTTTCATCATTCCTTTCCTTAGGGTATGGTAGATTCATGTGTGTATCAATGGATGAGGGTGAAATACTAGGGATGGTAGGTCTACCTAGATAGCTATAATTCGGGTGATGTAAAACATAACCCAAAATCATAATTCAGGAAAAATGGAATGGGGAGGAAATGTCCAGGATGACCCATAACACCCTAAGGTGCCACGTTAGGTTATTATGTTACCAGGGGTCACAAATATTGGGGCTCAATTCATAAAAAGAGGATATGCCTTTAGTTGGTAGGTTAAATACATTATGTATCGAAAACAAGGTAAATAAAATACTTTCTCCAGACCTTTCAAATGGCTATAATGATTCATGAATACTCAAGAATCCAGATGATGATGATGGGTATGGAATGAAGGATATCCAGAAATGGTTATGGGATCATAGGGTAGTTCAACTATTATGTGATGCTCGAGCCTTATTCCATATGTGTTTGAATCAGGTTTATTGGACATAAAAAAGGATGGAAATGTATTTTCACATTATTTATTAGATAAAGGGTAAAGACATGGTGTTTTAATGTCTATGACGTTGAATCTAATTCAATATTTTGGTTACACTGATTATAAATTGCGATCCAAAGAGATTAGTTAATGATGATATTATGGAACACTATATTGGAATGACCGATAATCGCCCTTAGGTTTTACATTCTTCCATGGTGATGTAAAGGCTCACAAGGATCAGAAATAAATTTTTACAATGTGTCATATTTGGTTGATATCAATAGGAACATATGTAGGCACCATAGGCATACATGCATAGTTAAACAAAGGGTCTGTTGAACCTGGGTATCCTTTTCCAATGTCCAAGGAAAATGTATAGTGAATTTTGAACCTCAAATCATGATGTTTTATTTATAGAATATTTAATATTAAATAATCTTATAATCACCATACAAGTTTTTTTGCTTCATAATGAACACATTATCACAAAAAAGAGATGTAAAAAATAATTATTCTATATTTTTCATGGACTAAAGGTCCAATAAGAACAACTCATAATTTACTAGGGCCATATAGTAAGACCTATTAGAATTATTAATTATTTATATATGGAATATAATTTTCTAAAACATTATATATGAAGTTTATATTGGGTGAGAAATTGAATTTTTCTTTGGATTCCCTTTGTGTGTTTTCAACCTCATATGTTTTGTCCCTTTTTATTTTACATTCTGGTCTAGTGATTTGGACCATCAAAGGATATATTTTAAGGTCATAAAACATAAACCAATTTCTAGGTAGTCAATTTTCTTGATTCACATGGACCTAATAAAAGGGTAATGTTACACAAGAGCCCAATTATGATACCCAGGGTTTCGAGTTTTCTAACAACTTTCCAAGAAAGAGATGAAAATATTTTTTATCATGGATCAAGTTTCTTGGTTCATGGGTAGTAATATGGGAAAACCATTTCTATTATGGACTAGAACACCATTAGGTATTGAGTTCCATCATAACGACATCATAATCCCTAGAATGAAAAAGACTTTTTTATGGGGAAAAGATGTCTATGGTTGTTAGGTCTATTCTTGTATGCATTGATAGAATGTTCAAACATTGAGATATCCTTTCCTTTAAAAGTGTCATGAAAGGTTTGTAGTGAAAATAGGCAATAATATAGGATTTTGATGTATGGTTTGAAGGGATCAATGGATAGATGAATAAATGAAAACTTTAGTTGATTAGGGTTTTACTCTTTTTGTCCATTGATAAGGAATGATGATGGATGATGTCCTGCACATTATAACATCATGTATTAGAGATATATTTTTCATGATGTTTTAATGTTTTATAACTCATACATTTTTCTTTTATTTTAACATCATGAGGTAATGAATTGTTTATTTCTATTCAGTTTAATGTCATGCGGTAAGAATGTGGGGACTTATATGAAAACGTTTTCAAAATATATTGCCTGTATAAAAATGTTGTATGAATATTTAAATCATATGATGGAAAAAGGTTTTTTTATGACTCATCCCTTATGTAGTTGGGTGAATATATTTTTTTTATTGTTGTAGGATGGAACATGATTGGAGATCCGAGCATCAATAGGTATCCCTTAATGATAGGAATCAAGCCATATGTAGTTCTTGAGAAAGAAACACTCTACATAGTTATGACCCATACATAGAAGGGGGTTCATTCCCATTTATTTTTGTATCCGGGAATAATATTGGATATATGATCATCTCTACATATCATTTGATAGAAGGAATATAGTGATACGTAGTTTAAGACAAGTCATGTAGTTTAACATCACGTGGTAAGGATGTAGGATCCATAACCTGAAAAGGGAACATTGTAGTGAGGCCAGAGACCATAAATTTTGGTGTCACTACATATCCTGTGATGATATAAATCAAGATACACGTAGTTCTCGAATATTATGTCCCTACACAAGTCAAACCCATACACAATGAGGGTAATGTTTTATATTAATTTATTATTATTGGGCCACATATTGGATATATGGACATTTATATATATCATGTGTTGTCAGGAATCAAGATATTTGTAGTTCATTAATATTGGTGTGGTGGGAGATCAACATCAATGGTAGTGTCCCCTTAGGCGAGGTCCGTATAAATGTGTTGTTTTATGTCATGAAATAGACAAAAAATGTAGCTTAACATCACACAATGAGGAATCAGGAACATGATAACATTGTAATGAGATAATAGGCTATTTTCATCTGAGGAATCCCCTAATAAAGACCCTTATCCCACAGAAGCTTAACTCGGTGTGAGAAACAAGGATTGTAAAATTTCATCCTAAAATAGATGAAATTGGAGAAAGGATAGGGTCATTTTGTATCATGAGGTGGCTAGGCTAGGATATAATATCAACACCTCTCTATGTATATCATTAGGATGAGAATTAATACATACATGGTTTTAAAGATTTTTGAAGTTTAATGTCATAAAGCAAGGAAATATACTATAGAGTTTAACATATTGTGATAAAGATGTAGGATAATCGATGTGAAAGAAGTGGAATATTGTGATTGGACCAATAATAATGGTTTGGCTATCATTGTGTATCCTATGATGAAAATAATACAGCCGCACATTGTTATTGGAAACTATTCAGTTTAGTGTCTTGTAGAGAGGGAATCAACTATTGAGTTTAACCTCTAGTAATATGGATGAGGGTCACTAGAAAAGAATGTGGATGAATAGTTAGGGGATCCCAATAGTATAACATCATGTGGTAATGAAATTTTCTATGTAGTTTAGCATCATTTGACCAGAATGTACTCCGTTTATTTTAATGTCATGTGGTTAGGTCATGAAATATTTTTTAGTTGCATGTCATGAAGCATGGTATTATTTGTGAAATCTAAAATCATTCAACTAGGATGAGATTTATATAGTTTTATAATACGGTGTCCAAGACAAGAAGTTCTTTATGGAATATATGAAAATTATTTCTTAAGAAATATTTGATTGGTGAGGGATGTTACACAGTACCCATACATGGTGACCAATGAGTATGCAACATTGTGATATAAATTATATATGATATAGGACCCTTCCCATTTTAGTTCTAACTATTGAGGCTTTGTTCCCTATATCATTAGGATTTTGAGATCCAATACCAGTTCTCCATTTTTAAATGAACAAATGTATACCTTTTTATTGATTGATCATGCGATCCAATTCTGATTAACTTCATGGTTGTGAAATGTACGTATCTTATTCTCATCGAGCCTCTACAACTCATCCAGTGGCTTTCTTCATTTATCATCATTGGATATTTTTCCAAAACTAGAAATTTAATGTGAGGGTGGATATAATTTTATTTTTATCACTACCTCAGTATCATACACTACTGAATACAGTGTTTCATGTGTAGTAGTATGATTGGTGGTACGGGTGTCCCATTAATCTTGGAGGATCTTTTCTATTGGGGACCCCTTGTCATTGTTCACCATATTTATGAGTATATTTTAAATATTCTAATTAATGGTATATATCAATCTAATTTTCTCTTCATGATAGTAGGATGAGTTTTTGGAATCAATGTATGACTCTTTGTATAGTTTCTTCAACTCTGTAGAATAGAAGTTAGTATTTTTTTCCATCAGTATTTTGTCAAGGACACCGAACCTGATAACTATATGTTCCTTCATGAAGTTTATGATGTTATTTGTCCTGAATTATTTGATGGGTGTTGCCTCAGCACATCTTGAGAATGTGTCAGTAACAATAATGATGTACTTTATCTACATAACCATTACTGGGGGATATATCCCCACACTATCCATTCCCCACCTGGTGAATATCAAGAAATATTTAGATGTATGTTGAAATTTAGGGGGTAAAATGGATGAATTTTTCATGGATCTCAAATACCTGACATTTCCTAGTGAATTCCACATAGTCTTATATCATGGTTTTCCATTGTTAACCCAGCTACTGGATTGGTTTGCAGAGACTAGTACCAAACTAATGTGCATCACAGGAGCCTCCATGGACTTATTCATTAATAGTTTTAATTTCTCATTCTACTATGCATCTCATGAGTATTACATCGAGTCCTTTCTTCTAAATGAATTTTTTCTCATTTGGACCATATCACAGGGTACTGTTAGATGTTCTCCACCTAATATGTTACCATATGGCTTTGTTTTTTAGGATAGTACCAATATAGAGATAGTAAAATATGGTCTCTAGCCATCTAGTCATGGATACCAATTCATCAATATTTAGGAATTGTTGATTGTATTGATATCATCCATGTCACAAATGGTTATCATTGTTACCATTATTCAATGCGTTATGTGAATGATTTTTTCCCTTAATCAGGGAAAGCCAAGATTATGGATGTGTTGGACAATTAATCAGCATGAGAAATTTAAGATTAAGGAATATGATGCATCATGTGTTCGAAAGGGATCTCTACCATTTATCCCCTGACATAGCTTGTGAGAGGGGCCAACTCTTCCTTTTTTTATCGAATATTTTGCATTGATTTACATTATCACTATCTATGAATCTATTTTGATATTCAGGTAGGATATTTGTAGCTATAAGGCTACCTCCTAAGTAGTGACAAGGGATTGATATTTGGACTCACTATGCATGAAGCCATCAGATAAAATGAAATAGTAGTGGAATATTTCATTTTCTGGAGAATCAAATAAAATCCCTATGACAACTCAATTATGTTTTTTTTATTATCTTTCCATTTTCTAATAGAAATCACAGAGGTTACCAATAAATAAATATCTCATGTTTGAGGAGTGTCATGGGAATAGATAACCTCCTCGTCCTGGAGATTGGGGTCCACTTATGTACATTATAGGGTGGGATGTTCCATAGGGAAATCATTAATGGATTTCCCTTTCACCGTATTTTTTGACATGAAATTAGTGTCATATTATTTTATAATGACCGCCCATTGGGTCAATAAACCATTAAACATGGTATGAACAATGATGTACATGATAAGATCAATATGAGAGACCATTTTGACTTCATGGCGCTATATTAAATGCCTCATATTTTTCACTAAAATGATGAGTGTGAGGTAGTTCTTCTCTACATCCATGTATCATGTCTCAGTACCTAACACTGTCGAGATAAGGTAGTAAAGGATTCTCTGATTCCATCAGTTGTTACTTTGTGAAAGGATACCACTAATATATTATAATATAGTGGAAACATATAATATCATTGGATTTCCCTCCACCAATAACATTAGGAATAGTGGGTCCGACATACATTACTTTACAATCATGATGGATTCTTGTAAATCATCATCCCATTAATTAGATATTTCCTTCTTCATTTTCTTGATGAAGGGGAGATATTTTCATTCCATGTAGGATATGAACCAAATAATGTAAGAGAGTTTACCTTGGACACCCCCAAACATTGTGATATATGGGGGTGACATTGATCGAATGGAACATGTCATTTTTGGGTTGACCTCTATGCCACGGTGATGTACCATATAGTTATGGAACTTATATGATGTATACATTGAGGAGAATTTCAATAGAATAATCTTTATATTGTTCTATCAGATGTTGTTGAATTCTATTTGACAATCTATGAAGTGATAACATCACTATCAGGATTTGACCTCTATGTCACCAATATAACATTGGGTTATTCTTACCATGAAGGGATAGAAGACATTATTCATGGGACATTTATAGATAGAACTATCCTTAATCAAGCCAATGGGAGTGTCCTAATAGTAAAAGATCTCGAGGGGTTCTCATAAAGCACTGGCTTCCCCATATTCGTGGTCCATCATTATCTAATTGATCCCTAAATACCCATAAATAATGGAAAGTGTTAGGAAGATAGTAGATTCATCAATCAAGAGTTCTATTAATGAAAATGGGAAATAATTATTTGGAATGTGTCAAATATGGTATTTTAAATCGATGAAAACCCTAATCCACCAATCCGGTTTCATGATATGGACATTCTTGGTGAGCCATATTAGATATTACACTTATCGGAAAAAGTTGCTTTTGATTAATTTGTCAAATTCCACCTCCACATTGCTAGCATGAGAGGGGTGTATCCTTTTATCTTCCTTCTTGAAACCTCTATGGTCATCAGGTAATCCAAGATGGTGTGTATCCATATATGGATTCATTCTGGTCACTTTTATATAGTTCAAAGTGAACACATATTATTTTTTATTTAGAACCACGATGTACATATCTTAATCCATGAGAGGCATGGTGTCACTAATTTGAGTAGTCACCATGTCTTCTTCTATTCCTAGATTAACCCTACTAAGCTCGTCAATGGTGGTGGAAAAACCTTTCTTGAATAAATGAGTGGTGTTCCAAAGGTCACCCTCATATTATTCCACCCCATGTCTTTGGTGTCATTTTCAGATGAAGATAGCAATCTAGGGCCTTATCTGTTACTATATTGGTAGAGAGATACCACAAGAAAGACATTATAATTCCCTATAGAGAAAGTAATTCTAGAGAGGTTACATATTTAATTATATTCTACACTGTCACTGGGGATTGAAGGGGATTATGCATATTCTATCAAGTCAATTTCCTCAAATAGTCTTATGGTGAGCAAAAAGTCACTATCGAGCATATTCCAAGGATTTCTAGTGGTGGTACCCTAGCCATTAAAGGATGAGACCTATATATCATCATCAACCATTAGTTTTTTCCTTCCATTTTGTAGAAACCTTCCTCAACATATGTCGATTCAAAAGCATCAAAGGGGAATATTTCACTATGTAAAATTCCAATCTTTTAATTGATGGATTATTTCAAACACTGATGGAATATTGAGGGTATCAACATATGGTTTTGGAAAAAGGGCCTTTCGGTCATGTCATTGAATGTAGTGTCTTTCTAAATAACAATAAAACTGGAGTAATATGTCAAGTCCACAAAAAATATTTTATATTGATATCCATGTGAGGTCTTTTCTCACACTTATCATACCTTTGAATGGCCATATTTATGGGTGAAAATCACCTTTTCTATATCCAAACCATCTGAGGGTTCAAATAAGAATGAGGATGATACTAGAACCATTTTCAATCAAATCCCTTAAAATTTCCTCTTTATTGAGTCTCAAAAAACATATAGGGGCCTGTTGTTTCCCTAGATGAACTCTTCGTGATCCTGATCTATTAATGAGATGGTGAAATGGCATTATTCTAGCAAGGTATCCATTAGATATAAAACCACTACAAAGGTTTCTATATCAAACTCTTTTGCGATCTTATGGGATACAACAAGTGTATGTATGTGTTAATTTTCAATATGGAGTTCATCCATGATTGAGATCATGGATGGGACAATTTCCAGCTTTTTCAAAATATCACACTATTATTAAAAAATTCGACAATTCCTAATGGGATGTTTCTCTTTATGATTGGGCTCAAGAGGTGAGGCATTTGAGGTAGATGGGTCTGGTGATCATGCAGAGGTCTAGAGATCATTTTATTGTAGTGTAAAAGGTCATTCTATCCTTATCTCTTGTATGGGACGATCAGATAATTGCACCCCTAATATGCGGTCATATAATAAAATTATTGTGAATGACCACTGGATGGTTTTGTGACAACTCTATGAATTTTTTGGGAATTATGGAATGATTTTCCATATGTATTAGCTAGATATATATATATATATATCCTTTGAGGGGATGTGATGAAATTATTAGGTTCTGACACACCCATGTTGTCCCATATCCCCCCAGTTAATGTACATACTGTTTTATGTTCCCTAGTTAGGTGTTCGGAACTAATACTTGGGAGGATACTCATAATTAGAGTAGGTTTCTACCTAGTAAATCATATTGATAGAGCCAACGATGATATTTTAATTTTATGAGAGTTTAATTTTGTGGGGTAGTTCCCATTCTTTAGATGTTGCAGGGAATTAATCAGTAAGAGTCATAGCTTTCACTAGAGAATAATGAGATTCTTACTCATCTATTTATTCCAACATAATACGATTACATCTAAATTTTGGAGGTTTTTTATTTCAATTACCTTAGAGATTGGACCAGTATGGGTCTTGAAGCTATTCTCTAAGGGTGGCATGAGCTCGACGAAATGTCTTTCAAGTAATCCAGATATTGAAATTTTTCCCAAACTTGTTTGAATCATTTTTCCAATCACCTTCTCCTTCTGAAAGTGAGATAGTTACACATTCCACCTTCTATGGGAAGTTATCCAACATTAGAAATCTAGAATTGAACATTCTTTAGAGAACATAATTTATGAAAAATATTTCTTTGATGTTGTGAATCATCATTTTATGAAACATTTATGAGTTTGGATGATTGGTGAGGTTGAACTCATTTGGTATAAAAGGATGTGGTAGAATGAGTATTTTTTATTTTCTATTTCTACAATTAAATGACCGGCGACTATATAAATTTGAAAAGATAATTTTTTTTACATCCATTACCTAAATCTCAGGAGACCCTGATCACTTTTTCCTTCCAAAGTAGATCAAACTGTGTTTTTTCTACTCAATAGGTGGCATTGGGTTTTTTAGAACATGCCTTAGTGATTGAATATGAACCAATACTGGTTTGTGGGTAAAAGTGGTAGTTTTTTCATTTCTAATACATTGTCCATTATCTAAGGGCATGAATCCAGATTTATCTTAGATTTGGTGGATGCCACCATTGAAATAGTGTTTTTTTCTACAAACTCATGGAACCCACCTAGATACTTTTTTGGGATGAGAGGTTCTACTACTCATCCTTATGAGGTTTAGTTTAGAGCTCTAGTAATTTTTCATGCAATAGAGGGATGATTGTTGAATAGATTATACCTTTTTATATGGATATGAAGTCATAGAATATCTCATTTTAATATTTTTTGTCGTTTGTGAGGTTAAAATTTATTGTTCTACTAAGCATCAAGTAGAAATGGTAATGAAATTGATGAAAAATGTCTTCCCATCCCATAAATCATCCAATCGAATGGATATTGTTCCAAAAAAAGGTAGACCCACTAGAATCTGTATAAAACATCTTACAATTTTCATCTCCTACTAATCTTTAGGGCCTTCTATCAAACAACATCAAGATATAATTAATGTGAGATATTGTTAAGGTTCTCCCATGATGTACATGGGGAGATGGTAGGATTGATAAAATTGGGTGGAGGAAAAGTTTTATCTTCCTATTTATGATATATATTTCTATCATGCTCCATAGGTGTGCATTGCCCATGGATTCCACTTGAGCATTAATGGGTTCAATGGTATTGAGATGTTTCAGGGGTATTATTGTTTGAGATACCTCTATCTATAGGAAGAAGGTTGTTCTTGATTAGGTGTCCCTTTTTTTATTTCTTAATTATTATCAACTTGTGAAAATATGAAATGATTATGCTAATGGGGGATAATTTGTCTCTGTAATGGAGGAAATTAATGATCATCTTTGACATCCTCATTTATATAGACCATATTTTAGTATCTATATCTAGTATGATGATCATGTTCTACTTCTTCTGGTGGGATGACTATGGGAGGATGAATATTCGTCTCTATCTACGGTCAATACCTAGTTGGAATTTTTCTCATGGGAATCCATTCATTAAGTTGTCTGATAATTTGTATCTCATTCTCGTATCTTGAAACTATTCTTCAGTAGAAGGATTTTTGGTACTCATGGGTAGTGATTAAGATGTATCCACACCTTTTATTTTCACATTGGCAGTGTTTCACCATAGTAATAGAAACATGATATTCTTAGTTGGATGATTTTAGAGTCTCCATGAGTTTTGAGTGTGTGAGGCCTAAATTGGTGTCAGAAAATAACATTCCTCAAGAAATGATTTCTATATTGTGTCATGTTGCATTATCATAATGACTCACATTATCTATTGTTTTAACAGTGATGACAATCATAGAGGTGTAACAGGCAATGGTAGTTATCCCACTACTTTCAACATAAACTTGATGATTCTGAACTTCCTTCATTAGTGTCGTTTCTTGTACCCTTTTCTATATTTGGTGTTTTCTATTACACCCCTAGTGGGATTTGTTTTCCATACACTCCTCCCATATCAGTCTATGAATAGTAACCGTTAGAGATTTTCTGTTTTTGATTGCAAAATGAGCCCTGAATAGTAGAGGTGTGTCTTGCGGTAGGAGGAATGGATGAGATGTTAACCATCAAAATTTACCTCCAAATATGAATAAGAATGATTCCATTTATAGTGATGATGATGAAAATACCCCCAGACATGTGGGATAGTTACTATACCAAACCACAATAAATATTGATTGATCAAGTTATTGGGGATCTAAAATTTCCTGTCAAGGATTTGATTATTCCTTGGATTGAGATAAAAATTCCCCCATCCAAGATGGTTTTTTTAACCTAGAAACACTATTGATTTTCCATAAACTCTATTGGGGATGATGAACATGTTGATTTAAATTGAAATATAAATAATGACATCCCATAAGGATGTGGTTTTTTGTAGCTATTGGATGCATTTCTTGAATCCTCTAGGTAATTGATGTCCTGATAGTTGGAGTTATTGGAAGATGTTCTCCCGACCTAGCGAGATGGGTTTTCTCCTAGACAACTACTATTAATGATTCTACTATGACCTTTTTGATGCGAAATAGTTATGATCATGTAGGAACTATGTGAAACAGAAGCCCATGATGTGATTTAGTTTCTATAGGAGGTTATTGACTTGGTTGTAACTTGATTTCATTGTCTGAAATGTTTTACCATTGTTTTAAGATGAACAATTCAAATATATATGGGTTGTCCTATCCCTTCATTCACTATGTATTAACACAATTGATAAAATTTTATTCTATTTTATTGAAAAATTGGATCACATGTTACCCCATCCTTTGATTTCACTGGAGGCTATGACATTATAGGAATCCATGTCTAAGGGATTCTATTATTCTGGGGACATATTGAAGTGTAATGATCCATAATTTTCCTATCCTTAGATATTTTTGTCTAGTGTGATCTAGAACTCATTTGATAGAGAGTTTTCATGATGTGGAGAAAAACAATATATAAGCTTTTGTTATGTTCCACAATTCCTGGGTTCTATGTTATTAAGAAGGAAGATATATCTAGTTGAAAATAGAGTTTGATGATGATCTGAAGGTGATACTCATTTCAAAATAAGAGTAGATTCCAAGACTTCAGTTGCTAATGATTATCCAACATATTTTTATGTAGATATGTCATTAAAACATTATTTATCACTTCTCAGATCTCATTTTTAGAATTGGAAGGGGGAAGTACATTGTGAGGAGTTTTTTTTGAAAACATTTATCCACATGTCAATGTCGGCCACTAATTCATTATACATATACACCTCCATTCTGCCAGATCATAGAACGTGCTTATTCAGGTCACTTTCTAACTATATATAAGTGTTTATGGATGTTTATGGTGAACTATATAAACTTGAATTTGATATTTCGAGAATCTCTCTAAACAAAGTAATATACATTTTAATAAATTATTTATATGGAGGTGTCTGGGTATGGGGAATATTTCCTTGTGTGTGGGAGATATCACTATGGGGAGGATAACCATGGTGGCTTTTAATAGTAGATTGAATGTAACACATCTCCACACTACCTCAAGGAGGACTATCGTGGAAATGATTTCTTTATCCCGTGGTTGAAGAATCAATAGTCCCTTGGCGTGTTTAAAATTTTTCTTGATCAAACTCCAGTAAACGTGAATTGAAAATATTAGGAATAATAGTCTCATTATACATCAAGGAATGAATATAATGACATTACTTTTGGTATTGTATAGGTATACGAGCCTATTAAATGATGATAGATGTAATTTTTTGATAACTATATTGTTCTGTGATAGTATGATCCTGTTGTTGAGAATCTATTTGTGTATTCCTAGAAAATTATTCATTATTGGGATGAATATAATCATTCCATGAGGCATTTATACTCTCAATTAGTGAACATTTTTTAGGATTAAATTACAATTCTAATCCTTATCCTCTAGAGCATGTCATTGGTCATTCTCGACATGATTATGATATTACTTCAAGGAGTTTTCCACACTCACTTGTTGAGCCCCAGTTGGATGTAAAATATGAGAATATTTCGAATATGAATTCCCTATCTAAATATGTCTATGGACCACTAGAACAGGAGAAGAAATTTGATCCTTCTCATATGTAGCCTCAATAGTATACTAATACATTAATACATTGGTGAAATTAGTGATATGAGCCAATATTTCATGGTCTTCTTAAATACAGAAGGTATTTTCACTAATAGGAATATAATATTTCCCGTAGCATGTTCCATTCCCACATGGTCATCCACATCAACAAAAAGTATCTAAGATTAATTATAGGCCATTATATTATGCCACTAGTCATTTTGGATAGGAATATGAGATTTTCATGAGGATTGTTCTACTATCACATAATGATCCCTGACTAGAATAGGGATATGATACTTATCATGGGCCTTTGAAATATGAAGATGGTGTTTAGAAACAAGAATGTGACCATGTCCTGAGGCATGTTCATATTTGAGTTGTTGACGCTGGTTGGAAAGGATATATGATCCTAGTCCTTGAAACATCCTATAATGGAGTATTAAGATAATCCTCTTGAATAGGAGAAAGAATGTTTTCTTGCTCCGAATAATCCACCTGTTCATACTGATCATTATTTTGTGCTTCTTTTTCTGTATGGATATAAAAATCTTCCTATCCTTATATAATTACGATTTTTAGAATATGTCAATTTATTTATTCAGTTATTTCTAAGATGTAATGACACTTTATCAAAATTTGACAAGGAATATAAG
The DNA here is from genome assembly GCA_963277665.1 of Viscum album. Classification (NCBI taxonomy): domain Eukaryota; kingdom Viridiplantae; phylum Streptophyta; class Magnoliopsida; order Santalales; family Viscaceae; genus Viscum; species Viscum album. Next base: position 698,406,839 of record OY728158.1, read on the forward strand.
CCATCAAATTTTTTATCTTCACTATGTACTAGAATATAACATTAGTAAAATACAAAATATGAGGACAATATTTTATTCCTCATTAAATCAAAATTTGATGACGGGATTCATCCATGGGGTGCAAATACCCCCCCCCCCCCACTATGCTTGTTGTAGTAATATGTGGGCATAATTTTTTTGAGTAAGCATTAATATGATCGTGATCTTTGGTTACTTCTAGAATATGTTAGTAGACATTTTCTGTATGAGTGGGTATTTGAGCCCACTCAAGATTTTAAAAATCCTTCCATGCCTAATGTTTCATTATTTTTTCTCATGCATAGGGATTAGAGGGGATAGTGTATTGGGTGGTACCCTTAGCAAGAAACTGAAGGGAACCTGTGGGATGGTGCATGAGATTGTAGTTGAGATATGTCCTCCTTAGATTCCCCTTAAATAGAAGGTATATATAATTGAATTCTTGGTGTAGATTCATTATATACTAAAGGTGGTTATTTTCATGCTCTATTCATAAGATTTTGAAATGGTAAATTGTGTAAATGAGTTCTACTAGCTTCATTGCAGCTTTATTTCGATGGTCCGGACCTATTGGTTTTAGGATTTGGATACCCTAAAAGATAACCTCAAAGGCTAGGATCATACCATGTAGATGGAATTAGAATACAACAATATTTTCCACCTGAAGTAGATGGTGTAAGGAAGGTGACATCGTTCTGAGTCCCACATGGGTTTCATCCATAGTTGATTTTCCAGAAGAGTCACTAGATGAAGACTTGTTAGATCAGGGTGTTGTTTTCAAGAGTAGTATTTACACTGAAAAAGAAAACAAGGAGCAAGGTCTATGATTTGTGCATCATTATACTCATTAAATGTCATTAATTAGATATGCATGTGTAATATAATTTTTCATTCCTATTATTTATCCGACCAATAGACTTGTCAAAGAGATTATGAACTTACTTCATAAGAAACTATGAAAAAGAGGACCATTCATAAGATCCATGTCAAATAATGTCCTTAATTATGGTAAATCGATCATTATATTATTTGATAGATTCACATATAGTTCACCATTTTTGTTTCATTGAAAATATTATGCATGTTTATGGTGATCACCCATACAGTGAGAAAAAAATGGTTAGATGAGAACTGGTCAGTGTATTCCTTTTATATTGTGTAATAGATGTCATAGTTAGAATATTTCAAATTAGGTTCATCAATTTATTTCATTAGAAAATATATGGATTGGTTTTTTTCTGAATTTTTGATTATGGGGGTTTTTATGTCTATAAAATCATTCACCTCATATTAACCATTCATTCTTATCTATTTTAAACCGTCCCAAGGGTACCAACATTTAAAAATGGGTATAAATTTTCTTTCCAAAGGCAGATGGTCAGTTCTGGTTTCAATACCAGTTACACTTAGGAACTCACATTGGTTACAAGGATGCGAGGTTGGTCTCTTCACACCATTTTGGGTGGAATTGTGGCCTACTCTGAGATTTTCTAGGAGATTTACGATATGTTCGATAATCTATTCCTAATCTGGATATGGGACAAAGTAGTATACAAATTTTTCATAGATTAGTCCCTATTAATTGGGAAGTGTAATATTTTAGTGTGTCCATTTATATGTGTATGAGGTTTTTCATCCAAATTCCCTAATGGGTAATTTCTTATATGTTGATGTTGAGTCACCGGGCACATTGAAATTAGTTTTCATGCGTATAGGTTATTAATATTTTGAGGATGTTATTGATCCACTATGAGGAATCCTATGTATCATTTTTATAGAAAAAATAAATAATAATTTATTTTATTGACCCCATTCATTTAAACATAATGTTTAAAAGAAATACATGTGGGAACTTTGGAACCTGTTATTTCAGAACAATTCTCAGGGAGATTTCCTATGAATCCTGGTCATGGAAGGAATCAAAGTCATCATAGTTCAATTATATCATAGATTAAACATGGATGTTTCCTAAAAAATGGTTGTAGTCATATTATTTTGTTAATAAAGAATTACACACAGATGTTTCCCTATAAAATAGAGGTTCATTATGTGAGTGATATGGCCATTTAAACTCCCTAAGCCCACCTGAGTTATGATCGGGTTGAGAAACAAGAGACTACAAGTAACCAATGTCACTTTTGCAGACATGGGACTTATATGCCGGGAAACATGTTTGGATGTTTTATGTAGAGATTGTTCCTTGGGATGGAATCTTTTGTATCCTAGTTAGGGAATTAATAAGAGCTTCCATAGTTTAGTTTTATTGTGTCTTACACACTGTGGATTCCTTAATAGTGAGGATGGAAAAGATCTTCATGTCTTGGTACTCCTCCTTTACCAATCCTAGTTTTCAGTTTAAACTGCTTGAATGATGAGTTCACATTTCTTTATTTCCTTCCTAACATATTTGATGATGTCTTTTCATTCCTTTCTATATTCAATACATGTCCATATACCATATTATAATCTAAATGGCATGTTTGAATACCATATCATGGTCAAGGATGACTTGTCCATAGGACATTAGAAGACCTCAATGACTTGTCCTCGTGGCCATCACATGATCTCAGCTAACATGCATGGAGGGTTACATGGGATCCGGATGAATTTTCTAGATGACTTTGTGAGATATGGGGGTCTTTTTGGGAGCCCATCACATTATATCATCGTACATTCTTGGATGGTATTGTACGATCAGGATGAATTTTCCAAAGGGCAATGTGAGATCCTGGCTAACATGTCTTGGTGCCCTCACAAGAACCATTTGACATGCACTGGAGACACAGTCTAATGTGGCGGACATGTCTATAAAAAATCACAATGTATTTATGGGGAACCCAGAAGGATTCCGGAGACTATGATAGTATTCTTGGAGGGATAAATTCTTGATGTTTTTGGAGGAAATCACATGTTCCAAATAGTATGTCAAGGGTCTGTCGCATGATCTGGGTGACATGTCTTGTTACAGTTACATTACATGGGAGGTTCATGTGATGTTCATCAAGATTACCATGTGTGTCCTTCACATAAGTATCCCATAGTTTTTAGTCCTTTCACAAACATATCTTTTCATATGTAATTTATATTAGTTTAGTGTTAGCTTGTTTATTCCTCTATTTATTTATTAAACATGTGTGTTTTCTATTTCGTTTTCCTACTAAAGTCCATCACGAGATCTAAGAGTGGCCATGTAAATTTACTATGTGTTCCACATTATCTACAATCCCATTATCTATATTTTTACCTAGTGGAAGAGATTGAGATAATGATATTTACCAATCCAAGATGTCCGCTATGATTTCTAGGTGCACTGGTGTATCGATCCAAAGAGTTATTTTTTCATGATGGGGTGGGGCATTTATTGGTCTCACCACCCTAATTATAGACATGTATTTTTAGAGAGTATTTTAGAGATCTAGGCCAGAGTTGATGGATGGATTAGGTTTCACACACATCATGAGATCCTACCACAGGTGACACAATATTTTTTGTGACTCGAAGACCATACCATATGCTTCCCACTAATTGTATTGAAAATAATCAAATGGGTATTTCCTAATCATATGGGCATGCCAAGGGGCATTTATAATGAACAGTTTTTATGTATATGGTCTTTCACTAGATTAATACCCCTAAAGAAAGGCATTAACTAGAATTGAGATGATTTTTCTAGGACCTACCATGATAAAAAGGTGGATTGCAAGGGGGGCCTATGAGAGATCATGTTGAATCATCGATGGGGGCATCACATGATCAACTATGATTTCTTGAGGGATATAACTATATTTAAACATTATTATCTTATATTATCCTCACAATAAACTCCCTTATTTTTTATTTTTATTTCACTTCTTATTTCACAAATATTGGGGATCTTGCATGTTTTTATGAGTGCCATTGAAGACAATTAGTCTCCCTATCGGTGATGTATCAAATGACCAAAAAGGGTCTTATGTTTATTCATAAGTATTATCATGAGAAAACCTTTTACTGTTCTAAAGAGTGAGAGGGGATGTGCAAGACCACCTGGGAAAGTAAAAAAACCATTCACATGATGATGGTAGAATTATAGTGGGATCATTCATGAATGTGGTGGCATGTTGACATTGATTTTTATGGTGTATTGATAATCACATAGGCACGTCATATGAAGTTGAAGACTGTAAGAGGTTCCCATATTTTGGATTTGTTAATCTAATATTTTACAAGGATTTTTGTTTGGTTAGTTAGTCATCCTTCATTTGAAAAGTCATGTGATCTATAGGAACTCTTCTAAAATCCATCCCATGACCATTTTATATCTTGGATGCATTTGTAAAAAGATGGAGACATTGACAAAGAGGCTATGTACGATATTCCAATGGGTTATGGACTGTACATGAGACATTTTGAGGACCTTGTAAAAGTCATATGATCATGTGTAATATTTTAGGATACACAATACATGTTCCTTGGACACTATTTCCTTCTTTATCATTGTATGAAAAATTACCCATATTTGGGTATTTCTTCCATTTTAGATTAGGTGATTCTCATTTGGCGGGCGTTAATAATGATATTAAAAACAATAAAACTATTATAATATAAAATAATTATTATGATCCATAAAATTTCCAGATGACCATGACATGTTTTAGAAGTGATGGAATAATTAGTTTGAATTCTATGTGTTTTATATATGTTATTAAAATCATATAAAAAAAGTGTTTCATAATTGAAACTAATGATATTTTATAAAAATAATATTTTATGAAAATATTTAAAAATCATAAAAATATTAAATAAGAAAAAAAGGGTATAATATATGGATGATAATATCATCTATTATACATTTATGAGTTAATAGTTACCTTATATAGAAAATTAAAATATTTTTTTTGTGAAAAATATGTTATTAGACATAATGTTAAAATAAGTTAATTAAGGGGTTATACTTGAAGAAATTTTTTAAAATAACACGTAAACCAATCCATATTGTATCTTTTTAGGATAGTGAAACCATATCCAACCCTATGATCAAATTCATTACCATTTCTAATTGTCTTCCTCTATAATAGTCTTATTATATTATATTTCATTAACAAAATCTAAAATTTCCCGCCACATAAATTATAAAAGGACAACTCCACCCTCAGTTCATCACACCAATTTGATTATTCTTGATCAACCATATTCTACCAAATTTAAATCTACACATACAAATTATCATTTTATATGTGATTTTGTTCTCAAAAGCAGACACTAGATCTATTTAGAGGAGATATAAATGATTCGTTTCAAAGAGAAGGTAATCACTCTAATCTGTCACTTTCTATTTATACTCTTCTTTACCTCCCCAAAATCTATCATTTTTGTCATAATATAATGACATATGTCTATGAAATATTTTTATATGATATTATTATAATTATTAAAACACTATTATAAAAAAATATTTCCCATCAAAAAAGAAGTGAAAGTAGCGCTCGTGCGTACACACGACATATCAACTCCACATAGAGATAAAATTCTTTTTTCATCACCATTATCTACAGATGTGAAGTTTGATTTTTTAATATTATATGTGATATTTAATACATAATTACATTTATTTAATAATAATATAATTTTTTACTTATTACCAAATAATATTTTTTGAAACTACAATGTTCCTTGTGTGTATTCATGGACTATCATCTCCCTGATGTGATGTGATTAATTTTTAATTTAAATTTTAAAATCATAGTAATAAGGTTGAATTTTGTAAATATATATGATATATATAAGAAAATAATTAATCTTTAAATTTGAATTATAATTTACCTTCATTTTATTCCATCAGTCAAAAAATAGAAACAATGTTCATGTGTACGTACGACCTACCATCTCCATGGACAGTGTAATTCATTTTGGGATATCTACTTTTTATGAATGATAATAAATATGTGTTTAATATATATAAATGGTTTTTATACCATGATTATAATTTTGTAGATTATGGTACCGTGATCAACGTATAATTACAGGGACTGTTGAACCAAAACATTTTTGAAAAATGAATCAGTTATCAGGCAGAACAATGATTTAATGACAAATTATTAGTAATTGGGTAATAAAATATATAGTTATGGAATATGTGTATAATAAATACAAATTTATTATATATAAGGTTTTAATGTGAACATGTAAAGGTGATACTTAAGATAAGGGTTTATTTGAAAATATCCTCATTATCCCGGATGGTTTATATTTATGTCTTTGATAGAGAATATTTCTATTCCATGTCATGTTTTTATAAATTTTTTTTCAAATAATTCTTTTAATATTACCCTAAAATAGTTTAAAATAATTTTTACACACGTTTCAATTTATAAAAAACTGTTTTTAAGAAATTTCTTTTATAATTTTCCAAACAATGCACTTTTTGTCTTTTCAGAAAAATAATATGCAATTAAATTTTATTTAATTTATATATATTGATTGAATTTTCCATCAATAATAAATCCTTAATTATACTAACCTTCCATTACAAGTTATAAACGTTTTTTTCAATGAAATGTTTTTCATTTAAAGGTGTATAGTTTTTTTAAAGAAATATTATTTTAAAATGATCAATTTATATTTTTAATGAATTTTTCCACAAAATATTTCAAAATAATTTTCCTTATAAGATAAAATAATTGATGTTAATTATTTTTTACTGAGGATATGTTTCATGGATACCTTTCTTATTATCTCTCTCTCTGTGGTTTATGTTTGTGATTTAATAGTGAAGTGTTTTTGAAACCCATTGCGTTACATGAGTTCTGGTAATGTGAATGTTTTATAATATTGTTGAACACATATGTTTGGTTTTAATTATGGGAGGGGTAGGACTACATATCCAATGCATTGGGTAAAGTATTATATCTCATGAGAAAGTTATGAGAAACAATTTGATGTGATTCACATGTGATGGAAAAATTATTTATTCTTGATCTGAGGGTCTTAGTAGTTAACCTTAACACATGAAATGGTATCTATAATTGTGATTATGCCACACATTGTTATGACATGATATTATGTTTCATTATTAATCTATAATGAATTCACATTCTCATGGCAGAATTCAATTTAAACTGTACTATTTTATAACATAATTAATGTTCATGATATTTGAAAGATTGAGTATGAATGCTGTATGTTATGGTTAATATCTCATTCCATTATGATTTCATATGGATTTTAATTGATATCTCCCATATTTAGCCTTACCGATCATCCAAGAACACCATTTTATTATGATTACCTTTCACAAGTTATGAAGAACAATTTTAGAAGGGTATGACTATGATGGGTACTATATGGGAAGATCTTTATGGGTGACATTGAATATAAATCCTAAAATAAGAATATTGTATATATAATATACAATGATTCTAAAAAATTATTTTTATAACAAGGATTTTATTTTAATGTGTTCAATATTCTTCTTAATATATGTGATATATGTTTATAAAAAAATAAGGTCATTATATCATGTTAACCAAATGTGTAGCCCTCAAATAATTACAAAATAAGTTGTTTTAAATTAAAAAATGAACAGAAACTATTAATATATAATAATTTATGTACATATGGTAGAATAACATCCATATCATCCATAAAAAAATTTAATTTCTGTCAACATTATCATTTAATTCTAATTAATCCGTTGGAAAAAATTTAAAGCATTATCATAATCATCCAATGGAACCTACATTATATATATATATATATATTAATTTATAATAATATATATATTTATAATTTCATACATGTATAATGATATGTTAAATATTCATTTATTTTATTTCATTTAAATAATAAAAAGTTTTCCTTTCATAATAATCTCAACTTCCCTATAATAAACATGTATACTTTATTTGGAAACAATCCTCATAAGAACCATATTTTAAAATGATTGTGAATATTTTCCCATTATTTAATCATAATAGATATTTTATTAAAAATCTCCTAAGTTAAACTCATTCTTATTACCAAGAAAATAGAAACATAAGAAAGGGGTGGGATCAAATACCCAGTAAGGGAATAATAATCACATCAAATTGTTACCATAGTTGAGATCATAAAAATATGGGAACAAATATGTTGGATTGAATTAATTGATTAAAATAACTTTTAATCATAAAATCTATTCATATTTAATAATAGGAGAACATATAATCCCATATGATCAAATGTATAAAATCACATAAAATTATGAAAACATGAGACATTAATCATGATCCAATGGAATAACATAGTCACATATCAAAATAGTGTGGCACTAACATATGTATAGTAACTTAACACTATAGATTAGGCATCAAAAACTATTTCTTATAGTATTATAGGTGTCATATTCTATTTACCATAGTGGACCAATGATATAAAGTCCCCACCTAGAGGATCATGTATAAAAACCTATTTCATATAGTGATTTAGGCACACCAACATGTTTCAAATTTTGGATCAAACATCACTACTCAATTCAGAATTATCTCATGATATGTAATGAATTACCTGATGAACTGGGTGGATATATAGGTCCCATGAATTAGTTAAATATTATCCATACATTTGCGACACCAAAAAAATATAATCAAGAAAATATCAAAACTGAATAATAATAATGGGATTCACATTACATTATTAATGGTATCACATTAATAACCAAATAAACTATATTAATTAGTGATACATCCAATCAACAAAAGATAAAATTCATAAAATATTTTAATGGTTGGTTCATAAATAACAAAATATAAGAAAACATCTCCCTTTACATATAGTTTAAAATGAATGATGAAGTTAAAACATATTATTTTAAAAGGAAAATAATTATTGATACATTTAAACACCTTTTCCAAATACCCACCTTTAATAAGAGAATAAAAAAATTACTGTTAAAAGTGGAAAATAAATGTATTAAGGTTGCATTATTAATAAATACCTGAGATTCAATAATGAAATGATAACATCTGTTGTAAGTAAAAAAATTGACTTGGAACCAAGAAAAAATTTATAGATGGACATTAATTTTTTGATAAAATTATACTTTTAGGTGAAAGGACAATAAACTAAGAATATTTTAATCAGAAGGCCATTTTACCCATAAATAAAAAATAAAAAAATAGATAAAATGGGGAATAAATTGATAAATATAATACAATGTGGATGTTTAAAATAAACCATATAACACAAAGAAAAATATTTTAGTTATCTATGTCCCTAATGGAAAACATATTTTAGGAAGTGTGAAACCTTGTAAAATGGTTTTAAGTGGTTAAAAAATAAATCTATATAATTAAAATATAAAATAACACAAAATAAAATCATATGAAATATTTTACATAACTTATTTTAAATATTTTAATGATGAAAAATTATAACTCAATAAATGATAATTGAGTAAATAAAAACCCATAAAACATGTGGATCATTTAAATAAAAATATATTGGAAGAGGGATATTTAAATTAAACATGAATTTTTATAAATATAATGTATTTCAAGATATAATATCTCAATTAGGTAGCATATACAGCACATAAAATAAATTAATCTAATAATAAAAAATTTGTCTCCAAGAGAGAATTTTTTTATGAAAACTCTTACGAAAATATGTTGGGGGACACCACCTTTATAAATAAAGGAAAATTATAAATACCTTTTGAAAAGGCTTAATATATAACCCATTACAATCACGAGGTCCCATAGGAATACTTCCTTAGTTGTGAGTGTCCCAAGAGAACATAGATACAAATCCCTTTACAAGTAAACCCATTTAAACAAGCCTAAACTCGCTAGATAGAACAAGTGTCATTCAAAACATGATAGAAGTCCAAAACCACCTATAAAATCTCTACAACACCCACCAATCCTCCACCACACTACCTATAAAGACCCATAATTTACATACATTATTAGTACCTCAACATTAAATTACACTTATTACAACATATAAAAAAATCATGAAAGGACCGTATAGGTATAGTGTGTTTAGAAACTGGGAAACATAAACAACTGGTTCATAAAGCATCTACGTTGCCTCCCATTTATTTCATCATATCTAGAGCCCCTTTTAGGATATCCTATTTAATAACCTTCATCCTTACCTGGGGAAAGAAAAATTACAAAAGGGTGAGCTCAAATGCTCAGTAAGGGTGAACAAAAGAAATATCAATCAGATCATATTCATAAGAACATAACATTTGGGAAATCTTAACCTGCAAAAGAGATCAAAATTTCATAACATGGGATAAATAATAGTAGTGAAATGTAATCCCAATAATCATAACATAAAACATGATTCTTTTTGGAATACACACATAATCATAGATAATCATTTCTTATTAGTCAAGACGCATTTCCAAGACTATCTTAGTGGACAAAGTCCATTTCTGAACCGAGTTCATTCCTCGTTTCAGTCATGTTTCATTGAACCGGTTTAACCTGCCGTTCCAGTCATGTCTATCTCATGAGATATAAAATCTTTACACAATTCATTGGAGGGAGATATAGGTCCCACCCATCTCATAATGATACCATTCTTATGTGTGCTACAAAATCATAAACCATACATCATAGCATAACCCATGTAATAAAAATGGGAATATTAAACATCGTGACATCCTAAAAAAATTCATATAAGATAAAGGAATTCATAAAAATATTTCCATCACAACATAGTCAAATCAATGTAATAATAGGGATAGAAACAGAACACTTTATTATCTTAGATGGAAAATAATTTTGATAAAACACTTGAACTCCATTCATGAGGAAAATATCCTTTCTACTTCAATTTTTTTTTCCTTTCTTAACATGTCATACAATTCTAAACTAAAATAAGTTGATTAAAAATAAAATTGAAAACATGTAAATGAAGCTTCTTGGAAATAATGTTTTAAAAATCCATTCATTCCATATAAGTTAAAAAACATTCTTCTCATACTTTTGTCGGAAAAGTCAAAAAAGAACCTCGTACGAAAAAAGACAAAATTTTCCTTTCATATAATTTACTAAAAACTATACGAAGGGTAAAATTGGATTTAAAAAATTGTAGTTGTATGGAAATAATATTACATATTGAGGAAACATGGATGTGGATGATAAAATATTCCCCAGTAAATTCGGAAGTATAAACAATCTCGGATAAAAATGAGATTATGAGATTTTACCTTACCTTAGGTCTGATTTGCTTCATAAGTGTGTGAACCTCCTGTATAATGATTTAAATAATGTTATTGACTTATTCTAGAATCATACTTATTTTTATGATATCATATATGCTCATATTCTTAGCTTCTTATTAGTAATATTTCATTGTTACTTGTTATTCGGGTGTTTATTGCTTTTTGTTCTTATGCGTGTTTTGTCGAATAAATTATTATTTTTCTTTTTAGGTTATAGATACCTCAATTCCAGAGTGGTATTAGTGTAATATATAACATATTTATTCACTCAATTCATTTATGTAATCATTATGCAATGAATATCATGTAGAACGAGTCGCATCACATCGTGGAGACGGTATTCCGTACTTACGCACGAGCGATGATATCATTCCCATGATCGTGGAATTATATTGGAGTGTATGTATACTATAAATTTTAAATAATCATATATACTAATTATTTACACCATTATACCCATCCTAGTAAGGTGGTGGTGGAAAATAGATTACACCACGGCGTGGAGACGATATTCCTTACGTATGCACGCGTAGTGATTTCATTTTCCGTAGGATGGATAGATGGTGAAATAGGGTTGTTTCATACTTATGATAACATATCAGTATATGAGTGATACTCATGTTATTAATTCATAATGAGAAAACTAAAGAAAAATAAGTGGAAGAAGAAATAAAGTTGAAAGAATCGGTAACGGACATTACCTCTTCTTTGAAGCGCCTCTTTGAGACGTCCTTTTAGGGCACTAAAATTTGTCTCTGAAGAAGACCAGGACCTCTAGGATGTTTCTAGGGAAGTGGAGAGGAGAAAAAGGTAGGGTTTGTCCGTGCTTGAAGGATCAAAGTGGTGTGAGGAAGAGAGGGAGGAGATTCCCTTTTATAAGGGAGGAGAGGGGCACCTTTGGAAAAACAAAAAATATTATTTTATTATAAAGCCATATTCGGTTTTAAATAGCTCAAAATTGATTTATTTCGAAGCTAATGTGGGTATGGGTCTATATAATCTCATCTAATAGAATTTGGACAAGTTTAGTTTACTATTTTAACCTTATCATTTAGATTTATCTTCAAGTTAGATAATTTTACTTTTACGGCATCTTTTTGTGTTCTTACACTATAAGGTTAATAAACTTAATATAACAAGCCAAAAGAACCACAAGTTGTTTATATATAACCTTATCTACGTCATTGGTATGATCCTTAGATTTTTAGGAATAAAATAACAATTAATAATATAATATTTGTTTTAAAAACTATTTTATGTCAATTTTGACACTATTTAGTAATTGATTTTTTTGAAAATCATAACAGAAATATTAGTTCAAAAAATTTGAATTAAATCAATACTAACATGTCATATTAACATAGATAATTATTTTAATTCATAAAAAGTCTCAAATTACATTTCTTTGGGTATTTATAATGTTAATTATGTCAATATTTCATTAAAAAGATAATTACTGCATCATCTTTGTGTCATAAATAAATTAAATTATATAATGTCTAAAAATTACATATAAAATACCATTATGTAGAAAATATTTCTAGATTTCTAATTAATATTTATAGTCTAATTTATCTTATGTATAACCCTATATTAAAAATTATATACTTATTAAACTTTGATTTTAACTATTTTAACCATTCTTTAAATAAATTATTAATAAATGTCCTAATCTAATCCAAGTGGGCCTAAATGGTCATATTTTATTCCTAAGGTTGTTTTTGGTCAAATTACAATTATCCAATAGAATTAGGACACGTGTAAGGGTAATGATAATATCATTTTTACCCTTAATTACCCTATTTACTTTTAACTGTGGTAAATAAAAGTAAAAAGTTACTATTCACCAAAAATTATTTTCATCTCTTTGAACCACATTTTACTTACTGACATCAACCGTGTCTCTCATATTTTTGAGATTCCACTCACAGAAGCGGTAAAATTAAGTTTTATGTAAATTTTCAAATTCTCCTAGGATGTGGGTAAAAGACGGTGAAAAGTTCAATAAAATTTTTATATATCAAAAATTATTATAAAATTACTCCAATGAATAACATTGAACATATATAGGTATTATATATCAATTTTTACCTAAAATAAATTTAAATAAAATATATAATTATTTAAATAAAAAGTCGGTTTTTAAATAGTAACCCTGTGTTTTCACTATTCATCAAAAATTGAAAGTTTCCAGAAAAATACCAAAATTTCACCCTAGTCAAATTTCGATATTCCGAATCCAAAAACGAAGTCCATTTTGAAAAATAAAATTTAATAAATTTAAAAAATTGGTTATTACTGTTCATAACGGCTAGTTTTAATAATATTTTAATAGCATATCGTTGTTTAGTGAAACTCGGTATTGCGTACGACGCAAGCTATCAAGGATGGTCGCGATTGCGTGTAAAGAAAGCTAATCTAGTGTTGTGTGTAGTGAAATATTCCTTTGATGATTTATATAAAATAAAAACAAAATATTTCTTATTAAATTCTCGGGTGTTACACAACCTCTCAAATCCCCCACCATCAATAATGACTAACCACCGTGACTCCTGTCACTGACACCAACAGATTAAAAAAACTGGTCACACAAAGGACATACTCGGATCTTCAACACAACAACCACCAACTATTGAAATATCCTAGGAATGTCAAAAGATGATGGGAAATAATATTATAACACTCAAGGGGACACAAGTAAACAAAACTGCAGGATGGAAGCTGAAGTGCTGATGACCACCACTCTCTTGGGCCGTTTCTTCCTTATTTATTTTTCAGTTGCATAAAATATTTAGAATAACTAAATTTAATTTATTAATTACTTACCCAATTATATTATTCATAACTATAACAATATATAAAACTCATTTATAATCATTTCATACATATATATCGTCATTAATTACATATTCTCCAACATTTTTTGTGTATAATTTTAAAGTGTTATGCGAGATTCATATGAGAAGTGTCAATATTTGTTCATAATAAAACGTTCATAAATATAAAACTATATAATTTATTATAAGGTACAATTTATATTTATTTATTAATTTTCAATTTATTTTCATAAGTGTTTGATCATTTATCTATGAAGATGAGATCTACAACTAGTACATTTTAGTGATTATGAGCCAATAAAGGATGGGTTCATAAGTAATGAATTAAATATTTATATTACCCTTATAGAAAAAATTTATTGATATAATTAAATGATATTATACATATAATTATGTTCTCATATTTATCCAAGATTTAAATTCATATCACTATTCAATGTGTTGTTTAACTAACCTAAATAAGAAGATACACTGATTCATCGATGATAATGAGATGGTTTAGATGAAATAACGTTTTTTTAATAAATTAGTAGACTTATTGAGTTTTTATAAGTGGTTTATATCAAAAATTTAAAAAATTAAATTTATAATATTTATTATATAAATCTATTACATATAAAAAGGAATATCTTCATGTTTATGTTATTTTTTATGGTGATTAATATTATATAAATTGATTATTATTCATTTCATTAACTGGTTAATAAAATTTTATTAATTTTTTTAATCATTATATAAAAATTATATTAATAATTTAAGAAAAATATTAAAACCATCAACAAATGGTACTAATAAAAAAATAAACATGTTACTTATTCAAGGTGGTAGTTCTCAAAAATTCACATTTCACATTTTTTTCTTAATGGAAAACGGAAATGTTATAAGACCATAACCATTTGATTATTTAAGTTTATATTTAATTTTGTTTAAATAATTTTAAAATGGTTATCTAAATTGATCCTATGAGTAGGTAAGGTCTTAGGAGGTCACTGGTGGGTTGAGACCTGAAAAAGAGGGGAAAAGTTCTATTTAGTGTATGGTGCATGGTTGGAAGACAATTAGAAATAATTTTGCACCATGATCAGATAGTTTGCGGAATGTGGGATAACGGTTAGTAAAAAATTCATGAAGATGTCTGGAAACCATTTTAGGATGGAAAAATCAACTTGCATAGCTTACACAAGGCTTGTAAAACCATGTGGTTGCCCCATAAAACTATATGGATCAGTTTCCTTTGGATTGAAGAGAATACATGGTTTGGAAAACCACATTCCTCATTAAATATGTATAATTTACCTCTTTTCAATCTTTACCTTTATAAATGTTCACCCTAATTTACTCTTTATTTCTCTTCCATCAACCTATAGTGTGAACCAAGAACTCCAAACTCTTCCAACAATAAATCTCATATTATTGTATAATGTTGGAGGTTTCATTTTATTCAATTCAAATCCCTGGATATGTCTCAAAATAAATTTATTTATATTTTATAAAAGATTAAATCCTTGGTTTCTTCTATTATTATCACATGATCCCTAATTATATAGAGTTTTTTTATTTGTTGTGGGTTATTTTTTTATTTTGAATCAACGGATGAAGTTGTTTCTGTGTTTAGCAATGAGAATAAGGTATGTGATCTATAAGAATTCTCCCACAGTTTTGATATTGTTCTTGTGTATATTGTTTTACTATTTCACTATCATACATTGAATATATTCCTTTTAACAAGAAAAAAAATTGGCCCTTAAATTGATGTGTGAGACCCATTAGAAAGAAGTCATCGGGTACATTGATGATTTTCAGATTGCGTCTAAGTCCCCCCATGGGCTTTTCCAATACATCAAAAATAGTGAAATGAATAGTTAAATTAAGAATGATGGGGTTATGATATTAAAACATTTATACATGTTCTTATTATTTTAGCATTGTATACGGGACATGTTAATGTGGTAAAATTATTTGAATGAATTCCAAGTGGTTGGGGTTTGGATTAAATGATAAAATGGTCTTATTATAGAATTGAGTTAATGTTGTTGGAAATAATGAACCATGGTAATGTTGATAAAAATGGTTCTTCCTTATTTTTATTAGGTTTTATAGTGATTAATAATGATTATCATAGGATAATGTGAAAAATAGTATCTTGGGGATATTGTACTAAGGCACCTCAAGAATGGTTTGGGAAAGAATAAAGATCTTGGCACCATTGATTCTATGTATTTTTAGTGTTCTGGATTGATACATCTAGAACCAATTTATTTATACAAGGATTGGATACCTAAACTGATAGTCCAAGGCACCATAAATTTAATTGGATACTGTACACCCCTATGTGACTTAAGGAGTTAAACCCTTATAGTGTATTATTTAGGATTATGGCATGGGAGAAGCAGGTTTTAGGGATTGTGTATCATTATAGAAGCTTTAGGACTATGATATTAGTTAACAAGAACATATTTATGAAACATATTTTCCTAGTTGTATAATCTATTTTTCACTTGTACATCTGCAATCAAAATGGTTTTGAATGGAAATTTATTTAGACATCATTGTTTTTGGTCTACTAAGTCGTACTCAAATCAAAATTGGGACACCATTAGTACCTTAGAAGATTTTATGGTTTAAGGTCATGATAAGGTAAATGACCCTATTCTAGAGGGATGAGTTGGGATTTGGGATGGAGGATGTATGGGGGAACAAGATTTCATTTTGGGACCCATATTTTGGATTTTTAGTGAGTATTTATTTTCAATTTCCTTTGACATATGATACTACATTGAAATAAAACATTTTATCAATTGGTTTTGGTAACTTGTCTAATTTTGGTATCATATTATTAAATGATTTATTATTATTGATTATTGTTCATTATTTTATTGGTTACTATTTATTTTTTATTTTTGTTGTTTTATTACTCTAGTAAAGAATAAGTATTCTCCCCACAAACCTTATTATATCCTCACTACTAGTCAGTAGCCGCTGGAGTATGTGGAGGCATGCCTGCGGTAATATAGTGATCCACCTCAGGGAACCAGTTTTGTGGAACCCAAGTAGCGGTGATATAAATTAGTATCATAAGAGTATCATTACTATTTTATCACTATTTTGGAATAGTTGATATGAGACTAAGGTGTGTGGAGCCGCGCTATGTTTGTCATGCATGGGATTAGCTTAACCTTGTGCGAGGGAGAACCCAAGTTCCCATGGTGGAATTAATTTTATTGATTTTTTCTTATTATTAATGAATTTGGTTTCATATTTTGTGTTACAGTTATTATGGGATATTTTCGTTTCTATGGTTTAATTGATGATCCTGTTTAGAATGGGTTTTTTATGAATTAATTATTTTACACACTCAGGGATTTATGTGACAAATATCATTTTAAACACACATAGAATATCATGTATGGTTGGGCCATTAGGTAAGAAATAATTTTTTATTTCTTAGTCTTTTTTATGAAATAGTGAATACAAAAGAGGTGAAAAATCATTATAATTAAAAAATGTTAAATTAAATGGTTAAAATGGTTTGAAAATGAATGTTTGTAATTCAGATTTTTTGTTTTCTCTAGTTTATCAGTGACTGAGGATAAGGTTGTTTTATGGTAGTAATGGTGTGGGGATTATGTTTATAGGGATATTTCAGGTTGATTAATTAAAATAGTTATTTGTGACACGTTATTTTATTGTTTAATTATATATAATGTTCCATTAAATGTGCATTCTTAATTTTTTATTTATGCCCCAATCAAAATTCTTTCCAGTGTGGAGGTAGAAGGGGGTTGTTGAGAATGATCCCTTTCTAGTAAGACCAAATACACCATTGATTCATGATGATCAGGAATAAGATTAGTTCTATGGTAATTTTTTCCACTGTATACAGTTTATGGAAAGAGACCTAGTGTTGGATACTTTGGGTATGTTTGATCAAACTAGGGTGTTCAAATGAAGTATTAACCAATGTTATCCAAATTGGGTGACCTATGGGAGAATGGTTTTGGGTTGATTCTATCTGGATGATTCTGGACAACTAGGAAACTCCTCTTGAAAAGAAGGTCAAGTTAGTAACTTATATCTTATTATTTCTTTAGAAGCACTGGTGGGATATTCGAGCTCGAGATATGTATTTGGAGGTTATGGTGTAGAAGGAATTCTAGAAGATGTTCTTGGAGGACTTTTACCCTATATTCTAGAGAAAATATAGAGATATAAATTTTATATTCTTGACCTAGAGGATTTAGTTAGTGATGGATTTTATTGTCTGATTCATTGTCATTCATCAATTTTTTCCAACATCGGTAGAGGATGAGGAATATGTAGAAAGTAATTTTTAAGATAGTATTAGATATTGGATAAAATATTGACTGAATATATTTAATTTGATTAATTTATCTAGGTAGTGAGTTAAACCCTCATCTCTGAAGGTGACCTAAAATAGGAATATATTAGTGGATATATGGTTTTATTTAGGAAATTTGGTGGTACACGGTATCATATATGGAAGAATAATTATGATAAATTTTCCTATAACAGTGGTAGAAATGGTAGCCAAGGGAGAGGAATATTATATTAAAGTACTGATTCATTATTATTGTATTAGTGTAGAAGACCAGGTCACATTTTGGTCTATGTTCTCAACCATTGGTGGAGTTTCAATTAGAATTTAGGACCTGACATGTTCAAAGGTTCTCTAGGTACCCTATGTAAATGGGTAGTGATAGAGAACCTATGTAAATACAGAGGACTATAAGGGGATCTTCTACCTTATATTTGGATAGAATGTGGACTTCCACCAGCTGTATTGGTCATGGTAGTATACATGGTACTTTAGGACGGGATAATCTATATCAGCAGGGTAGTGAAATACACATGAAATAGGAATGAGCTTAGGGTTGGGGACCAAGTCATCTGTATGAAAATCACTTTACACTAGATGGTAGAGAAGATGGAATGTAAAAAGTACATGTTAGGATTCATTTAGATTTTACACTTTCTAGTTCTTTATTTCATACTATATCTTGACATTCATTAATATATACACAATTTTTTGGATTGCTGGAAACTGGAAAAAGAGTTCTTGTTCTGGATTATGTCAATTTACGTGCCTTTATTTATGATATCAAAAGGGAATCTGTCATTGTTAGTAGTGATCCATCGATATTTGTGGGTACCATCACCTATGGTATTTATTTTCCCAATATGAGAGGATTCTACATGATACTAGGTTTGGATCAGTTGGTTATGAATCAAGATCTCATTGATTTGTATCATAGGATAGTGACATTAACATAGTTTGAGGGTGAAATTTATATTCATTATGGAGAGTTTGATATCCAGTCATTCTAATAAGGGATGGCCCATATAAATTTAAGTGACCTCGACACACATGTTAAGTGTATAATTCATGATGATACGAGAGAGGATAAGGAGGTATTTCCTCCTTTAATGGATTAGTTTATGGGTGTGTTTCTTAAAGAGTTCTGATGTATTCATCCTAAGTTAGGTTTATTTAATTATTGAGATAATGCTAGGAGCTGAGAAAATTTCTATTTCACCCTATATAATGGAATAGTAGGACATCAAGAGATGAATTCCCAATTAGAGTATTTTTTTGATAAAGGATTCATCCATCTTAGTATATCATCATAGGGATTTTTGGGTTTTTTCCAGAAAGATATTATAAAATTTCGTCTGTGTTTCAATTAATAAATTTTGAAATTAAAGATGATTATGGAATGGTATTATCTTCCATTTAATGATGATCATTTTGACCATTTAAGGGATGCCTATGTATTTTCCCAAATTGATTTGAGATCAAGGTATCATTAGATGAGGGTCAGACCTTCTGATATACCATCAAATGATTTCAAAAGAATATATGGATTGTTAGAGTTTGTGGTGTTGTCTTTTTTAGATTAGTGAATTATCCTACAATGATAATGGTATTTATGATGAAAATATTTCACCCTTACGTATATTATTTTGTGGTCATTCTTTTTATTATATAGTAGTGTCCTCTTAGACACATAATGATCATGCCAAATAACATGATGTCACCAGGGTAACACTAAGTGATAAATGGATATATTCGATGTTATCTAAGAATAATTACTATATGAACATGTTATATTTCACTAAATACTAGAAATTAGGGCTATACACATAGACCTATAAAAATTGGTTTTCCAAATGCTTGGTAATATATTTCATGGAGAGATCCTATTCAGAAGGTTTGTTCATACCTATGGTATTGGTGATATATATACAAATGGTTTTTGAAAAAATATTTGTATTTGTACCATAAAATTGCCCTATATTAATGGTTTTGGCAAAAATATTGTTATAAGTATTAGATATACCAATTTATAGTGAAAAAAACTTGGTATAACTTCTACAAAATGACCATATACCAATGGTTTTGGAAGAACCATCAGTATAGGTCCGAAAAATATCAATACCTAAACAAACGGGTAACAAAACTTTTGGAATAGGTATTCATAGTTTTTTAATTATTTTATGAAATAAAAATCAATACAGAAAAATTTAAATTATTTTTTAGTAAAAATATAAATATTAATCATAATATTTTCAGAAACATTGTTTTAGCTTAGTGGTTAAGTCATTTATGTATAAGATGGAGTTGATGGGATCAAATCCATGAATTTTTTTCGATAAGTTACCTATAACATTGGTTTTTAAAATCATCAGTATAGGTATTTCATATTATCTATAACTATAGTCTCCCATAACCAATGGTATAGGTCTATATTGGTGGAAGATAAGACAAAGACCCTCCAAACCATTGGTGTATCCTATACCAATAGGTCCAAAGCATTGGTAGACGACTATTTCAATGTATAGTTTGTTACATCATATATGGAGATGATTTGTTAGTTGACCCAATGAATTTTTAGGTTATTTTTTCTTAGGAGAAACCATATAATATTTTTAACAACCAATGATTTTTTGATTTGGTATGTTACTACCAAATTTTTTTAAAAACCCTCTCTCACATTGAGGCACAACTCTCAAGCCTCACCAACAAGGGAATATTTTTGGGTGGTATGATACATGTGATAATTACATTAACGAGCTAAAGGGTAATTTTACAAATGCATCGATTCAAATCTTACCCAAACTGGTTGAGGACAATAAATTGTATGATGCATTAGAGATCAGACTCATGGATGTGTTTATGAAAGAAGATCGGTTAATGGTGTATGGATCACATTATTGGAGGCCACAGGAAGAGAATTATACTAAACATGATATCGAGTTGTATCTAGTGGTTAATGCTTAAAATGTTGGGGGAATTGTTCTCTAGGTGAGATTTTTTCTCTTTATACTGACCATAAGACCATTATGTATATATTTTTCAATGGTATAAAAATCCCTGGTAGAATAGGCGAGTTGAGTATATTGAATATTTAAATATTATCCAATAATATATGTATGAAAAATTAAATAGTGTTATTGATTATTTGAGCTGAAATAAAGTCTCATATAATCAATGAGTGTTGTTCTTAATTGAAAATGATTACCTTGTTCATGGATATGTTTATAGGTGCTTAATAGGAACAAGAGAAGATAAACCTTGTGTATTTATCTATTGAGACCTCTGTTTGATTTGGATCATGCGGAGGTAGTACGAGGATCTAGATCCCATAGATTTAAGGTATAAAATTTATGGTGGAGATCTACCACCAAGATAGTTTATCAATGAGGAAGATATTATCCTCAATCATGGTCATGTTATTGTCATACATTAATTCTTGAAAAGATGATGTGTGATTTCCATGCTTAAAAGTTGGAGGTGAACCTTGGTATAACCAAAATATACGATTTCCATCATAGCGAATACTGGTGGACAGAAATTAAGAAGGTAATCAAAGGTTTTATGATCAGATGCTACACATGTCAGCAGATGAAGGATAAACATTAACAACCTACTAGTCTTGTACATCCATTTCCAATTATATAATTGAAGAGGGATGACGTTAACATTAATTTAATGCTATGATTAATGAGGAATATTTAGAAAAGATAAAACATAGGGTGATTTTTGACTAGAATAAATCATGATCCCATTTCATTATAATTTGGGAGAATTGGACCATCTATTAGTTAGGGTACTTTTATGTTCAAGAGATAGTATGCTTTCATGGGGTTCCATGTTGAATCATTTTTTACAATGATCTATATTTTAACTAATGGTTCATGAATTAATTACATAAGGAATTGGGTATTTAGGTGATATTGAGTATAGTTTTTTTGTGGAAGCATGGGCAGTCAGAATATATTTTCCAAGTGTTAGAGGACATGCTCAGAGCATACATCCTATATTTTTGTGGAAAATAGGGAAATCAATGCTTTCTTGTTGAGTTTTCCTAATGTAATAGGTATCTTGAATATATTTATATGTAATCATATAGGGAACTATATGGTAGGCCATGTTGATCAACTTTTTTTGATTGAAATATTAGAATCATGGTTTTGGGGGATGAGTATTGTGGATGATACATCAGAGCATGTTCAATTGATCCATAAGCACATGGATTTTCAATACAGCATATATAAGTCATATGTTTATATTTTTATTGACAAAATGAGTTTGCAGTGGGTGATCATGTGATAGTTTGGTTGTGTCCAATATTGGTCCACCGTTATATTCAGAAATAAGAAAATTTGTAGCACTAAAATATGGGGCTACATAAGATTGTGGTGGGGATCATTATGGTGGCATATCAATTTGATCTTCCAAAGTGGTATAGTTCTATGACAATGTTTTTAATGTCTTAGATCATTGATAATATCATAAACCCCTTTTCATGTGATTATCATTGATAACATTGAGATTGATACTGATGCATCTTTTGAGGAGAATTTAATTCATGTTTTGGGTCACAATGAGAATGTTTTATATGGTAAGATATTTATTTTTTTTTCTAAGTGTTGTAGTATCATGTTCATGCTTAGGGGGAATCTTCGGATAGGGATGTTGATATATGGTCCTAGTGGACAACCATTTTAACTTGGAGGCTTAGAGATGTTGAAGAGTATAACATGAGAATGAGTTGTTCATGTTGAGCAATGTATTGTTTTCAAACAATTCAAAATAATGTTTTTTAAAGGGGGGGATTATTTTAAATAATACTCTGTCTCTTTATGATGATTTTGATGCTCACAAATACCCTTAATTATTTACTAATTATTTCGTTGAGTATTTTGCAGGAATTTATTTTATTTATTTATTTCATATAACGAGATTTCATACTTCATTTATTCCGAGATCAATTTTAGCGTGTTTTGGAATCACTGTAGCGCGAGATCAATTTTAGCGCGTTCTGGAATCACTGTAGCGCGAGATCAGTTTTAGCGCGTACTGGAATCACTGTTCATACCCTACGTTGATGAACGTAACGTATGGATGAAAAGTTTACTTTTTATGTTAAAAGAAACGTATGGTTAAGGAACCTTACGTTATTTTGAAACGTATGGTTAATGAACCTTACGTTGTTGAAAAGTATGGAAGAAGAACATTACGTTTGGAAGGAACCTTACGTTTTTGTTGTTGGACAAGTATGGAAGAGAAACCGTACGTTAGTTTTCTGTGTTGAGTTTGTTTCTCAAAAGTATGGATCATCAACCTTACTTTTATAATCAACCGTACGTTCTTTGGAGAGTTGAAGCAAGACAAAGTATGGATGATCAACCCTACGTTTGAATGCTGAAGAGAAAGTATGTATGTTGAACCTTACGTTTGTGAACCTTACCTTTGTGAACCTTACGTTTGTGAACCCTACGTTTGGAGCCACGTCATCAACCCTACGTTTGGCGTCGGGATATTTTTGACAGACGATATTTCCTTTTGCATTGGTCAAAAAGGCGGATTATTAAGCGGATTTCGAGCCGATTCTTAAGTACGACTTTGACTGAATTAAAGACAATTTTCAACGGATTAATGATTGATTTAAACGGAGCCTTTTATGCCGATTCTTCAGGGGAGTTACAACGACTCTGTTATTTCTTTTTAATATCGCGAATCTAAAGGAGATTTTAATGGATCAATTTATGCGGAAGATTTTCTCAGATTTGAATATATGTTGTATCTTGGAAACTTCGGATATATATATATACACAAGAAAGTGTATGAAATATATAGATTGATCTTTTAACGAGCAAGAAACAGAGACTGTGTGAAGGCGTTCTTTTCTGGTGATCGAGAAGAAGTGTAAAACCTTTTTTTATCGAAGGAAGATCTTGATAGCAGATTCACGTGTTCTACATCGACTATCTGTTATGAATCTACTGCTGCTGAAGTTGTGAAGTTTCTTGTAATATCTATTGCAACTGGATCGACTCAGAACTGTTTTGATTACAGATCTTTATTTTCTGAAGACGACGATCTATCTACTGTCAATTGCATTCTGTTGCAATTGTGAAGAACAACTGGAGAAGTGTTTTCTTTATCGAAACCCTTTTTATTTTTGAGTGATCAGCTTCTCGTTCTAAGCTGTGTGGGTTCGTGTTTGAACCAGGAAGGCTGTGTTTGCCTGAAACTTGTAAAGGTGTCAACTGCATGTACTCAGTTGTGAACAGGTATGTGGAAACGAGGACAAGATAGTGAAAATCGCCAAGCTCGTGGATTTGAGCGTTGGTGGAGTGGACTAGGGGCCTTCTGTTCCCCGAACCACTATACATCCGTGTGTTCATGCTTTTACTTTTTCCACTGCATATTTAATCGTGCTAAAGCATAGTGGAAAGAATTTGTCTAAATTGAAGAGATTTTAATAATTTTGAAAAGACACAATTCACCCCCCCTCTTGTGTGTAATCCGTAGATTCAGATCCAACAATTGGTATCAAAGGAGGAGCTTCTTATTTTTTAAAGTCTTGTCAAGCTAGAAGTATTTAAAGATTATACATAGTGTATCATGGCTGATATGAGAGAGGGAATGTCAATGGTCAGAGCACCTTAATTTAATGGAGATAATTATGGCTGCTGGAAATCACGTATGATTATTTATCTGCAAAATCTTGGTTACAAAGTCTATTCAAAGATTCTGAGTCCCTATGAAATTCCTGAAAATCCCGATACATGGAGTGCTGCTACAGAGGCTGAGTATGACATGAATTCAAAAGATATGAATGCAATCATCTGTGGTCTAGGACCAGATGAATTTAACAGAGTATCTCAACGCCCGACTGCATATGAAATGTGGCAAACAATAGCTGTTGCTTATGAAGGAACAGATAATGTAAGACATATGAGATATGCAACTGCTAAATTAAAATTCGATACTTTTAGAATGATTGAAGGAGAGAGCATCACTCAGATGAATGGAAGATTGACAGAAATTGTCAATAATATAACAGCTCTAGGAGAACCAATCAAGCAGGCTGATCAAGCGTTAAAGGTACTGAGAGTACTTCCTACTCGATGGAATGGAATCTCTGCAGCAATCAGACAATCAACTTCTGTTAAAGATCTAACTATGAGAGAACTGATTGGTACATTGATGATGTACGAGGCTGAAATGAAAGATGAGGTAAATGAGCATAAAGTCTACATAAAAAGGGAAAATACTGCTTTGAAAGTGACTTCTCAACAAAAGGATAGAATGATGAAGAACAGAGAAGTAAATACTAAATCAGAAAGCTTTGATTCTTCAAATTCGGATGAAGAACTGGCTCAGCTAGCCAGAAAATTCAGAAAGTTCTACAGTAAGAAGAAAGACTTCAAGAAATCCTTCAAGAAGGATAGCAAGGAAGTGAGATGTTATGAATGCAAAAAGATGGGACATATCAGACCGGATTGCCCAAAATTGAAAGATGCAAAGAAAAAGAAATTCTTCAAAATAGATGATTATGAGCAGAAAGACAAGAAAGCTATGAAAGCTACATGGAGTGTTTCTGAAGACTCAAGTAATTCTTCTGAATCAAGCTCAGAGAAGGAGGAAGCCAATTTAAAAGCAAATATGTGTTTCATGGCTGAAACTGATGAGGTACACTCATACTACTCCTCTGACTCAAATAATGAATCAAACTCTGAAACAAGCTTCTCAAATAAAAAACTTGCAGCTTACTGCAATATGCTTGAAGAAAGGTATGACTCATTATTTAAAAAATATAAATCTATAAAGAACTTGCATAAAGCTATTTCAGATGAGATAAATACTTTGCTAAAACAACATAAGGAATTAATTGACAAATACAACTCTGCTGACTCAAATAAAATTAATTTTGAATCAAAAATAAAAACTCTACAGGATGAAGTAGAATCTTATAAAAAGGTTGCATTAGTTTTTACAAAAGGAGAAAAC
This sequence comes from Viscum album, assembly GCA_963277665.1. Lineage (NCBI taxonomy): Eukaryota > Viridiplantae > Streptophyta > Magnoliopsida > Santalales > Viscaceae > Viscum > Viscum album. The sequence goes on from OY728158.1 coordinate 698,433,213, forward strand.
GTCTTAAATGAGATACTTGGAAAAACTGTAATTAAAAAGGAAAGGTTTGGAATTGGAAGTAAAGGAGAAAAACCTAAGTTATACAAAAATTATTTTGTTCCTAGCACTAAACAAGTTATTTGTAACTTCTGTGGAACAAAAGGTCATATAGCTAAAAACTGTTTTCTAAGACAACCTCAAATATGTGGAATTAAGAAAGCTTATATTTCCAATGATCTATATGATTCAATCAATTTTAAGAAAACAAAGCAAATCTGGATACCCAGATCACTGCTTGCTAACACTCCTGGACCCAACAAAATATGGGTACCAAAGCAATTTGTTTGAATGTCTTTGCAGGTAGCAGGTCACCAAAGAAAGAAAGAAATATGGTATATGGACAGTGGCTGCTCAAGACACGTGAGTGGAACTTCAGCTAATTTCTCTTCTCTTACTCGAAAGGAAGGAGGACTTGTCACCTTTGGTGACAATGCCAAAAGAAAGATTATTGGTATTGGAACAGTTGGAGATCCAGAGACAGTCTCAATCAACAATGTACTTTATGTACAAGGGTTAAAACACAATCTGATAAGTATCTCTCAACTCTGTGATGATGGATACACTGTTGATTTTACTAAAAATAGTTGAACTGTTTCTAAAGATAAACTGTTTAAGTTTAGAGCACCCAGAACTGATAATGTTTATACTTTGGATTTGTATTCCTTGTGTAAACAACAAGTAAACTGGTTAACTGCTAATATAAGTGAATCCTGGATCTGGCATAGAAGTCTTGGTCATTGCAATATATATGCTTTACATAAATTATCTAAGAAACATCTAGTTTCTGATTTGCCTAGTCTCAAATTTGAAAATGACAGATTCTGTGATGCATGTCAGCTTGGCAAGCAACACAAATCATCATTCAAATCTGTTAATAAAGTTTCTACAACTAAACCTCTAGAACTTATCCATATGGATTTGTTTGGACCTTCAAGAGAAGCAAGTTTAGCTGGTAAATTATATGTTTATGTATTAGTTGATGATTATTTTAGATTTACTTGGATTTTCTTTTTGAAATTTAAAAGTGAAGCTTTTAGTTTATTTGAAGGTTTTTGTAAATCTATTCAAAATGAAAAAGGTTTTAATATAATCTCATTGAGAAGTGATCATGGTGGAGAATTTGAGAACCAGGAATTTAATTCCTTTTTCTCAAACATGGGTATTAAACACACCTTCTCTGCTCCAAGAACACCTCAACAGAATGGGATTATAGAAAGAAGAAATAGAACTATTCAAGAAATGGCTAGAACTATGTTAAATGAATATAGCCTACCTATATATTTCTGGGCAGAAGCTGTTAATACAGCTTTTTATATAATGAATAGAATTTTAATAAGACCTATTTTGAAAAAGACACCCTATGAACTATGGAATAACAGAAAACCTAAAGTAAAATACTTTAAAGTTTTTGGATGCAAGGTTTACATCTTGAATACCAAAGATAATCTTGGTAAATTTGATCCAAAATCTGATAAAGGTATTTTCTTAGGATATTCTGCAACCTCCAAAGCTTATAGAGTCTATAATAAAAAGTCAAGGATTGTTGAAGAATCAGTTCATGTGAAATTTGATGAATCTGATCCATTTGAGAAAAGGATAGAACAAATAGATGAATCTGATTCTAATGAAAACATGAGACTTGAGAATTTAAAGAATGATTTTGAAAATGATATAAAAGAAATTCAGTCCAGTTCAGAAGAACATGACACTGAAGAACCTTTGAATGTAATGCCTAGACAGTCTAGAACCTTAAAGAATCACCCTTTAGAATCTGTGATAGGTGACTTAGAGACTGGTATTCAAACTAGAAGAAACCTTGGAAACATAGTTGAATTCTCTGCTTTCCTATCCCAACAAGAACCTAAGACCATAGAAGAAGCCTTAGATGATGAGAGCTGGGTAATAGCAATGCAGGATGAATTGAACCAGTTCAAGATAAATAAGGTTTGGGAATTAGTTGAAAGACCACATGATTATCCAGTAATAGGAACTAAATGGGTCTTTAGGAATAAACAGGATGATCAAGGGATAATAACTAGAAATAAAGCAAGATTAGTAGCTAAAGGATATAATCAAGAAGAAGGAATAGATTATGATGAGACCTTTGCACCTGTAGCCAGGTTAGAAGCCATTAGAATCCTTTTAGCCTATGCATCTTATATGAATTTTAAATTATTTCAGATGGATGTTAAATCTGCCTTTTTAAATGGTTATTTAATGGAGGAAGTTTATGTTGAGCAACCTCCTGGTTTTGAAAATTCTCAAAAACTAGATTCTGTTTTCAAACTTACTAAAGCTCTTTATGGCCTTAAACAAGCACCTAGAGCTTGGTATGAAAGACTAAGTTCATTTCTTTTGAAAAATGATTTTACTGTTGGACTGGAAGATCCAACACTCTTTAAAAAAACCGTGAAAAATAATGTTTTGTTGGTTCAAATTTATGTTGATGATGTAATTTTTGGATCAACCAATAAAATTCTTTGTCATGAATTTTCAGAATTAATGCAAAAATAATTTGAAATGAGTATGATGGGAGAATTAAATTTCTTTTTGGGTCTTCAAATATTTCAAAAAGATTTTGGAAATGTTTTAAATCAATGCAAATACATTACTGATTTACTTAAGAAATTTGGACTTGAAAACAGAAAGCCATTTACAACTCCTATGTGTACTAATATAAAACTTGATATGGATGAAACTGGAAAATCAGTGGACAACAAGTTATATAGAGGTATGATTGGTAGTTTGTTATATCTTACTGCTAGTAGACCAGATATAATGTATTCAGTATGTCTTTGTGCTCGATTTCAATCAAATCCCAAAGAATCCCATTTAACTGCTGTTAAAAGAATTTTTAGATATTTAAAAGGTACTATTTATCAATCTCTGCTTTATCCAAAAACCTCTGATTTTAATTTAATTTCATATTCAGATGCTGACTTTGGAAGCTGTAGATTAGATAGGAAGAGTACTTCAGGAACATGTCACTTTTTAGGGAAGTCTTTAGTATCATGGTCTAGTAAGAAACAACACTCAGTTGCCCTGTCAACAGCCGAGGCAGAATATGTGTCTACAGGTAGTTGCTGTGCACAGGTGTTGTGGATGAAAAACACTCTTATGGACTTTGGATTAAATTTCAATAATACACCTATTTTATGTGATAATACTAGTGCAATTAATATTTAAAAAAATCCTATTAGTCATTCTAGAACTAAGCACATTGATATAAGACATCACTTTTTAAGAGATCATGTGTGTAAAAAAGATATATTTTTAGAATTTGTAAATACAGAAAATCAATTAGCAGATATTTTTACTAAACCACTTCCCATGACAAGGTTTGAATTTATTAAGGGGGAGTTAGGTTTATTTAATTTTAAATAGTTTTTTTTTAATCTTATTCTGTTTTCGAATTCTGCTTAATTTCTGTTTCCCGCTATAAGTAATTTTATTTTGTTTTAAATAAAAGTAATGATTAGTGATTACACGGGAATCAAGGCTGTCAGAACCGTTTCACCTTCTAAACTGCTTCACCTTTTTTGGAAACCCTTTCGAAAACCTAAAACCGCACATCTGCTCCAAAACCCTTTTCTAAATCATCAAACCCTAAACTTACGAACCTTCAGAAATCATTGTTGGAATGGCAAAGACTAAGCGTCCAGATGAAGCCGAGAGCAGTGCTGCAAAGAAACCTAAGGTAGTTGGTCGGAAAATACTGCAAGGTAAAGTCATAGATTTAGAGTGGCTGTTTGAAACTAATTTACTGTTGAAGCAAGCGTTGTCGTTTCAAAGCCTTGAGAATGCTTTTAATAGTGAAAATTATGAGTTTCTATATGAGGCAGAAATGAGACATTTCTTTAGAACTGTTCAGTTTAGTCTTGGAGATACAGAGGATAGTTTATTGGCTCAAATAGAGGATAAGGACTTTTCAATATCATCTATAGAGATAAGTCAAATTCTTAACTGCCCTCATGAAGGAGTTTTTCATTTCGATTTACGGAATATTGGAGATTCTGTACATAAGTTTGAAGACATTATGTCTTTTCTGTTTGGAACCAGAGTGATAAAGAAGATGTTTATTACGGATTTGGAGCCCGATCAGAAAATTTTGGTAAAATTTGTTCAGACTGGTTTAGCACCAAGAATAGCTGAGATGGAGAAAATCCTATACCCTGACATGTACATAATGTATCTTCTGATGTGTGATATTAAGTTTAATTTTCCTCAGTTTATGATAAGATATCTGAGTTACTGCTGTCAGAGTGAAGCAAGAATGACCTTTTTCCCTTATGGAAGGTTTATTTCTTTGTTTTTGTTTAAAAGAGGAATGATCAGATTGGTAGATGCTGGGGTGAAATGTCACCACAGTAATGTTTTTAATGCTGGAACTTTGAGGGAAGTAGGATACTTTTGGAGCACAATTAAACGAAAACTCTTACCTGTTGGAGCTGAGGAAAACTCGGAGAGTGCTCAGGCTCAACCGGCTAAGTCCAAGGAGGGACAAGCAGAATCAAGAGTTAGTACAGTGGCAAGGAGAAATTGTTTTGAGATGGAGGAAGTTGAGGAAGAGAGAAGTCAAGAAGGACTTCAATCTAGAAGGAAGAGGTTAATTGATGAAGAAATTATCTCTCCTGCCTTGAAATACTCTAAACCGTTAATTTCTTATTCATTTGTGAGAGAAGCTGTTGTGGAGCAAACTGCACCGATAGAGGAACCAACAGCTCAAACAGAAACTCAAAAAGAACCTCAATCTACTGCTGTGGCTGTTGAAAAAGTAATTCAACAAGAACAACTTATGGAGGCAGTGCCTGGTGAAGAAGTGGCCCGACCTCAAGATTTACATGAAAATATTGTTCTTGACCAATCAGTAGAAGTCAGAGAGACTACTGTTCTTGATGAAAATACTTCTGAAGCTAATACAGAGGTACTTCAGGAAGATTTTTCAGTGGAAGAGTTTCAGCCTTCAAAAGATAGTTCAGTGGATCAACCTTGTCAGGACAAGGACAAAGAACAGTCAGATGCAGATTCCTTACCACTTGCCCTGCTTCATCAATCTAATTCTAGACATGAGAATCGAGCACAGGGTTCCCCTGATTCGAGAACAGAAGAAGTTGTTGAGTTGTACAAGCGTATCTCTTAGTTATAATCTGAGAATGTTAGTCTCAGAAATTCTCTGAACTTAGATCAGTTGAAGTTTCAGAAGCTGAAAGAATGTACTGTTTCAAGACAGGAAGTAGATTTGTTTAAGACTGATATGCTGCATGTTGTTGATCAGTTAAAATCAGATATGGTAAAGAAAGACGATTTGTCTGAGTTGAAGATTTACATGGAGAATAAATTTGAGTCTGTTGCAAACAGTGCTGTGAGTGGATCAGTCTCTTCACCTGATTTGATTTAGAGATTTCAAGCAATTACTGGAGCACTGAGCAATATGAGTGACAGATTACACGATCTTCAGTGTAATAGTGCCCCTTTGTCAGTTTTGCTAGATAATCGGAGATTTTTAGTGGATCAGTTGACATCTGGAGAGCAACCGATTAGGATTCTTTTGAATCAGTTATCAGAAAAACTGGCTCTTTTTGTTGAAAAAGAAGAAAGAATGCATGAGTTTTTCAGAGATAATTTGATTGAAGATATTCATATGACTCAAGAGAACAGAGATCTTATCATCAAGTTAGGAGATGGGATGATGAAGAGGCTCAGAGAACAGTTTACAGAGATAAAGACCATGATTCAAAGGAGATAGACACCTTTTTCCCTGTCTTATCTATGATCCTTGATTCCTGTGTATATCACAATCGTTTATATATAACAGCTTGTGAATGAAAATTCTTTTCTTACTTCTTTTTTGTTTTGTTGTTTATTGAATTATGATTGAGTTAGCCAGTATAACAAATTCACTTATTCATACACAGTTAATTATAGCATTTACTTATAGTTCAGTGCAATATTGAATGTGTTCAAATCCGTAATTTTTCATTCTTTTTTATATCACAAAAAGGGGGAGAATTTGGATAAACACAACATTTAAATTCATTTGTTTCCTATGAAGAAATTTGGATATATGGGAGAATTTGGATATATACGTCATTTATCTTTTATCTATTTTTAGCTGAAAATTTATTTTTATGGGGGAGAAATTTTATTATAGTTAAATATTGTTTTAATCCTTTCAAAATTCTAAAATTTTATAAAACTAATTTTTCAATAAATATTGCAATTAAATTAGTTCTATTATTTTATGGGTTTTGTGATCATCAAAAAGGGGTAGATTGTTGAGCAATGTATTGTTTTCAAACAATTCAAAATAATGTTTTTTAAAGGGGGAGATTATTTTAAATAATAATCTGTCTCTTTATGATGATTTTGATTCTCACAAATACCCTTAATTATTTACTAATTATTTCGTTGAGTATTTTGCAGGAATTTATTTTATTTATTTATTTCATATAACGAGATTTCATACTTCATTTATTCCGAGATCAATTTTAGCGTGTTCTGGAATCACTGTAGCGCGAGATCAATTTTAGCGCGTTCTGGAATCACTGTAGCGCGAGATCAGTTTTAGTGCGTACTGGAATCACTGTTCATACCCTACGTTGATGAACGTAACGTATGGATGAAAAGTTTACTTTTTATCTTAAAAGAAACGTATGGTTAAGGAACCTTACGTTATTTTGAAACGTATGGTTAATGAACCTTACGTTGTTGAAAAGTATGGAAGAAGAACATTACGTTTGGAAGGAACCTTACGTTTTTGTTGTTGGACAAGTATGGAAGAGAAACCGTACGTTAGTTTTAAGTGTTGAGTTTGTTTCTCAAAAGTATGGATCATCAACCTTACTTTTATAATCAACCGTACATTCTTTGGAGAGTTGAAGCAAGACAAAGTATGGATGATCAACCCTACGTTTGAATGCTGAAGAGAAAGTATGTATGTTGAACCTTAAGTTTGTGAACCTTACGTTTGTGAACCTTACGTTTGTGAACCCTACGTTTGGAGCCACGTCATCAACCCTACGTTTGGCGTCGGGATATTTTTGACAGACGATATTTCGTTTTGCATTGGTCAAAAAGGCGGATTATTAAGCGGATTTCGAGCCGATTCTTAAGTACAACTTTGACTGAATTAAAGACGATTTTCAACGGATTAATGATTGATTTAAACGGAGCCTTTTATGCCGATTCTTCAGGGGAGTTACAACGGCTCTGTTATTTCTTTTTAATATCGCGAATCTAAAGGAGATTTTCATGGATCAATTTATGCGGATGATTTTCTCAGATTTGAATATATGTTCTATCTTGGAAAATTCGGATATATATATATACACAAGAAAGTGTATGAAATATATAGATTGATCTTTTAACGAGCAAGAAATAGAGACTGTGTGAAGGCGTTCTTTTCTGGTGATCGAGAAGAAGTGTAAAACCTTTTTTTATCGAAGGAAGATCTTGATAGCAGATTCACGTGTTCTACATCGACTATCTGTTATGAATCTACTGCTGCTGAAGTTGTGAAGTTTCTTGTAATATCTATTGCAACTGGATTGACTCAGAACTGTTTTGATTACAGATCTTTATTTTCTGAAGACGACGATCTATCTACTTTCAATTGCATTCTGTTGAAATTGAGAAGAACAACTGGAGAAGTGTTTTCTTTATCGAAACCCTTTTTATTTTTGAGTGATCAGCTTCTCGTTCTAAGCTGTGTGGGTTCGTGTTTGAACCAGGAAGGCTGTGTTTGCCTAAAACTTGTAAAGGTGTCAACTGCCTGTACTCAGTTGTGAACAGGTCTGTGGAAACGAGGACCAGATAGTGAAAATCTCCAAGCTCGTGGATTTGAGTGTTGGTGGAGTGGACTAGGGGCCTTCTGTTCCCCGAATCACTATACATCTGTGTGTTCATGCTTTTACTTTTTCCGCTGCATATTTAATCGTGCTAAAGCATAGTGGACAGAATTTGTCTAAATTGAAGAGATTGTAATAATTTTGAAAAGACACAATTCACCCCCCCTCTTGTGTGTAATCCGTAGATTCAGATCCAATAGTTCAATAGTGAGATGATTTTAAGATCTTGACCCTTATTTGAGGTATTTTTTTATTTCTGTTTCGGTAAAATCATTTTTACTATGGTTAATTAAATGCTGCATAGGAGTCGGGAAGGTCTTGATAGTTTCTTGGGGTTCAAGACATGAAAATAGGGAATAAGGTATATACATTTACTAGAACAATGTGGTCTCATGATTTGTACTAATATTTTTTAATGATAATGAGGCCTATTGAATGGGGAGAATGAAATTTAAAATGTGAAAGGGGGTCCTAGAAACAATATGAGGCTTGACAGATCCATTCACATGATTTTCACTAGGTTTATAAAACCATTTAGGTTCTCCAAAAAAAATTTAACTCAGTTTCCTATAGATATGTGGATTTGACATTTGGCAAATTTTTTTGAAAATCATCCAGTATAACCATGAACCTTATGAAAAGAGGGAAATTAAAACTTTTCTATCCAAACCATTATATTATTTCACCCAAATTTTCACTTTATTCCTCCTCCAGTAGAATATAGTTCGAACCAAGAACTAACAACTCTTACAAGGATCATTCTCTATCAATTATAGGGTGAGTTATGTGTCATTTATTTCCATTAAAATCTATAAGTAATAATATCAATCCATTTAGTTCATTTTTCTAGATTACTCACACCATGTTTCCTACTCTCCTTCTGAATCAAATGAGCCTTGATTCCATGAAGTCATTCTTCTTTGCATTTTCAATAATTTAACTTCGAATCAAGGGTTTATATTTGGTGAGTGGCTATATATAATAATAAGTTAGGTGGTATACACACTTTACACCATTGTCTTTTTGTGGGTTTTATGTATGTGGTTATTCCATTTGACTTCCATGATTATTATAGGTTTCATTAATGATGAAGACTAATATAGGACTTAAATTCATGTGTGAGACCCTTCAAGGAGCCTGTGTAGTCCATTGTTGATTTTTTTACTTGGTCTAGGGCCACCCATGGGGTTTTCTAATCCCTTTAAACTGGTGAAATTAGTCATTAAATAGATAATTATAGTATTCAAAGATTAAACCATTTGTACATGTGTTTAGTATGTTATCATGGTATAAGGTACATGTTCATGATATCAAATGATTTTAATGAATATTGAATTGTTGTCATTATGAATAAATAATAATATGGTTTAGTAATTGAATTGGGTTGAATGTGTGGAATATAATGAACCATGGAAATATAGATAAATACAATAGGCATACCCTTGTTTTTATTGTGTGTTATAAAATTCAATGATCATAATCCTTGGAGAATATAAAAATTATATGGTTAGGATGTTCTAATGAGGCACATAATCTTTATGTTAGTGTAAATAGTTGTTCTATGGACAACTAAGTCTATTTATGCTTATGGGGATAGACTAATTCTCCATAAAACAATGGATTTGTATATTTTTTGGATAAGGTTTTGATAACTGGAAAGATGCTCCAATACACCATAAATTGAATGGGATAATGTACACCCCATAGTGAATTAATGATTTAAAACCATATGGCCTATGGTTTAGTCTTACGGAATGAGGTACAAAATGTTTTCTTGGTCCGGTGTTAATTTGGAACATGAGGAACATTGATGCTAATTTACAACTATTAAATTATTAAACCTATTATTATAACTATCTAGTCTATTATTCACTTGTACTTCTACATCCACTATAGTTTGGATAGATTTTACAGAAGTCACTTTTGGTTTTGTCCTATAGAGTTTTGTCACACCCATCCTTGGATATCATTTGAATGCAATAATATTTCATGGATGTAGGTGAACATAAGTGAAATGAAAATATTATATATATATATATATATATATATCTAATTTTGGATTTGGGATAGAATATATGAAAAACCATATTATAATGAAATTTATTTCATGATTTATTATCTAAAATAACATGTAGTAAAAACCAAATTATTATGATGAATAATGTATTTGTGGGATTAGTTTCATAGAATATCAACATGAAAAACATATAAAATAACATTATTTAAAACATCCAGAACATACTATTAAATTATATTTCTCTTTTAAAATTTCATAGGATAAAATATTTTGAGATATAAAGCCCAGTAATGGAATAAAAAAGCATAAAATGAAGAAACTATTACATGTTAATCAATTATAATTTAAATTCCACTTAATAAGGGGTGACAATCATTAACATCATCATTCAATCATGACATACGATCATTTCATAATGGCAATCGAGGAATGTGGAAAAAAATAAAACATGGAATAATAAATATAATTAAAGGATAACTAAAAAGAAAACATAACATATTATTCTTATGATAATATCAGTGAGAAAATACATGTAATCTCATGATATTAAAACATTACCCAATTCATTATAGTGTTATATAATTCCTGGATAACCCATCTCATTCATATCATATACATTCATAATTGTGCCCCATAGATCATTCAATATAGGACCATATTTTATATCATTTAACCCAATGATTAAGGAATATGAGATATACACATGGAATCCTCCAATTAATTTTTTATAGTTACAACTATGTAAATACACTCATGTCTAAATGGGGATGATTATTCATGAAACAAATGTTTGGCATGGAAAATCGAATGATAGTTTCGACGTCATAACAAGGGTACTATAAGATTAATGGGATGGATTCATGAGGGTGATACAAGACTCTCATCACATTAAAATAATAAGGGAATTAATATGGATATGTATGAACATAATCCAACTTTAAAATCTATAAATTTAAAGGAAAAATACAAATAAGGTTCTTGAAATATGATGAGAATGAGAAGATCCATTACCTTGAGAGGGTGTTTCCAAAAGCATGAGAGAATCTTTTCTGATATTTGGGTACCATGGGAGGGCTCTGGATTGGGAAGGGAAGAGTATAGTCATGATCCAAGAATTTTTTTTGATGATAAATGTGGGTATTGGATGACATATACTTTAAATTATACGGGACTTCTTTATTATTTTGTGAACATAGGTTTGCACGTAATATAATAATTTTTTGAACACCTCAATCATTACCATGGGTTTTCCAATGGTTTCTAAAAATATAATTTTTTAATTATTAATCTTGTTAATAAATAATATCCTAAAAATATTACCCTCTGTAATGTTTAGGTGAGTCATGTGCATAAAGCACTACCTATAACCTTAATATATAATATTGGTGTTGGAGGATTTATATGGGGTTCATAAAATTAGTAAAATAACCTTAAAAAAGGTTATTTTAAATTTTAAATATATATTTGTTCATTTATACATTTTATTGAATATATTAAAAATCCTTTGTGTCATTATGATGTCATAATATATAATATGTATTTATAATGTATTTAATTTTGATAAAGAATAACATCTCTCTTAAAATTATGAAAAATAACCATTGGATAAGATAAACACAATGAATTAAAAATTAATATTTATCTTATCTAAATAATCCTCTATGTAGGAAATTTACAATTTTAAATAAAAAATCCATGTTTTATGAAAAATAATGGGGGTTTATAATAAATATTTTCTGACCCATATAAAATTAGTTTGGACTTCATAAAATTGTATTATCATTTATATTTAATAAAAATTATTTAATAATAATATTATATTAAAATAAAAATTATTTTGAAAATTATTGAATTCATTTAAATTGAGTTTCCTTATTGAAATTATACATTTATCAGAAATACTATTTATGTTTCATCATTTGAAAATATATTTGTTAGAGAACTCATTATATAATAATTTAAAAGGTAATATTAAAAAGGGGTGAATGTAATCATAGTTTTAATAAATTAGAATATAATAATTCACACTCATAGTCTCTAGATACGAAAACCATTATTACATAATAAAACACTATAATAGTAAGGATCATTATTGGGATATTTACCTTGGGTGGTTCGGTGAGCATGGTTTAGGTCTTCATCTCTATAAGCCTGAAATTCAATCATAAATATTTTATTTGATTCTTTAGATGTTGAATATTTTATTATTATTAATCAAGGGAAAATACCAATTATGTTATCTCCCATGGAAGCTCCAATAAATGGGATTTATAGTTTGTGATCCAACTAGTCAAGTACATCTCTTATTTTATCAATATCAACTGTACTTTATCATTACACTATATAAAAACTGATCATACGATCACTATCCAATTACTATATTATCTATAGTTTTGATGCTTAATGGTATTTTAAATCTTACAGGATATAACTTATAATGGTCCAAGGTAACCACATAAGTGCATATGTTAAATATATCCACTTTACATAATAATTAATTTCATTTAATCACAATGGGAATTTTCATTATAAATGTTTGAGTCATTAAAAATCTCAACGTTAAAAAATTTCACCCTTATAATTTTTATTTCACACACAAAAACAAATGAGGGTACTTATATGTCATCACCACATTGGGATCCCATGTCACATCATAAAACATTTGGATTCATTAGAAAACTTTTTTATGGATATTTTTCTTGTTTCATAGAATATATCTCTATGATCTAAGATATTTACTTTGTATTCCTCGTATAAAAGTAATTCTCCAATTCTACAACTTTTGGAGTCAAAATGTTTAGGGGTATGGTATGTAATTAATTAAGTGGGATAAATTGAACAAATAATATACTTGATATTGGTTAGGTGGGATTCCTTTTCAATAGGCCACCACTTCGATACAATAATGGATATTTATGGGTGTGATGTATATAGGTCTAAGATTCCCATTATTCACATACCTCATTAATTTTATCCATGGTAATATATAATGAAAACCATTAACTCTAACCTCTAAATCAACATAACGCTGATGCTTATATGCATATATTTCTATCATATTTGAAAATATTTCATATGGTGGAAAATGGTTTGAACCATCTCTTTCATTTCCCAGATTTGATCAGGTCCCATCAGCTTCCACTATCAAACTTTATCCCAACAAGAATAATTTTGAAACCAATACCCAAACATATCTTTATAGGGTTCCATTTGAATACAGTAATGGAAACAATTTTTATATGGGAACTCCACTAGGGGATGATGGACATCCCAAAATCCATAGATATCCATTGAACATTATCTTAGTATTCTCTCTAATGTTTTAATGGTCCTTTCATATTGACCATCCATCTTATGGAGATAACTAGTGCTAATCGTAGTTATATATATATATATATATATATATCCAATTCTTAATAATAAATTTCCAAACCTTGAGGATAACCTCTAATCTCAATTTGATACAATAGAGAGTGGATCTCCATGTTTTTTTTACAATTTCACTTTTATATATCTTGGAAAGATTCTAAAGAGATAAATATTCCATGATAGTAATGAAATGTATTAAATTTGAAAGGTGACCGACTAACACCTCGATGCCATCATTTCTATTAGGTTCCCTATTGATTAAAATGATCAAATCCATGGTTATGTTTTCTCATTTTCATACTAGTATGGAAAATGGTTATATCATACCCTTTGAATTTTTTCATTCCACCATGACTGGTTGGTATACCAAGCATCTAGATACAAACTCCACAATTTCACTCTTCATGTAGTCCCACTAAAATGTTTTCTTCAAATATATATACATATTAGTTATTCTAGAAGGATGATCTATCAACATCATCTATAAGTTCACTATTTAATTTTTTTATGGGTCACATATATGGGTTCCAAACATAAAAACTCCATATTTTAAAAAGTTGAAATCTAGAATATTCATTATGTTCTTCTATAGTAGTTAATCATCTTCATAATCCTCCTTTACCATCTCAATATTGGATGGTCAAGATATTATTTGAGAAATTTAGGATGAAGATTTCTTTATTATTCTTATATCCTTCCTTTTCATGTCCAATAATATTTGACCACTTGCAATCCTCATCATGGATAAGGTTGTGGGATCCTTTCTACATAGAGCATCAGTAATATTGTTTACTTTCTGTACAATATAATGGATTGAAAAATCAAAACCCTTGATCAGATATAACCACATTTGTTGGTGATTATTATGATTCTTTTTAGTGATTATATATGTAAGGGTTTTTTTATCTATATATGTTTTACAATTTTATACATACGGATAATGTAGCCAAATATTCAATGTAAAGATCATTTTATCCAATTATATATCATGTTTAGGGTATTTATACTCATGGACCACTAATATGTGGGAGGAATAGATTATCACATTTTCATCTTACATGATTATACAACCAGATCCCTTTTTCGACAAATCTTTATATAGAAAAATTCATTCTCCACTAGTGGGTAATGTGAGTATAGGTGCAGTGAACATCCTATCCTCCGTCTCTATAAAACATCCCTCACATATATTATTCAGGAAAAACATGACTTCATTCCATGTTAGATTAGTGTGGGGGATTTATAATCACATGTTGCTTACAAAAAATCTACAATAGTGCCAATCTAATCAAATTATGGATTTATATCAAAGTATTAGGTCTTGGAATTCGTTAATAGCATCTTTTTTTATAGGGCCTACAATTATCCCTTTTCTGGGAGTAACAATGCCCATGAATTTTACTTGATCTAACTTGAATTCACATTTACTATAATTCACATGCATCCTTTCATTCCACATGGTTTTTATTAAGTTATTCATATTTTACCCAATTTTATCCTTTCTTTTAGATGAAATAAGAATATATTCTCTAAAGAAAACCACAAATTTTTTTGAAAATCACAAAAGACATTATTCATCATGTCTAATTGTATTTATGGACAATTAGTAAGTCCAAATGTAAACAATATGAACTGTTAGTGATCATACCTTATTTGAAAATTAGTCTTGGGGGTATCCTCTTTCTTCACCTATACATGATAGTATCCCAACTGAAGACCCAAATTGGAGAAAAACTAGGATCCACATAGCTAATTAAACAAGTATTCAATCTATAGAAGATGATGCTTTTTATTTATTGTGATTTTCTTGAACTCGTGATAATTAATGCAGATGTGCATTAGACTGTCCTTCTTCTGGAAAAATAGGACAATTTCACCCCATGGTGAATCACATTCACATGTAACCCCTTTTATAGATTCTTCTGTAGTTATTTATTAAAGTCCTTGAGTATAAAAATTCCATTCTATATGGATTATTAAATATTTTCCATGCTCCGGGTATAAGATCAATTTAAAATTAAAAAGATAAAATAGGAGGAAGACCATGTAATAATTCAGGGAACACATCAATGTATTCTCTCAGAATGGGAATGAATTTTAGTATGATCCTTTCCTTCAACTCAATCATTATAGATGGATATTTGACTCAAAGGTAAAAAATATCCACGATTTTTATTTTGACAGAAAAAAATATTCATCCCCCACTTTTCAATTGTATAGAATCTTTTTTCAACTATTGATATGATGGGTAATTTCATTCTGTCAAAAATGTTTGTTTTATCTATATAAGGAAAACAGATCCACTCTCAAAATAGCATCAAATTACAATAAAGATAGTATCACACGATTTTCTTATACGTTAAACCTATATTTTTTGATAGGGGTATATACTTGGGATTAAATAATTTCCCCATTTTCCATTTTCTCTAATATCTCTACTTGCATGATTTGTGGTGGTGTTTGTATTGTTCTACAAAAAATTTAAGGATATGAAAAATTTTGAAGAACTAAATTAAAAACATACATTCATTATTCATGAATGATAAAATAACATACTAGTCACCACTTTTTTCTTGGGATCCACCTCTACCATTGGGGTGGAATAATCTCTCCCTTTATCTCAAGGCCTTAGAGGTTTATATGGTTGGTTTTTTTTTCAAAACTGTGGTTTTGTGAAATGATTGACATAGTTTATTTTTTCATTATAGTGTAAATAGTGGATAGTGGGATCCGTGTTTATTTAAGCATTCCTTAATTCTATCACATTAGTGGGTTTGTCCCACCGACCATCGCTATCTCTGTTCCCTTCTTTCCCACATCCATAGTATTTAATCTTATAATTCATGTAATTTACGGGGTTCATCTTCCCACACATTTGATAAGTGGAATGTCGAAATTTATTACCCTAATTATATTTCTCTATCAAACCACCAAAATTAAAATCTTCTTTCCACTTTTTAACCCTATGAGACCCATTTGATTCAACGATATTTATTTTATCCTTGAGGAAACATGAGAAAATTTTCTCTTACATATCAATGTCCCAAATTTAAAAGGAATTTCATATACTAGACTTCATCCCACAAAATAAGTAGTCAAATTTTATTTTGGTGGTAATGAAAAAGATGAAGGCTTATTGTTCATGTACTACCATGTTATGCTTCTATGTCCTAATATATTCATTTTAATCTTCTTAAGTGAGAGGAAATACCACTCTATTTTATTTAAAAATGGGTAATTAAAATATTTGTTTATTTATTTTTTCTGAAATTCATTCCACTCAATCACACTGATCTCTTTATACGAAATTTTATTTTTAACCAATATTCAAAATCAATAAAAATTTATCTCCTTATGATAAACATTAAGCATGAACATAACTTTTTTGATCATTCAATGATGGATAATACAATCTTAATGGATCATATCTATTGTTCTAATATTGATGAATCATAAGATCCACTAAAATTATGAGTCCTTTTCCACATTATGATCTCAATTTCCACTTTTTCTTTCACATAGTGTTTTGTTAGTTCTTAATAATTTAGTTTCTTGTTCCAAAACTAGATTCAATTGAAAAATTATAGTCATGAAGTTTACGATTCATGCTGTCATCTGGTTGGTTATATCACTTGGGCAGTCATCATATTACCCTTAACATTGGTTATTGACTCGATTCGTCATATTTCCATCCATTGCCTATAATATAGAGTAATTTAGGGATACATATTTTTAAACTATTAAACACATAATTGAGAAACAATGAACAATAAATGGATAGATCATAAGTCACATATACTACTTAGCATATGAATTTATAGATTTCAATCAAAATTATCCATAACCAATTTCCAAATATAAAATATTATGGGATGTTTTGTTACCTTTATAATGGTTTATAATGAGCTTGTAAATTTACCAAACCACATCCTTCAAGAGTTTCAAACTACGTGGGTATCAAGGAACATTTTCTTAAACCAATTAATTATTGAATCATCCTTAATACACTATCTTAGGGGTTGTTACCCCTAGGTACATCTATTATAGAGTCTCATTCCCATGTAGTATATATAAAAGAATTTGTCTCCATATAAACCACTTACTCTATAATTTACCAAATTTCAGGGATTTTCTCCTATGTTTAGTATTACCCCGAAGGAATTCTATTGTGTTTTCTAATCCTAAAACGAAAAAATAACTAGACTTTTCCTATGATACCAAATATGAAAAACTATTTTCTAATACACTTTATTTTATGATTTATTACATTAAATGACATTTATTAAAACCAAAAAAATATAAATCCAATTGTATTTTTGAGATTAGGCACATATCATATCAAATTGATACATGTATATAACAATATTATTGAAAACATTCTTAACAATCTCTAAAATTACATTGATATTTTAAAACTATATAGGATAACCTTGGGTAATATATAATAATGGGGTGAGATATGAATCCTAGTAAAGGAATGAAATAATAAAAATGTGAAGTTATTATTACAATTTTATCTATAATAATTTGTATGGGACATAGAAGGGGTGATAATAATAAACATGAACATATAAGAATTACATAAAATTGTATCACAATAGAAACATGGGAATGTGGCTACTTGAAACATGGAATCATAAAAATTATCCAAGGTTATCCTCCGAAACAACATAAAATCATGTGGTTAGGATAACCACCCATGAAACATTCGTTGAATATATTGATATTAAAACATTACCCAATGAATATGAATATATAATTTTTGAACCATCAGTTTGATTCATATCATGCATATTCATAAGTGTACCACATAGATCTTCCAAAATAGGATCATATTTTATCACATGTAAACCTCTGATTAATTCTGTTGGAAAAAATACATAGACGTACCCAATAATTGAAGGATAAATATATCTATATGAATACTCCTAACTGGAAATGAGGATGATTATTGAAAATAAATGTATGGAAAAGAATTTTTTTGTTAATTTTATTAACATAACGCAGATAATGAAATAATCATTGGAGGGATTAATGACAGCGATAATTAAATTGAAAAAATAAAATGAAGGTTCATTAATAAAGAGAAAGATAGAATACCTTCCCTTGATATGGTGTTTCAAAAAAAATAGATCTTTATCAGATCTTTGGAGAACCTTAGGTGGGATTTAGACAGGGAAGGGTAGACTATAGTCATACTATAAGGTTTTGTATTGAATATTAATAAGATTTTGGTAGGGTTTAAATAGAAAAAATAAAGGAGAGTTCTTTTTTATTTTTGGAACATAGGTTTTAGAACCAATATAAGAAAGTATTGAAAAACACATCCATTATCATTGTTATTATCAAGGGTTTCCACCAAAGATAATTTTTCTTCATTAATTTACATGTTTTATATCTGATTTATTTAATATAATACCCATTGTGTTGTGTAAGTGAGAAATGTTCATAGTGAATTGATTTTAAAACCTTAATATGTAATATATTATTTGGAAGATTCATAAAGGGTTTATAAAATTAAAAAAAAATAACCTCAAAAAAATATTACATTAAATGTGAAATATATATTTGATTATGTATAACTTTTATATTATATAATAAATCAATTTTGGGTCATTATAAATTCATAATATAAACCATATATTTGTAACATATTTAATTTTTTTTACTGAAATTTGACTATATCAAAATTATGAAAAAAAAACAACATTAGAAAATTTCAAGAGGATAATTTAAAAAATTATATTTATTTTATACAAATAATTCTCAATGTATGAGTATTAAAAACTATAAATCAAATATCCACCTTTATTAAATAATAATTTTTTGTAATTACTTTATTTTTACCCTTATAGTATTGTTTTTTTAATCATAAAATTATATTACCATTTATATTTTAAAAAACATATTTAATAATAATAGTTTATTAAAATATAATTTACATAGAAAAATATTGAATTCATTAAAATATATTAACTATATTGAAACTATACTTATCCAAAAATAAAAATTTCTATTTCATCTTTTTGAAATATACCTTGTAACAAAATCATTATCTAATCATTTAATAAGTAATATTAAATAGGGATAAATATTATAATTTTTTATTAAATATATTAAAATTCTTACATTTTGGTTCTAGATATATGAACCTTTATTTCATTAGTAAATTCCCAAAGGGTAATGTGTGCAATCATTATTTTTTCAGGAGTTGGTTTGGGGAACATGGTTTAGGTCGTGATCGCGATGAGCTATGAATTATATCATAAATAGTTTCTACAATGATTTAATAGTAGAATAAATTATTGGTATTGATGAATGGAAACTTAATTCTTTGTTATCTCCCTTATAATCTCTAATAAATTGGATTTAAAGGGTATGATCCAATAGGTCGAGGCCATCACTTCTTTTTTTTATATCAATTAGAATTTATCACAATCGAATATATATATATATTAATCGTTTGATCATTGTCCAATGAATATTTTATCAATGATTATGATGATTAGAGGTATTTTATATCCAATAAGATATACGTTATAATGGCCCAAAAAAATATTTTCATGTGTTTTCTATGTCCATAACACACAATAATGAATTTAATTTGATCACAAAAGAATTATTGTTTATAAATATTAATGTCGTTACATAGAATGGATAAAAGAACTTAATTTGATGTTTGAACTTAACATGGGGAAATTTTGGTGTGTGTTTATATTGGGTTCTATTTGACATATGAAAAAATAGTTTCATGAAACTTTTTTATATTATTGTTTTGAACTTATCCAGTTTTGAGAACTTATTATGAAATACACTATTATTGTTGGTTATTGATTATTATACCATTGATCATTATTTATTTTTATTTCAAATACTTTATTACGATGGTAAATAGGATATAGTCTACTACATATTTTATTAAACCTCCATAGCTTATCGCTATCCTCTTGGGTAAGAGGATTCGCTCCTGAGGCCATGTGGTGAGCTATCTTACGGAAATAGTTTAGTTTATCCCAAGTCATAATGTTACAAAATTTGTTAATAATTATACCATAACGAAAATAATATATCAATATAGTAATGATACCAATGTTATTATTTTAATACGGTTAAATTAATTATAAATAATAATGAGTGGAAAAACAAATAGATATGGTAATGAATGGTTCCGAACATATACAACACTTTTTGGATTACATTATTTATGAAGGGAGTTAATATTTTAAGGGGTGGTATTTATAGAAGATCTAAAAAACTTGAGGGTGACCAAGAATGTGTGGGATAGTGTTGGTTAATTTTCTTCTGAACGAAGTGGATTTTGGTGTGATGGGGAGTGAGAAGAGGATATCGACTTTTTTAAGTGAAAATGGCTTCCATTTTAGTAAGTAACCTTTAACTTTTCAAACATAGGAATTAATTATAAATTATATTTGTAAAAAATTTGATATATAATGGGTTTTGACTTTGATAATTTCATGTATGATTCATCAATGGTTTTCACACATTTTCTAATGTTATTTCAATACATTAATCGCTTAAAATATTTATTTTACAATTTTTTCTCTTAATGGGGTAACTAGTTTTTAACTATGGTATGTTATTATTAATGAATAAAAACAATGTTTATATTATTATAAAATTGTGCCCAATTATTCATTTTTTTAAATTAAATAATTTTTGTTACATTTCTAAAAGTGATAAAAAAAAATTAAAATACAAAGGCATAATCCTTTAAAATCATTTTCAAAATATATATCATATACTCTAAAATGCCTTGTATAAGTTTTTAAATTAAAATTATTAATTAAAAAAATTATAAATCAACCTATAAATTACATATTTTGTCTTCTAATATTTTTTCACAAATATTTTATTCTTTCTTATAGGAAAATAAGTTCCTAAAAATAATTTTTATAATAAATGTGTAATTTTTGCACTACTCACCTAAAAATAAACATTTTTAGAAAAATACCAAAAATTAATATAATGATTATATAAATTTGATTTATGATGTATATATTATAATTTTATAATTTTAAACATCCAATATTCTAGAATTTGATAAAATCTCATCACATAGTGGAAAATCGTTCATATTGGTAATTAGCTTTTTAAAAATTTAATTAATATTTCTTCTTATTTCATATAAATTAATAAATAATGTTTTTATAATACAATATTATTATTATTATATTTTATAATTATGCAAGTATATTATCCTTTTTTTATTGAAATGAAACTGAATTTTTAGAAAAATACAATTTCAAGCGTAAAATGAACTTCAGAGAGGGTATAAAAATACTAGTTGAATTTTGGTATTATGAAAAGATGAATTTATGTTAATAATATATATATAAGGATATATGATAATTCTTTTACTTCAATTCATACATAAAAATTTAATATAGAGGTTTTAGTGGTTATATTTAATTCCTATATTGTTATCCAGATGCTTCACATTTTTTGTTTACGATCAGCATTTCTTATGGAGAACGATATCAAATATATAATTTTTTATGAAACATAAATATTTAATTAATTAGTTGTTATATTATCCCTCTTCATAAATAAAGTATATCCCCTTCATTTTTATTATTCCTAACAAATGGAGATCACAAAATGTATAAGATAGACATAACTCTAGATTTAATTTTCTAATGAGGTGTTAATCTCATTAATTAAGAAACATATGTATTCAGTTTGAATAATAATATTACATATATTGTGTTTCATTGAGATAAATAAATTTAATTTTTAGGTATTATAAATTATATAAAAATTGTATTTTTTTATGATTTATAGTCATCCTTGTAATGGTAGATTAATATTGGTTGGGATGAGATATTGTTAATATTGATTGTTTGTAGTAATAAATAACCCATGGAATTCATCAAAAGGATCCATTCATATTCCAAAAAATATAAATTTTAGAAATCATCATATAACTAGATGATTATTTGATAAATAAAAAACTAGACCAGTTCACTTAGAAAACATCTTAGAAAAAATATTGTCTTGAATAAAATCCCACATTGACAAATATGAAGTGGAGGTTATTCATACATTAATAATCATATTATACCTCATCATTAGAGATTGAATATTCCCTTACATATTCACTTTTTTGGGTAGTTTCAGATTATTTTTATGTTCATTATCTTTATGTTTATGAAGTTGAATCATATAATTCCAAAAATCCTTTAATTGAAAACATCGATTATTGCGTGGAACATTAGTATGAACATTCTTGTATTACATTGTTTTCATTAAATTAGGTTATAATTATTGGTATTCAGGATCAAATAGACATCATTTAAAAGATTTGATTGACCCTCTTTAGGTCATTAACTAGGAATTTATTCCTACATTTTTTTGGATGGATAGAGTTGAATATTTTTTCCTTACTATGATTTTTATCTTGGTTCCCCTGAAATTCCATCATTCTTTTGTTATCTATGATGTGATGAGAGTATCCATCATCCATCTTCACCTTAAAATCATATCAGACAATATCATTATAGAAAATAATATATCTAATAGATAAATACCTTTTATGACTTGGTTTAAGGCCACTAAATAATCATTTGATCATACTCTCAGGATATATAACAAAATTGGAGGCATACATCGCTAGTCTTTTGATGTTGGCTTCATAAGTTCCAATGGATTCATCATAATTTTCTAGAAACTCTTATAATTACCACTCCATATTATTGTAAGGATTTTGAGGAATATATTTTCAAAAGAACACTTTATTGAACTCTTCCCATAGTGTAGTGTTTTCCTCCTCCTCCTTCAATGTATTCTTACTCAAAATCAAATATTATGAATCCTCACAATCTAATAGATAGAAATCTAAAAAACCATATAATGTTACAATAGTTAGAGAAAAAACTATATATCCCATAACATTTACACATTAACTGATAATAAGTGGATTAGAAGATCCACTGAAAGATGGTGTTTGTTTCCCAAGAAAGAAACAATATTAAGATTCTATTTCTCAAGTGAATTAAGGAGATCAATTTGATTTTCATTATTACTAGTTTCTTGTGATAGTTGGGTGAGAATTTTAACGACATTTTTTACTCCAAACCCAATTAAATTGGGATGTTAAATGGGTAAATAATCACTATATCCCTCACATCCATTGTTAACTTGGTTCCTTCTGGTTTCATCCATCTCTAAAACCAAAAGGTGTTAACAAGAGTGATGAAAAATTAACACCATAAGAGAATAAAATAAGAAAGTAAATCAACCCTAAAACATCATACACGTTGACCCTATTTTGTTAGTAGTTAATTCAGTATGTTCGACCTATATCATTCATGGATAAACATTAGGTTGTTTAGTTTGGTGTTTCACATACTTCTTAACATAATACCCAATATGATATGAAAATAAATCCTTTACAATGGTTAATAATTTCCATGTGATTAACCTATGCTTATCCCCCAGTTGTGTCTATCTAGGTATGATGTATTTCCCCCACCGATCAAAATTTTGGGTGATGATAGATTCAAGGATCTACCAGCCCTTTTCATGGTGATAAACCCCATATGCATTTATGAAAAATCCATATACACTTTATAGAATCCAGAAAGATATGTATTATAAAGGAAAAAAATCTATTATTGAGTTCACCAATATTTTAGGAAATCATTCTATAATAAGACTAAAATATAGGCTTTTAACTATGGTTCAGTAAAATTAATTCTCAAAAGTATATTATCTAATATAAAAATCAACAAACCATTCCTTTAAAACCAACTATAGTAACCCATGGAAAACATGCAATTATTTTACATCAATTCCAAAATTAAAAAATTTCAAAGCATATTAATCTCAAAATATAGATAAATGAGAGATTTAGTGTCTTTAGAGAATAACTACATTAATTACTTATTTTACCATTATTGTGAACATTTCCCATTCTTTTATCAGACTATTTCTTCGCAAACATGTATTATATGTTGAACACAACCTCATTACATGGTAAAAGGAAACATAAGAAATGGGTGTTCTCAAACACTTAATAAATGAATAATAAACATATAAACATATTATGTGGGGTGAGGTCCTAAAATTATTTGGAAATATAAGAAGGAATAAAATCCCTAATTAAAGGAATAGTGAATCATAAAAATTGTCAATATTTAAACATATGGGAGAAATTGATTCCATATAATGAAACATATAAAAGGGGATAATGATTTTCAATTAATGAGATTTTAAAAAAAATTATAGGTTCATATAATAGTAACATATAAAAATTCTGTAGCAACGATATAAGCATAGAAACTCGAAACTACTGATTAAGAATCACAACCAATTTATTATAGTGTATCAAGTATTAAAACATGTTTCCCATAGCGGATCATGACATACAACATGTTTCTAAAAATTGATTAGTAATCCCAACCTTCTCACAAATTTGAACGATCATCAAAACCTATTTCCTTTTTTGGATCAAGTATCACATTTTATTTACTATAGTGGATATGAATATCATCATATTTCAAATTTTGGGTCAAGCATCACTACATGTTTCATCAATATCTACTAAGATGTAATGTGTTACCTAATGCATTATTGGTCTATATAAGGACCTCCCATTACTTATATATTAACCATACATTTGTTCCATAAGAAATAGTCTATCATCAAATCATTAAAACCCATGAATACGAATGGTTTTCATAGTAAATGTTTAAAGGTATCACATAGAAGACCACATAAATCAGATCCATCAATACCAAATTCAGTCACTAAAAAGTGGAATGTCATAAAATATTTTTCATAGTGGTCCATAAAGAATAACATCATTGAAAATATCTCCCCCGAGATAATGAGGAAAATAGAATCCAAAGTTGAGACATTTGAATTTGAATGGAAAATAATTTTTCATAATTTGAAATACCATTGTAGAAATGCTACAACTAAAAACCTATAATATATATTATATTTTAAAAGTAGAAAATGAAATTATAAATATCTCATAAATTGATGAAAAAATGGGTTTAAACACATAAAATAAGAACAATGGTTGTAAGTTAAAACATGGACATGAAACAAATATATTTTTAAAAGATATAAGTTTATTCTAAATATATTTATACTTTTATGTGAGAGAAAAATCATGTAGAATGATTTGAATCAATATTACTTTCTATGGAATGACAGAACATAACTTCATGTAAAATTTGAAATCAATTTATAAAATAATATTGGAGTTAATATTTCAAAATAAACCATTTAACTCAAAAAAAGTTATTTGAGTTACTAATGTATAATGACATGGAATATTATCAATTGAGTTTATCCTATAATTAAATAATTACTTCATACTTAGTAATGTATTATTAGATAAAGAAAATCCACCATCTTATAGAACCAACAATATTTTGTTATAAAAAATATAACATTATAGTTATAAAATAAAAATATCCCTAAGAATTGAAAATATTATAATGGGATAAAAATATAAAAGAAGATATCTAAAATATTAAAAAATGGGATATTCTCAATCCAAAAGAATATCCGAACTCACGAATAACACTATATAAAATAAACAAAATATTAATAATACAATAATAGTATTTTAAATGAATATATATATAAACTTGAGAGAAAATATAATTTAATGAATAATTAAATAAATATGAGTAATATATAAGAATTAGGGAACTAATATAACTGTTACATATATGATCATTGTAATATTAATCTAACTATTGGAAAAGTTATCTAGTAATTATGAATAGTAACCTGATAATTAGAATAATATCATATTTAATGGAAGTTTAAAATAATATTTAATTATATTATAATATAAAAACAATACATATTTATATCATGATACACGTAAATAAGTTTTTTAATGTTGATAAAATGAATGTTTATATTTTTGAAATCCATATAAGTTCTATTTTCAATTTTATCGAAAAAATAAAACAATAATATAAATTTATTTTCTAAAAATAGGTTTATAAATTTTAATTAAATTGTATTATAAAGATAATATGATTTAATTGTACCATAAGTAATTTCATAGGGTTCATAAATTGATCATAATTTTAACATTTGTATTTTCTAAAATTAACAATAAATAATTTTTAAAAATAATTATTTAATTTTAGAATATTATTTTCATAAAATGGTGTTCATTTTTAAAATCTATAGAATGGAAAAAATTATTTTAATATTTTTCTATTTTTCTATAATAGTTGAATATTTAGTGTATAGTGAAACACAGTAAAATATAACTATTAACATTATAAGTAAAATGAATAATTAAATGAAAAAGTGATTATTTAATATCTCATTAGTTATAACTCACATTCACTATTTACTATATATATTTAGAAAAATCTACACTAATGATAGTCATTAGCCAAAATAATATAATAATGAATATAAAAATTAAAAAACTATTCTCTTCCCCTTATAAATAATAACTGTCTCCTCCCCTTCTCCTTACATATTATAAGACATGAATCATTCCAAAATTACCCATCCTTCTCTCCCTAGTCATATCACCCATGTTATGGTGAATATAGTCTCACTAAAATCCCAATTCCATGTTTCAAAAGATGTTTTTCAAAGAGATGACCAACAAGAGGTAATATTCTAAAACTATAGCTCTTACATTATAATATTATTCTACAATTTCTACTCCTCCCTCATCCAACATGAAATATTTACTCTAGTATCATAAATATATATATACTATAATTTTATAGTGAAAATTGAAAATCATTAATCCATTATCATTTCTTATCCTCTTATTCAAAAAATTGACAATTGTCCATATTATGTCACTTCACCACCTCTATACATGATACATTGTTTCCCATTAAAAAATTTGTTTCCAATATAAATTAACTTTTTGTAAAGTCTATATCTAGTTATTCCCACATGTTACCTAGATGGGTAGTTACAAGACCATAAGAATTAATCTATAGAAGATCTGAAATAACATTTAAAATATGATAAATAATAAATAATAATACTCTTGTATAATAAAGGCTGAAAAAAAATACAAATAATAATAAAAATAAATAATCTTATTCAATAATTTATTCCAATATAAATAACGCACTAATTGGAATCCTTTAAAATTTAAAATGGTCTCCAAATATAGACTCAAAAAACCCCTATTATAAACCCCATGTTCATCCCTATATCCATTCTCCAATACCATCTATCCATTCCATACAATTTGGTATAGGTTCTGACAACCCATCTATTCCTTACATTACTATTATATTGATTTTAAGGTAAACAATATAATAAAATTACAATATAGGATACAAAAGTTTAGTATCTTGGGAAAATTAGGATTATACCTTACTTGTACAAAATATAAATTCAAAATAAATTTAAATCCTTTTTTTTATAATTCTAAAATATCTCTTTCTCTTTATTTCATGTATTTACATGAGCACATACATCTAACAAAGGGGTGATCTAAAATCATTGTAAGGGTATGAATTCGGGACATGAATTGAATGTACATGAGTGATCATAGTCAACATAATCATATAATAAGCATATAATCATAATAATAATTAGGAGGTAAACTTTGTCTAATGGAATTTAATTTGGAATATTCATAATAGTGAAACATAATAAAATTATGGTCAATCACCACATATAGTTTTGAATAAATCTATCATCATGTTCACACAACACATATGTGAATAATGATATCATCATTAATGTGAAGAAATATAGAATCAAGTTAAATGAAAATACACATTATATCATGAGTTAAATAAAATTAACCAATGCATTTGAGGACTATATAGTTATATGACCACAATACATATCATAAAATTATCATAATCAATAATTCCACATAGAAGGATAAAAATCATAGTCATAAAATAACCCATGAAAAAGAACAGGGTTCCTAAAATATTTTACATATCATACATCATGAAATGAAGTTTAGGATTCACATATTAATAAGGGATATCATACATTTCCATAAAATTTCAATGTATTCCTTAAATTAGATACAACAAAAGAGGATTCAAGAATTCATTAGATATTGAAGTCTCTTTGAAAAAATGTTATAAATGGCTTAGAAAAAATTTGGGATACTTAAAACATGTATATCCTTAAAATAAAAAATAAAGAATATTTAAATAATATATTTCATAAAATAGAGTAATATCAAAACAAAAATCAATTTAAAATAGGAGGTAACCCAAAAGAAATATTTTGTGTCTGAAAATCCCTTTACCTAAAATACCAGTTTATTTAATGACTTATTTTGCACCTGAACAATAAACATAGGTTCACTAAAACATGAACCAAAAGAGAATAACTTTAATTTTTTAGATATATAGAATTAATAATCACTTTATGATATTTATTAATTCAAAATATTAAAGTGAACAAGTTCTGATATTAGGATTTTCTTAAATAAATCTCATTCTTAATCGATTAAACATTTTTTTGTTCTTGATCATTTATACAATAGTAGAATATAATCTTGAAGCCTAAAATACATATATTTACACATTTATATATTATAAATAATTTATTATAACTATAAATAATGATTGTGATATGAAAGTAATTGGTAACATACTCATTAGCTGTAAACCGTCCCATAATGGGACATTATCAAAGGAGGTAAAAGTATTATGAAAAATAATTAAATAGTATATAGAATAATTTAGTAGGATAAAAAATTTAAAATAATTTTAATGTACTACTTAATTATTCTCATAATATTTGAGTTTTTAAAGGATTTTGAAATGATTAAGTGAAAAGAAAACATAATGACGAGTAGATGAAAACATACCTACTTCTTGGTGTTGCTTCTCTTGTATGGCACTATAATCCATTGATTCTACATATTGATTACTAAAAATAGCCCTAATGGATTATAAGGGGATTTAGAGAGAGTATATAAGTAGAGTTTTTAATGTAATTTAGTGAGGATTTGTTTATCAATTGAAGGGAGAGGGGAAATTTATTCGTGAAAAGATGGGTAATTTTGGAATAAAATATTAAATAAAATACTATATCAATGGAGGACCTTGTAATAGTTATATTAGTGACATTATAGATAAAATATCAATAAAATGTAATGGTATTAAGACTATAAACCAATTTATAATTTGAATTTAATTGTTTATTAATATGGAATGTGTTAAAAATGATAAATTATTATTTTAATAGAAGAAATTAGTCATTAGACTTTGGAAAATACATTTTAGGTTGGAAAAAATTATTATTTTATTTGAATTAGTAATTAATAAATTTTAATATATTATTTCACAATAAATCCTTTCTGTAATTAATTAGGTCATTTTTATATCTTGAATGATTTATTTTGAAGTACAGTAAATATTAAAAAAAAGTATTTTTACTATTCACCTAAAATGAAGTATTCCAAAAATTTGCCAAAAAAATATAACATGGACAATTTTGAAATGCTGATTTAAAAAATGGAATTAATTTTTCACAAAAAACCATTTAACATTGGTTATTGAAATTCATAACATAAAATTTATGATTTTTAAGAAGAACCATAAAATACATATCGTTAAAAATGCCATTCTATTTCATATGATTTTTCAATATTGAAATTTATTATTTAGAATTAAAATATTTAGATATATTTAAATTACTCATGATTAATATTATTTATATTATATTTTACTATTTTTAAGACAAATTACTATTCTAATGGTGAAGTTACTATTATAAAAAGTTGTGTTAATATTCCCAATGGCCAGGTTACTATTCTAATAGTCACATTGATATTACAACAATAATATTACCTCTTATAAATGCTAGTTTATTTCTTCATTCCAAATTCACTACAATTCATCTCATTATTCTATACTTTCATTTTCAAAAATTTTTATTAGTTTTCTAATATATTTTTTCTATTCTATAGTGTTGGTTAATGGGGAGATGATTCGAACATATTAGGATGATCCATATTTTCCCATTATATTTAATTTATATTTTTTGTCCCATTATATTTTTATTCATTTCCAAGGGTTTAGTCATTGATTAATGTAATAATATTTTTGAGTGAATATTTTTTCTTGGTTTCATGAAGTGAAGTTTGTGTATAATACTATATAATATAATAAAAACAGATTTATTTTAATATAATTTATAAATTATAAATTATTAAATTAATCTCTTCTTTAGAAATTTCATCCCAAAAATTTAAACTCGTATTATTGGTTGATAATATAAGAGGATAATTTTCTTTCAGTTTATACTAAGGTTCCCTCATCACCAATTCATATATAATGTTCTTTTACAAAACATTGAAAAATTGAGTTGTATTATTTAATTGAAAATTTGTCTCTATGGTCCAAGATCCTCACTGGATGATCCTCATCTGAGGGATCATTTTCTAGTTGTACCACCACTGGATTGAAAACACGTGGGAGGTCAAATATTTACTTATTCATGACAGATACATAAAACACTTCATATACATGAGCCACATTTTTTGGAAGTGAAATATGATAGTCCAATGAATCTATGTGATTAAGGATTATAAAGGGTTCAATGTACCATTTTCAAATATTAACATTATTTCAACACCACATGACTCTCTTCCATGGTGCTATTCAGAGGAAAAAATTTGTCTCTAACATCAAACTGCATGTCCCTTCAATAGTGTTCAGTATAGGTCATCTACAGACTTTGATCATCTTTTATATATTCATGTATAACTTGAAACATCTAGGTCATCTGTTGCACAACGTAATGTCCTATTAACTTTAACTAACCATCTTCATCCCAACTAGTTGGAATTCTACATCGCTTCCAACCAAGATCTTCAAATCTATCCATTTGAATTCATGTGTAGAAGATATTGTTGTAAGAGAACTAAAATAATGGGAAATATTGATCATATATTCCTTTATATTCTATCAATATACATATCTTTAGGTCCTCAAGTGCCTAAATAGTCCTTGTGGATTGGATACTATTTTCGGGGTGATAGGTCATGTTGAAATTCAATTTATTATACAGATCTTGTTGAATAGTTCTCTTCATTTTATAAGTGAACATTGGATCATCACAAGAGATGATCAAAAGTGGTGCCTCATGTTTCATCACCCCTTCCATTGCATATATCAATGTTTATTGTTCAAGAGAGAAATATTTTTTAATAGAGATGAAGTGGTCCTTCTTAGTGATTCAATACACCAGAACCCATATCACATTATTTTAATTAGATTTAATTGGGAGACTCGTGACAGTTTCTAGGGTGATGTTATCTCATTTCCACGTGGGTATAAGTAAATATTACATCTTACCCTTGGAATTATGTTACTCAATATAAACATTCTAACATACCAATCACATTGACCTGTAATTAGTGATTTCCTCAATTATGTTGTCTCATTAGATGTGCTCTCAGAGATCACACTTCATTAATTTTTTTCCATGATGGATGGGAAAATATTATCTATGTGAATTATTCAGAAAACCCTTATTTATCTCAGAATAAAATTTAATAGAAATCGTAGTTAAAATTGAATTACACAATCAACATCGATATGAAATTCATTAAGCTACCCTTTATACCTTTTAACTTTTTTTAATCTTCATATTTTCCTTTTTTTCCTCCTTGATTTTATCTTATATATGTTGTTGGGAAATAATTAGGGAATGGTTGTATTTCTTCACTATTGTTCATATTTGTAGTTATATCCTTTCCTTATCCATGAAGATATCATCTTTCTCTCTCACCATCGTGGATTATTTAGCAGATTCATTTCTACTATGACAGTCAACTACCTTGTTCACTTTTCTTAGATGGCTGTGAATAGAGAAATCATAGCCATTTATTATCCCTAACCTTCTTCGCCGATTAATGTTGATCCCCTTATATGTGAATATATACTGTTGTCTATTTTAGATGCTATATACGTCAAAAGTCTCTCCATAGAGTCATTTTTGCTTAATCATTAAGAAAATGATCACAACTGATAATTCAAGATCATGCATTAGGTACTTCTAATCATGGATACTCAGTTTTCATATAGTGTAGGATATCACATTGTTATTTTTCATTTTTAGACAACCCAATCATTTCATTGAAGCATAACCATATATCACAAAACTTTTTCCACTTGATGGTAGTGTGAGTACATACTCAATGATTAGATTGTTCTTAATTTCCTTAAATATTTCCATACATTCAGTTGAACTCTCTGTGGAATGGTTTTTATAATAATCACAAATATTAGTTTTATTTATTTCCTTTTAGTCTTTTGTTCAAATTGTTCTAAATGTGTTTAAATCATATCGACAAATGTTTATCTGTGATAAATTTATGTTTATGGTTGACATGGAAGTATTATGGATTGAACATACACTTTGTAAGAATTGCACGTCTTGACCCTCCGTTAGTCATTTTCCTGAGTCACCGATGATGAACAGTCATAGCGATGAATGGTTGCATAGATGATGAATGGTTTCACCGACGATGAACAGTCACACCAATAATAGGAACTATCGCACTGATGATGACTTGTCGCACCGATGATGAATGGTCGCACTGATGGCTACCGAAGGTCCAAAGAGATACCGATGGTAAGACACCGATGCTGAGATATCGATGCTGAGATACCGATGATAAGATACTGATGCCAAGACACCGATGCTAAGATATGGATGCTCAAATACCGATTCTAAGACACCGATGTTGAGATTCCGATGCTAAGATACAGATGCTAAGACACCGATGCTAAGATGCTGATGTTGTGACACTGATGCTGATGCAACCGAAACTAATGCAGATTCAAAATGTCTCACCGATCACATGACTCACCGATAGTCATGAAAATAATTTGAACTTCTATAAATTCTTATTGAATACTAATGGTCATAATTGATGTTTTTAATGGAATTAATGATATTTAATGTTAGTTGTTGGCATGTCAGGAGACCGTACCTTGTACCTATGGAAAGTTAATCATTCCCATTGCCGGAGCTCGTGGAATAAAAAGGAAGATCGAGCTGCAGTTAAATGGGGGGATGCGTGAAAAGGAATAGAGAGATAATTATTCTGTGAATATACATGCGAGACTGAAGACCACAGGAGGAAGTTGAAAAAGGTTCATTTGAAAGATCTAAAGAAAACTCTTATGCACACAATCCAGCAGTACTGAAGAACATATTAAGAACACTGGAAATTAGAGAACACACTCGCCTGTGAAGGACATCAAGATGAATCACGATACTCTATTTTTAACAAGAAAAACCAAAGAAGGACTCAGAAGCATCTCTACTAAATCCAATGAGTCCAGAGCTGCACTACCAATCACTAGAGCTTTCTAAACTCTGATATATTCTCTCTTAGTGATTATTTTACTTAAATTTTTGAGCAGTGTGTGTACTCTATTCATCACCCACACACAGTCTCCTGTGCTGAACTGGAGGATATCAAAATCCTCAAACCAAAATTGTTTACTCTTGTTTACCCATAACAACTATGGAAGAGGTCCTTGTGTGGCCTGGTCAATGTTTTTGTTTCCCACAATGAACTGTGGAAGAGGTCGCTGTGTGGCCTGGATAGTCTTGTACTGTTGTTAACCCTGGTCTTGGGTGTGGATCAACTTTATATAAATTGTTTCAGAGGACTAAGTCTCATCTTGATACTGAACCCCTTGGTTTAATCCACTGTGCATATTAGACTAAGTCTAAAGTATACTATTTATATATGTTTCATATTCCACTGTTGTTACTTTGAAATTTAAATATATTTTATAGTTACTTTAATAGTTAAAATAGCAGGTGTTTATATTCATTGTAAAACAGTAAGTTAGTTTCAAAAGTCAATTTAATCTTGATATTTAATTGACTAAGAACTAATAAATCTTTTATAAACTAATTAAAAATTTATAATCTACATATATTCACTACACTCTAACTTTGATTTTAAATTGGGGGATTTTTAGAGAAACCTTTTTAACGGAAATTTTAATTGGAACTCAATTCACCCCCCCCCCTTAAGTGTCCACTCCGACAAACATTTGGTATCAAAGGAATTGTTTTTGTTAAAGGATTTTTGAAATACTCTGTTTTTCAACTGTGATTTTAGTTTCATCTTTAAAGATCTTAAATTTCTGTTAGTTCTAAATTTTATCTCTTTAAATTTATTTTCTAAAATATAGTTATGGATAATAGACTAGAGGGTGATGCTACTAACAATCCACCTTTCTTTAATGGTACGAACTATGCTCAGTGGAAACATAGAGAGTTTGGGTTTTTATATTTGGATAGCTATAGAGTCTTAATATAATATTCCAGAAACTAAAAGAACAAATTGGGATGAACCTACAAATACTGCTTAAAATAATAATTGTAAATATATGAATGCCATGTACTGTGCTTTAGGAGATGAAGAGTTTAATAGAATATCTTCTTGCAAAACTGCTTATGAAATTTGGGATACTTTAGGTGTTTCTCATTAAGGAACAAGTAATTTTAAATAAATGAGATTGAATAATTATACTATTAAATATGATAATTTTAAAATGAAAACTAATGAACCCATTTCTGATATGTATCTATGGTTCACATAGATAGTCAATACCATGAATTCACTTGTTAAGGTTTTTCCAGCAAAGTAACAAATCATGAGAATCTTGAGATGTCTACCAGACTGATGGAGAGGCACATCTGTTTCAATCAGAGAATCATGTGACATTAGAGCTCTGCCTTTCAAAGATCTTATTGGAAAACTAATGATGTATGAGGAAGAACTCAAGGTGAATAAAGAGGAAGATGATTAACCAAAAAGGAAATTAGTGGCTTTAAAGACTACTACTTCAAAGAGAAAGGACAAAGAAAAAGCTCAAATACAAACTGATAGTTCAGAAAGTGAATGTTCAGACTCTGATAGTAATGCTAAAATGGCTCAGATAGCTAAACGGTTTAATAAATTTTATAGGAAGAAGAAATTTTTCAGAAAATAAAATTTCAAATGATTGTATGACAATAAGGGACATTAGAAGAAGGACTGGAAAAATACAGATAGAAGTGATGAAGTTTCTTTCTACGAGTGCAAAAGAAAAGGACACATTAAAGTAGACTGACCAATGTTAAAATTCAAGAATAAATATGATTACAAAGACAGTAAGTACATCAAATATATGAAGGCTACCTAGAGTGCATCTAAAGACAGCACAAGTGAATCTGAAATGACTAATTTTGAAAAGAATCATTCCAACATGTGTTTCAAGACCATCACATCTGAGTTAACTTTAGATACTTCTGTTTTAAATTATTATTATTATAGGAGATGATGCAAAATCAGATTCTGATTCTGAAAACATGACTACTGAGGAATTATTTGAATACTGTAATATGATGGAAGAGACATGCAATGAACTTAAGGATAAATAAAAATCATTGAAGAAACATAATGCTCTCACTACTACTGTTAGAACTGAACATACTATTGAAAAAGAGAAAAAATTTCAACTGTTAAAGGAAAACACTGAACTGAAAATGTATAATGAGCAACTTAGAAAAGATTTAGAGAATTCTGCAAATGAAAAGGATACACTAACTCAAATTCTAGTAAAGAATATGTCACCTAAATACACTACTGTAATAGGCTAAAAACCTGGACATGGATAGATTACTAAGATTAGATTTATTCCTAAATCTGGGTGGAATACTGGTAGTTCTAGTTCTGGACATTCATATGCTTCAACTAGTGATTCACATAGTTATAGATCAAATAAAGTTTATCATTCAAAATTTTTTGATTCTGTAATTTGTATGAAACCCGTAAGACAAATGTGGGTACCAAAATCTTTGATTGATAACCTGTCTGGACTCAAGAAGATCTGGGTACCAAAGTCATTTTCCATCTAAATCTGTTTTGTAGGAAACATGTTTGAAGAGTTCTCACAAGATGGTATGGTACTTGGACAACGTATGTTTGAGACACATGTCTGGAGATTACTCATGCTTTAAAAGCCTAATCATGATTGATGGAGGCCGTGTCACCTTTGATGATAATTCTAAAGGAAAAATCATCAGCATAGGCCAAATTGGTAATACTAATTCCGTTTTAATTTCCAATGTTTTATTTGTTGATGGAATGAAATATAATATGTTTAGTATTTATCAATTGTGTAATGATGGTTTTAATTTCAAATTTGAAAATTAGTTTTGAAATGTTTTTAATTATAAAAATGTTTTAGACTTTTCTGCTTTAAGAAATGAAAATGTTTATGTAGTTGATTTAAATTCTTTAGCTAAACAAAATGTTACTTGCCTAAATGCATTCCATAAAGAGTCTTGTCTTTGACACCGAATATTATGACATTGAAAAATCCATTCACTTAGAAACTAACTAGGAAGAACATGGTTAGAGACCTAGCTAAATTTGAATTCCCAAATAACAATGTTTGTAATCCCTGTCAAAAGGGAAAGGAACATAAAGTTTCTTTTAAATCAAAGAAAGAAGTTTCAACTTCTCATCATCTTGTGTTGGTTCACATGGATTTTTTTGGACCTTCTAGAGTTTCTAGTCTAAATGAGAAGCACTTTTTCTATGTTCTAGTAGATGACTTTTCTAGATATACTTGGCTATACTTCTTAGCTCACAAAATTGAAGCTTGTTCATACTTTATTAAATATTCCAAATCTGTAGAAAACCTTAGTGGACTTAAGATTAAAACTCTAAGAAGTGATCATGCCCGTGAGTTTGAAAATCAAGACTTTGAATCTTATTGATCACACAATGGCTATAGTCACAACTTTTCTGCTCCTAGAACACCTCAGCAAAATGGTGTGGTAGAAAGAAGAAATAAAACCCTTCAAGAAATATCTAGATCCATGCTTAATGAATATGACCTGCCTATATACTTTTAGGCTAAAGATGTGAATACATCCTGTTATATTGTTAATTGAGTCTTAATTAGACCACTTTTTATGAAGACCCTGTATGAGTTGTGGAATAATAGAAAACCCAAAGTTAGTTACTTTAGAGTCTTTGGCTGCAATGTTTTTATTAGTAATACAAAGGATAATTTGTATAAGTTTTCTTGTAAAAGTGATGAAGGAATTTTTCTTTGTTACTCTTTAACTAGAAAAGCATTTAGAGTATTTAATAAAAGAACCAAATGTGTAGAATAATTTGTTCACATCAAGTTTGATGAAACTCATACACATGAGCCTAAAACCTCTCTTGAAAGTAATTAAGAAGATTTGAGTGTTCTGGACCTTAATGATAAATCTAAAGAACCTATTGTAAAAATATCTAGTTCTGGACATATTCCATAATCTGCTTCTGTTAAACCTGAACCTATAGATGAACATGAAATTCATAGTCCTACCTTTACTTGATCAACAAGGATTCTAAAGAATCATCCTTTGGATGTTGATGTAGGTAATCTTGATAGAGGGACACAGACTAGAGATTCTCTAAGAAATCAGGTTGAACATCAAGCTTTTCTTTCACAGCTAGAACCTAAAAATGTCAATGATGCTATCAATGGTGAATTTTTGGTAATGGCTATGCAAGAAGAGTTAAATCAATTTGAAAGATACAAATTTTGGGAATTAGTTGACAGACCTAAGGACACTGTAACAATAGGCACAAAATGGGTTTTTAGAAAGAAAGTTGATCTGTCTAGAAACATAGTTAGAAACATAGCTAGACTAGTTGCACAAGGATATAGTCAAGAAGAAGGTATAGACTATGATGAAACCATTTCACCTGTAGCCATATTAGAATCCATTAGGATCTTACTTGCATATGTTGCTCATTTGAATTTCAAGTTATATCAAATGGATGTCAAAATTTCTTTTCTAAATGGTATTATTGTTGAAGATGTTTTTGTTGAACAACCACCTAGATTTACTAATCCTTATTTTCCAAATTGAGTTTTTAAACTTTCTAAAGATTTATATGGCTTAAAACAAGATCCAAGAGCTTGGTATGGTAGACTTAGTAATTTTCTTATTTCAAAAAGTTTTACTAAAGGGATTGATGATCCAACTCTTTTTATTAAAATAATTTCTAAAGAAGTTTTAATAGATAAAATATATGTTGATGATATTATTTTTGGATCTTCTAAACTTTCTTTATGTACTGAATTGTCAAAGAGTATACAAAATGAATTTAAAATGAGTTTAATGGGAGAACATAAATATTTTCTTGGATTTCATGTTTTTCAAAATGAAAATGGTATTATTTTTGAATCAAATTAAAAACACAAAGGATGTTCTCAAACGTTTTGGTTTGGAATATTATTAAGGAATGTGATACTCCTATGAGTACAGTCTGTAAATTGGATGCAGATGAAAATGGGAAACCAGTGGATTAAACCAATTACAAAGGTATGAGTGGAAGCTTACTTTACCTTAATACTAGTTGACCAGATATTATGTTTAGTGTGTGTATGTGTGAAAGATTTCAAGCTAACCCAAAAGAATCTCATTTACTTGCTGTTAAAATAATTTTTAACTATTGTAAACACACTATAAACTTAAGCTTATTTTATCCAAAAAGACAATATTTTGAGCTAATTAGTTATTCAAATGCTAACTTTGCTGGTTGCAAGTTAGATAGGAAGAGAACATCTGGAACATGTCTTTTATTGGGAAAATCCTTAGTATCTTGGTGTAGTAAGAAACAGAACTCTGTTTTATTATCTACTGCTGAAGTAGAATACATTGCTGCTGGTAGTTGTTGTGCACGAATTCTGTGGATGAAACACACTCTTTTGGACTATGGATATGATTTTAAAAATATTTCAATTAATTTTGATAACACTAGTGCAATTAACATTTCAAAGAACCCTATGTCTCACTCTAGATCTAAACACATTGATGTCAGACATCACTTTTTGAGAGATCACTACCAAAAAGGTGATATTACTCTTGAGTTTATAGGTACTGAACATCAATTAGCCAACATTTTCACCAAGAACTTAAATTGTGAAAGGTTAAACTCAATTAAACAAGAGTTAGGTATGATAGATCTTTGAAACCGATATGTCAAACTGATCTTTGAAACCGATCTTTCAAACCGATCTGTGAAACCGATCTGCCAAACCGATCTGTCAATCCGATCTGTCAAACCGATCATTCAAACTGATCTGTCAAACCAATCTGTCAAACCGATTTGTCAAACCGATCTGTCAAATGGATCTATGAAACCAATCTGTCAAACCGATCTGTGAAAATGATCTTTCTAACCGATCTGTCAAACCGACTGTCAAACTGATCTGTCAAACCGGTCTTTCAAACCGATCATTCTTGTCGATTAGTGATACCGATTGGGTCGTACTATTTTTCAAAATTATTTTTGCCTTTTTGAAACTACGTTGTTTTACTTAATCGATATTTTATTATTTGTAACCCTAAATGATACAAATAATGAAACAAGGCTATTCCATTCTCTAGTGACTATTGACCTTCCATTTCCCGTCGAACTCTCTCCTCTCTTCTCTGTAACCTGAGCCTTTTGAATCTTTCCAAGCCACTCAATTGTCTCAAACCTCAAAATGGACATGAAAAAGAGACAGAGAAAGGAATCTAAAGGAACTTCACATGTCAAGCATGCTCGAGGTGAGTCGAGTAGTACGATGTAGAGGTCTATGAATTGGGAGCTAGAAAAATGAGAAGTTATAGCTGAAAATAAAATTTGTTCGGAATGGGTTTTATCTTGCATGTCCTTTCTCTTGAAAGTGCTGGAAACTCAAGTCTGGAAGGAGTGGTTATGTAATAATGATAGAGACTTTTACTCGAAGCTGGTGCACGAGTTCTATTTGAACCTTGATATAGATTTGGACAGAGTAGAGGCTGCGAGGTTTCCTTCTATAGGAAAAGGGAAAAAGATTACGTTTTCATCAAAACAATGGGATGAATGTCTAGGAGTACCTAAAAAAGGAAGATAAGAGGACTATTCTGGTAATATTCCTCCCAAAACTGATTACTTTTCTTATGAGCTAGCCCTGGAGTTTTCGAATGGGAAGTCTGAATCGTGAAGGATAATTGCTGCTGAGTTAGATGGTGAGAACCGAATCCTGTTCAAATTTATTCAACATCAAGTATGTCCGAGAAAAGGTGATTTTGCTGTAGTAATGTATCATGATGTTTTTCTGCTATTTCTTTTTCTGAATGGTGAAAAGATCAATCTATGTAGATATTTTTCCAAGCATATTGTTGAAATGATAAAACCTTCAAAGAAATTTACTACTCTGTTTTATTCTAAACAGATTTCTGCCATGCTGAAATTATTAGGCTGTGTGGATGATAAATATGAGTGTATCTAAATGGTTAGCTTTTGTTTCAACAAAGTTATTTGTAAGAAGATTCAAATCAATTGGAACCCATGGAAGAAATCTTGGGTTGTTGATGAATAAAAGTTATATGAGTCCTTAAATCATACTGATCATCCAAGGAGACCAAGGGAAGTAAGAGATCCTAGCTTAAAACATAGTGAGGAAGTGATCTATTCGGATGAAGAAGATGAAGTGGTTGTTCATAAAGAAACTGGTCAATCCAGTAAGAAAGGAACAGAGAAGAATAAGAAGCTGATGGGAATCTAAATGCTAAAAAGAGGATGAATCATCTCCTGATGAAAGGAGTGATCCTGATACTGTTATCCCAAAGAGAAGAAAGATGGAATTTGGTTCAGCAAGTCCTCATCTAAATTTACCAGAAATTGAACCACTTTTATATGATGAAGATGAAGGTGAGACTAATGAATCAACTTCTTCGGAGTATGAATCCGGAAGTACAGACAGTTCAAGTGAGAGATTAGTTAATGATGATGATGATGATGATGAAGGCAGTGCAAGTAATGGTGATGATGCTGATGAAGATGATGTTGATGCTCGACCTATTGAAAGTCCAAATTTTATCCAAGATGATCTTCAACCCTAACCTATTGAGCAAGAAAATGTCCCTAAGGCTAAGAGGACAGAACAGTTGGAGAGTAATGATAATGGGGAAGTCCTTCCTGAAAATTCTAGACGAGCTCAGTTTGTGAAACATATGTACCCTTCATGCAAAGCCACATGGGAAGAGCATCCAAGTCTTTCTGGTCTAGGATTAGACTACCCAGATGAAGAGGAAAGTGTATAAGTGGATCTTGCAGGCATACATGATTCTGTAAAGGCTCAATTTGTTGCCGAGTTTTTGCAAAGAACAGATGCCAGACCTGATCCTTCAGTGTCTCAAGGTAGACCTGATACGGCAGTTTCTCAGTTAGATTTTGATAATTTCAAGGTTGAATTGATTCAAGTTGTTAGGGAGACTATGAAAAGTGATTTATATCATATTCCTTCTCCTAATCCTTTGACTTAATCTAATGCTACTATGGATGATTTGGCTCAAAAAGTGGAAGACCTTATCAAACCAGACCTGTGCAATTACAGTGAATCGATTAGAAGACATATTACCTCTTTGAATCAAACACTTACGGAGTTAGGCAGAAATCTTGTTTCTCTATGAGGTGAGTTCATAACAACCATCTCTGGTATAATGGAAGTTTTAATAAATATGATAGAACATTTGAAGAAAGCAGAATTGAAGAAGTTAAAAGTGGACATTACTCAGGTTATTGCTCAGGCTGGAAATGCCAAGGTGACCAAGATCACTAGTCGTGAATTAGATACCTTAAGATATATTGTTAGAGAAGAGCTGGAAGCTCTTGGGAAGATTTTAGAATTAGATTCTTTGATGAAAATGAAAGATCATAGTGATCATGTGCATAAAATGGTCCAGTTGTATTCGACTGATGCTAAAAAATATCAAAAGGAGATTAAGGAGAAAATAGATCATTATTTCTCTAAGATCTACACAAAGCATGAGTTGAATTGTCATTTTAAATTACTGGCACATAATTTGATACTCCCTCCAGTGAATCGAGATTTTAAAGCTGAAGTTTAGTAGTTAAAAGATTTTACCCCCACATTAGAAAATTTCATGAAAAATTAGGATCATTTTGAGAAATCCATAAAGTACGGTGGAGAAGTCATTCAGTATTTCATCAATTTTCTAAAACCCTACCTTCATGTGCAAGAAAAAGCCATAGTTTTTCCTACATCTGAGTCTCTACAATCATCAGATGTTGCTCTCAGCCAAATGTCTGTTTCTCAAGCTCTTTCCGGTATTAGACCAGTCTTTCAACAACCTTCATAACGACCTTCTTCACAGCAAGTGACCTTGGAACCCATAGTTCGTCCAGCTCGGGTCCTCCTACCTCATTTCTCCATAAGGCTAGTTCCACCTTCCACCCAACAACCTTCTGGACCTTCCATTACTCCTACTGCTAAAGGGAAAAGTCCCTTTCACCCTGAGGAATAGCTGTTACTATCAATTTTTGATAGGGTCTTTGTTTTCCTGAACTATTACCTTTTGTCTATAATTTCTGTACCCATTGTTGGTATGGAATCTTCTTGCTTATCTTTTTTATCTCTTATTTTTGATAATCCCAAAGGGGGAGAGAAATCAAGGAGATAAAATAGGGGAATCATGGGAAATCAAGGAGATAAAATAGGGGAATCTATGATCAATTTATGTTTATGGTTGACCTGGAAGTATTCTGGATTTAACAGACACTTTGTAGGAATTCCATTTCATGACTCACCATTAGTCATTTTCCTGAGTCACCGATGATGAACGGTCGCACCGATGAACAGTTGCACCGATGATGAATGGCTTCACTGATGATGAACGGTCGCACCAATAATAGGAACTATCACACCAATGATGACCTGTTTCACCGATGAAGAATGGTCGCACCGATGCCTACTGAAGTTCCAAAGAGATACCGATGGTAATACACCGATGCTGAGATACCGATGCTGAGATACCGATGCTAATATTCTGATACTATGACACTGATGCTAAGATACGAATGATAGATATCGATGCTAAGACACCGAAGCTGAGATACCGATGCTAAGATACCGATGTTAAGACACCTATGCTAAGACACTGATGTTGTGACACTGATGCTGATGCAACCGAAATTGATGTAGATTCAAAATGTCTCACCGATCTCATGACTCACCGATAGTCATGAAAACTGTTTGAACTTTTATAAATTTATATTTAATTCAAACGGTCATAATTGATGTTTTTAATGGAATTAATGATATTAAATGTTAGTTCTTGGCATGTCAGGATACCATACCTCATGCCTATGGGAAGCTAATCAATCCGATTGCCGGAGCTCATGGAATAAAAATGAAGATCGAGCTGCAGTTAAAAGGGGGGATGCATGAAAAGGCATAGAGAGAGAATTTTTCAGTGAATATACATGCGAGACTGAAGAACACACAAGGAGGTTGAAAAGGGTGCATTTGCAAGATCTAAAGAAAACTCTTATGTACGCAATCCAGCACTACTGAAAAACATACAAAGAACCCTAGAAATAAAAGAACATAATCGCCTGTGAAGGACATCAAGATGAATCACGATACAATGTTTTTAACAAGAAAAACCACAGAAGGACTCAGAAGCATCTCTGCTAAATCCAACGAGTCCAGAGCTGCACTACCAATCATGAGAGCTTTCTAAAATCTGATATATTCTCTCTTAGTGATTATTTTACATACATTTGTGAGCAGTGTGTGTACTCTATTCATCATACACACACACTATCTCCTGTTCTGAACTGGAGGATATGAAAATCCTCAAACCAAATTTTTTTTCTCTTGTTTACCCACGTCAACTGTGGAAGTGGTCTTTGTGTGGCCCAGTCATTTTATTTCCACAAAGA
Source organism: Viscum album (assembly GCA_963277665.1). Classification (NCBI taxonomy): domain Eukaryota; kingdom Viridiplantae; phylum Streptophyta; class Magnoliopsida; order Santalales; family Viscaceae; genus Viscum; species Viscum album. The sequence continues at coordinate 698,477,245 of OY728158.1, forward strand.
ACTGTGGTAGAGGTCCCTGTGTGGCCTGGGCAGTCTTGTACTATTGTTAACCCTGATATAGGGTGTGGATCAACATTATATAAATTGTTTGAGAGGACTAAGTCTCGGCTTGAGACTGAACCTCTTGTTTTAATCCATTGTGCATATTAGACTAAGTCTAAAGTATAATATTTATATATGTTTCATATTCCGCTACTGTTACTTTGAAATATAAATCTATTTTAAAGTTACATTGATAGTTAAATTAGCAAGAGTTTATATTCATTTTAAACCAGTAAGTTAGTTTCAAAAGTCAGTTTAATCTTGATATTAATTTGACTAAGACCTAATCATTCATTGAGAAACTAATTGAAAATTTATAATCTACATAAATTCACTAAAGTTTAACTTTGTTTTTAAATTGGTGGATTTTAAGAGTAACATTTTTAATAGAAATTTTTATTGGAACTCAATTCACCCCCCTCTTGAGTGTCCACTCAGACCAACACATTATTTTACCCATACATACTTTACCTGTTTTTTGTGTTGACTTAGTATCGAAGTCAATCATGAGAAATTTCTGAAAGAAAAACTATGGTTGTACCCTACTAATCCCTAAAAACTATGGATTTATGTTACACTAGTGGTTATGCTCCATTATTTAATAGACTATTTACTTGAAGGTTTTGCAAGAATTATATCACTTTTGAACATGTTCTCCAAGAAAACGACTTATTGCATCTAAAATTTACACTTTTTGAAAATTAAAAACATACTCTCATTCATTAATTTCTCTAGTACGTACCTTTTATGCTCTTCATGTTCTTCATTGATCTTGTAGTAAATTTTAATATCATCAATAAATAATACCATCCTTTTTTTAGGTAGTCTATAAACACATTATTTATCAAATCCATAACGATTACAGGGGAATTATTAAGTCTATGAGGAATTTAAATGAACTCATAGTGTTCCTACATTGTATAGTAGGCTATCTTCTGAATATTTTCTTTTTTCAACATCAACTGATGATATGAGAAACGAAGATACAACTTTGAGAAAAAATTATCTTCTTCTAGTTGATCAAAAAAGTCACCAATCATTCACAAGGGTTAATTTTTCTTTATAGTAATATTATTGATCTCTCTATAATCTATAAATATCCATATTGATATAATGTTTTTCATTATAAAGAGAATTGAAAAAGACTAAGGTGATAAACTAGAGCATAAGAATCATTTTTTCAAATTATATTTTAGATTCTTCATTTAATCATACAGTTCAACAGGGTCTATTTTATAGGGTAATTTTGAGATAGCAGTGACTCTATGTGTATGTTCTATGTTAAAATATACCTCACAATCTAGTGGATGTCTATAAGAATCTTTTGGAAATAAATTATTGTAATCTCGAACAAGGGTAATTTCCTTGATGTTGATGATTTCGTTCAACATAACCATTTGGGAAAGGTATGATTATCCATAGTGTATCATCACCCACACTATTGAAGGATTAATTAAGGGGAATTAATGTTTTTTCATGCATTTATAACGAATAATTAGATGGTTTATAATATAAAAATAAATTTCATTTTTCTGATATTTGATGTGTGCCCTATATAACCAGATCCAATCTATGCCCAGTATAGGGTTTAATTCCACCAAGGGAAGGACTATGAGATTTATTGGAAAAATATTCCTACATATTCTAATAGGAGATGAGTCTGACAATCGGGTTTCAGTTACTGAACCATTAAGTGTTTTTATTGATATATCTACTTTAATGAATCCAACCATCAGTTCAATAATTTTATAAAATTTATAGTATATAAAGGAAGTAGTAAAACCAAAATACAAATGCAATTTTATTTTATGCATGAATAGAAATTAAACCTTATACAAATTCATTTTCATTCATCACATAAATATTAGTGATGTAATATTTCTTTACATACTCATTTTTCTTTGGTGATTTCTATTAACGATTACCCTCATATTCCCATTGATTAATGCTATAATATTCATAGTTTCTTTTCTCACTATAGTTGATGAATTATTCCATGTGTGATTCATTGAAAGGTGCCTTGATTTAATATTTCATATATGATATTGTCATCATGTATATTCAAAATTCATAACCTTGGGGACCTACTCTCCCACAATTTAATCATTTCCTCATCCCATTTTCGCAATTCTCATTATGATTATTTCCTTAGGACTGAAAAGTGTGTGGTTGGATCCTATTGACTTCTTTGAAATTTGACCCACCAATTTAAATACATTCTTATATTATTATCTCAACAACCATGGAAACATTTTCATAAATCCATCCCTAATTTGATATCACATTGAACTAATTCTTCATAACTATCAAATTATTATATAGTTAGAACTTTTTGAATGATTGGTTTTAAAATACTATAGAATCTATCTATTTTTCTTTCATTATTTGATAAAATATCAGGAGGTATATCATGCAAGACTTGTGATTTTTTTCCTAATATGCCATGATAGATACAACATATTTTTTTTTCATATCTAATATAACTCTCTCAATGTTCATTCAAATTTTTGTTGGGGTAAACTTATTAATAAATATTTTCTTAATGTATTCCCACTCCGTCACATCCATTCTATCCTTCATCTTTCTGTTATTTAGAAACACCCACCATTGATTGGTTCTCCATATAAATGATCTATGGGAAGAGTCAAATTATATTTCTAATAACATTGGAGCATTTAAAAAATCATCTCTATTGATTTAAACCATTTTTCCTTGGTTAGTGGATCTTAATATTCAATAAACATTGGTTACCATTTCCACATAAGGGACTGAAAGGCCAATTTCTCATTCTTGGGTGAAGGGGAATGGTCCATGTTGTTTAGGTTACTGTTTATAGCCTATGATAGATGGGTATGAATCACCATGTAGTTTTTTACTTCATATTATATCACACAGGGAATTTCATTTTAACAGTCATTGTATTTTCACTCATATGTTTTGTTAGCCTGGTTTTTTACATTCCCAAGATTTTATACAATAGAAACAAATTGAACAGTACAGAAGATATAATTGTAGGGAATATATATTTTATCTCTATGTGAAAATAAATTCAAAATTGTTATCTTATAGTACCCAAAATTTTATTTACCTTACTATTACATCACTTTTATGATAACAACAATAATATCAATACAATACCAGATCCAAATGTTTAGTATAGTGAAAAAATATGGCTTATACATCATCTGTAAAAATTAAAATATAAAAATTTATTTCAATAATTATTCTTTATCATTATAAAATCTTAATTTCTTCTTACTTCATATATTCAAATAAATAAACACATCATATAAATGTGTTATTTAAATTCTAGTGAGTGTGGAATAATTTAACAACCGAAACTATTATAAATAAAATCCCCCTTTTAATTTAATTAAATGTCTTAATATATAATATGTTTATAGAAAATGCATGTAATTGTTGTTTTTTATTATATCCAACCAGATTTAAAATACCGTTATGTATAATTACCATTGATAATATAGACATTGAATAATGATCACATGATTACAATAAATATTTGAATTTAACAAATCCAATTGACACAGATAAATGAAGTGGTGGACTTAACCAGTAGGATCATACCCTAAGAAGCCTATTTATTAATTCTTATGAGGGATTTATCATCACTGGTTCAATACCATGAAAAAAACCAACCTTAGATCCAACAATTTAAGTATGAGAGAAACCATATACGAGATAATTTCAAGCTTATCAACATCATGACAGAAACCATGTTCGTCAAACCACCGTGTAAATGTCCATCTATTGTGAACCTAACTCTTAGGGTGTTTTTTGGTGTATTAGAGGGATATGTTTCAACACCCTAGATTTTTAAGTATGTAAATTATTTATATAATTAATTATAAATATATTTTCATACTATTTTTGTTAATTTATAAAATATTATTTTCTCAAAATAATAAACCAAAAATAGTATTCATAAGGAATATTGAAATTTCGTTAAGGAAGGTATTTTGATGAATTAATGTATTTTTTAAATAAATTAAATATTAATTTAATAATATTATTAAATATTTTATAAGAAATATAATTGATCATATATTTTTTGGTGAAGTAAAATGTAAATTTTATAAGGCTTTAAGAAATTGTTATTGTAAAAAAACCCAGCATCTCTTAATAAATCATGATTTTATTTTAAAAGTTAAAGTTCACATATTTGGAAAATAATTTTTGAAAAATTAATATTTTTTTGGAATCAAAACCTCAAAAGTATCCAAATAATAATTTTTCATAATTTTCATATACAGTCAAATTTTAATGTAAAAATTAAATACCGTACAAATATTCCTTGTGTATCATGATATAATAATGACCAAAAATAGATGTAATAAATACTATAGATGGTATACAAGTCAAAATAAATGTTTTAAATTTCATATAATTTTATCATATTCTTATTTTATGGATTTTACAAAACCATTTTGAATTCTCTAAACCCATTAATATAATTTACGGTTTTTTAATCATTTCTTTAGGATCATGACTCACTTTAGCAAAAGAAACGGTATAATTTTATTATAATCAGCCTTTTAATTATAAAATAATTATAATGAGTCTCACTTTGAACAAACCATGGGGAAAACCATGGAATGGTTTCTATTTTTTGTAATTTTTTTATATAGAGTGAAAAACCTAAATAATAAAAAATTCCTCCTCTTTTCCTTTATAAACTCACACATTAACCCATTTAACATCACTCCAACTATTTGGATCACATCCATAATATTACCTCCAATAACTATAGATGTCTAACATCTCCCCCAATCTCTAAAAAATCCCTTCTCAGGCATTTCAAGTCACACACTCAAGTAAGGTATCTTTCGCTCAACCCATTATACAAGAACTTCTTTTATGTTTGGTTTATTCATTTCCAATCAGTTAAGCTGGGAAATGTTATTACATCTATCACATATTGTTATTTTTCATACATTATAAGAGACACCTTACACTCTCATTAATCCTTCCAATTAACCATTAGGTACAACCATTATCATGTCGATGTTTAGTAAGGGATTTCTCTCTTCTCAATTTCATTCCAGCAATTATTTTATTTCATGTCTCTGAAATTACATTTTATTATGTGGGGATATGTTATTAAAAATTCCCCTTAAATTTAATTTCATTTGTATATGATTATATCCCCCTTTAAATCTCATTAATCTTCCAATGTTACATTATCTACACTTGTAACCATGCTGATATTTAGTAAGGGTTATTTTCTTTGCTCCTCTTTATTCATGAATATTCTTTCCATTTTTCCTTTTATCTTCTTTTAAAAATGATTGTATATTTTATTCTATATACTCATTACTATCAAATTGAAATTAAAATTTTGAGAGAACCCTTTTGGTCTCATCAACCCATTTTATGAATTTTTATTTGATGCTATTATGCTTCTGAAATTTCACCATGATTTTCCAAGACAAAAAAACTCTCTAGTGAATACCAATACCATTTCATATATAGGGTATTCATATTTATACATTAATAACTCTTTTATTTGCTAGATAAATTTATTTATTCGACACTCCATGATCATTGAATATAATATTATGATTAATTAATCCATGTTGTATTATATATGTGGCACACTTAAGAATGATAATGACATGAAAGTTTCAGATGAATCCAAGATTATATAGCATTTTAATCCATTGGATAACTTTTAATTTCATGAGATTTCATTTTAGGATAGGGAGTGAACTTTATTCCTTTATGGAAATTTTTCCACTATAAAGTCTTGGTGGTTTACTCTTGACCTATATTTAAGAAGTAGTGTTTTAGGCTGTTTCCACAGTTCCCTTGTTATGATTATCATAATATATCACATATTATTATTCATTTTCATTTTATACCATATGGATATTCCAATTATCTGACATGTATTAATTTTTTCATGTTTAATCCCTTATTGGGATTTATAGATCACCCCATTCTTATTTTTTCCCCTCATTAACTTGTGCAGTTTTAAATTCCATGGAATTATAGAATCATGTTAAAGAAGTTTGCAACAATGTTGTTGGCTCCCATGTTCAACATGATATTCTGTGTACCTAATTCTCAAATACACTAGAATAATCAATAATATAGTTTTTATTAAGTGTAATATTATGTAATAAATATTAATTAGCATATAAAATATAACATGGTTATTATAGTTCGTATCAAAGGAATATTTTTTTTGTTTTTTAGATTAGGATTAGAAAACCATAGAAAAATATGCGGGGATAAGACTAAGTATAAGAAAACATACCTAAATTGTGTTCAGTATAGATCACATAGTTTATCAATAAAATACATCCATTTCTAGATACAATAAGAGGACATGGTTCTATTATTGATGTAACTAGGGGTAACAACTCTGAGAAGGTGTGTTGGACGTGACTCAGTGTAACATAATACACGAAAAATGGTCATTACTACGCACCTAGTTTGAAACTCCCATGGTATATTCTTTGGCAAATTCATAATCTCATTACATTCCATTATAAAGGGAATAAAAAATACAAAAAAGAGTAAATGTTAGGAAATAGATCATGTATTACATATAATAATGCCTATAAATTCATAATTTAAGGGAACCAATATAATTTTTTATTTATCCCTTTAATGTCATTCGATTACCCCTTTATGTGATTAATGGTTTTAAAATAATCATTTCAATTTTCCTTAATATTCTTGTCAATGGCTGGAAATAGGATGAATCAGGTAAAAAATCAATGAAATATGCAATTTTATGACTATCGAAATTACATGCACAACCTGATGGGAGGGGGAATCATAAAATTCAGGAGGATAATCTCTTATACGACTCATGTTATTAATCAAATCACAGATTACAAGCAGAAAAAAAACACCCCCTAATAGGGAAATGTTGTGATTGAGATGTTTATGTGATAATGGCTATGAATTTCAATGAATCACTTTATCCCTTAATCATGGGGAAATAGATAAAATACATTTATAATATATTACCATAATTAAATTTCTGAACAATAGAAGGTTCTACTGGTTTTTTATCATATGAAGGGGGAATCTGATCAGCGGTGGGAATTGATCAACCATACGATGTACGAGGGAGTGATCTAATCTATGGAGAAAAAGGAATTATGAATAAAAAAATAATGATTTTCCGTGCACTCTCCATATTTAAATCGAATGGGATTTCCATCCCCTCAAGAAAATAGATAACTAATATATCATGGAATATGTGGAAAATGTCATAAGAATATCATGATATTCTTATGGATTTATCTTTACCCCCAAATGTATGGTGACAACTTCTTTAGTGGGATAACACCTAGCCTACAGAATCCCTTAGAGATCCATGAATTTTATATATATGAGGAAATTGTCTTATGTCCCCTCAAAGTCTAAATATAGGTCTAAGATTATAAAGGGAGTCATGAGGATATGAATAAGAAAATGGAATTTAATTCTAGAGGTCTATTGGAGAAATCTAAAAGTGCTAAGAAATTTCAGCATCCCACTTATCATAGGTGTGGAAAGAAGAACCCAAAAAAATTCCTAAGGGGGTGAAGAAATGATTTATGTGTTGGAAGGAAGGGAACCTAACTAACGATTAATTATTGTATAATAATATTAATGTGATAGAGGAATAGAATTATCCAATCATACCTCATCCTATTATACATTGAAATAACTTCAAGGAACCATGGAACTTTTCAAACCAATGAACTATGATATTGGGTTTTAGAGACAACTATCAACCTCCAACGTACGAAGAGAATTATTTTTACATCCCAACTATTTATGTTGATACTCACTATAGAGTGGGGAAAGGGACTCTAGTTATTTATTCACAGATACATAATTTACTTTTTGATACTGGTTCTACAAATTCAATTATATAATGAAATTTAATTATAAAAACCCAACCACAAATATCGTAATGGGAGTTATCGATGAAAATAGAAAATGAGAAAATTATTATATCCAAAGTACAAAACACCTCCCCTATCATAATTTATAGGATGAACATTCTAGTGAACCTTTCCATTCCCTAATTATTTTAATTTGAATCAATTTTAGGCATTGATATATTCCCTATATAGACCCAACATAAATTTACATTAAAAGTAAACCAATCTATGTATTATGACTCAAACCCAGATTTAGTAAAACTGAAAGGAGGGAGATGAATATGTTTTAGAACGAACATCACCAAAAAGGATATTATTTCCCTATGAGAAATCATGTCTATCTGAAATGATTGAGTCTAAGGAATGAATCACCCTCGATGATACACCTATTGTGAGAGAATTTAATGATATGTTTTACAGGAAATTATCTTGTCTTCCTCTTAGTCAAGAGGTTGAATATTAAATCGATCATATTCCTAGGTAATTACCCTTATCCAGAACTCCATATATAATGTACATAGTGGACATTGATTTCATGACCCATCCCCTGGGGCTTGTGCCGTGACCACCCCAAGTCCACCTTCCATAGGCTAGGGGCTAGTGACAAGCACCAAAAGTCGTATTCACTAAACTGGGAAGGCATTTCCTTTATATCCTATAGACACACTCAACCAAGCACACATCAAGATACGAACATAAGTAAACTGTAAAGTTAAAAAGAGTGTGTACAATAAGTAAAATGGGTTAGAATACAAGCCAAACTATAACGTACAAGTTAACTAAAAGTACAAGTAAACTGAAACAACTCTTGTGTACACCTTCCAAGGATCTCCACCTCTGGTCTTTGAATCCTCATAAGAAACAACTCAAACTTAGGGAACAATTGGGGGTACTAAACACGTATCTGAGTCCCGCTCCCATGTGCTCTTCTAGAGGTTTCTGTGCAGACAATGTACACGCACCAAAGGAATCGATCTCTCAAAAAGGACCTACTCCTGTTGATCCTCAATCTGTACTGGAACCTCCATAAATGTCTCCCCATCTTCGATTTCCAGCTCTCCATGGTCAATGATGTGTGAAGGGTCATGCACATATCTCCTCAACTGGGATACATGGAAGATGTCGTGCACCCGATGCAACTGAGGTGGAAGAGCTAAGCGGTATGCCACATCGCAATCTCTACATAGAACCTGAAAGGGTCTGATGAACCGCAAAGATAACTTGCCACTCTGACCAAATCTCCACAAACCACATCGAGGTGATACCCGTAGAAATATGTGGTCGCCATCCTCGAACTGTAGAGGTATCTATCTCTTGTCGCATAAGACTTTTTCCTGATCTGTACAGTCTTCATCCTCTCCTGGATGATCTTCACCTTCTCTGTGGTAGCTCGTACCATCTCTGGCCCCATGAGTGATGACTCCCCTCGATTAGTCTAGCATAAAGGCGATATGTATGGTTGGTCGTACAGAGCCTCTAATGGTTCCATCCCAATGGTAGAGTGATATCTGTTGTTGTATGAAAACTACAAAAAGGTCAAGTGATCCTCTCATATGTGATCTAAATCAATGACGCAAGCACGCAGCATGTCCTCGAGGGTCTGAATGGTCTGCTCAGTCTGGCCATTCGTCTAGGGATTGAAGGCAGTTCTCAAATGAAGTTGCATCCTAAAAGCCTCTTGAAACCCCTTCCAAATCCATGAAGTGAAATCTGCATCATGGTCAGAGAAAATCGTTGAGGGTACACCATGTAGCCACACAATCTCCTATTCATAGAGGTGTCCCATGCTCTCTACTGAACCCTACTCTCTGATCGATATAAAGTGGGCCAACATGGTGAGTCGGTCAATGATCACCCAGATGGAATCATGGCCCAAGGATATACATGGAGGTCCTATAATGAAGTCCATGGATATCCTATCCCACTACCACTCTGGGACCTCTAAAGACAGAACCAAGCCTACTGGTACCTGATGCTCCGCCTTCACTTACTCACAAGTGAGGCACAAAGAGACAGACTCTGCTACTACTTTCCTCATTCCCAGCCACCAGTTCTATCGTCGGATATCCTGGTACATATTCACCACTCATGGATGCCCCGCTAGAGGGGATGTGTGAAACTCATGCAACACTTCCTCCTGATGTGACATTGGTACCATGGTACGTCCTCTGAAGAGGATGACATGCTCCCTACCTACAAGAAATCTATCATGTTCCTGTCCTGTGGATATATGGGCACGTCGATACTCGCATTCAGTGTCCCCACATTGCGCCTCCCTAACTCGATAATGAAGAGGGGGTGTGGCTATAAGAGACTGAAGAAAAGGTGCTCCATCTCCTTCCAAAAAGGATATCTGTAAAGTGTCCAGCTGATCTGTCACCTCACCTAGAAGCTATATACTGGATCTCTTGCTGAGTGAATCTGCTACAACTTTCCCTTTCCCAGGATTATATTCTATCTCGAAGTCATAGTCTTGGAGGAGATAAATCCAACATCGCTATCTCAGGTTCATGTTTTTATGAGAGAAGATATACCTGAGACTCTTGTGATCAGAGTAGACTATAAATCGTCCGCCCATCAAGTAATGTCGCCACATCATCCAAGAGAAGACCACTGCTATTAACTCTATGTCATGGGTAGTTTAGTTATTCTCATGTTGTCTTAGATGTCGAGAACCATATGCGATAAAAACTCCCTCTTGCATCAGGACACATCCAAGCCTGGTCCCTGATGCGTCGTAGTAGACTACGTACCCAGCACCCTCCTCCGAATGCCTGAAGATAGGGGCACTAGTCAGACTCTTCCTCAGCTCCTGAAAACTCCACATACATCTCTCCGACCACACGATGGGTTTCCCCTTATTTATCAATTATAATAAAGGTGATGAAAATCTAGAGAAATATAGAACAAATATTCAGTAGTATCTGCCCAATCCCAAGACACTTTGTACCTCCATCACACTCTTGGGAGGCTCCCAAGAAAGTATTACCTCAATCATTGCTGGATCCACCAAAAATCCATCCTCCCAGATGAAATGTCCTAGAAAGTGAAACTCTATGATTCAGAACAGGCACTTTGAGAGGTTACCATAAAGCTGGTGGCCTTAGAGTGTGTCCAGAACTATCTGCAAATGATAGGAATGGTCCTCCTCGGTAGCCGAGTAGATCAAAATTTCATCGATGAGGACTACTACAAAGCTATCTAGGTACGGCTGAAAGAGTCCAGTTCAAGAGTCCCATGAACACTACAGGATCATTGGTCACTCCAGACAGCATGAACCAAAACTCATAATGGTCATACCGACATCTGAAATCTACCTTCTCCACATCCTCTTTCCGTACTCTGAGCTAGTGATAGCCTGATCTGAGATCTATTCTGGAGAACCATCGTGCTTCTTTCAGCTGATCAAAGAGTTTGAAAATCCACGAAAGTGGGTAATTGTTCTTCAAAATCATCTGGGTCTGGCACCGATAGTCAACACAAAGTCTCAAGATCCCATCAACCTTCCTGGAGAACAAAATAGGGGCTTCTCAAGGAGAAGAACTGGGCCAGATCAATCCCTTCCCATGTAAGTCCTCCAGTTGTACCTACAGCTCACGAAGCTCTGCAGGAGCCATTCAATACACTGGTTTAGATACCGGGGCCATCCCAGGGTACAAGTCAATGTAAAATTCCACCTCTATGCGAGTAGTTAGACCTGTAAAATCATTCAAGAAGACATCCACATACTGGTCCACCACTACGGGATAGCTCGAACTCTCCACATCAACCTCTCTGAGGGTAAGGCTATCCAACTGATGAGTGATCAGCTACACCATCCTCCGGGTAAGTCCATCATATGGCGCAAAGGCACTTTTTGCGCCAGTGAAGGTAAACCTAGTCCAATCAGTGCAGACACACAACACATTGTGCCTAATACAGTCAATCTGAGCATGGACTATAGTTAACCAATCCATACCCGAGATGATGTTGTAAGGCCTCGATGCCGCTATTAGAAGATCCCAGCTGAAGCTCTCGCCCCCTAGAGTAATCTCACACTGCCTGAACCAACGAATAATCATCGAATCCAATCTCATAAGAGTCACTGCCTATAATGATCGAGCCAACTACTTCATCTGATTCTCTGAGCTATGAACAAGGGAAGTGGATATAAAAGAATGATTGGAACCTAGGTCTATAAGTACTACAACTAAGGTGGAGTAGACACAGATCGTACCTCGTATCAATTTCAGAGAACCATGGTCATAAGCCTCATCTTCCTAGAGCTAAGATCACCCCTATCGACCTAATCCCTGTGGTTGGGGTGGACCACCTGGTGGTGGTGGCAGTAACATCTCGAATCTTCACCCACTGCCAGCTGCACGACCAGATCCTCTTCCACGTCCTCCTGCACCCTGTAGACCTCCTCGGTCGAGCCTCTGTCTCGGCCTAAGTAATCCTTTGACCATCTGTTGATCATCTGTATAGTGAGATGGGTAGTCACAAGCCATGTGACCTTACCCACCACATGTGTAACATTGCCTGCTCCTGACATGACTATCTCTATCTTCGGTGCCCCACACAACCAACCCTGAATCCTGAAGTCGTCCACCTGTATGTCTGGTCCTCATGGACCTCTGTGACATCTATTTGCTACGGGATTCAAAAGACTCCACTACCTGATGCCTGATGGTGGGTCTCGCTGCTAGTGACTGCTCAGCAAAAAAACTCTCCACTAATAGGGATTGCTCTAACACCCCCTCCTATGTCAAGATGCTGATAGAAATCATCAAATCCCTTATTTACCTTCTGAGTCCCTACTCAAAGGTCATGTACTTGAATAATGGGTCCCACATAATATCAGTATAGAAATGTGAGAGTTCGGTGAACCTCGCAGAGTACAGATCCACGATCATGATGCCCTGCTGTAGATGAAGAAGCTCTTATATACAGACTACACGATGGGTCGTTGAGACAAAATCTACCAAAAATAGGCTGTCAAAGTCTTTCCAAAGAGGTTTCACCTTGCCATGAACATGGAGCATCAAGCTCCACCGTTTTCCTACTACTGCCAGTAGAAGACTCGCGACAAAAATCACCATGAGATCAACTGGTGTCCCTACTAGTCGGAAGACTCTCACCATGGCCTCCATCAAATCATCCGCCACCCGTGGGTCTGTCTCACCACTGATCCTGGGTGGCCTCTGGCGCTGGAACTTGTGCAATGCACTCAACCGGCCTACACCCTCTATTACTGGGGATAGTGACATCAGTGTCCCAATGGGTAATGGTACGACTGGTACCTCCGCGGGTGCCCCTACGGATAAAGGGCCTTGCACGGAGGCCTCATCGCTCGACCAACCATCATCACGTACTACACTCGGAACCCTATCTGACTGTCTATGTGGAGGCATCCTGAAAAGAAACTGGTGCACCATGGTCAATAAGTCATACCTGGTGAGTTGACTAAAAAAGATCCCAAAGAAAACATTTTGAAACACACACTCAATCAGTATTTTCATTCACTAAGTCAGAAATTAGAAGTTAGTGTCCTGGTGTATGGATACATTAGTCGCCGCACCAACACTGTATTCAATACTTTCACATAGAAAATTTTGTTTCATCTGAATATTATATTTATCCTTATGTTCACTGAAAGTTTCCTAAATTATTATATAATTTTCAAACATTTCATCTTTTTAATTATCATCTTAATTGTGTTAACTTTCATAATAATTATTATTAATCATAGTTAAAGTACTATATGTAGTAGGTACCTCTAATAATTTTTCATAAAGCACATGTTGGATCAATCATAATTCTCTTAAAGAGTAGAGTCTATGTCACTAGATTTTTCATGAGAAACACTCTAAGTTTCTTTCATTGGTTTCTTGAATTTTATGTCCTTTTCATCAAATTTCATTTTGTATTTTAATATTGGAAATTATTCCTTAATATTTCATTTTTTCATTCATTCATTGTAGGTTATATAATTTGTTTTGTCCTCTCTCTACTCCTTTTTCTAGTTTCCTTTAGTGTCATACATTTCATTGTAACATGGTGTTCTAAAAAATTTATTTTTTCCTATATAAATTTTAATTTCTTCTAAAAATATGGTCCATATCCTCATCATATTCTAGTGGTAAATATTTATCACTAGAACTCTCATATTGTATCTTTTTCTTTTCTTTTTATTTATTTTTTGGATATAGTTGACTTGACGGCTAATAATTTTCATTTGGGTTCATCATCCACTACTCAATAAGACTTCATCTATTATTCATATATCATCAATTTTCCAATAAATTCATTAACTGTAGGTTTTATAATATCATAAGATCCCATATTGACATTTGTTCCCTCTCCATATTTTAGGAATTAATTTGAGTAGTCTCATAATATTATCTTTATAATATAATATATTTCCAAGCGAGCTCATGGTGTTCACTATTTTGTTGAACCAGACATACATATAAGAAATTATCACTCTATGATTCACCTTAAAGGTATAATATTTTATTATATTGGTATTCAATATCATTTCATTAACATTATTAGTTCCTTAATGTGATATAGCTAAAGTATCACAAATTAGTTAGGAAATTTTACAAGAAAATATTTTTATTGAATTCTTCATATACTAAAAAAACAATATAATTCATAGATTTTAAATTATTATTATAATAAGAAAGATTAGTATAATCAATTCATGTTTTCATAGTAGTATTATGTAACTCATACTTATCCTCAATAGAATACTAGATTTAAAATCCCATACATTCTATATAATTTCTCTTCTCTTCCTTCCATTGAGTATAATTGTAACCATTGAATAATTGAGTTCTATTGGTATCAAAACCATCCAGTAAATTATCCATTTAAAGAAATAAATTATGAAATGAAATAAATTTATGATCTCATAAATACAACTAAAATTATAGTTGATTTTTTTTTGAAATTAACATTAGACTACTCTGATACCAATTTTTTTTTCAATTGAGTAACTCAAAGGGGGGAGGGTGAATAGAGTACAAAAATTTATTTTTTCAAAACAAATATTGAATAAAATCACCCATTTAATCTAAAAACATATTAGTTAATCAATATAATAGATCTAAATATGTTTTTATAATTTAAAATATTTCAAAAAATATTGGTTAATCCTTTATTTAAAAAAATATTAAAACCACATTATATTTTGAAATAAATTTATTAAATAAAGCTATTATATAAACACTAATTAAGAATAACTATTATAGCATTTACTTTTCTAGAGTTAAAAAAGGATTCAGTTTTTTAAATTAGAAATATATCATTCAAAAATAAAATAAAAAATATAGTGGAATAATGAATACATGTGGTTCAGTCTCAAACCATGACATAATCCTCTCCACCTATAAAACACATACTCTGAGGAAAATTATATAACAATAATATTTTATCCATAACCTAGGTTAGTTGTACAACAGAAAAGAAGTTCAGTTCTCATAATTCCTCTTTCACAACCTTGTGGGAATAAAACAACATGCAGTTCACAATCAAACCTCTACCACAACATGAGGGGAAAATAGATAAATAGAGTATTGATAATATATCTAGAATATTTTATTATAGGTATATGAGAAAGTGTGAATGAATAAAAAATAGTAAGACACACATTACCCATAATTTAATGAAAATTAACAAACAATGAAAAAAAGAGTGTAGAAATTATGTTGTTTTCTCTATCTA
This sequence comes from Viscum album, assembly GCA_963277665.1. NCBI lineage: Eukaryota > Viridiplantae > Streptophyta > Magnoliopsida > Santalales > Viscaceae > Viscum > Viscum album. The sequence goes on from OY728158.1 coordinate 698,492,904, forward strand.
AGAATATTTGTACATGGTGACTCCATGTATATAGATTGAAATGAATATCAAGTCATGTTTCAAAAATATGATGTTGAATAGTGTTCCATAAAATCTTTTTCCTAAAAAATCATCTCTTTTATAGACATGTGATGGAAAGATGGATTGTGTAAGCTATCAGAAAATTTAGTTCATTAGGGTTTTTAATATATCCCAATCCCATATAGCATTTTCATGAAGATATCTCTATGTATACATGTATACTCTTTCCCCAATTCAACACATCACCACATGAGCGTGTCAATAAGAAATTTAAATAACAACTATACCTAAGAAATTAATTTATATCCTCTACTCTTCGTACTGCAAGTCAAACATAAAATTCAATGCATCTCTATAAAACAGCAAAAAACAGTCATTAAAATAAGTTATTGTATTAAAATTTAAAATATAGTTGTTGAAAATATTAAATTTAAAATATATAGAAATTTTTATAGGCGAGTATTTATAATGGTGAAATAGTCTCTAGTAGTGTTGTTATATGGCAGTGACTGGATCTGGCCGTGACTGAATATGGTGGTGCCTGAGGCTAGTGGTGATCTATGTTTAATGATGAAATGGGAATCACTGTAGGTGTTTTAAATACTTATCCCATGATAGGTTGTAAGAGCTAGTCATCCTAGAATTGTAGGTGTTTCCCATGTATTACAAAAATTGTATTCTGCCAATGACTGATAGCCGATGGTGAGTTTTTCCAATAGTTAACTAAATTTATATGATTGTGGTGAGTAGTCCCCAATAGTGAGTCATTGCTGGAGTTGAATCAACCTCAAGAGTGAGTTAGCCTTAGTGGTGAATCAACCAAAATGCTGATTCCTTCTCGTACTTAGCCATATTTCCTACCCGTCTACCAACTATTATAAAATGATACTACAACACATAAAACTCATTAATAGAATAAGGAACATGATTTTGTGATCATTAAAATTAATAGGACAATAATTTTAATGGAATTAATTATACTATAGAATTTAGAAAATAGTTATAATGTTTGGAGGAAAATTATTATATTAAATGTCTATTTTTTAAAATTTGTTATGTTCTTGTTCAAAAAATCATTTCTATAATTAATTAGGTAATTATTAAATCATGAAGGATGTAATTTGAAATACACTGGTTAAGAAAAGAACTTTTTTTATTATTTACCTAATGAATGAGGGGATTTAGAAAATTACCAAAAAATCACCCCTATAATATTTTTACATGATGATTTCAATAATGAGATTCATATCATAAAAATAATTTTTTAAAATTGGTTATTTAAAATTTTAATATGAAAAATACGATGTTATGAAATACCATAAAATATAGTCTATTAAAAACATTCTTGAATTTTATTTTACTTTATAATATTTATTTTTTGGTGAATTATAATATTTATATTTAATTAAATTACTAATAAAAAATATTATTCATATTAAATTTTACTATTTTAGGTCAAGTTACATTTCCAATGGTCAGGTTACTATTCCCAAAGACTAGGTTACTATTACCAATGGCTAAGATACTATTACAATGGTCAGATAACTATTCCAATGGCGAGGTTATACCATATAAATACTACTTTAGTCCATTATTCAACATTAAATACCATTCATCCCAAGGTTCTATACATTTTTTTATAAATATATTAATTGGTTTACTAATATTTTTATTATTTTTTATAGTGTTGTAAAGGGATGTGATTATTTTAGCGAATTAGCAAGATCTATGATTACCCATTCTACATTTCTTAATTTATATTTGTATCCACTGTAATGTTTTAAATTTGCATGTGTTTAGCTAAAGATTAATTTAAATATCTTTATTTATGAACAAATTTTTTTTAGTATCTTTATGTGTTGTATTTTTATAATAATATATTATATAATATAAAACACTTTTATTTAAAAATCATTTATAAATTCTGGGTTGTTATATAGGGGAACATTACCATATCAAAACCTTCATCTATGAGTTCAACTCAGGTACCAAATGATGCCCGAAGAGCATATGATTACAACTCAGTAGGTCAAAACCAATGTGTATAAACAATATAGTCTGAATAAATACTACATGAAATTGTATAATACATAGAGAAATTAATATATAAATTAATTTTGATCACCAAATAAACCTATCAACCCTTGATCTCTTGGTTTATAGCTTGTTTTCTTTCAAACCAACTTTAACATGATTTAAAATTTCTTTATCCTTTTATCGAAGAGAAATGATTGGAAGAAATGTAATATCCAACTCAAAATCTCATCATCAAAGGAATTCCACGTCCAACAAAATATTTCTTCTAGGAAGGAAAAAATTTTTCCACATAATATCATATCCAGGAAAGAACTCCATATCCAAACTATAGTTTTCATCATAGAAATTTATGTCGAACCCATAATGTCTTGTGGGGTGGATGTCACGTTCAACCTGGAATTTTGGATAAATATAAATTCCATGACCAACATATAATGTCATTTTTGGAGGAATTCCTTAACCATCCTGTAAAATCAACCAAGAAGGAATTCCAAGTCCAATCAATAATGTTATCTAGTTAAGAATTCCATTTCCAACTAATAATTTTAGAAAAAATGAATGTCATGACCAACCTATATTGTAATATTTGGAGGAATGCCATGTTTAGTTTATAATTTCATCAACAGTAGCTAATTTACCAATGATTATTACTAATGAAAAAAATACAAGAAATCCATTATTAAAACTGAACACCAACATGTCAAAAATGTTATTAAAATCCTTATTGGCCAATTATTTAGTTTGAAATCTTTCATTTTCATTTACCCATTTACTAAAATTATAGCTAAAATAAGATATAAAGTAATTATTAATTTAAACTAGGTTACTAATTATCATATTATTATAATTAGTATAATTTCACTTATTATTTAATAATAATCATTATTTCCCATCTCATCAAATCCCCATTTTTTCAAAACATTATACAAAAACCAATTAGATTCCAAATTACATAATTTAATCCAGGTAATTTATTTTTAACCTAGTCACCACAATTACCAGGTTAATCCATGTACATCTCAATCTATGTTCTCATTTAACATTAAAAAATAATTAAAATTTTAATCCAAAAAATAACTGATATCTAATTAATAAATGGTATCTGGGTTCATTTCGTTCATGTCTTAACCTAGGTTATAGGGTTGGAAAAAACCCTAATGTTTATAAAAGTACATGTATAAATTCTTATGAACCTAATAAGTCCAATTGAGGTATATATATAAAGGTTCATTAAAATATTAGGTTACCAATTTGGTTAGTTAGTGGACTTGTAATTTTGGTGAAATCACAATTATTTCACATATTATACAATTGAAACAGATATTAGGGAGTAATTTTAGACCACCCACATAAAAAGTAAAGATGAATATGAAATTTCTCAATAACTAAGGTAAAATTGGGTTCCTCATCCTTTCCTTGAATGAAAAATAAGAAAATTTATTATCACATAACCGCAATACTAGATCCATTTTGACAGTCTAAAACTAGGATTATCCCCAATGAAAAGAAATAAACAAGAATGAGATGAGGAATTGAGAGACTTACCTTCAATATCTATGTATAGAAAACAAAGATAAAATAGAATATTTATTTATATCAAAGAGAAATCCAAAAAATTTCTAATGGAGGACTAGAAATCGAGGGAAAAAGAAGGGAGGGATATAAGAATCATTGTAAAATACAAATAAAAATGGTAATGGGAATGCCCTATTGACTATGTAAATTTTGAATTCACATCATGAATTCTTGGATATCCAAAAATCCAAAAAAATAAACCACCTCAACATTAATATCATTAAAATCAGTTCATGTCACGAATGATATCTCACATTAAGAACTAATTCATCCTAAAAAACCATTCAAACATTGATTGAATTTCATAGGGTTTTCCCATAACCATTCACATCATCAAATGAAAATTCACAACATGGATTAGTTTTTATAGACATACCACATCTTCCACTCTCTTTTTCCCTCTAAACACCACTAAAGCATGAAACCATCTAAGTACAATGGATCAAATACCATGGTTTAAACTATTTAACCAAACTCAAAAAGGTTTTATCCAAATTTTAAATTGCAATATACCTAGGAAAATATGTGATCTTAAAACAAATAAACTATTGAATAGATCATCCCCAAGATATGGCCCAAAGAATAAATATGTTGTATCATAAAACAAGTGTATCATATGTGTTCACATATAAATCACTCTATATTAGGTCACCTCTTGTACATTACCAGGCTACAACTGCACTCATACCAGAGGAACCATCTTCTCTAGGAGATTCTTCTCACTATGGTCCATGATACAGTTTTGATGCTCTAAAAAGGATGCACCGACATCCGACTTGACATCATCAACACCTATCATGTTGGAAGTGTTAGTATGATATCTATAAATTTCAAACATGTGTAATACATTATTTATGGAATTCTAGTGTTGTGAAAAGGATAAATGGTATTCCACTAGAATTACCCTAAAAAATACCTTAAACAATCTGAAAAAATTGGGCTCTAAAATCCTATGATTCCTAATAGAATTATTATATATCCTATGAGAAACGAAAGTAAAAAACATAATACAGAGTTAAAAGTCCATATCTCTTCTCATATGCTCATCAAATGATTTCTTCTAGATCAGTGTGGTTCCAAACCACTTATGGATCAACTAATCATGTTCACATGTCACTTTTAAAAGACATGCTATAATGAGACCTGACTCCCCTAACTCTAAATAAAAAATAGTAAAAAACATGGAATTCTACAAAAGGGAAATTAATGATCCATTTCGATCAATTTCTAGAATCTATAATTATAAGATAATTATATGTGTTCCAGATTATTCTTTTAAGATCCATCGATCTCCAAAACATGGTCTTCTAACATATCCTCTTGAATCTAAAATTTTTGTTTGCATTAGTACATAGTGTGAGTATAATAGAATATACTCAGAAGAACCAGTGATCCCAACACCTTACGAAGGACTTTTTATAACCTAATCTTGAAATTGGTTTCTCGATCATAAATGAAACATAACTAAACATTGTGTTTCCACACTCTCTCCATTATGTATAGACTAAAAGGAACCCCAGTAGTGATAATATTCTTCATAATAAATATGTGGTATAACTTCATAAATTGATCAATAGTGTCCCATACTATATCTTTTTTCAATGGTTTTTGAGTCAATATACTCCTGAAACCCATACCAATTTTATCCCACTTCCATTTCAGAATGGAAAAATGTTGTCATAATCTAGAAGGCCTCTGCTGCTCAATCTTCACCAACAGATAGATAATAATTTCTTATAAAAATATCATTATCTTCATCTACAATTATATCATCTAGTGTTTCCTAAATAGACCCATATACATATTTTTTCAAACCAGTATGTACCACCCACTTAGAGATATGTAAATCCCTGATCATCTCCTCATGCAACCTCATAATAATCGAGATATTGTCTTGGATAAAAAAATTCACCACTTAGAAGAAGACAACTTAATTTAGGCTCCCAACCATATAAGATTTCCCTCATAGCTAACCCTATAGATTATACAACTTCTCCCTTTATCTGGTCTAGAATCATGTGTACAATATATTTCAAATTCATAGATGTTCATCCCTAACACACTTGAACATCTAGATGCATAACTTAAAAGAAAAACATAGTCTACCACTCATTACAAGACACATATACTTCCTCTTTGGGTTTCCTTTTTCTCTAGGAATCGATAATGATGCTTCCCTTTCCTATTGTGTATTGCTTCATGATGTTTAAGGACTATTAATAGTTGACCCACTTCCTCTATTAAAGTTTTAATACCCATTAAGGAAATATGTGCTTGAGTATATTTTAATACACATAGAACACAAAAATCATTACCATAAGATAATTCAATAAACATCTAATGGTGTTTACCACCACATATAACTCCATATCATTCATTGTATAATTCATAGAATGCGGCCCTAAATTCATTGAGGCATAAGAAACTACTCAATCCTCCTACATAATAACTTCTCTATGTTTAAGTTTAGATGTGTCAATGTACATGGTATATTACTTATCAAGTAAAAGTATGGTGAGGATTGATTTTGAGTTCTGGATGATCTTCATCTCATGAAATCCCTTCTTGCAAGCATCAATCCGAAAAAATAGTGCCCTTTTCTTAGCCAGCACAATTTTCGGTGATATAAGATGATTGAATTCCTAGTAAAAACACTTGTACTATCTTTATTGACCTAGAAATATCACAATATATAAATCATTATTAGGTAGTTCCCATGATAAAAATTAAATATCATTCCCTAGGTCCACTAACACTCAAGCCTCTAAGAAAACGTGACCCAAGAATTGAACTTTTTCAATACAGAAGCAATAATTAGATAACTTGCAATAAATTCAATGCTCTCTTAGTGAACTCAATATGATTTTAAGTTGTTGGGAATGATAATATCAATAAACAGATTACTCCAAGACTGTATTGATAAAAACCACCACAAACTAATCCAAAAAAATGGAAGATCTAATCCATCTTGGCCATGAATACTAAAAGTGAGTTATTTAGAAGAAACCAAATTTAAAAGGATTCATTTATGTTATATATTATCGTAAAATCATACCGGGATTTATATATTGGACTCTCATTAAAAAATAGGATCATGACCATAAGTCAACCTTGAATAAGATTTAGATACATCTCCGATGATCAAAGATATCATCTATATATTGAAGAGAATACTAGTTTATGGCTATCATCTAGTTAAGTATTCAATAATCCATACAAAAGCACAAAGTCCCACTATCCTTTTTTTGGGAAAAAAATACGGAATAAGCCCATAGTGGAGTTCTATGATATAGGAATATTATTTTATTTAGATCATCCAACTTGCCATTCAACACAAGGAGCTCTACTTGTTCTATCCTGTAAGGTAGGATTGGAACTAGATCTACTCCCAACATTAACTCGATTGTGAACTCGATATCCCACTCCAGTGCAATGTTGGATAACTCTTATAGAAATAGATCCTGAATGTGGTCCACTATTAAAGTATGCCTTCTATATAAGTAATGATACAATTGTATCTACACTTAATTTGTTATGAAAAACCATCTTGAAGATCTCATTCACTATGTTGAACATTGATTCCACCTTCCAATGATAAGAATGAAACTATCATTTGATAAATAATAATATAATTATAGTATATAACTAATTATTCCATACCTATAATCAAATAAAATTCATACATTACGAAATGAAATGTTTTCAAAATAAATAGAGGCCTCCAATTTCAAGATAACACTCATTTCAGCATCTGATACCCTAGGAACACACCTCCAATGGTGTATTAATGTATATAACACCATCCAATATATCTACATAGAATCATAAACCATTTGAAAATTGAGAAAATGACAAGGAATGTGATAATCCTATATCAAAAAATCATGGAATGGGTAGATGATACTAGATTCTTACCTCTGATAGTGGAAGGTCATATGTATATACACATCATTGAATAATGTATATCATGTATTTAACTGAACCCTATACCATATGCTATATTATAACTCCCATATAATGCTATCTTCAAATAGTATTAATGCTCCTCTATTTGGGTACAATTTCCCCTACCTCAACCTATGAATCAGGTGAAACTATAGCTATATGTCAACTATGGGATAGTTGAGTCCTTCCCATACTCTAGTGCCTATCCTAATCATTTTCCACCACTCAACAACTATAGGATCATACAAAACCTATGTAGATGTCCAGCCCTTCCATAAACATGAAGTTCCATAGTAGGATAAGGATAGTTGATATACTTATATTCATCCCTACCACATTGAAAACACTACACCAAGTCACATTCCTAAGGTTGTTTCCCACTCCCTTAGATGCTCTACACGCCACTATCCTTGTGGTAACTATCGAATTAGTTCTTCTTACAACATGAAAAAGAGATCACTAACCATCCCACTTGGACTCCAAGACCTCCACTGATTTTCTCTACTCATGGAATCCGTTATGTCCCCTTAGGTGATGAGAAACCGATTCATCAGAAAAGTAAACCTTCTCATGAGAAAGTTGTTCAACTGTGACTTTTTTTCATAATGAATCTTATAATGGAAACACTTCTCTCTTGTTTTCTAATCAGTTACCAAGCATGAAGAAAAATGGTGTAGGTTAATAATTTTTTCATTATAGTGTATCAATGACATGCTCCTAAATTTCATGTTCATGAAATCCCAATCCCTCTCGTACCTCAGCATCTTAATATATAAGTGGATCTAAAATATCACCTAAAAGTCCATCCAGGTTTAGTCCTCTTACTTCATAGTTTTTCATAGGATTTCCTAACATAATTTGGCTGGTTATAGTAGAATATAAGTTGAATGTTTCACCCAAAATTTTGTGGTTGTCTTAATGTCATTAAATATAATTCTGAATAATTTTTTCTAGAACTCAGTAGCAAAGGGACTCCCACAATAGTGAATATATGCTCTAGATAAAGCAACAAATTTCTCATTATGTCATAACATGATGGAAACATTTAAGCATTATTCATCTCAATGGATCAAATGAACCTCATGAAAATTTCAGGACTATAATGATTCATTCATGTCGTAATATACATAATAAGTTGTAGCTTAGATACAATATAAGTGCTTGTTACCTCTCTTATTACACTCAACTCAGATATTACATGTTAGAATTTTGTCTACCGGGGACAATAAACTCTATAGAAGCTGTTATAAAAAAAATATCAACCTCAAAATGTGAAAATAACAATAGAGAACCACTGACTTAAGATAACAATGTACATTTCTTAACAAGTGAATTGGAATATCATAAAAATTCAATTTATTCTTTTTTTTATAAAATAAAACAAGGGATCACATTTCAAAAATCAGGTAGGTAGATGTATTACACACTATAAATATATACCTAGCTTGAATATTTCATGTCAACATGTATTCCTATGTGACTAACATAATGCATTCATACTCATCTCAGGTCATATGGTCCCACATTTAGAATCTCAATAAATTGTCACCATACACAATAAGTGAATCACCCAAAGTGAAATAACATCAAAATTGTAACAAGGGAATAACATGAAAAAATAACCTCCCTAGCCACTCTGTTTTCCCCCCACATGGGTTAGATACTCCCATTAAAGACCTCATTACCAAGTCCTAACATATCTTAGTCTCTTATATACCTTTAACAAATAGTAAATAAAAATAAATAAAATATCCACTAATACAACTTTGTAATTTTCTCTCCCGAATAATCCCACACGTGACCAAGGCTAGTAGTTAAAGGACCTCACACCATTCAACATTCCAGATGTTTTCAACTAGTAGTGAGGGTGTACTAAATATAGGGGGGAGTCTATACCCATGGTTGAATAGATGAAATAATAGTATAAATTATATGAAAAAATGAACTATAATAAATGATAAAGAAAAAAATCCAGAAAATATTAATAATTCTTGTCATACCACAATGTATTCCAATATAAATGGCATAATAAATGTCATGCGAGAATACTAAAAAACAAATTATATATAAAGACTCTAAAAATTTCCCTAATCCATGCTCAGTCTCATCTTCTTTATCCAATCCCATATAAAAATAAAATTGAATCATGTGCAATATCTCATTCCCTTTTCCAAAATTGCATCTATGAAAATTATCTGCATACCATATAACATTCGAACAAGGTATGAATAAGATACAGTAGTTCCACACCATGTTTTCTAGAAAATATACTATTAATAAATATTCTATTTAATACTATTATCAATAGGGGCATTAATGATTAAATAATTATAGAATGGAAAATAAACATACCAACCCATGAGATTGTAGTCATCAATGGGGGTCTAAAAAATAATATTCAACATGATTCCAGATGTTTCATTCCTTATAAAATATTAAAATAACTATAATGAATTGTACGACCACCCCAAATTATCATTTAATAAGGAACAATGTGTTGAAATAGGTATTTTATCTGGGATATAATGACATGTCCAACCCAATATCTCATATCAGAAGGAAATCCATGTATAGAATATAGTTTCCAACTAGGAAGGAATATCATGTCCAATATATAATGTCAACTGTAGAGGATCTACTTGTTAATCCCTTAATTTCATGTTATAAAGAACATTATCTAGGACATAAATTCCATCTAGGGAGGAATTCATTGTCCATAACAATATCTAATATTGGATGGAATGTCAATTCAAACCTATAATATCATCCAATGATGAAATCCATGTCTGGAAATTAATATCATCTTATAAGGAATGTCATTTCAAATTTATAATGTCATTTGGGGAGTAATGGCATGTCCTACAATTAATTTCATCTGCATGTACTATGTTTCCAAGGATTCATAACAACAACAAAAATACAATTAATAAATTTATAATACTGAAATCCATTATATAAAACATATTATCAAAATACTTATTAGTTCATTCATTAGTTAACCAATTTCCATTTCCATTAACCACAATTAAAAAAAATCTTGTTAATAACATGATACAAGGAAATTATAAATTTAACCAACTTTACTAGTTATCCCATAAATTTTAGCTACTCCCATTTCACATATAATTTAATAAAAATAACCATTTAAAATTTCATCATATCCTTATTTCAAAATGAAATTATACCAAAAGCTATTATATTACAAATTAACTCCATTAATACTTGTTATTTATTTTCAATCAAATCAGCATGACTACCATGTTAATATATTTACATGCCAAGACATGTTCATAATTAGCATGGAAAACCAATTCTTTGTTTTATTCCACAACATAACCAATTTATAATTTGTTAATGGTATATAGGATAATTCTATTCATGTTACAACATAGAGTCAAGGGTTGGCACAACCCTCACATGGTGAAAAGTATCGTACCAAATACCAATATACCCAAGGGGTCTAAGGGAGGTCTTCGCATATTATTTCCTAAAAATGTTGGGTTACCAATTTGGTGAGGGAATACAAATAGTGTGCTTGAACAATAATTTTTTTTACAAGAACTAAAAAAATGAAATAGATCATAAAGAGTTTTTATAGACGAGACACCTCTAATATAATGTATATAATGAAATTCTTCAATGACCATAGTAAAAATAGGTTCCTCATTCATTCACTCTAATAAATACTAATAAACATTGCTTTCATAAGACATTAATAGTATATTTGGGTTTGTTAGTCCTAAATTAGGGTTCCCAAAAAGGAAAAAGCTAATTAGTTATAAGTAGGAAAAGAACTAAGAATATTACCATTAATTATAGGTCTCAAATTTCAAGATCCAATGATATATACCTTTTAATCTAATGGAACTTGAAAATTTTCATAAAGGGAGGGCTAGAATTTGAGAGAAAAGGGAGAGAGTGATATTAGAATCATAAGACAATGAAAATAGGAAAATGATAGTAGGAACAACCCATTAATGACGTATATTTGGAATTCACATATTCAATCCTTGAATTTTGACGTACCCAAAAAACCATTCTTCTTGGATTTAGAACCCTAAAAACCATTTTATTTAATTTCATAAAATCTCACATTGGGAACTGATTCTATCCAATAAACCATTATTGTAATTAATTAATTTCATGGTGTCTTCCCAAACCTATTTACATCATGAAATAAAATCTTACGGTTTGACTTATTTATTATAGAGAATGATCATCTTACCCTCCATTTTACCTTAAAAATCCTTTTAAATACCATCACATTTGTGTACACGGTCTTGATTACCTTGGTTTAAAAAATTTAACCTACTCAAATAGGTTTAACCAAAAACATAAATATGAACATACCTAGAAAAATATGTGGTGTTCTAATTATATTTGTTTAAAATTTTATAAATATGTATATTATATATTTTTCATATTTTAGAATAAAAATATTCCAATAACATTAATTTAAACAAAATTAGGTCATTATGGTTAGTAAAACTACAAAAATAAAATAACAATATAACAATATCATTTTTATTAAATGGGTTGTCTATACGTTAGAATATGTATTGGTATTCGATTCCATTTATGTTTATTTAAGAGATGAATATAATTTAATTTCCCTTATTGATTTTTAGTAAAATGTGAATATAATTTCAAAATTACCCCATGTTATCCAACCCAAGAACCACAAAACAAACGCCCTCGAAATAACGAAATTATACCTCTAATCTCATTGAAATGGTTGAAAATGAAAAAATATATAACTATATTAAGTCAAATATATATGTAAAATGATATGAATTATGTATTTAATGAAGTTTATTTGATTATTAAAGATGTTAAGACTATGTCAAAAATGATTCTGAAACATAAGGAAATAGCCCTCTCTAAACCACAATTTTTTTGGGTTACACATTCTCCCTCTTTACCTCAATTTACATATCTATTTATGTTATTTAATTATTATATATTATGTATATCTCTCCACTAAATATATATCTACTTTAATTCACCTTTCTTCGATAGGGATATACATTTTTAATGGCTCCCTTATGAATTTCATTTGTTAAGAAAACATAATTAACGAGATCTTCACTACATCTTTCCCCATTTCACCTACCACATCATAAAATGTTTTAAACCATACTTGGTTTATAAAATTTTACATTTTATTATAGAAAAACTTCTTCAATTTATTTATTATTTTAAGTAAATTAACATTATATTTCAATTTTTAAAGACTCATTACCCTTTTCCACAAAACCCCTCTTAAGAGGTACATTTCCAAATTTAACTATTCACTATTTCCCATATCTCAACTTCACATGGACATATTTTTTATGAACCATGATTATTTTCATCTATTAATGTCTAGTAATTTTATAATACTTTATTTCATTTTAACCATTATGATTTTCTATCTGGTTATGCTATAAGATATGACTATGAAACCCATTATTTCCATGCGTTATCATTATGATTATGCCTTAGGTTGTTTTCCTTATAATAGTCACATATTAATGTACATATTGTAATGGGTTTTCTTAGATAGAGCATAAATTCATTGGGTAATTTTTATTTCTCATGATATTATATGTATGGTAATAAAGAGTAATCATAATCCATAATGAGACGTTATCCACCATGTGATATTATATTGACAGTTATCCTTAAAAATATTTATATCTTGTTTTATGTTTTGGACACATTCATATGTTAACATGATATTATGATTCCATGTTCACTATGAAATTCTATCATATGATTATTCATGAGACTTTTCTTTCATGACATAATGTTATGCATTTTGATTCATATGTTATGATTTGTGGTCATATTTATACCATTACTAGAATTTGTAACTTACCATTTTTTATGTATTCCCTATGATATCATATGTAGTTTTAGATCTAAAAGCTATTTTGGTGCTCATTATGGATATTAAAATAATGAAGTTTTATTTTAATTTCAGGTTTTTTATATACCCAATATCCAATGATGTTAGGTCTCCCGATCCTTGGTTTATATTTATTAGGTATTTATTTTTTAAATAATGTTACAATATGAGTAAAATAATTTTTTCACTGTATTTGGTATCAGAGGAAGGTATAGTTATTTTTAGGGTTTATGACTAGAAAAAATTAGTGGGAACATTAGTGATAATTATAAAAATAATAGAATATTATAATATTTTCGTGAAGTATAGAGGAAGTAGTATCTGAACAATTATATCCATGTCTGGATACTATAATTAGATGTGGATATATCATAGTTCTAGATAGGGGTAATAAAAATAAAAATAGTGTATTTTGTATTAATTAAATGTTAACCTAGTGAACTAAAAAGAGGCCAGGATAGACACCTATTTTGACCCTCCCACTATTATACTTTTTAATATTCAAAAACACTATATATACCATTATGTATGACATGAATATATTTTTATGATATGAAACATAATATGAAAATAAATAGTGATAACGTATATTGAGTCCTATAGACTAAATTTTTTTATTTACATGTCATTAATATGTTATTCATTCCATATTTATATTTTCACTTTTATATTATTTTTAGTTTGATTACTATCATCCATAAATATATTTGCTTTATTTTTGTTAATAGTGGGAAATATAAAGAACTGTTCCAAAACCCAATGTGATAGAAAATTTCATGATTTCCATAGTGATATATAGAACCTGATTAGAGATCTTGCTAATAAATTCATTGTAGTACTAGCTCATTTGACTCATGATATAAATAACATGAATTTAGTGGAACACACTACTCTTAAAAAAGTGAAATTTGTAGTTTATTTCTTTATGAGACAAATACCTCATACATTCAGTTGATCTTATGATCCCCTCATTTAAGAGTGATGGATTAACTATATTTAGAAGATATTCATTCTCCTCTAATTCTCTAGATAAAAATAATTTTATAATGTCCATTTAGTAGTTGGAGGGGGAAGCTGATTAGTAGTGGAAACTAGTTTGAAACACGACATCCAAATAGTAAATTGTTTTCAATAGATGGGATAGGATTCAAGGAATTTGTTTAATTAATATATTCCCCAAACACTTCATTATAAAATGAATATGGAGTCCCTGAGGCTGAAGAAAAAAAGAATATGATTCTTTCAGAGCATATGATGAAAAAATCACAAGGATTATGAAGTACACCATTGGATTTATCATGAAATTTGAAAGTAATTAGAACCTATTATACAGTTGATTAAATCTGAGATTGATTTTTGTTTGAAATTTTATAGTTTTAGATCTATGAACTGATTTTTCACTGCGACCTCACAATAAATATAGAGATCAGTGAATATCAGTAGTCTCGATGGGATGGAGAGAAAAAATTATATAATAGAGTTTAAATTGAGAGTTTCAAGAGATAAATTCCATTAAGAAGAGAAAAAGAAACTACACAGATTTTAAAAATATAGGAAACATTCTCTAGAAAACTATATCATGGTAATTGGGATATGATTCAAATGTTGAAAATATTGGTATAGGGCTATTAAAAAACTAAAGAGACCTGAAGAAAACCACTACATTGATGGAAGACGAGGATGTTCATATCAATACTCAGTTTAAGGTATGGGGTTTCAATTAAATGGGATATGGTAATTTTGTAATACAATTCATCAATACAAGGGTTTTTAGAGATAATCAATGACATCACCGCTAATACCTAGAGAGAAATTAAAGACGCATTCTACCACTAATTCTAAATTGGATCTTGAAAATTATTTGGTGAAATGTATAATAGTTATTCATTCATGAATAGGGAACACACTTTTGTATTATATTTCTACACATTCTTTCACGTCTTGAATGTCTAGTAGTGATATTCTAACACCACCACAAAACATGGTAGTTAAGATCTCTTTAAGTTCAAAAAAATTTGAATTTTTACACCGCTAATATATAAATCCACCCGTATGAATTTTTTATGACTGAACCACACAGAAAAATTCCCATTCAACATTAGTTTAATTTAACTTTTATTAGGCATGGATTATATTTTTTTATATAAACAAAACATCAACTTTTAGGAGAGGGAGATGACTCTTAACACCTCGAGTCATCCTTAAATTATATATAATTGCATGAATAAGGAAAACTCTCGTTATGAAGATTTATTTCAAGTGAATATATTATTAAAATATAAATAAGAATATCTACCTTAAACAGTTAAGACAAAATATTGAATCATTCTTGAAGTCATGAACATTGTAAAGGACTATACAAATGTATTCCCTAAATATTTTTTTGGTCCTCCTTCTGTTCGAGAGGTTGTGTTCTCAATTTAATGTATACCTAAATATCTTCCCATATCCATGAATCAATATAAAATACCCACATTTTAGTTATGATAACTAAAGAAGAAGATACCTGAGAATACGGAAAAGGGTTTTATATTCTAGATTACTTCACTATGGGGTGTTCCTATTTACATAACCAAGAATAATTATGGGACAATGTGCCTCTAAAATGATAATCATGAACAAAAAATCATGATAAGGAATAGGGTATCATATACCACAGATTGATGAATTTTTGGATCAACTACATGGGGAATGGAACTTCTCTAAGGTGGACCTTAATTAATCATATAAAAATTAATGGTCTATAATGAATATATTCTCGATACAACATTTCAAACAAGATACGAACACTATAAGTTAAAATTAATTACATTCAAATTCATTATTTATTCATTAATATTCATGTAATTAATTATTACATTGTTTATAGACTACATTAAGAAAATTTTTGGTATTCTTTATAGATTCTATCCTAATATACTCTAAAAGGGGGAGCATGAGGATAATTTTAATATTGTACTAAATAATTTGTGAAATGAGTAGTTAAGTAAAAATTAAAATAAATGTGTGTTAAGTATAGAGGAAGTATCATTCTTGAGGAATTTATTCACTAATAAAGGGAAATTAGTGGACCCTTATATTAAAAAGGAAATTAAGTGGACTAGAATAGCATATGTAATGGAGATCCATAGTTTCCATAGAATACTTGGTTATTAACAATGGTATTTGAGAAACAATGAAGGATTTTGAATCCCAATAAACGAGATATATCAGAAGGGAAAAATATTTTCTAGACCTATGTATAAGAAGATATCATCATAGAATTGAAAATTAGTCTTATCACTACACTAGTACTAACACTACTAATAAGGGGAGAAATCTGTGGGGTATATAATGATTCATATAAGATTCTATTAAGACATTTACTAATATATAACGATAATATTATATCCTACACATCAATATAGGTGAAATTTCATGAGTAGAAATTACCAACTCATGATATGGTTTTGGATCAAGTAATCTTTTCATTAAATATTTGGTGTAAATATCTATATTGGGAGAATAGTAAAATATATATTGAGAATAAGAGCCTCATATATATATATATATATTCATGCACAAGGAACATAATATACATTAGCTAATACTTTTAGAGATTAATAATGACTACGACTGCTCAATCCACCAATATCCCAAAAAAAAATTAAATTAATAGATTTTCTAATAAGAAACATTCATGAGACCGTATGAGTTATTATAATTGAGAGGGATCGAATCATTTGAGTATATGAAAGAATATAAATAGTAATAATAAAGGAAGTAACATTATTGTTACTTTATTAAAATATTCCTCATATATCACTTATGTTGATGATTAATGATACTCAAAGAAGTGATTTGGAAATTCAAAATATATTGGAAGTTATAAAAATAGGCAAAATATCAAAGTTAAAAATTGATGAAGAATTAGGTATAAAATTTGGTTCATGAATATTTTTACCATTAAAATATGATAAATAATGAGTTATTAAATGGTTCACATATGTCAACCTTCACTATCAACAGAGAGAGCAGAAAGAGGTATCTTGATCTATGAGAGTGATATTAGTCATAAAATATGAACAAGGATATCACATAATATACATAAATTATATTTGTATGTATGAAATTAAAGGATAAAATTTAATAGTATAAGGGGATGATGCAACCATTTCAAATACCCACATGAAAATGGGAGAAAATAATTATGGATTTTCTCATAGGTATTCCAAATACTTCCAAATGAAATAATTCCATATAGATTATGATCATATTACAAATAATTCTCCCATAATTTCAATTAAATATAATATCTAACTTGGTAAAATTTTAAGGATATACATTAATGAAGTAATAAGGCAACATGGAACACCACTATCAATCTTATACAATCAATATATGATTTTTACCTATATGTTTTGGAAGAGTCTATTACATTATCTATACTTTTGTCTAAACATATGTATGAATTATCACCAAAAAAAGATATCCAATTGGATTGAACTATTTGTACACCAAAATACATGTTGAGAAAATGATCTATTTACTTCCAATGAGGATGGTATTAGCATAACCCTAGGTCAAGGTCTATAACAAAAAAAAATTTCACCCAAGAATACAAATGGTTCCATATGAATCCATTTATGGGAAGATATGTAAAAAAAAAATTTTGGGATGAAGTTGGATAGGGAAACTGGATGGGAAAAAATCAATGAAATTGGAGAAAAGGTTATAACCATTCATCACGACATTACAGATGCTCAAAGTTAACAGAATATCTTTGGTAATAATTATCGACATGACCTGTAGTTTTTTGTTTGAGACAATGTTCTCTCCAAAATATTTCCATGTAATAGGGTCATGAGATTTGGGAAGAATGGAAATCCATTTATGAGGTACATCAAACTCTTGATGATTATTGATCGCTTTAGAGTTAGGTATTATCGATACAAATTCCCACAAACCCTATCACATGTACATGACATAGTTCACATATCCATTTTGAGGATGTACATAATATATCACTATTATGTAATAAATTTATATTTAGTACAATTGGGAAATGATCTATCTTATGAGGAGTAGTAATTAATGATCTTTTATTGTTGAAATAATTTTCAATGCAACAAGAAAACTCACACAATCCAGGTGATGTAGTGGAATCATAAGTACAAGGAGGAAACATGGGAACTTGAGGAATCTGTTAAATAGAAGTTCCCTCAACTGTTTCAACTTAGTATGTAAAATAAAATTTTTATGGTGAAATTTAAAGAGGATGGATTAATGAATGGCTCAAAAAAATTCCATGGAACTTCCCCTCAGATTATCTAATTGTGTCATACTTAGTAATATATTATTGTATAAAGGACATGCACCACATTATAGAACTAAAATTATTTTATTATAATTATTTAAACAATACATTATGATAATAATCATGTCTATAAGTATTGAAAATATTTCAAATGGATAAAAATATAAATTAAGATTACAAAAATATTAAAATTTGGATTGGCTTGATCAACCGAAATTACCACAATAATGAAAATCACTATATAAATGAGAGAAAATGTCAATAATATAATATTAATATTGATAATATATATATATATATATATTTCAGATAAAATAAAATTTGATTTTATAATTAATGAAATATGGGTTATTTATTGGATGAAGGGAACACATATGATTGTTCAAATATGACCGTGGTAACAGTAATCAGACCATTAAAATCTAACGAGTGGAATAGTAATTCGACCGTAAGGAATAATAACCTAACATTTATAATAGTATCCTAACATAGGTAAGTGGAATATAATATTTAGCTATATTATTAAATGAAAATATAACATATTTATATCATGAAAATAGAAAATAAATGTTTTAAAATTAGTAAAACAGGCGTTTGTATTATTGAAAACCATATATGTTTTCTTCAATTTAAAAAAAACTAGAATAGTTTAAAATAATTATTATTTTCATAAAATTGGTTTATAAACTAATATTAATATTTATAATAATAAAAATATAATGTTATGATGCTATAATAAATTTGTTAGCGGGTCTAAAAATTGACCATACTATTAAAATTATAATTTAAAAATAAATAAATAATGATTTAGTTTAAAACCTAAATTTTTCATAAATAGAAATTGAACCTCATAAAATGGATTTAATTTTCAGTATCTATACATTCCAAAATGGTTATGGTGTTTCTTAGTGTTTTTCTAAAATAGTGGATTTTTTGAATAGTGAAATAATGTAAAATACACTATTTAAAATTATATGTTAAATGAATGATTAATCTAATAAGGGATGATTTAAGAAGTTTTTTTGAACTCACATATACCATTTAATATATATATTCATGATATCTGGTACTATTGGTAGTTTTGAGACAAAATAATAAACTAATGAAAATAATATTTAAAAAACACCTTCCCCATCCGTATAAATACCATTCCCAACATTCCCCTATCCTCACATATTATAAGCCTTATATAATTCCAAATTTATACCAAATTACATTTCCAACCCAATCACACTTTTCATATTGTTTTTGGTCTCACAAAAATACCAATTCTATGTTAATTAATTTTTGTTCAAGGAGATGTCATTCAATAGG
Organism: Viscum album; assembly: GCA_963277665.1. Taxonomy (NCBI): domain Eukaryota; kingdom Viridiplantae; phylum Streptophyta; class Magnoliopsida; order Santalales; family Viscaceae; genus Viscum; species Viscum album. The sequence goes on from OY728158.1 coordinate 698,512,982, forward strand.
TAATATTCTCAAACAACAACTTCTAAATTCATTTCGTATTCTATGTTTTACTCACCTCACTCATCCAAAATGGAATAATAATTTCAGTACCATGTATTTAATTTAATTTTATAGAGTTAATATAATATCTAAAATCTATACCCACCAATTCTCCATTTATTCAAAACATTATACAATGGTACATATTTTGTCGTGTCACTGCCTCTAGGAATGATGGGTTTTTATTTCCCATTAACACCTTAATGGTAGGTTAAAATTCACATATATTGGTTTAAAATTTAATAAATTTGTATATTATACATTTTTTATCATTCTAGAATGAATATCTTGAAAAAATATATTTTTTTTTGATAGTCTGTAATACCGCCAAAATTAACTAAGAAAATAAGATTTATGTTTTTACTAAATAACTCTTACACATGATATAGAAAATATTGGTTGTTGTAACCATTTATATTTTTAATTACATTAATATAATTTCGTTTGAATTATTTATTATTTTTTCCATTTTAAAACAATCTCCATAATTACCCTCAAGTGATCTGACCATAAAACTATGAAATGAACACTTGACAAACAATGCTATTAAACATTATATCTCAATGAAATATTTTTAAATGAAAACAGTTTTCTTATTTTAAATTTAATTTAGATGTAAATTTTTATTAATTATATATTTAATTTATTTATTTTGATTATTCATGATGTCTACTACCATAGAACAGTGATTATGAAACATAATGAAAGGGAACTCTCTAAACCACCCTAATTTTTTGGGTTACGATTTCTCCCACATAAACTCACTTTAAATCATTATTTTTATTATTTACTTCTTATATATTATGTATATATATCCAAAATATTTATAACATGGATAAATATGCTTTATTTTTTGGAGATATAAATTTCTAAAGGGTTCGTACAATAATTTCAATTATTAATAAAATCTGATTAAATTGCACTTCTCTGTCTCTAACACCATTTCAAGTAACACGCCATAAAAGGTTTTAAACCATAATTGGTTTATAAAATTTATCATTTTATGTTGGATACCAAATTTTAGTTCATTATTATTTTATGTAAATTAATATTTATTTCCCCTTTTTAATGTATCATTACCCTTTTTCTTAAAACCCAGCATTGTAAGTATATTTCCAAAGATTCCTATCCACTATTATTTAAATATTAATATCACGTGGACCTCATTTTTCTTGAAAATGATAATTATTTATAAATAAAAATCATATAATATTTTAATATAAGAATTCATGGAAGCCATTAAGATATTCCATCTAATTATTCCATAAGATATGATTTTGAAACCCATTATTTTGATGAGGAATCATTATGTTTATGCCTTATGTTAGTATCTTTATGTGGTGCCCATGTGAATGTACATGATATGGTTGGAGTTCCAAAATTTTCCATCAATGTATTGGGTAATTTTTATGACTCATGAGATTATTTAAAGGGGATTAGGGAGTCTAATTAATCAAATATGGAACTTTATCCACCAGGTAATGTTGTTTTGGAGGTTAATTTCATTAGCATCTCATATTTTATTTTATTATCTTGTTTATTACTTTACTGGGTTTTGAAGCTCATCAATTTTGTTTATATATTCCTTATGTTATCCTAAGTATTTGTAGGATATAATTATAAATATCTAAATAAATAATATTTTATAGTTTCATGTAATTTTTTTATACACCAATTATCCCAAATAAGATATCCCTCTTAATCTAGGGTTTGTATTTATTGGATATTTATGTTAAAAATCGTGTAAGAAAATGTCTCAATGTTTTGGGGCGCTATAAAATTTCCATTACAGACATTATAGTTAATGAAGCAAGAAAATTTTGAAAAGGGGTTTATGTAGTAAAATTGTAAATCAATATAATTAAAAGGGAAAATAAAACAAATTGCAATCATACAAAAGAGTTTACTAAACATATATGAAATATGTTCAAGAATAATAATTATAACTCAATGAATGTGAATTTAGTAAATTAAAACACTTTCAATATTGGAGTATTTAAATAAAAATCACTTGAAACATAGAGGATTAAATTGAACATAAATTAAGATGAATGAAATTTATTTCATGTTATAATATTTCAGATATTTATTATATAAATAACAAAAAATAAATAATGTTCATTATAAAAAACATATATCGAGGAGAAAAATTTGAGATGAAAACCTTTACCATGGTAATGATTCATTATTCACTTAAACCAACCAACCTGAATAGTTGAATTAAATTTATTAATTACATACCCAATAACCATATTCATAAATATAACTATTTCTACTTATCATTGATAATCATTCAAAACACACAGACACACACACACATATATATATGTTATTTTTTACCTATTTTCACCCATTGGGTGTTTATAGTTTTAATGGTTTATACTATTTTAATTAGAGTAGTGTTTGTATTTATTCTTCCTCCAATTTAGCATATTTTTAATTTAATTAATGTAACTATAATGGATTATTTATATTTATTTATTAAGATTCAATTTAATTTCATTAATGTTTAAACCTTTATCCTTGAAGTTTATATCGGAAACAAGTACATTTATTTTATTCTTAACCAGTAATGGGTGATTTCATATGTAATGAATTCAAAAATATATAACCATTCTAGAACCCAGGAAACTCATTATTTATATATTTATATGATATTATACGAATAATCATGTTCCTATAGTAATCCAGACGCAAATTCAAATCATTGTTCATATGGTTAGTTATGTTAACCCATAAATGAATAAATATTAATGAACTAGACTTTTATAAATGTAATTGACTTCTGAGTGAATAAATTTACTATTAATTATTGTAGATATGGAGAAAATGTACTCTATATTTAATTTTTATTTTGAATAGTTATAAAGTACAATTTTTTTTACATAAAAGAGAATTAGGAATTGAAACCATTGAAAATATAGTCATTATATGGTGAAAATTATGATTAGAATATAAAATGATTATAATAATATCTAATTGACCTAGAAGGAATAACTGAGGGTCTAGACTAGTAGTTTGTTAACCTATGAATCCCTTTTATTGGAGCATCATTGGGAGATGGGGTCACACGACATTTCCCTTAACCAATCCCATACCATGCTTCAACAAATAAAACATGACTGAAACTTTTTGTGGGATAAGTTTAAATTATCTAGATGACCACACATATCATTTTAACAAATGACCCTAAAAATCTACCACCACTTCACACTTTACCCTTTTTAAGTACAGTGGTATAATAATGGGGTATGTATCTAGACACTAGTTGTAAGAATTTTTATAGATTCTTTTTAATAAAATAATTTTATTATTTATCCTTTTTTATTTTTAATTTATATACCTGATTAATAAATGATTTCAATAAATTTTTATTTTTTTTAAGAAACCAATTTTTTCCAAAAAAAATATAGTTTCAATTAAAGTACTAATTGTTATAAATTAAATAGTTTTGATGTAAATGTTATTTTCATTAAATAATATTATTAAAAAACTATCTGTTAAAATATAAATGATAATTTAATTCAATTTAGTCAAATATAAGACTTTATAAGGCTAAAAAGGGCATTAGTGTAGTAGAAACTGTTATTATCCAATAAATACTGATTTTAATTTTAAGTTTTAAATTCTTATATATTGAAAATTATTTCAGTAAAATAATTATTGTATTTGAAATAAGTGCATTGAAATTACCCAATAGTGAATTTTTTATAATTTTCTAGGACAACCAAATTTTTTGGTAAAAATTAAATAAGGTATGTATTATGACACCACAATATCCCAAAAGTTATGAAATAAATACTGTAAATGTTATGAAATACCAAATATATATTTCCCATTTTAAATAATTTTTTAGACAAAGTTTTACTGTTTTTAAAAACATGTAATGAAGCCTAAAAAACCTATATTATATTCCAAGGTTTTGAAAAATTATTTATAAACATGACTCACTTCCGCATCATGAATGATAATATTTTAATAATGTTTGATATTATAATATTTAAATATTGAAAAATCATCCTCTTTTGTAGAACCCATTGGTGAAAAACATTTGATGATTTTTTGTTTTAATTATTTTATTATGCAGATTCTGAAATGCAAGTCTAGAAATTATTAAATATGTCCCCTCTATTTTCATATATATACCCACCTAACCACACATTACCTATCACTAAAAACAAAATTTTCCTGATATTACTCTATTTATTGACTCTTTTAACCTCTCATAATGTCTTCCTAATCTCTTAAAAAGATCCTCCCAAGATTTTAGAAGCACCATATCAATGTAAGGTTTTATCTCCTCTTCCATTTTATCGTAGTATATTATTTACACAATGAGATTTAATTTGTAACTATTAATTTTATAATCTATTTTTCACATAATATTACTTTCACTATGATTAACAAGAAATTGAATACCACCTTTATCTCATGTTTTTTCCTGCCATGAATTTTTATAGTAAGTTCCCATACCCATTTAAAATCAAGGGAATTCATACATTTATACACATCCTTAATTTATTAGGGACTTCTATTTATACAACCCACACATCTTAATCAAGTGCCTAACCATTTTGAAAGTTGTTATTATGCATTATAATCTATGTGGCACTCAAATTCATGTACATAATAAGAATGTTATGGGTTTCACCGAATTTATATATCCATCTGTTGCAATTGAAAATGTTTTCATCTCATTGTATACCATCTATGGTGCATGTGTGGTTATATTCACTGCACTATGTTATGATGTCATTCCTTTTATCATTTAATTATGCTTATGATGTCTAGTTTTATGTGGTTTCAAAATTCTTATGATTACATGATATTAACAATGTATATCATTCTTTTATGTTCATGATTATTATTCTCACATTCCTATGTCGTCATATTATACCTCTGGACTCATATATTCTACTTTAATTTATCATATTCCTTCCCCTTATTGGGATTTATAGCTCACCAATTTCTTATCTACGTCCCTAGGTTATCTCGTGTTTTATTAGAATATAAATAGGAATTAAGGGAATGTTATAGAGTTTTAAGTAATTTAATTACACCCATTCATCAATTTATTATTATATATATCCAATTCCTCCAAATACACTAGGACTCGTGATCAATTGGGATTGTATTATGTGTATCTTTTTGTAATAAATCATCAAATAATGTATATAAAAGATATGTGTTTTCATATTTGGTATCAGAGAAATGAAAAATTATTTAATAAGATTTATATTAGAGAAACATATTTTAAACCATTGAGTTGGGATAAAAAAATGGAAAATATCCCCAATTTTTTTAATGTAGAAATTTAGTGGTTTCCATGAAACAAAATCCCTTTATTGATACAGTATGTGGATCTAGATATAATAAAGATGCACCTTTGGGTAATAACCCCAAAAGGTAACATTGGGTATTAAATCAACATATACATAGTTTGATAAAAATAAACCTTTATACACACCATGTTTTATAATCCTGGTAAAAATGCATCAGTAAATTCATAATCTCATTATGAATCCTTTATATATTATCCTCTCTATGTTCTTATCTTCCCATTTTTATATTCATAATTGTTTGAAAATTATCAACTCTATTTATATTTTGGATGAATTAAATTATTTGAACCAAAATCAAACTGTAAAATCCATTCTTATTATGTATTCCTAAAACTCCAATTTCATATATGATTATGGGTCTACACATTATTTCATATCATTATTATTTAGTATAACTATTCAAAAACCACCTCAACACATGGAAAACAAGCTTTCGATGAAAATAGAAAATAGATAAATTATTTCATCCTTGTAATATAATATCCTCAATCAATAATTTCATTTTTAGTTTCCTAGAAATTCTTATCATACTCTCATTAGAAGAATCTTATACTATTCTAGGTATGAATTGGATATCCTTATACAGTGCACATTTAGATTCTGAGTAAAGTAAATCATCATCCATATCATGAATCTTCCTCTGATTCTATAAAAGGCTATGGGAAAGATATCTACATTGGAATAATCATATTAATTATGGATATTATTTCCACCAGAAAATTAATATATAACTCAAATAAATGAGATTTTGGAAAAAATAATCCTTGATGACAATCTCATTATAAGAGAATATACTAATATTATCTATGGATAATTTTATAGGATTCCACTTATCAGAGAGGTTGAGTTATCATAAATAATTATAATCAATTATTTTCCAATATAAAATATTCCATATAGTATAAAAACTATTAATCATTATGGGATGAAGAAGAAACTACATGATATTATGGATAAATGGTTTATATGCCCATTTTCCTCACTATGGCCTGCAATAGTTCTTTTCTTCAAGATAATGTATGGGTTAATAAACTAATACATTGATTATAGTGATATGAGAAATATCATTACTAAGAATTAATATTATACAAAAACAATATTAGCACACATGAATATAACATCATTTTAGATTAATATTCATCACATTACAAAAATACATGCCCAAGGACCATAATATTTTAGTGTCTTTAGAAACATGAAACAAAATATTCTAACTCAGTGAATGATATTTAATTATTACCACAAAGATATTTCTATTTAGTACTTATAATTAAGTCTAATCTCTGTAATATTGAAAAATGAAACATAAAAATGGGGTTATCTAATATACTATGTACTGGTAATGAAATAGATACACAAGTATGGTGTGAGAATAAGGGTATGTGAATAGGATAATAACATTTAATGTTCATACACATCACATGTAATAACCTACCAATACTCATTGGATTGAGAGTACAACGAGTCATTACTAGGCCTTAAGAGACATTCCTAAGGTGACGAAGGATGGAAATAAATGTTGAGGGCTTCGAGAAACGATTGGGGAACAATTTTCCTTTGATAAAAAACCAACCAACCAAATGATCCACTTTCAAAAAACTACATGATGCATGTCAGCAAACAACCAACTCATACATTACCAAAAGGTAACTACACTATTCCATAGTACAACCCATAAACCAATACAAACAACACAATATCAGAGTACTATGAGGAAGACTAAACAAGAGACCCAAAATAAGCCATGACAGACTCCACAGCTCCACACCAAGATCTATGCTCCAAGAACCACCACATATCCTAGACATCACCATGAACCACAAGCAATGAGATGATTTACATTTACCTATATCTTGGAATACGACATCTAAAAAAGCACCAAAGTGCCAAAGAAGGGGGTGAGTACTGATATTCAGTAGGTTTTCCCTACATTACTTCCCTATACATGCCTATAGGATAAAACTGTTAGGACATTTATATAAGGAAGTTTAGATAAAATAATCACAGTTGAATCCAATACCAGGAGACAAACATACTCTTACCAAGCCACCTAACCCAAACCAAGAACCCAAGGGAAATCTAAACAATCATGCCAAAATCCATCTCACCATTTACCAATAGCACAACCATTTCCATATTGTAAAGAAATGCACACCAAGGAAACCAAAATAGTGGGACTTCTTCCCATCCCATTCACCCCATTATCATCAAGCGGTACTTCCTGACCACTACCCATAATTTTGGTTCTTTCAACCACTATCCATCACCTTTTATAGTGAGACTACCTACCCACATCAACAAAACCAAAACAAGCCATAACACTCAACCAACAAACAAGCACAAATCACCAAGGTAGTACAATAAGCACACAACTATTTTCAACACAGTCCAATTCACTTCAACAAATCACCCATTTATTGAAAACAACCATTAATTGTTTTCCATGCCAAATAATATTTCAAATAAACATATTTATTGAAAACCATTTTTAATCAACCATTTTTTTGGTAATCATCCACTAACGATTTTAGAATCAACATTTTAAAATCACATAATAAATAACCTTATGCAACAATAATCCATTTTCCCCAAAATCCCACAAATCATCACCAAATCTATTTACATCAGTATTTCCACATCATTATCACAATTAATTTCAATCAAAAAAATTTAATTTTAACCAAAAACCACTCATTTTAACCAAGTGGAGATGAGAGAGAAGCCACCTACCTTTAGGGTTCCGGTGAAATTGCCCCCAAAGTATATGCACCCCAATTCAAAAAAATGCTTCACAAAAACCACTCTACATATCTTTCCCTATCATACATACACCTTAAAATCAATACCCAAAGAAACCCCAACAATAGATCTACATGAAACAGATTTATATCTTTAAAACTATGAGAGGGAGAGAAAGAGGTAGATGAAGATATAATGGAATCTACAATGAAACCAGGAGGAGAGACTTACCAGGGCGAAACACCTTCAAAACACCAAAAAACCCATTTTAATCGCTTCCAAAATGAGTGGGAGAGAACCTTCAACCTCTGAGATCCCAAAATCTCAAGTGAGGCTCGAGTGTGAGAATATTTGGAGTGAAATAGGTCATTCCTAAGGAGCTCAAATAGAAAAACCCTTCTTTTAAGTGGTCGCATGGTTAGTCTGCATGGTTTGAAAAATTGGGAACTTACTGTGTGCACGCCACTATCTCGAGTGGAGGGTTCTGCATGGTTACCTCACATGGTTTGGAAAACCGTGCACAGGCTGTGTAAAGCCTACTACCTCCACCTGAACGGTTTCCTGGAGAACCTGTATGGTTTCCCCTAACTGTGCTCAAACCGTGCTCCCTAAGAAAAGTTTAACACCCCAAGCTTCCATGGTACGCTCCTCTTTGAAGAATAGAGCAGCGTGTGTTGTACGCAACCTCGAGTTCTAACACACCGTGCCCAATAAAAGTAGATTATATTAATAGTAATACCCACTTTTTCAAATTATATTAATTTTATAATTAAAAATGGACTTCATATTTGTATTCTGAATATCGAAATTATCCTAAGTCAAATTTTTATAATTTTCTGAGAACTTCCAATTTTCTATGAATAGTAAAAAAAAATACTTGATAAAAACATTTTCAATCAAAATAATTTATAGTGATAAATTTTACCATTGAGTGGATATAAAGTATAATTAGAATATATTTTTACCATTTTATCCATTGGTGGTCATAAAAATTAATTTCACTTTGAAATTGGACATAAAAAATTTTCAATCTTTTGATTTATATTGTTTCTTAAAAACAAGGTATTTGTTGTGACAACAGGAATTGATTATAAAATTAATTAATAAAACTTATATGTTTTTAATTTTCTAAAATAGACATCATTTTTGAATTTGGAATATCAAATATAGATTAGGGTGAATTTTTGGTATTTTGCTGAAAAACTTAAATTTTTTATGAATAGTGAAACCACTAAGTGGTAGTTTAAATACTAATTTGTCGTGTAAATGAATCATTACCACTTCTGTGTATTGAATTTTAAAAATCTGACATACATGGTTGTCATTATAAAGTAAAATGTTGTTCAATGAGATTAAAATAATTTTTGGTGAATAGTAAGTTTTAAGTTCTATTAATCGCAATTAAATGTAATTAGTGAAATTTAAGGTAAAAATGATATTATAAACATATGAAAATATTTTGACACTTGTCCTGCACTTATTGGATGACTTAGGGCCGACCAAGACAATACTTGGTCAAATAGGGGACCCCATGGAGCCACTTGGGTAAGAAAATGACATTAATAACTTTTTATTTAAAGTAAAAATAAAATTGTTACAAACATTTGTGGTTTTACTAAAACAATTATTCCATGGGGTTATGTAAGTTAACATTTCGAATATAAATATTCATTGGAAAGCTAAAAATATTTCATACATCATGTTTTTTTTGTATAATTTTTAGACATTAAATAAATTAAATATTTTATGACACCATGATGATGCAGCGATTACGTCATTAATTTAACGATTTAAATAAAATGAAAAGATAATGTGAAATATAAGACATACACTTGTCTAAAACCTACTGGATGAGTATATTTAGAACCATTATCATATTATCCTCTAAATATATCATTGTGGGACCTTTTAAATCCAAAAAGTACTTCATAATAATGTAACATTTCATTACTTTCCAAGAGTACCCCTCCTCTCCTCTTATAAAAGGCCCCCACCTCTACCACCTTATTCACACCTTCAAAGCAATTTGGCTCAGACAAAATCTTCCCAAATACTCTCTCAACTTCCCTCTCTTACTCCTAGAATCCTCACATTGGTCAGAATTCTTCCCAAGGAATCCTTTGGATCAAATCAAAAAGAGTTACCCGGTTTTAAGGCAATGTCTTCTTTTGTGTTCTTTTGTATTATTTTGATTATCCAACCCCCAAAAATATTTTTATTCTTTTATTTTGTAAAAAAACAGTATCTTAAATATACTAGGATGTTGTTATGAGAAGGATTTTATTTACACTTACACACAACTTCATCTAATGGTTAATGAACATACTGTTTCTGAGGGTGGCGAAATACTGCCTCACAAAACGATGATTGTTCAATCTTCTTTTAGCACCTGTCATTGTGGAAATTAAGATGTCACTATATTTATATAAGATATATATTATGATTATTATTTCCTTATTCTTCTGTATTTTTCATTTATGGCATTCCTTTATGATTTCCATTGTTGGTAAACACAATAACTTCATTTTAGGATGTGGGGACTACCGCCCCCTCAAAGTGATTTGAATCATTAATGCCATATGGGGGATGTATAAAGGATGGAGTAAATGATATTATATATGATATTATACTGTAAGTATAATATAAATTTATATCATTATGATTTCATTCCATTAAATATGAAATAGAAATGAAAGTAGTGTTCATGCGTACGTACGGCTTACCGTCTCCATGAACGGTGCATTTAATTTCTTACCACTAAATGTTACGTAATATTTTGATTGAATGTATATACTAGATATATATTATATCTACATCATGAATATAATTCTGGAGATGGATATTCTACCACATAAAGAACATTTAATTATAAGAAGTTTATTGTTGACTCAAGTACCGAATATCGACAAAACGACCGTTATTAACATAAATGACTACATAATTTCCGTAACATTATAATAAGTGATATAAAAGGGATAATGAACTTGAAAAAGGTTCTTAATCAAGTATTGATTAACTCTAGTTTATTATTCAGGAGATTAAAGAACGGTCGATAGAACTCGGACACGAGGTAAGGGAACTTCTTAACCCAATTTTCGTTCTTTGGGTTAATCTCCTACTTTCAAATTATGTCATGATATTATTATGTCCTATCTTTTATTTGTACTTTCTTTATGTGTACATATAGTTAATACACATAATAGATCTATTTTATTTAAAAAATGATCTTTGTAAGGGACTTAATCTCAATATCCTTTCATTGGGTCATATTTTGTTTTATAGAAAACTTTCTTTTATACGGTGTATAAACCCCTTTGACTATTACGTTTATTCAAAAGGAATATTTTTTATACGAAGAATTTTACTAAATGAAAAAAGGGAATGTTTTTTTTGTCGTACGTATGCGAAGACAATGACTTCTCCGCCGCCGTGATCATTATTTGTGTTTCGGCTTCCTCTACAAGTCGTAACTATTTTTAAATGAAAAATAATTACAATGTTCTAATTTTCTTTTATTTTGGTATTGAAATTGGTTTTGAAGGTGTTTTTTTATATCAATGCGTTGTATTGATATATTGTGATTGAAATGTGGAAATGTTATGTTTCTTTTATGCATGTTTTATGTGATACAATTGAGTTATGGATTATGATATGTTTAAAAATGTTCATATGAGGAATGCATTGGACTTAATAAGTGACGGGTGGAGCTCACTATTGCTCCTCGATGCATCGGTAGGTCTCATGAGACATACTAGTGTCTTGGCATGAGACCTTGAAAAAATCTTATTTGTAGTCTTGGCACAAGGCCTTGGCTACGTGGTTATGATAGTCTGGCATTATGCATTTTATCATTATGAAAGTGGTTATTGATATTGCATGTGATTATTCGACTAGTATAATATACATGTGAATAAGTAAATGGTATTATTTAATTTTACTTTTTCCATATTACACTGAAGTTCATGTTTAAAACGCTTTTTTTAGTTATTCATTGCCTTAAATGTTTATGATTATTTATGAAAGCTTCCGCAATATTGTTATCCTTACTGGGCATCTGAGCTCACCCCTTTCAATGTTTTAATATTTTCCAGGATGTGAAAATGTATTTAATGAATGACCTGAAGGGATAGTCAGAAGGGGATATGAGTGTGGACTATGGAGACCAAGTTATTGTAGTTTTTCACTTTATGATGTAATGTAACTTTTATTAATGTATCTAGTGTTTCCAAGACTACTAAACTAATCGGTTTTTCGAGACTTGATATTTTGTGATCATGCCAATGCTACGTAATAATGCACCGACTCGAGGTAACTGGGGTCGGGGCGTTACAGTTGGTATCAAAGGTAGTTTAGTACTAACCTTGGAATCTATATTTAGATAAAATCTGATTAGAGAACATACCCCTAAGATAAACATTGAGGATTAGTATAGAAGAAATTCCGAGATTTTTGGTATTATAGAGATTTTGGGAGTTTTCCGAGCAATACATCCATGTTTGGATACGAGCAGGTAGAGGCGGATCTAGCACAGATGTATCTAGGGGAAAAACCCGAAGACACCTCTTTGAGCTAGACTCAAACGGGAACTGGTGCATGACAACGGGCCTTGCTGCACTCTTGGTTACGACACTCCCAGGGGATATGCTTAGGATAATTCTCGTTTTCTTTACAAACCAATATGAATGGTTATTAGTATATACTTCATCAAAGAAAACATTTTTATGATTATAGATATGTCCATAAATAGTTCAATTTATGTTAAGTGTTTCAGAAGTTTGTAATTATGTATTTTGATTCATAAAATAATCTAGTTTATGCAATTGTTTAGAAATGGCCCCTAGTGGGAGGAATGGAAACCGTATCAATGCACACACTCCAGGCAGGGATTTCCCTCCTACTCAAGATAACTATAGTGGAGCTGGAGATACAACTTGTGCTGATCAAATTATCAGCATACTGGGAAAACTCACTCAGGTTATGAATAGTAAACTTAATCGTATGGATCACCCTGATCCAAAACGTGGAGGATTAATGTTAGACCTCTTAATGAGGCAAAAACTACCAATATTTGATGGGGGTACAAATCCATTAGTATCTGAGCAATGGATAAACTCATTAGTGAAAATATTCCACACCTTGGGGAGTAGCGAAATGGAGAAGGTTGTCATGGTAGTTTAAGGACTCACTAGAGATGCCGATCAATGGTGGTCGCTGATTCAAAACAAAAAGGAAGATGAATAAGTATCAAGTATGGAATGGAGAGAGTTCATAGATATTTTCATAGAAAAATACTTCCCTCGTGACCACCAAGCAGATATGGAAAGGCAATTTCTGAGTCTGAGGCACAAGGAGGATGAGAATGTCGCAAAGTATGAGGCTAACTTTATAAGCTTAGCGAGGCATGCTGCAAATTATATACGTAACCAAAGAAGAAAGATTTATGGTTTCTTTGATGGGTTAAAACCATTTCTCCATCGAGCTTTAGTATCACAAAGTTTCTCAATATACAAAAATACAGTCTCGTGTGCTATGAAGACAAAAAAGGAATTCTCTAAGTCTTATGACAACAAAGTAAAGAAAGATAATAAGAGAACGGTGGAACAAGAGATAGATAAAGGGAAAAAGGTAAAGAAGTATTTTCCATTATGCGATAATTGTGGGAAGAATCCCCTCGGTACTTCCCTAAAAGGAATGGGAGTTTGTTATAAATGTGGAGAAAAAGGTCACCAAACTCGTGATTGTAAGGGAAAGAAAGAGGATATCAATATTGAATGCTACAATTGTAGGGAAATGGGGCATTTTTCAAATGAATTTCCTAATTGTCAAGGAAACTTATCTCAGAAAATGACGAGGGATCATGGACAATCTTATGTTCTTACTACAGTAGAAGTGGAATAATTAATGTATTTGTGCTTTTGGAAACAAGGATTATATTCTGGTTATAAGAATAATGTGATATATATATGGATTGTACTGGAGTACTTGTTGTTTTCATTAAGGTTTTAATATGATGAAGGTAATCATATTTTTAGTATATGACAATATGAGAAACTTTACATTGTTTGGGGAATCTGATGAATTGATTTTGGAATTTAGTCTCCTTTTAGAGAAAATCTGGATAGAGGTATTTTGGAAAACTATAATGGTTGGAATGGATTAAGTTGAACTTTTGATATTATTGTTTATGGTTAAAACATTTAAGAAGATTATTTTTCGAATACTATAATACTATAGTTTTAGGAAAAGGACAACCTGCAGGTTGGGGGATAACTCGTCAGGACAAAGCTGTAGGAATCGAACCCACAACCATAGTGCTACAGGCCTTTATTACCTACCACTAGCCTAAAGGATGTCCCTAGTTATTGAAAAAAGGTTTCTTAATCTAAATGGTATGTGTTAATATTTGGAGCCTTATACAATTATGATAAATAGAATATTTTTGAGTTCTATTACCTTTTGGAGTGAAAGATGGGCTTGTGGTAAAAATTCATTAAAGAATGAAAGTCTACATGACAAGTAAGTGTATTTCCTTACGTTCTTAGTAAATCTACTAAATAAATTCCTAAACTTTATGAAAGGTAACTTAAAACAAAAATGTTGTCGGTTAACTTTTCCAATTGGGGAATCAATGACTTTTTAACCAATCACAAGTTTGTGATTTTCTTTAGTTAACTTTCTTCTAATCCAGTTTTATACAACTCTCTATTATACCTTGATGGTTTGTTTTTACTCCATATCTATATTTTCATATAATCCTAGTATGGTCTATCTCGGGTGACCTTTGTACTTCTCTATCTTTCTTTTAAAAATATATTTTTTATTAACCATATTCCCGATGTGGGTTTTCCGCCAAGGTATTTTCTATTTTCAACCTTTTATTTTCAATGAAAAATTTTAAATTGTGAGGATGCAATTTATTGAAGGAGGGGAGAATGTAACACCCCAAGCTTCCATG
This sequence comes from Viscum album, assembly GCA_963277665.1. NCBI lineage: Eukaryota > Viridiplantae > Streptophyta > Magnoliopsida > Santalales > Viscaceae > Viscum > Viscum album. The sequence continues at coordinate 698,528,057 of OY728158.1, forward strand.
GTACGCTCCTCTTTGAATTATAGAGCAGCGTGTGTTGTACGCAACCTCGAGTTCTAACACACCGCGACCAATAAGTGTAGCAGTTATGAATAGTAATACCCACCTTTTGAAATTATAGTAATTTCATAATTCAAAATTGACTTCATTTTTGTATTCGGAATATCGAAATTATCATTAGTTAAATTTTTTTAATTTCCTGAGAACTTCCAATTTTCTATGAATAGTAAAAAAATACTTAAAAACAAATTTTTTAATCCAAATAATTTATAGTGATAAATTATACCATTGAGTGGTTTTAAAGTATAATTAGAATATATTTTTACCATTTTATCCAATGACGGTCATTAAAATTAATTTCACTTTGAAATAGGATATAAACAATTGTCAATCTTTTGATTTATATTGTTTCTTAAAAACACGCTATTTGTTGTGACAATGGGAATTAATTATAAAATTAATTAATGAAACTTATATGTTTTTAATTTTGTAAAACAAAAATCATTTTTGAATTCGGAATATCAAAAATAGCTTAGGGTGAATTTTTGGTATTTTTCTGAAAAACATCAATTTTTGATGAATAGTGAAACCACTAAGTGGAAGTTTAAAAACTAATTTTTCATGTAAATGAAACATTACCACTTCTGTGTATTGAATTTCAAAAATCAGACATACATGGTTGTCATTAAGAAGTAAAATGTGATTCAATGGGATTAAAATAATATTTGGTGAATAGTAACTTTTAAGTTCTATTAATCGCAATTTAAGGTAATTAGTGAAATTTAATGTAAAAATGATATTATAAAAATATGAAAATATCTTTAAACTTGTCCTAGCCTTATTGGATGACTCATGGATGACCAATAAAATCAATGGGTCAACTTGGGGACCCCATGGATCCACTTGGGTAAGAAAATGACATTAATAACTTTTTATTTAAAGTAAAAATAAAATTGTTACAAACATGTTTGGTTTTAATAAAACAATTATTACATGGGGTTATTTAAGTTAAAAATTAGACTATAAATATTCATTGGAAACCTAATACGACTTCCTACATCATTATATTTTTTTTATAATTTTTAGACATTAAATAAATTAAATTTTTTAGGACACCATGATGATTCAGTGATTACCTCATTAATTTAACGGTTTAAATAAAATGAAAAGATAATGTAAAATCTAAGACTTAAACTTGTCTAAAACCAATTGGAGTGGAATATTTCGAACCCTTATCACCTTATCCTAGAAATATATTATGTTGGGACCTTTGAAATTCGAAAATTACTTCATAATAATTTAACATTTCATTACTTTCCAAGAGTGCCCCTCCTCTCCTCTTATAAAAGGCCCCCACCTCTACCACATTATTTACACCTTCAAAGCCATTTTGATCGGACATCCTCTTCCAAAATACTCTATCAACTTCCCTCTATTACTCCAAGAAGCCTCACTTTGGGCATAATTTTCCCAAGGAAGCCTTTGGCTTAAATCAAAACGAGTTACCCGATTTTAAGGTAATGTCTTCTCTTATATTCTTTTGTTTTACTTTGCTTCTCCAACACCCTAAAATCTTTTTATTCCTTTATTTTGTAACAACACCAGTATCTCCAATATACTAGTATTTTTTTATGAGAATTATTTGATTTACATTTACACACACCTTCGTCTAATGGTTAATGAACATATTGTTTCTGTGGGTGGCGAAATACTACTTCACGAAACGATGATTGTTCAATCTTAATTTAACACATCTCATGGTGGCCATTAAGATGTCACTATATTTATATATGATATATATTATGATTATGTTTTCCTTATGCTTCTATATTTATCATTTATGGAATACCTTTATGATTTCCATTATGGGTAAACACGATAATTTCATTTTAGGATATGCTGACTACCGCCCCCTCAAAGTGATTTGAATCGTTAATGCCATATATGTGATGTATAAAGGATGGGGTAAATGATATTATATATTATATTATACTGGAATTATAATATACCTTTATATCATTATGATTTCATTCCATTAAATATGAAATAAAAATGAAAGTAGCGTTCATGCGTACGTACGTCTTACCGTCTCCCTGAACGGTGCATTTTATTTCTTAGCTCTAAATATTACGTAATATTATGAATGAATGTATATACTGGATATATATGATATATATGACATCTACATCATGAATATAATTCTTGAGATAATGGATATTCTACCACATAAACAACTTGTAATTATAAGAAGTTCATTTTTGACTCAAGTACCAAAGATCGACAAAACGACCGTTATTAACTTAAATGACTACATAATTTTTGTAACATTGTAATAAGTGATATAAAAGAGATAATGAAATTGAAAAAGTTTGTTAAGAAAGTATATATTAACTCTATTTTATTATTCAGGAGATTAATGAATGGTCGAGTGAAGTTGGACACGAGGTACGGGAACTTCTTAACCCAATTTCCGTTCTTTGGGTTAATCTTCTACTTTCAAATTATGTCATGATATTATTATATCCTATCTTGTATTTGTACTTTATTTATATGTACTTATATTGAATAAACATAATAAATCAATTTTATTTAAAAAATGATCTTTGTTAGGGACTTTTTCTCAATCTCCTTTCATTCGGGCATATTTTGTTTTATACACAACTTTCTTTTATACGGTGTATAAACACCTTTGACTTTTATGTTTATTCAAAAAGAATCTTTCTTATATGAAACATTTTACTAAACGAAAAAATGGAATGTTTTTTGTCATACGTATGAGGTGAAAACAACTTCTCCTCCGTTGTGACCATTATTTGAGTTTCCGATTCCTCTACAAGCTGAAACATTTTTTAAATGAAAAATAATTACAAAGATTTATTTTTTTTATTTTGGTATTGAAAATGGTTTTGAAAGTGTTTTTTTATATCAATGTGTTGTATTGATATCTTTTGATTGAAATGTGGAAATGTTATGTTTCCTTTATGCATGTCTTATGTGATACAATTATGTTATGGATTATGATATGTTAAAACATGTTCATATGAGGAATGCATTGAACTTAATAAGTGACGTGTGGAGCCCGCTATAGCTCCTCGATGCATCGATAGGTCTCATGAGACAAACTAGTGTCTTGGCACGAGGCCTTGACAAAATCTTATTTGTAGTCTTGGAATGAGGCCTTGGCTACGTGGTTATGATAGTCTATCATTATGTATTCCATCATTATGAATGTGGTTATTGATATTGCATGTAATTATTCGACTAGTAGAATCACTACATGAAAACGGATGTTTAGCGGCGGTTTTTTCACGGCGGTTTTTAAAATTGCCGCTAAACGCGTTTCGGGCCGCCATTTTCGCTGCAGTTTTTAAACCGCCGCGAAATGCCAAAAAAAAAATTTATTTTTTTTATTTTTATTTTATTTTTTTTAATTTTATTCAAGGATTAGCGGTGGTTTTTTAAAAACCGCCGTGAAATAGCGACGGTTTCGGTAAAACCGCCGTGAAATGAAATGAAAAAAATAAAAAAACACGAGAAACCCCGAAATCACAAAAACTACCATAACTTTTGATCCAGGCATCCGTTGAAGCGCCACGACCAGTAAAATCAAAGCTCATGAAGAGATCTAGAGGTACATATAATCAAAACAGCGAGACAGTCTAAGGTGCGGAAGATATTAGAGTTATAAGAAAGTTGAAAAAGGTTTTCCAACTTCAAACGGCCATAACTTTCGCTCCGGGTGTCCGTTTGGGCTCTACCACATATCAAATCGAAGCCAGCGAAAAGAGAAACGCACCAATTCAACACAAGTAAGCTTCTGTCGTGTTTTTCAACACCAAAAACCCCTCCGAAGGCCTCCAAAACCCTATTTCTGTCACTGGTGTCCCGTCGAACTTGTCTTCAAACGAACCTAACTTTCGATCCGCGTGTCAGTTCGGCCTTCTCCACCTTCCAGATCGTAGCTCGTTCTATGAGCTTCGGTTTGACAAGTCATGGCGCCCACATGCACTACTAGATCATATGTTATGGCCTTTTTAGTGGGTATCAGGTTTGATATGTTTTTCAATGCCTCGTTTCTAGCACCCGTTCCCTGTCACCTTTTTTTAAATGGTCGTAACATCTTATCCGCCTATCTATTCAGACCCTTTCACCTTTCAGGTCGAAGATCGTTTCAGGATCTTTGATTTGACAGGTCGCAGATCTAAAACGGACTCTCAGATCATAAGTTATCTTCGTTAATGCGAGTCCAATGTTTTTGTCTCTTTATTACCGTTTTGACGGGTTTTAATGGTTGCTCCATTTATTATTGTTTATTTGGGTTCCCATGACTTGTTATCTTTATCAATGGTTTTTTGTGGGTTATTATGATGATTATGTTGAATTATTAAGGAGTTTCCAGAGTTGTCACGAGTTTTCATGCGTTCTCATTCTTTCTAATGCCTCATTCTTCATATGCTTCTCCATCCTTTTTCATGCGTTTTCATGATTTTTAATCTCTTATCACGTCTTTTCATACCTTTTAATGTGATTCCTTTATTATTTATTATTTATTATTTATAATATACTTTAATTTATTTATAATCTATTATTTGTAACTAGCTATTTATTATTTATTATTTATTATTCATTATTTATTATTTATTATTTATATTTATTTATTATTTATTATTTATATTTACTTATTATTTATTATTTATTATTTATTATTTATTATTTATTATTTATTATTAATATTTATTATTTATATTTATTATTTATATTTATTATTTATATTTATTATTTATTTATTTATTATTTATTATTTATTATTTATATTTATTTATTATTTATATTTATTTTTTATTTATTATTTATATTTATTTTTTATTTATTATTTATTATTTTTTATTTATTATTTATTATTTATTTATTAATTATATTAAATTATTAATTATTAATTATTCATTATTATTTATTATTTATTATTACTAATAATAAAATACTATTAATAGTAATAATATTTGTTACTGGGTATTTATTATTTATTATTTATAATTTAATATTTAATATTTATAATTTATAATTTATTATTTATTATTTATTATTTATTATTAATATTTATTATTTATTATTTATTTATTATTTATTATTTATTTACTAATTATTAATTGTTAATTATTATTTATATTTATTTATTATTTATTATTTATATATATTTATTATTTACTATTTATATTTATTTATTATTTATATTTATTTGTTATTTATATTTATTTATTATTTATATTTATTTATTATTTATATTTATTTATTATTTATTATTTATATTTATTTATTATTGATTATTTATATTTATATTTATTATTTATATTTATTATTTATATTTATTATTGATATTTATTATTTAGTATTTATTATTTAGTATTTATTATTTGTTATTTATTATTTATTATTTATTATTTATTATTTATTTATTATTTATTATTTATATTTACTTATTATTTATTATTTATATTTGTTTATTATTTATTATTTATATTTATTTATAATTTATAATTTATAATTTATAATTTATATTTATTTATCATTTATATTTATTTATTATTTATTATTTATTATTTATTATTTATTATTTATTATTTATTATGTATTATTAATATTTATTTTTACATTTATTATTTATTATATATTATATATTATATATTTATTATTTATTATTTATATTTATTTATTATTTATATTTACTTATTATTTATTATTTATATTTATTATTTATATTTATTATTTATTATTTATATATATTTATTATTTATTATTTATATTTATTTATTATTTATATTTATTTATATTTATTATTTATATTTATTTATTATTTATATTTATTTATTATTTATTATTTATATCTTTTTATTATTTATTATTTATTATTTATATTTATTATTTATATTTATTATTTAGTATTTATTATTTATTATTTAGTATTTATTATTTATTATTTATTATTTAATATTTATTATATATTATATATTATATATTATTTATTTATTATTTATTATTTATATTTAATTATTATTTATTATTTATATTTATTTATTATTTAATAATTAAATTTATTTATTATTTATTATTTATTTATTATTTATTATTTATTATTTATTATTTATTATTTATATTTATTTATTATTTATAATTTATATTTATAATTATTTATGATTTATGATTTATTATTTATTATCTATTATTTATATATATTTATTATTTATTATTTATTGTTTATTATTTATTATTTATTATTTATTATTTATATTTATTTATTTATTATGTATTATTTATTATTTATTATTTAATATTTATTATTCATTATTTATTATTTATTATTTGTTATTTATTATTTATTATTTATTATTTAGATCTGTTATTTATTTATTAATTATTAATTATTAATTATTAATTAATAATTATTATTTATTATTTATTATTTATTATTTATTATTTAGTATTTATTATTTATTATTTATTATTTATTATTTATATTTATTTATTATTTATATTTATTTATTATTTATATTTATTTATTATTTATTATTTATTATTTATTATTTATATTTATTTATTATTTATATTTATATTTATTTATTATTTATATTTATTTAATATTTATTATTTATTATTTATTATTTATTATTTATTATTTATTATTTAATATTTAATATTTATTATTTATTATTTATTATTTATTATTTATATCTATTATTTATTATTTATTATTTATTATTTATTATTTATATTTATATTTATTTATTATTTATTATTTATATTTATTTATTATTTATTATTTATATTTATTTATTATTTATTATTTATTATTTATTATTTATTTATTATTTATTATTTATTATTTATTATTTATTTATTATTTATATTTAATTATTATTTGTTATTTATATTTATTTATTATTTATTATTTATTATTCCTTATTCCTTGTTTATTATTTATTATTTATTATTTATTATTATTGAGTTTATATCTATTATTTATGTAATCTTTATTTTTTCAATTAATATATATAAGTATATTAAATTCTGTTTATTAACCACATGACAAGTTTGTTGGGGTGGTAAAGTCTTTGGAAAATATGCAAGTGGTTAGGGGTTCAAATCTCACCAAACGCAGAATTTCGTTATATTGCATGTGCATGTGTATGTGCATGTGCATGTGATAAAATAAAATAAATAAATAAAATAAAATAATAAAATAAATAAATAAATAAATAAAATAAATACGAAATAAAATAAATAAATAAAATAAATAAGAAATAAAATAAATAAATAAAATAAATAAATACAAAAAATAAATAAAATAAATAAATAAATAAAATAAATAAATAAATAGATAAAATAAATAAATAAATAAATATGAAAAATAAATAAATAAAATAACTAAATAAAATAAATACGAAATAAATAAATAAATACGAAAAATAAATAAATAAATAAATAAATTACTTAATTAATTAAATAATATATAAATAAATATATAAAATTAAAAATAAAAAAAATCTAGAAAAATAAAAAAAAATAACAAAAATAACAAAAATAACAAAAATAACAAAAATAACAAAAATAAAAAAAATAAAAAAACCAAAGCCAAAAAACCATCGCGAAACGTTCTACGACGGTTTTGAAAACCACCACGAATAGTTTCCCGATGCACGATTTCGCGGCGGTTTTTCAAAACGGCCGCCAATCGATTTAGCGGCGGTTTAAACCGCCGCTAAATACCTTTTTGCCGTTGTGAATATCCATGTGAATAAGTAAATTGCATTATTGCATTTTACTTTTTCCATATTATCCTGATTTTCATGTTTAAAAGGCTTTGGTTTAGTTATACATTGCCTTAAATGTTTATGTTTATTTATGAAATCTTCTGCAATATTATTATCCATACTGAGCATCTGAGCTCACCCCTTTAAATGTTCTAATATTTTCCAGGATGTGAAGAAGTATTTTATGAATGACCTGCAGGGATAGTCAGAAGGGGATATGAGTGTGGACTATGGAGACCATGTTATTGTAGTTTTTCACTTTATAATTTAATGTAACTTTTATGAATGTATCTAGTGTTTCCAAGGCTACTAAACAAAACAATCTTTCGAGACTTGATCTTTTGTGATCATTCCAATGTTACGTAATAATGCACCGACTCTGGGTAACTGGGGTCAGGGCGTTACAAAAAGCCTCCAAACATATTCAAAACAATTCCAACCTCTCCCAACATTTTCTCAACTCATCTGATGCACTTTAAACACCTAAAAAAGCATAAACATAGCATACATACCTCAAACCGGGGGTGCTACATCATATCAAAGATAATATACATGATTCATGGCCTTAATAATGTATGTTCTTAAGACATGAATCGTAAGGAAATTAAGAGGGTAACAAATGAATGAATATTATATGATATTTATATATAATTTTTTATAGACACATAAAGATATAAAACGATTCACAGAGAATTTAAGGAATCATTTCTGAGGCCATTTTAGTAGTATGGTTTCACTCCCAAATCTATCATGGTTGTCAAGATTCACTCCCAATACCATATTAGTGGAAAATTACCTCTACTGTATAGTGTTTACCCCTCATTCCAACCATGTATTCCCGAACATGGTTTACATACAATTCTTTCCCAATAATACTGAACCGGGTTCACTTCCCTTTCCAGCCCAATCAAACTGAACCAAGTTCACTCATCATTCTTTCCCTATCATACTAGATAGATTTCACTCATCATTACATACCGTTGTACATAACCAATTTCACTTCTTGTTATATTTCTTTTATAATCAGGAAATATAAAACTTTTTTCTAATGTATTGGAGGGAGATTTAGTCCCACCCATCACATAATGAAATCATGCATTCATGTTCCAATAGAAAAAAAATATTTACCATATCATGACCAACAAAAAAATATGGGTTTCATAAACATCATATCATTAAACATGAAATGAAATGGGTATCGTAAAAATTTCATCATATCATTACCCTTGTAAATGAGATAGATCTCATTATCATTTCATTACATCATAACCCGTGAAAAGAAGAAGGTATCAAAAGTAAATAACCTATAGAAGATAAACGAGTGTCATAACCCCCAATATATATAAACCAAATAACAAAATAAATAATATGAATGATATTCTTTGAAATTATCCATAGTAAATCATAATCAATATCAATATATGTCATCTATTATGGAAATTTTTTTCCAAAATCACAAGGAACATTTCAAAAGAAAAATAATATCTTATTAGAGATTTCTTTTTAAAAGGTGAATCATTTTCAAAATATCTTTTATTGAAAACATATTAGAAAAAAATATAATGAAATCTTTGAAAAAAAATCTAAAATATTTCTTTTGGAATGTATTCTTTCGTCTATGAAAACATCTATTTAAAACATTAAACCATTTGAAAACCAGTTTCATTCAAAATAACTATGAATATGTATAAAATATGCTTGAAAACATTTTTCCTGGAATCATTATACAAGAATCCTGATAAGATTTAAAACACTTTATTAACATAAATTTTTTTTAAAGCATTTATAGAAAACATGACTTTGAATAAACATATATTTTAGACCAAAGAGATGGATGAAGTCATATTTTCTAAAAAATGGATTCTTAATTTTTTTAAGAACCAATGAGTAGAAAAGTGGTACCAATAAATCAATATATCATGAAGGACAAGAAAATTAATGAGTGTTATTTAGTTATGGATCATATTATTTCATTAGATAAAGTATAATAATATCCAATATTGATAAATGGTGAGATTGTTGCCATAAATTTTTACCACATTGGTAACGTAGAGTCGTAATACAATGGAATGCATAAAAGTACAAGAAAAAATATATCATGAATAGTAAAATATTCAATATATAGTATTTCAAAAGTATTATGTAACTCTAATATAAAATACATAGGTGTATAACATGGAATGTGTGTCGATAAATGTAAATTGAGACAAAAATACTTTACCAATTTTGTATCTTTTGAAACATATACCCATAAAATAATGGTCATAAAAGGGATATGTATATACCTATAAATTTAATTATGAGAATAATATAATACATTCATTAGAATGATAAAAACCACACAACAATGATAACTGGGGATCAAATCAAAAGTATCATAGAAATAATACTATGACGTGAAAACCATTACTACTTGAGTGAATTTAGAATCATGACCTCAATTAAAGAATAACATAAATTAATGATTTTAAAAAAAATTAATTAATAGAAATTAATGATTTTAAAAGCCATATGATAGTATATATGCCACAAAATTGAATAGGTAAGTGAATATGGGATTTGTATCCTGAAAATAAAAGTGAGATGAAATTCCTCTAACATATGCCTCGTATTTCGACATACACGATCAAACATATTCTTCTTTTGGTACCTTATCTTGGGTTGCACAAAATGGATTCCTTGGCTTGATTTATTCAAGAAAAAAATTATTTTAATATTATTAGAGGGATATTGGGAGATTATTTTAGTATATATTTTTCAAAACAAAGGGCTTATATGGTGTGAGAAGTGGGATGGGTGAGTTTCATTTTGTAGTCGAGGAGTGGGGATATTCTTGTAAATTTTATAAAATGAAATTTTACCCAAGTTTTTTCCTTGTAATTTGGTTCCAATGATGGCCTCAATTTGAGCCAAGGGATAATAGGGTAAAACTTTGGTATGGAAATGGATTTTGTACACGTTTTTGGGTCATTTTGGGCTTTATGTTTAAGTCTTAGTCCATTGATAATGTTTTTATCTCTTATTTATTATAATTAATTTTAATATAATTCACTAATACTGGAAGTGACAAACTAATTTGACCTAATTATAAATTATAAATTATTTTTATTCCAAATATGGATTCCATTTATAAAAATTACAATCACATAAGTTGTATAAATAAATTTAGAATTAATCTTGCAGATAGGATGACAAATCAGGTTTTTAAAATAAAAATGTTCAAAATATTTCAATGTATTTATATATAAATGTAATTTGAATTTTTTATAATGAAATAAATTGGTTTTATGATATAAAATTGTTCTATCTATTCATAAAAGCCACAAAAAAATTATTTATCTTTATAAATAAATCAGAAAAAATGCAGTTTTGAGCTAAATGTTTTTAATATTCACTATTAATCAAAATATTACCATTCTTAGAAAAATACAAATAAATCACTAGAATTAAATTTGTTTACTTATATTTCAAAATATAATTTTATTTTCCCAAATAAAAATGATCAAATTAGAAAAAAATTATATTTAAAATGGATTCTCCATTAAAAGGTGGTAAAATTACCTTTTAAAAAAATATATCATTTTTTAACTAAAAATAGATTTATTCTCATATTATCTCTATAAAATCTATTTTATTGGTATAAAAAATATTAGAGGAATATACAATATTAATATTTACTGAAAAAATTAATTAAAAGTTCTCAGTTTAATTTATTGACATAAAATTGTGTTTGTACTAAAAATAGTTTTCATAGAAAAGTAACATCTCTATTTTAAAAACTTTCATACATTAACTTCATCTAATTGATTTATAAAGGATTAATTTTATATTTTTTCTTAAATAATATTTTCAAATTTAAGTTAATATTATTCATAACATCCATTACAATAGTTATGTTGTAGTAATTACATATTTTTCATAATAATATTAATTGTATATTATTGTTCATTAAAACATTCCCTTTTGTGTAACAAAAGGAATCGAACAGACCTTGTATTGTGTGTAATACAATAAAAACATAGTCTTTCATATTCAAAAATATAATCAAATTGTTTTTTATAGTGAATCATTAACTTGCTATTTCATATAATGCAATACAAACTTATTTAATTAATATAAAGTTGTACAAACATTTTTTCTCAAATAAAAAATATCAAAAATATTAAATTAAATTGAAAAATAAATATTTCAAAAAATAATAGGGGGAAACATTCTACCCCCTTCATATTTACTTCTTCCTGAAAATTTATCTACATTATTAATGTTTTAATAATTGAAATTTCTTTTCATAGAAACCTAAATTGTGAAAATTAATAGTTAATATTAATTTAACAATGTAATTTTGGAAGCATAAAGGCTAATAAAAGTAACTGATAACAAGGTTTCCACATAAGAGTACACATTTCTCATATGAAAATATTGAAATGGAATAAAAAATCTAACTATCTTGTTTTGATGGAGAGTAATATAGAACATGGTTAGAAGAAATTTAGTAATCACAATGACATAACCCAAAAGGGCTTGAAAAAGAACATTGATATCACTAAAAATCATGATAAGATAAAAAATTATATCAAGAATATTATTCCTAAATTAAGAGAATTTCAATTAGAATATATACTTACATGATTTCTAAACAACCATATCCTACATTATGCCTTGATAAATTTCCACTTTATAACTTATTCAATGAAATAACTGTGAATTTTTCATTCTTAAAGCCTTAACAGATCCTCAAATCCATATATATGATGGTAGTTAGTTACATAATTCTTTAGTTATCACAAAAAATTTTATCACATGATATTTAATGTGCATAAAACCTCAAATAGAGAGATAATGAAATATTCTCTAAACAAATCTGAATTTTAACATTAAACATTCCATAAATGGTTAACCTTACATACCTTATGAAATGTGGAAGTACAAAACATTCTAAATAAGGTCACAAAAATTCTCAAAAATAGATTAAATTGGATCCCTCTTATATCATAAAAAATATTTCATTTGTCATATACCAATCATGTGAATAACTTCCTCAGGAATTCTCTTGAAATAGGGTAACAACCGGAATTACAACAAATCCATATTGAAACCATGAATGTTTCCTTATTAAATAATTTATTGTAAATATTCCCTAAATTAGAAAATTTTGTAAACATCATTAATGATAGCATAAATCATGTATCGACAAACCATTAATTAGTTATAAGGTAATCTGTACCATCCAATTTACTTATTCATATCCAACGTATATTTATTCAGACATCATTATAAAAACATAAGGAATTTGTTAAGGTTTAACTTCAAATTAATCATTTATTTCCCTTGAGAATAACCTTTTCAAAAAAAAATTTCATTTCCATTGGAACTATTAAACAAATTTTAATAAATCCTTAGAGAAAAACATAAACATAAATTCATTATATATATTTCAATATTCATATAAAATGATTGTTGAATCCAAATAATTAAAAAGAATTTAATATTCAACTTTTTTAATAATCCATTTAAAAGGATACCCTATACTATTACTTAACACCTCTTTCCATTCATATTTCACTAGTATTGTCATCATCATTTGCAATATAAACCTTACTTGTACCACCTTGTGGATTATCGTCTTGATATTTAGATGTGAGAAATTGATTTCCTTAATGAAAAATCATTGCACACTAAAAGCATTAGACAATAGATCATGTATTAGTGATGCTAATATTACCATATATTATGTTAGCCAAACCCTTTATTTTTACTGTTCAGTTACATGAATTTGGTTTTTATTTTCAATAGTCAAAACATCTCATATTTCATTAATACATTGCCTTGGTACTTCTTTTAACATTTTTGACATAACAAAGAATAAATCATATTTCTTATATGGTATCTGTTATATGAATTCATAGTGAACTCTTTCATTCTCTGATTTAATGAGCCTGAGATATGGTTATTGTGTAAATTGGGAATCATGTTCCCTGAATACTAGTTAGGCATGATCTGAACATCTTTTACTCTATTTATCATCCAATTTTATTGCTTGTCAAAAAAATTTCCATCACATTCATTGTTAATCCACATTGCTCTGGTTCTCACCATTGACTAAAACTAGAGATCATAGTGTGATAATCACTTATCACAACAAAAAACAACATAATCATGAAAAAATAACTTACATAATTTGTAAATTATGACTCTTTCCTATGAGACCTTTTTCTTATCCTTAGATAAATCACTAAACATATCCTTTGAATAACCCCTATGTGTCTCAATAATTTTTTCACATACTAGTTTCCAAGGATGGATATATCTTTCTATTTATACCAACTATAGTGAACCAAGCCTTAAATACATGGATATTAAATAATTTTAGATTAATATTCATCACATTAAAAAAATAAATGCCCGAGGGTTGAAATAATTTAGTGTATTTGTAAACATGGAAAAAACATTTATCGTGGCGAAATATATTCAATATTTCCATAAAAGATCTTCCCCTTTCTTACTAAACAAAAAAATCTTTAATCATAATTAGGGGAAAGGAAACATAAGAAATGGGTAAGGTCAGATGGTCAGTAAGGTTAAACATGAGATACAAAGTGTGATATAGTTACAAGTATTTAAGATAAAGAGAGTATTATTTTAATATCATTCCTTATATATCCAAGATAATATACACGAATCATTGAAAAAATATTTTGAGTTCAAAAGAGATTAATTATAAGAGAATCATGAACATAAATCAAGAAATAATTAAATAGGAATATGACATAGAATTTTTGGTAGGCACAAAAGAATATAGAATTATTTTTATAGTATCCATTACATCATTTCCGAGGCCATATTAGTGGTATGGGTTGAATCCATATACTATATTGGTTGTCAAGGTTCACTCCCAATACAATCTTAGAGGACAGTGTCATTTACTGAACTGGGTTCACAACCTGTCTAAGCCCTACATTACATGACTTGTTTCAAATCCCATTCGATACATATATTACATAACTGGGTATACACCCTGTTGTTTCCATGCCATACTAAACCCATTTCACTCCTCATTAGAGCCTTGTCATATTGACCCACGTTCACTCCTTGTTTAATCCCAATCATACTAAACCCAATTCACTCCACATTTGATCCATTTATACTCTTGAAATACAAATATATACCCAAATAATTGGAGGTAGATAGAGGTCCTACCCTTTACATAAGAAAATCATACATGCATGTACCAGAATATAACAAATTATTTATCACACCATGTCCCATAAAAACAGATGGGTTTCATAGATATCATATTATCACCTATGAAATTAAATGGGTATCATATACATTTCATTATATCATTACTTATGAAACATAAATAGGTACCATAATAATTTCATTATATTATAATTCATGAAAATAAACTCGTATCGAAATATAATAACTCATGGAAGCGAAATGAGTGTCAAACATCACCCAATAAAAACATAAACCATTTATGAATTAATATGAGTACTATTCTTGGATAATATCCCCAATAAATAATAATCAATAAAAAATTATGTCATCTTAGATGGAGAAATATTTTGACAAAATAGTTGGATCATTTTTAAAGGAAAATAATATTTCTTTAGAGATCCTTTTTTTAAAAAATTAAACTTTTTCAAAATAATTTTTTTTGAAAACCAATTTAGAAAACAATAATTGAATTATAAAAAAAACATTAAAATTTTATTCAAGAAAATATCATTTTTTCTTTTATTTTTTTAGACATTAAACCTTTTGAAAACCATTTTATTTGAAAATAACATTGAAAGAATATAAATGAATCTTTAAGACATTTTGATATTTTTTCCATTGAAAAAATATGAAAAAATATTGAAAAAATTAAAATAGTTTTTAAATAAAAAATAATTTTGTAAAAACATTTTAGAAAACATAATTTTGAAAGAACAGATATTTTTTGACCGAAAATAGAGAAGATATATTATCTTAAAAACACTTTATTGGTTAATATAATTAACAAAGAGTGGAAACTTTTTACCCAGACATGATGATTTAATTAATATCTATACGTGAATAAAATTCATGTGGTATATTGATATATGGATAATAATATTTTATAAATAGATTCATAATCTTAAATAATCCCAATAAACAATGAGATTTTTAAATAAACCACTGCCACTTTAGTAACATTTAAGCACAATGAAATGGAAGTAATTACATTATATGAAACCTAAAATAGCATGTATAGTATTAGAATCATGATATAAATTTTCAATGTCATTATATACATCTCATATAAAAATATAGGTGCATAATGTGGTATTTATTTTAAAGAAGGAAAATTGAGACCAAATTACATTTCTGATCTGGTAACTTTTGAACCATAAACCCCAAGAAATAATGATCATAAAAGGTATATGTAAATAACAAAAAATTTAAGTTTAAAAATCATATAATACATTAATGGAAATTATATACACCACAGAAAAATATTTTATGAATAAATAATATGTCTCATAGAAATGAATGTGAGATGAGAAAATACTTAATACATGTGTAACTTTATAATAATGATCCCCATAATAGAATAACAAGAATTATACCGTTGAATTTCATTAACAAAATGAATGTAATGATATAACATGTCATAGATAATTATATAATCCAAAAAATATAATTGAGTGGAGAATATGTAATGTGTCTCATGGATGTAAAAGTGATATGAGATTCCCTTACCTTATGTCTTGAATTTCATTATAAATGTTCAAACCTCTACTTATTTGTAGAAATTTTCTTTGTCTACACCGAAGGGATTACTTTGTTCAGTTTATTCAAAAAAATGAGGATTCTAGGATTAGTGGAGATATTTTGGGAGCTTATTTGAGTAAATTTTTGGAGAGATGAATGGCTTGATAGGTGTTAATTAGTGGGAGGGCGAGTTTCTTTTTATAGTGTATTAGTGTCACTATTGTAAATTTTCTAATAGAGAATTTCACCCACGTTTTTTCCATTTTATGAGGCTCTAATAATGGTTAATATTAGATCCCATGGATGATAGTGTATAATTATGAACAACCTATATCTTTTGTACAAGTTTCTAGGTCACGTTAGGCTTTATTTTTAAGGTTTAGTCCTTTTTTGACTAACTTTGCTCTTAATTATTGTAATTAATTTTAATCACCTTCATTAATATTTTGGGCCAAAAAATTAATTAAAATAATAATAATTATAAATAATTCTGATTCTAAATATGGAATCCATTTTTTCATATTCAAATCGAAGAGGTGGAGGAAATTAATTTTAAATTAATCTTGCATACAGGATGAAAATTGGGGTTTTAATGTAAAAATGTTAAAAAAATATTATATGTTTTTATATCTAAATTTTACTCTAAATACATTAAAATAAACTAAATAAGTTTGGATGATATAAAATTTAACTAATTATACATAAAAACCAATTTAAATAATTATTAAACATTATAAATAAATTGGAAGAAAATGTAGTTGTGAACAAAAAATTAGTATTACTCACTACTCATCAAAATAAGAAAGTTCTCAGTAAAATAAAAAAAGCACCCAAATTAAATTTTCATAATTATATTTGAAAATTGAAATTTCTTTTTTCACATAAAAAATATAAAATATAAAATTGTAATATTTAAATTGGGTTCCCCATTAATCGGTGGAAAATTACCTTTTTAAAAAATATATATTTTTATTCAGAAAAATGGATTTATTTTCATCTTATATCTATAAACTAAATTAGATGGTTTTAAAAAAATTATTGAATATATAATATATAAATTTTATTTAATAAATTAATCAAATGTGGTTTTTTAAATTTGTTGTTATAAAATATTTTCTGTACATTGAAAAATAGTTTTCATTGAAAAGTAACTTCTTAATTTTTAAATTATTCATACATTCACTTTTACTAAGAGATAACTATTGATTAATAATATATATATGTGTGAATAATATTTTCACAATTTAGTTAATCTTATTCAGAACTTTCAGTTGAATAGCTATGTGGAAGCTATAAAATTTTTCAATAACAGTATTAACAGTATTTTGTAGTTCGGTTAAACAAGTCCTTGTGTGTAACAAAGGTTATCAAAGCGAGTTGGTATTGTGAAAAATACCTGAAAAACATATTATTCTGTGTACCGTAAACTAATCTAATTGCATCATGTAGTGCATTATTAACATGGTCTTTCATATAATGCAATCCAACCATATTTATATTTTATAAAAATATATATATTATGTTACATGAAATGAAAAATTTAAAAAATATTAAATTAATAAAAATAATAATAAAAATATCTAGGTGTCAGAATTATCCTCTACAAATTATTATTGTGTTTTTTGATCAGCTACAAGGATCCTAGTATTAATAAGTTTTTATTCATTGGAAATTATATTATCATGTAAAGGTGAGGATGTATTATGTTGAAAATGATTCATTCCTTACAAGGTGTGGTAACTATGATTTCTTAGTAATGCCTTTTTGACTTACTAATTCTCCAAGAAACTTCAGGGATATAACGAATATATTTTTTAGGTATTACCATAAAAAAATTGGTAGTATATGTTGATGATATTCTTATCGACTCCAAAAATAAGGAGGAACATGAGGAGTATTTGAATGTTTTAATGAAGACCTTGTAATATAAAAATTTATATGTGAAGTACTCTAAATGAGAGTTTTGGTTATAAAAATTAACATTCTTGGTTCATGTTATCTCTTCTAAATTAATATCTTTGTATCCTTCAAAGAAAGTGTAAATTAAAGTATGTACCAGAACAAAATCTATGATGGAGATCTATAGGTTCCTTGGATTACCTGGGAACTATCATCAATTTTTGAGAGACATTTCATGTTTTTAAAACTTACTAACCAAACTAACTTGAAAGATAGTGATGCTTGCTTATAAAAACAAAAATCAGGAGGTATTTAAATAGGAAAAAAAGAGGATAATAATTTTACAGATACTCAAACTACCCACCATTAGGGAAGAATATTTTATCTACAGTGATACATTAAAAAATTTCTTTGGTTACGTACTCATTCAAAATTACAAAGTGACAGCTTATTCCTCTCTCAAAATAATGATTGTTTAGAAACACTACATAGTACTTGCTCTATAATTTGTTTTAGTGATATTCATATTAAATATTTGTTGACACAACCACAATGGGGGAAAGTGTGATATATATATACAAATCAAAAGATACAAAAATATATATTCACAAAAAGAAGATCAATATGTACTAATGAGGGTTGTTAGTGCTGATTAAGGATTATTAATGTTCAATCAATTACCATCCTATGTGGTAGAATAAAGTGATATATGTTCTTATAAGATCATATATATAGTGAGGATTTAAAGGGATCCAATTTTCTCAAAAGCAAATTAGATGTACATCGGGATCGTAAAGGGAATTGCATCCTACTGTTATCGAATAACTGCCCAGTTATCCATTCTTGAGGGGACCAATGATTCTTAAAAAGATAATGAGGAGCTATAAAGTAATTTCAAAAATATTCTAGGGTAAATTTTACTAAATATATTCTTAATTTTTGGATCAAATATTTAGGTCTCATAAAAACCATAACTTAAGAGTGATTTTTCTGATGATGTGCAAAGCTCATACTTCTTTATTAATTCTAGAATATCAAATATATATAAATATCTTAATAAAAACATATGGTGGGAAAACATAAATAGGTATATTTATAAATTTTTATCTCGATGATTTTTCTACTAAAAAGTCATGTTTTAAATACAGAAGACTAAGGGTATGATGTAGCCATTTCTCATACAAGAATATAAATGAGGAAACATAACTGTGGATTTCATCAATAGGCTCCCTAGGACAACTAAAGGCAATAATTCCATTTTGGTAGTAGTTGATCATCTTATAAAGTTAAATCATTTAATATCTATCAATAATGATTTCTCTTGCTAACAAATTGTGGTGTTATACAAATTTGAAGTGGTAAGACTACATAGAGAACGACTCTCCATTGTATCTGATCAAGATCCGAGTTTTAACATGGGGTTCTTTGGAGGCCTTCAATAAGTTTCATTTATGGAGATGAGTTTTAATAGTTATTATGAACCTGTGATGGATGGTTTGGATGAGAAAACTATTTAAAATATATAAGATATGATGATATCATGTTCATCATATTTATATGAATTTTAGGGTATGTACCTTACCCTAGTGAAGTTCTCATATAACAAAAACTATTATTCTATCATTAAAATGGGACCTTAAGATGCTCTATTTGTAAAGAGGTGTTGAAATACAATATGTTGGGATGATAATGGAGTGTGGAAGGTGATGTGACCTGGTCTACCCTGTGATATTATAGAGAAATTTTTAACCATTCAGTTTTATATTAAATTTACCCGATGTTAGATGAAGATCTAGGAAAATAATCATTCATGAGATGTATAGTTCAAGGTTAGAGATAAGGTATGCCTTTTTTATATCACCATTTAATAAATTCATGAGGTTTTGAAATAAGGTAAAGTTTATTCCAAGATCCATCAGCAACATTGTTATCCTCGATCGCCTCGGAGTTATGGTCTATTGACCTAAACTCCCACCTAACCTATCATAATTGCAACATGTGTTCCTTGGTTAAGTATATATTGGGCCTGTCACATGTACTGAATCAAGATGTGATACCCTTGGATAATAATATTTCAAAAGAAGATTATCTGATCAATATCTTAGATTTTAGATAAAAAAGTTCTACGAAACAAGACAACTCGCCATCTCTATGTATTGTGGTTGGACAATATGTTTGAGTAACTAACTTGGGTACTGGAAGAGGTGATGAAATATAAGAACAATCATCTATTTTAGTAAATGATATAAAATTTATAGGGATTAATTTTTTAAGGGGGGATAATGTAATGAAAAATATTATATATTGAATTCCCTTATTAATTAATAAATTCCTTATTTTGTAATTTACATATAGAAAAAACATTCACTCTATTAAATTTTTGGGACCATTATAAAATATATTCTTACATACATAAGATATAATTATGAATTATAAACATTGATTATATATTCATTCTATAATGACCATTTAGCGTAATATATATTAATGGTTTTAATAATTCTTAATTGATATAGTTTGTATAAGGGATGTCCTAGAATGGTAGGATCATACACTATGAAGAACATTTACTAGAGATACTGAGAGAGATGACACCATTGGGATTTTCTCTTGACCAACAATAAGTTGAGAGTCATCAACTAAAATTTGAGTGAAACCAATTATGGGAGAATCTCAAGCATATCAATATCACCACACAACCCATGTTCTCCAAACCACCCCAATAAGTACCACTATAGAACATCCTACCCTTAGGGAAAATGATGGTGTAATAACGGGTTATGTTTTTAGACCCTAGTGGTATGAATTTTAATATTTTATTTTATAATAAAATAATTATCAAATTTATACCTATTAATTATTATATTATTTACATTATTTTTTGTAGAGGTTAATAAAAAACATATATTCATATAATGGGTCAATATTTTAAGAAAATATGTAGAATTAATTAAGATAATCTTTTGATAATTAATTATTTTTAAATAAATTTTATTTTCACAAAATAATATTATTAAATGAAATTTTAATGTAAATGATAATATAATTCAATGAAGTCCAATGAAATTTTATATAAGGGTAACAGTGTTGTCAGTATTGTATAAACATGTATTTTTTTTAAAAAAAAGATTTGTATTTAATAATGTAAATTATCATATTTTGAAATTTATTTGGTAAATTATATATTATTTTAAAAATAAATATGTCTAAATTATCCAATAGTAAATATTTTATAATTTATTGTGATAGGTAAATTTTTTGGTAAAAATTAAATACTGTATAAATATACAGTATGTATTATGACATCATAATAATTTAGATATGATTTAATAAATAATATAAATATAAAAAATGTTAAAAAATATCCATCCTTTAAAATAATATCTGTAAAACCAATATTATATTTTAAGGTTTTAAAGATAATTATTTATCAAAATAAATAACTTCCTCATCATGGATGATATTATTTTAATGTGTACGGTTCTTATTATAATTAAATTATGAGAATCACTCCCCTCTGGAAAACCCCATGGGAAAAAAGCATGGCGATGATTTTGGTTTTGATTATCATAATACTTAGAATCCAAAACCCATGTTTAGACATTAATAAAGATTTCCCATCTCATTTTTTAGAAATACTAACTAAACATCTATACAACCCCATTGAAAATAAATATCCTCTCCCTCTACCACTATAAATCCCTCTAATGTGTTCTTGTTCTCTTATCAAGCTCCTCCTAATCTTTTCAAAGATCCCTCTCAAGGGAAGAGATTCTCTAATCATATTGTTATTCAAATACTCTCTTTGTATTAAGAAAGATTTATTTCCATTTTTTCATGTTTAAATGGATTTTGAAAATTAAATTTACTATATCTATGATATTTTTTGTGAGTAAATACTATATTTCACATTCATTTAACCTTTTCATGAACTTTTTGTATTCCTTTTATGCTGCTAAAATTAACTTGTGATTTTACTTGCCAAAATGTTGTATTTGGAGTACCCATACAAAATTTCATTCAATGGTATTCATATAGATATATCTAATGTTAATTTATTTGGGACTTTAAATTATGAAACCAAAATTCATTAATTGTGGGATTAAAATTGATAAAAGTAATTATTTTGTTAAATACTTTATTTTCCACCCAGATGCAATTAAAAAATATCAATGTGATGGGTGGACCCAAAATTTTATATACCTACAATAATTTTGGTAGATTCATTATCTCAAGAGATAAAATGTACAGTTCATGGTTGGTTAGACAATGAAAAATATTTCAGGACCTCTGATTGTATATCCCCGACTTATACTTACAATGTCATGTTTTATGTTGGGACCACATTCATATAACACATTGATTTTATCATCTTTAAAATTATTTGATGTTCATTATTATGATTCTAACCATTCAATGAAATAATATTATACCCCCTAACCCAAATTTACTAACCCAATTATTATAATAATTTTGATTATTCTCATAGTTGGCTTTATAACTCCCCAATTTCCTATCTTTTCCCCCTGGTTTTCGCTTATAGTATTATAATATCAATTGAATTTTACGGAGTGTTATAGAGTTTTTAATAATTGAAATATATCAATAATTAAATATATTGTAATAATTATATAATTTTACAAATTAATTCATCCCCATGATCATCTTGGATTTTATTATTTGTATCCTTACATAATAGATCATGAAATAATGTGTATAAAAAATATGGGATTTCATACATAACATGTTTCATGGATTATTATGGTATGGTTTATTTGAAACATAATTATACAAATAGAATAATGATCTTATTTAGAGTCTATTTTTGTGATATTTCAAAATTGGAAAGAATTATATGGAGATTATAATTTATATAAATACATCACTTAGAATAAATAGATTGTTTTCTTCTTTGTGTGCATATATTATAATAGTTAATATTTTGATGATTTGTTATTGTTGATATCCTTAATTGGTTATAAATTTTATCTTACCAGAACCTTAATTAATATATAAATATCATATTTATCCTTTAAACCCATTTTTAAATCAATCAATGATAGGTGGTAATGAAAAATCAACATGTTACTTCTTGGTGGTAGTGGCCATCACACACATGTGTTTCAAATTATCATTTTTATTAATGGGAAAGGGAAAAGTAGTTAATGATTGAAAAATAATTATAATATCATATCACTATACTAAGGATAATAATGTCATAATTTTATGATATTATTAAAAAAAGATATAATAAAGAGTTAACATAAATGAAAAATAAGTGGGAATGATAAGTTATCAATGTATACAATACTTCATGGATTATATCCTTCGGGAAAGGGGTTAAGCCTTTTAGGGATGGTTTTTAAAGAAAACTACAAAAAATAGGGAGGATAGTAATATAGTGGGTATGTTTTCAAGGAGTTTAGGTATAAAAAACGGTGTTTTTGGTTTAGAGGGAAGTGAGGAGAAGATATCCCCTTTTATATGTGAAAATGTATTTGAACATTCCCTTAAAATTTCAATACTGAGGAGTAACTCTCTAGAAAAGTGGCTCCAAAAAATGAGTAATAATGGTTTGGGGAAGATATATAGAAAATAAATCTATCACCAAGTTTTTTTCACACATTTATTAAACATGCCTTTATCCATTTACCCCAGGAATTATTAATTTTTTCATTTTATCCTATTCCACAGTCAATACGTTTTACCATTGGTATCAAAATATTTATGGAGAAAATTAAATTGGCCCTTAATACATATTTGGGACCTATTGATTCAAATTTTTATAAACAATTACATTTGTTTTATTTTAAAAGTGAATAAAAATAAAAATACTAAATGTATATTGTATTAATTTTTTTTTGTAAAATATAACTTATGTTCTAAAATGTAAAATATGGGCCTGAAAATTAAAACTAAAATTTTTAAAATTAAAAATTATCCTTTAAAATACATATTGGACTTATAAAATGGATTCATTAATTTCAAATTCAAACCTATATACCAATAATTTCAGAAAATTAATGTTATTTATAAAATTAGCATCTTCCATTATTCACATTAAAATAAATATTTTTAGAAAAATATAAAAAATTAAAATTAATCATATATTATTTTGATTAATAATATAATAATTTCAATTTTTTAAAATTAACATTATAGAATTTTAGAATTCAATAAAATATTGTAAAATAGTGGAAAACTGTTCATATTGGAAAATAATGTTTTAAAATGGCTACTATTATTTATTATTATTTATTAAAAATCAAAAATTAATTTAATGGTAATATATTATTCATAGAGTAAGTATATTATATTATTAATTAATAATAATATACAAAGATTCATGAAATAAATTACAAGTTTTAGAAAAATATAATTTCGAATATAAAATTATAATTTCATAATTGTCTAGTTACATTAGTTGAATTTAAATTTTAATAAAGTAAAATTTATTTCCCATAAAAAAATAGTTCATAATACATATACTCTTATTCACACCCACTAATTTAAATGGTATGTTTTAATGATTATGTTTTTTAAAGGGTTGTGGTTGAAAGACCTCTTTATTGAACAAGAAATTAAATGTGGAACATCCAAATACAAAAACAATATCAAGTCACTTGAGAATGAGTGCTCATACTATGGTGGGGGGGATCTACCACCCCTGCCTAGAGGGAGACATCCCCTACATGGTATTCCAGCCTACAACAAAGGACCACCTCCATCGTCAAGAAGATCAACATCCATAGCAGTCATCATCTCCACAGTGCCAGAATCATGTTTAAAACATTTACATTCCTCCTCGCTACATCCAGATACAAGTCCATCAAAGGAGTTGGATAAAATCACCTTAGAGATAGATTTAAACTTGTAGGATGAAATAGAGTGAGGGTCCGAAGAGGAGCACATGGTCTCTAATTTGTTCAGCTTGTGGGCTTCCAATTTTGGAAGCCCATGATTATCTCTATATGTGATGTAACTAGGTACAAAATATTTCAAGTATGGACTTACCAATGTCTCATTCGATGAGGATCCAACGTGTTTCATAGCATAAATCATATCTTTCCCTACTCCCATTTTATCTGGAGTTAATGGGTCCCTTAAAGAATCTTATTCTGCACTTGGAATTGTAGTAACTGGTATTTGAGTACCCTTAGGTTGTAGTCGACGCTATCTGTTTTGTAGTTTGTGGAAGCATTCCACCGATCTTGCTGAGGTATCAACGTCTCTTTTTATTAATTGAACATTTGAAGCGTCATGAAAATCCTTGACAACATTAGGAGAGTCTGCAATCGCATCCTTGCATGTCCCTAAAATCTGAACAGTGTCTGGTCCTTCTATGCCCCTTACACATGTTTGACTCACCTTAGTTGCATTTGGATTTTTTGGGTTGCGTAGGCTTCCAAGTCCAGTGGAGCTAGAAGCCTACTTTTTACAACTAGTAGAACCAGATCCCTCGTAGTGCTGCTGCCTATTGACAGGCTTTTGAAATTTGTAGCCCGAATCCGTAAGATCTCCAATTTCTCTTTTTGAACTGTCTCCATGCCTATAGGTTTGGGAGATATTGGACCTTGAAGAGGAAACATCCATTTTTGTTTTCCCTTTTCTATTCCTTGAATAAATCACTGATTGATCTTGCCAAAAATCAGCATCAACATCAGCTTTTGCTTCACGCTCCTTAATATCTTAGTGATTATGTTTATTAATTATATTTTTATCTAAATGTATCATGGTTTAGTTTAAGGTCAACATTCCGTTTGGAGAAAGCTATCAAAGAAATTTTTTATTTATGGAACATATACTAAAATTATCGACTCATAATAATATATATTATTAAATATTGTAATATGAATCATATAAATAAATATATAAATCCATTAAATATAGTGAATTATATTTTTATTATTTTGAGATTATAATTTATAACATACACATATATCTATAATAATATATTTGAGTTTTCATATATTTATATAATTACAGTTATTTATATATATTCTACGATATATAAATATGATGTATATAAAATAAAATGTATAAATATATTAAAACATTTTTAACTATAAAATATATTACAATATTATTAATTATAAAATATATTTAATAATATAGATCTTAATATATAAATAATACAAATTTTGATTTTTTATTTTCATATTCTATAAATAATGAAATATATATATATATATAGCTGGATAAAAATGTGTATGTTTTGGGTACACCTATTACATAGACACACATGTCCTTATGTTTTTCAAACACATACACTCACAGACACACACACATTTATATGTGAATAAACTGTTATATATGTAAATCTGTAATTAAAATGATGAATCTTCCAATACATAATTGAATTTATTAAAAGAACATATACTAATAATTTAAGTAATTTTATTGTATTTATATATATATTATTTTAATACTAAAATTATTTTTTAATATCTATATTTAAATAATTTTTCATGTTTATTTTAAATATTTTTATGTATTTATATATTTATTTTTTATGTATTTATGTATTTATATATTTATTTTTTAATGTAATAATAACTGTATGAAAATAATTATATAATTAAAATATATTTATTCATTCATATAAATAAAAATACATTTGATGAAAATTTAAAAATTCATAACTATAGTTGATAATTTTTTAGGTTTTTTATATACAATATATACATCTACATTATTAAATGATAATAATAATTTTACTATATATATAAGTAATTTTAAATCTTCTTGAATATTTCTTATATTAATCTCCTTGGATATTAATTTTTTAGTGTAAATTTTTTATCTTAATAAATAATTTGGCACTCATTGTCCGAATTCTCATTTTTTTGTTAATAGAAACCCGATTTGGAGCAAAATGTTGTGGTTCCTCAAGGGGAAAGAGAACGATATTGTTGTTCCCCCAATTTTTTAAGAGATCAATGAAAGATCTCATTATGTTGGCACTACTAATTTTTGGGATGAGGATGAATTTGTTAAGGATTTTAATTTTTCCCATCAATAATTTGGCACTACTATTGATGTCGAAGAGGAATTATGTCGGCATATTGATGATATATATTATGCACATCTTGATAAAGTATAACAGGTTGAGGAATTATATCTTAATGAATTTGCGATTAAGGGATAATCATTTAGTTGACTCTGATGGAATTATAACACCAAAACAAAGGTAATTCGAGAGAATAATTAGCTATTTGACCTTATAATGAACCATTATTACAAGATATTCTAGAATTATTAATGGAAACTGAAGGATCGATAATTTATGGTTAATCATACAATAAAAACTTTCACTAGCACTACACAGATTGTGGCGGTGTTAGAAACATCTATTGATACTATAAGTGATGATGATGAATAAGTTTACCCCCCCCCCCCCAGCTAAAGATGATTGTGATATTTGGGATGATATGAGAGTGGACATAGACTATTGGATCAATGAGAAAGAAAAAATTTATTATAATAAATATTATTATTGGTAAATATTTTAAAGGGATTATCTTCAGAACAGAGAATGAATGTTCACAAAGATAGAATATAAGATTAAATTTAGTACTAACAATAAGTTTAACGAAATTTTGTGTTTATGATCTCCCTTTTGTGTTGACATCATTTGTTTTCCTTTTGGTGTTTATTTTTCTTGTGTAAATCTCTATTATATTGATGGATATGAGTTATGTTGATGTTTTTTTGTTTTGGGAAACATTATAATTGTGATGCCAACATAATAAAAATATATTTCAAAAAACATGTTATTCAATAAAATATCATCAAACTAGAATCCAAATTGTTATTCCATTTTGATTTAATCATCGAAATTTCTAGGAATTTCCGTATAATATTTTTTAATTATATGGAATTATTTCGAGACCGCAAAATCTGACGACGCATGATTCTAAGGCCCAGAGTGCCTGAAATGATCCATCGATGTTTTGTTAAGCATTAATTAGCGCGTGTAACCATTTTTCCTAAAAAAGTGGAATAACTCTTAAATGGTTTCCTGGATCAGAAATATGAGGGAATCATTGCTTTCAAGATGGCACGTTTACCATAGGCGTGACATAAGATTAGTAGGCACATGTCTCCAATGGGAAAACCCGAAAACGGCATAATCATAAATAAAATAATTAAGTTATGTTATTTTATTTTTCGAATGTTTATAACTCATGAATGGTGACTCAGACTATAAATCAGAGACCACAACTGAACACATGAGGTTACGCTCTCTTTAAGAAGATACAAACATTGGTCGGCGCAGACCACCAGTAAATGTTTTTGGCCATAAATAAAATAATTAAGTGACAATTATTTTGTTGTAAAAATCCATAACTTCTAAATGGTTAATCAGACTAAAAATCCAAGACTTCTGTTGAATTATTTGGGGGTGTTTTTCCTTTAGAATGATCCTAACCTCGACCAGTGCCGGATGAGAGGGGTTGTTGTCACGACCCGACCTTACCCGGGATCGAGCCGCAACTACCCCAGGCCCGCCTCCATAGGCCAGGGGCTGGCGATTAGGGCCGAAGAAACAATAACTCGGGGAGGACTTTGCCTAAGTACCTATATAAACACATGCAACACACTCAATGAAAAAAGTGCAGAGTAAAAGAAAGTACAAGTAGAGTAAAAATGAAAAACCGGTATATGTATAAAATACATATGTGCATTGACCTCTGAATAGTACAAAGTACAAGATGAAAGGAAAAGGGAAAAAACATGCGCCCAACAAAAAAGTGCCACAACCCAGCAACAGGTAAACAAAAAAGGAATAGCTGATGGGTCTCCCACCTAGAACTCGGCGACGACCACCGCACGTGGTCCAAGATCTCAAGCTTCCAAGATCCTCTGATGTCACGACCAAACTGTCTGTCATCTGCAAGGGCACACCAAGTGCGGGAAAAACCCAAGCTGGGGTGAGTATAAAAATACTCAGTAGGATACCCCGAAGGCTCGAGGGAGCAACAAAGTAGGTACCGAAGGTTGAGCAGTAGAGAGAACAAAAAAAGTAAAGGAGTACAACAAGGGGTGCAGTAGAGTAATAGTAGAGAGTCCAGCTCAAACAAACAAGAGAAAGGAGGTAGACTCGTCTAGACACAAGGAGCTGGAAATGGTGAAAAGATGAACTTCTCGTCGAGTCTTCACTACCAATAGCAGGAGAGTAGACTAATCCCACCACGAGAAGCTAGACACAGAAAGCACGTGGCATACCCCGCGCGTCTTCGCCTCTCCTAGAGGGAGAGTAAACAAGCCCAAGAAGTGGGTACTGGAACAAGGTATATACATATTCTTATGCTCAGCAAGAAGCCCGAACAACATCGTAAGGGGATCTCCATCCCGTAGCTCAGCCCATGAAAATGACTACCCAACATTCCC
Source organism: Viscum album (assembly GCA_963277665.1). Lineage (NCBI taxonomy): Eukaryota > Viridiplantae > Streptophyta > Magnoliopsida > Santalales > Viscaceae > Viscum > Viscum album. The sequence continues at coordinate 698,557,891 of OY728158.1, forward strand.
AGAAGTAAACTCCATCGATGCCCATCATCTCGCACGTCTGCCCCGAACCGCAAGCCAAGGGGCTCAATCACCGCACCTTGACACTATCCGCTTTGGGTGGCACTGACTTGCCCGCACAGTTTTAGGTCACGTTGCAAGAACGCGTCTCGGTGGGGAAGGCACCCCTCATACTTGAGAGTTCTAGGGAAAGTCAAACTAGACCTCGTCACTACCCCGCATTCAAGAGGTCTCCTCAAAGTCATATCGTCCCATTACTGACCCGTACAACCAAGGGTCCCGCTCTGGTGGCCATAGAGGAAAGCCACAGACTATCCTATTAGAAAGGTGTATGTCTGGAATGCCAATAGGTGTCCTACTGCCCAGCCCTGCTGGATGGTAATTCATAACCCGATATCAGGTGACCCACTACCCAGCCCTGCTGGAGGGTAAAACCTAATACATCATCAGGCGACCCACTGCCCAGCCCCGCTGGAGGGTAGACCTTAATACATCATCAGGCGACCCACTTCCCAGCCCCACAGGAGGGTAGACCTTAATACATCATCAGGAGACCCACTGCCCAGCCCCGTAGGAGGGTAAACATGGAATAAGTCGACAGGCGACCCACTGACCAGCCTTGCTGGAGGGTAGACCTAGAACTAGATGATGGGAAACCCACTGCCCATCCCTGCAAGAGGGGAGACCCTAAGAGGTCGTTGGGTGACCCACTGCCTAGTCTCTGCTGGAGGGTAGACCCTAAGTGCGTCGGGTGACCCACTGCCCATGCTCTGCTAGAGGGTAGACCCTAAGTGCGTCGGGTGACCCACAACACAGTATCTACAGGAGGGTAAACCCTAGAAGTCGATGAGTAACCCACTGCCCAGCCCCGCTGGAGGGTAAAACTCATAACTGCCCTGGCCATCTCTACTGGAGGGTACACCATTGGACAACCGAAAACGGAGTGGGTATCACGCAACCAACCAACTCCAGAACATCTCACCCAAAGGGGTTCAACGCCTGTTCCATCACTGGGTGACACTAGCACCGCTACCGGCCGATCCATCAAGAACGAAACCAGGGGAGACCACTCAACCCTGCTGGTCAATCAAACGAGCACAGAGGGACCCTCTACATCGCGAGAGGTCAAAGTACGTAAAGCAGAACATGAAACGCGCATGGGTCCCACATGACGTGGGGCCCCAAGTCAACCCCAACCAAGCGCACAAACGTTCTTAGGTACAAACCAAACGTACCTCTATGCACTCTCGTATACTCCCAGAGTATACCTCATTCCAGCCCAAAGGCTATCGTGCACACGGCACCCAATGTCAACGCGAAGGCATGATGTAACAACTCCATCCTGCCACCTCATCGGCTGAGGCACAACCAACCACGTCTCTTCACTCACACGAGAGTGCACACGATCACACGCCAAGGGTTCTCTGCAAACTCGGTGAGAAGAACCACCATCAGAGCGCCTTTCACATTTCCACATTTAAAAATATTTCTCAAGAGGCTCCGCACAACCAAACGGATCACGCCGTTGTAATCGTCGCAGAAAAAAACGTGAGATAGACCACTTACTCGCCTCAAATGGATATCCGGTGGAAAATTCACCAACACCGCCTCACGCCCGAACAACGTCCCGTGATCCCGAGCCTCGGCCCCGAAAACAGTCGAACGCATCGCACCAATGCAATCCCCTCGGGAACAAATGTCAAAAGCACTACTCACATGAGTGCAATGGATATCCGGCGAAAAAAAGTACATTCCAGCCCACCGCACACGAGCAATGCTTCATGGGACCTACAAACTGGTTCTGAAACACAATGTTCGGATCGCACCGTTGTGATCCTCTCGAAAAATCACACATGATGGATTATTCACTTGTCCAAAACGGTCGCCCATTGATAAAGATGGAAAATCACCGTCGACGCCCAAATGGACCTCGTGGGCCCCGCGCCATCGTGCAGAATTACAGCGGGAAGTCTACTCCAATGCGATGCCCTCGAAAAAACACCAAACATCGACTGCTCGCACGCTCCTAACGGACGTCTGATGAACAAGTCTCTAAACGCTGCTCGCAGCTCGGAAGATGGGCCATGGGGCCCGTGCCTCAACTTCGGCCTCAACTCCTGTACCCACCCTGGGAAGCTCCTCCTCGGTGCCAGGGTCCCAACGCCACTGACGACACTCAAAACGGACATTGGACACGTCTGCGCCGTCCAAAACAAGAATCCTTGGGATAACGTCAATCCCCTCGACGTACGTGTCGCGCCACTAAGGCCCCTCGTTTTGGGAATTAAAAATTCCAAAAACCATCTCAAAAAGTCTGCCTCGACGTTAGGTCTGCGTCTCCACAGACGATGCTCAAAACGGACTCCCGTAGCCCGAAATACGGGCGTCCATACATTTTAAAAGGGGGGACCCACCCCCCCCCCTTGGGCCGGACCGGGCCGGTCCGGCGGGTCCGCCCCGCTCGAGTCGGCCCGCTGGGACTGCGGCCCAGCCGCATCCCATGGGGCGCACGCCCGTGCTCTGCGCAGGTGCTTCCTCCACCGACCGGCCGACACGGACGGTCGACCTTCCATGCGGAGACCCGCGTCATGCAGGTCTATGTCCAGCCGTGGGGTCGCACAACGCGACCCCGGCCTTCGCTCCGCTACAGAGCGCCTCCACCTGGCGCCTCCGCCGGGCGCCGCTCGCCAACCGTGAGCCCAGGTCGACACCGAGGAGTCTGCCGCCTGCCGAGGATAAGCCGCCACTGCCAAGGGAACCACCGCCGCCCTTCGCCCGCGCCGCCGCGCCTCCGACCGCCAAAGCACCCAAACCGGCCGGAAACACCTTCAAACCCAACAAACTTCGGTGGATGACGGCGGTCGACTCCGAACTCTGATTTCAAAACCGAAAAGTGATATGGGAAGCTCATAATTTATACTACAAAATTATGGGATTTTTTCAACGATTAAAAAACAACATGACAGATATAATTGATCTTGAATGATGGTTCGGAAATTAAAATGCAAACCAAGACCTCCTACCTCTTGGGCGTTGCCCGGAGCTTCACGGGGAGTCCTCCGTCGCACCGCTGCCTTGTCGGAGTTTCCTCTCCAAAGGTTCCTCTTTGGAGTGCTTCGCTGGAGCTGGAAGAGAGGGGAGGGTTTGAGGAAGATGATGAAGAAGAAGGGATGGGATGCGTTTAAGTAGAAAACACTTAACGCCCGCCCGATAACCTCGAACCCGAAATTTCGGCGGGATCGGGATTAAGATTTACCTTGGCTAAAAACCACGCTCCGAGCACAATTAATGTCTCAAAATTTTAATCTGAGACCCCATTCAAATATTATAAAACTGAACGTCCAAAGCTACCAAATTACAAAAACGCCCCTGGTGGCATTTTTCATAGACGGCCCGCGCCTGCAAAACCTATACCCTTCCGAAGGTAAACGGGCACATTCTGAACTCAACGGTGCCCTCAATTTTCCAATCTGAGCCACCATTCAATAGATACTCGAGTTTCAACACTAAACGAATTAAATAAATAATTAATCTGTTTTACGTTCCAGAAGCGGGTGTGGGGTCCAAACGTCCCGCGCTGACAAGTTTTATGTCGTTCCTAGGGTAAACAACCCATTACGGACCCATTCGTACACTCGGATCCCGGATCTGGATCACCGTTTAGGAGTTATCCCATTTATTTGGCTTTTCCAGTGTGAACGCACTGAAAATTTAATTCTGGCCACTCCGGGGCTCGGAATCGCACGCCTTCTGAAGGCGCTGCTCTGGAATATCATCAAGAATATTCCAAAGTCTTTCACAGCAAAAAACCGGGTTCTTACATCATTCCCTCCTCCAAGAGTTTCATCCCAAAAAATCATAACTAGGGAGCAACATGGGGAACTAAGCCCACACCTGGCTTTCCCATACCCAGAAGAACCCACGCACAGCTCTACATCACCGCACACAGACCAGAGGATTGATCTGTTCATGATAGGTCGGCCCTTTGCCGAAATGATGCACCCACTCTAGACTTTGGGGTTAGAGCAAGGCAGTATGGAACCTCGTTATCCGTCTTCACAGTCTCAAACGACCCGAAGGCCCTCGGGGGGTAACTCACCTCCCCGACCGAACCCCTACGTCGCATGTCGCGACTGGAATCACCGCCCACACCTAGAACAAGGCCCGGTGATTCCCTCCATCAGAATATCTATATAGTGAAACACCCAAGGATATCTGGTCACGCAATATTCCACAGTCGATGTCTCTCAACCAAAATTGTCATACACGCTCAGAGAGTGATGGAGTCATCACCATCGACTAAAGAAAAAGGTCCTACGCCTTTTATCATACAACACAGGTTACACGACATACCACGCCACCCTGGTATCAACTCAAGCAAGGAGCAGGGAGAAAAAGCACCTCACACATAGAGTCTAACAATTCCACTACAAGAAGTAGAAGAGTCGCAAGGGGTACCTATCATCATCCCCTGCTCTACAGGATCATAGACATCCAAGGCTCGCAGCTATCTGCGGTCCCAACTGTTAGCTCCCGGAGCCTTGACGTGGACCGCCTAATGGTGGTGGGGAGAACTTGTAAGGTCATCCCCCACTACTGGCTCCTCCCGCTCCTCTGCTAGAACCACCTCTCTAGGTACTACTCTGATCACAGAGCTGCCTCCGTCGTAGGGGTGCACCTGCTGCCTCCACTAACTCTAGAACGTGACAGAAATCTTTCTATCACCAGAACCTGCTCTGTCACCACCGGCATATGTGGAAATGCTCAAGGGTACTATGACAGCTCGTAATCTCTCGGCGGAGACCCCTTCTCAAACATTCGTGATCGAATGTTGTCATCATGGACCATGTCCGGGTAAAAGCGTGCACGGTCTGTGAAACTAGCCGCGTACTCGGCCACCGTCATCCCTCCCTGCTGAAACTGTAGGAGCTCCTGAATCCGAATGGAGCGCAAGAAGGAGGGGAAAAACTCCTCACGGAACAACAACTGAAAGTCGACCCATGAAAGCGACGACTCTTCAAGAAGCTGAGTCACCAGACTCCACCAACACCAAGCCGATCCACGAAAAAGGTTGGCTGCTGCTGGAACTCACGAAGCGCGCTCAACCAGCGCTCAAGCCCCGTCTGCTCTGCTAAAGCTGTCTGCTACTCAACAGGTTGGGGTGTTGCCTACCGCCTGCCCGGATAAAGGGGCTCGCATGATTGGTCCCTGGAATGTGGTCTCATAGCTCAAAGGGTAATCATCATGAACCAAAGATGGCATCTTCGATGGCTGTCTTTGCGGAGACATCCTGAATATTATCAAGGAGTGCCGCAATCATATGAGCATATATGTATATACCAACAACCACAATGGGGAGCTGACTCAAGAAGGACCGTCAAAGACTAAATCCTATGTGATTCACAAACCAATTTTCCATGAAACATGTGTCTCAACATGTTGAGTCGACAAGCGGGTTATCAGGGTCCTGGTGAATGGATATGTCAGCCACCGCACCATCACTGGACTCCCTAGCCTGAGAGCCGCTCTCGAGACACATTAACAGTGTTGCCCTAAATCCCAACCAATTCATTTTACTTTAGGGATGTCCGAACAAAGTACCAAAGAATGAACCACCTCTGATACCACTTTGTCACGACCCGACCCTACCCAGGATCGAGCCGCAACTACCCGAGGCCCGCCTCCACAGGCCAGGGGCTGGCGACCAGTGCCGAAGGAACAAGAACTCAGGGAGGCCATTGCCTAAGTACCTGTACACACACACACGCAGCACACTCAATGAAAAAGCGCAGAGTAATATAAAGAAAAAGAAGAGTAAAAAGAACAACTTCTATATGTATAAACCACAGATGTGCATCGACCTCTAAACTGTAAAAAGTAAAAGATGAAAGAAAAGGGGCAAAACACGCGCCCAACCAAAAAGTGACACAACCCGACAATAGGTAAACAAAAAGAAATAGTTGATGGGTCTCCCACCTGGAACCCAGCCACGACCACCGCACCTGGTCCAAGCTCCCATGATCCTAAGTTCCTCTGACGTTACAACCAAACTGTCTGTCGTCGGCAAGGGCACACCAAGTGAGGGAAAATCCCAAGCAGGTGTGAGTATAAAAATACTCAGTTGGATACCCCAAAAGCTCGAGGGAGCAACAAAGGAGGTTCCTAAGGGTGAGCAGTAGAGCGAACATTAAATGTAAAGGAGTACAACAAGGGGTGCAGTGGAGTAATAGTAGAGAGTCCAGCTCAACCCAACAAGAGAAAGGAAGTAGACTCGTCGAGACACAAGGAGCTGGAAATGGTGAGAAGATGAAATTCTTGTCAAGTCATCGCTACCAATAGTAGGAGAGTAGACTCATCCCCCCACGAGAAGCTAGACACAGAATGCACATGGCATACCCCGCGCGTCTTCGCCTCTCCTGGAGGGAGAGTGACCAAGCCCAATAAGTGGGTACTGGAACAAGGTATATACATATCCTTATGCTCAGCAAGAAGCCCGAACAATGTCATAAGGGGATCTCTATCCCGCAGCTCAGCCCAAGAAAACAAGTATCCAACAGTACCAGAAGTAAACACCTTCCATGCCCAGAATCTTGCACGTCATCCCCGAACCGCAAGCCAATGTGCTCAATCACTGCACCTCAACACTATACGCTTTGGGCGACACTGACTCGCCCGCACGGTTTTAGGTCGCGTCGCAAGAACGCGTCTCGGTGGGGAAAGCACCCCTTGTACTTGATAGTTCTATGGAAAGTCAAACCAAACCTCGTCACTGCCCCGCAGTCAAGAGGTCTCCTCAAAGTCAAGCAGTTCCATTACCGACCCGTACTACCAAGGGTCCTACTCCGGTGGTCGCGGAGGAAAGCCACAGACTAGCCTAGTAGAATGGTCTGAGTCTGGAATTCCAACAGGTGTCCCAATGCTCTGCCCTACTGGAGGGTAATTCATAACAAGATATCGGGTGACCCACTGCCCAACCCTGCTGGAGGGTAAACCCTAATACATCATCAGGCGACCCACTGCCCAGCCCCGCTGGAGGGTAGACCTTAATACATCATCAGGCGACCCACTGCCCAGCCCCACTGGAGGGTAAACCTGGAATAAGTTGACAGGTGACCCACTACACAGCCTTGTTGGAGGGTATACCTGGAACTAGACGACGGGCGACCCACTGCCCAGCCCTGCTGGAGGGTAGACCCTAAGAGGTCGTCGGGTGACCCACTGCCCAGTCTCTGCTGGAGGGTAGACCCTAAGTGCGTCGGGTGACCCACTGCCCAGTCTCTGCTCGAGGGTAGACCATAAGTGCGTCGGGTGACCCACTGCCCAGTCTCTACTGGAGGGTAAACCCTAGAAGTCGATGAGTAACCCACTGCCCAGCCCCACTGGAGGGTAAAAATCAGAACTGTCCTGGCCATCTATAATGGAGGGTACACCACTGGCCAACCGAACATGGAGTGGGTATCACGCAACCACCCAAATCCAGAACATCTCACCCATTGGGGTTCAGTGCCTGTTCCATCACAGGGTGACACTAGCACTGCTATCGGCTGATCCATCAAGAACGAAACCAGGGCGGAGACCACTCAACCATGCTGGTCAAACAATTGAGCACTGAGGGACCCTCTACGTCGCTAGAGGTCAAAGTACGTAAAGAAGAAAAAGGCACGCGCATGGAGCATACACGACGTGTGGCCCCATGTCAACCCCAACCAAGCGCAAAAACATTCTTAGGTACAAACCACACATACCTCCAAGTGCTCCCGTATACTCCCTGAGTATACCTCGTTCCAGCCCAAAGGCTATCATGCACATGCCACCCAACATCAATGTGAAGGCGTGACGTAACAACTTCATCTTTCCACCACATCGGATGAGGCACAACCAACAACATCTCTTCACTCACACGGGAGTGCACGCGATCACATACCAAGGGTTCTCTGCAAACTCGGTGAGAAGAACCACCATCAGAGCACCTTTCACATTTCCACATTTAAAAATATTGCACAAAAGGATCCACAGTACCAAATGGATCGTGTCGTTGTAATCCTCACGGAAAAACACGCGAGATAGTCCACTTACTCCCCTCAAACAGATATCCGATGGAAAAGTCACCAACACGACCTCATGCCCGAACGTCGTCCCGTGATCCCGAGCCTCAGCCCCGAAAACAGTTGGGCACATCGCACCAATGTGATCCCCTTGGGAAAAAATGTCAAAAGTACTACTCATATGAGTGAAACAGATATCCGGAGAAAACAAGTGCATTTTGGTGCACCGCACACGAGCGGTGCGACGTGGACCCACAACCCGGTCCCGAAACACAACGAACGGATCGCACGGTTGTGATTCTCTCGAAAAAGCACACAATATGGACTATTCACTTGTCCAAAATGGTCGCCCGATGATAATGATGGAAAATCACTGTCGACGCCCAAACGGCCCTCGTGGGCCCCGCACCATCGTGCAGAATTACAGCGGGCAGACCGCGCCAATGCGATGCCCTCGGAAAAAAACCAAACATCAACTGCTCGCACGCGCCAAACAGACGTCTGATGAAAAAGTCGCTAAACGCTGCTCATAGCTCGGAAGACGGGCCATGGGGCCCGCACATCAACTTCGGCCTCAACTCTAGAAACCTCCCTTGGAAGCTCCACCTTGGTTCCACGGTCCCAACACCACTGATGGCGCTCCAAACAGACGTTGGACGCGTCCGCGCCATCCAAAACAAGAATCCCCGAGATAACGTCAATCCCCTTGATGTACGCTTCGCACCACCGAAGCCCCTCGTTTCGAGAATTAAAAATTCCGAAAACCATCTCAAACATTCCGCCTCGATGTCAGGTCCGCGTCGTCATAGACGGCGCTCAAAACGGACGCTCGTAGCCCGAAATACGGGGGTCCAAACATTTTGAAAGGGGGGGGGGGGGGGGGGCTGGGCCGGACAGGCCCGGTCCGCCCCGCTCGAGCCGGCCCGCCGGGACCGCGGCCCAGCCGCCTCCCACGGGGTGCTCGCCCACGCGCCGCGCGGGCGCTTCCTCCATCGACCGGACGACACGGCCGGTCGGCCTTCCCCACAGAGACCCGAGTCACGCGGGTCTCTGTCCAGCCGCGGGGTTGCGCAGCACGACCTCGGCCTTCGCTCCACCACAGAGCGCCTCCGTCTGGCTCCTCCGCCGGGCGCCGCTCGCCAACCGCGAGCCCCGGCCAACACCGAGGTGTCTACCGCCAGCCGAGGAGATTCCTCTGCCACCAAGAGAACCGCCAGCGCCCTTCGTCCGTGCCGCCGCGCCTCAGACCGCCGGAGCACCCAAACTGGCCGGAAACACCTTCAAAACCCACAACTTTCGGCGGACGACGGCGGTCGACTCCGAACTCCGATTTCGAAAACGAAAAGTTCGATGGGAAGCTCATAATTTATACTACACAATTATGGGATTTTTTGGAAGATAAATCAGCGACTTGACATATATAATTGAGCTTGAATGATGGTTCAGAAATTAAAACACAAACCAAGACCTCCTAGCTCTTGGGCATTGCCCGGAGCATCACGGGTGGTCCGCCGTCGCACCACTGCCTTACCGGAGTTGTCTCACCGGAGGTGCCTCGCCGGAGTGCTTCGATGGAGCTGGAGGAGAGGAGAGGGTTTGAGGAAGAAGAAGAAGAAGAAGGGAGGGGATGCATTTACGTATAAAACACTTAAACGCCCGCCCGATAGCCCCAAACCCGAAATTTCAGCGGGATCAGGATAAAGATTCCCCTAGGCTAAAAACCATGCTACGAGTGCAACGGCGGTCTCAAAATTTTAATCCGAGACCCCGTTAAAATGTTATAAAACTGAACGTCCAAAGCCGCCAAATTACAAAAACGCCCCTGGCGGAATTTTTTTCACACGGCCCGCACCAGCAAAACCTATACCCCTCCTAGGGTAAACGGAACATTCCAAACTCAACGGTACCCTCAGTTTTACAATCCGAGCCACCATTCAAGAGATACTTGAGTTTCAACACTAAAAAAATTAATTAATATATTAATCCGTTTAACGTTCTAGAAGCGGGCGAGGGGTCCAAACGTCCCGCGCCGATAAGTTTTATGTCGTTCCTAGGGTAAACACTCCATTCCAGACCCATCTGTACACTCAGATCCCTTATCCGGATAACCGTTTAGGAGTTATCACATTTATTTGGCGTTTCCGGTGTGAACGCACTGAAAATTTAATTCCGGCCACTCCGGGGCTCGGAATCGCACGCCGTCTGAAGGCGCTACTCTGGAATATCATCAAAAATATTCCAAAGTCTTTCACAAAAAAAAACGGGTTCTTATAGCCGTTAAGAATTTTCTGAACACTTTTTTAGCTACGTTCAGTAAACATGCAAGCGACATTTTCTATCTTTTCAACCGCTGCTCAGATTAAAAATCTGATGGAACCATTGAATCAATAGCACCTGGATCCACATAATAGAGAATTCACATTGACCAGAGTAGGTCTGGAGAAAAAGTTATGGTTTGTGACCTTTTAAATGAATGGAAATTAAATTAAATTATTTTTTATTTTTTTCATTCTTCTCCACCAACGGACAAGCGGAGTGTGGCGTCAGCGACTTGTCCAGCCAATAAATGGGTTGACATGCTGATACTAATTAACTAAGTCATTGGGGAATTAGGAACGTTCCAAATTTATGATCATTCATTAATTTCCCACGTCGTTAATTACCATCCCCCACTACTATATATATGGAGCTTGGGGTGGGGTATTAGAACAACATCACCATGAAATGAAGTGCTGAAGGGGTGTCTTGATGCCGAACCCTAAGAGGATGGATCCAATCCCATTGGGAGGTGACAGGTGACACTGAACTAGAAGATGACGTACAAGAAGCATCATTTATTTCTTGTTGTGGGAACAAAGAACACCAACCCACCTTCAAGACTTAGACACTCTCCAATGGGTTTACGAGGTAGGGTTTTGATTTCTTGTTTTTAATTCACGTGAATTTATTGAACCCCATTTATACTCCACCTTGTTTACGAGCTAACGTGGAGGGAGTGGGCATAACGAAACTGGTCTGAACCCTCTGACACTTTTCAAATCTTATGCCCTCCATGGAAGACTGTTGGCATGGTGGCACTAACCAGCTACGAAGGAGGCAGTTCGCCGACGCACACCGCAAGAGGATTCAATGGAATAGAGTTTTGGTGTTCATCAGAGTGGCCGAAACTAACTGACCGTAGAGGTGGTGTGGCGTACTGTTCATGAGAAAAGGGACGCGGCTCGTCAGCCACAACAAACGGAGGAGGTGGTCGGCATGATGACTGGTTGCAGAAAGGGTGGCAGCGTTACTACCGCGCTGACGACGAGTGGGAGGCGGCACGAATAGTGTGCCACCGTAGAATAGATGCCATGATTGAGGCCCAATCTGCACCTTCATTGGGTTCTAGGGTGACCGAGCTGCACCCACAGGGCGTCGCTGCTTCAAAAACCAAACGGCCTCCATGCCATTCAAGAGATCGGGAGACAAGGGAGTCACACACCCTCATCGGCTAGGACAGACCCCAGAGCGGGCCATGCTCCCCCTCGAACCATGCCACTTCCTTTCTGGCCTGCAACTCTACCTGGCCACCCCCTTTTAGGCCAGGATAAGTCCACCGTGTCCCATCCCAGACCGGGTCGATCCGGGGTAGTCCAATAGGGTCACACACCTCATTGCATATTGAAAATTTTCAAGGATATAAGAAAGAAAAAAATTAATGGTAGTTATTTCAAAAGGATGAAAAATGATGTTATTCTACTTTAATTCAATAAATCTATATACTTTGTTATAGAGGAAGCCCAACAGCTTAGTAAAGAAGAAACAACCATGGAGAAGGTTGTTATTGTAAATTTTCGAAACCATTATGATATTCTATGTTGAAAATATATCTTCAGTGTTGAAGATAACTCCCATTTCAATGTTTATAACTATTTCAGAACATAAAAGTGGTTATAGGATAGTCTTGATCACAAGTACATGACTAGAGATGTAGATTTGATGAAATTAATTATCAAACATAATAATGGCATACTAAAAAACAGTATTGAGTCAAGTATATGAATTGATGCTCATTATATATGATACTCAAATTGATGTTATGTTCTTAAGTGAAACATTTTTATTTTTTTCTTTTACAAATAAATTTCCTCCTTCATTGAAATATTTCAAAAATTATCTTATATACAAGATATAGGATATGTCACAGATAGACTTGATAATGAAATTGGGGATTAGGGAAGACAATAAAAAATTTGAAAATAAATTAATTAGAAACAAAATGATCTCGAAAGAAAATATTTTTGAAGGAATCACAATGATCTGGAAGTGGAAGTTTACTGGACCAGAGCTAAACAAGGGTAAATATAAGAACAAAGGAAAATTGTATAAGTGTGATAATTCTGGAAATCATTCTAAGGATTATAAAAATCTAATTAGAAATACAGTGCATAAAAATAATGTATTAGGTCTTAATAAGATCTCTAATAAGGTTGAAAATTTTAATCTTTATACAATGGTTTCTAAGAATAGTCTCATCGTAAACCTAATAGAGGGGAGGGTTTTCACTCGATCTACATGAAATGTGAGTTCCAATAAGTGGATGTTCTCATCATATGAATTTTTAGTGATTAGTGATAAAGTATTTATGGGAAACTTATCAACTTTTAAGTTAGATTTCATGGGAAATGATAGTTCAAAAAGTGATCTTTGAAAATACCATGACACTAAAAAATTAACATCATGTACCTGATATTCACAAAAAGATTTTGATAGAATATCATCTAATTAACAAATGATTCAACATAGTATTTTTTTACAACTTTTTGAATCTCTAAGAGTTATATTTATGTTAGTATGGTATATTTCTTTCATGATTTGTTCAAATTCAATGTCATGAAAATTGAAAATAAAGATTCTTGTTGATTTTTTTGGAAGGGAAATTTCTTTGGTGTGTTGAATAAAATTTTTATACTAACCATTCATTCTTTTAAAATGATTTATGATCCTTTGGATTTAATAAAAAGTAAAATATTTGATATGAGAAACTTCAAGAGGTGATCAAAAATAATTTATCATGTTTTGTGATGATTGTAATAAGTTGTGTTATGAATATTTACTTAATAGTAAATTTGATGCTATAGATGTATTTATATATTACAAAAGTTAATTTAAGAATTAACTAAATTAGAGATTTAAAGTCTTAATGAGTAACTAAGGAGGTGAATATGTGACATCGTCCCAAAATGTATACTATTCATTTGGAATAACTACTAAACTACATTTGTTTACTCTCCATAATTAGATGTGGTTGCTGTAATAAAAAATTAATAATAAGACAAATGATGATTCTTCTTCTATATAGTTTTATTCTACCCAAAAAAAACTTGTGGAAGCTATTTTGACTACAAATAAAATATTATATAGGGTACAACATAAAAATATATGAATTGTTCCCTAGGAGTTGTGGAAGGTATGAATTATTACCATTAAATATATTAATTTGTGCTGGTATTAGGGATACATTGTAATTCATAAACAAAAAAGGGAAAAAATTGGGTCCAAAACTACTAATTTTCTATTTATTGTGTGTTCAAATAGTAGAAGTGCATGTATGTTTCTTGATTAAATGTCATAAAATAGATAAATACAAAATAATACAGTACTTGAATTGAGTGATTCTTCATTTATTGAAAATATATTTCCATATATTCTAACAAATTAGGGGAATGATAATTATAAAAGGCCTATAAATAATGTGTAATGAAGAGATTCAACTGTGGTAGAATAAAAATAATCCAAATATACTTGATCTATAATTATTTTTCATCAAACTTTCTAAAATTATTGTTAAAAATGAGCTTCAAACATTGATGTGAGAAATAAATTTCCATATTTTTAATCAATTATTCATTGAAAATACCGAGAATTTGAATTTAAATACTGGGTAAAACAACATTTTTTATGTCTTTTGAGAATTTGATACATAATCATTAATTATCCAATTAATTAATTTTATTGATACATTAATATTTTGATATAATTTGTGAATCCATGTTGGGAAGGTAATGGTCTCAATCAAAATTATAGAATGAATTAAATGTTTTACTATGTGAAAATGTGAATCCATTTTTTTACAGGTTAATGATTTTTAAGTGTTGGAAGTGACCATTCCATGGTCACTATGCTTACTATGGAAATATAGCAGAGTCACCTTTCCACCTTACTACACCCCATTTCCATGGTGGACATACCTATTTTAAACCCCCTATTCAGTGACCATCTCACAATCAATTCATCTACCATAACATACTTACCACAAGATTTTTCTACCTTATAATGAGTTTCACCAATATGATCCCCTCCACCCTTCTGTGCATTTCAATATTTTTTTATTCCTACACCAACATCCCCATGATATTTTTATTGCTGATAATCCTAAATCAGTATTCATATCTCTCAACTATGAATACTAGAGGAGTAACACCCCACTGACGACCTCCACCAACTACTACCATTATTAGGGAATATGGCGCTTCCGGATCCTCCATCTACTGCAAGCCCGACCACATCCCTATTTTTTCTGATATAGTTCCAAACTTACTTTCCAATGACCAATGTAATCCAATTTCTATTCCTGGTTCTCGGGCTCCTTCCATTCCCAATTCTTAGTTTGTGATATACTCAGTTTGAACAACCAGAACAAGTCTAAATTCATGCTTGTTCATGAAACTAAGACACTCATAACATAATTAATATCAACCATCAATGTTTTACTTGTGACATCCATCAAATTATTTCATAAAGATTGACTATGTAGTGGAAAAAAATGCCTCCCACACTCTATAATTATATATTCACTTTCTTAAATAGAGTAGATTCTATACCCCCATCATATTCTTAAATTTTTATCAAATTTATGTTATAGAATACTAATTTCACCATATTGTCATTTTTTAATGGTAATATATTATTATCTTCTCAACTATTTCATTGTGTTCGTATAAAATCAATTCATTATACTATGTTCTATTAACACTAAAAATCAAGGTGAATTAACATGAGGTCCAAAACCCTGTCAAAGATCTCACGGGAATAATTATCCATTGAATAAGCATAATTACATCCTTAATGAAGAGGAAGTTAGGGGATAAAAATATTAATTTTATTTATCTGCTCTATCCAATGATCTAATGCATCCTAGAATCTATAAAATCTTATCTCCATACAAATCTCACTGCATAGGTAATTCTAATGGATCACTTTGGATTTGGGAATGAACATCATATAATGGAGTGGGTTGATCAGACAAATAATATATCAATTGAGTGTGTTCATAATCTCTTCAATGTGGATGGGGTGTAAATTTAGTTTTTTGTATGTTAAGAACCATAATTTATATTCAGGAGAGCAATGGAATAATGATATTGATGAAAAAATATGATAATAACCATAATATAATGTGTACTAGGTGTGTTAAACCATGGATGAAACCCCATTACCACATTTTTCTATTTATTTTTGTTTCTTATGTTTTAATTCTGCATAATCAAAAACCAAATAAAAAATTATTGTCTATATGAATTTAAAATTATGAAAAAAAATAAATATATATAAGTGATATGATAGTGAGACTCCCAACCCTTTATCATTAAGAAACAATCCTGGTCAGTCACTAGGTTGCTTTATGAGTAAAAATAGAAGATATGAATGAACACTTCCCATGACACCTACCCGATCAACTTGGCCTTGTTGTCTAGGGGAAAAGTGAAGTTTTCATTGTCTTTAACACAATTATAATTAATTTTCTAATTAATTTTTTATGTTTTCTTCTTTTTATTTTTCTCATATTGGGATAATCATTATAGTGAGTCCATTATTTAATGGATTTTCACCTTTATGCCACGTGCCATTCCCATCGGAATCCTAAGAGATGGAATTTCAGTGGAAAAAACAAAGAATATTCATAATACCCTAATGGCTAGGAGTATATAATCTACTATAACAATGTACCCACCAACCCTTAAGAACACATTCCATTGATCCATAAAACGGAATATGTAATTACATTAGAGTAAATTCAAAGATACTCATTAATATAAAAGGAATTTAAAATAAACAAATAACTAGAGAAATATAGATAAATAATTAAGTAATTAAAAGGAATGAAAGATACAATATCCACTAAACCCAATAACACATTAAGAAAATTAAGCAATAAAAAACTAGAAATTTAAAACCCTTAGGTTTTTTCAAAAAGATATTTTAGTGTAAAAGTGTGATTTCTTAAAATATAACGGTATTCCCCTACTCACCCTAATAACATCTTCCTAGATCTAGTGTACTAGGAAATGAAATACAATGTTGAAAATCTTGATGGAGACTTTATTTTGAACATTAATTTTTCTTATTTTATTAAAAACCAATTGCCTTCTAATGTCCCTCTTATTATTAGTAAATTCAAAAATATATAATATCTTTTGTAGGCCCTATAAGATAAATAAGAAGTGGATGAAATAACATTTGATGAGAATCTATAAAGATCAATGTTACCATAAAGCATTCATGAAAATATGAAAGATTTATTATAAATATAAAAAGAATAACTTGATAAAGATGAAAAGGGGATACCAATGAACTGAACTCATTTCATTCTATGTTATTACAAGATGAATTTACTAGCAATTCCCCAAATATTAATTTTTTAGATTCATCCCAATTAACTATTATATATGATTAAGATAAAGAATATGGAGAAGCTCTACATGGAGAGAACATAGAGCTGGTGGATATTGATTGTGAACAAACTGATTAAGAGCTATATGAGGACTACATTGAAAATATTTTTATATTTTCGTAATAAGAAGAAATCCCAATGGATGTATTGCCTAGAACAAACTGTATAATTAATCCTTTTGAGAATTATATTATAAAACAAGCTTAATAAGTAAATAAAGATGAACATTCCCGAAGATATATGGGGAATAAAATAGTAAATTAACCTCAATCTAAACACTAATTGGTTATATTAACTATAAATCTAGATGAGGGTCATGTCTTCCCAAATGATGATATGGGATTATAAGCTGATTTTTATGAAAAATGATATACATATTTTAACATACCATGTTGTAAAGTTTTTCAATTTTAATTAACTACTAGCTTTAACTTGTTTGAATACAATGATGTAGTATAAGTGGAGGGACCACTTGATTAATGTTCCATGGTAGTTGTGAAAAAACCCATGGATGACCCATAACTAATTATGTCACCCCTATTTTATGATGTGTATCATAATACTCAAATGGATTATGTTCAACACTATATTCATGGGGACCTCTAAGAAGAAGACCTGTCTAGAAATGGAAGGAATTCCATGAGGCGGTTTGCATTTCACAAGGATACATGTTTAATCCTGGTGGTGGATATTCATCCTAGAAAATATCCATCAAAACATGAATTTTATGATCCCCTATGTAGGTAGAGTTCGTTTTCATTTAAAAAGATGGAGAAGAAGATAAATGGGTATGAAACTTATTGGAATATATTCAATTTTATCCAATGCATATTCGTAATGTTTGAATTAATAGTGATAGTAATGTAGTGAGAATAAGGGGAAGTAATTTTATATATAATGTAAAATTTTAATATATATTTCAATGACATAAATTGGGATGAAAACTACTCTCGAGTGGGATTATTATGATTGAATATGTCAACTAAAAAATAAATATTTTAGGTCTCTTTATGAAAGGCCTAACTGTATAGTTAGTGGAGAAATTATCAAAAGGAATGGGTTTAAGTCCTATTAAATTAATTATTCCTAGTGGAAACCATTATAGTTGACTAGATATCCTAATATAATGGATTAAATAGAAAACAACATTGTGATTATGGATGAAATACTCATTTATTCCAATTTTTTAGATGATAATGTACTCTAATAAGATGTTACAAAAGTTCATTTAATGAATTTCAAAATGAAATTATTTTTTTAGATTTACCTATGTGATTATGAAGTAGGGTATCATTAAGAATAATTTCTATGGAAAAATATCTAAATTATATATGAAACTAGGTGGTTATGAGGGCTAGAATGAAGACAAAATTTAGAGAAACTATGTTTGAGATTTAATTCATTGAATTATATTATTAAAAATACTTGGTGTTTTGATAGTTAAAAGACATAAGGATTACCAATTAATCACGTAAGTGTAATATGATTCATATATGAAAGTTCAATGTTGAAAAACATTGTATCCTATTGAAATTTTCTAACTTTATATAAATCACACATTATGTTTGACGTTGATTTATTTTTCTACTTATTTGGGCGATTATAAGTTGTGAATTAAAAAATAAGATTATAGAGAGGATTGTGGGGAAGTTGGATGATAGTTTGAGAAACTGATACACCATATGGATTTTTCTAAAATAGATAATGGAGGTGTCCAATAGTTTGAAAAACTAGAAGCCTTATTTCACATCTATGGATGACATTTTATTGCAACAAAATATATTATAATTTTAAAATTATAAACCATAGTTTTCATATAAATTAATCCACACCTCTTGTTTTGTGAGTATTATTTATTCCTCTTAATATACCAAAACCATTGTTAGATTTTCTTCAATAACTTTAAATGTTATAACTATTTTTTTCTAAACATTTTGTTATTCTTAGTTTTAATGTTCATATTTCCATGAAAGGTGATTCTATCCATCCTAGGATATAATTGATCATGAAATTGGGTATCGTAGAGGGACACAATTTTTATTGTGGAAACAAGTTGTGTTAACTGGGCTCATACTTTACATTATTTTTGTGTTTTTTATTTTTTCTTTTATGTCCTCATTTTTTCCATTTGCACTGTGTGTATACTAACTCAAATTAATTGATCAAATTCTTTTAAGTTTTCTATACAAACTACATGATTTAATATACTCATAATAACCCTATTGTATTCTATATACCGATTGTACTACATGTACTCAACGATTTTAACGACTAAAAGAAGAACCCTCCTATAAAAGGTTGGGGCCGAAGCCTCATTTTTATTAATAAAGCAAAGCAAAGTCCTCTTTTAACTAGGTAGGGGGAGACCCATTACATAGCCCGAAGGCCCTGTGGGCTAGTATCCCATTACATAGCCTGTAGGCCCAAATATTTGCCGAAATTCCTATTCTGTGAATAGTAACCCGGCTCCTACAGTGCCGCCGCCGCTACAGTGCCCTGCCGCCGCTACAGTACCCGCCGATCAATAGTACCGCCGCTGCTACAGTACCCACTACAGTACTACTACAGTACCTGCGCCTACTGGGTTTTGAACCCCCATTTTTCATGTAGTATTACGGGGTGCTTAACACTAAGCCAAACCCCAACTACAAGAATCCTCCTATATTTATTATTTAAATTGGTCAAAATTTCCGCTATAGTTTAATAGACTACGAAGAGACTCTGAAATAATTCGTCTGTATATTTTTCCAAAAAATTAAAGATAAATTATTTATATAAATAATGCATCTACAACACACTAAATAGAAACAAAATCAATTGAAATGGAATATGTTGACATATTTTATTTTCATATGATTCATTTTGAAGAGTTGGGGTTCAATGCATTCGACAATGCATCAATGAAAGAGGGAGATGAGGCATTGACTAGGAAAGTAATGGAATTGCTTCCATGAGCCACAACTGAATTGTGATCTTCAATGAGTAAGGTATACCTCAACTATTTCATCTTCCATTAGGGTTATGTAATAAAACAATAATGGGTTGGTGGAAGAAATTATGAAAAATGGTCCCATGAGGAATGAAAAATAGGTTTTGTGTTGAGTATTGGGTTTTCAAATGGTATATTACATTATTACAAATATTAATTATTCATGAAATTCAGTTTCAATTAATGAAATTTTTATTTAAAATATATGTCTATAATCATTCATATTAATATTATTAAAATTAAAAATTAAATATATGTTCTACTTTTCTAAGAATAATTTTTTTTGATATAAAAAAATAATGAATATTTTTTTAAAATACATATGACATTTAATTTAATATTTATATTTAATTATTAAAATATTATTAAAATAATTTTAATTTAAATAGAAAACATCTAATATTAATAAATATTACTATATTTTTTAGTCTAAATTATTTATTAATTTAAAGAATTGATAATATATTTTTTTTGAAAGTCATTATTTATATATATTTAAGAATTAATAACATTTTACATATAATATTATTAAAATTATATATATTTTAAGACTTATTAATTTTTTTTGATTATTATATATAAAATATTTATTGTTATATAAAGTTATAAAATTTGTAATTTTCTTAGTTTTAGATTTATTAGTGCAAAATATAGCATTGATAAATCTTCTTATATCAGCACTAAAATTAGCACTAATAAAATCATGATTTATTATCACTCAATGTTTTATAAATAATAAATTAATGCCCCTCTCAATTTAAAATTTAGTGTTATTAAAAACGTTTTTTATCAAACATTATCATTTAAGAATTGATAATGTACAGTTGATTTTATTCTTTTTGGTTAAAATTGATGAAAACATTTACCTCTTTCTAAAATAACCCTAAATGTCATCTTTCTATTTACTATTCAATATTTCTCAAAACCAGAACATTATAACCAATTAGAATGATTATTTCGAACAAATCAACCCTAAACATTGAAGGAATATAAATTTATCTTATTGTTAAGGATTTCTCAGTTGATTGTGCATGATTTGTTCAAAATTTAATTTTATTCACATTATAAACTATAAATATAATACTTGACTTTTTATATATGTAAATCATTGTATATACATTTCTATATAATATTATATAACTTAACTAGGATAATATAATAAAAAATATAAGTAAAATCTAAATTATAAAATCCACCCATTCTAATGATAAAAATTATGGAAAAATATTTCTCACCATATATGGTAAACAACCACGTAACTAATATATCAAATTCAACTTTAATTCAAGTTATATGTGAATTATAATAAAATGTTGTTTTATGTCAGATCAGTCATAATATGAACCCAACCTTATACACTTGAAAATCTTGAGTTATACCAAGAATTTGACATTGATGATATTTTTCGGTATATATTTTTATATAATTAGGGCACAACTAATACATTACATCAAAACAACTGCAATATAGACACCTCTTCTCTATTCATTTTTTCTCAAAAAAACATCTAAAATAAAGAAAGAATTATTTTCATGATATAAATCTTATTGAACTGTTCTTTTCTATTAACCTTCATTATACACTATTAAAACCATTTCAGAAATGTGGTATACGCATAAAAAGCTCAGTAAGGGTTATTAAATAAGGAAAAAACATCAGTCCATAAAAACATATAGATCAATAAAATCATAATTTTCATTCATAAAACATATTTCCTTTATCACACCAAAAGAAATCATAATATTTATTAATAACACCTAGAAATCATAAATCATAAAGGTAACATGTGGCATCCATAACATACATTCATTGTAGTTATCATAGCTAAATATGGAATTACATTTGGAATACCCATCATAGTATATTCCCTAGATCTCATAGGAGAAACATTAACATTTACCTCTGTCATGTTAACAAATGCATTGGCGATTTATCTTGGGATCACATGCCCGAGGATTATCACAAAACCAACCGTATTTGGTTTATCACATATCCACCATTTAAATTTCATTTTTCCATTAGATAATCATAATTAAATAAAATATTTAAATTATTAATATTTCACTTATGAATCACAAGAAATCAAATCAACATACTAAAATATTCAATCCATTTCGAAAACCATTTAAAACGTTTAATAAAGAGATTTTTTAATCAAAGTGTCCCATATCACATTGATACATATAAAGAAAATGACATTTTAGAACATTAATGTGCATATAAAAAGTCTTTAAAACCATTTATAAATCTTGGGCAATAATTATAATGATTTAGAAGATTAAATTGTTTACTCATTTAAAACAATGTTTTAGTTAAAGAGTCCCTTACCACTTGATAAAATAAATAAATAAAAATAATTAAATTATAACATTAAATGAAACCTATAATATCATGAGAATAAGGAGATTCATGACATAATATGTCAAAAGGATGTATATACACCTTAAAAAATAGAATTGTGGCTTAACAACCAATAAGTCTCAATTAAATGTAATTATAGATGAAATCCTTTACAAATATTGTATCATAACATTAATGATAAATAAATGTCATAATTATGTGAAAAAAATATAAACACACCCAATATAAATGGATATTTAGTGTAAAACAATCATAGATCATTCACACATATTCATGAAAAAACGAAACCAATGATATGGATATTGAACTCAATGAATGGAAATTGAGTTATAAATTCCCTTACAATGTTTGTATAAATTAAATAAGAATTTATAAATTTGGTGATTATATGTAGCAATAGTATATCCACACAATGTTAAGTGGATGCTACAACATAAATAAATAAATAGTAATTCCAGACAAAAACTTGTCATAATATAATCAACGAAGTATGCATAAAACCCAAATAGTGGAAATTGAGTTTAGAAATTCTATTACAATGATCATTTTGTTAACAAAATAGATATATTATGTGTATTGAATATAAGTGACCATAAATAAAGTATAAATACAATATAGTACAAAATAATTAATTCTCACATAATCACATCATGACATAATCAATAAGTTGAAAATTAATCCAAATAATGCAAATTTGGTTAAGAAGTTCCCTTACGATAATTTGGAAACCTGATGACATCATTTTAAAATTCAGAAAATGCTTTCAGAGGGTGAAAAGGGATATCATCATTTAGACATAAAATGCACATAAATAAATATATCTAATAACATACCCCAATATATGAAAATTAAAATAGAAATAAATAACATAAAATAAGTCTTTGACTAATAGAGGAGGGTGAAAGGTTCTTTTACCTTGATCCTGACTTGACTCATTCGTTCTTTAAATTCAAGACTAAAAAAATAGGTTTCTTTATAATTTATTCAAAACCGTTTCTATGTTTATTATTAATTATATATTATTTATCATAATGTCATAAAAACTACATAATTATTTATTATCATATTGGTCATTTTGTCGATATCTGATACGTGATTTGAAAATGACTTATTTTGATGTAAATTCTCCATGTAGTCAAAATTCCATCATCACCATAATATAATTCATTATTTATGTATCATATATTTCATGTATATATGTATTTATAATTGTCCATAACA
Source organism: Viscum album (assembly GCA_963277665.1). Classification (NCBI taxonomy): domain Eukaryota; kingdom Viridiplantae; phylum Streptophyta; class Magnoliopsida; order Santalales; family Viscaceae; genus Viscum; species Viscum album. The sequence continues at coordinate 698,581,217 of OY728158.1, forward strand.
TTTGGATATATGAAATAATATTCACCGTTCATGGAGACGGTAAGCCATACATACGCATGAACGCTATTTTCATTACATTTTCATATTTAAATAAATGAAAAAAATAATACATAGGTATATTAAAATTATTGTATTATATTGTATTTTATATACATTACATATTTTCATTAACTCTATCCTTTATATGTTCCATGTATGGAATGAACGATCCGTATCTCTTTGAGGGGGTGGTAGTCCGCACTTCCTCAAATGAAATTATCGTATTTACACATTATGGAATGAATAAAGGTATGATTTAAATGAAAAATACATAGGATAATATAAAATATAAATAAATTTCTATTATAATGTTTACCAAAAGAGATGGCAGGGGAAAATTGAATAATCATCATTTTGTGAGGTAGTTGTTCGCCTCCACAGAAATAGTATGTTCATATCTATTAGATGGAGGTGTGTGTAAGTGTAGTTAAAATTATTCCCAGAAAAAATAATAGTATATTGAAGATACTATTATTGTGATGTAATCAAATAATAATAATGTCATAGGGAGTGTAGAAGGGAAAAAGGAAATGAAATTTAGAGAAGATGTTACCTCTAAATCGGGTAACTTCTTTTGGTTTGAGCAAAAAATCCTATCTTGAATTTCATTATTCTCAAGGTATGACTTCAAGGTGGAAGGGAGGGATTTTGGGAGATTATTTTAGTAAAATTTGGAAGATACAATGGGCTTTAGAGGTGTGGGAATGTGGGTAGAGATAATGCACTTTTATAAGAGGGGGGAGGGGAACTTTTGGAATATCTTGAAAAATTATTTTATTATAAATTTATTTTCGGTTTCAAATGGTCCCAATGCCATTTATTTAAAATATATGAATTTTTCGAGTCAAAAAGCTCCCAAATAATAGTTTTTAGACAGGTTTAGGTTACAAATTGAACCTTATCATTTTTCATTAACCCATTGTTAAAAACAATAACTCTTACCTTGTCTTCTCGCATTTTAAAAATATATGGAATCTATAATTACAATTAAATTCCAATTGGATTATAAGTGGATAATTAATGAAATTTTTAACATTATATTAGTCAGTTTTCTGAATCATATATTTTTTGGAATATGATATCATTTAACAAAATAATATTTGTTTTTAATAATTATTTATGTTAATTTTAACACTATAAAGTAATTTATTTTTGTTGAAGTCATTAATATATTATTAATTAAAAACAATGGAATTAACTAAAATATAATATGTAAGAATCATCTATAAAATTCATAGATGGCCATGAAATAATCAAATTACATTTATTTTAATATTTATAAAATCATTTATTTGAATCCATTATTAATGAAGTAATCACTACATCATCATTGTGTCGTAGTTAAATTTATTTATTTAATGTATAAATATTATAAATAAAATATCATGATGTAGAATTTTTTTATCCCATTAATGGTAATTTATATCCATTTATATCATGTATATAACCCCATAAAATATTTTTATTAAAAGATACATGTTTATGTTATATTTCTTTTTTACATTAAATTAATTTTTATAAAATTTGGTTTTCACATCCAAGTGGCTCCATGGGGTCTCAAAATAAACCCAAGGATTAACATGGTCGGAAATATCTCATAAAATAGGATTATTAAATATTTTTATGTATTTTAATATTATTATAATATTATTTTCTACCCTTATTTACCAGATTAACCTTTAACCATTGTAAAATAAATAAGTACTGAAGCTTATATTCATAATGATAAAAAATAAAAGGTACCAATTTGAAAAATTTAGACCTTTTGATTCCAAATATGTAATTAATTTTTCCAAATTCAACTCATATAATTTTCAGAAATTAATTTGAAATTAAATCCCATTGTCAAAACTAAAAAACGTGTTTTATGAAGTAAAAAATACCAAAAGATTGACATGTGTTTATGTCAAATTAAAATGTGAAATTAATCCCAATAAACATCATCGGATTGAATTATAAAAAATTCGACCAATTATACTTTTAACCCAAGTAAATTGAAAATCTAACAACATAAATAAATTATATGAAAAGGTATTTTTTAATTAAAATGTAGTATTTTCCACTATTCATTAAAAAAATGAACTTTATTCAAAAATTGCCAAAAATATAATAATATTAATATATTGGTGATCCTATTATATATAATAAGTTTAAATTAAAATAATATTACATATAAATGTGACAAAACTAGATTTAAAAAGGGTTCGCCATCAAAAGGCGGTAAAACTAAATTTGTAGGAAAATACTTCTTTTATTCGAAAATATGAATTTGTTCTTATATCAAATCTAGAAAACCTATAATATGAATTTAAAATATTAAAATGAATATATAAAATATATTTATCATTAAATAAAATTACATAAATAGTTATTTGATTTTATAAATAGAATTATTCCCTTTTAATTAGGTTTTCATAAAAACAAATCTTTTATATTCAACTGGGTTTTATTTTCATTTATAATAAACTTGGTAACAAATGAATAATTATATAGACATGTGTAAAACATATTTCAAATTTTATTTGATTCTATTAATTACCACCAATCAAATGGATAGGTATTAACTACTATTTAAAATAATAACAATAATATTTTTTTATTTTATAGTATAAGCCAATGTTGTGTGAAACGAAAGATTTTGGAAAAACCCATTATTGTGTGTTGAGTACGCTATCAAAAAAAGTTTCCCCATTAATGTTAAATTAATATCTTATTCATAAATATTCATAGAAACGAAAAAGTATTATTCTAAAAATACATGTGTCATTACATCATTCCCCCATTTTGGAAATTGCATCCTAACAAATTTAAAATTGGTCTTAGAAACATCATTGAAAATACCACATCAAAAAAAGAGTCAATTAAACTATCTCTTTAAAATAATGATAATTACAAAGGTAACCTATGATAACCTATACTATGATTCCATGTTGGAATGCACATATATAAAAGTGAAAGTAACCATCATGTTCTGATAGAGAGTGATAGAAAACAAGATCAGGAGAAAGATAACTACCAAAAAACCATTTACATGTGATGGGTTAAAGGGTCCATGACTTCAAAACTAGAAAATTAAATGATTTTTTTGTTTTATATTCTTTTTCATAAGGTTGAGAAATTTTTTATGATATTGAATAAGAACCTAAGGAAATAAACATACTTTTCAAGTAGAATTTCATCCTTTAATAAATTTCTCCCACAAACTCATCTTTTATCCAAATGATTTGAATTCCAGATGACATGGTCACAACTGAAGCACTAGAATCAACATCTAGAGAATAAAATAACCCACAAAATATTAACTATATATTTCTTCCATATTTAGACATTAACTAAAACTAAAATGGTTAATATGATATCGGATAATCCCCAAAAAGGATAATCCATTTCAAAAAGAAATACTACTGTTAGTCTCTAAAATTCAAAAAGAAATACCCAAAGTTAAACAAAGACCATTCAATTGAGAAAAGTACATGAAAGTACTCAAAATAGTCCCACTAATATTGAAACCCAAAACACATAAGGATTTGATCACACAGTCTTCAACGATAACAATTATCTCTAAATAACATCAACTACTCTTCTCTTACTAAAAAGTAATTAACCTAATCACATATTAATTATGATTAGATAATCATTTCAATAATTTACCCAAATTTCTATATGGTCACAACAAATACATAGATTATTCCAAAATAAAATTTCAACAATTACTCAAAAAATTAAATCCCATAGTACTCTATTTCTCTTTGGCATATAGTGTTCCCAAAAGAGAGAATGTTTTCCAAAATAACATTTAAAACTTATTCACAAAATCATGTTCCTATACAAAGGATATCCATTTGATAAAATATAAATTATGAAAAAAATATTATTCATGATGCATAAAGTCATTTAACTAAAATGAATAAGTTATACTATCCAAGGACTTCATGAAGGCCAGTGGTAGGTGATAAATCCTAGTTGAACTTCAGTGGTGGGTTAGATTCCCATAGATTTGTCTAGCGTGATGGGTTGTCACATGGTCTATGTGTTGTCCTTTTTAAAAAAAATTTTATCATTCTAAAAACTGAGATAAATTCCTCAAAAATAATCATGTCAACTTTTAACAATAAATGTTATTTCGTTCCTCACATTTTGTATCCCGATAACTAATGACCCATATTTTCCTCAAAGGTTAATGTCTCCAAAAATAACATTAATCACATTGAAATTACATAATCCTCCAAATGGGTTTCTAAATAATTGAACATATAAAATACATTTATACTATAAACCCATGATCATATCCCTAAATCTTACTGAATTCATACTTTCTCTATCCAATTTTTTTCACATAAATAATAATCCTTAAAAAAACAAGAATTATTTTCTTGATATAAATCTTACTGAATTCAGACTTTATCTTAGACTTCATTATACCCTATGAAAAATCATTCCAAAAACCTGGGATAAGCATAAAAAGCCCAGTAAAGGTTATAAAATAAGAAAAGACAACATTAGTCCATCAATACATACAAATCAATAAAATCATTTTTTTCAATCATAAAACATAAGGACTTTAACATACATCATGAAACCATAAGATTTATGAATAACACATAGAAATAATAAATCATAAAGGTAAGTTGAGGCATTAATAACAAAATTACACTTTATCTTTCAAAGATACATAGGGAGTTATGTTTGAAATATCCATCATAGTATATGCCCAAAATCTCTTTGCAGAAACATTAATGTTTACCTCCATCAAATTACCCAATGTGTTAGAGAGCTATCCAAGTCTCACCCACCATAGGTTTATCACAGAACCACCCATATTTGGTTTATCACAAAACCACCCATAAAATTTCCAAGTACCATTACATAATCATAACACATGAATGATTGAAATTATCAATATCTCACTTATCTATCACATGAAATAAAACAAAGATATTTAAATATTCAATCAATTTCAAAAACCATTTAAAACAAATAATAAAGTGATTTTTGATTCATAGTGTATCATAAAACATAGAAACTTTTAATGGAATTAAAATTTAAAACATTAATGTCCCTATAAATAAATCCTTAAAACAATTTCGAAAAAATATTCATTAATGAGAATAATTTAGAAGATTGAACCTTTAAAACATTTAAAATAATGTTTTTATTAAAGATTCCATTACCACTTGAGAAGATACTTGAAAAAACACAATTAAATAATAACATTAAATGAAACATGTAATATCATTAATATAAGGAGATTTATGTTATAAGATGTCAAAGGGTAGTATATAAACTATATAAAAGTGAATTGGTGCATAACAACAAATAAGTCTCAATAGAATGTAATTTTAAATGGAATCCATTACAAAGATCACATCCTTAGATTAAGGATAAATCAATGTTATAATTATGTGTGAAAAACATAAATACACCCAATATAATTAGATATTTTGTGTAAGTAAATTGGAGGTCATCCACACATATTCTTGTAAAAACAAAACCAATAATGTGGATATTTAACTAAATGAATGCAAAATGAGTTAATATTTCCATTACAATGTTCATATAAATGACGTAAGAATTTATAAATTGGGTGATTATGTGTAGAGATAGTATATCCACAAAAAGGGAAGTGGAAGTTAAAACATAAATAAATACACAATGATTCCACATAATCTTGTCATAATATAATCAATGAAGTATGCATAAAACCCAATGAGTGGAAATTGATTTTAGAAATTCCCTTACAATGATAATTTTGTAAGTAGAATAAATTGTTTATTTTATTCAATAAAATTACACATAATGAATGTATAAATATAATATAGGAAATAAAAAGTTTATTCTCACATAATCATATCATGTCGTAATCATGAAGTTGAATATTAACCCCAAGAATGGAAATTGGGTTAAAAAGTTCCCTTATGAAAATTTTGTAGCCTAATGATGTCACATAAAAATTCAGAAAATGATTTTAGAGGGTGAAAAAGGGCCCTATCATTTGGACATAAAATTAAATTCAATAAGGATATAAAATAACATACCCCAACACAATAAAATTGAAATTAAAAGACATAACATAAAATAATTATTTGACTAAAATAGAAGGATGAAAGGTTCCCATACCTTGACTCCGACTTGTCTCATTCACTACTTATATTATTGAATAATATACATATTTTAATGTGTGAATTATTCAGAACCATTTTAATGTTTATTATTTATTTTATATTACTTATAATCAGGTTTTAAAAATTACATAATTATTTAAGTTCATATTGGTTATTTGTCGATATTCGGTACTTGTGTCAAAAAAAAACTTGTTGTGATGTAAATTTCCCATATTGCCAAAAGTTTGTTACCACCATAATATTATTCATGATTTATTTATCATACATATCATTTATATATTTATTTATAATACTCCATTACATTTGGATATAATAAATGAAATACATAGTTCATGAAGATGGTCAGCCGTATGTACGCATGAACGCTACCTTCATTTCTTTTTCATATTTAAATGAATGTAAACTAAATGATATATAAGTATTTTAAAATTAAATTAAAATATCATATTTTAAATATGTTAAATAATTTAACTAGCACCATCCTTTATACATTACATGTATGGAATAAACGAGTTAGATCACTTTGAGGGGGTGGTAGTCCGAACTTCCCCAAATGCAACTATCGTATTTACACATTATGGAAAGTATAAAGGTATTCTATAAATCAAAAATACATAATATTGGAGAAATATAAATATAATATATATCATATATAAATAAATTTCCATAATAATTTCAACCATGAGAGGGGGTATGAGAAAATTTAGTAGTCATCGTTTTGTGACATAGTAGTTTGTCGTCCACAAAAATAGTATGTTCATATCCATTAAATGAAGGTGTGTGTAAGTTTAGTTCAAACACATCTGAAAAAAACATGCCTATATATTTATATATTGGTTTTGTTATTTAATCAACGAATAAAAAGATAATAGGGAGTGGAGAATGAAAATAAAGGAAAAGTACTTAAGGGAAGACATTACCTATAAATCGGGTAACTTTTATTGATTTGACCCAAAAAGGATTTCTTGAATTGTATTTTTCAAATTTTAACTGTTATAGGTATAAGAGAGGTATTTTTAGAGATTATTTGAGTATAATATTTATGATCCAAGGTGTTTTTGAGGTGTGAGTAAGTGGGTAGATGTGATTCCATTTTATAAGATAGAGGAGGGGCACTTTTGGAATATCTTGAAATATTATTTTTTATAAATTTATTTTCGGTTTCAAATGATTCCAAAGTCATTAATTTCAAATATAATATGATTTTGGGTTGAAAAAATTTAAACTAATAGGTTTTATACATTTTTAGGTCACAAATCTATCCATATCCTTTTGCATTAACCCTTAGTTAAACACGATAACTCTTACCATGTATTCTTCCATTTCAGTAATATATGGTAATTATATTTAATATAAAATTCCATTAGAACCATAAGAGGATAATTAATGGAATTTTCAACATTATATAAGTATTTATGACAAATAATATATTTTTAGGACTATTATATCATTTAATAAAATACTATTTTTTGAAACTCATTTTTGTCAAATTGTTCACTATATAGTAATTGATTTTTGTTAAAGTCATAAAAATGTGATTCCTTCAAACCAAAAGAATTTTGTAAAATATAATATGTCAATATAATCCATTAAATTAGAGGATGGAATCAAAATATAAAAATTACATTTATTTTAATATTTGAAATATCATTTATTTGAATCCTTTATTAAGGATGCAATCACTGCATCATCATTGTGTCATAATTAAATTTATTTATTTAATTTCTAAAAATTATAAATAAAATATCATGATGTAAGAAATTTGTTTTATATTTTTAATTACTATTTATAGTCATCAAAGTCACATATATAAACCCATATAACTCTTTTTTATTTAATGTTACATGTTCTTGTTATATTTATCATTACTTTAAATTAATTCTTATAAAACATTACTTTTCAAAGAATATTGGCTCCATAGGGTCCCCAAATTTTCCAAAATATTCCCATGGTCGTAAATATCTAATAAAATAGTATTTTTAACTGATTTAGGGTAGTTTGAAATTAGTATAATCTTATTTTTTACCTTTGTTTACCAGATTTACCTTTTAACCATGGTAAATAAAATAATTACTGAATTTATTATTCATAATGAGAAAAAAATAAAAGGTAACTATTTAAACAAATTGTACCTTATTATTCCAAATATGGAATATTTTTTTCAATTTAAACTCACATTCTTTTTAGAAATTAATTTAATATTAAATCCCATTGTCAAAACCAAAAAGTGTCTTTTAAAGAAGTAAAAACCACAAAATGATTGGCATGTTTTTTTGTCCAATCAAAATGTGATGTTAATTAAAATAACCATATTTATATTAAATTATGAAAAACTAATCCAATTATACTTTAAAACCAACTAAAATGACAATCTAACATTATAAATAAATTAGATGAAAATACAGTTTTGAATTCAAATGCAGTATTTTTGACTATTCAGTAAAAAATAAGCTTCATTATAAAGTTACCATAAATTAAACCATAGTAAGTTTTTGTGTCTAGATTCTATTTAAGAATATTAATTTTTTAAAATATATCATATAAAAGTAAAATAAAATAGGTTTAATAAGAGTTCCCCATCCAAATGCGGTAAAACTGTATTTTTAGAAAAATACATATTTTATCCAAAAAATTAAATTTTTTATCATATCGAGAGAACATATGAGATGAATTTAAAAGACTAAATTGAATATATAAAATATATTTATCATTAAATAATAATTCATAATGTGTGATTTTATTTAATAAAAATAATTATTCCCTTTTAAGACTGTTTTCATAAAAACACATCATTTATATTCAATAGGTTTTTATTTCAATTTCTAATAAATATTGTAACCAATGAATCATTGTTTATAAATGTGTAAACCATATTCAATGATTTATGGGATAATATTAATTCCCGAAATTCTAACTACTAGGTGTTGACAACCATTTAAAATAATAATAATAATATTGTTTATTTTTGGTATAACTCAATATTTTGTTCAACATATGATTTCGTTGAAACCCATTTTTGCCTTTCGACTATGCTGTCGGAAAAAGTAACCCCTTTAACATAAAATTAATATCTTATTCAGAAATATTAATATAAATTTAAATGTATTAGTCATTAAATAGATAGTTCATTATGTCATTCCCACCTTTTGGAAATTACGTTCTCACCACATTAAAGTTGGGTATGGAAACATCATTGAAAAACACGCATCAGAAAAAGTCAATAATACTATAACATTAAAAGAATGAAAGGTAAGTAAAATGGTCCCCTAAGATAACATATACTAGGAATCCATTTTGGAAAACATGGATATGGAAGATAGACTAACCATCATGTTCTGATGGAGAGTAACAGAAAATGTGATCATGAGAAAGTTAAATACCAAAAAACCACAAACATGTGATTGGTTAAACAACCATTGATTTCATAGAAGAAAAAGTAAACAGAATTTTTTTTTGTCTAATGTTCCTTTTCATAATTTTTAGAAACTTATTTTTGATATTGACTAAAAACATAGAGAAATATACTTAATTATGAAGTATAGTTTCATCTTTTGATAAATTTCTACCCAATACCTATCTTTTCTCCAAACGAGGTGTGTTCCAAATGACACGGTCGCACCTAAAGTGCTAGAATCAAATTCTAGAAAATCACATAATCCAAATGAAAAATATATTTTCCCTTTCTAATGACATTAACAAAAAAAATGTTAGTATGAGATTCGATAATCCCCAAAAATGACAATTCTTCATAAAAATAAATACTACTATTAATTTCTACAATTCAACAAACAATACCCAAAGTCCAACTAAGACCATTCAATACACAAAAGTACTTAAAATTCCTCAAAATAATCTTACAAATATTGATACCCAAAACTCATAAGGATTTTATCACATAGTCTTCCATGATAAATATTAACATTTATCTTTAAATAAAATTGACTACCCTTAATGTCTCTTACTGAAAAGTAATTAACCTAATCACATATTCATTATGATAGGATAATAATTTCCATAAATAACCCAAATCACCATATGTCAAAAATAAAACAATATATTCTTCCAAAATAATATTTTAACCATTAATCCACAAATGAAATACCATAGTATTCTATTTTAATTTGGAATATAATGCTCCCAAAAGAGAGAACATCTTCCAAAATTACATTTATAACTTAATCACCAAATCATTTCCCTATACTATGTATATACACTGGATAAAATATAAGTTCCAAAAATCAACGTATTCGTGATCCATAAAATCATTTATCTAAAAAGAATAAATCATACTAAATAAGGACATCGTGTAGGCTAGTGGAAGGTGATAAATCCCATTCCAACTTTGGTTGTCAGTTCAATTCCCACAGCTTTGTCTAACGTGATGCGTTGTCACATGTTCTGTGTGTTTTAATTTTTAAAAACTATATAATTTTATACCATTCACAAAAAAATGAGATAAATTCGTCAATAATAACCATAACATGTTTTAACCATAAAGGCTATTTCGTGCCTCACATTTTGCATCCGAAAAACTAATAACCCATAATTTCATCAAATGTGTATGTCTTTAAAAATACCATAAATCACATTTAAATTATATAATCCTAAAAAGGGGTTTCTAAATCATTGAACTTATAATATTCCTTAAAATTATAAACCCAAGATCATATCCATAACCATTTAGAAAACATCTTAATCTCTAATGTTCTCTAAACCTATCCTCGGATACCAACTATAAGGCCACATCCTTAAAATTACATAATATTGAGTAAAGTCAGTAATTTGATATTAATGATATTTTAAGGGTTAGAATTTTAGATAATTAGGATATAACTATCAAATTACATCTCAAAAAATTCAAAGTGGAAACTAATTCTCAATCCAACTATTTTCACAAAAATAAAACTCTTTAAAAAACAATTCTTTTCTTGATATAAATCATCTTGAATTATTCTTTTCTCTAACCATTCCATATACCATGTGATAAAAATTTCGTAAACTTGGGATGAGCATCAAAATTTCACTAAGGTATTTAAAATAAATAAATAAAACATTAGTCCATCAATACATACTGATCAATGAAATCATACATTTCAATCATACAAGTTATTCTCTTTTACTTACCTTATAAAATCATAAGATTCATAAATAACACATAGAATTCATAAATCATAAAGGTAACTTATTGCATCCATAAAATACATACATTTTAGATTTCACATTTACATAGGTATTTATGTTTGGAATACCCATCACAATATATTCCAAATATCACTTAGGAGAAACATTAACATTTACCTCTGTAACATTACCCCATTCTTTAGAGGGTTATCTCAGGATTACCCACCATTGGTTTATCACTGAACCACCCATATTTGGTTTATCACGTAACCTCCCATCAAATTTCCATATACGATTACTTAATCATAACACATAAAATATTGAAATTATCAATATTTCACTTATAAGTCCCATGAAATCAATCTAATATATTGAAATAAACAATACATTTCCAAAACAATTTAAAAAATATTATAAAACTGATTTTTGAATCAATTTATCCCATACCAATTTGAAACTTTTAAAGGAATTAACATTTTAGAATCTTAATGTACATATACAAAAATCCTTAAAATCATTTTGAAAATATGTACATTAATGAAAATAATTTTGAATATTAAATATTTAAAACATTTAAAACAATGTTTTTGTTAAAGATACCCTTACCACATGGGAAAATATATGATTAATAATAATTAAAGAATAATATTAAACGAAAAATATAATAACATGAGAATAAGTAGATATATGACATAATATGTCCAGGGGTTGTATATACACCATATAAAAGTAAATTAGTGAATAAAAACAATTAAGTCTCTATGGTATGTAATTTGAGATGAAACCCATAAAAAAGATTATTTCCTTGTATTATTGATAAAGAAATGTCATAATTATGATTGATAAATATAAATAAAATAAATATATATGGATATTAAGTGTAAAAAATATAGAGTTCATGCACACCTATTCTTGGAAAAACAAAACCAATTATAAGGATATTTAACTCAATGAAATGAAATTGAGTTAAGATTTATCTTAAAATGTTCATAGAAATGATGAAAGAATTTATCAATAGGGTGATTATGTTTTGAAAATGTATTTACATACAAATGGAAGTGTAAATTACAACATAAATAAATAAACAGTGATTCCTCACATAATCTTGGCATAATATAATCAACAAAGTATTTATAAAACCCAATGTGTGGAAATTAAGCTTAAAAATTACCATACAAAGAACATTTTGATAATAAAATAGATTGATTATGTGTATTAAGTATAGTTACACATAATTAACATTTAATATAATATAGTACATCAAATGTTAATTCTAACATAATCATCTCACAGCATAATCAAGAAGTTTAATATTAATCCAATGAATTAAAATTTGGTTAAGAAGTTCACTTATGAAAATATGGTAGCCTAACGACATCACTTAAACATTACGAAAATGAGTTTAAATGGTGACAAGGGCTCTAAATATTTGGGATTAAAATGAAAAAAAACAAGGATATAGTATAAAATAACCCAACATAAGAAAATTGTAATTAATATACGTAACTTAAAATAAGTATTTGACTAAAAAAGTATGGTGATAGGTTCCCTTACCTTGAGTCAGACTTTTCATGTGCATTATTTATATTATAGAATAAGAAAATTAGGTAAATTTATACTTGATTCAGAAACATTTTCCAGTATATTATGCATTTTATATTATTTATCATCATGTAATAAAAATTTCATAATTATTTATGTTCAAATTGGTCGTTTTTGTCGATATTCGGCACTTAAGTAGAAAATGAACTTGTTTTGATGTAAATTGTCCACATAGTCAATAGTCTAAAATCACCAGAATATTATTTAGTATTTAATTATTTTTCATATCCAATATATATGTATTTATAATAGTCCATATCATTTGGAGATAATAAATGAAATGCACCGTTCATTGAGATGGTAATCCATATGTACACATCAACAATACTTACATTTATTTTTCATATTTAAATGAATGAAAACTGAATGATACATAGTTATATTATAATTAAATTATAATATCATATTTTATATATTTTACATATGTTAATCAACTCAGACCCTTATACATTTCTAGTATGGCATGAATGAGTCGTATCATTTTAGGTTGGTGGTAGTCCGCACTTCCTAGAATAAAATTATCTTAATTACACATTTGGAAAGCATAAAGGTATGGTGTAAATTAAAAAATACATAAGAATACAAAAAATATAAATATAAAATATATCATATATAAATTTAGTGCAATCATAATTTCCAATTTGTGAGGTGGTAGGGGGAAAATTGAAAAATCATCGTTTGGTGAGGCAGTATTTCTCCATCCACAGATGTAGTATGTTCATGTCCATTAGATTGAGGGATGTGTAAGTGTAGTTAAAATAATTATAATAAAATAACACTAGAATATTGAAGACATTGTTGTTGTTATTAAATCAAATAATAATAATAGAAAACAGAGGGGTGAAGGAAAATAAAGGATAGGAACTTGAGAAAAGACGTTACCTTAAAATCGGTTAATTTCTTTTGATTTGAGCCAAAAAGGCTTTCTTGAATTTCCTTCATCCAAGTTAAGCTATATAAGTTAAAGTTAGGGATGTTGGGAGATTATTTGAGTAGATTTTAGAGAACACAAGGGGCTTGGGATGTGTGAGTAATTAGGTATAGTTGATGCACTTTCATAAGAGGGAGGTGGGGCACTTTATGAATATCTTGAAATATTATTTTATTATAAAACAAATTTCAGTTTCAAATCGTTCTGAAGTCATTTATTTCAAAACTATGATGCTGTTGGGTTGAAAAACACTCAATAAATTGGTTTTAGGAAATTTTAGGTCACAGAGTTAACCTTTTCTTTTTTTCTTTAACCCTTAGTTAAAAACAATAACTCTTACCACATCTTCTTGCATTTTCATAATATATGGTAACAATATTCGCTATAAAATTATAACAGAACCACAAGTGGATCATTAATGACATTTTTAACATTATATAACTCATTTTTATGAATATTATATAATTAGGGCTATTATATCTTTTAATAAAATAGTATTTTTTAAAAACTCATTTATGTCAATTTCCACACTATAAAGTAATTTATTTTTGTTGAAGTCATAAATACTTTATTACTTAAAAAAAAGGTATTAACTAAAAAATAATATGTCAATATCATTCATAAATTTTTTATGACATAAAAATAATCATACACATTTATTTTAGTATTTATAATTTCATTTATTTGATTCATTTGCTAATGAAGCAATCAGTGCAAGATCATTGTTTCATAATTAAATTAATTTATTTAATTATTGAAAATTATAAATAAAATACCATGAGGTAGGAAATGTTTTTATACATATAAGGAAAATTTATAGTGTAATATAACAATTATATGTCACCATATAAGTCATTTTGTTATAAGATACATGTTTATGTTATATTTCACTCTACTTTTAATTAATTCTTATAAAATGAAATTTTCAAATCCATGTGGCTCTAAGGGGTCCCCACGTCAGACCAAGGATACCAATAGTCATAAATATATCATCAATTAGAATTAGGACATGTTTTAGGATAGTTTATTATTATTCTAATATTATTTTTACCCCTATTTACCAGATTTACCCTTTATCCAAGGTAAATAAAATTTTTAAAGAAGTTACAATTCAAAATTCCCAATAATAAGAGGTACCTATTTATGAAATTTGGACTTTTTATTTCAAATTAGAATTAAATAGTTAAAAACTTCATATCACAGAATTTTCTGACATTATTTTAAAATTAAATCTCATTGTCAAAACCGAAATCCTATTTTTACGAATTAAAAACTACCAAAAGATTAACATGTGTTTAGGTGAAAATAAAATGTTAAATTACTTCCAATTACAATAAATGGATTAAATGTTAAAAACAAAATTAAAATGAAAAAAACTATATAAATTAATTATAAGAATAGGCTGTTTTGAATTAAAAGGCAGTATTTTTCAATATTCATTAAAAATGAAGTTTATTAGAAAATTACCAAAAAATACACCCAATTTAAATTTTTGTGTACTTATTATATATAAGAAGATTATTTTCTTATATATAACATACAAAATGTACAAAAATATATTTAAAAAGGGTTCTCTATCAAAAGGTGGTACAACTACATTTTTTGAAAAATACTTCTTTTATCTGAAAAATAGAATTTTTTCTTATATCTTAAATTGAAAACATTTAATATGAATTTAAAACATTAAATTGAATATATATAATATATTTATCATTAAATAAAAACTATAAATAGTAATATTATTTTATAAAAAAAAATTATTTCCCTTTAGGTTTTCATAAAAACACATTTTTTTATATTCAATTGGTTTTTATTCCCATTTTTAATAATGTTGGTGACCAATGAATCATTATTTAAACATGAGTAAACTATATTTAAAAATTTAGGTGATATTATTAATTATTTACATTCCAATATCTAGGCGTTAACTACCATTTAATATAATAATAATATTACTGTATTATTATTCTGTATAACTCAATGTTGTGTGGAACGTAAGATTTAAGAGAAAATTGTTGTTTCATGTTGAGTACGATATCATAAAAAGTGTCCCCTTTAATGTAAAATTAATATCCTATTATTAAATATTAACGGAAATAAACAATTATTATTCTATAAATACCTTGTTCATTACAACATTTCACCTATAATAGAATATATTTATGCCATCATATTGAGTCTAATTTGATGTCTTTTTTTATAAATCAAACCCTAGGATGAATTTATTTTTTTTATAATGCAATCTATGTTGAAAATAAAATTTGAATATAAAAAGGCTTTTGTTCCTTATGATGAAACTATACCTACTAGAATATATCATTGTGTCTAGCTTCATCCAAAAAATCATCTACATCAAGGGAAACATCTATAAAATGGAACTGACAAACCTCCACATTATTGATGGTTTTGGCCTTCGTCTCCACCTCAAAGTGAAATCCTTGAGCCAGATCTATAATTTTTTGAGGGATTTGATGTCACCATTAATCCACCACACATAGTTCAGATCATGCATATATTATATATAAGCATAAATATGTAATTTCACACACAAACAAACATATATATATTTATATTATATTGACGCATACATATATTATTTTTACGAATATATTTATATATATTAAATAAAAAATATATTTATATATACAAAATTTATTTTATATATATTGAAATATATTATAAAACATAGTATTTATATCTTTTCTGTTATATAATTTGAATATGTATATATAATACTTTATAATTACATTTAAATAATGATACATGGCAAGGTTACCCAACCTATAACACTACAATTTTTATTAAAAAAAGATAATTTTTATAGAATAAATGAGGTGTAATGATCTAATGCTAGCATAAACTTTAAGGGATGACAAATAGATTTACAAAAAACAAGAATTTAATTAGAATTTGATCAATTCATCCTTAAATAATAATAGATTTTTGCATTAAGATACATAATATCTAAATGTTAATAGAAATATGATGCGATATAAATATGTTTATCCACCAGATTGTGAAATCTCATTTTTCAGGGACATCATATCTCAACCTTCCTAGGAAGATAAATTCATCATACTAGTTTTCAACCTATCAAAAAATTGAATCAAAGGGAAATATAATCCTCTAAGATTAATACTGAAAGAAAATTATACTACAAACCCGACTTCAAACTTCTATATAATTAACAACATAAGATAAATCTTATTTGAATGTAGTGGAAATAAATTCCAATTGATAGAATTAATATATGATGTAGGGAAATAAAAAATGAAGACAACAAAAATAATACCCCCAAATAGAAAAAAGGGTGTTTAGAAGCCACAATCAAACCACCAAAAATCAAGAATCCAAATCAATATTCAGATCCCTCTACTCCTCAAAAATTCTAAACAACCTATAAATATTAATAACTAAAATAACATTTAAAACCAATAAAGAAATCAGTAACATCAGTTGAGGTTCCTTCATGCAGAAAAATATCTGTCTAGATTAATCACATTAAAAATTCAAAATTCAAGGAAATTTTGATTGGAAAAAATGTGTTATCACAACACCCTTCCCTAAATTCATCCACCATCAACAATAGGTTCATATAAAAGTACCAATATTCTCTATCAAAATAAAAAAATAATTTGAATTCATTTAATTTATAATATCTAAAACATTAGACTCAAAATCCTCTGACATAAAAAGCCACATTTACTATAGACATCATTTTGGAATGTTTCATCCAATGATTCATCCAAATTTTTTTAATAATCTCATATGAAATGATCACCAATAGAATATGAATCATTCCTTAAATGTGATGTAAATTTCATCGTAAATATTAAATACTCTCAAATATTATATGCTAGTGGGTTCTATATGAAAAAAATTATCAAATGCAGAAAATTCACATATAACAACTGCAACATCATTGGAGAATAAAAAAATAGTGATTAAAATAAATCTAGTAAATAAAAATGAATATGCTTCCTCCTTTAATAGGAACAACATGTCAAAATTCCATCATGGACACATTCCTAGTGTGATGTACACCAAACTATGATAATTTGAAATAAAAATCAACCTTCTCTCGATAATTCCAAAAATATATCAATATATAAGAATTCACCATTATAAAAAGTATAACATATTTGAGAACAAAGCCATCACCTGATAAACATGAAGAATCTCGAAGTGAAAACACATCTTTTTGGGAAACCCTTCAAAGTAAGGTCGCATGAAACTCCGAATTCAACAAACCGAAATTCCTAAAGCAATCAAATAAATATCCTCAAATGGATTCGTTGAAGAAGATTCCATCACATACTTAAAAAATTTCTATAGAACCAAAAAATCTCCTAAAACTGCCGATCTAAAAAGAAAAAACACTATTAAGAAAAAAACAAGATTGGAAGACCTTTAACCCATCTAAAATGAATGTTACTTCCACTTACCCAGTTCTAAAAAAAGTTCCATCACAAAAATGGGGGACAATCAATGGACATAAAAAACCATAAGAGCTATTTCAACTAGAGAATCAAATACATACTACCAATAAGATTGAAAATAATTTGAAAAGATAATATCAATCAAGAAAAATAATCTATGTATTATTTCCATAGAATGTACCAAAAATTAAGACAAATATTTTGTTTATATTCTTCCACTATTCAAATAAACATCCAATTTTTTATTTGTAGATAATTAACCATGGTACATTCTCCGTATCTATACTTCCAAAATATGATTTCATATTTTAAATCCATGCACAAGTCAATTTATTCCCCCAAATCCTCTATAATATGATATACATCTCTAAATGCACAGTTATCCTATGCATTATTTTCATTCTCTATCCTTTCATCAATTTTAGTGGATTCAGTAAGGTAGTCAACAATAGCAGTATATGGGAGTAAATTTATTTATTTTTCATTTATAGAGGCTTCATGTTTTCTAGTAATAATTTTCCTCTCTATGTTTCTAGGTTTTATAGGGATTTAGTGTAATATATCCATCTGAATGAACCATTTTTTGTTTTCTTTTACCATAAATAATCATTAATTAAGCTTAATTAATCAGATTAGATTTCTCATAAGCATCTTTTGAGGATTCACCAGACTCATAGTGGACATTCTGGTCCTCTTATTGGACTGGTTAAGTTACTCTAGGAAAGGTTGAGGGGGAAATCTTGAAAATGTTCTCCTTAGCTTTGGATGAGAGGTTATGGTCCTTTGGTGGATACTCTATGAAGGTCTATATGTGGTCTATAGATTTAAAAAATGTATTTCGGCCTCTAATTTCACCAATATTTCTATGGTTTTTTGTTTTTCCACTCCACTTATTTTATAATTATATTTTATAATCTTTAACTGTATATATTTTACTAATGTTATAAATGATATATTATATGAATAAAATCTATGTATTAATTAATTTTTTATTAAAATTGAAAATTGTTAAACCAAATGTGATGAATATGAATAAAAAATGGTTGTACGTCAATAATATGATAATGATTATGAGTTTGTGGTTATATAGTGCATTTATTTTCCAATAGAGATTAAAATTGGCTCTTCAAAAATTATGTATTCATGTTTACATTAGGTAAACTCATGAAAAGTTTTAAAGATGAGTCAGAAGAGAAATTTATTTGTTAAAAATAGATATATGTTATAAAATCTTGTCAAAACATGGGAAAAAATGAATATATCTATTGACTAGGATAACATTACAACTTATGGATCATCTAATATGATTACAATAGTGAGATATGATATAGTTTATGTAGATTAAATAACAATTATAATTAAAGGATAACATTGTAATTGTCAAAATATTTTTGAAAAGTTAATTAATTTTTTAATGATTTCATTTCACATTGGGTGTACTAAATAAAAATAATTTTCATCCATGATGAATTTAAAAAATTGGGAAAAATGGACATGGATGTTACATCACTGGATTCAAAGAAATTATTTTTCTATTTAATATTATGTTTCCTAAAGATAACGAGTTTCAATATTGGTCATATGATGAGTAATAAATTTAATATTCAATTTGTATGATCTCTACAAGAATACATACATGTAAAATGACTATATTTTTTCTCACAAGGATATTGAATCAAATAGAAAATTCCCTATTTGTGGTGAATCTTGATATACGAATGTTTAATTAATTACAACGATAGTTTTGTTCTATTTTGAAATAATTTCTAGGTTTATATGACTATATTTAAGTGAGGAGACCTCAAGTAAACTAATATGGAATGTAAATATAGGAATTCATGATGAGAAACATTTTCACATATTAGACTATCTTTAGTGGATAAAAATTTATTATGAGTAACATGAATTTGAAAAAAAAACCTGATAAAAAACAATTATGTGTAATTTATATATTGATTTAATCCATTAGATGTTAAAACTATAACTATATTACATGAACAGTTATGTTTGAAAATTATAAATTTCCACTGTGGTTATGAATTAATTACAAGTACATTTTGTTTTTTCAGATTATATTAGGACCTAAACCAACCTAGGGTAAACATATCATAATTACATATAATTTCCATATAATAAACATTCAATATCAAAAAAATGTTACCTGGTTCCAATAATTAATGGTTTGCTGTCTTTGTGGACTAGTTACTTAAGAAATATATTTTATTATACTTGTGAAATCTTTCTATAATTGAGAAACACTCAACTCTATTCTAGATGTGTTATATAATATACACATCTTTAGGATGTTAGGAATTAAAATATTAGAATGTGGTGAGATAAAACACTTAAGAAGGTGAAAATATCATCAACATGTCATCAAGGGTTATACCAGAATAATATGATAAAACATGATCATATGAAAAATATTGTATTAAGAAAACATGGAGCAGTAATAGTCCTCCATAATTCACTAAAAAAAACATGTAATCTCAAATGAACAACTTTTTACCATGAAATATGAATTTGAGAAAATAATGATCTGTGGATAATCATCATCGGAATCATAAAATGGAACATGAAATGTCATTGAATCATAACATAGATAGTAAATATTACACAAATATAAGCATTGAAAAACAACATATTGTTAAAATATATATGTATATCGACCATTTAGGTGGTGAAAAAAATCCAAGCATGTCCACCTATTATATTGTGAAAAACATTAACCATATCCACACATTATTTTGTGAACATGTCTAATCATTTCCATGCTTTATATTGTGAATAAACTCAATAATATTTATTCATTATGTTGTGAAAAAATCCTTGTATATCCATTCATCGTCATCTCATGAGAGATGAAACCATGACCAATGCACTAGAAGATGATATAGTACCCCACCCTTCAATCATCCATACATCTCTGTGCCACTAAAACATCAAAAATTCAATATATCATAAGGAACCCATCAAATGAAAATTGTTTTCATATTCATTTAAATTGGAAATAAATTAGTCTAGAATTCATGTAATGTTAAAGAAATTATTTGTAATTGTTTTAAATATATTGGGTTATTTCAAGACCAGACACACTGATGAAACTTGATTCTAAGATTCGGTGAGCCAAGAATATATTTTTGATCTTTTTTAGTTTATTTAAATAAACGGGTTAGAACGTTTTTATGAAATTAAAACTGATGATTGGATCAAAAACCCAGGGGAATCATTGAACTGTGGGATTCTCCCAGAATGGACCTAACCAATGTTGGCACGGGTCGAGGAAAAAAATTTATTTTTCAGTATTTTTAAATAAAAAGATAAATATAAAATAAACCTCTTTAATGTTATTTTTATGAATTTTGAAACCATTGTAGTGAAACGATTTACAGTGGAATGAAACAAAAAATATTGTTTCATAAATGAAATAGCGTAAAAACTTCACAATAGAATGTAACTGAAATGTTGTTTCTCATTTCATCATTTAATGGTCGAGAAAACAACAAAATGTTGTTGGAACAATCGTGGTTCGACTCTAATGCTCCAGTTGGTGATGATGATGAATGCCATAGACATCCAGACAACGAATCGTGGAACAACAAATGGATGACACATTATTCTTCCACCCTTCGAACAAATCATCGTCAATGAACAAGTTACTCTGGCAGTGGTTTTCTTTATGCCTGAGGTTTCTCCGTTCTTCATTCAAAAACAACATATGCGGATCAACCCATGAATAGGTTGATCAGCGGATCATGTGTTCTTGTGGTAGGGTGTTTTTCTTCGGGTTTTCTCCAATATTGGTTATTATCTGAGAGAATTGTAAACTCAAACCTCCCCATGTTTAAAAACACTAATACAGAGAGAGCAGGCCGAAACAAAGAAGCCTAATCCCCTACTCCTTGTGCTTTATTTCTGTAAGAACCTCCAAGTGATGGAGAAATGATTTAAATACTATAGTAGGGAAGGTGATACCCCATAGAGGATGGAGGCCTAGATAGCGTGAAGAATATACCACTGGAGCAGACTCGGTGGTCTTCAGAAGAACCTAACTGCGCACCCGATGGAATGTCACTTCTAACACAGGCCCCAGCAGTGTGACAAGAGCCACCGACCACCATGATGGCAGTAGGCTATGGGAAGATACAACCACCCAAACGCAGAAGAGACACAATGGATGTGGTGCAACACCACGTCACATGAATTTTTGTACTAAGTGAAAAACATCAAGGTCACAGTGAAAGGTTTGTGGCTGAAGAGTTGGACACACTGATGACTCCCGAGGTAGGAGGGCGGATGCAGCTACCAGCCACGCCCTGGCCAGGTAAGAGTCCACCCAACCTTGTAGGGCTGGGTATGGTGTGGGCTTCCCCACCTGGCCAAACCTGTGGACCAACAAGTGCGCCTACAACAGGCGGGCAGGGCGGGATCTAGGTCGGGTCAGACCGGACTTGAACCTGATCAGACCCTCTTCTGAAAATGGGACGTATCCTTAAAATTAGGCATCTAATTGATGATATGTTTATAGTTTTGGAACCCTTGAAAAGTGGTGATTTTTTTTCATTCTCAAAGTAAATATTCATGTATCTTTTAATTTAGTGATTGGATTGAGGAGTATATTCTCCCGAAATCAAGTGCACTTTGTGCAAGAATCCTGCGGCTGGCTGAGACCCGAAGACTAGAAACCTTATGTGGATCAGTTCTTAGTGACCCTGTGTGAATTAGCTCATAGATACCCAATGTGGATAAGCTCTAAAAGACCCTATGTGGATTAGATCCTTGCGATCCTTTGTGGATCAGCTCCTAACGACCCTGTATGGATTGGATCCTGGAGACCTTTTATGGATGACCTCATTGGGAACCTATGTCTATCAGCTCCAAGAAACCCTATGTGGATCAACTAAACTGGGCTATGCGTGACCTATTATACCCATGGTAGTCATATGTGATGAGTGCCTCAGTAGTCCAAGGTGATCAGTGTTACGACTACTAGTCCTACATTCCGTACATTATAGTATACATGGTGTGAGTTGTCTTGCTTTATGGTCAATATTACTAGTTTTCTTGTGTATTTATTGTCTTTCCTTCTCAAAATGGAGTCCCCACCGATTATTTATTTACTCCCCCTAGGCAGTCTTTCCCAAATGTGTTGTGTCTGCGGAATACAATTGATGACTTGGTAGATTACTTAGTGGCCCAAGACCAAGTGGTTCCTAGTGAGATCAAGTGGTCCGGACATTCTTTATGGCTTCCTGCAACTACTATATACTTACCCACCATGTGGTGTTTTCACCAGATGGGTTTCCATCAAACATTTACTTACACTTGTTGTAGTTTTCTTTTGTTGGGGGTTTATTTATTCCCATTTATATTTAGTTGTAATGTTAAAGTCATTTGTTTTTTAGTAGCAAGAATGTATACCTTTCATGTTTTTGGGGAATGGTTGTGTGTCTGTGAATATTTGTATTCATTAAAATAAAACCCACTATTAGTTTGAAACCTTCGGTGCTAGTCGCCAACCCTTGGACATCAGGTGCAGGCTTGGGGGAGTCACGACACATGCCCCAGGGGACGAGTCCTAACAAAGTGGTATCAGAGGTGGTTTGTTCTACCTCAAATACCATGATTGAATGTTTCCTGGTAAATGGAGCTAAAAGTTTCGATTTAGACTCCTTGATTCAGGGATTCTAGTGTTGGTGCGGTGGATGAGGTTTCCATACACTAGGACCCATATTTTTTCTTTTAAGCTCTGTACATGAAAACAGTAGTTTCTTTCATTATATAATAAATGATTATTTCATCATGTTCATATTGAATTAGAGTCATCTCCTCAGGTATAATATATTGACCATGGTATGTATTGATCTCTTTTAGGATGCCTTCACGGAGACAGCCATCTAGGATTCAAATGTGAGACCGTGAGGACAACCCACCTAGTGATGAGAAGTTGGATTAGGGTATAGTGTTAGTGATGGCCCTGCCAAGGGGTGCACTTGCATTACCACGACCTTTTGATCAACAGTTACTACCAGCATTACCTATAAGGGATACACAAAGGCTCAACACCTTGCATGAGTTCTCGAGATATAGACATCCCAAGTTTAGGGGAGATACAAACCCTTAGCCTGGTGTGGACTAGCTGGAGGTGGTGACATGGGTCTTTCACATAGTCAGAATTCCACTTTACTAGATATATATCTTAATAGTGAGTCTTCTTCAAGGCTTGGCAGGGTGATGTTGGGGTGTGAAGAATCTGACTCATTATGAGGTGTCCCTCACATAGTAAGACATAAAGCAGCTTTTCAGGGAGGAGTTCTTCCTCTCGACATTGCTCTCCGTGCACATACTAGATCTGCTTCACCTATGGCAGGGAAACATGTCAGCGGCTGAGTACTCTATGAGTTTTACAAAAAACTCATGGTACTAAATGAATATGGTAAGTAACCCTTTATTCATGGGCCAGTCATGTGTGCAGGGATTCCGACGGGAGATCAGGGTGTCAATGTTTTCCCTCAACATCCCCACATATGATGTAGTGATAGAGAGAGATCTACTAGTGGATACCTTCCTTGGTGGGAAGGCACCGATGGTGGGAAATACAACCGGGAGATAGGTGGTCGGGTAATCCAAGGCAGGAAATCGACAGATGGTTTAGTGGTCCATGAAGACAAGACCATCCTAAGGATGGCCCCAGGACATAGGATCAGTGGTGTGAGGCCACCAAGAAAAAGGGGTCAATAGAGGATTAGGGTGTGGTACTCGTGCAGTGGGCAGGGACACATGGCTTGTGATTTCCTGGCTCATCATGCAGATGATCAACATGAAGTCGAATGGCCACCAAGTAAGTGACAGAGGTTCGAGTGGGGTGGTTCTTAGGGTAGCAGATGTGGCAGGGGAGTAGGCCAATCAGAAGGAGGTGGATGACAGTTATAGGTGCTTCCACCACCACCCCTGGTGGCCCACCATAAGCTCATAGAGCAGGTGGATAAGTGAAATGATATCTCCAAGTGATGGACGCCTACCACCACGACACTGTAGATATTATTAGAGGTATGACATGTGTCTTCACTACAATGGAAGAAGATCTTATAGACATAGGTGACAATCACATATTCTTTACCATAGAACTTTTTTGAGGCTTGGATATTCTGGTAGATCCGTTATCTCGATCCTTATGATTAAAGACTCCTACATTAGATGATTCAGTGTTTACACAGTGGTATCGGTAGTGTGAGATTATTCATGGAGGCAAGAGCTCAGCTGGGAACTCCTAGTAGTAGTGTTCATGCCTTAGAATGTAATCTTAGGTATGGAATGGATATCCATAGTTCATGCTCAGATTATATGTCTTAGGCATAATGTGTGGTGTGTCCTTGAAGATGGGATCATTTTTTCATTTACTGGTGATAAAGGAACTCTTTCAATGCATAGAATACTTTCTCATAGGAGGGTTTAGCCGATCACCCACTAGTTGGCTAGCCTATCCCTCAGTGTAGTGGACGAGATGAGTCTGAGTTTTACTATAGAGGTGGATGAGTATGAAGACAATTTCCTGATGATGTTTTGGGGATACCTCCCCACAGGGAGGCAGACATCTACATCAACATGAACCCCAGGACAACACCAATATCCACATCGGCATATGGGATGGCCCCCATAGAGCATTGTAATTTGAGGGTTCATCTTGAGGTATTCCATGATATGGGCTTCATGAGGCCCATCGTTTCCCTATGGGCATCTGTAGTATTGTTTTCCAAAAATGAATAAGGAAGTTTGAGGTTATGTGTGGAATTTCAGCATCTAAACTAGGTGACCGTGAAGAAAAAATACCCACTACTGTGAATTGATGACCTCTTAGACCAACTTAAGGGAGAGAGGTTGTTCTCAAAGATAGAACTCAGATAATTCATTCACCAGAATTGTGTATGAGATAAGGATGTACCTAAGACATCATTTAGATGTCGGTATGGCCCCTACGAGTTCTTAGTGATGCCCTTTAATGTAACCAATTCCCCAACAATGTTCATGGGACTCATTACCAGGATCCTTCATCCTTATGTATAACACTTAATGGTTGTCTTTATTGATGAAATATTGGTGTAATTGTCATCAGAATATGAGCATTCTACATAGCTACAGATAGTTCAAGATAGACTCATAGAGAACTAGCTTAATTCAGTGCTCTCAAAGTGCCTGTTTAGGATCCTAGAAGGCCACTTTTTGGGACATGTCATCTCATAGGTTTGATCTTTAGTGGATTCAGTGAAGATAGTGGCAATTATTACTTAGTAGCTACCCAAGAGATTGATTGAGGTGAGAAGTTTCTTGGGGTTTTCCAGATACCACCAGAGGTTTTACCAAAAATTTCCAACGTATCCTCACCCTTATCAGTTTTGAAAATGAAGGGGTGACCCTTCATGTGGATAGATGTGTTCCAGTAGTGTTTCCAGAAGCTGAGAAGGATATTGACGAGTGACCCCATCTTGAGACTACCAGTGGAGGGAATTGGGTGCGTAGTTTTTTGTGACACATCCGGGAACTGACTGGGTTGTTTCATGATGCCGGAATGAGAAGTGATCACCTAAGGTTCACAAATGTTGAGGAAACATGAGTATATCTAAAAGACCCATGACCTCGAGTTAGTAGCAATGATATTTTCTCTGAAGATGTGGTGTAACTACTTGATGGTTGAATAATTTAATTTCTACTTAGACCACAATAGTATCAGGTATATACTCTCCAAGAAGGACCTGAAATTGAGACATGTGAGATTGATAGAGTACTTTGAAGAAAATGATTTCAAAATAGTCTATACTCCTAGGAAGGGGAACTTAGTTGAAAACACACTCAGCATGAGATCCAGTTTATAGCTGTGGAGTGTGACGAAAGAGAAACTAGCCGCGATGAAGATATACTTCTTGGATGGTGATGGAGAAACTTACCTTCATTACATTACAGTCACTCCCTAACTCTAACATTGAGTTAGGGAGGTAAAACCTGTGGATGTCGACTGTGAGGCATGATTTGCTAAATTATCTCAAGATGGGATCCGAATGGATTTTCGATAGGTGGGGATAACATAATGCATATTAGAGGGCACCCTATAATACCAGTGATGTTAAATTATATTTTTTTTGGAGTTCCAAATACCCACCATGGCGGTACATTTAGGTGTGGAGAAGAAGTATTAGAACCTCCAATAGCAGTACTCGTGGCCAGGAATGAAGAAGGCTATGGAAGAATTTTTTTCATGGTGCCTCACATGTCAGGAAGTGAAGGAGAAGCATCAGGATCGCACAAACATGACACAACCACTTGAGGTATCAGATTGGATGTGGGTTGGTATCTCGATGGACATGGTGATTGGATTACCACACATATCCAAGGACCATGATTCTATCTGTGTGATCATTGACTGACTTACCAAGTCAGATCACGTCCTACCCATCTGGGAGTAGAGATTAGTAGAGGGATTAGGGTGTGTATAAGTTCTACATAAATTGCAGTATTATTGGGTGCATGAGAAGATTGTCTCAGATTGTTATGCTCGCCTCACATCCTAGTTGTGTAAGGGATTACAATATGCATTTCAGAGTCATATATGTTTGAGCACAACTTTTCAACAACATAATGATGGTAAAACAGAGCAGACCACAGATACATTAGAGAAAATGATTTGTGCTTGCGTTTTGGATGGACCACCTACCACTAGTGTAGTTTTCATATAAAAAAACTACCCCTTATACTTTGGAATGGAACCATTCGAGGAATTGTATGGGTGGCCTAGGAGAACTACTCTATGCTGGAAATACCTATAAAATTCAGCACTATAGGGTCCAGAGGTGGTATGGGATACCACTGAAAAAGTGAAAATCATCCAGGATCATATGAGGACCGAAAATAGCCAACAAAAATCTTATGATTATAGAAGACTCGAGATTTTGGAGTTTGGGGAGTGATACCAAGGTTTCCTTCAGGTCTCAACCTGACAGGGGTTGCAGCGACTTGGTTGGTGTGACATGTCATCACTGAGTTTTATCATAAATTTTTAAATTATGAGATGAATTGGTGAAGAGGTATACCTCCTAGCTCTCCCCCCACTAATTTACCAGGTGGCTGATATTTTCTACGTGTTACAGCTAAGGAGGTACGTGCATGATCAATCACATGTCATCTACAAGGGAGAGGTAGACATTGACCAATGGGGTGATATTTATAGAGTTTATACTAGAGATATAGGATTTATAGGAGTGGTCCATATGGGGATGATCTATTCCTATTGTGAAAATTTGGTGGTAACACAAGAATATCCAAGAGAGCACATGGGAGCATGAGGATTAGATTTGTGATTTGTACCCCCATTTTTGTGTTTATATTTTCTTTTTTTTTTATGGAGATGTGAAGCCATAATAGTGTGGGAAATGTAATGTCCTATAAATTAAATATATTTTTTAATTATATGGAATTATTTCATGACTAAACGCTCTAATGGAACCTGATTCAGAGGCTTGTTGATCCTGGAATATAATTTTTAAACTTTTTTTGTTCATTTAAATAAGTCTGCAAGCTGGTTTTTCTAATATTAAACCAGTTATTGGAAAAAAAATAAGAGGAAACTAATAAACTCAAAATGATGGGATTCACCTAGAATAGACCTAACCTTGACCAGCGCGGGTTGAGGGAAAAAGATATTTTTTGGACGTTTTAAATAAAAATTTTAAAATAAAATAAACTTAGTTTATATAATTTTTATGATTTTTCAAACCATTGCAATGAAATGACGTATAAAGGAATGAATCCAAAAACACGGTTTTATAAATGAAACAATATAATGATTTAATAATAGAGCTTACCTAAAATGATATTTTTCATTTCGTCCTTTAATGGTCAAGAAAACATTGCAGGATTTTTGGCACAATCCTTGTTCTTTTCTACAGATCTGGAGGGAGAAAACAACAAACAACAATGACCGCCAGCCAACGGATCGTGGAGCGATGAATGGAGGAAGAGTTCCTCTTCCACCCTTCGAACATATCGTCACCAATGAGCGAGTTACTCAGGATGGGGTTTTCTTTGTGCTTGAGTTTTCAATGATCCTCATTCTAAAACAACAAACGTGGATCAAACTACAAACAAGTTGATCCACAGATCATATGTACTTACAGTAGGGTGTTTTTATTAGGTTTTTCACTGATATTAGTAATTATATGATAGAATTGTAACGATGAAACTTCCCATGTTAAAAATATCTAATATGTAGGGTGGGGGATGACAGAAACAAGGCCCAAGCCCCTTCTCCATTTTCTTTCTTTTTGGCTGAACCTACAAGTGATGGAGAAGTGGTTTCAAAGATGTAGTTGGGAAGGAGGTACCCCATAGAGGACGAAGACACATGCGGTATGATGAATGCGCCACTGAATTGGAATCAGTGGTACATGGAAGAACAAGTGGCGGAAGCCACAAGTGGGTTGTGGTGCACCATGAAGGTGCACTGGAAGGAAAGTCATGGCTGACTCATCCCATGGCGGTGTGGTAAGAGTAGTCGGCCTCCGTTATGGTGACTAGAGGAAGGCAGACGTGGACACCTGATCACGTAGGAGGCACAACAGCTACGGAAATCCTATGAGTATTGGAATGCGGTAGAAGAGGTGGCCATGCCGATGACTTGTGGGGTAGGAGGGAGAATGCGTATTCTGGCCACATCCTAGCCAGGTAGGAGTTGGACCACCCTTGGTAGGGTAGGAAGGGTGATGGTCACCCTAGTGGGATAGACCGGTGGACTAATAGGGCGAATCTGGGTCAGGTCGGACTGGACCCGAACCCGACCGCCCCTTCTTCAAAAAATTAGCTATATCGTTCAAACTGGGCATTTGATTGATGTGTTGTTTATGGTGTTAGAAACCACACAATGGGGCGGTTCTTTTTTAATTCACAAGGTAAACATTCATACAAATTGAAATATGATTATTGTATTGAGGAGTGTAATCTCCCAAAATCAAGTGTGCTTCGTGTGGGAATCTTAAACCGGGCTGAGACTTGAAGACCGGAGACCATGGGTGGCTCAACTACTAGAGACCCTATGTGGATCAGATCTAGAGACCCTATGTGGATCAGCTCCTTGTGACACTATGTCGATCAGCTTCTAGAGATCTTGTGTGGATTAGCTCCAAGCGACCCTGTGTGGATCAGATCCTACCGAACATGTGTGGATCAGCTTTTAGTGACCCTTTTTGGATTATATCCTACATAACCTGTGTGTATCCGCTAAATGTTTCTTTGTGTTACTCAGCATACCAATGGTAATCATATGATATGAGTACCTCAACATTCCAAGGTGTACAGTCTTATGACTGATAGTCTTGCTTTCTATTCTTTAGATTATACATGGTGTGAGCTGTTTTTGTTCATGATCATGCTTTTTTTTTGCTTTTGGGTTTATTATGGCCTTTCTTTGTTTGTTTGGGGTCCCAACTGAGTATTTTGTTACTCACCTTTGCATGGGCTTCAACTGCACATGTTTTTTCTGGTGTAGATGACTAACGACTTGGAGGAGGACTTGGTGGCCCAGGACCAGGTGGTTTCCTAGTGAGATTAGGAAGGAAGGACTTGCTTCAACAGCTTTCAGAATTAACTCTATAATTACCCATCAGGTGGGGTTTTCAGCAGACAGCTTTCCATCAAACATTAACTTACTCTTGTTTCATTTTTCTTCTTTTGGGTATGTATTTTGGCCCATTTAATTTCAGTTGTACTTTAACACTAATAGGTTGTTTAGTGGAATTCATGTCAACCTACCTAGTTTTTGGGAAATGGTGTTGTGTGTGCGTATAGGTACATAAGAAAATTTCTCTCCTTTGAATGTTGTTGCATTTTGTTCTAGTCACCAACCCTTGGCCTTTGGTAGGTGGCCATGGGGGGGGGGGTCACAACATGGGCCTTGAGGGATGGTTCGTGACAATTTATAGTTCCATTATTAATCTTGATAAACACGAAGGATGTACATGGTAATCCAATTATATAAAATAAATTTCTATGTAGATAACATTCAAGGAAGTATATAGTATTTACACTACATAGATAAATGGTATATAGTTTGGTGAATAATTGAAAAAATCAATTGATATATGGAATCAATCTGAACACTCTTCAATCAAAGAAATAGAAAATATTTTATTAAAAAATTAAAGTCATTAAAATAAAATTTATCCATTTTAACAAAGAATGTTTTGGGAAAGAAAAAATAAATGATGGATCACTCCAATGATAGAAAATAAAACATCATAAGCTTTCCATAAAATTTTTTTTATTATACCATATGAATAGTATCTTTGATAAAAATAAAATAGGTCCAAAGATGTTGATGTAGTCGAAAATAACTTTTTAGAAGAATTAAAAAAATAAATTCTGAATCAATGAATAAAATTATTATTTTAAAAATATTTATCAAAATAAATATTTTATAAAACGTAGAGGATTATAATTTTTTTAAATACTAAGTTGTTTTGGAGAGAATATTTCATTCAAAAAGAATATATTATAGAAATATTTATTCACATGGGAAATGATAAACAATTTTTCCCCCTATGATGAAAATTTCCCTTATAGAAAATGGTAAAATTTTCTTTTAATGTTTTTAATGAATTTCAATGAATTTTAATATGACATTAAAAACATTTTGGTGAATAAATAAGGTAATTCATAAAAAAAACTGATTGAATATATAGAATTAAAATGGTGGTTTGTGACTAAAATTAACCGACATGATCAGTTTTACTTATAATAAAAACACTAGGTAGAATATTATTCAAGGGGAAATGAAAGTTTTAGAGAAAATTTAAAATCTCATAAATCACTAAAGAAAATTATTATTGGTTTTAGAAAAGATAAGAATTCTCCATGGAGATTATCTTTCAATAACTATATTGATTTATAGAAAATATTGGAAACAAAACCCCTACAATTTAAGTAACATTTTATTCAAATCCCATTTAATGATATAAATTGAAATTGAAATTATATTTCCATGAATAATAATTAATTCATGATATTAAATATAATCAAAAGGTCTGAGAGATAGGAAGAAACCTTCTCCCATCAAATTAAATTAAAAGAAAGATAAAGAGTACAGTACAACTCGGAAAAGGGGAGCCTTACAAATACTTGAGTAAAGAACACCATATCGATCATTCCTAACCAAAATATCATAGTAGTTGGGAAAAACAAAAGACCAACTAGAACTAACCTCCATGATAGACCTTTTGAGAGGGAATCAGCAACTTGGTTTTCTTCACGATAAACATGAGAAACATCAAGGGATAAATGTTCAGCAGGACTGAGACAGGAAATCCAGACATGCAACATCTTCCATGGAACATTCCAGGATTGATCTTTCAAAATCTGTACAGCAACATAGGATTCTTATTCAAGCCATACTCTACGCCAACCATAGAGTGCCGTGTACCTGATGGCCTTAATCATTGCCCATATTTCGGCTTCAATCGCATGAGCATGCCCGATATAATGGAAAACGGCCTTTAACGAAGCCCCGATGGGTTTTAAAGAGTCCACCACACCCATCAGGACCTGGTGAACCTGAGGCCACCCCATCAATATTTAATTTTAATCAGTTAGAGATTGGTGGAATCCACTGGATGTATTTCTTCACTCCTGGTTTTCCTTCCCCGCCACTAACACCAAGAGTTCTCAAAATGAGAAAGTTAGATAAATCATTGTTCATTGAGCCGGTTTGATTCAATGAAGCCAGATTGATGCTTCGTTGGATCACCATAACAACCTCCCAAAATTAGGGCATGCCTTTATTAAAGACAATGTTGTTCCTAGACTTCTAGATATAAGTGAAAAACAATACAGTTGCAGCAATAAGCAGGGATTTCAGTTGTTCACTGAAGGCCGACTGAAGGACTGAGGACAGCAGCAACTCAATTGAGCAGAAATTGATGCAGCGGTGAAAAATAAATTTCAGATAGGCCCATAATAGGTCAATAAAGGAATACTGTATAAATAAATGAAAAATAGATTCATCACACTTAAGGCAAAAGAGGCATGCTGGAGCAATGTTGAGGCATGTATGCTGCAAAGCAGAATGGACAGGTAGACGTTGTTTCCAGATTCTCTAGATTAACATGCCATCATTAGGGAATATATAGGGCTTACGAATATCCTCCACCCACGAAGGAATTCCAGATGATACACCAAACATCATCTTGTAGTAGTCCTGTCTAGAAAGGGAACCATTAATAGAAGGTTTCCAGATCAGTACATCAATATCGACATAGGCATAATTTGTAATCTCAATACAAAGATTACTATGAATGATTTCATAGACAACAGCATTCCCTTGAATATCAGATACAGAATTATTTTTCATGGAATGTGGAATGGTGATAGAGTCCTTAGTGGGAGAGGACAACCATGGAGTGTTCCAGCAATTCAAATGGGATTCAGGACAGTCCAAACATAATGATTGAGAAGTGATGTTTGAATTTGTGCTCCTGACTGACGGCCAAACCGAAGATTTCAATTACATACACTTTCTGTTTTTTAACATGACAACAAACATGCCAACAAGAAATTCAAGGGAGTATTCAGGCTTGGCGAAAAGTCTCCAATTGAAATTTTGAAGAATATCATCATTGAATATTTTGATATCCTTAACTCTCATTCCTCCCATATTCACTGGCTTTATACAATCATTACAAGAAATAGTGAAAATTTTATTTTGATGGGTTGACCGAGTCCAAATAAAATCATGTATCAAATCACTTCATTCCTTGATATGAGCTCTTGGCCATTTGAAAATAGAAAATGAATAAACAAACATAAAGTGATAATAGAGTTGACAAGACAAACTCTTCCAGCCTAAGACATGGTCTTCCCTTTCCAACTTGCCAACTGATTACTAATTTTCAGCGCTATGACTTTCAAGTGGACACGTTTCACCCTTCCCCAAAACACAGGGATACCCAGATAATTGAAGGGAAAAGAAACTATTTTGACTCCATGCTTACAAGAAACCATGTTTTTCTTCGATATTCAAACTCCTTCTCCAAAGACAACAAAGGATTTATTCCAGCTGATTACCTAGCCTGGAACGTCTTCATAATGTGAAAAAAAATACTTTTGATACAAGAAAGAGTTCCCCTGTTAGCCTTACAGAACAAAAGTATGTCATCAGCATAAAGTAAGTGTGAGGGAGCAACAGAATTCCTACATGCTCTCATTCTTTGATAAAGGCCAGTATTGATAAGATCATTAAATCACAAACTAAGGTAGTCTTCAGCCATATAGAACAGAAGCCCAGATAAAGGATCACCTTGCCTGACTCCTCTAGTGCATTGAATGAAACCCCTAAAGGATCCATTAATGAGAATGGATAGATGCACACTTTTCAAAATGGAGGAAACCATACCAATAAATTTCCCTGAGAATCCATGCATCTTAAGGATTGTGAAAATGAAATCCCACCGTATAGTGTCAAAGGCCTTTGATATATCAACATTCAAGGCCATGTTTCCATTTTGAACATTTCCTCTAATAATATTTATACATTTTGATGTAGTAAATAGACAGTTCTGAATATTCCTACAAGGTACAAAGCCAAAATGATTTGCATAGATAAGATTTTTAACAACTCCACCTAATCGGATTACCAATATCTTACTAATAACCTTAGGAATCGAGTTCCCAATTGAAAAAATCTTGAAGTCTTTAATATCCAATGCATTCACTTTCTTCAAATCAATGAAATTGGATTTCATCCCAAATGGCATATAAGAATGATGAAAGAATTCCTTGGAAGTATTAATTACTTCAATATGAATAATTTCCCAGTAGAACATAATGAATTTATTAGTGAACCCATCTAGACCAGCAACACTGTCCTTATTTAAGGAGAAGAGGGCATAATGTATCTCCTTGTAAGAAGGAGCCTCAGTGAGTATTTTATTCTGATTATCATACCGACTTGGTTCAACACATCTGATTATCTTTTTTGAGTTCCTCTCCCCAAAATCAGAGAATAACTACTCAATGTAACAAGACACAACATTAGCAATATCATTTTCCAATGTGAGCAAAGTGCTATCAATCATAAGATCCTTAAGGGTTATCCTGTTCGTTTTCTCCCTGTGCATAAAATTAAAGAGGCTTGAATTCCTATCCCCATCCTTCAGCCAGTTAACATTTAGCTGATTCTGGGCTAGATTTTATTTAAGAGTCAAGAGGTTTTCAAGCATAAAGGCATCTTGTATGTCATCTTGAGATGTGGTTTCCTGATGTATTTTCCTTTGTTGACATAATAACAGTCTCGATTCAACCGCTTTGATATCATTCTCAATGTTGGAAAAGGATTTTTTCCTCCACTCTTTGAGTCTAGTTTTGACGATTTATGCTTGGAAGGAAATTGTGCAAAGAGCTACCTGTGACATCAATTTTCCATGCCTTCATTATTATTTATTTTCACCCTGGAACAACCAACCATGAATTTTTGAAATTAAAGGGTAATGTAGCTGATCTCAAAGTACTAAAACAGAGGTCAAACAAAATAGGATTATGGTCTAAATGAATCCTTGGAAGGGTCATGCCAGACACCTCCAATGTGTCACTTCTTTCATCCATCCGCACCAGAGACCTATATAATTTTCTTGCTTTCCTCCCATTAAGATTGTATCTTTTCCATGTAAAATTTTCACCTGAAATGGGAACTTCACTCATTGTGCATTGGTCAATGCAGCAATGAAATTTGTTGGATGAAACTTTGCATAAGTTACTTCCCTATTTTTCCTCTGGAATCAAGATGTTATTAAAGACACCAAGAAGAATCCATATAGTCGACATATTCTCAGATATGGTGAAGGCCACCCATCTCAAAAAATTCCATTTGAAGGCCACCCATCTCAAAAAATTCATTCTTGGTTTAGCAATACGAAATTACATGGGTTTATTGGTCAAGATGATATGCTTTAGGGCTATGACCGTGGGAGAGTTCCCAAGGCCCTAGCAATTTTAGAACATTATCTTCATTTATTGGAGGACCTCGACCTGGTGCAGGGGCCAACATATCTTGCAGCTGTGCATTCCTTAGAATCTGATTCATCCTCATCCCCTGATTCATTGGATATATCCCCAACCTGAATAGGATCCCTTTCATCAACAGAAATAGGGATAAACCTGTTATCAGAGCTGATAGGCTATGTTAGGGTAGCATGTAATTTTCTTCTAGAAACCTTCGATAATTATAACTGGGATAATTATTCTATAGACTCCTCAATATTGTGCCCTGGATGAGCTTCTCCCAATTGGGGGGTCATGAGTTGCTGAGTCATGTATAATCCAGAAACCGGAATCCTCATTACTGAGCAGATTAGAGCTCTCATGTCATGTTGAGCTCACCCCAAGGGGGACGTGACCAAGGCCATCATGTCTTGTTGAATGATGACTAGCAGGCTCAACATACCCCATAATTTCCTCATTATCCTGATTATGCCTACCTTCAATTGTAGAAGCATCCCTCATATCATGTTCACCCTTATTACCTCCATTATTATCAGCAAGAACCGCATTAGAAGGATCCTACGAAGTATTCCCTAAGACATTGATCCCATCCTCAACACTGGGAGTATTACCAACATTTGAGGTCAAGGGTGCTCCCTGAACCTCCACTTTGTCAATCGCTGCCTTCCCCTTGCTATCAGGATTGGAGGGGCCCTAATCAGTTTTCCTCCTTCGAAAACTCCCAACATCATGCCCTCTAATCTTGCATAGGGAGAAAAACTTATTCTTGTTGCATTCAGATAATGTGTGCCCAAAAATATGGCAATTGAGACAAAATTTCAGTTTCCTTTCATACCCTATTTCAAGGTTAATGCTATCATCGGTAATGGTGAAAACAACCTCTTCCACTATAGTATTTCACATATCCATCTCCAAAATAATCCTACCATAGTGTCCAAAACATGTATTCCCAGTTTTCCTATCAAGTCGTATCGGATTACCTACAAAAGATTCAATATCCCACAAGATTTATCGGTGCCAATAAAGCCAAATTAATTTATGAATGTGTATCCATCCCTGGGAAAAGGTATTCTTAACTGAGATGGGGTCAAAATTTCGATCCCATTCATGGATGAGAAGGAAACCAGGGTGCAGAGGAACATAACCCAAACTCCATGCGCGCCTTTTAAATTCATTAGAGGGGAAAAAACATGATAAAACCCACGCCCCATGGCCGTCACCTTCCAATCACTAAATCCCCAAATTTCCACCAATCTTCTTGTAAGATCATGAAATTTGCAAGGTCGTACTCCTTTTGGAATCACAATGCAGGAAATAATTGAAAACATACACAGTTCTACCCTCTCCTCAACGGAGTCTTGATTCTCTGATACATGCACGATCTGGCCCTTCCGTATGATCCTTCAAGAGCTACCCACTGCACAATCCATGTACAATAAGCCTCCAGCCATTTTATCCACCTCCGCAATGCTCTTCCCATGAATAAATATTAAATGTATTCTAGGTAGCATACACACAACCGAAATGTAATTAGGTGTATAAAACAAAACACATCTCAATAGAAATGAAATAGCGATGAAACACCATTATGATAATTATAATATAATCATGGAATGAATATAAGTGAGATGTAAATAAATGGAAATTAAAATATAATTAAATGAAATATATTCAATATAAATGAACTAAATAATGAATTTAAAACACCATATAAAAGAAATGATGGTGTGTAATATCCAACAATTCTCAAAAAGATGAAAATAATGAAAAATAAACCCTCCATCCTTGGTATCGTATTAATAAAAACCGATTTAAATAAAGAAAATTATATAGATATCCAAACCCCATTATTTAAATTAATTTGTTGAGATTAATTCATTTTGATGTAATCACACCTTCTCAAATATATCATGGTGCACAATATGAAATAGATCTCGAGAAATTAAATTTGAGACAAAGAACCACTTAATATAAATCATTCCTGGTTTAACATGATCTAATAGCCTATAAATTGACTATAACTATCATAATAACAAATTTTATATCCCTTTTCATATATATTAATTTTTATACACATTATTGTTTATCACCAATCAGAAATATATTACCCGCTTATAGTGTATTTTCATCATTATATGTTAGGAATTTTTTATTTTTTGTCTCTTACAAGTTTTAGGAATATGGGGTGAATTATCCATTTTGGGTATAATGTTAATATTTCAATTATTGTAAAATATATACTAATGATTTTTTGGATTGATCCATTTATTACCACTTTATTAGGTGAAAGACATGAATATGGTTTGTAGAAAATGAAATTGTGATGAATTAGTTTCAGCATGCTTAGCAATTGAATGGTGACATATTAATGACCCATTGTGTAATTATTGAAATAAATTAAATTAATTATTATTTAGTTATATTACTATTATATAACATCCATTAAAAATTTATCATATAATTATTATAACACCATTCAAACTAGTGGTACAATTGACCCAAACTGGAGCGTGTTATATGGATTTAACGATTAATGAAATTATTATAAATTATATTCAAATGAAATCTGTATAATCATAATCATGTATTAAATATAAATTATCTACAGTAAATTAATTATTAGATCCATCCATGTAGTATGGGGATTAAAAATTGAATTCATCATTCGTGGAGACGGTAGTCTGCACGTACGCACATTTAACGATTAAATTTGTCAGCAAATAGGATGGAATAGAGGTGTGTGATAAAATAATAATCTAGAATAATAATTTTAATATATTAAACATATTAATTTCTAAAATTAATCATAGTTTCAATGCATGAAATTAGGTAATGAAAATCACTAAATCGCTTTGTGGAGGTGGTAATCAACACCTACGCCCTATCGATGTTGTTTTATTTTCCTTAGTAGATGGAAAGAGTTGAATAATGTTGGAACAATTAATATAATAAAATTATAGTATATTAATAATAATTATTTAGTTTAATTATTTTGGAAATAAAAATTTGGTATGATGAATATTAATATGAAAAGACTAATGAGTATGAAATAATCACGATGAGAAGTTGAAATTTCTCTTGGTAATCTTCTTGGAAATGGAGGCTTAAGGGATGATAATTGATGCCATAGTATTTCAAACCTCATATAGCATTATAAGAGAATAAAAATTATTTGTTTAATGGATAAATTCTAAGAGATTGGTTTTTTCATGAAGTAGTGGAAGTGATCTCCTTCAATAAGTGAAGAGAAGAATAATTTTTGAATAACCATTACATTTCAATATTGGTATGCCAATATTAAAGAGTAAATGGGGATAAAATTATAATAAAATTGATGGGAGGAGGTTTTTAGGATTCAAAAATCATTAACTCACATTTATTTACATTTTTAACTATTTTTGGTCTTTTATAATAAGTAAATATTTTTACTATTTTTTATTTACCACCCCAACTTAAATTTTAATCATGGTGGTTAATTTTAGTGGCGATAATTAAAACAAAACTTAATAACTAATTTTAAAATGATGATTTAAAGTATTTAAATAAATTTTTATATAAAATTTATACATTTTATAATATATAATTTCAATATTAGTGCACATAACAAATAAAACCCCTTTTCAGAAAAATAATTTTTTAATCTTAAAAATTATAAGTATTACACCTTTATCATTGTCAGTGAATTTAATTATATAAATTGGTGTATTATAAAAATATAAATTTTATGTGTCTTTTATAGAAATCCAAAAATGAATATCACAAATAAAATTTTTAAATAAATGATAAGACATAAAGTAGTATTTTAATGAAATGTTACATATGTTCTAAAATGTATAACATCGGTTTTCTATAACTAAAATATTACATTAAAATAAAAAAATATCTTCATTATTGAATATTTTATCAATTCAAATTATTTAAAAACTTATTTGAATTTTATGATAAAATGAATGGTTTTGGTATAAAAAGTGTTCTTCACTAGTCACCTACAAAAAAATTATTTTAGAAAATTACCAAAAATTCAACTTATGATAATTCTGATATGATGAAATACAAATTTATGTTTATTTTTAAAAATTATAATTATCAATAATAAAAATATGTCTTTTAATCGAAAATATAATATATAATGATAAATTTTTATTATTTAAAAATTACCTTATTGAAATTTAAGTGTTATTAATATTAATTTTTTTCAAATTTATAATTTATTGAAAAAATTTAATTTAATAGAGGTCTTCTTATTTATATATTTTATTAATAAAAATCATCAAATATGTGGTAGATCATTTTCGATCATTTGTGTGTGTCAAATAGGAAATGAAGAAATTAATGATTTGAAAAATATATATCCGAAGATACTAAGGGGTTAAATTCTCCCCCACCCCAAAATAAATTGAATCCTTATAATATTAGTTTCTCTAAAGTATTAGATAAATGATAATATTTTTAATATAGTAATGACTTGGGATATAATTTCTAATGAAATATTCATTTTATAAACCTAGGTATGACTTGGAAAATAATTTTTTTCATAATATGAATATATTGAAACAATTTATTAAAATTATCATTCATTAGTTGGTTATAGAGTCAGTGATTTTATAGACATACCATAGAAACTCTACTTTTTAATACATGCATATTAGATCATATTAAATATACAAAACATAAAAAGCATTACACAACAAGTATATAATGGTTTAGTGGCTTGAAAAGATTAGGTCCATACATAAAATTTGAAAAAAATTTATTTATTTCTTTATTCTCTAGCTTTTTAGTGGTCATTGTGGTCTCCTTAGTGCAAGTAACCACCAGACGATATACGTCAAAGAAAAGGGGTGAGAAAAAATCCCAATAATATGATAGACAAAAACTTGGATCAAAATAACATAGAGTGAGAGTAATAAATATAATCATAACATAATCATGGTATAGTCATCATAATCATTAGTTGAGGCATTAGATATATCCATAAAGTGTTGTAATGCATAAAAATGACACATCATGTCCTAGTGGTAAATTACCGCACATAGTTGTGAACAATGTTAGCATCATGTTCACAAATATTTTACTTTTTATCATGAGATTCATCACATTGCGCAATAAATTAGAGATCTATATATTTCCAAACACATCAATAACATCATTTAATTTTAGTATTCTATATAATTTTAGTCACACCAATCACATCATAACATTTACATTATCATGATTGACACATAGAACAGAAATAAATCATGAAAATAAACATTGTAATGAAAATATTTTCTTTTCCCAAAGAATAAATTCATGAATAAACAATCGGGTTCAAAAATGAAATAGGGTAAACCTACTTTTTATAAGATTAATCAATCACGAGTAATGAAGAAATAATCTCACAATAACTAAGCGAGGCATTTTTCAAAAGAAGAGTAATTTTGGAAAAAAATCAATACATTTATCATAAAATTGCATTTAAAAATATTATATCAATAAAATATAAGGATATTTAAATTATATTTAATGAATATTTATTGTACATCTATACAGAAAATGGACTGAAATATGGAAAACCAAAATGAAGAGAGTTTGGTTTGAAAATCTATTTACCTTATGCATGAGTGAATTATTAACATTAATATGTTGGATTATCATATTAATTTGATAAATTATAAACTAAATAACCTCGTATATATGTATTAGATTTATTATTATTTTATGAAGTATATTTATAGGTTTTTCGATGTGTAATATATTTTAATTCCATTATTCAGGAGTGTTCATTTTCTATGTTTTCTTGTTCGTTTCACATGAATATGAGTAGAGATGTGTATATAGAATGGGTATAATTATAAAAATTGAAATTATATCTTATTAATTAACATACATTGGTTTAAATTATAATATACATATTTTGGATAAATTGTATGGGTATTAGTAATTAGATGAAAGGTTAGTGATAATTATTTAGATATTTTGGTGGTTTTTTGAAAATCAAAAACTAGTTTTGTTCAATTATTTAATATTGTGTATATAAGTTAGTTTTAGAACATAAAAATGGTTATTTAAAAATAAATACATTATTTAACAACCATTATGGTGGTTTTATGATAATCCATGAAGGTGTTAAAGGATAATTAAAATGTATTGTCCTTGATGTGTGTAAATTGACACATCACGGGAGATTATTTCAATTTTAGATTAAGAGAGAGTGAGAAAAAAAAGGTTTTATTGTGGATATTCCATTAAAATTATTGCATTCCATTATATAAAATATATTATATTTATCTGGCACATTTGGATAGAGGAGGTGAGGATATAACAAAAATGAAAAATAAATTAAATGAAATTCAAAATGAAAAGAAAGAGGATTTAACATCTTGGAATTATCCTCCATGAGAAACTTCTTAGGGAAAAGGTTTTAGTCTATAGATGTGAAAAAGTGATCTTGGACGTGGGAAAGGGTCTTGGGAAGATATTTTGGCAGAATTTGGACAAGGATGAAATATTTTAATGGGTGGAGGAGAAGAGGTGGTGACATGTGATTTCACATTATTTTATTCATTAGTTAATTATTTTGGCCTAAAACTGTGATTTGTTTGATTATTATCACTAAATATAATAAAATAATTAGGTATATGTTGATAATTTTGGCTTACACTGTCAATAAATCATCTATGTCTCAATAATTCATGTATTTAGCCTTTATTATTAATTATATTTTTTTACTATTCACCAAAAAAATCAATTATTTCGGAAAATTCCAAAAAAAATAACCATAATCATTTTTCAATGTGTTGAATTTAAAAATTAACTCCATTTTATGAAAATAATTTTATAATTATAATGAATTTATTTTTATAATTAAAAGTATAATTTATTCATAAAATACCATAACTGATTTTATGACACAATCAAAAATTACATAAGGTATCATAAAGATATATTATAATCATAATAAAATAAAATATTAAATTATGAGTGTATTTTATTAACCAAATTTTTATTTTAACTCGTTATATTAATTAAAATGTTGTAAATAAATATTTTCAACTTATAAGTATACCAATTATTAATTTATATATTTCATAATATTTATTTACATATTTCATGATATAAATATATTATATTTTCATTTATAATATAAAAAAATTATTTATACATTTAAAGGAGACGTTACTATTATATTGTATGAATTATAATTCCTAATGGCCATGTAGGTATTTTGATGGTAATGTTTTAATTCAATTTGTATATGTTACTTAGTTTTTTAAAAATATTTTTATTTCATCCATTATTAATTTATAATGTTGGTATTCTGGTATCTATGTGATTTTAAATGAATAATAATATGTGAAATAATTATAACAATGAATAAATTCCATTAATAAAAGCTTGGGTTGTTACATTCTCCCCCCTTTTGAAATTTCTCCCTCAAAATTTCATTTCACATAATCAAGTGAGGGTACTACTCCTTCGTCACCCCCACCAGTTCCCATGTCACTTATTCATACATATGGTTCCTCCATAACAGTTCAAAAAGTTTGGTTTTCTTGTTATGTAAAACTGCATCTCTCGATTCCTGATTCATTTGATGGATACTCCTCATAAGAGAGATC
This sequence comes from Viscum album, assembly GCA_963277665.1. Classification (NCBI taxonomy): domain Eukaryota; kingdom Viridiplantae; phylum Streptophyta; class Magnoliopsida; order Santalales; family Viscaceae; genus Viscum; species Viscum album. Next base: position 698,625,105 of record OY728158.1, read on the forward strand.
ATCGTCAAACTATACCACCTACAAGTTTGGTACATGTGATGGACCTAGCATGTACATTCATTTAATATATAAAAATAACACAAAATGAATTTGAGTGAATATTTGTAGATGTGAAAGTCAATAGGCCAATGCTCATATATGATAATGACATCAAAAGTGACAATGTACCCTAAGTTAAGATTCCCTTTCCTTCCAAACTACATGGATTTATTCCATAGTGATAATTAAAGGAATAATTAATCTCCAATGTCTATATCCAATTCCCTTTGAGGGTTTTCAATATATATCCTTTTCTAGATATGAGTATCTTTGATATGTTTCTGAATGCCTTGAACCTTCTCGGTCATCTTTTACAAAAGACCGGGTCCATGTATATTTCATTCACCAACTTCATCGCAATAGGATATATTTCTACATTGTATTCAAAATATATTTTCGTATGGATCCTTCTGGATACAATAGTGGAAGTTATTATGGTATGAGAACTCAACCAATGGGACATATTGATCCCACCCAAGATTAAAACTCCTAGAGAAGTCTCTTTGAATGTCCTCAAGTGTCTAAATTTTCCTTTCTGATCGGTCATCTGTTTGGGGGTTATAGGTCTTTCTAAAATTATATTTTATACTTAAATCATGCTGAAGACTCCTCCCAAATTTATATTTGAAACTTTTATCACAATGAGAGACATTCGAGAGTGGAACCACACAAAATTTCACAACATCATTCACATATATTTGAGCATGTTGTTCAGGCAAGAGGGAATCCCAAATAGTGATAAAGTTGGAATTTTTGGTGAGTTGGTCCACTTCAACCCATATCACATTATTTACATTTGATATATTAAAGAGAAATGTGAAAACATCCATAGTAACATTCTCCAATTTTCTCATAGTTATGCTAAATGAATGCATCATCTCTTTGGACTTCTATCTCTCTTCTTTAACATATTGACATATCATGCACCATGAGATTTACTACCCATTCTCCTTCTTCATATAATCCCACAAGAATTATTCTCGAAGATATTGATACATCTTGGTACTCCAATGATGGGTAGATAGTGTTGATCCATGTTCATTATTCAATAGATTTTTCTTTATCCAACAAGATAAATACATACAAATCCTGATTACAAACCAAATTAGACTGTCATAATTAATATGGAAGTCTTGCAGATTCTCTTATGTTAATACATTCACCTTTTTTGTAACTCTTGATCATCCCTTTATGCCTCCTTAAATACATATTGGATTGATGGTTGGGAAATAACTAGGTAAAGTAAGGATGAATTACCTAAGATCATTATTTCAAAATACATCCTTTGAATATCCAAGAAGATATGGTCTTTCTCAATTCACATTAGGGATATAGCAGTAGGTTATTTTATTCTAAGATCATAAGCTTCCTTGTTTGCCTTTCCAGGATGATAGTGTATAGATAAATCATAGTCCTTGATTAAATATAACCATATCCTCTGATTCTTATTGATCTCATTTTGTGTGAATATATAATTTAGGCTATTGTGGTCAGTATATATGTCACACTTCACACCATAGAGGCTGTGCCGCAAGATTTTCAAGGAAAAAACATAGATTCTATCTCGATATCATGTGTTCGGTTGTTCTGCTCATGGATATTCAAATATCACAAGTATTAGTATATAATTTTATCATTATTCATGAGCAAACAACCCAATACATTCATTGATGAATCACTACATATCACGAATTATTCATAACATGTGGATAATGTGAGTATATGTGCATTGATCAGCCTCTTCATTAGCTCAAAGTTGTTTTCCACACATTAGTCTATCCAACCATAAATTACCCCTTTCATTGTTAGAATAGGTAGAAGGAAATAAAATATTGAAAAATTTCTCAAAAAATGTCATTAGTATCCATCTATGCCGAGAAAACTACATATTTACATGGCACTATATTGTCTGGGCCATTCCTCAATTTCATATATTTTTTAGTGGCCGACAAAAATTCCCTAACTTGTGATCATGTGTCCCATGAATGTGACTTACTGCATCCAGAAATCCCACATTCTGAACATGGAATACAAATTTTCTTTCCATAATGTCAACAGTACAATCCTTAGATGTTCTTCAAGTTTTTCCTTTGTAATGGAGTAAATGATAATATCATCGATTAATAGTACCAAAACAATTTCAAGGTATATTCTAAAGACTCTATTAATCTAATCGAGGAATATCACAAGGGAATTAGTTAGTATGAAGGGCATTATTAGAAACTAAGAAGTACCCCTACCTTGTATGGAAAGTAGTATTATGAATATCTTCCTTATCCACCATTAGCTGATGATATATAGAACAAATATCTACATTTGATAAGTTCTGATCTCCTCATAGTTGATTGAAAAAGTCATCAACCATTGAAATTGGATACCTATTATCTATGGTGATCTTGTTTGGTTCCAATAATCAATAATCAACCACATTGATCTATCATTTTACTAAATAATGAGCACGAGAATCTCCCAATAGAATTTTCTAGGCTGGGTGAACCCCTTGAAAAAATTATCTTATAGATACTTATTTTACTCCTCCAATTATATCAGGTCCATCCAATAGGGGGATCTTGATAAAGGTGTATCTCCAAGGATGATTTCTATTGAAAAATCTATGCCACAATTTGGGGAAAGTTCATGTCACTCTTCGAAAATTACATCATGGTATTCCCTCTTAATGGGTATCTCTTCTATGGTGATTTCATTATTTGACTAAACCATTTGAATGACATATGATTCATTATTGGGAATCCACACCCATATCATTGAAGTATTTTTACAATGGATATTAATGATCCTACTTGAATTTATAGACATGTATATGACATTCCATTATATGAAAATATATTTCATTTTCTTGAATGTTGACATGAACTCTATATAGTGAGATGAAATCCATCATCAGTATAGTGTGGAATACCACTAAGGTAAGTAACATGTAATTTTATGTGTGAATATTTCCACATATTAAAACATGAGAAGATTCCAACTCTTGGGTTGCAGGGATATCACCACTAAATGTTTTTTCAAGTATCTATATTAAAAGGCATTGAGGCTTTTATTCAATAGTTCAAGAAGACTTTCCAAATATAAAGGATTGCGTATAACTAGAATTAGATAATACATTTTCCATTCATTAGTGAAAATGAAGTATAACATGTATGATTTCATTTTTTACTCCACATTAACAGTAGTCATGGAGTAATTCTTACCTTTATCCTTTGGATTTGGTGATTTATTATGTTGATTACCCTTGTGGAATTGTGGTTTAGTGTGCTAGCTTTCATAGTTCCCATTCTCCATACTTTTATAGCAGTGGGCCATGGATGGGGTTCTCCTTTCCTCAATTGTATCTTTTTTCTTTTTTATGTATCTTGAGAATTCAAGATCATGGTGGCCTTCTCTCCCACACTTATATAATTTCCTTGACCCATTGAGGCAGTTCCCATGGTGCTTCCTCCAACATTTTTGACATGTGAGTGGTTGAGATTTATCTCCAGCTTTTTCCTGAAATCCAACTGCTTGAAACTCAATCTTTTATTTCTTATCACCGTAGCCATGAGACCATTATGCAAACCCCATATCCACTTTGAGATCACATCAAAAAACATCATCAAAAATCCAAATGTTTCAAATTTCTAGATCCCTTCATTAGGGTGTTTTTAACCCTCTAAATAATCTTTCAATTTTTCTATCATTGTTGATAAAAAAACCTGAAAAGTTCCTTGAAATCCTTGGTAAATATTCTTTATAAGCCATGATAGATTAACCTTCCATTTTCTTCAGTTCTATGAATTCACTATTCATATTTTTTTGATGATTTCTATTAAAATACTTGTTAATAAACATTATATTAATGTTTTACCGCTACCTCTCTTCAATTGTTTCCTTCATCATGGTGTTCTTAATCAACTCCTACCATTTGTTGGCCCCTCCATCTAGATGATAAATAGCTAGAGTCACATTCTCCATATACAAATAATGATGCATTAAAAAGATATTATCATTTGAGTTGACCCACTATTCAGTGACTAGTAGATCAGAAGATCCATTAAATATTGGTAGTTGTTTTCCATATAAAGTACATGATATCCCGTTGCTCCCTCCTAGTTAAAAGAGTAAATTCCACATTATATAGATCATTGATTAAAGCATGAGATAGCTTAGTAATAATCCCCATAAAATTTTGAACTCCACCTACCAAGGAATTGGGGTTGTCATTTTGGAAATCACTTTGTTGTCCCTGGAACATGTTATTTGACCAATTTATCCTACTTCCCACCATTTTAAAAAATAAAAATGGTTAGTACAAAACATTAGTCAACACGTCCTAAATAATTTATCAGTTTGTGAAATTAACTCTAAAGGAATATATTGTGGGATACCTATGGCTAGAAAATCATCCTATATTCTTACGTTTATTTAATATCATACTAAGTGTTTAACTAAGGTTTTCTAATCCTAATTAAAAATTAACTAAACCTTACTCTGATACCAACTATAGAAACAATACATTTTCTTACCTGATTATTACCACATTTTAAATATGAACAACATAAAAGTATTAAACAACCTGTATACAAAGGATTGGTTTCTTGGTAATGATAAGGCCATACAAAAAAATTACAATATAAAACATAAAAAGTTATCTAATTCCTTATTTTCTATCCACTTAGTCATCCTTATGTTCTCATTAGTACAAGTAATCCCCTAAGGATATACATCAATGACATGGGTTTTATAAAATTCCAACAAGAGTATAGATAATAACCTGGATCAACATAACATGGGGTTACCATAATCATTATGATTATAACATAATCCTGGTATCATTATCATAGTCATAACAGGAAGCATTATATAGAGTCATAGAATGTGAAAATGTATAAAAATAAAGCCTCATGTCATAGTGATCAACAACCCCACAATTTGTGATCAAAACTAGCATTATGTTCCTGCATATTTCACAATACCTCTAGATATTCATCACATTACCCAATGAATTAGAGACAAATATAATTATTGGTGCACCTGTCACATCATAACAATTACATTATCATACACACCGAATATAATGTATATCAATTATTGACATAAAATAGAAAATGGAAGGAAATAAGTTTATTTTAACATAGAATATATTCATTAAAAACATTGGGTTCCAAAAATAAAGATAATATACTTGGTGTAATTTTTTTCGAACATTAATTATGAAGAAATAATATCACGTTAAGTAAAAGATGTATTTTTTAGAAAGAAGAGTTATTTTGAAAAAAATCATTGCATTTGTCATAAAATGAAAATGGAACATGTATATCTAGAAAATAAAAGTGATGGATAAAAAATGATATTAAAGTAACATTAATGTAGAATCCATACAACAAATATAGTGAAGTATGGAAAACCTAAAGGAAGGGAGTTGGGTTTGAGAATTTCATTACCTTCTGTCTGAGTTCTTTCGTCACTTTAATATCATGGATAAGAAAATAAATAAAATAAATAAAAAAATAGAACCTATTATATATTTATTTTTTATTAATTTTTTATGATGTTCATTGATAGCCTTTTATATATGTTATAGAGTTCCATTCCATCATTCGAGAGTGATAATTTTCTTGGTTTTCACGATCGGTTCACTTGAATATAAGTGTAGAAGATTATATAGAATGGTTCTAATTTGGTATAATTAAAATTATATATTATTAATGATTATAGTAGTTTATATGGTTATATATTAATTTTTTTTAATTTTTATGTGGATGAATTATTAGTTAAAATTTTGGTGATAATCATTTATATTTTATGGTGGGTTTTCGAGCATCATGAACTAATTTTGTTCCATTATTTGTTATTGTGTATATTAGTTAGTTTTCGAACATAAACAGGGTTATTACCTAAATTTTATATTATATAACAACCATTATGGTGGTTTTATGAACATTTATAAAAGTTTTAATGGAATATGAAAAGGTATCATCCATGATGTCGACTAATTGACACATCACGGATGATGATATAATTTTTAGAATAAAAGATATAGAGAAATGTGTTTGATGATTTATATTCCATTAAAAAGATAGAAATAAAATATAAAAACAATACTATAGTTTTCATGTACATTTTTAAAGAGGATGTGGGGATAGACTAAGAAACAAAAAATAAATTAAAAGGAAACTGAATGGAAACTAGAGTGGATTTTACCTCTTGAACTGCTCCTTCTTGTGAACCACCCTAGGGAAATGTTTTTGGTCATCTGATGATAGCAAGGAATTATAGATGTTAGAATGGGTATTGGAAGAATATGTGTATAGAATTTGGACAAGGGTCAATGCATAGAACATGTTAGGATAAGAGGTGGAGATTGTTGATATTTGTAAGGTAGAAGACGGGTGTTTTCACATTATTTTATTAATTTGTTTATTATTTTGAATGAACTCATTGAATAGTTTGTGAATTTTCAATAAATAAATTAAAATAATGAATTATATTTCATGAATATGGTCTTAAATATTTTTTACATCATGTATGACACAAAAAATCATGTATTTAGCTTTTATCGTAATCTATCGTATTTTATATTTCACCAAAAATTAAACTATTTCAGAATAATAAAAAATATTCAACCTAACCATTTTTAGACATGTAGAATTGGAAAATTATGTCCACTTTATGAAATAAATGTTATAATTTTAGAATTTCAATGATTATTTAAAATATTAAATTAATAAAAAATTTCCAATTTTAAAATTATAGTTGATTTTATGGAACCTTCACAAATTAATTAAGGCCTCATTAAATCTTTTAATAATCGTAAAACAAAAAAAAACTTATTTTTTTAGTGTATTTAAAGAAAATAAATTTTATTTTAAATATTTATATTAACAATAAAATTGAAAATAAATAATTATGACTTAAAAAAATACGAATACTTAATTTGTCATTTTTATAGAATTTAATTACTTGGTTCATTATATAAATATATTATATTTTCATTGTTATGATACTAAAATTTTATTTATACGTTGAAAGAATATTTTAATACTAGATTATATGTATTATTATTCCTTAGGGACATTTGAAAAATTGAAAGGTCAATTTATTATTCCATCTATATAAGTTTCTTAATTTTTAAAAAATCCTCTTATTTCATTAATTATTCAGTTATAAATTATATATTGGAGTATCTATGTCATTTTATTTGATTTAATCTTTATAAAATAACTATCAGAATATAGAAATAAAATTTTTAAAATTTCAGCCCATTAGACAATCCTTTTAAAATAAAGATCACAAGTTACTCCATTTTTTGTTTCTTTTAGAGGCTCAAAAGGCATCAAGTACATCCCCTGAGTTAATAAAATGCATTATGAGGCTTCAAAATTCTTATTCTCTTGAAAAATGGTGACATATTGTTTTAAATATATCTATGAAACACTTAATAGTAATCTTTTATTGTGGTATTTGACCATAATATTTCGAAATATCATTCTAGATTTGTCTCCACAAAACCATAGGATATAGTTTGACTTGAGTTTTCTGAATAAGGCATTGAGTTTAGGAAATTTTTAATATTAATAAAAATAACTCTATGGAATATATGTCTTGATGTTCACTATCAACTACTCTAGATTACAAATCTACTATGATTTTTTCTGACCATTCTATTAATAAAATTTGAAAAATTTCCATGTTGTATTATCAAAAATGAGTAAGATATTATTGTTGTCTTCTGAAAATAAGATTAAATTTTTCCCATGATCGTTCATAATATAATAATGTATAAGATTATTGATATATATTCTAAATATTTTTCATGTAATTTGAATATTATAAATGAATTCCAAATCACTTGATCTAATTTTAGCAATGATTTTTGCAATCATATCCTTGGGAAGGGTAAGGAGGGTTGTGTGTGACTTCCATCGATACATATTGTCATTGAATTTTACATTCACTGCACCATTATCATGGTCCAATTACATAGTAGTGAATTGATGGGTTATTTTCAGTTTTCCTGATCTTGGAGGTTATTGTTTCTACTCATCCATTTTTATCCACGCATCATGGAATTTACATGGATGATTTCCATGTTCACCACATTGAACAAATATAGGTACATTATGATGAACATTGTTTCCAAAAATCATGTAAACCAAACACTACATATTTAATTGGCTATATTTTTCTCATTGTCCTCCTTTTCTAAAATTGATTCAACTTCTAATTCCCTTGAGAAATGTTCATGCGTTATTCTTCCCATATTAGTGGAACTATATAAGTAAAATATCCATCACTATATGGTCTCTTTCCCTAAAGGATCCATGAAACATCGTCCATAAATTATTTTTGGATTATGTGAGATTATTAGGGTTCCAATTACTAATCATAACATGATATAGATGGGTTATAATTACAATAGGTTTTATAAAACCATATTTTATTCCATATGGTCTATCATTATTAGAAACATTGCATTGTCTAGAATCCATCAAGAACTTGGTACCTTCATACATGAGTAATTTCTAAAACCAAATGGAGTAATCATGATAGGTGACCAATTTGCACAATAAGAGAACAATTATAAGATAATTACATAGAATATTTACCCGCAAAATAAATTACTCTTTTTCACTGTCATATTATTATTTGTTAGTCGTGGCCAATTAATACCATAAGATAACTATTGAAAGATAATTTCAGGAAAATGTATCATCAAAATTTATTAATCTATGTCACTGTAATAGAAATATATTATTTTTTTTGTCTTCAATCACTCCGGTTACAATTTATATTTCTTTAGTTTTCATTATCTCAATATTATTACCCTAATCCTAAATATAATAATAATTAATAATTTCTCAAAATAAGAATGTGATTAACCATATAATATTATTTGGGCATTTCTTTCCATGTTTTCAGTCTTAGGACCACTCATCATGCACAGAGTGAGGATTGTGTTAATGCTCAACCATCCACTTTCGGGTTGATTTACCCTAGGTCCATTTATGCCACAACTATACTAATTATCTAGTATCTATATAAAGATTTAATAGAAATGAAAACCACATACTTAATACTTTAATAGAATTCCATGATGCTATCCTATACATAATCCTATCAGTTATATGTATCCTTATGGTTTTCGCTAAACCACTCTTTTGCTACTCCCTAAAAAAAATCTAAATTAGTCCACTAAAAAAACAATCCCAAAATCCAATAAAAACGATAGTAACCAATTGTAACCATATATCTATTAAAAATCATATCTATAACATTAACATTACATGTCACAAAAATTTCACATAGTCCTATGAAATCATGTTTTAGTATATTTTAGGACTAGATACATAAAAAAATTATTTTAAAAAACTTATGAACATTTATCCATTATTGATCCACACTAGAAACATATTTATAAATCTCCTAAGATATACTCATGTTCATTATATTGGGAAACAAAAAACAATAAAGGGGTGAGATAAAATCCTCATTAAGGGGAAAATCCCATCATCATGTCATCAAGGGTATTATTATAAGTGTATAAGAAAACTTGAGTAGGGGATAAATAACAAATTAAAAATAATTTATATTAATAATATTTCTCCATAATTCATGATAAAATGACATGTAATCTAAAATAAATAAAAATGTACCATGGGATAATATTATGAGATAATAAGCATAAACAATAGGAAATAAATATATACATATTTCATAAATAATTTTATATTCATTAATCATTTCCAGAAAATAATTATGACACAAACAAAAGAATTTAAAAACATCATATGATACATAAATTATAGTATGTCCTCCCATTTTGTTGTGTAAAAATATAATAGTGTATTCCGTTTATGTTGTGACAAAATAAAATCATTTACACGCTTTTTGATGTAAAAAAATACAACCATATACATGCTTTATATTGTGAAAAAATATATGTTGTGCACACATTATATGTGAACAAATCCACACATTTCTATTTTTCATTGTAGCATGAGTTATAAAACCATAACCAATGGATTTTAGGGTGACATATGACCCATCCATAAATCATATGTACATACTTATTCTATTTGAAAAATATGTATTCACCATTCCATATGTAACCCATGAAAATAAAATGGATTTAATTTCGTTCTCAATTATAATCACATATGGAAAAAATTACTAATTCCATCAATAAACATAATAAAACCATTGAATCTAAATGGTTACTTAATTAAACTAAATAAATGTATAGTTAGATTCCATTTAATGAATAATATTGTGTTTACACCATATAGATAATTGATATAGAATTTTCCAAAAACTCACCCACTCAATATATGTATAGAATATAATTGAACACCATTAAATCAATGAAATTGTAAAAATGGTATTCAAAAGTGTAAAATATTGTAAGAAAAATCAAACCTATTCATAATGGATGGTTAGGACGGAAAAATATAGTGATGGAACAATCCTATAATATAAAATAAAAATTAATAATCCATCTAGAGGAAATAAAAATTTAGAGGGTAACATTCAATAATAGTTCTCACCAAGCATAGAATATGTCCAATTAAGTTGATGTTGGTTAAAAAATGTTTTAAATAAAATTATAAATACAGAGTTAGAAAAAAGGAATATCCATAACCTTTCAAAATTGTTGATAAAAAAGAAATATTTTATGAATCATGTAAATTTATCATTTATTTAAGAAACAAAAAATGTGAAGAGGTAATGTTTCATATAAATTCGAAAAATTTCAGAAACATATGTGAACATGGAAAACGTTAAAAAGGGATAATTTTCACACGTTGGTGAAAAAATATATATATAATGTAAAAATATTTATTTAATCTTTTAAAATAAATTTGAAAGTTGTAAAAAAAATTACCTAACTCAATTGTTGATGAATAAATTAAGACATTCACAATAGAATTATTTTAATACAGACATGGATTAGGGAGGTTCCAAAATTTAAATAATTGATAGTGTTAGATTATCTTACAAAAAAGACATCTATTAAAATGTGATTGAAGGGATAATGGAATTTTGAGGGGATATGTAAAAACAAATATATACCAAAATAAATCGGTAACAATATTAAAAAAGGACCCAAATTCAAAAATATATTATATTAAAAAACAATCCTGATTTGAAGATAAGATTGGAAATGGAACCCTTAAAATTTGTGTATAATTGTAATAAAATACCTTTAAAGAGATTGATTAAAATTCAAATTCATTTAACATCAATAAAAGATAATTTAGTATATTTTATATCCAATAGGCATTATACACATCACTCAAATGGATTTAGGTGCATAAAATAGAACATGTATCAGTAAAAAGAAAATGAAAATGAAACATCTCTACGATATTAGTAACATAATAATCAAAAGAGAATAAGAGGGATACCATGAAATAGAGAATCATATATCATGAAATGAATGATATTTATTACACATAATGTAAAAAGTGTAGTAAATGAACCATATTATATAAATGATGGTAAAAATATCATACATGTTTTATGGAATGGAAAAAGAGAAAAATAACACTTAAGACCATGGCATCAATTTTAAAAAATCCATATAATGACAGGAAATGATACATCACATAAAAACCCATGAATTATATGAATTTATTAAAAGATATTAATTAAGTATAATTCGAACCATATCTAAGAAATCATTGTGCATAAAATGAAATATGTATTAAAAATTTAAATTTTATACCAATAACCCATACACTAAATCCTACTTATTTAAAATTACACTTATAGAGACCCTCTATTTTCATAAATATAAATTACATAACATTTTTGGGATACATTAAACATTATAAAAATAGAGGCCCAATGACCGTACTAGTCTAACCCTTTTGGAAACATGGAAACACAAAAATGGGTACATAAATGATCTACATTATCTACCTCTAGGTTATTCTTTACTACAAACCATCATAGATACATAAAATATAATACATATCTTCTTAAACATGGGAAGTAAACATAAAAATGTGAGATCAAATTAACATAAATGGTAAATAAGGGTGATATACAAGAATAATCTTGAACATAGGAGTATGAGAACATGAACCTGAAAATAGAATATCATTCACTACATATCAAAAATCATATACATGAATCATGGAATAACTATTGGCATTTTATACGACATGAATAAAAAGGAAATAATTATCATAATCCATGAAATCATAACATTGGAATCAAACATGAAATTACTACAGACATATAAGAATATATAATTATTTCCAAAGTTGTAATGGCATCGATGCCAAGTAAATCATAAGGAACAATGTCCATTATTGAGCTTTGTTTACACCCCATTCTGTCCCTATATTACTGAATAGAGTTCAATCCTCATTCCTCCCTTTTAATACAAAACCATATTCATTTCCATTTCCATCCATGTAATATTGAATCGAGTTCATTTCTCATTCTCTCACTGTAATACTGAATCGATTTCATTTTTTATTCTATCCATGACTATTTCAAGAGATATAAATCCTTATCCAATGAATTGGATGAAGATATAGATCCCACCCATCTCATAATGAAATTATACATTCATGTTCCACAAAATAATAAACAATCATGTATTAAATAATGAAATTAAAATATTATCATAAACATATAAACATATCATAACATGTTAAATAAGATGAAAGTATCATAATCATTTCATCAAAAGCATAACCCATGAAATATGAATGAATTAAATAAATATATAACCAACAAAATATTAAAGGGTTTCATAAATAAATTCACATTAATAATAACCCATTCATTGAAATAATATTATTGGGTCCTTTAGATCTTTTTATGAAGGGAATGTGTAACATCAAATTATGTCATGTTATATGGGAAATAATTTTTTAATATATTTAAAAAACGTTTCATGAAGAAGATACCCATTCATTTTTGAAAAAGGATTTTTAATACAGAAAAAAATTTGAAAATTATTTTCCAGGGAAATACCTTGAATGTAATAATGATCAATTGAATTCATTTTAAAAACCTTTTTCCTTGAAAACAGAAGAAATAAGCTTCCAAATATTTTAAAAACAATTTTCTTTGAAGAATATTTGAAAACATTAAAATAAATCATGAAAATGTTTTGAAAACATTTTTACATGAAAACATATGAAAGAATATGGAAATTTTTTTGAATACCATTTCTTTAAAAATTCATTGAAAACATCAAATAAGTGCTAAAAACATTTTGAAAAAAAATCCTTGAAAATTTATAATAGAAGTTTCAAAACATTTTGAAAACAATTTTATATGATAATTTATTTTAAAAATAATTTTACTAAAAACCATCATTTTAAAAATTCAATGGAATATTCAATGAAATGATGATAGGTAAATACATAAGTGACATATGATGTAAAAAGAACATTAACTTTTCATGATGAAAATTGTTATAAAAATACCTCATTCGAAAAAAAAATATTCCTTTGAAATCATTGGTAAAATAAAAAACAGTTACTTTTTTTAATAATATTATGATATTTGTAAAATATTCTTGGAAACCCTTTTTAGAAAACATAGTATTGAATGATCAAAGATTTCTGACAAAAGAGAGGGTAAAGTTAGGCTTTCTTAAAAACACTTTCTTAACTATCTAATATAACAAAGTATAGAAAAATGGTACCAATACACGAATATGTTAGGAATTAATAGATTATAATTATTGTTATGAATGTTCTTGAGAGATTGGTAGTAAAATTTTCTCAAAGTAAGCATAAACATAAACAATATTGAAAAGGAGATGGGATTGTTTCATTAAACCCCTATCACATGGTAACTTGGGATAATAATCTCAATTTAAGAAAATGAAATTACATAAATCTTATAATATAATGAAAATATAAATATTCATGTTATATCATATAAAATAGAGATATACAAACCTCAAAACAGATTTTGGCACAAAATAGAACATGAATCTCAAAAAAGGAAAACTAAGACAAAATGATATTACCAATTTGTTAAATTTTTAATCATATACCCCATGAAATAAAGTTTAAATAATTGATATGTAAATAAAAATAAATTTACCTATAATTTTAATTCATTATATCTGTGTTCTATATACACAACACACAAAATGATTGTGTAGTGAATAAAGCATCTATCCCACGAAAATAATTAGTGAGATGAAATCCCCTAACCTTATGTATGGACTCTCTTTGTACTCATTGAAAAATATTTTATAACAAATATAAATTTATTATAGATCTATCATAGAACCATATTCATACATCAAATACCATATATGGTTTTTATGGATTTATATTAACAACATGTTTATAATTCTATATTAGGGGTTCACTTCAGGGAATATCCACTTTTTTCTACAGGTGTCTTAATTAGTTATATGTTTGGTACTTATATTTACATCATAATTTCCAGATTGTAAAAAATAATTTATATATAATTTATGTTATTCATTTTTTATTATAATAATCCAAAGGATATAGAAGTATAAATGGAATACAACATTCGGGGATATGGTACTCCGTACGTACTCATAAAAAATATTTCCATTTATTTACCATGGTGAATGAATGAAATTAAATCCATATATGTATAAATATATAAGTTTTATATTATATTTATTATATTATATATTTAATAAATATTCACTAAATCCATCCTTAATACATTCCATGTTGTGAATGAATGAATCACATTGCTTTGATGGGGCTGTAGTCCGCACATCTTCAAACCAAAATTATTGTATTAACCCAAAATAGAATGTATAAATATCTATGTTTGAAAATAATTAACAATGTTTAAATATATAATTAATATAATATATAAAATATATTGGAATATTGTCCATCATGAGAGGTAGTAAAGTAAAAAATGAACAATCGACATATAGTGAGGTGGTAGTTCGTCGTACATGTAAATAGTATGTTCGTTACCCATTAGATGGACGTGTGTGTATGACTTTGTAAAACAATTATAATAAAGAAAATGATAGTATATGTATTATATATGTGTCATTATATAATCAAGGAATAAATATATTTCAGTGGGTGGGGGAAGAAAATAAAAAAAAGGATCTTGAGAGAAAAACTTACCACTTTATCGGGTAACATCTATTGGTTTGTGCCGAAAGGCTTCATTGGTTTTCTTTATCACCAAAAAAAGGCTCCAAAGAATAAGGTGGGATTTTTGGAAATTAATTAGTTAGATTGTGGAAAAAACAATGTGCATTGAGAGGTTTAGTGATGGTGGAGATGGGGTTTCCTTTGATAGTGATGGGAAATGAAAAATGTCATTTTTGAAAAGAAGTTAGTTGTACCCTAGTTTTTACCTCATAATAGTCATAAAAAACCCTTAAATATCAATAATGGATGGTTCATGTCTATGTAGTTTCTATCCAATTGGTTAAGGAAAAGTGTATATGTAATTTTGAGTTTTATTTTAAGGTTTCGTCTTTAGTAAATGTTAATTTTACCATAACCTGTGTAATTAATTTTAATTACATTCAATAATATTTTTGGTAAAAACCAATGTTGAACATAAGAAACTATGTAAATTAATCATTTTCAAAATGTGGAATACATTTTTCTAGATTATCATCATTGAGATGTCTGAAATTAACTTAATATTAATCTTGCTAAAGGGATGGCACTACGAGTTTTTAATGAAAAAACATCCAAACAATTTCTATCATTTTATACTAAATTTAAAAAGTGAAATTGAATAAAATCACCAAAATTATATTAATTTATAAAAATTTGATTTATTATGAAATTAAATACAAATTAAAATATAATTTATCCATTAAATAAATAAGATGAAAAGGCAGTTTGGAATTAAAATTTGGTATTTTTATCTATTTATCCAAAATTGATGCTTCTCAAAAATATACCAAAATCTCACATAAGGATAATTGTGATGATATAAAATAAAAAATTCAGTTTATCTTATTAAAATATACTTCCATATGTGTCTAAATTAATATCAATTTTTTAAATTAAAAACATTAAAAGTAATTTGTTTGAGAAATATTATTTGCTAAACATATATGGAAATTACCAAAAATTACATCTTTCATTATCAATATGTTTTATATATATATAAAACAATTATAAAAAATATATGAAAAGTTGTTTTTCATTTTTATATTTCTAATTTTAATGTCTATCTTATAATGATCTCTTGAAATTATTTATAATAATAATAATAAAATTTTCAGAAAATCCATGTTTCATGTAACATTCTTCGAGACTATGTGGCATGTTGCGTACTACATGTTAGTGTGGCTTGTATTGTACAAAAATTCAAAAGCTAACCTTGAAGTTCCAGGTCAATCAAGCTGAAACTTATGTTGTGTGTAGTACACAATTTTTTTATTGTTGTATATAATGTAGGCCAAACATAGATCTTTAATATAAAACAAACTATTTTCTGTGTCATGTGAGATGAATAATATTGAAAAGGATAATTTAATTCGAAAAAGTATAATTCAAAAAATATTTGGGTGTTACATTCTATTCCCATTAAAATGAATTTCTCCCTCAAAATACATCTTGGTTATTAAAGGTTTAATACTTGAATGTTTCTTCATAATAACACAAATCCAAAAAATGGACACTAAAACATCCCTTAAAAGTTATGTCTAAACTATAATGGCAACCCAAAGTGACATACAACTGGGTTTACTCAAAGGATAACATAGGTTTAGATTTAGTATTGGAAATATAAAAACATTGTAAATATATTTAAGGATTGGTTGAGGTCATCAATCACATACAAGTGAATGATCAAAGAAAATTTTTTGGGGCTCAAATTCATAAATTAGTGATGATTTATATGAAAATCAGTTAAACCAAAATTAATGTAATAAGACAAAACAATTTGTCATTATTCTATCATTGATTAACACTTTTATTAACCAATAATATATGTAAAAATACTTACTTGATATATTTCTATAATAAATAATTATTTTAGTTATGTTTTTATCAATTACTAATTCATCCATTTCATCATGTAATGGACATCTGAAATTAACATTGATGCTTAAAGTGCTAAAATACACTTTTTTTGCATATCATAACCACCATAAAAGAATGAAAAGTATTACTATTTATCTACAACTATTATTAAAAATCAATATGGTTAATACATTAATATATAAACATAAAAAGTTAATCTATTATTTCATCATTAATTGTTATTCATCAAAAAAATTATACATTAACCATGACATTGCATATGCCAGCGGTTGGCATGAAACCCTTATCATCCTTCAGTCATGGGTTCAAGACTCACGACCTTTACAGACATGATTGGTTTTCACCTATCATACATGATATCCTTTTCTGAAACCACATTAATATAATATCCCAAATATTATACACATACATGAAATAAGGTTAATATCTAAATACCATTTTAACCAAGGATTTCAATAGAATCTAAAAACAAAATAACATCCTCTATGGATTAAATTAAACATATCAATTCTTGTTAAACTTGTAACCCTTATGAAAGTTAAAACTCCCATCCCATTGAAGGTAACGAAAAAAATCATCTTAACATTGATCCCCCATATATCACAATGTATCTATGGGTTGTCACATTCCAAAAATGAAAAATCCCCTCATGGTAAATTATACTGAAACATGGGAACAACCTGAATTTCCATAAATCATTTTAGAAAACATGAATTCTTACTTAATCCATAGATTATTGGATATATTACATGAATCCATGATGTTTTAAACATCATCCAAGATATAATGAACTACTTGTCAACATGTACTTAATTGTTTCCTAGGAAATCAGTACCATCCAATTTACTTTTTCATATCCAATATATCATATTTCAAAACAACATTATCAAATCATAATGAAGATATAATGGTTTATTTATACGTTAGTCATGTGTTTTCCATGAAAATCTCCTTTCCATTATATATATTTTCCAATCCATCAGAACCATCCAACATATTCTTGTAAATACGTAGAGAAAAACATAAACTAAACAATCCTTACACATTTCACCGTTCATATAACATACTTATTTAATACGAATACATAAAATATTTTATTATTCCACTTTATCTGTATTAGATTATCAAGTCCACCTCATCCTATTACACAAATACTATTTCTTTACAAATTTCATCTATTTTCTCTTCATTACCAGTAGTGTAACCATTACTCACACCACCTTACTGATCGTCTCCAAGATATTTCATCTTCGAACATTGAGTTTCATAATTACCATTTATTACACACTTAAAACACTCGACCTTTAATGATGTCTTAGTTAGGAAAATATTCTCATTTATTTCATTAACTGAACGTATCATTTCCCCTTATAGTCACTTTCATTGTGTCTATCATTTCTAGAGTTAAAACATATTCTTATTTCACTAAGATATTCACATAGGTGATTCATTCCATATTCTTGACACAAAGGAAACTGAATCATAATTCCTATATTTTATAGAAAACCCAAACACTCAGTGTACTCCTTCATTATCTTCATTTGAGGGCCCAAAAGTTTGTTAAGGTACACATTTATAATCATTTTCAGTGAAAACTAATTAGGTATGACCACAAAACCTTTCACTCTAGTGATCATCCCACTTGAATGATCATCAAAAAATCATCCATCACATTCAATGGTAATCTAGTTTCTTTTGGATCCCACCGTGACTAAAACAAGAAGCATAGTGTGAGTATTACTAATCAAAGAAGAAAATCACAAACTCTTAAAAATAATTACTTATATGATGTCTAAATCATGAAACCTTCCTTTATCTATAAAACCCTAGGTTCATCCAAAGATATTATTAGGAAAAATATATTTAAATCATTCATGATATAAACTCAAGAGATTTGGAATTCCAAAATCATATCCCCTAGGAATGTCAAAACTGGTGGGTGTCAAGGCCTGCTGTTGTGTACCCAATTTTCCAAATTTAGTCCCAGAACATCTCGTCGGAGTTGTTACCCCTTGGTATATTTGTGCTAGAGACACATCAACTTTTATTATCCTGAAATGGATGTATTTATTGGAAACCACTCACTCTATCCATTACCAATATTCAAGGAAATTTTCCAATGATATTATTATCCTAATATTTATCCCTAAATTGGTCTTTAAGGATCTCACTAATATTTTCTCATCCTAGATACTAAATGTTAATTAAACCTTGGAAATGATACCGACTATGGTGACCCTCTATTTTCAAATATAGACATTAGATAAAAATTTTTAAAATACATAAAACATTATAAAAACATGAACCCAAAGACTATAGTAGTCTTCTGCCTTTGGATGTAAGGAAAGATAAACACTAGTCCACAAATGAGTAACATTACCTCCATCTTGGTTCTTCTTGACTAGAACCCTTCATAGATGTAAAAAAATAATACATATCTTCATAACATGGTGAAGGAAACATAAAATTGGTGGATATAAATGTAAGGGTAAACAAGGGATATATTTAAGAAAAATATTGAGTATAATGTTATGATAACATGATCAGGAAAATAAAATAGCATACCCTGCATATCAAAGATAATTTTTGGCACTAGAAAATATGTCCTTGTAATCCACTGAATGCTTCCATACATGTTCCTGAAGTGTAGCTTGTTCCTTAAGATTCGATTTTACTAGTTGTGGAGCTTGAATAGAGTTACAGATAAAAAAGTTATGGTCGTTCGAAGTCAGGTTGTGGAAATGGCCATCCTGGATGATTTTGGGTAAATGTACGGTTTTGTGCACAAGGTGTAAAATCTTGCATGCGATAATGATAGCTTTGCATTCAAGAAGTGAAATATTGGACATAATAATGGATGTTTTGTGTGCATTAATGGAATCATGCACGTAAAAGAAAAATCTTGGGCGTAACATGTCACCCAAACCTTTTATGTGACCAATGAGATGACATATTTGGACCAGGACACCCAAAAAACATCTAAGGAAGGTTCATGCATGTTTTGAGAGGTGCACAAAATATTAGAATCTGAATGAAAGATTATTACACACCCTCTGCATAGTGCATGTAAGATCACTTCTATGCCCGGAATCTTACGCGCAACCACTCTTAGGATCGCCTATAAATACAACTGTAGCCCCCACCCCTCGGAGGAGCTGTAGAGGTCAGTCGTCACTCTGTCATGCGTAAGACCGCCTCTTCCACGCCCACATAGATAAATGGAACCCTTCATGTGATATCTTTCACGACAGGTCCCATATGGTTCTGCTTTTGCGCAGTCCCACATTGGTTTGATCCTTGCCTGACATATTTTCTACCCAAGTCATTTGCATGCAAGATTCCATGAATTCACACAAAACGTCCAATCTTGTGCAAAATACTTCAATTTTTCACCCAAAACATCCAATATTTCACAAAAAAAACATCCAGTCTGGCATGTAA
The DNA here is from genome assembly GCA_963277665.1 of Viscum album. NCBI lineage: Eukaryota > Viridiplantae > Streptophyta > Magnoliopsida > Santalales > Viscaceae > Viscum > Viscum album. The sequence goes on from OY728158.1 coordinate 698,645,579, forward strand.
GACATCAATACTGCATAGAAGACTTCAATCTTGTGTGCATGAATTCAATATTGTATGAAATTGTACTAAGGTGATGAATCTTTCATGCACCTATGCCGCATAGTCCAATATTGTGCGCATCCCATCCTTTGTATAAGACATCATACTGAAAACAGTGCCCATGATTGTGTCTTCTGGTCAATACCATGGGGGATGTTCCCCTGCACCTCCTCTCGGGGTCAGTTCTGGGCTGCGGTCTTGGCCTTCGGGGCTAGTTCCTTCACACCCATCATTTACCCCCATGAAAAATGCAGAGTCACACTGTAATGTTTTCGGGCCTAGACATCAGGATTTTCCATTTCGCCCTTATGCGCACCCACCTTCCTCCTATGTAATACCATGATTTTCTATACTCCTCCGTACACCATGAAAAACCTTGAGTTAATATATTCCTCTTGGTTCATTTCTCATGTTGTGAGTTGAGATTATCCCCATCAATTCCCCGAGTACCTTGAGTAGAACCATTCCTCAAGCACCTCATTCAAAACCTATCACTTGGATCTTATGTCTGGTTGAACCAGAAAGGGATACTCTTTTATAAGTCCCAACACCATCCATTTCTAGGCACCTTATTCCTAATAGTCCTATCTATATGACTATAAACTGTAGTACACCCTATTTGCCAAACATAGGATGTCTCTTGCTCGAAAGGATAGGTGCCTTATTCTCCAAGCATAAGATACTAATAGTCCTCTCTACATGAATACAAACTATAGTACTCCCAATATGATAATCATAGGATGACTACTGGTCTAAATAAGATATGACTTATTCTCCAAGAATAAGATGTTAAAAGTCCTATCAATATGACATTAAACTAAGGAATCTATCGTTTGAAGAAAGAGGCATCTTATGTTTGGAACATAGGGTGTACTATAGTTTCTATTCATATAGATAGGACTACTAGGAATAAGGCTCCTAGAAATGGATGGTGTTGGGACATAGGCAAGAGTAAACCTTTATGGTTCAACCTGGCATAGGGGTCAAGTGATAGGGTTTGGATGAGTTTCTTGAGTAATGGTTTGACTCAAGGTACTCAGGGAATTGATGAGGAGAATCTCAACTCACAAGATGAGAAATAAACCAAGAGTAATATGTTGACTCAAGGTGTTTTATGGTGTATGTAGGAGTATATCAAATCATGGTATTCCATAAGTGGAAGGTGGGTGCACATAAGGGCGTAATGGAAAATCCAGACATCCTAACGAAAAAACATCGTGGTGTGACTCTCTATTTTTCATGGGGACTAGTGATGGAAGTGGAGGGACTGGCCTGGAAGCCCGGGACCACAGCTCGATACTGACCCCGAGAGGGGGTGTAGGGGCACAACCCCTTGCGGTATAGACTACTAGGCTCATGTCTGGGCATTGTTGCGCGTAAGATGGCCTATTCACATGATGGGATGCATGCAAGATTAGACTGTGTGGCATAGTTTCTCGCATGATTCAGCACCTTGGTATTTTTGCGCACAAGATTGATGTCTTGCGCACAAGATTGATGTCTTGCGTGCATGATTGATGTCTTGCACATAGGATTGAAGTTTTACATGCAAGATTAGATGTTTTTCACAAAAGATAAGATATTTTTCGTGTAATAATGTAATCTTTCGCACACATGAATTAGGAAGAAAATATGTCAGGTGATGATCAAACCACTATGGTCCCACACGAAAGGAGACCCATATGGGACATGTCGTGAAAGATCTCACATAAAGGGGTCATTCATAGACGTAGCCAGAGAAGAGGAAGTCTTACGCACGACAGAGCGTCAGCCGACCTCTGGAGCTCCCCCGAGGGGTGGGGGCTACCCTTGTATTTATCGGTGAACCCAAGAGCGGTTGCATGTAAGATTCTGGGCGCGGAAGTGATCTTACGCGCAGCCTATGGCGGGTGTGCATTAAAAGGGTCATTTGACGTCACCATGGGCACGTAAGAATCTTGTGCACAAGTTCTAATCTTGCGTGCACCTCCCGAAACAATTGTTCACCTTCCTCAGATGTTTTTTGGGTTTCCTAGGAGGAAGATGGTATCTCATTGGTCATGTAAAAGGAGTCTGCGACATGTTCCACGCATGATTTTGATTTTAAACGCAATATTCCATTCATGCATGCAAAAAAAACTAGTTTGTGCGCTTGATTTCACTTCTTGCATGAAAAAACCATCATTCTTGTGCTAAATATTTTACTTCTTGCGCGCACAACGTTACTTTTCCCCAAAATTGACCCGGATGGCCATTTCCAGTAGCTTGACTTCAAACGGCATTAACTTTTGATCTATAACTCCGTTCGGGCTCCACAACCAGTCAAATAAAAGATTTCAGAATGATATATTCTCTGGGAGCATTTATAGAAGCATTTGGTGGATTAAATGTACGTGTTTTCTAGTTCCAATAATCATATACATAAATCATGGCATAAATCATAGGACTCTGAAATACATAAATCGTATGGAAATAAGGAACATAACACACAAAATCATAACATTGGAAGAAAACATGGAATTGGGATAGACACATAATAATATATAATTATTCTCATTGTAGTCAATGAATCACTTCCAATGCCATCTAAGTGGAGAAAATCCTTTACTGAACCTGGTTTACACCCTATTCTAGCTCTAAATTTCTAAACTAATTTCACTCCTCATTCCATCACATTAATACTGAACCAAGTCCATTTCTTATTCTATAACTACAATACATATCCAATTTCATTTCTCATTTCATACCTATAATACAAAAAAAGTTCATTTCTTGTTACAACCATGTTTATCTCAGGAGATATAAATAAATACCCAAATCATTGGTGAGAGATATAGGTCCCACCCATATCATAATGATTTTATAAATACATGTACCACAAAATCATAAACATTCATATATTAAACTGTGAAATTAAATGGGTATCACATAAATATATACAAATCATAATACATGAAAAATTATAAAGACATCGTAATAATTTTATCAAAAGTATAACTCATTAAATAGAAAGAGATTTCATAAACATATATCCCGTGAAAGATAAACGAGTTTCATAAAACCATGACATTATGCAGAAACCATTAATAGAAACAATCCGACTAGAAGATTTAGAACATATCCTAGAATGTAATGTGTAACATCAACAAATATAATCTTAGGAGGAAAATGATTTTGAAATATATTTCAATAATATTTTATGATGAAAATATATTTTCACCTCCTAAAAAAGTACTTTTAATTCATAAAATCATTTTAAAATTATTTTCTTATAAAATAAATTTAAATATTATAAATAATAATTGAAACCATTTTAAAAATCTTATTACCTGAAAATATATAAAATAATCATCAATATATTTAAAAACACTTTTCCTTTGAAAACAGATTTAAAACATATGAAGATATTTGGAAAATGTTCTTAAATTTTTTTAACTGATATCATATGAAATAATATTTATCTTTGGAAAACAATTTCATTGAAAATACTTCGAATTCTTATAAATAAGGCTTGAATTCATATTGAAAAAAATTTCCTTAAAAAAATAAAAGATAAGTTTAAAAACATTTTGAAAACAATTTTCCTTGGAAATTTCATTTGAAAAGGTTTTAATAAAAAAATAACCTTTAAAAATGCAAAGTAATATTCAAATAAATTATTGTAGGTAAATACGTAATTATCGTACGAGTTGAAAAGTACATTTATTTTACACGGTAAAATGGTTAGAAAAATTACTTGTTTGAAAAGTGACAATAAAATTCTATTAAAATCATTGGTTAATTAAAAAAGGTAAAAATTTATTTTATATAATATTATTATATTAGTAAAATTTTCATGGAAACACTTTTTTTGTTTCATGGTTTTGAAGAATCACATATTTTTGATCAAAGAGAGGGTAAAGTCAGGATTTCTTAAAGGCACATTCATTTCTATCTCATGTAACAAAATGTATATATACGGTATCAATACCTGAATATATCATTAATAACCATACTACAATTAAATTTTGTGAATATTTTTTAGATATGTGTCATAATATTTCATCAAAGGAAGCATAAAAGTAAACAACCTTGAAAAGTGATGAGATTGTTTCAATAAACTTCTATCACATAGTAACGTAGGATCATATTATCCAGGTTTGAAAAGAAAATTAACTAAAGATGATAATATCTTTAAAATATTGTGATTCATGAAATATCATATAAAATGGAATTATATACAAATCAAAAAAAATTTAGGCACATAAAAAACCATTAGTCTTACTGAAGGAAAATTGAGACCCAACTATGTTATCGATTTGGTATATCATAAAATTAAACCCCCTGAAATAATGGTCGTAGAATGGATATGTAAATTCTAATAAATTTACCTATAAGTTTAACAGATTACTTCCATGGTATGTATAAAAACCACAAAATAGGAATGGTAGGTGATAAAAGTAAGTATCTCACACAAATAAAAATTTAGATGAAATCCCCATACCTTGTTCCTTCACTATCATCATACTCATTAGAAAATCTAGTATAATAAAAATAATTTTATTAAAAATAAATCAAATAAAAATATTATTACTTATAATATCATATCTGGTTTCATTGTGTCTTTCTATTACCCCCTTGTAAACTATTCATTGTTATAATTTCATTTCGGGTAATATCCACATTATTTTTCACATATGTCTTACTTTGTTATATATTTGGTTCTTATATTAATATAATGATTTATAGAATTTAGATCAGAATTTAAATATAATAAAATTTTAATATATTGGAATTATAGTAATCCATACGATATGTAATTATTAAACGGAATACACCATTCAGGGAAATGGTAGGTCGTACGTATGCATGAAAGCTATTTTCAGTTAATTTTCATGTTATGAGAAATAAAGTAAAAGAAAAACTGTTTATATATGTATATATTTATATATATATATCATTATTAAATAATATTTATTATATAATATATTTCATATTTGTTCACTAAATTCAATCTTAATACATTCCATGTAGTTTATGAACGAATCACATCTCTTTGAGGGGTGGTAGTCTACCCATCTTAAAATCTAATTATCTTATTAAAACCAAATGGAATGAAAAATTTGTGGGTTGTAAAATATTTAAATAAGTATAATTTCATAAAAATTATAATATTTAAAAAAATAAAAAAATGTACATCATAATTTCAATTATGAGTTGTGTGAAATAAAAACGAACAATCATCGTTTAGGGAGGAAATAGTTCTTCGTACACATAAAGATTATTTTAGTTACCCATTATATGGAGGTGTGTGTTAGTGTAGGTAAAACACTTATAAAAAAATAAAACTATATTGAAAAGAATTTTTGTGTCATACAATCATGGAATAAAGATATTTTAGGGGTACATAAATAAAATAATATAATGGATCTTGAGGGAAGATGTTACCTCTTAATTGGGTAAATCCTTTTGGTTTCTACAAAAGGATTACATGTATTGGGTTCTGCCAAAAGGGAGGCTTTATGGATGAAGGGGGGTATTTCTAAGAGTTTATTGGGAACATTTTTCTGAAACTAAGAGGTTTTTGAGGTGTGATGAAGCGGGAGAGGTGGTGGCTTTATATAGGGAAAGGAAATGGCACAGATGCCATTTTTTAAAATAAGTTTGGTTTACCATCATTTTCACCTAACCAAAGTCATAACAAACAAAAAAACTCATGAATTTATAGTTCATGGTCGAATAATGGCCATCCAATGAAAGTTGGACAAGTGTATAAGTCTTTTCAGTCTTAAATTTAAGGTTATGTCCTAGGTTAAGCTTACTTTTATCTTCATCAATGTAATTCATTTAAATTATATTCAATAATATTGTTGGTAAAAAAACAATGTTCACCTTATTAGAAATGATAAATTATTATGATTCAAAATATTTATTTGATTTTACAAAATTATAATCACATAAGTGGGTGAAATTAATTTAAAATCAATCCCTCTAATGGGATGACACAACATGTTTCTAAAGTAAAAATGTCCAAAACATTGTCAGGTTTTTATAACTAATTTTAAAGTGAAATGGATTAAAATGACCTAAATGAGAATAATTTATAATGATATAAAATTATTCAAAATTTAAAAAAAATTAAGTATTAATTTAACCATATAAATAAATTATTTGAGAATATATTTTTGAATTAAAATCCGGTAGTTTTGAGCATTCCTATGAAAATGAAGTTTCTCAAAAAAATCGGAAAATATCACCAGAAAAAAATTTAAACATTATAAAATCATAAAATCATAAAATCATTTAAATTTATAAAATTAAATTTCTAAAGGTTTCTAAAATTAATTGTATTGTTTTTTCACAAAAGGACATGAAAAGTCATTTGTTTGATAAATATGAATTTTTAAACATATAGGGACTTTACCAAAAATTAAATCCTTCTTTATTAAAATGTTTTATTATATAAAACCATTATAAAAAAATTTAATTTTTTTATTACTATTCAAATTACTATGTTTAATTTCAAGGTTATAATTCTATTATTTAAATGATTATAAAAATAAAAATATGTTTTTTTGAAACTCAGTGTTGCATGTAATGTACGATGTGTTAGTGTGGTGGGTTGTGTATGCTAATTTAGTTTTTCATGTAATGTATTTCCATGTATCAACCTAACCTCTATGTTTATTATAGATAAAGGTAAAATTTATGTTTTTTGTAGTTCATGATATACTTGGTGTTGTATACCAAGCCTTCCAGGAATAATTCATTAATAGAAAATTAACTATTTTTAGTGTTACATGAAATGAAAAATAATTTATAGGTTTAATTAATTTGAAAAACAATAATTCATAAAATATTTGGGTGTTATAACTATAAACCTCAATAAAATTAACATATCTATCTAAAAAAATAATTTCAACATTTATAAAAATATCTTACAGTTTATACAAATCATTTATAACTATCTATTATAAATATTTCACCTGGTTATCATATATTATCATTATCGGTTGTTAATTTTTGTACTTGTTTTTATCATAAAATTATAGTGGTGATGAGTTCAATTCTCACTTATTGGATAAAATTTCATTAGTATAAGATTATCCATGAAAGAGTAATAATTTTTTTCAATTGTATGTTAAATCCCATTTGATTAGGCGAAAGACATTAATTTTTTTTGTAAAAAAGTAAGTATAATGAAATTGTTTCAATGTGTTTATTAATAAAAATGATGTATATTAATAAATACAGTGTATCTTAATAAAATATTATATAATCATTAAAAAATATTCAATTGATTATTATCACATGATATTATCATTATATATCAGTCCTGATTTATACATTATAGCATCGTTCATGTTGGTAGCCAAACCAACCCTAACGTGACTGTGCTATAATTATTTAATGATTAACACAAAAAAAAATTGTAATGTTAATATTAATTCTATAAAATATTAAAAATTTCATAAATATAATTTTCTTATATTAAATTTATTCTTATAACCAACTATATATGTGGATAATGATGAGTGATATTCATCATTTTTTTGATGTGGTAGTCTTATGATACACATCAATAACAATTACATTTCTCAAATAATGGGATTGAATGATAGTTTATGATAAATTATAATTTCATAATTAACATGATACTATATTAAAAATATTATTTCATTAACTCAATAATTTTAACCTTCCATGAAATGGGGTGAAAAAAAGTGAACCACGTCACTTCTTGAAGGAACTGGTCTGCACGTACGCATGATTTATGTAATTATATTTTTATTAGATGATAGAAAATATTTGATAATGATTGATACCATAATATAATAACATTACTAAATCTTAAAAATATTTATTTGATTATATTAAAGAGGAAAAAAAATTATCTAGGATGAATATTAAAAAGAAAAGACTAAGGAGAATGAAATAATAAAATTGAGAACTTTATATATATTTTTTGAAATATCATTGGAAATAATGGTTTAGAAAAAATATTTGAGGCCAAAGGATTCTAAAACAAATATTGGATTTTCAGAGTTGAAATTTTTTATTATTTTTGGATAAATACCAATGGGATTTTCATATCATGATCATGTTGATGTGATCCAATTTCATAAGTGAAGTGGAGGGTTATTTTGTAGTGTAATATTTCTTAATTTCTTTATATCCATTAAATATAGAAAACTATTTTAACCCTTTTTACTTTTACTATAACAAATTATTTTCTAACTATGGTAATTAGTTTTTATAACCAAAATATAAATATTCATTATTACCAAATATGAAAATGAAGATTTGAAATATCTGACTATGTTCTATGGAACATTATATATGGATATACCCCATTGAACAGTATATGCATATTCTGAAATGGTATATCAAAAATCAAAGTTTAATAAAAGGTTATATTTCAGAGTGATATATTTTTTGGGGAAAGTGTTAAAATATATATTGAATACTATTCTATGTGGATAACATTGGTCTACCAAAATATCATCATAGTGGACACCCTATGGGTGAAATAATTTTTGGAATATGTGTTTTCATAATTACCATTACAGAGTAGTATCAAGATCAACATGTCTTTTTACTTGAAAATAGAGGGGTTTTTACAGGTTTTTAAACTCATAATGAAATTATTAGGTATTTTAATCCATTATAGGATTGAATATAGATATCAATTACAAATAATCAATGGTTTATAGGATGGGATCAAGGCCATATTTGTAAGGAATTTCTTACAAATCCAAATTTGATTTCAAAATAACTTTGATGGTTATTATTTCCACTGAAATAAGTCTTCCATCAGAGAATTTGAGGAAGGAATAGTTTTCATGTCCAGTATTGAGGGAATATGGCACAAAATGGCTCAAAAATACCTCTAAGGACATGTATTGTGAAACTTAGATTCTTCAAAAATGGGAAAAGATCACAAATCAATCATACCAAGAGATACATCCGAAGATCATAGAGGCGAAATGGTAACCTCCATGCATCAAAATTTAGAGTCTCGAATTTATTTGAATGAATAAGTACTTGATGGTAATCAATGTGAATGCAATAATCAGACTTGTTGATTCGTTCCCACTCCTATGGCTCGTAGTGCTTTCAGATGGCCCCTAATAATATTGAAACACCCTATTATATTATTACACCTTGTTTTATTATATTTAAGTCTATGAAAACCTTTCAAATTCGAAAAATCTATCTCTATTAGTGAACCCATCAACTTCCCAATAGAAAGTCAAAATGTATTACCCAATGTATTCATGTTTCAAAAAAATAATCCCTTGTGTTCTTGAGAGCCACCAGCACAAGTGGAGATGCCTCATATAAAGCCCATATCCCCTAGTGAAAGAAGGATTCCCTATGAGGATGTTTTGTCTTTATGAAGCATTCAACCTTCACAAATCAATCCACATCTGAATTAGAACTTAACTCTAAGATAGGGTCACTATGTTTTGTGAATATTACTCCTTCACGAAGCACTTGATCCCCACAAGGAACCCAAGCCCCTCATTACACTCCATCACAAAACTCCATCCATTAATAATCCTGTCTCTATTTGTAATTTCTAACCTTTTTCCTTATTCTAACACTAATTTACAATGTTTGAGTTCCTAGGTCCCCCATACCAACCTAGGATCAGTTCAGCTGCACATCAAGCCCCCATTTGACTTGTTCTATCCACTCTTATTCATTATCACTTCACTCCAATGTGTCTACAGTCTCTAGTCTACATGTTACTTCTAGAAATAAGAAATCTAACCCATCTTTCTTTAATTCATAGTTACTCTAACATGGACCTCGTGATTGATCACTCCTATAAGGAAGTCCCAATTTCATTCCCTTCACAAAATATACATGATCGATGGTTATAGAAGCCCTAGGGATAAAGAGTGAGTCCCCCCACATATGGAATGCATGATGTAAAACTATCTTGATCCACATCACAGTCATATGTTGTTAAACTACCTGACGAAATCTTCATCACATGATGTAAAACATAGCCTTACTCCATGTGATCATCCTTGGATTTCCTAGGTATGATCATCATGGGATGCCACCTCATCCCATTGCACTGAACACGACACCCATTTTAGGAATCTACCACTTATAATCTCCATACTATTCCCCAAGAGAAATCACATTGTGAAGGGAATATTCAACTCATAAGTTACACACTATCTATTATCAATGCCGATTTCACGACATTAGCATCCTTACCACATGATGTTAAATTGAATGGACCGGTCACATAACAAGAACATAAATGGATTCATTTATCTATGTGGGTTTTGATCCCTGTATTCTAAATATGTTATATAGGATGTCTATCTAACGTTCAATCCTAACAATGGTAAACTCCTGGTGTTCCATCCCAAGGATGCACATCAAGGATCCACATCCACATGGAGTTCTTATCCTAAACTCTAGAACCAACACCATCTGATTTTTTGATCCATAATTAAACTATCTAGGAGTGAGATCATTCCTTTGAGATATGAACCTCATCGATCCACCTCAACTTGGGTTTCTAATCCACAATTCTGAATCTACCTCCACATGGTGTTCAAGTGCATTGGAAAATAATCTAAGTGTGACATCTTCACTCTTAGGTGATCACCCCCAGATCCACGTCCATGGGTTGTTCTGATCCAGAACTATAGATCTACATCCTTTGGGTGTTTTGATTCATTGGTAAACAACTCAAGTGTGAAATCCTTCCTCTTATAGACACACCTTTATGATCCACCTTAATGAGGTGTCCCCATCAACCAAACTCATCCCCTCATGATGTTAAACTGGTGACTTTATATGGCTCAACCAAATGTTTTAATCCATATCCACATGATATAGAACTAGTGACCTGAACCAAAACACTTACCCAATGAAATCTTTTTGGATGGTCCTAGAAAAAAACATTAGAAGACGTAAACCACTAGAGTTAATTACCTCATGATCAATATTGGATTCCTTGGCTTCAATGTTTAAGATGCCTAATTTAAAATGGCCTCCCATGAGGAAGATTCAATGGTGATCTATGTGGAAAATGACCAAACATGAGCATTGATGCCCAACATGATCACTATCCTGAACGAATTGTTCTTCATTTCCAAGACAATGTAAGTGTAATTAACCAGCATCCCTAAAGAGATGACCCAACGATTTGAGTTTCATGAATTCAACATAGTCAATGAGGATACCCGAACATGAAAACATGATCCAAGGATGATTACATTGAAGGAGTATCCGACATAAAATCAATCCATTATGATTAAGGATTAGACATCCCTATTGAATCTGATTAAATGTTCCCACCATCAAAAAGATGGAATGTGGGGTAACAATAAGTCAACGTTGCATAATTCGATGAGCATGTGAATCCCCAGTGAATGTTTTGGAAATAGAAATACTGAAACCATTGTGAAACGTTTCTCCTCAACATTAGGATTAGTAAAATTTGGGAAATCAAAATATTTCTTATGTCACCAGATTCCAACATATAACACATGGTGGGCCCAGAATGAAACTCACCTTCACATTAGGGGAGTAAACAATGGGAATCCTAAGCCTATGATATTTTTAGCATGGATCCCTATCTTATTTAGATTATTGTATGATATTATAGAATTAGTACTTTTCAATTCTAGTAATTAGTAGTCACTTAGGCCGAAGAGGAGGTGGCTATCACCAATGCTCTATCGACACTAGTCTAAAGCACATGACTCCATCATCAGGGGTAGGATAAGGATAATTCACAACAAAGGGATTCTTCCATGACTGTAGTGGCCCCTTCCGTTTCTATCACATCCCACCATATCCATTAAATAGATGAATTGGGATTTATTTTTCCAAATTGGGGTTGAGACCCCAGCCACCTCATTGGCAGGTCATGTTGACTCATTTAATCACTATCACCACCGAAATCCTATACAGTTCATCCCATGATTAGAGAACATAGTGTAGAGGTCCTCCCCATATAGTCACAAATCAATTTATAGGTCCTCACCACTCTTCCAACAATCATCATGGGGAGTCCTCCACATAGCATCACCGGCTAGAGACGAGGTTGTCCCTACTCCAATTCCAAACTACAAAAAGTTACTCCCCAATCTGTCAGTAGCCCAAGAGGAGGTCATCCCCACTCTTTTGAAAACCAGTATGAAGATCGTCCTCATACTCCCTATTTTCAATGTTGTGGTACTCCCCTATTTTCTAGGAACCAATTTGGAAGCCCTCTCTAATCCTTCACTAGTCCAAGCATATGTCCTCCACATGGTGAAACCAGTTAGAGTGGAGGTCCTCCTTGCTCCAACAATAACCGACATAGAGGATTACACCATGTCATAATGAACCAAAGAAATGGTCCTCCCAGCATTACCACACCCCATCATTGACTTACTCTTAGTACTAAAGAGGTATCCATGCCACAAAAATTATCTCATGACTGAAGGGAAAGACTCATCACTGAATGTGAAATCCTTGGATATGAAAATTTTTCATTGACCTTATTGATCTCATAGACATTGAGTGGGTTGTAAACTAAATAATGGAGTATCCACCACAATTTCCATAGATTGTGGCAGGAGCCTAATAGTTGAAGTTCACCATCATAGAAACTTACACTATGGAAAAAAAGGTATTTAGCAGCGGGTTTTTTTCATTTCGCGGCGGTTTAAACCGCCGCTAAATCGATTGGCGACGGTTTTGAAAAAACGCCGCGAAATCGTGCATCGGGAAACTATTCGCGGCGGTTTTCAAAACCGTCGCAGAACGTTTCGTGGGGGGTTTTTAGTGGCGGTTTAAACCGCCTCTAAATGATTTAGCGGCGGTTTTTTTATTTTTTATTTTTTTTTATTTTTGTTATTTTTTTTATTTTTTTATTTTTTATTTAATTTTTTCTATTTTTAATTCTATATATTTATTTATATATTTATTTATTTATTTATTTTATTTCATTATTTTTCGTATTTATTTATATATTTATTTTTCGTATTTATTTGTTTTATTTATTTTATTTATTTATTTTATTTCGTATTTATTTATTTATTTTATTTATTTGTTTTATTTATTTTATTTTATTTATTAATTGATTTATTTATTTTATTTATTTTTTATTTTTTTATTTATTATTTATTTTATTTATTTTTTATTTTTTTATTTCGTATTTATTTTATTTATTTACTTTATTTCGTATTTATTTGTTTTATTTATTTATTTCGTATTATTTTATTTACTTTATTTATCCAAGCATGCATATCCCATGCAGATGCCCATGCACATGCCCATGCACATGCCCATGCACATGCATGTCCATTCAATATAAAGAAATTCTGCGTTTGGTGAGATTTGAACCCCTAACCTCTAGCATATTTTCCAAAGACTTTACCATTCCAGCAAACTCGTCATGTGGTTAATAAACAGAATTTAATATACTTATTTATATATTAATTGAAAAAACAAATAATACATAAATAATTGATATAAACTCAATAATAATAAATAATAAATATTAAATATTAAATAATAAATAATAAATAATAAATAATAAATAATAAATAAGGAATAATAAATAATAAATAATAAATAATAAATAAATATAAATAAAAAATAAAAAATAAATATAAATAAATAATAAATAATAAATAATAAATAAAATATAAATAATAAATAATAAATAAATATAAATAATAAATAATAAATAAATATAAATAATAAATATTAAATAATAAATAATAAATAATAAATAATAAATAATAAATAATAAATAATAAATACATAATAGATATAAATAATAAATAATAAATAATAAATAATAAATAATACATAATAAATAATAAATAATAGATATAAATAATAAATAATAAATAATAAATAATAAATAATAAATAATAAATAATGGATAATGAATAATAAATATTAATTAATAAATAATAAATAATAAATAATAAATAAATAAATAAATAAATATAAATAATAAATAATGAATAATAAATAATAAATAAATATAAATAATAAATAATAAATAAATATAAATAATAAATAATAAATAAATATAAATAATAAGTAATAAATAAATATAAATAATAAATAATAAATAAGAAATAAATATAAATAATAAATAAATAATAAATAAATGTAAATAATAAATAATAAATAATAAATAATAAATAATAAATATTAAATAATAATTAATAAATAATAAATAATAATTAATAAATAATAAATAATAAATAATAAATAATAAATAACAAATAAATATATATAATAAATAATAAATAATAAATAAACATAAATAATTAATAAATATAAATAATAAATAATAAATAATAAATAATAAATAAAAATATTAAATAATAAATAATAAATAATAAATAAATAATAGATATAAATAATAAATAATAAATAATAAATAATAAATAAATAAATAATAAATAATAAATAATAAATAATGAATAATAATATTAAATATTAAATAATAAATAATACATAAGAAATAAATAATTATAAATAATAAATAATTAATAATTAATAATAACTAATAAATAAATAAAAAATAATAAAAAATAAATAAATATAAATAATAAATAATAAATAATAAATAAATATAAATAATAAATAAATATAAATAATAAATAAATATAAATAACAAATGAATATAAAGATTAAATAAATAATAAATAATAAATAATAAATAATAAATAATAAATAATAAATAATAAATATAAATAATAAATATAAATAGTAAATATAAATAATAAATACTAAATAAATAACAAATATATATAATAAATAATAAATAAATATAAATAATAAATAAATATAAATAATAAATAAATATAAAAAATAAATAAATATAAATAATAAATAATAAATAAATATAAATAATAAATATAAATATAAATAATAAATATAAATAATAAATAATAATTAAATATAAATAATAAATAAATATAAATAATAAATAATAAATAATAAATAATAAATAATAAATAATAAATAAATATTAAATAAATATTAAATATTAATAATAAATAAATAATAATAAATAATAAATTTTAAATTTTAAATAATAAATAATAAATAATAAATAATAAATAATAAATAATAAATTATAAATTATAAATTATAAATTATAAATTATAAATTATAAATAATAACTTATAAATAATAAATAACCAGTAACAAATATTATTATTATTATTATTATTTTATTATTAGTAATAATAAATAACAAATAATAAATAATAAATAATAAATAATAAATAATAAATAATAAATAATAAATAATAAATAATAAATAATAAATAATAAATAATAAATAATAAATAATAAATAATAAATAAATATAAATAATAATTAAATAATAAATAATAAATAATAAATAAATATAAATAATAAACAAATATAAATAATAAATAATAAATAATAAATAAATAATAAATAATTAATAAATATAAATAATAAATAAAAATAAAAATTATAAATAAAAAATATTAATAATAAATAATAAATAATAAATAATAAATAATAAGTAAATATAAATAATAAATAATAAATAATAAATAAATATAAATAATAAATAATAATTAATAATTAATAAATAATCAGTTACAAATAATAGATAATGAATAAATTAAAGTATATTATAAATAATAAATAATAAATAATAAAGGAAACGCATGAAAAAGTTTGAAAAGACGTGATAAGGGATTAAAAATCATGAAAACACATGAAAAAGGATGGAGAAGCATATGAAGAATGAGACATTAGAAAGAATGAGAACGCATGAAAACTCGTGACAACTCTGGAAAACTCCTTAATAATTCAACATGATCATCATAATAACCCACAAAATACCATTGATAAAGATAACAAGTCATGAAAAACCAAATAAACAGTAATAAATGAAGCAACCATTAAAACCCGTCAATACAGTCATAAAGGGACAAAAACGTTAGACTCGCATTAACGAAGTTAACTTATGATCCGAGAGTCCCTTTTAGATCCACGACCTGTCAAATCAAAGATCCTAAAATGATCTTCGACCTGAAGGTGAAAGAATCCGAATGGACAGGCGGATCGGAAGTTACGACCATTTAAAAAAAAGCTGACAGGGAACAGGTGCTTGAAACGAGGCATTGAAAAACATAACAAACCCGATACCCACTAAAAAGGCCATAACATATGATCTAGGAGTGCATGTGGGCTCCACGACCAGTCAAAATGAAGCTCATGGAACGAGCTATGATCTGGCAGGTGGAGGAGGCCGAACTGACACGCGGATCGAAAGTAAGGTCCATTTGAAGACAAGTTCGACGGGACACCGGTGACGGAAACAGGGTTTTGGAGGCCTTCAGAGGGGTTTTTGGAGTCGAAAAACACGACAGAATCTTGCTAGTATAAATTTAGTGTGTATCTCTCTTCGCTGGTTTTGATTTGATATGTGGTAGAGCCCAAACGGACACCCGAAGCGAAAGTTATGGTCGTTTGAAGTTGGAGAACTGTTTTCAACTTTATTATAACCCCAATATCATCCGCACCTTAGAGCGTCTCATCATTTTGATTATATGTGCCTCTATATCTCTTTACGAGCTTCGATTTGACTGGTCGTGGTGCTTCAACGGACGCTCGGATCAAAAGTAAGGGTCGTTTTAGTGATTTCGGGGTTTCTCGTGTTTGTTTTTATTTTTTCATTTCATTTCGCGGTGGTTTTACCGAAACCGCTGCTAATCCTCAAATAAAATTAAAAAATAAACAAATAAAAATAAATAAATAATAATTTTTTTTTGGCATTTCACGGCGGTTTTTTCGCGGCGGTTTAAAAACCGCCGCGAAATAGCGGCCCAAAACGCATTTAGCGGCGGTTTTAAAAACCGCCGTGAAAAACCTGACGCTAAATGGCCGTTTTCTTGTAGTGTTAGGCCTATAAGATCACCATATCCGTCCACAAGAAGTTTTAGGAGGATGAAGTTGTGAATCCATTATAGGGTATCCCGGTTCATCCATATCTTTCAACTCTAGTCTCCCACCACTCCTATTATAAAAAATACATGGAAAATATGATAGGGTCTTGGATAACTCCTTTTGATGGTGACCACTATATTGTTTCACAGTTGAGAGTCTCCACCCTCACACATGAGGAAGTGGTAAATAAACCATCATATAGGGATGTGATGATGTAGTTGGAAGCACCCATGTGACATATTCTAATGTGAAAAAAACATTAGACTCATGTATTGAATAAAACATAGTAAAAAATCTACAAAACCAATCTAATGTCGGTGTGACCAACCATCTCAAATATAGCACTTATGGGAGTGTGGTCTAAACAAGACTGGGAAACTTTGTCTGAGCTAGAAGTCATGTGTAAGGTTGTAGCCAATGACTAGTAGTCTATTGTATTTTTTCTGATAAAAACATCCAACATTGAGATCCCATACTCTATTACCGTGGTTCATGTCATTAATTTTTTCCATATCATATGAGAGTTGTTTCAGCACCACTATGTTCATCAGTTGTCTTACAAAATATTCACGAAGAACCTTTTTCATGACTTGTCCAAAATTGGCCCATTTCGTAACTCCCAACTCCCTCCACCAATAAGACAGGGGTTGGAAGCTAGCAATGAGTAGGAATATCACTATCATGGAAGGCTTTAGCCTATGTACCTACACACACACACATCTCCACGCCCATAAAATTTTCAAATGTAAAAACAATTGAACAACCATGCATGAATACATCTAAATCCAAAAACCAGAGTATGACATGATGTAAATAAAATTAAAAAAAAAACAAAATCCCACTACAATTTTTTTGGAAAAAAAGTCCAACCAAAAATGATAAATTACGGACTATTTTCATGACAATGCAATAACAGACCTTATAATGTTTGGTCTCACTAAGTACCCTTTGGTCCTAGTCCATCAAGGTCTTGGTAAAAACATTAATAATATTCATATGACACAACACATGAGGGAAATTTCCATGAAGGGGAACATATAGAAATATCAAGTAGGAAACCCATGCTACACAAATAATACAACAGAATAATATGGTCATATCTACACAAATATAAATCTACAAAACATATAAAAAAATATCTAGATATACTCAACAAATTTACATAGTCTAATGTTAAGTCACCACTGTAATAACATCCTAGGATTCCATCTTGATGGTTCATAAAAGAGCTTGTTCATGAGAATATAATCCACCAGTATGATTTCAATGATGACATTCATCCTTGAAGTAATTCTCATTAGGACTCCCCATATGAAGTATCTTCGATAAGTTTGAAGAGATGCGATACACAGATGAGGATCCCTCCGAATGCCATGGGGTGTACACAAAACACAATATATATTAAAAAACTAATTAAATGATAGGAACCCACATAGTGTTTGTCACGAGGTTACCAATAAATCTATCTGGAGCATGAAGATGAATAGAGGAACTCACTGAGGGCCTCATAGAATGATTTCAACAAAGCTAGCCATGAGGACCCACATAAGGGATCTTCCCCCTATGAGTTTGAGGTTATTCCATCAAAAACATTTCTGAAAGGCTATGGGGAATGCAACATAATTATATGTGTCAAATATTAAAAGTACAAGGGCTCCATACCAACTTTTTAGGAGTACATGACATGTAACAGGATTACATCCCGTGTCCTATCAATCATCGGTCCTTCCAAGGTTGATATCCCATGTTTGTGTCTGTACCAATGTTATATTACATTGTGTGTAGCATCTCATGTAATTCATAAAGTGTACTGGTTCATAGGTATTCATGTGTACACCCAACCAAGATGTGTTAGTGTGGTAGTGTAAGACATGCCCATACCAAAGTACTCCAACTCCAATCTATGTTCCCTATGAGATATATGATGATCCACCATGTACATTTCACACACCGTGTGATAGGTTGACATGATGTATGATCCTTATCATTATCCTGAAAAACATAGCCACCGCTGGTGGGACACTCTCACAATGTAATTTCTGATTACACACCATGCAGATCATGATTTTCCAGGAACCCTATCCATCCTTCTGTGAGTGCTGGTGAAACTGTCACTAGGACATCCATCCAATTATATTATTATAAATCATTCATTTACCATGGAAAATACCCACCATGTTCATTTTCTAGATTCATTTCATTGGATCTATTTAGAAAACATATCTTGTTCATCCCATTAACACTCAGACACCTTGATCTGAATTATGTGTTTTCAAACCGGTGTAACCGCTTCTACGCTATCATATTTCCATCTCTATCACATATTGTCTAGCCTAGATATATTATATCAAATCATTGTGCCATGAAATGTTTCTACATGGATGGATTTGTTTGTATCAGTCAAACTATAGGATAAATGATGAATGATTGCAATGAATTAAGAAATATAAGAGAAATTAAAAACAACAAACAAGATCAAAAATCCTTATCTAATGTTTTTTTCACTCAATCCCTCATTGTTATAATGAAAAGAAAATAATCAATAATCATAGATAAATTTTTCCAAAATAACCCCATAAATTAACTCATCCAACAAGATTACTAAACAAAAAAATCACATTATTGGTTGATTGATTCACATTCATTATTGGAATTAAGAACTATGAAATAAACAAAAAAATTCCTAAAATTGACTTGAATTGATTGATGATCAGCAATGACTCTTCACCATAATCATCTACATGATCCATTTATTCTCTCTCACAATGATTGTCAATCCTCGATCTATTTATTTTCATCCAATGGGATCTAATTCCAAACTTTTTAATGGTTATCCAATGATTTTTTGGGTTTTGAAAATAACACTAATTTTTTTTCATAATCTTGTATTTAAATAAAATATTTGGTCACTATGTAAAATGTTAAATAAAAAATTTAATTAATTAATTTATTGTATGCCTAAAATTGTTTTTTAACAAATTCCACACACCGACCAATGTTATGTTACACCTTGGGAAACAATTACATTCAAAACTCAATAGTACCCTTAGATTTATAATCTTTTACATCTTTTTTAAGTTACTCATATTTTTTCGGAAAAATGTGTACACATGCTATTTATATATTTAATATATTTCAAACATTTATTCTATGAACATCGATCCTCAGAATGATGTACCCTTTCTATTCCTCGTCTCGAAAACTAATCAATATAATATGAATAAATAATACATGGAAAATATGATTCATCAAATTCTCCCAACCTTGGGGATTGTATGTCCCTTAATATCCAAAAACCATGTTAAAAAAATATGTGAGTACTGAGAAGAAATTTTAGCCTCTGACTCCCATTGGCTCTCACGATGATTCTTGGGCTACCACAAGACATAAAGTAAAGGAATAAATCTCCCATGAAAGATCATATCCTTCCAATCATCAATCATTACTAGGTAATCAACAAAGGAAGCTACATCCTTAATTTCTAGATCATCCCAATCGATAACAGGTGATGGTTCATGCATGTACCTCCTCAGCTGCAACACATAGAAGACGTCATGTAATCAGCATAACTATAGTGGTAGAGCTAAGAAATTTTCCACCTCACCAACATTATGTTGTATCTAGAAAGGGCCAAGTAGTCATGGGTATAGCTAGCCACCATAGCCAAATCCCCATGATCCACATATAGGTAAACCCAGTAGAAACACATGGTCTCCATTCTCGAACCGCAAATTCCTACATCGTCTATCATTATATGGATTCTAATGGATCTTTGAAATATTCATATACTCCTAGATGATCCTAACCTTATATATAGTTTCTTGAACCAACTCCAGTCTTATGAGGGTTTACTCTACTGATTGTTTCCAAAAAATTGGTGTTATATAGTGTATCTCTCAAAAATCATTGAATGGTGTCATACCCATGGTGGAATAGTATATTTTTTTACACAAAATCCACTTGTGATTGGTGATCCCAACACCTATGAAAAAATTACAACATAAAAGTTCACAAGATGTACTCTAAAACTTGTTTGGTCTATTCCTCATTTATATTAGTTTTGGGGTGAAATGATGTGCTTATACATAATTGAGTTCTAAAAGTCCCTTTCAATCCATTGCATAATCAATACGTGAAGCAAGAATCAAAGCCAAAAATAATTGTTGAGGAAACTCCATGGAGTTGGACTATCATCTACACATAGAAGCATCTCAAGTGATCTACTAAAATCTATTCATCACCACTATCTCATGTTAATGTACATCTAAGATAATATATAATTGAGACTCATGTTTTTAGAATAAAAGATAAACTGATCACCTATTAGGTAGTTCTTTCACATCTACACTGAAAATGACACCACATGAAACTAAAGATTGCGGGTCACTTATTTATGCTCATGTGTTCTCAACTAACAATAATCATAAGAAATCATTGATTGACTAGGAATCAAAGCATAAAAAATAATGGTTCTAAATGCATTTCAGAATACTATATACAAGATTCCCTCTAATAGAAATATCAATATGAAAGAACTCTTTAGTATTTTCCTCAACTAATGAAAATCTTACTAAAACCTCCTATCCCATAAGAAAGGATTCTTATTTCAGGTCAAATTTCTTATGGGGTGCTAATATCGTGGAGAAATCAGTTTGAATTTTCTCTAATATCTTTCCAAACCATAGATGCTCCATTCATCCATGATACTATTGGGTGGATCCCATGATAACTCTTCCTCAATAGTGGATATGTTTACTACCACTCCATCAACTGAGATAAAGTTTCCATGAATGTGGACCGCCTAAATCTAGAATTGTCACTCTGATAGATTCCTCTAACCCTTGTGTTCTCAGAGTATTCCTAGAACCATATTTATGTGTCTTGTGTACTCCTATCTAGACGTTGAGTACATGAGGATATCATCAATGAAGAAAACAATCAACTGGTGTAAGAAATTATAAAAATATATTTCATGGGTTCGGTGAATACTGTTGGGTTGTTCATCATGCCAAAAGGCATCCCTATGTAATTATAATGATTGTAGAAACATATGAAATCCAAATTCGGTATATCCTCACCTAATAGTCACAACTTTTGATTTCTTTTTCTGAGGTCAACCATTGAAATCCTATATACCCTTCAAAACTAATTGAATTGTTCATCGATCTATGGTAGTGGATACTTGTTTTTTCTCAATCAGCTAGATTAGGAACCAATAGTCCTCATATAACCTCAATCACTCTTTATATTCTTTAAAAACAAAATTTAGACTTTCTAGGGTGAAACACTAGGTCTAAGAAATCCCTTCCACAACAAGTCCTCTAACTAAACCCTCAACTTTTTAATCTATATGGGAGTTTTCTAATATAATGTAGTAGATATTAGTTCTATCAGGGGGTGTAGATCAATGCAGAAGTCTATATTTCACTGGTAAGGTAAGGCTCGAACATCCTTAGGTAAGGCTTCCTTGTATTCTTCCACCACATAAAAAATAATTGAACACATAGCTTCATCTCCATAAAGGTTTATGCTATCCAACTTGAGATTAATTGGATACACCCTCTAATGCATGATTATGTACTATGATACCTAGGTTTCCTTTCCACCAATTAATGAGAACCTAGTTTCATCAATGATGATGCACTAAAAACTCTACAAAAAGTAGTCAATATTTCCATGAAATGTGGATAACTAGTCTATATGTAATATTACAGTGTAAGGCCTCATCTATTCTACAAAGAGATGACAACAGAAACTCTCTATTTCATGAAATAGGTCACACTATCAGTACAAGTGTGTGATCGATGAGTCATCTTCAATAGAAGTATCCAAGCATAAATGTCAAACCAAGGGCTCAATCATAATCCCTAGGTCACGAAAAAGGTATGTGGGAAGAATATAATTTCGAGAACATGTGTCTACCATAATGAAAACCAAGTTACGATATACACAGTTTTTACATTGAATCATTTTGAAAAACTATGGGTCATAATCGTCTACCACAATCAACTATAGCCACCCCTATTCTCCAGATCCCTAAGGCTAGAATAGACAACATGGGGTTTGTTTTGGTAACAAGTCAATGCGTCTACCACCTCCTACTTCTCTCACATCACCTATGCCACTTTCACTGCCTTGTGAACCGACCTTCTTATGATATTTACACTACCTTAGAAGCCCATCCATGGCCTCTCTATCAGTTGTATGGAGGGTCAAACAATCTCGAGCAAGATGTCCACTAGTGTAAAATGAATTTCATTTCCTCAACCTAGGCTTAATGGACCCCCATATCATCCAATAACTCTAGAACCTATGTCCTAGGACCTCCTTAAAAAATGTCCCACACATCCAGGTCTCTTAAACTGATGTCATCTCCTTGTTATCAAGCACTCTTCTTATATATTCCCACTATCCAAAAACCACTAGTTGATTATTCCTGTCCTAGAATATCTCAACCACCAATGCTCACTTTATCAACCCAACAAAGGTAGTAATGAATAGAGAGATGAAACTAGATCATTTTTATATATACATCCTTAATGAAATTGTAATGATCCATATCCCTCGAGTACATAGATATTTTTGTAAACCATGATTAATACATAAATACTATGTTGATGAACTACTAGAGCTATATAATCTCATGGATATATAAATATCATAGCATAAATGGAGAGGAATCCTCTATGAAACATTTATCAACCTCTAGCCAATATAAATACACCTTGTCATAATACAGGGTCACCAAAACCCCCCACCAGCCTTCAGATCCATTGAGGAGGCTCACCACTAGGATCACCATCCGATCTACTGATGTGCTGACTAGAAAAAAAACATAGGTCACCACCTTAAGTAAGTCATCGGCTGATTTTGGGTCGAACTCACCTCGGATCCAAAGGGGTCGTTGTCTCTAAAACTTTTAAAGTGTTCTCAACATGTTCACCTAATCCATTGGTATTTTGGGTACCATCTACTACTCTATAGGTGGTGGTATAGCTAGTTCCCCACTTGGATGTAATATCTTTGGAACAAGTCCCTATATTGGCACCGCATAACTGAGGGGATCAACCTCATTATCTTCATGATGAACCCTATCTAGATTTTATCCTAGAGTAATCTTCAAAGAAAACGATATGTACTATCATTAATGAGTATATATTCAGATAATACTTATGAAATACATAAAAAAACCCTATTACAATATGATGTATGTAACATTTATTCCTTTTTAACCGATATTTTCATGCATCAAGTTGAAAAGATGGAATTATTATCCTGATGTACAGATATTTTGGCTGCCACACCAACACTGTAGTACTTGAACAAAAATCTTAAATCAAAATGCATAACATTGTTTCCACAAGATAATTTCATCAACTCGAGTCCTAAGGAAGAAACGAACAATCTAATACAACTCTTTCACAACATATCCCAAATGGTCCCAATCCATAACTCCCCAAGCCATCCTCAAATAGGCTACGGTATGGATACTAGTAACTTGTAGGAATATTAATAACATGGGATTCCTTAGCCCATGTACTTGTTATACACAGACATATCCCATCCCATAGAATGCGGAAATGTAAAAAAAACATTACAACCATGCATTCATATATCTAATTCCCACAACAAGAGTTTGATATGATGTAATGAGAATTTAAATAGGTCCAAATACAATCCAACAACAAAGAGTCTGAAAAAAAGTTCAACCTAAAAGTAAAATTGGGGATTATATCAAGATAGCGCAGGAACACACCTCGGTATGTCGAGTCTTAGTAAGCATAATTTGTTCCTGGTGTATCATGGAATCTGCCAAAATGTCGATTGTATGCACAAGAAATGAAAAATTATTAGAAACCCAATGTAGGGGTGAGTATAAAAATACATAATAGAAAATCCCAAAGCCACAAGTCTTACAAAAAAAATACAGCCATCTATATAAATTTATATTTTTATAGTACATATAAGAAAAATATCTTGATATACTCAACAGAGTCACAAATTTTAATGGTTATTATAGGTTTTATTAGAAACCTATTCATACACCTCAAAAGTTTTAACAAAGCACTCATCTTGGATAATATTCTACACAAGTACGATAGCAATACTATTAACCATATGAGAGATAATTCTCATTAGGTCTTTTCATAGTAAGTATATGCTAGAAGTATGAAGAGAAATGATACAAAGATGATGATCACTCCAAAGGCCATGGGGTCTAAAAATAACTCATTTTGGATTAACACAAAAAATTGAGTACTGAAGCTCACATAGTGTCAGTCATGAAAATAAAAAAAACACTATATGGGAAATGATGATGGATAAATGATCTCACCTAGAGTACCACTTATGGAATCCACAAAAATCTATCTAAGAATTCATGCGGAAGGGATCACAACCCTATTATTAGGAGGTGATTCTCCAATGAACAGGAGGGAAAAGATATGGGGAACACACCCTAACAAAACATATCTATGAAACATAGACAAAGCGTTGTATGATGACTTTTTTGGAGTATATGAAATTTAGTAGGGTGACACATCATGTCCAATAAATTATGAGTCCTACCCATGTAAATGACCAATGAATATGTTTGTATCTAGGTAAAAGAAAATTGTCTGTGGAAACTAATGTAATTTATCCCATGAGATAGTATTCATTTCTTCCCCTATACCCCAAGAAAATCCATGTCCATGTGGGAGTACATGGAATGCCCATTCATGTGTACTCCATCCCATGTCTATTTGACTCTGAGGTATACGTCGAGAAACCAAGGACAGGTCACAGGCCCTATGATAAGTTAACAGATAGCATGATCCTTATAATTTTTATCAAAACCCTAGATTCCTCTAGGAGGGACGCACACACGGTGTAATCCTGGATTACACGCTGTGGTGTTATGATTTTTTCAAAAACCTCATTCTACCTTTTGTGGTTTCCTACACCATTGGCTCATCTAAATATAGCCTCTTTTCATGATTTAAATCCTATATCTACCCCAAGAAGAACCTCCCCATGACCATTCATTGGATTTCGATCATTTAATTCATTCAGAAAATGGATATCCTTCATCCTATTTCCACTCGCATGCCACGATCCAAATTGGGGGTTTCCAAACCTATCCAATCCTTTCACCACCACCACTTTCACATTATATTCCTGTAATTCTGATCATATATGTATAATATCAAATCAGTTAAAAATGAAATGGTTTCAAAATGATCGATTATCTAGTATTCATCGAACCACAAGACAAACAAGGAACGACCACAACAAAAGAATAAATTTGGGAGAAATTCACAGCCACAAACATGAGGAAAGAACATTTTCCAATGTTCATGTCGGACTCGATCTATCTCCATTTGAATGAAAATTGAAAAATAAATCATCATGAAGAAATTCCCCCAAATTAGCAATAAAAATAAACTCATCCCACTTGATGACCAAACTATCGACCAATCTGTTAGATTATTGATTCTTGTTCATCTTAGGAATTAATATCAACGAATGAAATAAAAAAAATCTTCATTCCATTATTAGTATTGATCGATGATGAAGAATGGAGAAGCACCATGATTTCTAGTGAGATCCTTCAATTATGTTGCACAACAATCTTCGATCCCTAATTTGGTCACCATCTTCCAAACCATTCTCATTCCACACACCCCATCATTTCTCCAATTATTTTCAAGGTAATACGGCTAACCCTGCATGTTTTCCATAAGTATGTATTTAAATAATATAGTAGGTTTCTACATGAATAGTTAAATAAAATAATTTTTTTTAATATTATTTTTTATTTTATCCCTAGGTTGAATTTTCCATAAATTCCAACAATGAATAAGGTTATATAATACCTATTATAAAAAACCATGCTTTTGAACTCAGTGGTTCCCCTAGATGTTTGATCTAAGACACAATTTAGAATTTATTTCTCCTATTTAGCAGATTGGATGTGTGTGATCATTAATATATTTAATATATTTCAAAATTTATTTCTCGCACAATGAGCCTTAGAACCGCATGATTTCAAAGATCTTGGACCTAAAGAAAAATAAAATATCTAAAAATAATACATGGAAAATTCAAGTAATTAAAACCATTAATCCATCGACTAAAACTGCGAAAGGGTTAAGATGGTTGTTCTCCAAATGGCTCGGCCCCCTGAGTCATCCAATTATAGCCAGACCCTCCAAAAGAGATGCATCATAAGCCTCACAATGGTACTAATGATTATGGAATAAGTGACACAAGATATCTAGATCATGTGTTTGGGATAGTACGCTACTCTTTGGTTCATCCACATCTAGAGACAATCAGATTTAATTACTGATGGTGAGGGTTCCCACTTGGCACAATTATAGTATACATGGTTATTCCCCAACTAATCAAAAAAATGTCTCTAGAATAGGCATTTTTATGTAAACCCCACCATATTGGTTAACACAGTACCAGAAAAACCATAAAATTGGTTACTTTACTTACCAGCGGAGGTAGGTACTCGGTCTTTGGGATCCCTCAAATGAGGCATTGCAGTCTACCCACTGGAATATATACTAGCTGAAGAATCATGTAGAACCCTATGATTCATTCGTGGTCATGCTAAATATAGAGGAAGAGCCCGTGGTATCCACCTTTCATTTCAACCATGAGGATCATAAAATACTTATTGAAGACCTAAATGGCACTCAAATTATTGATCTACAATATATGACCCCAACTCTCCTCGAGTTGAAAAAAATAATTCTTAATTAGATTCTCTAAGTTGATCTTGTTAACAACTTGAATCTAGATAGAGAATAGGAAGGATCATATGTAAAGTGTCTAATATATGATTTACCAATCCTTCATGATCAATGTAATTACACTCATTTAGATCCAGACCATATTACTCTAGGAATCGATGAGCCAAATAACCAACATTATGATCCTATCAATGCATCGGTGGTAAGGGACCCTCTTCAATATAGAGACCCTCACCAATATGAATTAATAACCTCTCTCAAATATCTCATTTAAGATAGGGAAACAAATGTGGTGACCCTACCGAATGTAAATTCATGTCTGGTGTGGGAGGAAAAAAATTGAGAACCCCCCTACACACAGACACACCAGTGATTGGGTATCCAATAATTTCCCTATTCAATAGGATGGGTGACCCACTGCAAAATTTTGAACACATAATCTCAATGTGTGGACCCATGTTGAGATACCAATATCATCAGGAGGTCACCAAAAATTAGTGTTTAGTACAGATATTGGAAGGACCTTCATTCATTTGGTACAAACATCTTTCTATAGTGTCCATTTCTAGTTGGGAAGACCTGTGTAGGCAGTTCCATTTCGATTTCAACTCCACCACATACAAGAACCTTATAAATGAACACATCAAGTGAAAAAATGAATGATGAGAAATTCATAGAATTTTTCTCTCGATGGAAATGCCTCACATACTCACTCAACATGACACTAACAAATGTGAAACTATTAAAAATGTGCATGGGAATTTTCAAGAATGAGCTCATCTGTAACCTCATCATCCAAAACATTCTAAGTGATTTTTTGAGAGTTTTATGATATTATTATACTATTTGAAGAAGTGTTGTATTAGTATTTTAAATCACACCTGTTACCTCTTCTAGCTCCCACGAGAAGGCCTGCCAATGTAGAGGCAAATTCCACTATACAACTAGAGTCCCATGAGCTGGTAGAGTTTTTAGCACTATTTATAGATGTTACATTCCATGTGAATCCTACAAACCTTAGAGTCGTCCAATATAGCCCTATCAGGTGAAACCTCATCTGACACAGAACCCTCTAGAACATCCTTTCCAGGGGAATTCGACCATATGATAGAATGTGGCTTCATCTCCTCATCATGGAAAGGTTCCCATATTTCCCTTCAAAGACATAAGAATATAGACCTATTCCTTTGGGGACTCATAGGTCTACGGTTTTTTCCAATGTTCCCTAGAAAAGATGTTTTTGATGTTTCCATAGTGTATTGAGACCCATGAAGCTAGATGTACTGACCGATGTAACCTCTACCTATATAATAGGATCCCGAGACATATCATCGAGGAACGTTATGTGTTCAAAGATTAGATCAAATACCATGTGGGTCATGATTTAGTAATGTCGTGTGATGCTCCATCACAAACGACTGTTATCTATGCTAACCCCAATAGTGATAATAAAGGTTCCGATTAAAGGATGTAGGCTTCATGCCATGGGACCCGAGAAATATGATGACTGGTTGGGTTGAAGGGAAGTATATAATTCCCATAGTGACAATAATTCACAATGGGTTAGAAAAGAACCTAATATAGTCATTGTTCCTCATCCAGCTACTGACTCGGTATCTCTGTTACCACCCTCCAGTTCATGGAAGAACATGCATCAATAACAATAGCAAGATCAGTGTCCCCAGCTAATGATAAAGCCATCTCACATCCTCATAGATTTCTTGTCTCATAATATGGGAATGATGACTAGGGTATTCATGGAATTGGATGAATTAACTGGTGATGAGTAGGATTATTACTTCATAAAGTACATTGAGTTGGTAGAACTCTTCTTAATGCCCGACATAAAAGAGTACCATGAAAACCCCTCGGAATCCTCTAGCCTACTCCATAGAAGGAAAGTATGAGGACATCAAATCTATCAGAATGCTCAGGCCATTACCTAAAAACAACCCATTCATGCCACCGAGACTAGGTACAATATTTTTCATGGATCTCAGTAGGAACATTACTCCAAACCTAATCCATTAGATTCTATACCATAGCCAATGTTCTTAGTTTACCAAGAAGATAATACATGACAATGTAGTGATCGAACACATCCTATCAAATCTAGGCCTCAACTGACCAATAGTTATTAGCTATTGGTTCATAGTAGTTCATCTAGTCAGTATAATGATATTTTTAGTACAATCTAGACCCAGATTGTTCAACCAGAAGCACTTCTCTCCCCCTACAATGGAGATCCCCCTTTAAGTAAAATCATACCTCTAGCATAGAAGTAAAATTTATTGAAACATCTAATTAGTATACCTAAAGGGGTATTAAATCTCAAGGAAAATTTCTTTCCAAATGAAATTCATGTGAACATCACAAAATAATTGAATATTTTTTTTCTAGTTTGAATAGAGTTATCTTAAGTGAAATCCTATTATTAGGAGGTGGATAAACATGTTGAATTTGACTCAATTAACTCATTATTATGGGAATATGAAGGGAAAATCATGTGTGGAACATACACTTACATTGAAATTAAATTTAGTGGAGACATTCCACTATATGGTGGACACAGGTATCAGTATTCACCTCATCTAAACCAAGACACTCCACAAGCTGGGAAAGACCATAGAATATATGAGTCCATCTGACTAGAAAATCAACTATTATGATAGGAGGGAGTAGAAACCATCTGGAATGATAAATCTAAAGGCCCTGTCAGTTGGGTTGATAGCAAAAATAAAATTTATGGTAGTCTCACAAGATATTTCCAACAACACACTTCTGGGTAGACCATAGATTATTCTATACACATAAATTCAGTATTTGTATCAACAGTTCTTTATGTATTATATCATTGGTAAAATAGGGGTACTCTAAGGTGATTTTCCCCCTATGACTCATGTGAGGGATGCTATATAGACATCAATTACTACATGAGGAAAGGAAACAAGGTTTAGACCAAAATGGTGGAGCACACTAAAGATCTATCAAACATCAGACCTAGTCCATGGGTAGACATGAGTGATTCTTCCATTCTCTCGATACACTGGTTGGATCCTAGAATTCTAGACATAATAATCAAGGGTTGGATCCTCTGGTCACCATTCCCCATCTTGGTCTCCCAGTGAGTTGTAATGGATTTTAGAAGCCTCTTAGAAAGAGTCACCCCTCTCATGGTGCTATGGTCAATGATAAATTTGATAATATTATAAAATCCAACATCATTAAGTATGTACAAAACCCCAAATAGCTAGCCAAAATTGTTCAGACCAAGAATAAGAATTGAAATAATACTGTTTTTATTGACATCAATAAAATGAACTAACATTTTATAAAATATGATTTTCCCCTTCAAGTGATAGAGAAGATGATTGCTGATGTAGTCTGGTTCTAGGACCTCTTATTCATTAATAGATACTCATGGTATAACCAAATTTGAATGTTACTTGAGGATGAAGAGTTTCCCTCATTTAGGGTGTTGTATGAAAATTTATGCAACCAGGTGATTCCCTTCCCGCCTGAATTATACAGGAGCTGCTTATTAGTTATCCATACACAAAATCATAAAAAAGATCCTAAGAACATAGTGGAATTATATATGGATTGCATGTTGGTCAAATCCCAACAACTTTAAGACCATATTAAAGTCCTTAAAAAGGTTTTTGGCTTCCTCAACTCCCAATATTCATAGATTCTCTCCATGATGTATGAATTAGGGGTTAAATAAGGGATTGTTCTCATGTTTATGATATGATATGTAGGTACTGAGATCATCCTAATGTAGGTCATGGACATCATCAAAATTCCTTCCTCATGAAATATCTGGGAGATGTGAGGAATTCAAGGACACGTAGCCTACATACCTTGATTCATCACAAATATTGATGGAAAATGAATGCCATTTTTGAGACTCCTGAAGAAAGGAACCATCTACGAGTGGGACGTAGAGTTCCATACCACCATTGAGTAAATCAAGAAGTATATTATATAGAATATATTTTTTATTGCACCCATCTATGGGAAGCATGTAATCCTCTACATGACTACCCTGGAATAGTCCCTCAACACATTTCTTTTCTATAAGAATAATGAGATTAGAGAAAACTATTTATAATATCTTAGTATCATTTTTCTTGATAATTAGACTAGATACATACATATTGAGAAGTTCTTTCTCCCACAAGTTTTTACAGTATAGAAATTTTGGCACTATCTACAACATTAAGAGGTATAACTGAGGTCCTGATTAGATCAAGTAAATTATATCCTTAATAGTTCCATGTGGATTGGATGGTTGGAACAGTAGTTAGTGATCTTTTAACTATTCAACATCCAGTTCGTTCTATAGAACGTAGTCAGGGTATAGGCATTGGAAAACGTTGTGGATACCCATCACACAGTTCATGAACTGCCATTGGATGTTGACTTCCAAGTTGAGCTTATCCTCTTAGTTAACTGGGAAATTCTATGTTGGTGGGTTCATTTCAATGGTACCTCCTGAAGGATGGCCAGTAGAAGGTAAAATGATACTAAGAATAACAGGATAGGCTTGGGGACCATTTTAATCACCCCAGCACAATTCATCCTACCAAAACCATTACTGTTGTAAGATAGATGCACCAATAATGAGGCATACTATTGTGATCACATTATAAGTCTCAAGATGCCCCTCCAGATTTGTAATCCCGATTATCATTTGAAGGAGGAAAATGAGCTAGTTATCAAAAAGATTAATTATGACTACATAATTTGAAAGAAATATCTCATTACATTGATGGATTGTAGTTTTCATCTGATTTCCTAGTTCCCTACCCCGTTAGAAGTGACTCATGTCTCTCGGTCATATAATGGTTGAGTTGATTTCTTATAATGTTTGGTCACATCCCTCGAATAACCTAACCAATATGAAATATTCATTTTAGTGGAACACTAGAGCATCATCACTCTAGTCATTTGGGATGATTATAGAAACCAATGGGGAAACCATCAGGCAATAGATGATTCTATTCAAGGAACCTCACGTTACCCCACATTAAAGAAAACACCTGATTGGAAAACTCCTTTAATTTAATATTTGAAGTGTGTAATTATCATTTTATACTGTGTAATGTCTATTCCAAGGACCCAATTAATTAATTCTCTCTGCAGGTGGGTAACAAGCCGTCAACCGCACAACCTCATAATCTAGAGGCTTCTAACTAGCATTGAGGGTCTAATATGGTACAATGAGGACACTATAACCTAATATTAAATTGTAAAAATGGATAAATTTAAAATACAGAAAATAGAATAATCATATGAATAACTAATAGCACATCCGAAACAACCACAGTAATAATATGACCAGTAACCCACCATAGTGGAGGAATGATATAACAGAATGGGAAAACAACAAAAAAATGATAAAATTCATAAGCATAAATAACCAAGAAAATGTAATAATATTTAAATCCAATAGGATGAGTCGTATATAATGATTTCATGGCATATGAATATACAAAAATGGGAAAATATGTGATATATATATTCAAATTTATTTAAAAAATAAAAAGGGACAAAAGACCACTCCACTAGAATCATGAGAATATTCCTTGTCATAATCTCACTTTCTCAAATCTGTATGCTAACAAAATCATGCATCTATAACATTGAGCTTTCCCATTATCTATACCATTATATATGTAATATATGCCGATAGATGATGTATCCATAGTAGGGTGTGAAATAAAATCTCAGTAGGCCACCATCAATTGTTTCTATAATTAACCAACCTATGTTTACAGAAATAGAATTCTCGTTTTAAAAAATATAAAAAACAATGAATAAATCAATAGAAGTTAGTTTAGGTTCCTTCGGGACACCTTGAAGACTCTACCTACATTAGTGTAATTCAGAATAAGTCTGATCCAAATATAATAAATATATATAAGTAATACTATACATAGATATATTTTATAATAATTTATATGCACTACATACGTGTCAACATAAGTATGTTTTTACATACATACTATGTGTTTTCTGGAACCAGGTGTAAATTAGGAATCCATAACCAGGCTAATGATATATAGGCTCAAGCATAGGTTACATTCCCTAAATCTCATAATAAATATGATATTTCATTCCCATCACTCAAGATAGGTGGGGTGATATTCCATTCCCATCAATCGATATAGAGTAACCTCATGCTGCATGCTCAACATCCAAATATTAGTGTTAAAGTGTGAGACATCATGCATTACACCTGATGTAAGGGTGAGTGAAATTTCATCCCCAACAAATCCATTAAAAATCATTCACCATCTAATATTAATGGAATGATCATAATAAAATAATAACTAAGGGATCACTCAATAAGCATCATATTCATAAATACCCAACATTAATATGGGTTTCATAGTTCATATAATCCCCAAAATAAAATCTTGTATCCCTTGGTATGGCCCTTTTATGCATTATCATTCATTCTAAAACATGTCACTCAATTAATTAAGTGAGAAAATATATATTCATAGAAAAATGAGCACTTATAACGTTATTTAATCAACTACAAAATTTAAAAAGGAGGAAATTTTCATTCAAAAGCTAATATAAACATTTAGAAGGTGTTTGGTCAATTTAAACAATTGTATAAAATATGGGAACTAATTTAGCACACCCAAAGTGGTGGAAATTAAAAGGTTAAAAACCCATTTAATCACTACGTATGGTTCCATGGGAGTAGAAAAACATTTTTATGATTAATTATAAAGGATGAAAACAATTTATGGCGACACATGAAAATGGGTGTCGTGTGGCACAACAACAGAGCTATGGAAACAACTTAACTTTTTTTTAGAAATAAACTACACCAACAACCTTAAGGACATAGATGACTCGTCATCCAATATCGGATATATATTTTATGTATCGTAATAATAATGAAGAACATGTCAAAACAATAAAAATAGGGTGAATGATCTTACACCAAAACAGAACAAGTGATGGAAACATTAACTAACATAGGAAGTGAGGGGATTTGATTTCTTACAACTTGGATCCAATGCTTGGGAAGGTAATTGTTATAGATTCTGGTAGAAGTATTTATCCAAACAACTAGGTTAGAGAAAAGGTTATCTCCATAGAGAATATGCTTTGTTCACATCTTCTGGAAAAGAAAGGAGGAAAAAGGGTTTTTAGTTAAAAACAATCTGGGGAAAAATAGAATTTCAACATCAAAAATGTCAGTGCACTATTTTTGCACACAATTTGGAAAAACCACGTAAAAACAATGATTCTTCAACTATATAAGGGGGGACCCTACATAGGCTCGGTACATAGTTTGAAAATCTGTCTAAAAATCTACTATCACTAACAACATTGAAATTCACATGGTCCTATGTTGGGGTTCATGTGGTTGTACAGAAAAAATGTTTCCCCTTTCTCCCTTATGAAATGACACACACAATTAGGAGAGACCGTGTGGGATAGTCTGTATAATTTCTTTTAACTTTTTTCGAAGTATATTTCATAAAAAATTAGGGTTCTTAGCTCTAAGAAAATCCCAAACACCCTCATGACCTCCATGAATACATTAGGTAATAATATAAGGGATGAACTAAGGAATTTAAGAACATAAAACATTATTTAAATTTTAGAAAAGATGGTTCATTACTTACTCCCCACCTTAAAGTGAACCATCCACAAGCTTTCCTTCTGAGGGTAAAATGTTATCGTCTGAGATAAGCTCCGACCACTTTGCCTGCATATCTTCCCATTTTTAAGTCTCATCCAGTACTTAGTTGTGATTCCATAGCACCCATATGAAAGAAATGGAATTTCCTCATTTTGTATTAATGATCTGATCAACAATACTAACTAGATACTCCACAGTGGAAGCCTCCACATACAACTCAAACTCATCAGGCTAGGGAACATGTGAAAGATCATGATAGTATTGGGGAATCTATGATTAGTGAATGATGCCATGAATAGAATAGTATCTCTAAGGAAGTTATATCTGCTAAACCACTTTTCTAATTTGATTCCAAACCGAAATGGGTCCATAAAATAAAAGAGAAAGATTACCCATCCACCGAATATAGTTATAGCCTGACCTAGGTCAGACTCATAAGAAAACCATATATTGATCATCATACTCAAGAGGACATCAGCATCGGTTGGAATATGATTTCCATCTAGATTGATATTTCAATATGAACATTCTAATTAATTATACCTTCTTTGAATTCTTTTAGAGGAGACATAATCCATTAAAATGTCCCTCACTTGCCTCTTTCCCACATAGTGGTGAATGAAAATTCCTACAATATAAAGCATCAAAAGGATCAGTCTTAATAGTATCTAGAATGATATTATTATAAGGGAACTAAAATATTGGAATGGGTTTTTCCCATGTACTCATGATGTCAAGGAAAGATGCATGTATCATATACTCTAACACCTGAATCGTATGCTCTATATGTCCATCAGTCTGTGGTTGATAGGCCATACTCAGAAGCACATTTGTACCCATGAAATTATACAAAATCTTCTAGAACCAAGATGCGAAGGAGCATACCTAATGATATAATGTGGATATCGATGAATTCTTATAGCCTACCAGATGTATAGAAACCCTAGCTCATAAACCAAAAATTTCATTCAAATAGGTGATAAAGTGTGAGGACTTCGACAAATGATAAATAACTACCTAAAATATATCATTTTCATGAAGTGACCAAGGTAAGCTGATAAAAGAATCTAGATAAAAATAATCCCATTTCTAATTGGGAATGGAAAAATCAATAAAAGTAATATTAGTCATTGATATTCTACCTTTACCTAATAACATGTAGAACACCATGTGATAATGATAAATATATATTATTTCATTGAAGGCCCCCAAAAATACTGATGTTTGTATCAATTCATCTTGGTAACATATGGATATACCACTGAAACAATGGTATGAAATTCTCACACTAGCTCCTCTCTAGTGTCAGTTGAAAAAACACACACCCAAGAAAGTATAAGGTCTAATATGTATACACAGTCAAACTAGAATAAGATTAATCAGCTTATATACTATCCCTTAAGACTCAAAAACCAGGTTCATAATGTTTCCTCATTCTAATACATTCTATAGTATTATAGGTAAATGCTAAAGCAGAGAGTATAGTATTCCCATGATCATCATAAACTTCAACAAGCATCTATGAAAAAATTTTATGAGATTCCACTCACAACTTTCCGCATAAATGGCCCATGGTTGAATCCTTCTGTATAGATCATCATCGACAAAATTTGATTTTACATGAATAAAATCAATATCAAAATCAAAGTATTTCAAATATTAAACCCATATGTACTGCCAAATATTCATATTGAACTTTTTAAAGATGTACTTGTAGATTTTGTGGGCATTTAATACCACAAAATTCTGAGTATGTTAATAATTCCTCCAACAACATAGAACATGAACAACTATGGCTAGCCCAAGGTCATGAATTTACTAATTCTTCTCACGAGTCATCAATTGATGGAACCTATAAATGAATACTAACTCATCATACATAAAAAAATTATCTCTTTGATACATTATGCATCACCGTAAATAGTATGACTCCTTCCACACTCTAGAAGAATCAGGATTTGTACTGAAGTCAATAAGCCCTTCAACTCTTAAAAGGTCACATCAGTAGCTTCTAACCATATGAGTTTCATACCCTTTTCTGTCAAACCAGTAAGAGAAATGAATGGTTTGATAAATCATGGATGATGTTCCTATAATATAGGGATGTCCCCAATAAACATTGTATTTCAAATACATTCTTGGGATAATCCTTCGAAACTACAACCTTAACCGTCTTTGGGTCTACTAAAACTCATAAGCCCAAAATGATATGACATTGTATGTTCACTTTTTTGATCAAAATATGTAATTTTATTAGATTATAATAATTTTGGTTCCCTCTCAGTGTGGTCATCTTGAATTTAAGTTAGTTACCATGGCCATTTCAATAGTGTGAATAAACAAATAAGTCTTTTAAAAATATTTCCATAAATTAAACGAGATATTGGGGAAAAACCTAATTCATGAATGTTATAAAAACTAGAGGTGAATTATTGTTCCCGAACAACATTAATTTGTACTCAGAAAGACTAAAAAAATACTTGAATGATTTTAAAGTTATGTCCAAACATGTGACATGGACTTGAGGATACATCGATCTCAAATCAGTCATTTAAAACACACACACTCTCTCTTTATGGCTAATAAAAGAGGTAATCTATTTTATATCGTGTATACTAGTTCTTTACCATAATCTGGCTAAAAAATCGGTAATCCACACAAATCCTTGAGGTACCATTCTTCATGTTGGAAAAAAGTACTGATGAACACCAATGATAAGTATGGGGGAATATAAAAACTTCATCCTCCAGGTCCTCCAACTATTTTATAAGCTTTAGAAACTCTATATATTTCATCCTATAAGGTGTAATAGACACTTTTGTAACTCCTACAACTGGATCAATAGTAAATTCAAGACATCACACTAGAGGTAGCCAATAAAATTCATCAAGGAAGACATCCCGAAAATAATCCACCATTGGATGGAAAAAACAGGTCGTAACCCCTAGTCATCCAAGAAAAGGATGTAAATATGGGTTGTCACTCTACCCAGCCTTTGATGACAGAGTCCTGCTCGAGTCGAAATAGTATCCCATTCACTCTTATAAACATACCTTCCACCCTCTGGGAATGTAAATGTCACACTCCAATTATATATTCTAATATGAGATTGACATAAAAATAATAATTTAAACCCTGTGATTACATCAAATCCCCTCATATCACGAATGCAATGACTTTATAAAATGATATACCCTCCTATCACAAGGGGTAAATCCTTATAATTTAAACTTATCTATGATAAAATACACAATGGGGTATTAGTGTCATAACATCAGAGTAAAACTCTATCATTAGTCCCAGAATCTCCACAATTACTGCCCGAAGTCACAACCTGACTTACTTAATCACACACACTCTACTGGAACTTCATGTCCTGAATCTTATTACCTTTTCTAGATCAACTTCTCGAGACTGAGTGATCAATGGTATTAAAAAATCCTATATTGTGAGATACTACTATCCTAAATCATGATTGTGGATAGGTTCATCTCATTTCTCACTATGAATTGATGGAATGTTTCCCCAAAATTTCTAGATATTCCATATCATTCTTCATCCTATAAATTCCATGGAATCCTGAATACTATAGGGTTTAATATTTCATGGTTTCAGCACTGATAAAATTGCAAAAAAAAATTCTTATGATTAGTCTAACTACACCTACCCCCATTAAAAACCTCAATGATACACTTGGACCCACTAGGAGAAACAATAACTTATCAAGGTACTGAACCACCTTGGCTCAAGAAATCACCTTACCTTAGGTTTTGATTAGTAATGAGGGATTGGATAAAAATATCTGAAGTCTTTATCAACTTATAAACATTGTCCTATGATCATATGACATATAGAATTCCATACAAAAATTGTATGGCCTTCATAAGATCACCACTAGATAAATTAGGAGTGAAACCCTGAAATTTTGCAAGACAAAAAGAATACTCCAAAACATATTTCCTCCCTGCTTTATGATCATAAAAAATCGTTCATGGTCATCCATTAGAGTCTATGGAATGAATTAAACATAGAAGATCATTTTTAAATCTTCCAAGAATATTTCCGAATGTTAATCATCCTAAATAATCACATCCCACCATCTCTTGGCAGAATTTCATATTATATAGGCAGTGAGTTTGACCCTTTTATCTGGAGATGTCTCTATTTTATCAAAAATATAAAGCAATTCCTCCAGCCCTGAATCAGTATAATGTGGTCCTCCATCCAGAACAAATATCGATGTAGGCTACTGCTTGAACTTCAAAGTCTTCTCTCCCATAGGTGGGGCATATCTAGCAACATCTTGAATATTTTTAATCATACATGAAATGCCTTCTCAGAAGAGGGCACCAACACCTATATCATGAATAGAAGGAGGTTCCATAGTAGGAACTATAGGAGGAAAACTATAGGCTCATTACCCACTACCTTCATTGCATGGTCATCACCACCTTTATGGTGTACGGCTCGAGGATATTATGGTGGAATGATTCTACATTTCCAAATTCTCACCTCATAAGAGATATTAATATTTAATAGACCAGACATAGATAACTGAGACAGGTACAAGGCCATCTAATAGAGTGATCATACCTCTCTTCCTACCCATGATGTCAGATCTAGGTTATATGGAAAGACCATAACATTCCATAATAACTATACGATAAAACCCCATATACCCACTACTAAGGTTTGGTCTAGTTCAACATCAATGTTTCAAATTTCAATATTATTTAAATTCAAATTTATTCAAAATTCTATTTAA
Source organism: Viscum album (assembly GCA_963277665.1). NCBI lineage: Eukaryota > Viridiplantae > Streptophyta > Magnoliopsida > Santalales > Viscaceae > Viscum > Viscum album. Next base: position 698,685,741 of record OY728158.1, read on the forward strand.
ATGGTCGAAAAAAATTAGTCACAAATTTCAATTCATAAGGTCTCATTCACATCATGAACAAAAAGATGGAATCCACATAATCTATACCATAACACGTTCCATCCCATTTGACCAATGGTCCATGACTCTACATTCCATAGATAACTGCATAGTTTGTCTACTGTATACTAATAAAAAAAATTATTTAGGTTATGATAGACACTCTGAGTATCATGTAGGTTTTCAAATTCCCTATAAGAAATGTCATCCAAATTTGATATATAATAATCATTCACTAACTATATGTGATAGGAAAGTTCCCACTAAGAGTGATCACGAAATAAAAAAAGGCAGGGAATACTAATCTTGATGTTTCTATAATGATTCATGTAATGAATGAGAAAATTAATTTGGGATAATGTAAAAAATATCATTATAAAAAAAGCAAACATCAATATATCATAATTCATGTGTTCCGTCAAATGGTGAAGTTGTATCAACCATAATAGACAAAATACAATATCAGTAATAACCCATCCCATGTAATTTGAGTTTCCTCAGTATGAGTGTTACATACACCCAAGCACGTGATAATTACTGAAATCATTTAAATTTTTGTATTCTATCTAGTACCCAAACAGTTATAAAAAGGAATAGAGACCCTCTGATACAAATTTATAATGTCCCTACATGGGATCCGCTTAACCAGTGCTCTAAGATGGTGGGTCACATGGACTCAAGCGCACCTCCCCATATGATAAAGGTTACTAAGTAGAGGAAAGGTTCTATGGTGATAAAGTTGGTAGACTATACCCTCATATAAAATTTTTGTATTGGATGAAGTAAACGTAATGAAAATTGGGGAAGCACATAAATAACCACCATCACAATAGAAACATACACTATAATAAAAGGACCAGAAACTAGTCGTAGCAGAAGGATGAAATAATAGAATGGAATAGAAGAATCAAATATGATAAACTAGATATAATTAAATAACCAAGAAACTATAATAATTTCAAAATAAAATATGCCGATTTATAGACATTGATTTTATGATATGCTGATATACAAAAAGTGGAAGCAATGGATAAACATATATAACATGAAATAAAAAAATACAAAACCATCAAAAGACTGCTCCACTAGCATCATGAGAATATTATTGTTCCATTGATTCAATGACCAAATATATAAGTTGAAAAAATAAAACCTATATAGTTAGGTGCTGGCCCTTATCCATACCTACAGACATGTAACACACTCGGGTAACAAACACAGTCTGAGTGGGGTGTGAGATATGATATCAATAGGACACCACAAATGATTTATATAAATAATAAAACCTATGCAAAAATAAATAGAAATTTTTATGTAAGAAAATTAAAAAATTATAATTAAACGAGTACAAGTTAGCTTAAGTTCCTTCAGGACATTAGGTAGACTCCACCTACTTCTGCATAATCTAGAATTTGTCTGATTTGAGTACCACATATATATATGTAATTATTTATATATATAGCTATATACCATATACATTTATATTCACTAAGTACGTGTGGACATAAGTTTTCATATACATTCCTAAAAGTTTATGGCTAGAATTTGGGCATAGCTCAGGCGTCCATAACTTGTATAATGAGTTATAAGCACAAGAAGAGTTTAAATTCCAGAAATATATTATTGAATGTGAGATTTCAAGCTAATCACTCAAGATTAGTGGGGTGAAGTTTCATTCCAAACACCCAATATGGAGAAACTAGTTCTCCATTCCCATCATCCTAATATATGAGTCATGTTTTGAGGCATCATGCACAAGACTCGATGTAAGGGAGAGTGAAACGCCATGCCAAAAATGTCCCTCAACCATCATTCATAAACCAATATCAATGGTTTGATAAGAATAATCATAATAACTAAGGGGTAACCTCCTAAGCATCATATTCATCAATACCCAACTATAAATGGGTGTCATAGTTTATATGATCCACATAATAAAATCTTACATCACTTGTCAATGCTGTCCCTAAGGTATTTTTTAAATGCACCAAAGGAGTTAGGGAAGGATATCCTCATTCTATCATTATCTATGCCATGGCAGAAGATTACTTAGGAAGATTTCTCACTCGACTTGTGGATCAATGCAAGAATATACCTATTAAGGATTCTAGAAACTTTAATGTTCCCACACATATTTTATATGCTGATGACATCATCATAGTCTTACAAGGTGATAATTAGAATATGCAAAATATTAAAAATGCTCTGTCTCATTATGAAGAAATCTCTGGTCAATATATAAGATGGATAAAATCCATTGTGTTTTTCAGAATTTTTTTTCCTCTAACATAAAAAGTAATATCATTAATTACTTAGTTTTTATGGAAGGATTGTTCCCCTTCACTTATCTCATTGTTCCTATCTTTTTCCAAAGGCCTAAATCTTGCTACTTCTACAGCATTATTGATCAAATCACCAATCAAAATTCTTATTGGAATTGTAAATATCTATATATGGATGGAAGAATTTGTCTTGTGAAATATACAATTGATTCAAAAATAGAATACTCAATGGTGGTGTACAAATGGAATGTGGGTCTCCTTAAGAAAATTAACGATTTCATTAAAAAAAAATTGGATTAGAAGCACTATCGAAATAAAGGTTGTGGCAATCCACTAGGAAACATGTTGTAAACCTTTATACAATGGTGTTATTGGAATAAAAAATCTTAAACTCATTAATGAATCTCTCTTGCATGGTTGACCTAGAGGTTAATTCATAATTTCATTGATTCCACTGTTTTCCTCAATAAATGATTCATCAATAAACTTAATAATGTATATTTTAACTACATAACTTCTTCTATATGACCGTCCATTAGGAATTATTTCAACATCATCATGAATAAATCTATATAGATGGTTAGTATTAATTGGTCCCGGAATTTTTAGCTTGATAACTAGACTGGTGCTCCATTAATCTCCATTCCACCTCCCAATTATCTTCCTAATAGTACCCGCTCTGAAGAGACCCAAGCTTGTTGTACATGGAAATTACATTACATTTTCGTAATACTTAATACATGAAAAAAACACCAAAGGACCATATTATTTTAGTGTCTTTTGAAACTTGGCACATAATCTTCTAGTCATGTTGAAAGATCATCAACATCTCTCATAAATATCTTCACCTTTTGTTTTCATACCTAAAACCTTTCCTTATATCATGGGGAAAAGAATACATAAAAAAGGTGAGCTCAAATGCTCAGTAAGGGTAAACATAGATAACAGAAAACAATCCATAAACATTTGAATGTGAAAACATGAACATAAAATTTAAACATCAAAATATTGAGTAATGACATAAAACATGGTATTACATATGACATAGATCATAAAAAAAATTAATCATTGTAAAATATCATGGGAATAAAAAATTTAATTGTGTAAAACCACTAACCACATGATATGATTTCTATATTAGCCAAGGCATTTCTCCCAAGACCATCATAGTGGACAAAGTCCCTTACTGAACCGGGTTTACATGCCGTTACAACCCTGTATTACTAAACTAGATTTACTCTTCATTCCATCCATGTTTATCTAATGAGATATAAATCATTACCCAATGCATTGGAGGGAGATATAGGTCCCACCCATCTAATAATGAATTCATTCTTACGTGTGACACAAAAAAACATAAATCATTCACCATAACCCAAATAATATAATGGGTTTTATAAACATCATCCCATCATAACATAATCCATATAAAACAAATGGATATCATTTCAACATAAGAAAAATAAAACCATGTAAATAATTGAGACATTGTACTTGAAACATAATCATAATGAATAATGTCATCTAAGAGGGAGAATAGTTTTGATGAAATAATTGAATTGGATTCTTGAGGAAAATATCCTTTCTTCTTCAAAATAATTTTCGTTCCACAAAATGCCATGTTATTTTAAAAGAATTTTTTTTTTGTTGAAAATAATCATGAAATCATGTATAGGAAGATTCTAGAAAATAAGGTGTTATAAACCCGTAAAAATCCATCCACGCCGTATAAGTTAAAAAAAAATTCTTCTTGTAATTTTGCTAAAAAAGTCAAAAAGTACCTCGTACGGTATACAAAAATAATATTACTTCCATACTACATAGTAAAATTAAAAAAGGGGTAAACATGAATTTAAAGATACATGGAATAATATTAAACACTTTATGAAAGAATTTTGAGAAACGACGGACATGGATGATAAATATAACCCCAGTAAATACATAGGAATAAACAGCCTCAGATAAGAATGAGATTGCAATAATTATCCCTTACCTTAGGTTAGATATGATTTGTATGTATCCCAACCTCTTTTATAATGATTTAAATAACGTCATTGACTTATTCTATAATCATATTCATTTTTATGATATCATATATGGTCATATTCTTATCTTTTAATTATTAATATTTCATTTCTACTTGTGATTCGAGTGTTCATTGCTTTATGTTCTTATGCGTGTTTTGTGGAATAAATATTTATTCCTATTTTTAGATTATAGATAAATCATTTAAAGAATGGTATTAGTGTAATATATATCATATTTATTCATGAAATTCATTTATATAATCTTTATTCAATTATTATCATGTATAATGAGTCGCATCACATTGTGAAGACGGTAGGTCGTACATACGCACAAGCGCTGATAGCATTCCCATGATTGTGGAATTGTATTAGAGTGTATGGTGTATAATATTTCAGAGTCTATATCACTTTACAATAATCATACATAGTTATTTCTTCCATCCTTATACCCATCCAAGTATGTTAGTGATGAAATAAAAGATTACACCATAGTGTAGAGACAATAAGTCGTACTTACGCACGCGTGGTGATTTCATTTTTTTATAGGACGGATAAAAGATAGAATATGGTAGTTTCATATTCATAATAACATATCAGTATAAAAGATATACTGTATTTATAACATAATAATGAAACAACTCATATAGAGTAAGAAGGAGGAGAAATGAGTTTGAAAAAATCGGTAAAGGATATTACCTCTTCTTCGACGCACCTCCTATTAACCTCCTCTTAGGGCACAAAATTTGGTCTTTAAAGAAGACCATGACTCTATTAGGTTTCTAGGGAAGTGGATAAGTGAAATATTCAGGGTTTGGACGAATTTTAAATCACAAAAATGGTGTGAAGTGGAGAGGGAGGAGGTGCCCTTTTATAATAGAGAAGAGGGGCACCATTGGAAACCTAAAGAATATTAATTTATAATAAATTTAAACCCCACATAAAAACATCAAAAAATGATTCAATTAGAATATTAGATGAGATAGGGTTGTAATATCATCAACTAATAAGATTTAGACATGTTTAAAGTTTATTTTAAACCTTATCATTTTTATTTATCCTTATTTAATCTATTTAATTTTATTTGTGTTAATAATATTCTAAATTTTAAAAGTTAAAAAATACATACATAGATGTTTTCAATTTCCCATAATTGGATATTTTATAACCTTTTATACCATATAATTTTCAATTTGTATTTTTTGATCTTTTTGATTTTTAAAAAATTTAAAAATATGTTATTTTTATAAAAAACTAATAGATTAATTTTTTACACTATTCATTTATTTGAATTTACATAAAATACATATAGAGAATATATTTGAACAAAAATATTTAATAGGTTAATAAAATGTCATATTCATCTATAAAATTCATGGATAATATTAATTAGTTCATATAATATTTATTTTAATATTTTTAAAACCATTTATTTGATATTTCTCTTAATAATATAGTTACTACAACATTTTTGTATAATTAATTAATATACTTATTTGTTTCATAAAAATAAAAAATAAAATACTATCATGAATATTAATATAATATATTTCATAATAATACTTTTAATCTAATTTATTTAGTAAAAAACCCAACGTTTAAAATGTTATGTTTATTAAATTATGGAGGTGAAAACTTAGACATCATTTAAAATAAAATAATATAATTGTCATAATCGCTTTTATAAGGATCCAAATGGTCAAAAAATAGACGTTTGGATGATTATGATTTATATTTACATGACCAATATGTTTTCATTTGTTATTTAAGACTTTTAGGGGTATTATTAGTTTAATAAATACTATATTATTGATTTTTCACTAAATAAATATTTTTTGCATCATTAATGTATAAGTTATTAAGGTAATTATATATTTCTTAAAAATTACAAATAAATTACCATGATAAATAAAAAAATTATCTTTCAAATGAGTATTTATAACCGAATTTATATTCTGTATAACCTTATATTAAAAATAATTTAATTATTAAAGTTTGAGTGAGACAAATTTCACTTCCATATAAATAAAATAAATTAAATGTCTTAATCACATAAAAGTGAGTTATAATAGATATCATTTCCACCCAAGTATATTTTAGGACGAAATATAATGATCCAAATATATTAATACAAGTGTTAGGGTAATTTTATATTTTTATTTTTACCCTTAATTACCTAATTTGCCTTTAATCGTGGTAAATAAAATTTACCATAGTTTCTATTCATAATGCCCAAAAATAAAAAGTATCCTATTAATATAATTTAGACATACTAATTCCAAATATTGTATCAATGTTTTAAAATTAAAAACACATAATTTGCAGTAATTAATTTAAAATGAATCCCATTGTCGATAAAAAGGGATTTTTTTATAAAACATTGCAAAAGATTGAAATTCTTTTACCTAAGAATTCAATGTAAAGTTAATGATAATGACATAAATTATATTTAAGGGTAAATGTATATTCTATTTATACTTTAAAACCATTAAATATTTCAATGAAACCATATAAACTTTCTTGATGAAAAAAGTTGTTTTTAATTAAAATTTAGCATATTTTTACTATTCATCAAAATATGAAAGCTATCAGAAAAATATAATAACAATATCCAATGTAAATTTTTATATCATGATTCACAAGAATAAGTTTATTTTGAAAAAGTGAACTTATAAACTTGTTCAAAATTAGATTTAAAATATGTGTGCCATCAAAAGGTGGGAAAACTGCATTTTAAAAAAAATACTTATTTAACACGAAAAAATTATTTTTTTCTCATACCATGATCTAGAAAATTTGTAAGATGAATGATAATGTTATAAAATTCAAAATGTGGTCAATACTATTCATAACAGCTAGTTCATAATTATATTATAACAATATATCGTTGTTTAGTGAAACATGGTATTGCGTACAACACACTCTTTTGAGGAAAGTCGCTCTTGCGTATAACACAAGCCAAGAATAGTGTTTTTGTATGATACAAGCTAATAAGGTGTTGCGTATAGTGCATTCTAATCTCGTTGTAGTGTACAACAGAAGACGTCAAAGTAATTAAAAGAATATTTCTCCTAAAATCATAGGGTGTTACATTCTACCCCCCTTAAAATGAATTTCGCCCTTGAAATTCGTTGGGGGTTATAAATCATTTACTACTTGTAAGTTTATTTCATAGAAACCCAGAACATAAAAAGTAATACTAAAACATAATAATAATAAAAAAGTATGAAACGTAACAGTTACCCAAATTAACTCATCAATAGGTTTCCACATAAGAGAACATAGGTGAAAATATGGATATGGAAGAGAATTCTAACCATCACATTCAGATAGAAAGTGGTAGAGAACATGGATATGAAAATTACCACAATCACAAAGCCATAAATTTGTGATGATCTAAGGTACCATCTGATTCATCGGATATGAGGGTACTAGGACACCATTTTTGGTTTTAAAGATCATTTTCCAAAAGTTGAATAATTTTTTCATAAGCATAAATACTTACTTGATTTCAGTGTAATATCATCGTTGGTAATTCCATGAACATTTTACACTTCATTTATTATATAATGAAATGAAATTGAAATTTTCCTTTTTGAAATGTTAACAGATCAAGTGATAGAATGATAGGTTATTCCATCTGTCTCAAACAAAAAGTTTGAAAAAGTTATTAAATATACATAAGTCCATATATGGTGAGATTAACCGTATATGATTCCAAAAATAGACTTATAATTCAACTATCATACCACTTACTAAAAAAAATTATTTTCTACTAACCAGGGACATCATGTAGGCCAGTGGTAGGTGATAAAGGCTTGTCTCAGAACGGTTCTGTGTTCGATTTCCGCATCCTTGTTCGTCGCAACGGGTTGTCGCACGTCCTACAAGTTTTCTTATTTCGAAAACTATACTATCATTATATCAAAATGTCCTAGACTTAAACAATACAATCTGATGTCCAGCATAATCCATTCCAATCATTAGTCTTATCCAAAATATTTCTGTCCAATCTCACAGTATAAAGAAAAATATTACTAGAGAGTTCATATACAAAGCATGTGATTACCATCATTTATCCCCCATATATCATAAGATATATATTTTTTGTCATATTCTAAAAATGTGAACACATTAATCATTTATTTTCTTGAAACATGAATTACCATAGTACTTTAGTGAAAACAAGAATGCTGTCAAAAGGTAATTATTTCCACAGACCAAAATCCCAAAAATTCGATATACTCAAACAATGATATCACTTTGTCCTTATATTATTCATGATCTCATTAATACTATCAAACATATTATTTTTTTCTTTATCCCTTCATTATGCGCATATAATCTTCTTTCCAAGAAAATTTCACTCTCTTTTCATGGTTACTAGTACAATATAATTATTGAAAACCACAATTAACCAATACAAAGATATTCTAATATTCCATAATTCTTTAAATGAGATTCCATGAAAATATTTTAAAATCCCATTACATAAACACTAAATCATTCCACAACATCATTGTCATACTCAACATCAAAAATACTGTTCCCATGTGAACTCCCAATGTACTTTTCATTAAGAGGTTGCTCACGTCAATCATCAATAATGTAGACCTCACTTGTTTTGATAATCCCAATAATGCTTTCACATACTTTAATAATCCCCAATAATGAATATCTATATATTAATTACATTAATATATGAGATCCTTTTTGATAATAATATTAAAATAATCTTTGAATTATGTTAATCAATGTTTATCTATGTTTATATGACTTTTGATGTAATTATAACTCAATCAGATATGTTTTGCATAAAACAGATAAGTGTTAAGTCCCTGATATGCCTATAACTACTGATACAGATCTACCGGTACTTAGTCTACTGATAGACATAGTCACCGATAAGCAAAGAGCACTGATATGTATAGATAATGGTATGTATAAGTCCAACGGTAAGTACATGTCTCTGATAGATCAATTCCACCGATACAGACAACTACCGATAGAAGATGAGATACTAATAGAACAATTCTACCGATATACACTTCATTGGTACAGAACGGAGCTACCGGTATGCACAAGCTACCGATAAAAAGTTCACTGGTACAAACAGTCAATGATACACATAGCTACCGATGCAAGAGAGTTACTTCTAGAACAATCAAGCGACCGATAGAAGGAGTCCCCGATATATAGATCTACTGATACACGAAGTAATAGCTAATGATACAAGGAGCTACCAGTACAAGGAAAAAGAGATACCAATAGGCGGTCACTGTAATAGAAAGACCACCATTACACCACTACCGATAGAAGGCTACTGATGAATGACTGACCAGTCAAACTCTACTTTTGTCAATATTATTTATTTATTACGAAACGGTAATATTTTCTTATTTTAATGCAGTTAATGTTATTTAATGATAGTTGTTGGCATGTCAGGGAACTGTAACTCGTACCTGTAAAAGGGTAATCATTTCCTTTTCCTGGAGCTGAAAGCTATAAAAGGAATGAAAAATGGCCAGGCAGAAAGCAACTAAAAATGCACGTGAATTGTGTGGAAAAGCAAGGGATGAATACCACTAGAAAGTGGTTCATTCACACCGAAAGAAAGGTTACCTTCATTCTGGAAGAACACTGGACATACATGAAGCCATCCATTCTAGAGAAGAAAACAAGCTGCACCTTATTCAAGAAGTGAATAACTACAACGAGCTCATCATGCACTCAAACTGATCAAACCGAACAAGAAGAAAACGACCCTCTATTTTTCAGACAAAAACCAGAAAAGACACAGAATCATTTCAAATTAATCAATAGAGTCCATAGATGCACTTCAAATCACTAGAGATTTCTAAAACTCATATTTACCTTATTAGTGATTATTTTATTTACATTTCGAGTAGTGTGTGTGCTCTGTATATTTTATAAACACATTGTCTCCTGAGCTAAGCTGAATGATTTCTAAATCCTTACTCAAAATTTTTATAATTTCCTTGTATCCCACTGTGGATAGTTTTAGAGGTCATGTAAGACCTGGAAGGCCTGTGAGCTATTGTTTGTTTTCCCATGAAAAACTGTGGTAGAGGTCTTAGTACCTTGACATTATTTGCACTGTTGTATACCCTGATCCAGGGTGTGGATCAAATTTATATAAATTTTTTGAGAGGACTATGTTTCGGATTGAGACTGAACCTCTAGGTTACATATCCTGTGCTTTTTAGTTTAATTTTAATGTCTACTATATATTTCTTATTCCGCTGCTAATTACTTTGATATACAATTTGTTTTAAAGTTAATTTGATAGTTAAATTAGCAAGTGTTTATATTTATTGTGAACTAGTAAGTTAGTGTCAAAAGATAAGTTAATCTTTTGATTAATTTACTGAGACCTAATCAATCTTTGAGAAACTAATTGAACTTTCAAAATCTGTATAAATTCTTTACAATTTAACTTCTTTTTAAATAGGGGATTTTACTATAAATATTTTTAACATAAATTTTAATTGGAACTCAATTCACCCCCCACTTGAGTATCCACTCCGACCAACATTTGGTATCAAAGGAGTTTTTTTTAATAAAGTATTTAGAGACACTCTGTTTTTCAACTGTGATTTTAGTTGTATCGTAAAGATCTTAAATTTCTGTAAGTTATAAATTTTATCTCTTTAAATATATTTTCTAAAATCTAGCTATGGATAATAAACTCGAAGGTGCTACAACCAACCAGCCACCTTTCTTTAATGGTACAAACTATGGCCAGTGCAAGCATAAAATAAAAATTCATTTATGAAGAATGGGCTTTGATATCTGGACAGCAATAGAAACACAATATTAGATTCTAGAATCGATAGAACTACTTGGGATGAACTAACTAAACTGATTACAATAATAACTATAAAGCAATGAATTCCTTGTACGGTGCTTTAGGAGATGAATAATTCAATCTCATATCTATTTGTTAAACTTCTTATTAAATTTGGGACACTTTGGATATTTCCCATTTGGGAAAAACCAATGTTAATGAAATGAGACTGAATACCTATACAATTAAATATGATATTTTTAAAATGAAACTTGATGAACTCATTTTTGACATGTATCTCAGGTTCAATGAGATTGTCAACACTATGAGCTCTTTTGGAAAAGTTGTTCCTACAAATGAACAGATTATGAGAATACAAAGATGTTTGATAGAAATATGTAGAGACACATTTGTCTCCATAAAAGAATCATGTTATATAAGTTCACTACCTATAAAGGAATTAATTGGTAAGCTTATGATGTTTGAGAAAGAACTAATAGTGAATAAGGAAGAATATGATGAACCAAAAAGAAAGTCAGTGGATTTTAAGTCTAATGCCCCAAGAAGAAAGGACAATGATAAAGTTCACATTCCTACTGAAAGCTCAACAAGTGAAAGTTCAGATGCTGACAGTGATGCTGAGGTGGCCCAAATAGAGAGAAGATTTAAGAATTTCAACATGAAGAAGAAATTCATTAGAAAATCAAACTACAAAGAATAATATGACAACAAAGGTCACTGGAAAAATGTTTGGAAGAAAGCAGATAAGTTCGATGAAATTATCTTCTATGAATGAAAGAGAAAAGGTCACATTAAAGATGACGGTCCAAAATTTAAATTCAAGAAGAAACATGACTAAAAGATCAACAAATATAAGAAATCAATGAAATATACCTGGAGTTCTTCAGAAGACCGCACAAGGGAATCTAAATTTTCAGGCTCTGAAAATAATCAAGCTAGAATGTGTTTTATAAAAAACACATCTGAGGTAACATTAGACACACTTGCATTAAATTCATATTATTCTAGAGTTGATTATGATTCTGAATCTGAAAATATGTCTAGTGAAGAGTTATTTGAATACTGTAATATGCTAGAAGAGACATCTAATGAATTAAAGGACAAGGATAAATTCTTGAAGTAATAAAATGATTTATCTAGCACTGTTAAATCTTCCCTTGTTATAGAAAAAAAGAATGCTCAATTAATAAGAAAATACTAAACTGAAAATGTCTAATGAGAAACTTAGAAAGGACTTAGAAAACTTAACAAATGGAAAGAACAATCTCACTCAAATTCTAGGTAGACAAGTTGAACCAAATTATACTACGGTTTTGGGATACCAACCTGGAAATATACAATTTATGAAAAATATATTTATTCCTAAATCTAAGAAAAATTCTACAAGTTCTAGTTCTGGAAATTCATATGACTCAACTAGTTATTCACATTGTTATAGATCAAACAAAGTTTATATTTCAAAATCAATTGATTATGTAAATTATATGAGACCCATAAGAAAAATATGGGTACCTAAAGAATTAATTTCTAACTGTTCTGGACCCAAGAAAATCTGGGTACCAAAACCATTTTCCATCTAAATTTGTTTTGTAGGAAACCTGCTTAAAGAGTTCCTATAGGAAAACATGGTACTTGGATAGTGGATGTTCATGGCACATGTCTGGAGATTACTCATGTTTTAAAAGCTTAATAATGGTTTATGGAGGCTATGTCACCATTGGTGATAATTCTAAAGGAAAGATCATCGGCCTTGGCCAAATTGGTAACAATGACTCAGTTTTAATTTCCAATGTTTTATTTGTTGATGGACTTAAATATAATCTATTGAGTATTTCTCAGTTATGTGATGATGTCTTTAATGTTAAATTTCAAAATGATTCTTGTAATGTTTTCAATTCCAAAAATGTTTTACTATTTTCTTCTCTGAGAAATGAAAATGTTTATGTTGTTGATTTGAATTTTTTAGCTAAACAAACTATTACTTACTTAAATGATTTTAATAAGTAATCCTAGCATTGGCATAGAAGATTAGGACACTGAAACATTCATTCACTTAGAAAACTGACTAGGAAGAACATAGTTAGAGACCTACATAAGCTTGAATTCCTAGCTGACAAAGTTTGTAATCCCATTCAAAAGGGAAAGAAACATAATGTTTCTTTTAAATGAAAGAAAGAAGTTTCAATTTCTCAACCTCTCGAGTTGGTTCACATGGACTTGTTTGGACCTTTTAGATTTTCTAATTTAAATGGGAAGCACTGTGTCTATGTCTTAGTAGATGAATTTTCTAGATATACTTGGGTATAGTTCTTAGCTCACAAAAGTGAATCTTGTTCTTACATTATTAAGTATTCCAAGTCTGTAGAAAACCATAGTGGACTTAAGATTAAAACTATGAGAAGTAACCATGGTCGTGATTTTGAAAATAATGAGTTTGAATCTTATTGCTCACACAATGGCTATAGTCATAATTTCTCTACCCCTAAGACACCTAAGTAGAATGGTGTAGTCGAAATAATAAATATAACTCTTCAAGGGATTACAAGAACCATGCTTAATGAGTATGACCTTCCTGTTTACTTTTGGGATGAAGCTGTGAATACATCTTACTATATTATTAATAGATTATTGATTAGACCAATTCTATGAAGACCCCATATGAGTTGTGGAACAATAAGAAACCTAAGGTTAATTACTTCAGAGTTTTTGGATGCAAGGTTTTTATTCTAAATGTAGAGGATAATCATGACAAGTTTGCACCTAAAAGTGATGAAGGAAATTTTCTTGGTTATTATTTAACTAGAAAAACCTATAGATTATTTAATAAAAGAACCAAATGTGTGGAAGAAACTATTCACATCAAGTTTGATGAAACTGATCCACATGAACATAAATCTTCCATTGAAAATATTGAAGAAGATTTGACTGTTCTAGACCTTAATGATAAAACTAAAAGACCTTCTGTAAAGACATCCAGTTGTGGACATATTCCAGAATCTGCTTCTAATAGAACCCGAACTTAGAGAAGAGCCTAAAATTTCTAGTCCTACCTTTACTTGTTCAACTAGGATTCTAAAGAATCATGCATTGGATGCTATTATTGGTAATCTTGATAGAGGGACACAGACTAGATATTCTCTAAGAAACCAGGTTGAACATCAATACTTTCTTTCACAGCTAGAACTGAAAAAAGTCAATGATGCAATCAATGATGAATTTTGGGTAATGGCTATGCAAGAAGAGTTAAATAAATTTGAAAGAAACATAGTTTGGTAATTACTTGCTAGAACTAAGGAAACTTTGACCATAGGCACTAAATTGGGTTTTTAGAAACAAAGTTGATGAGTCTGGAAATATAGTTAGAAACAAAGCAAGGCTAGTTGTACAAGGATATAGTCAAGAGGAAGGTATAGACTATGAGGAAACCTTTTCACATATAGCTAGATTATAATCCATTAGGATTCTACTTCCCTATGCTGATCATCTGAATTTCAAATTATATCAAAAGGATGTTAAAGGTGATTTTCTAAATGGTTTTATAATTGAAGCTGTTTTTGTCGAAAAACCACCTAGATTTACTAATCCTCATTTTCCAAATCAAGTTTTCAAATTATCTAAAGCTTTATATGTTTTAAAACAAGCTCCAAGAGCCTGGTATGAAAGACTTAGTAATTTTTTTTTATTTCAAAAGGTTTTACTAAAGGGATTGCTGATCCAACTATTTTTATTAAAAGAATTTATAAAGATGTTTTGAAAGTACAAATCTATGTTGATGACATTATTTTTGGATTTTCTAAACATTCTATATGTACTGATTTTTCAAAGGGCATGAAAAATGAATTTAAAATGAGTTTAATGGGAGAACTCAAATATTTTCATGGATGTCATGTTTTTTAAAATGAAAATGGTATTATTTTGAATCAAGGTAAATATACAAAGGATCTTTTAAAACGTTTTGGATTGGATATTATTGAGGAAAGTGATACTCCTATGAGTACTATCTGTAAATTGGACATTGATGAAACTGGGAAACCAGTTGATCAAACATGTTACAGAGGTATGAATGGAAGCTTACATTACCTTACTACTAGTCGACCATATATTATGTTTAGTGTGTGTATGTGTGAAATATTTCAAGTTAATCCAAAAGAATCTCATTTACTTGCTGTTAAAAGAATTTTTAAGTATATTTAGCATAATGTAAATTTGGTTTTGTTTTATCCAAAAAGAAAATCATTTGAATTAATGAGTTATTCAGATGCTGACTTTGCTGGTTTCAAGTTAGATAAAAAAGTGAATCTGGAACATAAGGCCTTAGTATCTTGGTGTAGAAAGAAACAGAACTCTGTTGCATTGTCTACTACCGAAGCAGAGTATATAGCTGCTGGTAGCTGCTGTGCACAAATTCTGTGGTTGAAACACACTCTTTTGGACTATGGATATGATTTTTAGCATGTTTCAATTAACTTTGATAACACTAGTGAAATTAACATTACAAAGAACCCCGTGTCTCACTCTTGGACCAAACACATTGATGTAAGGCACCATTTAGTGAGAGATCACTACCAAAAAGGTGATATTACTCTTGAATTTATAGGAACTGGACATCAATTAGCCGAAATTTTCACCAAACCTTTACGTTTGGATAGGTTAAGTTACATTAGACATGAGTTAGGATTTATTAACCTTGACTAATATACCTCACCAATGTACGTCACTGATGTGATACCTCAATGATGTACCTCACCAATGTGATACCTCACCGATGTACCTCACCGATGTGATAGCTCACTGATGTACCACACTGATGTGATACCTCATCGATGTAGCTCACCATTGTGACACCTCACCAATATACCCTACCGATGCACTATTTTAAACTTCTCTCTACCACCAGAATATCTATCGTTTATACTTTAATTATTATATTTTAATTATTTATGATTCCAAAATGATAAAACAAACTCTTAATTACTTTTCAACCCACATCAAACCCTTTTCCTTCAAGACATAGCTCCTGAATCACTCAAAAACCTATGTTCCTCGAACTAGAGATGGAAAAAACCAAACTCCCTACTATCCGAGATGACATTGATGAGATGAATGCGAAGAAGAAAAAGACCAAGACAGAAGAAAGTGGTAGTGTTGGTAGAACAAGGTCGGGGAGGTGACCAGTGAACACTCATTTACAGAATAGAGTTATTTTGATCGAAAAAGAGCTATGCCTAGATGGTTGTTATCTAGTAAATAGTTAGTTCTCGAGGTGCTGGAAGATCAGAAGTGGGTATAATGCTTTTAGAACAACAATGTAACCTACTATCCAAAGCTAGTGAAATAGTTCTATGAGTTTTTTTGTTTTGAGAAATCAGAAGATGAGAACCGAGCGATTTCTTTTCTGAATTGAAAGGAGATATCTTTTTCATCCGTTGAGTGGGTTTAATGCCTGAAGGTTACACGTGAAGGTGTTCCGAGATATTTCTCGAAATCAGTACCACCTACAAGTGACATATTTGATTATGAGGTTACCTTATAGGAACTCCCCAATTGTGGAATGAAAAGACAGGTGGTGGCTATAGAAATATATTGAGAGAACATATTGTTGTTCAAGTTTGTTCAGCATGTTTTAATTCCAAGGAGGGGGGGCTTTTCTAATTTAAGATATCAAAATATCTATCTGCTACATCTCTTGAGACATGGTGTGAAAGTGAATCTGTGCAGGCTACTAATGATTCAAATGGAGGAAATGATCAGGCCAAAATCAAAGACCAATGCCTTGTTCTTTGAAAAGTTGATCTCAGTAATGATCAGAGTGAAAGGGGTAGCTGAGTATCAGGATGAGACAGTGGTACTAAGGAATAATTTTGGTATCACAAGTACTGTTTGCAAATACATGAAGATAAATAGGAATCCATTGATAAGAGAGTGGGTTAATGATGATAAGAAGATATATGATAATTTCAATCCTGTGGATCATCCTTCAAGACCTAAGGATGTGAGGGATCCAGGTCTAGGACCTGATGAGGAAGAACCTGGGTACATTGATGAGACTGATGAAGAGGAGACTTCTATGGCTAATGGAAGGGATCCAGACTTTCCCCCAAGTACTGTTGTTGAAAAAATATCTTCAAGAATGGAAATTTTATTAGAAGAAGAATCACCTGTTGATAAGGAATAACAGCTAGCCCCTAAGAATGTAGAAGGAGGAGAGATTGAATCTGAAGCCTCTGATTCGTTCTACTTAAGTCTGAGTCCATTTATTGGAAGCTCAGTTGTGCATGTTAAGGATGTAGTGGGTGAGATGGAAGGAAATTTACCTATTTCTGAGGAACCTCCTGCTATTGTAGAAATTGAGTTAGTTGTAGAGGATTATTCTGAAGAAGATAGACCTACTGTGAATGCTATTTCTATTCAAGAGAATGAACCCATTGAGGAGGAAAATCCAACCAGGTTTGGCCGTGTTTCAGTGGATGTTGAAATTGAGGATTGGGCAGAAGACCCAGGTTTTGTGGTTTGTGGATTAGATTATCCCGATTTTGATAATGTGGAATCCCTCAATATACCAAAAATCAATTATGATATTTAGACAGAGTTGTTACCTGAATATGTGGTCAGAATTCATGATTTGGATAAGCTCAAGTCTGATCTCAAAATCAGTTTTGTGGAAGAGATAAGGAAAATGGAAGCCTCACTTGTTTCATCCATTAAATAAATTATGAATGACTCAGTGGCTAGTATAGTATCTTAAAGAGCACCTTTTGTGGATGAACCTGTTGATATGATCACCAGGGCTGACCTTGAATCCTTAAAATATGAGCTGAAAGTGTCTTTTAGTGCTTCTGTTTCTGAATTGAAGCTCTACTTTGTTGAAGAGATGATCAATTTGGAAAAGTCTTTTGATCTCTCTCTCAGTTGTAATGTATCAACATTTGTGGTAGAAATCGTGGATGAAATTACATCTTTCCAGACTCAAGTATCTAGACTGGAAGAGGATGTTGATGTTCTAAAGAAATCTGTTATCTTTTTAGAATCTTATATGAGTTATATATCTCAAACATACAAAGATTTAGCTTATTTCAAAAGTGTTGGAAGCTAGATGGTATCAGTCATTGAGGGATTTAAAACCTCCATGAAAGATCATGTCAACACCCAGGATTCCCAAGTGAAAAAATCTTATCAGTGGGTTGACCAAAAACATAAAGAAAATAGTAACCTTCTCTATTGGTTCTATTGCTTCCAGACCTTCAGTAGATTTGGATCAGATTAGAGCTGTGATGAAGGAGGATCTTGTTTCAGCATCAACCAGTGGCTCTGTGGACTCATCTAATCTGAGAATAGTGGTAACTTCTACTAGAGATACCACTAGAGATATAATGAAGATAGTCCAAGACTATATGAGAGAAGCTTCTGCCTCTCAGAAAGAAGTGAATGACAAGGTAGATTATTATTTCCAAAGGGTTTACACCAAGTATCAGCTCAATGTTCATTTCAATATTATGTTAGAAAATATGAAGCTACCTCTAGTCAATCAAGCCTTCAGGGAGCAAGTAAGAAAGATAAGGGAACTGACTCTATCCTTTGACAAATTCATGGAAAACAAGGATGATTTCATATCTTCTATGGAATGAGGAGGAGGAATAATTATGGATTTCAGAAATCTCTTGTTACCTTTCTTGCATGTCGATGCTAGACCAGTTATTATACCTCCATCTTTACCTACATCTAACTCTACTACATATCCTGTTCAGATGACTCCATCCCAAGCTATCAGAAGCCTTCCTCATTTGATCACTCAGAGATCTACTCAGTACAGGCCTAGAACAGTTTCAGTAGCTCATCCTCCTGTGATCATTTTTGGTGTTCCTAATCCTTAACCTACATCCACCTCACCTGAATCTTCTTCTCATCCCAAGGGTAAATCTCATGCTTAGGATGTGGATTGATCAGTGGATAGAATTTTTTGATAGGAATTACCTATATTTCTTTTTGTATTTCATTGTATCTGTTTGCTCCAACAACTATATATGATCCTAATTTCTATTCCCATCTGTTACTTCTCATCTGTTTTTCCTTCTTGTCCAACTTTTTTATTATCACAATGGGGGAGAAATATTATCCAAAAGTATATTATCCAAAAGTATTATCCAAGGGACACATATCTGGGAATAATAACATTTATGAGAAAGGGGGAGAAATACAATCTTTTATGAGCTTAATTCATTTTCCTCTCATCCATTTGTTATATTTCATCTTTTCTATATATGATTTATAATACATTATTTTCTATGATACAAATCGATCAAATGGAATATTCTATGATACATTACTAATTATATTGGGATTATAATATGATAAGTTGTGATCATAAAAAAGGGGGGCATTGTTGACCTCGCCTGTTTTGATAATACCAATTATGATTTCACATACTTTAATAATCCACAATAATGAATATCTATATATTAATTCTTTTAATATATGAAATTATATTTGATAATAATATTAAAATAATTTTTTAAATATGTTAATCAATGTTTATCTATGTTTATATGACTTTTTAAGTAATTAGAACTGAATCGGATATGTTCTGCATAAAACAGATAAGTGTTAAGTCACTGATATGCCTATAGCTACTGATACAGATCGACCGGTACTTTTTCAACCAATAAGAATAGTCACCGATAAGAAAATTTCACCAATATGCAGATCTACTGGTATGTATAAGTCCACCAGTAAGTTCATGTCTCCGATAGATCAAGTCCACCGATACAGACTACTACTGATAGAAGCTGAGCTACCGAAAGAACAATTCTACCGATATACACTTCACTGGTACAGAATGGAGCTACCGGTATGCACAAGCTACCAATACAAAGTTCACTGGTACAAACAGTCACCAATACACAGAGCTACCGATGCAAGCGAGTTACTGCTAGAACAATCAAGCTACCAATAGTAGGAGTCACCGGTATATAGAGCTACTGATACACGGAGTAACTACTTCCGATACAAGGAGATATCGGTACTAGGACAAAGAGCTACTGATAGGTGATCACTACAATAAAAATTCAACTGTTACACCACTACCAACGGAAGTCTACTGATGAAAGACTGACCAGTAAAACTCTACTTTTGTCAATATTATTTATTTATTAAGAAACGGTAATATTTGCTGATTTTAATGCAATTAGTGTTATTTAATTATAGTTGTTGGCATGTAAGGGAACCGTACCTCATACCTGTAAAAAGGTAATCATTTCCTTTTCCCAGAGCTGAAAGCTATAAATGTATGGAAAAAGGGCAAGTGGAAATCAACTAAGAAGGCACGTGAATTGTGTGGAAAATCAAGGGCTGAATACCGTTGGAAAGATGAGCATTCACACAGAAGGAAAGGCTATGTTCATACTAGAAGAACACTGGACATACATGAAGCAATCCATTCTAGAGAAAACACAAGCTAGACCTTATTCAAGGAATAGAGAACTAAAATGAGCTCTTCATGCACTCAAGCTGATCAAACTGAACTTGAAGAAAACAACCCTCTGTTTTTCAGACAAAAACCAGAGAAGACTCAAAATCATTTCTGATTAATCAAAAGAGTCCAGAGCTACACTTCAAATCACTAGAGCTTTCTAAAACTCATATTTACTCTCTCAGTTATTATTTTATTTAAATTTAGAGTAGTGTGTGTGCTCTGTATATTTTATACACACACTATCTCTTGATCTAAGAAGAAGGATTTCTAAATCCGTACTCAAACATTCTATAACATTCTTGTATCCCAATATAGATAGTGGTAGTGGTAATGTAATACCTGGATAGCCTGTGAGCTATTGTTTGTTTTCCCACGAAGAACTGTGGTAGAGGTCTTAGTACCTGGATAGGCTTTGCACTATTGTTTACCGCGATCTAGGGTGTGGATCAAATTTATATAAATTGTTTGAGTGGACTATGTCTCGGCTTGAGACTGAACCTCTTGGTCACATCTCGTGTTCTTTTTAGTTTAAGTATAAATTATACTATATATTTCATATTCCGCGGCTAATTACGTTGAAATACAATTTTTTAAAGTTACTTTGATAGTTAAATTAGAAAGTGTTTATACTTATTGTGAACAAGAAAGTTAGTTTCAATAGATAAGTTAATCTTCTGATTAAATTAACTGAGACCTAATAAATCTTTGAGAAACTTATTGAACTTTTACAATGTGTTTAAATTCACTACAGTTTAACTTATTTTTAAATTGGGGGATTTTAATATAAATATTTTTAACAGAAATTTTAATTGGAACTCAATTCACCTCCCCCATCTTGAGTATCCACTCCGACCAACAATTAACCCTTGGATTAGGGCATTGATTAGCATAATGACACATTTACTTGCACTTTTATCATTGAAGTGTTGTTGGTGTGTTCTCTATAGTATTTTCTCTATTCACATCATTTGCTACCTTTTTTCCATTACTACGACACTCAGCTACTTGATGACCTTCTTTTCCACACTTAAAAAATTTTCTATTCCCTTTAAGACAATCTCCACCATGCTTATTTCCACACTTTGAGCATAAGGAAACATTCTTATTCTTCTCACCATTGTTTTTAGATTTTTCCTTGAACTCCATCTTTCGTTTGTTGTCAAAACCATGAGATGGATATGTAACACCAACATCTAGTTATAAGTTGATAGAACAACACACAATTTCTTCATAGCTACTGAATTCTCTTATAGATAATTCCCTTCGATGATTTGTTTTTAAGCCCCTGAAGAATCGATGAAATTTACTTTCTAGTTGGATGATAAAGCCAAATGCATACATTGCAAGCCTTGTAAAATTTTCCATGTATATACCAACATATTCATCATCCTTTTTCTTAATATCAAGGAACTCCTTTTCCATCTTTGTTTAACAAATATGAAGGAATTACTTATTGAAAAACGAGTTCTTGAACTCGTCCCATTCCATGGAATCAATTTCATCTTGGGGCCTTGTATTCTTAATTAGAGTCCACCACTGGTCTACTTCACCTTCTAAACTGTAAAAAACCAAAATGAAATTTTCATGTTCTGAACACTGAAGTATGTAAAATATCTTTTCAATGGTATGATCCATTTTTCATTAATAAGTGGATCAGAAGACCCATTGAAAGAATGTGGACGTTGTCTCATGAAGGACTCAATATAATATTGTTCCTTTATCTGCTTATTTAGAAGTCTAGAATGAGTCATAGCTTGTGTAAGTATAGCAATAGGATTTTTCACGCCATTTCCCATAAAATTTGGTTGTTAAGAAGGACAATCATTACATTTCATAGTTCATTGATCATTAACACAGTTTCTTCGGGTTCCAGCAATTATCTAAAACCCAAAAATAATAGTGTGGGAGGAAAAAATCATACTAGGAAGACAACATAATCATGGGGTTACCTTAAATATCTTACATCTTGGGTTTAATTATAATATAGTTACCATAATTCTTAGACTATAACCTATACTTATACTTATCCTTAGGGACATCCCTAGACATACCTTAGAAATATCTCTAGGGGTCTCACTAATGTTTTCGTATCCTAGTTTCCAAAGGTTAACTAAACCTTTCCTCTGATACTAACAATTGAGACCCATGATTATCATTCATGGACATTACATTACTTCTGAGGAATAATTACAACATTATAAAATACCCAAGGACCGTATTAGTTTTGTGTCTTTGGAAGAATGGAACATAATCTTCTAATTGTGGTGAAAGATCTTCAACATCTCCCATAATGATCTTCACCTTTTGATTTATTACCTAAAACCATTATTTATATCATGAGGAAAAGAAAAAAAAAGGGTGAGATCAAATTCTCAGTAAGGGTAAAAATGGAGAATATAAAACAATCCATAAATATTTGAACGTGAAAACATGAACAGAAAATTTAAACATTAAAATATTGAGTAATGACATAAAACATGGCAGTACATACGACATATATCATAAAGGAACATTAATCATGGTAAAATAGCATGGGAATAAAACATGTAATTGTGTAATACCACTAATCACATGATATGATTTCCATAGTATCCAAGGCATTACTGCAAAGACCATCATTGTGGACAATGTCCCTTACCGAACCGAGTTTACTTGTCATTCCAGACCTGTATTACTGAACCGGATTTACGTGCCATTCTATCCATTTCTATCTCATGATATATAAATATTTCCACTGTGAATTGGTTGTAGATATGGGTCCCACCCATCTCATAATGAAATCATTGTTATGTGTTCAAAAAAAACATAAATCATTCATCATAACCCAAATAATAAAATGGGTTCCATAAAAATCATCCCATCATAACATAATCCATATAAAAATAATGGATATCATTTCATCATAAGAAAAATCAAACCATGTAAATAATAGTGAAATTATACTTGAAACATAGTTATTCTAAATAATGTCATCTTAGATGGAGAATATTTTTGATAAAACACTTGAATTGGATGCTTGAGTAAAATATCCTTTCTTCTTCAAAATCATTTTATTTTAACAAAATGCCATGTAATTTTAATATAAAAAGATTTTTTTGAAAATAATCATGAAATCATGTAGAGTAATCTTCATGTAAATAAGGATTTATAAAACTGTAAAATTCCAATCATGCCGTGTAAGTTAAAAAACATTGTTTTTATAGTTTTTCCGGAAAATTCAAAAAGTACCTCGTATGGTAAACAAAAAAATGATTCATTCCATAGTACATAGTAAAAGTCAAAAAGGGGTTAACAAGAATTTAAATATACATGGATGAATATTAAACACTTTATGATATAATTTTGAGAAAACATGGACATGGATGATAAATATAACCCCAGTAAATACTTACAAATAAACAATCTCAGATAAGAACAAGATTGGAATAATTATCCCTTACCTTAAGTCCAATATGCTTTGTACGTATCTGAATCTCTGGTATAATAATTTAAATAATGTCATTTAATTATTCATGAATCATATTCATTGTTATTATATCATATATGGTCATATTGTTATCTTCTTATTAGTAATATTTCATTGCTACTTGTTATTCGGGTGTTCATTGCTTTATGTTCTTATGCATGTTTTGTAGAATAAATTCTTATTCCTATTTTTAAGTTATAGATAAATCATTTAAAAAATGGTATTAGTGTAATATATATCATATTTATTCATTCAATTCATTTATATAATCATTATTCAATGAAGATCATGTAGAACGAGTCGCGTCACATTGTGGAGACGGTAGGCCGTACATATGCACGAGCGATGATATCATTCCCATGATTGTGGAACTGTATTGAAGTGTTTGGTTTATAATATTTCAGAATATATATCACTTTAAAATAATCATATATAGTTATTTCTTCCATCCTTATACACATCTATGTATGTTAGTGATGAAATAAAATATTACACCACGACGTGGAGACGGTAAGTCGTACGTACGCACACGTGGTGATTTCATTTTTTTATAGGATGGAGTGAAGATATAATATGGTTGTTTAATATTCATAATAAAATATTAGTATACAAGTGATTATGGAGTTATTACTTAATAATGAAACAACTCATATAGAGGAAGTAGGAGAATAAATAAGTTGGATAGAATCGGTGAAGGATATTACCTCTTCTTCGACACTCATCCTCTAAACCTCCTCTTAGGGCACAAAAGTTGGTCTTTGAAGATTACCAGGACCTCTAGTAGGTTTCTAGGTATGTGGATAAGTAAAATGTTCAGGGTTTGGGAAAATTTTAAATCTCAAAAATTGTGTGGAGTGGAGAGGTAGGAGGTGCCCTTTTATAAGGGAGGAGAGGGGTACCTTTGGAAACCTAAAAAATATTAATTTATAATAAATTAAAACCCCACTTAAAAAACTCAAAAAATGACTCAATTAAATTATGAGATTAAATAGGGTTTTAATATCATAAAAAAATAAAATTTAGTCATGTTTTAAGTTTATTTTAACCCTTATCATTTTGATGTATCCTTATTTAATGTATTTAATTTTATTTGTGTTAATAATAGTCTACATTTTAAATTGTAATAAATACATACTTATATGTTGTAAATTTTTTATAATTGGATACTTTATAACATTTTATAGAATATAATTTTCAATTTGTAATTTTTAAATATTTTTGTGATTTTTAAATAATTTAATAATATGTTTTATTATAAAATACACATAGTGTAAATTTTGACACAATTCATTTATTTGAAATTAAACCAAATACACACAGTGAATATATTCAAAATAAGATATTTAAAATGTTCCTAAAATTTCATATTCATTTATAAAATTATTGGGTCATATTAATTAGATCATATAATATTTATATTAATATTAATAAAACCATTTATTTTATATTTCTCTTAACAAAATAATTACTACAACATTTTTGTATAATTATTTAATATACTTATATATTTTATAAAAATTCAAAATAAAATACTATAATGAAGATAAATCTAATATATTTCATAATAATACTTGTAATCGAATTTATCTTCTATAACACCCAACGTTTAAAATGTTATGATTATTCAATTATGATGGTGACAACCTTGAAATCATTTAAAATAAAATAATATAACTGTCATTATCGCTTTTATAAGGATCCAAATGGTATAAAATTAAACCTTTATATTTGTATGGTTTATATTTACACGACCAAAATGTTTTGGTCAGGTATTGGGGCCTTTTATGGGCATTATTAGTTTAATAAAAACTATATTATTGATTTTTTACTAAATAAGTAATTTTTGCATCATTAATGTATAAGCTATTAAAGTAATAATATATCTTATAAAAATTAAAAATAAATTATAATAATAAATAAAAACATTTTATCTTTCAAATGAGTATTTATAACCGATTTTATATTATGTATAATCTTATATTAAAAATAATTTAATTATTAAAGTTTGAGTGAGACATATTTCATTTTCATTTAAATGAAATATATTAAAGGTCTTAATCACATACAAGTTGGTTTTAATAGATTTCATTTAGAGCCATGTTATTTTAGAATGAAATATAATCATCCAATTATATTAATTCAAGTGTTAGGGTAATTTTAAAATATTATTTTTACCCTTAATTACATAATTTACCTTTAGCTGTGGTAAATAAAATTTACCATAGCTACTTTTCATAATTCCCAACAATAAAATTTTCCTATTAACATAATTTGGACCAAATGATTTTAAATATGGATCTATGTTTTCAAATTCGAAACACATAAATTGCAGTTATTAATTTACAATTAATCCCGTTGTCGAAAAAAACGGGATTTTATTTAAAATATTGGAAAAGATTGAAATGTTTTCACCTACTAATTAAATTTAAAATTAATGATAATGAAATAGATTATATTAAAGGGTAAAAATTTATTCTATTTATACTTTAAAACCATTCAATATTATAATTTAACCATATAAATTATCTTGAGGAAAAAAGTTGGTTTTAATTAAAATTTAGCGTATTTTTACTGTTCTTCAAAATATAAACATTATTAGAAAAATATCAAATATTTATCCAATGTAAATTTTTATATCCTGATTCACAAGAATAAGTATATTTTGTAAAATTAATCTTATGAACTTGTTAAAAAATATATTTAAAATAGGTTCGCCATCAAAAGGTGGAAAAACTGCATTTTTTGAAAAATACTTATTTTTCCAAAAAAAATTATTTTGTTCTCATACCATGATCTAGAAAATGTGTAAAATGAATGATAATGTTTAAAAATTAAAATTGTGGTTAACAATATTAATAACGTACAACACATGCTATTGAGGAAGGTCGCTCTTGCGTGTAACACAAGCCAAGAATTGTGTTTGTGTATAATACAAGCTAATACGGTGTTGCGTATAGAACATGCTAATCTTGGGGTATCATATAATAGAAGACATCAATGTAATTAAAATAATATTTCTAATAAAATCTCAGGGTGTTACATGCTCCACCATAAGGGATGTTTTTAATACACCCAACATCAGTATTCCTGATAACACCAGTCATATTATTGATAGCTATCCCTTCTCCAACACTGAGGATTTTCTAATTTGGGAACCAGGTTATAATGGTGTTCTTGATTTTGATTTTTTTTATAATTACAATTTAATGAGATCTGATTCTAGATTATGTTGGTTGAAATATTTTATCAAACCATGGATTAAACACTCGATACATACCCTTGTTTGGCGTATTGCTCAAAACAAGGTCCCCAATGATGTTTTTCTGCAATCTTTTTGGATCCAACTTTTCTCTAAATGTCACATGTGAAACCATCCTGGAGAATATATTAATCACATGTTTTTGTCTTAGGAAACTACTACATCTCTTTGAAATTATATCTTTGATATATTTGGTTGTATATGGTTACTTCATGTTTCTATTAGATTGCAATTACAACATTGTGTATATTCTAAATCTTCTCAACAAATTAGGAATAATTTCTTATCTGCTAATGTTGTTATCCTCCATGTGATATCTTATGATAGAAATAATTTTCTTCTATAATAATTTCTCATTCATGATTAATTCTGGTAGGAAATAAATTCTCATTTCCATTTGTGATGCTACCTCGATTCAAAAAGAATATTGTAACAACACTATTGGTGATTTTTAGAACATTCATAGACTCAGGATTTCTGGTTTGTACAGACATCCTAGAGACACATTTGAGCTATTCTAGAAAACCATTGATTCCATGATGGATCAAAGTGAACTTAGATGGTGCCTATAAAGGCATCCTAGGTATTTCAAGATGCAATGCTATTTTCAGGGAATATCTTGGCAGGTATCATAGATGCTTCTCTGGAGGGGGTGGTACAGCCTCATCTTTGGAAGTGGAAATGATGGGTGTGATCCATAAAATTGAATTTTCCAAACAAAAGGGTTAGAACAATACTTGGATTGAATGTGATTCAACCACTATTTTAAAAGATATTTTAAAAGGTGTGGTGTACCTTACCTAGCCTCTAACATCGCATTAGATGAATTATCTTGCTTTTCTCATGTAAATAAACTACATTTTCATTCATGTCTTTCGTGATGTGAACATGATTTCTGATGGTATTTCCAATAAGTTATTCAACTAGGGAATTACATGGATGGATGATTTACCTGGTGATTCTCTCTCTTTATATGAAAAAGTTCACAATAAGATTCCATCATTCAGACTCATGTAAGTAGTCTATTAATTATTCAATAAATTGTGCATTGGAATTTGACCGAGGCACCACCTTTAAAAAAAGTATTTCATTTCCATTTATGACCAAAGTCGAACATTTAGATTGTTTTTGGTCCATTTAAATAATTTTATACAATAGAGAAACTAATTTTTTATAGCCAAAGGGGTAGAAATGAACAAGGTAATCACCCTTTAATAACATATAAAGGGTCCACATGAGTATAAAAATAAGTATATAATTAATTATTTAGGAAGAAGACATTTTAATCCAACACATATAAATGGACAATGTGTGGTGAAATGTGAGAGCTATGAATAAAACTCAAATTTTAGGGGAAATAACTAAACCACCTACCTTAAGTATGTAGACGAATCCTTTTCCAATATTATAGTCATATTTCAAGTAGATCAGAAGAAAAGGGACCAACAAATCAATTCCTGGAATATTGTGTGAATGAGGTTACACTAAAATAGCACAAGAGATTGATAGAGAACCTGAAATATATTCTTGAGTATTCAAGTGCTTTCCATTTTATATCTAATTCATCAAACTACAATTGATTTGTAGTATGGTTGATGGATTTATCATAACTCCTTCGATAGACAAAGGGAGAGCACCATATAGAAGAGGAGGGGTGCACATATTAAAAAAAATAAAGGAGGGATATGGTTTTTAGTTAAAAAAATGAATTAAAAAATATAATTTCATAAAAATGGGGACTCGTAGTTTGGCCAAACCATGTGAAAACTAGGCTTCCTCTAATATCTATAGAGGGACCCCACTTTTTCTATGAACATGGTTTGGATAAAAATGTTGAAGATGTGTACAAGACACCATCACCAACCCCTTTGAAACGTGAATGGATGTGTAACTAGGCTGGAACAGTTATACAAAATCCATTCATCGAACTACTCCCTTATAAAACAACATGCACAATTAAGAGAGACCATGTGGGATGGGCTACACAGTTTCTTCTAATCATGTGACGCAGTCCGTTTCGTTAGAAACTAGGATTCCAGGATCCAAACAATACCTAAAACCCCTCATGACCTCCATAAATCCATTAGATTACATTATAAGGACCAAACTATGGAATTTAATAAAAAACGCATTATGTTTTCCTCAATTAAATGTTCGTAAATTACAAACCATGCTGAGAATAAGTGAATCATTTGGCATGATGCTCATTCCACACTCCAAAATAGGTCTATCTATTATCATAATCTCTATAGACATGGGTTTGATAGAACCCTTTTTCATTTCATCCATGAAAATTAGATTCCACATGTTATGAAAGATTTACATGTGGGGTACAATTCCACCCATTTGGTAGGATCAAAGATCTCTCAAAAAATTCAAGGGATGGGCTACTTTTGGTCACCTGTATCCATGAAAACATTTAGTTTTCCAAGAAGATTATGTTTTCCATATTTATGAAAACATTTGGCATCAAGCACTAGAGATCCAACACAAC
Source organism: Viscum album (assembly GCA_963277665.1). Classification (NCBI taxonomy): domain Eukaryota; kingdom Viridiplantae; phylum Streptophyta; class Magnoliopsida; order Santalales; family Viscaceae; genus Viscum; species Viscum album. Next base: position 698,715,603 of record OY728158.1, read on the forward strand.
ACCATGTATTCATGGACCTTTTCAGTACATGGACTTGATGTTGTGGGGCCATATCCAACAGAAACTACTTGCTAGTGAAGGTTTATTTTGACCATGATTGACTTATACTCAAAGTGTGAGGAATTGATTCCCCTCAAGGAAGTAAAGTCTTGGTCTATGATAGAGTTAATGATCTCTCACATCATCCACTAATTTGAAGTTCATCATCCCATTCTCATAGATAATAGTCCCAACTTATTGTTGTTTGAGATGATGAAATTGTATGAAAAGTACAATACTTGGTGAGAACATACATCTCACTACCATGCATAGGAAAATGGACAGATTGAGACCAAAAAAATGAACCTATATAACATTATTTAGAAGATGGTGGGGGAAAAATAAATATATTTTTATGGATAATATCTAAAACACCATTCATACCTATCAAATGATAATTCATAATTCCACCTAGGTGATCCCATATTCCCTTTTGTATGGGAAAAATGTTGTGCATCCCATTGAGTTCTAGTTTCTATTACTGTGAATAACTATCTAAGACCTATATATGATAATATAAATAGACGAATTTTGTATATATAGGATATATCCACTTATAAAAAACATGTTCCAAACATTACATATTCAAGATAGGCACTATAACAAGATAGAAAGAGCATTCAAAAAAGGTTTCCCTTCTCTCCTCTCTCCAGGTTGACATGGTACTCTCTCTCATAATGAAAATGATTCCTGAAAATATGCCACCAAAATTTGATACTTTGTGTGAAGTACCATAAATCATTCATAATTCATATTACAATGGGGCATAATCTTTGGTTACCATTGATGTAGATCATATCACACCTCTTACCAAACACAATTTCCGGAAGTTGTACTTTATATGAGGAGACCATCAGCCTGAGATCTATAAACATCTATTGGGATTTGGGGTCAAAATAAACACCACTATAAATATCATGTGAATCTTCTCAAGAATGTTTTTATGGGTGAAGGGCCTCCTTGGCCGCAAATTCATGTCATGGTCATCACTCTACTGAACTACACATATTAATTTAAGGTGATGCACCACTGTTGTTCAAACTCTATTAACTTAAATTATGATCCCATTAGTCCACATGACATGAAGTTAAACTATATTTAATAGGTACAATAATTATACACATAAAATATCTTAATCCAAAGTAGTTTGTGTTGTATAAATTTACACAAAAAATACCAACATCCTCAATTCAAAATGTTAAAATTAAATATTACCCCCTCTAAAACTGGGAATCCTCTTAAATAATAGATGATTTTTACTACATCTGAAAGTGGGATGCCATATAAATAAGAGTTGATTTTTCACCCATATGAAACTGAGATGACACATAATATAAGTATTGGATGGTCAATAAACCTTTCCCCATTCCCTAAACGTGGGATATCCCATAACATTAGTTAGAGTCTTTAATTCCATCACTTGAGAGGATTTCCCTCACTGGTGTTAGTCTTATACCATTTCAAATTTATGAACATTGTGTGGCTTGTTCCCCATCCTCTTTGGATACCTAGTGATGCCCTAACATTTAATCTTTAGTCCATATAAAAAATAATCAACCCTTCATCCACTTGTCCCCGTTTATGGTCCATGCCTTATGAACATATACTACATGAAGTTTTTCTCATAGTTTGTATGTAGTATGTCAGCCTATTTTGATCATTTCACTTCATGTACATATTCTATACCACACATATTACCTTGAGACCAATGCTTCTCCAAGTCCAGCAAAAAATAATTTAAACCTCTTTTCTTACCACCCTATTCGAAACATTTATGACCATAAACCAATTAACCATAATTTAGGAAACATGTCATTAAATTTTTTCCTATGGCCGAGACCATATCATCTTAAACATCATTAAATCAAATCGATGATTTATTCAGGTGTTTCAAGGCATCCCTAGACCCATTCACATTGGGTTTTGTCTTTTTTTACCATACATGTATCCTCATATCACCTTCCCCATGGTCCAAGCATTATGACCTTAAACTATTTTCAATTGTTCCATGCTCCGTGACCTCAAACTATGAGCCATGGTCCAAGAACTTTGTCCCTACACTATGAGTGTTTACTCATATTTTTCATGGTTATATTCATCATCATTGTTTTTCTAAATACCAAATTCATTATAAAAATACAGGTTTCTTGATTCACATCCCCATGGGATATATAGTGATTCCTAGATCTTCTATCTTTAGCCTTAAACATAAAATCATTATAAAAAACTTTATTACATGCACTGTTGTCACCCGAAAATATCAAATTGGGAATATTTTCTTGTATAACCATAATATTTTAACTAGATCCATAAGCAATATGAGGTTCCCTCATAGACCTGTTATTAGTAAGGAAAGAATGCACAACTTAGTGCAACATACCAATACACACTATCCTTAGTACATGATGATAAACTGAAGCCTAATCCTATATTTAAATCCTGGATACCTCATATTCCAAGCATGAGATAAATCATATATTACCATATCTAAAAATATGGTTCATATTAATGAGGGATTATTTGAGGTACTCACCAAATAGGATGCCCCCTACCAGCATTGGCCTATTACTACATCGTATCACTGGTGTTATGCACATTCCATGGTTTGGATAACAATCATCCTCCTGGCCTGAATGTGCTACATAATAGTAATGGTGTTTTTATATAATGAAACACCTACCATCATGGCCTCCTACCATGAAGGTCCATTTCTATAAAATAGTATATCATAGGTTTCAAACTTGACGAATGGATGATCTTAAATGTTTTGCCTTATCTTTAATCAACAGTGATACATAACCTATGTTTCGAACATGTTCAGCAATTTTTCTCCATCTGATGGAAATCCCATAATCCACTATCAAGGTCTTGAAATACATAGTTGGTCCTGTAAGATTTTTAATAGGATTATCCCCTCATTGTTTTATCCCTTAAAAGTAATAGAAACTTTGTACCACTCTTTCTATCATTCCCTAATCATGGATCACAAATGTTTAGGTTTCAGGAGGAGGTTTACTTTAGATAGGATAACAAGAATGAACTCCCCAGTGTTTGTGTAGTGTGACCTTAAACTAGGACTCTATGTTCAAATAATAATGTATCTAAATAATATGAAAGTAATCCTAGGAATTTTTCATGTGGAGTTGGGTATTGTAGCCCTCCATTCACATCATTTTATTGATCCACAACACCAGAAATGTTCTCTTGATATACCCCTTAGTAAATGTATTATGACATAAAATTATTTAACATGACCCTAATAATATATTGTCTAGAATGTGGTCTCCTTGTCCCTTATTCACAATGGGCTTTCACTATTCTACGATTCAAATAACCTTTGGTACCCATTGTAGGTTCAAGATTTTGGACCTTAAATTGAATGTTATAGTACAAATTTGATGACCATAAACTATGTGTGAGTTTTCATAGGGATGTTTTCTCCAGCATCAGGAAATCCTTCAAGCCCCTACATTCATAATGTCACACACATTCCTATGGGACACATCATCCTATAGTCTGTGAATTATAACCATAACCTGTTTTCCATATTCCATGGATCAAGAATTTAAACTATATGAAATCCTCATCAAGATACATACTTGGTTGAGTAACTCAATGAACATTGAGTTTCCAATTTTCCACACTACACATACCCCTTCTGGGACACGTACCCTATGGTTTTAGCTCTGTGACCTCAAAATACGAGTCATTGGTCCAAGAAACACAACCTTAAATTTTGTGCATATAGGTTATCACCAAGACATTCCTTGTGATTTCTCCTCCTAGGCCCCCATTCATGTTGGTTAATAAAACCTTTCACATAATGAAAATATATAACCCTACCCTATGTAATTAACATGGGATTCCCTTTTGACCTGACATTAGGAAGGAATTATGGGCATATTGGCATGTAATTCTCCCATATTACGTCTCGATCACATCACATTAAACAATGTGATACATCATCCTTACTGTATGATGTTAAACTACATATCCATCATCCTCACTGTATGACATTAAACTACATTTCCAAAGTCCTTAACATACGACATTAAACAATGACTCTATCATACCTATTTCACAATGTATACCTAAAAATAATCTTATTCTATTTATGGAGAGCACATTTCTAATTAGTCACCAGACACATTATTCATCTTTCTTAAGAATCATTATATATTTGTAATAAATCTCCCTGGGATAATGAGTTCCACCTTTTCATATAATTATACTCACAAACCAAAGTTCTCTTTGCTATGGTTACAAAATTCCAAGAGTGTTGTACTCCATTAAAACATTCTATCATAACATCTCCATGATTTGAGTGTCCATTTAATTGGTTCACCATTATCTTAAACATATAAATGGGTTCCCAAAAAGAATGGTCTTATATAAAACTAACTCACATTCCATCTCTGTCCAATGCCTCCTAAGACATGGGATTACATCATGGGATAAGTCACTTGTTTTTAACAATGTCAGTGGTCAACACTCATTCGTTTGTTCCCATCCCAGGTAACATGATATGCTAGTTTTGTTTCTAACATGTTCACTAGTTATCCTCCATTATCACACCAATCTATTTTTTGTTCCCTATATCAGGAATCATGTTTCACACTCTATTCCACATTATTCTAGTCAAATTCAATGATACTGGCACTATCCCATATCATGCACTAGTGCACGTTTGAAAAGAAAGTTGGATGCTCATGAGACTCTCATTCTCTAGCCATAAACCATATCATCCCGAATAATCTTAGTGGTTAGTCATCTAATGTTGACCTCGAAAGATAAAACAATATCTAGCACCCTCATTCGACTGATCAATCACATGATAGTCCATTATTTCGTAGATTGAGCATGGCTCGTGTGATATTAGATATCATTTATAAATATGATTTACCTAGGATAATTGAAATTATTAACCACATACAATCAAGAAGGAAATTTTAAAAAAAGTTTCCAAGGGACATCCATATATTAGAGATCCTCCATTGAAAATTTCCTTCAATGATTGACCCCAATAATCGAGCACTCGTAAAAAGAATCCCCAACTGACTGCAATCTTGGGTCTATTTCCACTATTCCAAGACTTCATTATCTTATTGGGTTCAGGATGAACTTATAAAACTCTGATCCACTGTTGGATCTCTTCAGACAGATACTTATCCAATCAGTATGTCTCCTTTACTCTATTGGTCATAGAATCCTACAATTGGGCCTTTGGAATTTTAATGATGTCGACCTAAGCAGTAGAGACCCCCACCATCCCATGTAGAGGTAAATATCTCTTAAAACTTCTTATATCACCCTAAAACCATCATCATTGTTCTTATTGTAGGAAATGTCAAGATCATTCTATTCCACACACACCTTCTCAACAATAATGTCTCAATCCAACATGTGAAGGATGCTGGAGTCCACACCACCAACCCCAACACTGATTTTCAAGTGGTGGTGATATCCCAACCATCTTGGCAGTCCATCTATCTAGGTCTGGGTTATGAAAATTCGTTCACACAAACATTCCTTGTGATGGACTATTTAATTTCCCTAAAAAAAGTTATCCAGAATCCTTGAAATATTTATTTGGTGTAACCTTATAAGGATAAAATATTTCCATTTGGATAATCCCAATGTGGGTTTTCAGTCAAATGTTGATGGAGATTTATTATTATCAAAAAACCTCATCATCCTATCCCCCTATAGCAGAAGCCTCTACTTACAGTTGTGGCACCTATGAGATAGAAGTAATCATTCTATCTTTCTCCATTACTCCTGTTGGTTGTGACATTTTATCTTTCACTACTGCCAAAATTTCTTCTAACTTCATCATGGATTTGATGATAATATCCAACTTTGGTGGTTCCACTACCATATGAAAATTCACCGAAACTTCTTCATCCAGCCCCATCATCTGCATTTCATTGACTTCAACCATTGAGGGCACAAGCTCAATGGCCCCTTCCAATGGAACCTCCATGGTTTCCCTGATCTTCGTGGCCCCATTGAACTTTTTCACTATGGGAATGGAACCCATTATCACAAAATCATTCTCTGGAACCACTGAATCTAGTATAGATGATGGAAGCTGAGCCATGAGCACTGTTTGAACTACCATTTTGAGATGTGTTAGAAAGATATTGTAAGAAGAATCATTTGAAACAAAGATATAAAGGAAGAAGAGTGTTACATGAATGGTACAAACTTAGTGTGGGGTTCATGGAGGTTCATGAGAAGTCTATATTGCATAGGAGTATACATAATGGATACTATATCATTTACAGAGGCTATTTTAACTGGTTACAAGCTATCTGTGACCATGATGTTATGGAGGAATTACACTCTCTCTACTTATAAGGTTTAGGTTACCTCACCCTCTTCCTGAGGATCATCATGGACCTCTAAATCTTCCACGATTTATTATTCCACTTCATGCGAATGAAGGGATTATGAAATTTTCTTAAGCGATGAGTAATGTCCAAGAGAATGAAAAGATCTGATTATTTACTTGCTCTGTAGTAGGATACAAATCTCAGTTTGAAACCTAATTAGAACCACTTCAACATGATTCTCCCGATTCATTTACCCATGCTATGATTGTAGCTACGTGACCCATAGGAATTTCTAGAGGGGAATACATGCTCTGGAGTACCATCACATTGTCATTTAAGGGACCTATAGTTCCATGGAAGATGAATATATCCTCTAGATATTGGTTTAATTGTATGACTTTGGGGAGGTGAATGTAGAATCCATCTATTTTTTGGTCGATTATGTTGATGTAAATCCCATTGGTGGTGAGGTATTTCCATAATACCTAAGTGGTGGTGAGGTACATGTCAGTCCCCTAGGCTTTCCAATCATTGGTAAAGTTGAAATCACTAGGAACATATAGGTGACAAACCAGATTTTTCACGAATTGAAAAAAATATTACAGTACTATATTTAAGGGGTTTTCTTTCTCCCTTGATCGCTTTCCCAAGAGAGTCGAACCTGGTGCTACTTCTCCTCTCCCTGTAGCCTTAGTATGTGTTAGGATATAGAATGTTGGCTCTGCCACTACTTCCCAACCCACTATACCTTCTCTTCCTCCCTGAAAAACACTAACCACCACTCATTCATGACCCCATGGTTTTGAGGCCTCTCTTTTATTGACCTGGGTGGGATGTATCATCAACATGTCCCTAGGATATGTGCTCGCCCACATCAGTTTATATTTATGGATGAGATCATATGTAGCGTTATATGATAATAGTTCATTACACCTTTTTAACAACCTCTCAGGTGAACATGCATTGTATCTAACCTAGAACCAAATGTTGACACACATGGTTCACCATCATGTATACCTTAAGTGTCAACTATTGTAGACATATGAATTTACTTATGAGCTAGTGTAGATTGTATGATTCAAAAATAGAATTACATTCAACCCACACCACTAGTACCCCACCATAAAAGGCTAAGAGGTAAATTAATGCTATCTTTTCACCATACAATCAACATTCACCATCTCTGTTGGGAGGAGGAACTAGTGAAACCTAAATTTCTCTAATAGTACAAGATTTTCTCACACGTTCTAAAAGACAAACCTAATAATGTGTTTCCCAATGATGTTCATGATCATTTTTTAACAGTTTCTACTTAGACGGTATATGTGTTTAGGATACTCATATCCACCCACTTCTGTGTACACCCATTTATTCATGAAATTTAGGGGTCCACACACACACACACAACACGGCGTCTTCCCTACACTGACTTAGTAAATCACCTTGTATAACTTCTCCAATAACGAGACTACTAAATTGGAATGATGACTTGTCACCAGTAATGCCTCTATGATGAAGGTGCTTTACTGTACCCCCATTTGTGAAACCCTCATAAAAATCATCAATCTACATATGAGCATGGAAATGGAACCCGTCAACCGAACAACAAGATATACAGTCCTGATGCTATAACCCCTTAGTCTCCACTATCTCACCCGCATTATTTTCCAGTATGAGTGTTACATTCTTCATTTGTGTTTCCTTGGATGTGTGTGTGACCTACCAGGTGTTTTCATTTTTATATCTTCCCCCTCAGGCATCTCTTCTACAGGTTTACGTTCATTGTTGAAATTACTATACAATTTCTTTAATGGTATATCCTCATCCCTGACCTGTCTTCCATAGTTTCATTCACTAGATCTATTAGTTCCATTTCTAGGACAGGAAACTACTCTTGGCCTTCCCCCCCCCCCCACATTATATAATTTGAAAAACTCATCATAAATTCCCACCCACAACCAGTATCCTAATGATTTGGTGAATATCCCCAAGTCTCACACAAGTATCCCCATTATGTTCATGGGAAGTGTAGGTCATTAGAAATAATATTCTCAGAAACATGGGAGTGATGTATTATTTGCAGTAATCCTAAGGATGTGAGGCCCAAGAATTACCATAGGGACATACATGCTTCTTCTCGGCCTATAACTCATTGAATGTGGGGAATGACAGATATCGATAAACCAGTTCATCAATTAATTCTTCACTTTGGCACAAGTCTTAATTGTTATTCCATAAAGTAGAACACCCAAACCCACCTTGGGGATCATCTCATACTACGATGGTGGATTTATCATCCTAAATCTTCTCTCTATCAATATTTTTTAAAAGGTTCCTGAGTGTGTCAACTATGATTGGTTCATGGTCTTTTTGGATGTGGCTTCTAGAAAACCTGTTCCATTAGTATTATCCCTATGTTCTTCTAATCCAGTAGGCTGTATATTCTTTGCTCTCTATAGGTATTATGAAATCATCTATCCACCTAACACTATAGAGTTTAATCCTCTTCCATAATGGGTACACCCTTTGATCCTCATTCTGTAGTACAATGTGTCAGTTGTCGTCTAAGGCACTCTGAATGCTCTCCCAAATCATGATATTCTCATACATTTCGTCAAAATGAGTGGTTGTAGCACTAGATACTTGGGAAGAAATTTGGTTCAATACATAGTTTCATTTTGGTCTGTTTCATGATGGTTTAATGTATGGGTAATTCACATAGATATTTTTTTTAGATTTCAAGTTCATAAAGCATGTTTGTAAATAACTGATAACTAAGAAGGTGAGATTCGTGAGCAATAAGGATCAGAATCGCAGAGCGCCCATGAAGAGTGTGAGCATCAGAAAAAAGAGATCCCATGATTATCTTTTTTTGAAAGATTTTTGATAAATATAATGGGAAAATTTAAAATTTATAGTCATATAGAGATCATTGGGTTTATTATGGTCATTATGAAGTTGGCTTCATGAATGAGTTTCATGATCGACCTTTATAAAACACAGTTGATAACCAATTTTAAGCAATTTTCCCTCAAAATATAGCCCTAATTTTTCTATCATCTACAACTCTAATATTGGGAGGGGGTTAGAACTAAAATTTGAAATCCATAGGAGAAATTGAGGAAGGAATGTCCATCACAACTAGTTTGGAGTGAATTCTGGTCAAAACAGGCCAAAACATCCTCTAAGGATCTATTTGACAATGCTCAACATTTTCAAAGATGGATGCAGGTTACAAATATGTCATTCTAGGATATTATTTATCCCTGTGCAAATGTATGATGATGACATGTGTATAGTGAAATTCAAATTCATGTAGCACATCATGAATTCATTAAGATAAGACAATGATCTCAACAAACACGGCATTCAGACTCGTGGAGTCGTTCCCAATTGTGAGGCTCATAGTGAATTGTGAAGGACTCCAATATTCAGAAATCCATTGATTCTATAAAAAACATTTATCTCATTTAAGTGGATAATATTCAGTTGACTTCTAAATTTGGATCCCTTTCAGTGAACCCCCTATTCCTCATGAGAAAAAGAAAAAATGGATCACCCAATATGTCCATGCATCACAAAGCATCTTCCATTGTGTTATTGAGATCCTCTAACCAAAGGGGATATGAAAATTAAGAAGGAAAATTACCTTCATGAAATAAAAATTCCCTCCGAGGCACCTAAGGATTCCTGTGACATTAATCTTTCACAAAGAACTCCCCCTCTAAATCAGACATCACTCTGAGGAATTGTCACCCAATATTGTGAAACATACTACTTTGCATATCCATTGACGTCTTTGGGGACCCCAAGACTCAAAAAATAATATTTCCCAAAATCCTATCCTTCAGAAAACCTCTATTCTAGTAATTTCAAAGGTGTATCCCTTCTTATAACATCCATTGGAGATGGTTGAGTGCCTAGGGCTCTAATACCAAACTAGGATTACTTTAGCTACAACTCAATCCCCCCATGTGACCAATTATAGCCACTCATATATCTTCTCACATAACTCCAACTTTGTATTGAGCCCCTAATATTCGTTTTTCATCTATGAAAAAGTAATCTAAATCATATTCTTTCTAAAGATTGGGACTATAACATGGACCTAGTTTTTGACCAATCCCCCATAAAAGTTCCAATGCCATATAATGACCAAAGGTGTGGGAGTGGTGTTTTCATAATCCCTAGGGGTGAGAAGTGACACCCCCACATATTTGCTACAGGATGTAATACTTCCTAGCTCGATTCCCCTATCATATGATGTTAAACTATACAACAATGTCTTCATTGCCCGATATAAATCCGTACCACTACACTACGTCATTAACACATGATTCCCTATTTATGATCATCATGGGATTCCTACACCGTCCACCATAGTGAATAGGATTTTTATTTTTGGATGATCCCTCACATAATTGCCACACCATTCACCCAAAATAGATGCACTTTTAAAGGGTAGTTTCAATTTGTATGCCCCACAATATCTCTCTTCGGTGCTACACTCAAGATCGGAGAATCCATTACAAATGTCCTTACAATTAATGGTTCTGGCCTATCATACGGATTTAAACTGTAACATCGAACAATGTGGTTTCTGATCCCTGTCTTCAAAAAAGGGTATTCAAGATGCCTCTCTTAGTTTCAGTACCTAAAATGGTAAACTCATGGTGTTCCCACCTAAGAGAACACATCTCGGATACACCTCCATTGAGAGTTCTGATATAAATCACCAGATCCACCTCTATTGAGTGTTCTAATACATCAGTAGACTTTATCTATATGAAAACTTTATTCATAGGGAAGCACCTCATGGATATTCCTCCACATTGTGTTCTAATCCAAAACATTGGATCCTACTCCATGGGGTGTTTTTATTGATCAATAAACTATCTAGGCCTGAAATCTTCCCCCCTAGGGATGCACATCATGAATCTTCTTCCACAGGGGTGTTCTAATAAAAAACTCTAGATCCACGTGAATAGGGTGTTTTAATCCATTGATAGAATACACAGGTATTACATATTACCTGTTAGGGACACACCTCTTCGATTTGCCTCTATGAGGTGTCCCTAAGAACCAATCCCATCTCCATGAGACATTAAAAATGTTCCTTGAACCTTCTCAAACTAAAATTTGGATGACTATCCATAAGACATAGAAGTTGTTACTCGAACTAGACTATCTTCCCCATTCCATAAACATGGGATTCCAGTGGTAAAAATACATGGAATACTTACAACCCTAGAATTATTTAAATCTCATGATATACATGGGATTCCTTGAGTTCCATGCCTATGATTTCTTATATATAATATGCTCCTTGGAAAAAGATTCACAAGTTACCTTTTTCCCAACATCCAAACATCCTTAGTGATTCCATACATGACTACTCTCCTGGCTAAAGGTTGCTTCCATGAAAATAAAAAATCAATGTAATTAACCAGTGTCAATATATAGATGGCATCAAGATGAGTTTTTACAACATGACATAATCTATGAAGGTAACAAAGACTAGGAGATGAGATCCAAGGAGGAATACAAGTATGGAAGAACCAATATATGATCATCCAATTTTGATCAAGGAAAATACATCTCCATTTAATGTGATGAAAGTCTCTCACCTTTGGAAAGTGGGAATGTAAGAAAAATATGATGTTAGAACAGCACAATCTGATGTGCAGTTGGAGACATGAAGAAAGTGTCAGAAACTATTATCTCTAGGATCAAGTGTTCTTGTATTATATTATAATGTTAATGTAATTAATAGTAACGAAATCATGAGAATTAATAGTTTTTTATAAATGATATCCTATAAATACAAATTAACTAGTCATTAAATATTCAAATAAAATAACTACAAGGTCCAATGAAAATTTCTTTGGGGATGGTGCTTCCATTTGGACATACATATCATTTCATTATAGCCCCAAAATAGGATATATCATTTATATTTAAAGGAAAATAAGGATAACATTTGAATATATTAATGAGAGGCTGAATTCATGCATACATTAAAGAAAAAAAGAGTTTAATGAATAGTTCAAACGTCTCTGGTTATTTTTTGTTTATATGCATTTTGTTTCCTTGTAATATTTTTTACATACTGCTATATTTATGTAATATAAACTAAACATTAAACTAATATTTTAGATAATGGATTCTCTACTTTATTATACTTATAATTTTGAGGAACAACATATTTGTTATGATGAAAGTTTGTAGAAACAATGATTAAAAATTATAGGAGTAGTGTGGCATGATAGTGATTGTTAAAATAATTAAGTTAAAAAAGAAAGGTCTAAAATTCAAGGGTAAATGGAATAAATATGGTTAACTTTATTACCCCAAAAATTCAATTTATATTAGGTACATTGGGTTCAATACTCGAATACATGTATCAATTGATACATATAAATGGCACAATGTTGTTCATTTTTTGAAGGCATATATTTTATAACACATTTGAGTTATATTATGATATAATTTCTTTATTTAATTGATAAATAAAATAATTAAATACTTATATACTCTTCATTCTCCCTTAATGAATATTTTTTTATTTGAATGTTTATGGATAAAATTATTTTAAATGGCCACATAGAAGGTACATAGAGTATTTGCGAGACTTATTATAAAACAACATCTAAAGTATGTCAATGGGAAAGTAAAACCCCACCCATCATCTATATAATCACACATAATAATCCCAAAAAATAGGTATTATTTCATTGGACATTTAGAGGGTTAATCATTTATGGTGCATTTTTATTGGTAATATTTTATTTTATATTACATTTATTAACAACATTGATTTGGAATTTTTAATTTATGAAATAAAAATGGAGTAAATAAAAAACAACATGAATCAGAACCACATTACATGCACCATTAATCCAAGATGGGGAATAATTCAAATGAGAAAATCGGTATTATATTAATTCAACAGAAAAATTTAATGTCATTCAAAATAATAAAAAAATTATGTTCTTTTATTTATATCACGGTAGATGTATCATAATAACAAGACACTTCTATCCCATGCTACATGATATAGAAGGCGGATCATGTAAATAATATAGGAAATGTAGTAGATGAAAATAAATAAATTATGTGTATAATGTGTAAGTATGACATAATAGAAATTTTTTTAATTGAAAAAAATATTACATAATAATGAAGAGTTATTTCGTATATTTTTTATTTGGTTTAAAAATATTAATTTCATCTATTGTATCCAATGAAAATTCATTATAGTATATTTGATGAGTTAAATATATTATTTACTTGTTATAGGTTTCGTTTTTTGGATTCACCCCTACCCTATAGAAAAGATGCATGGGGATATAGAGAAAAAATGATAATATGATACCATATATAATTGATCTTATAGAAACAATTTGTTGGCTGGATGATGCGATTAATTAGTTTCATCAAAATGATTAATGATAATATTAAAAAATTATCAAAAAGAACACAAATAACTACTTCCCGAAACATTAGGGATATTCAATAACCAAAATGTCCTATCATTCTTCAGGTAATAAATTTTTTCATTAAGGTTTATATTATATACACTACAAAAAAAGTTTCTTATACCAACAAAAAAATAGCGACAAAAAATATATATGTTGGTAAAAATGAGAAATTCCAACAGATATTAAATTTTGTTAATATTTAACTTTATTACCAACATATATTTTTACCAACATATATATCTACTATAATTAATGTTTAATACCAACAAATATTTTTACCAACAATTTTATTTGGTACTTTACGATACCAATACCGACAATTTTTTCACCAACAAATTAATATGTTAATATTATTCATTATTATCGATAATTTTTTCCCAACATATTATGTTGTTAATTTTATTTATTCAATGAACAAAAATAATTTAAGAATAAAAATTGTTGTTATAATTAGTAAATTGTGTCATAAAAGAATATATTTCTATTAACAAAAATAAAAAAATTATAACTCAAATTTCAATGTTAATCAAGAAAAATTATTCTCTTATTAACAATAAAATAACCCAAATATCTAGAAAAAATTTAATTTTTTTCCAATATATATTATTTATGAAGTATAATTTAAATTATATTTTACTAAATTTTATCAGAATTGAATTTTTAGAAAAAAATAAAAACAATATAATGAAAAAAATATATAATTAACCTTAATTAAATGAAAAATAAATTAATGAAAAACCTATCCCCTAATCCTAGAGGTCTTCCCCGTTCCGCCATTCCCATAATTTCTTCATCGCCCGCTTCCTCCACACAGGTGATCTCAGCCTACACTGAAAAAACAGATTCCTTACCGTTATCCCCTTGTTTGGCTCTCTCTCCTGTGGATTAATACTTCTTGCTCGGTGATCTCTTCGCCGAATTAGGTAACACACTCTACTTATTGCAAGGGATGTTGTGTTGGGTTGGTCTCCTATGGTGATTTTGGGGTTGTTCATGTTTCATTTTGTGTTTTTTAATTTAGGATTTCTTCACCATCATTTCAGCTCGGCCCTCACCGATATTTGATCTTCCCTTTCTCTGTTTCCCTTCAGGGTATTTCAACTCAGACTTCAATTGGCTTCGATATATATCATCTTCTTCTATCCTGCTAGGGTATGAAGACAACCCTCCCATCCCAAGGTGGTGTCGGTTTTTCCATCTTAATCTTACGGGCATGAGATTTTTTTTCATGCTCATTCTCCCTATCAATGAAGGGTGTTCAGGTCAGTTCCCTTTTTTTGGTTGTTATTCATATGTTCGTGAAATATACATAGCGAGGGGATGTGATGGAGATGGTGTTTCTTGGAGGCTATGTTTCTTCTTTTCTGAAATAGATAATGAACGAGCTGATTTAGATAGATTATATGATGGAGTACATGTTCATCCTTTTCCTAGAATGGTTTTGATTTGTATTGAAATCCAAGGTTTTCAATTGTTCTTTTGGATAGAATTCCTTATGTTGTATGGCCATTATTTTCTTTTATCTAGTTCTCATGCTTTTGATTAAAAAATAATACACTGAATAATGAAGATGGATATGATTCAGGGATGGATTTTTCTTCTACGGCAGGCCAGTGCATGGTGATGAGCATGTGTTCAGCATGTTATTTATATAAAGGAAGGTGGATCTCCTATAGTTGTTATTGAATATGGAAATTTTAATAGTGATTCTGATTTCTATGTTTCTCACTGTTTATTTCATTCTATTTTATTTTTGGGTTATCAAGGTTTCATCCATGTTCATTCCTTTATTTTTGGTTCTTTATGATTTCTCATGCTTGTTAATTATGGTACTTTGTGGTTGGCACTGGGGCGGATGACATCTTGTTCTATGTAGATGTATGACGAGCTAAGAGGATGGGAATACATTTTTCATTGGCTCTACTTTATTTTTTAGTTATTTTTTTTGGATATTTTTATCTCATTTTCTTGTGTGATTTTAAGAATCAGAGGTTGTATACATAGTTCATCAGAGGTGGTCATTGAAGAAATGTAGATTCTACGGGAGAGTTAGCTCGATGTCCTTTTGATGACATGAATGCAAGGAAAATGCATGATGTTCTGTATGATGTTCATCATGGTGTTTCATTGATGTTTTAGTCTTATTGTGATGGTTTCCCAGAATTGGAATATTGAAGGCTCCTATTCACTAAACTTTCCTAGTATGTAATGAATTATTCAAGTCTGGAATGTAATTGTTATTTTCCATTTAGGTTTTAACAGCTTTTTTGTAACACCCGAGACTTTTATAAGAAATATATTGTTTTTATTTTATACAAATCATCAAAGGAATCTTTCACTACACACAACACTATCTTGACTTGCTTTACATGCAGTCACGACCTTCCTTGATAGCTTGCGTCGTACGCAATACCGAGTTTCACTAAACAACGATATGCTATTAAAATAATATTAAAACTAGCTGTTATGAATAGTAATAACCACTTTTTGAAATTTTGAATATTTTATTTTTCAAAATGGACATCATTTTTGGATTCAGAATATCGAAATTAGAATAGGGTGAAA
Organism: Viscum album; assembly: GCA_963277665.1. Classification (NCBI taxonomy): domain Eukaryota; kingdom Viridiplantae; phylum Streptophyta; class Magnoliopsida; order Santalales; family Viscaceae; genus Viscum; species Viscum album. Next base: position 698,732,023 of record OY728158.1, read on the forward strand.
TTGTGGAATTTTTCTGGAAACATTCAATTTTTGATGAATAGTGAAAACACTAAGTTACTATTTAAAAACCGACTTTTTATATAAATAATTATTTATTTTATTTAAATTTATTTTTGGTCAAAATTGATACACAATACCTATATAAGTTCAATGTAATTAATTGGAGTAATTTTATAATAATTTATGATATATAAAAATTTAATAGAACTTTTCACCGTCTTTTACCCACCTCTTAGGAATGTTTGCAAATTTACCTAAAACATAATTTTACCACTTCTGTGAGTGGAATTTCCAAAATACGAGAGACACGGTTGATGTCAGTAAGTAAAATGTGCTTCAATGAGATGAAAATATTTTTTGGTGAATTGTAACTTTTTACTTTTATTTACCACGGTTAAAAGTAAATAGGGCAATTAAGGGTAAAATGATATTATTATTACCCTAAAACATGTCCTAATTCTATTGGATAAGTGTAATTCAACAAAAATAATTCTTAGGAATAACATATGACCATTGAGGCCCACTTGGATTAGATTAGGACATTTATTATTAATTTATTTAAAGATGGGTTAAAATAGTTAAAATCAATGATTAATAAGTAAATAATTTTTAATATAGGGTTATACATAAGATAAATTCAACTATAAATATTCATTAGAAAGATAAAAGTATTTCCTACATAATGGTAGTTTAGTTTTAATTTTTATACCTTATATATTTTAATTTATTTATGACACAAAGATGATGCAGTAATTATCTTATTAAAGAAATATTGACATAATTGATGTTATAAATACCAAAATTAAAGTAATTTGAGACTTTTTATGAATTAAAATAATTTTCTATGTTAATAATACATGTTAGTATTTATTTAATCCACTTTTTTCGAACTAATCTTTCTGTTATGATTTTCACAAAAATTAATTACTAAATAGTGTCAAAATTTACATAAAATAGTTTTTAAAACAAATATTATTTTATTAATTGTTATTTTATTCCTAAAAATCTATGGTTCGGCCAAATAACTTATATAATGTTTTATATATTAATAATAACCATCTTGGGGTTCGTTTGTCTTGTTATAGTAAGTTTATTAACCTTATAGGTAAGACCACAAAAAGACACCATAAAAGTAAAATTATATAACTTAAAGTTCAATCTAATTGATAAGGTTAAAATAGTAAACTAAACTTTTCAAAATTCTATTGGATTAGATTATTTCGACCCATACCCACCTTAGCTTCGAAATAAATCAATTTTGAGCTATTTAAAACCGAATATGGCTTTATAATAAAATAATATTTTTAGTTTTTCCAAAGGTTTCCCTCTCCTCCCTTATAAAAGGGCACATGCCCCCTCTCTTCCTCACACCACTTTGAGCCTTAATGATCGGCCAAACCCTGAAAAGTTATCCTCTACACTTCCCTAGAAATATCCTAGAGGTCCTGGTATTCTTCAAAGGCCAATTTTAGTTCCCTAAAAGGATGTCTCAAAGAGGCGCTTCAAAGAAGAGGTAATGTCCGTTACTGATTCTTTCAACTTTATTTCTTCTTCCACTTATTCTTCATTAGTTTTTTCATTATGAATTAATAACATCAGTATCAATAATATACTTATATGTTATTATAAGTATGAAACATCCCTATTTCACCATCTATCCATCCTACGGAAAAAGAAATCACCACGCGTGCGTACGTATGGAATACCGTCTCCATGTCGTGGTGTAATCTATTTTCCACCACCACCTTAATTGTATGGGTAAAATGATGTAAATAATGAATATATATGATTATTGTAAAGTGATATTGATTCTGAAATAGTATACATACACTCCTATACAATTCCATGATCATGGGAACGATATCATCGCTCGTGCGAACGTACGGAATACAGTCTCCACGATGTGATGCGACTCGTTCTACATGATTTTCATTGCATAATGATTACATAAATGAATTGAGTGAATAAATATGATATATATTACACTAGTACAATTATGGAAATGAGGTATCTATAACCTAAAAAGAAGAATAAGAATTTATTCGACAAAACACGCATAAGAACAAAAAGCAATAAACACCCGAATAGCAAGTAACAATGAAATATTTCTAATAAGAAGCTAATAATATGAGCATATATGATATCATAAAAATAATTATGATTCTGGAATAAGTCAATAACATGATTTAAATCATTATACAGGAGGTTCAGACACTTACGAAGCAAATCAGACCTAAGGTAAGGGAAAATTTCACAATCTCATTTTTATCCGAGATTGTTTATACTTCAGAATTTACTGGGGAATATTTTATCATCCACATCCATGTTTCGTTAATATCTAATATTATTTCCATCCACCTACAATTTTTTAAATCCAATTTTACCCTTCGGTGAGTTTTTAGTAAAAGATATGAAAGGAATCTTTTGTCGTTTTTCGTACAAGGTACTTTTTTTACTTTTCCAACAAAAGTACGAGAAGAATGTTTTTTTTAACTTATAGGGAATGAATAGATTTTTAAAACATTATTTCCAAGAATCTTCCTTTAAATGTTTTAATGTTTATTTTTAATCAACTTCTTTTATTTTAAAATTGTATGACATGTTAAGAAAGGAAAAATGTTTTTGAAGTAGAAATGATATTTTCCTCAAGAATGGAGTTCAAGTGTTTTATCAAAATAATTTTTCCATCTAAGATAATAATGGGTTCTATTTCTATCCCTATTATTACATTTATTTGATTATGTTGTGATGGAATTATTTTGATGAATTCCTTTATCTTATATTAATTGTTTTATGATGTCACGATGTTTAAGATTCCCATTTTTATTACATCGGTTATGTTGTGATGTATGGTTTATGATTTTGTGGCACACATAAGAATGGTATCATTATGATATGGGTGGGACCTATATCCCCCTCCAATTCATTGGGTAAAGATTATATATCACATGAGATATACATGGCTAGAACGGCAGGTTCAACCGGTTCAGTGAAACAGGGCTGAAACGAGGAATAAACTCGGTTCAGAAATGGACTTTGTCCACTAAGATAGTATTGGAAATGAGTCTTGACTAATAAGAAATGAATATCTATTATTATGTGTGTATGCCACAAAGTTTCATGTTTTAAGTTATGATTATTGGGATTACATTTCACTACTATGATTTATCCCATGTTATGAAATTTTGATCTCTTTTGCAGGTTAAGATTTCCAAAATGTTATGTTCTTATGAATATGATGTGATTGATATTTCTTTTGTTTACCCTTACTGAGCATTTTAGCTCACCCTTTTGTATGTTTTCTTTCCCCAGGTCCGGAAGAAGGTTATTAAGTTGGATATTCCAAAAGGGACTCTAGATATGATGAAATAAATGGGAGGCAACGTAGATGCTTTATGATCCAGTTGTTTATATTTCCCATTTTCTAAAGACACTATACCTATACGGTCCATTCATGGTTTTGTTATATGTTTTAATAAGTGTAATTAAATTTTGAAGTACTAACAAATATATGTAAAGTATGGGTTGTTATAGTTGGTATCAGAGGAAAGTTATAGTCAACCTTTGGAAACTAGGATGTGAAAGCCTTAGTAAGAATCCTAAGGATAAGTCTAAGCATAGAACACAATCATAGTGTTTTAGAAATGGCCAAGAATAACCTAGAATGAGACCTTAAGTGTGAAATTTTATTCTTGATTATGTGGTTTTCCTATTATAATTAGTGTTTCTCAGACTATTTTTCTTGGTTTTAGTCAATGGATGGAACCCGAAGGAACCGTGTTAATGCGGAATGCGACGGGAAATGCAATGATTATCCCCCCGAGCAACCAAACATTATGGGAGATGGAGTGAAAAATCTTGTAGCCATGCTCACACAAATTTCTCAAGCTATGAATCATGCAGGACTTCCAAACATGCAAAAGAAGGAGCCACATTCTGTTGAATCCTTCATGAGACAGCGTTCACCTTCATTCAGTGGGTATACTGATCCATTAGTTGCTGAAGAATAGATCAGTACAACTGAAAAGATATTTTTAGTTGTTCAATGTTCTGAACATGATAAAGTCATCTTAGCAGTGTATCATTTAGAAGGTGATGCTTATCAATGGTGGCATCTTATCAAGAATACGAGGCCAAGATATGTAATTGAGTCCATGGAATGGGACGAGTTCAAGAACTTATTTTTCAATAAGTACTTCCCGCATATTCTCCGAACAAATATGGAGAAGGAGTTTCTTGAACTAAAGCAAAAGGATGATGAATCTGTTTGTACCTATGAAGAAAATTTTACAAGACTTGCAAGGCACGCTTCTGGTATTATTATCCAACCCGAGAGTAAGATCGATCGATTCTTTAGTGTCTTAAAACCAAGTCTTTGAAGGGCGTTAGCCATAAGGTACTGCAATAGCTACGAGTAAATCGTTCGATGTGCTCTCAAAGTTGAGATGGATATTGGAGTAACCAATCAGTCATATGGGTTTGATAAGAAGAGGAAAATGGAATTCAAAGGAAAATATAAAGATCACACTGAAAAGAAGATGTGTTTTCCCTAATGCTAAAAGTGTGGAAAGAAACATGGAGGGGGATGTCTTAAAGGGACTTGTAAATGCTTCAAATGTGGAATGGAAGGTCATATGAAATTTTAATTCCGTAATGATGGGAAGAAGATGTCTAGTGATGCTAACAATGAAAAGGCTACAAAGAGTGCAACTCCTACACATCAATGTTACAAGTGCAAGGAAATGGGTCATTATTCCAATCAATGCCCTAATCCAACAGTTGATGATGATGGTCGACGTCAACAAACACTTAAGGCTAAAGAAAACGGAAAGTCACATGAAATTTCTATCAGCGATGTGTAGTACGATAACGATAATGTAAAAGGTACACTTACCATCCACTCTAAAGTAGAAAATGTTTTATTTGATTCTGGATCCACCCACTCCTTTATTTCTGAATAATTTTCTAAGGGTATCACCGTATTACCTCACCAATTATTTGTTGAGTTAGCTTTGACAACCCCTAATGGCAAAACAGTCGCATCAAAAGTTTATAATTATTCTCTGATTGATGTTTGTGGGAAAGTTCTTCCCGCAAATATTGTGATCCTCCCTATAGTGGAAATTGATGTGATTCTTGGCATGGATTGGCTTTCTCTATATGGATCCTATATTAATTTCCAAAGAAGGGAAGTCACATTTGATATTCCAGATCAATCTTTGATCTTCTATCGATGCAAGGATGAACAAAACCTTCCAGTGGAAATTTCTTCTATATTATGGGTATTGATTCCACTAAATGAATGTTATTTATCTCAAATGTTTGGTGAGAAAATAATGATTAAGAATATGACCATTGAATGGGAGTTTGATGATGTCTTTCCGTAGGAATTTCCGGGTCTTACACCAAATCATGAATTTGAGTTTTCAAAAGAACTCGTACCGGGTGATTTACCTATTTCAAAGACACCATATAGAATGGCCCCAATTGAGTTGCCGGAATTGAAGAAGCAACTCCAATAGAATCTTGATAAGAGGTTCATATGCCCTAGTGCGTCACCATGGGGAGCACCTGTTCTGTTTGGTAAGAAGAACGATGGATGAATGAGACTCTACATTGATTATCGAGAACATAACAGGATCACTATCAAGAACAAATATCCTCTCCTGCGCATTGATGACTTATTTGACCAACTACGCAGAGCTCAATACTTTTTCAATATTGAACTTCGTTCAGGGTATCATCAATTAAGGGTTAAAAGGGAGGATATACCAAATACGGCTTTCCTTACAAGGTATGGACACTAGGAATTTATATTGATGCCATTTGGTCTTACGAATGCCCCTGCTATCTTCATGGATCTGATGAATAGAGTCTTTAGAGACTATCTGGATCGGTTTGTGGTAGTCTTTATAGACGATATTATTATATATTCAAAGAGCAAGGAAGAAAAGGAAGATCACATGAGAATTATATTGAAGTCCCTGAGAAAGGATAAGCTTTATGCCAAATTTACCATGTGTAAATTTTGGCATAAAAAGTTTCCTTTTTGGGTCACATAATCTCAAAAAAGGGGATATCTGTGGATCCAGCAAAAATAGAGGTTATCAAAATATGGTCGAGACCAACAACAGTAGCTAAGATCCAAAGTTTTCTTGGTTTGGCTGGATATTATCGACGTTTTGTGAAAGCTTTTTCACGATTATCTAATCCACTCACCAGGTTGAATCGGAAACGAGTTAAGTTTGTTTGGACGGAGGAATGTGGAGAGAATTTCAAGGAGTTGAAAAGAAGGTTATCCAGTGAACCTGTTCTCACACTACCTTGTAGTGGATAATGGTTTGTGATCTACATTGATGCATCCAAGAAGGTATTGTGGTGTGTTCTCATGAAAAATGATATGGTGATAGATTATGCCTCATGAAAGTTGAAAATCCATGAGTAAAATTACCCAACTCCTGATTTGGAGTTAGTTGTGGTAATCTTTTCATTAAAGATTTGGAGGAATTATCTTTATGGAGAATGGTGTGACATTTATACTGATCATAAAAGTTTAAAGTATATTTTCACACAAAAGGAGCTGAATATGCCCCAAAGAAGATGGTTGGAGCTGATTAAGGATTATGACTACTCAATTCATTACCACCCTAGGAAAGCAAACAAGGTGGAAGATGCATTAAGTCGACAAGACCATGCCAGTTTATCCATGATGAGGATCACAAAAGATCCTGTATTTATGGGTTTACAAAGGATGGATCGTGGAATTATAATGAAAGGGGAAAAATCGTATCTTTATCAAATTAATGTTCAACCATCTATACATGTTAAGATTAAAGAGGCATAGAATGAAGATGTAGAGTTACAAAAGAAGGTGTGAAATGTTCCTGAATTCAACCTTGATTGTGATGGGATAATAATGTTCAGGAATCGGGTTTATGTTCCTCCCATCCCCGAATTAAAGAAGGAGCTGCTGGATGAGGCTCATTGTTCTTCATTCTCTATTCATCCTGGAAGCACGAAGATGTATAGGGACCTGAAAGAGTACTTCTGGTGGGATGGCATGAAAAGAGATGTCGCTGAATATGTCTCTTGGTGCTTGGTTTGTAAGCAAGTTAAATCTAAGAGACAGAAGTCTAAGGGGATGTTACAACTATTACCCATACCCGAATGGAAATGGGAAAACATCACTATGGACTTTTTCACAGGACATCCTAAAACATCCAAAGCAAATAACGCTATATAGGTCATAGTTGACCATCTTACAAAGTCTTCACACTTAATTTCTATTAGAGATGATTTCTCTCTGGATCAGCTTGCCAGGATATATATAAAGGAAGTGGTAAGATTGCATGGAGTACCACTTTCTATTATATCTGATCAAGATCCGTGGTTTACCTCAATGTTCTGGAGAAATATTCAGCATACTCTGGATACAGAGTTGAGTTTCAGCACTGCTTATCATCCTCAGACAGACGGTCAGCCTGAGAGGACAATTCAAACTCTAGAAGATATGTTGAGAGCTTGCTCTATGGATTTCAAAGGTTGTTGGGATCAACACCTACCTTTGGTGGAATTTTCTTATAATAATATCTTTCACTCCAGTATTCAGATGGCTCTTTATGAAGCTCTCTATGGAAATAAATGCAGGACTCCAACTTGCTGGGATGAAGTTGGGGAAAGAAAGCTATTAGTACATGATCTTGTTGATGAGATGGCAGAAAAGGTCCGATCTATTCAACAACACGTAAGAGCAGCCCAAAGTCGAAAAAAAATTATGCCGACAATCGAAGAAAAGACATATAGTTTGAAGTGGGTGATAAAGTGTTCTTACGAATATATCATTGGAAGAGAGTAATGAGATTTGGAAAGAAGGGAAAGATGAGCCCTATGTATATCGGTCCTTTCGAAATACTGGATCGCGTTTGGAAGGTAGCTCACCGATTGGCGCTTCCACTGAATCTCTCTCAAGTTCACAATGTGTTCCATGTATCTCTCCTGCGAAAGTACATACCTGATCCTTCACATATACTCAGCTCAGAAGTTGTACCGCTGGAACAAGATCTTTCTTATGAAGAACAGCCGATAGAGATTCTCGATCGTAGTGAAAAAGTCCTATGGAAAAAGACCACTCGCTTGGTGAAAGTTTTATGGAGGAACCACCAATTAAAAGAAGCTACATGGGAGCTTGAGGATATGATGAGGGAGAGGTATCCTCATCTGTTTGTTACACGTCACGAATTTCGAGGGAGAAATTTATTTTATGGGGGGTAGAATGTAACACCCGAGACTTTTATAAGAAATATTTTGTTTTTATTTTATATAAATCATCAAAGGAATCATTCACTACACACAACACTATCTTGGCTTTCTTTACACACAATCACGACCTTCCTTGATAGCTTGAATCGTACACAATACCGAGTTTCACTAAACAACGATATGCTATTAAAATATTATTAATCCTAGCTGGTATGAATAGTAATAACCACTTTTTGAGATTTTCGAAATTTTATTTTTCAAAATGGTCTTTGTTTTTGGATTCGGAATATCTAAATTAGACTAGGGTGAAATTTTGGTATTTTTCTGGAAAATTTCAATTTTTGATGAATAGTGAAAACACTAGGTTACTATTTAAAGACCGACTTTTTATTTAAATAATTATTTATTTTATTTTAATTATTTTAGTTCAAAATTGATACATAATACCTATATAAGTTCAATGTAATTCATTGGAGTAATTTTATAATAATAATTTTAGATATATAAAAAGTTTAATGAACTTTTCACTGTCTTTTACCCACCTCGTAGGAGAATTTACAAATTTACATAAAACATAATTTTACCGCTTCTGTGAGTGGAATTTCAAAAATCCGAGACACACAGTTGATGTCAGTATGTAAAATTGGTTCAATGAGATGATAATAATTTTTGGTGAATAGTATCTTTTTACTTTTATTGACCACAGTTAAAAGTAAATAGGGTAATTAAGGGTAAAAATGATATTATTATTACCCTAAAACATGGCCTAATTCTATTGGATAAGTGTAATTTGACCAAAAGTAACCATAGGAATAATATATGACCATTTAGGCCCACTTGGATTAAATTAGGAAATTTATTATTAATTTATTTAAAAAAGGGTTAAAATAGTTAAAATCAAAGTTTAATAAGTAAATAATTATTAATATTGGGTTATACATAAGATAAATTAGACTATAAATATTAATTAGAAATATAAATAGATTTCCTAAATAATGGTATTTTATATTTAATTTTTAGACCTTAAATAATTTAATTTCTTTATGACACAATGATAATGCAGTAATTATCTTATTAATGAAATTTTGACATAATTGATGTTATAAATACCCAAATAAATGTAATTTGATACTTTTTATGAATTAAAATAAATTTCAATGTTAATATAACATGTTAGTATTGATTTATTTTACTTTTTTCGAACTAATCTTTCTATTATGATTTTCAAAAAAATAAATTACTAAATACTTTCAAAATTGACATAAAATAGTTTTTTTAAAAAATATTATATTATTAATTGTTATTTTATTCCTAAAAATCTAAGGATCAGAAAAATGACTTAGATAAGGTTATATATATTAATAATAAACAACTTGGGGTTCTTTTTGCTTGTTATAGTAAGTTTATTAACCTTATAGTGTAAGAACACAAAAAGACATAGTAAAAGTAAAATTATCTAACTTAAAGATAAATATAAATGATAAGGTAAAAATAGTAAACTAAACTTCTCCAAATTCTATTGGATGAGAGTATTTTGACCCACCACCACCATAGATTCGAAATAAATCAATTTAGAGCTATTTAAAACCGAATATGGCTTTATAATAAAATAATATGTTTAGTTTTTCCAAAGGTGCCCCTCTACTCCCTTATAAAAGGGCATCTCCTCCCTCTCTTCCTCACACCACTTTGAGCCTTCAAGATCGGCCAACCCCTACCAATTTTACCTCTCCACTTCCATAGAAACATCCTAGAGGTTCTGGTTCTCTTCAAAGACCACTTTTAGTTCCCTAAAAGGAGGTCTCAAAGAGGCTTTTCAAAGAAGAGGTAATGTCCGTTACCGATTCTTTCAACTTTATTTCTTCTTACACTTCTTCTTCTTTAGTTGTTTCATTATGAATTAATAACATCAGTATCACTCATATAATGATATGTTATTATAAGTATGAAACAACCCTATTTCACAATCTATCCATCCTACGGAAAAAGAAATCACCGCACGTGCGTACGTACGAAATACCATCTCCACGTCATGGTGTAATCTATTTTCCACCACCACCTTACTTGGATGGGTATAATGGTGTAAATAATGAATATATATGATTATTGTAAAGTGATACTAATTCTGAAATTGTATACATACACTCCAATACAATTCCACGATCATGGGAATGATATCATCGCTCGTGCGTACGTACAGAATACCGTCTCCACGATGTGATGCGACTCGTTCTACATGATTTTCATTGCATACTGATTACATAAATGAATTTAGTGAATAAATATGATATATATTACACTAATATAATTCTTTAAATGAGGTATCTATAACCTAAAATTAAGAATAATAATTTATTCGACAAAACACGCATAAGAAAAAAAAACACCCGAATAACAAGTAACAATGAAATATTACTAATAGGAAGCTAATAATAAGAGAATATATGATATCATAAAAATATGTATGATTCTGGAATAAGTCAATAACATTATTTAAATCATTTTACAGGAGGTTCGGACACTTACGAAGCAAATCAGACCTAAGGTAAGGGAAAATCTCACAATCTCATTTTTATCCGAGATTGTTTATACATCAGAATTTACTGGGGAATATTTTATCATCCACATCAATGATTCCTCAATATGTAATATTATTTCTATCCACCTAAAATTGTTTAAATCCAATTTTATCCTTCTGTCAGTTTTTAGTAAAATATATGAAAGGAATATTTTTTCGTTTTTCGTACAAGGTAATTTTTTGACTTTTCCGACAAAAGTACAAGAATAATGTTATTTAACTTATACGGCATGAATGGATTTTAAAACATTATTTCCAAGAAGCTTCATTTACAAGTTTTCAAGTTTATTTTTAATCAACTTTTTTTAGTTTAAAATTTTATGACATGTTAAGAAATGAAAAATGTTTTTAAATTAGAAATGATATTTTCCTCAAGAATGGAGTTCAAGTGTTTTATCAAAATTATTTTCCATCTAAGATAATATAGGGTTCTGTTTCTATCCCAATTATTACATTGATTTGATTACGTTGTGATGGAAGTATTTTTATGAATTCCTTTATCTTATATGAATTGTTTTATGATGTCACGATATTTAAGATTCTCATTTTTATTACATGGGTTATGCTATGATGTATGGTTTATGATTTTGAGGCACACATAAGAATGGTATCATTAGGATATGGGTGGGACCTATATCTCCCTCTAATGAATTGGGTAATGATTTTATATCTCATGAGATAGACATGGCTGGAACGGCAGGTTAAACCGGTTCAGTGAAACAGGACTGAAATGGGAAATGAACTCGGTTCCGAAATGGACTTTGTCCACTAAGATAGTCTTGGCAATGAGTCTTGACTAAGAATAAATGATTCTATATGATAATGGTTATATGCCAAAAAGTGTCATGTTTTAAGTTATGATTATTGGGATTACATTTCACTACTATGATTTATCCCATGTTATGAAATTTTGATCTCTTTTGCAGGTTAAGATTTCTAAAATGTTATGTTCTTATGAATATGATGTGATTGATATTTATTTTGTTTACCCTTACTGTGCATTTGATCTCTCCCTTTTGTATGTTTTCTTTCCCTGGGTCAGGAAGAAGTTTATTAAAAAAAATATGCCAAAAGGGACTCTAGATATGATGAAATAAATGGGAGGCAATGTAGATGAGTTATGAACCAGTTGTTTATGTTTCCTAGTTTCTAAAGACACTATAAATATACGGTCTTTTCATGGTTTTGTTATATGTTTTAATAAGTGTACTTAAATTTTGATGTACTAAAAATGTATGTAAAGTATGGATCGTTATATTTTTCCCTAAAACATTTTTATTTCTTTTGCACCTTCAGGTTATAAGAGTCCCATATCATGTGTTCGTTCATGACAATAAGGACTCCCGTACTCCCATCCTTTCTAATCCATGAATTTTTAATTTTTGTGTGCTTTACTTATAGGGAATTCATAGTCATAATCCCATTAACACCGCTTTTTTTCTAGGGTTATGGGTAATGCCTCAAAAGAAATAGCATCATATTCGTAAGGTTTCTTCTCAATGCCTTCAATAGACGAGCTCTTCTACATCAAAATGGAAGACATGGTAATCCTAGTAGCACTACCACCAGGTATCATCTTTGTATTCCTGAAAATATTTCATCCTAGGGAATAAAAACATGAAAATTCGTCTACATATTATTTATAAGATCCTTTCTAGCACCCCTTGAAAGAACGAATAAATATTTTGGCTCTGAACACTCCACGATAAAAGATAAAAGATGGCCTCTTATCCTCTTGACCTAAAAAATCCCAGCTTTTTTCCCACATAGGATCCCTAATGTTTATTGGGTATATTTACAAAAAAAATTCCATAAGCCTGCACTACCTTGTCATATTCTTTTCTCAATCATATGACGGCACTGAATCCATATTTTCCTAAGTAATGGCATACCAAATCACTAATCCATCTCTCAGTTATAACAGAATCAGGTTTGAAATGTTTTATCCATATGTAATGAATCTCAATATACCTTTTCATTTTTCATACTCCCCAATCATATTCTCTTACGAACACTACATTTTTTTTTGGATTTCCAAATTCTTATAATCTAGAGGAGAATCATGAACAATGGTTTAGGGGTTCCCAACCCTTTTCTCATTTTTCCAATGGAAACAATGTGTTTTTCTAACATTAATATTTTGAGAACCTTGGGATCCTCAATTTGGAAGAAAAAGTTTTTTTTAAACCTTTATATACATAATTTCAAGATCTTTCAACATTGGAAAAGGTCCACACCAACTGTTTTAATAAGATTGAGTGCTAAATATGATCTATATTATATCCCAGAATGATTATAGCACCCTCTTTGTGAGAATTATGTTCGCTATGACCTTTAATTATTGGATATTTTTAAGGTTCACCTTATTCCTTGATTCACGAATTGAAGAGTCCTTGAGGATAGGTACTGGTGTGTTTGTGATTGGAGAAGCAGTGCTCAAACCCTATGGATGCTGCAACAGATTGTTATAGGGTGGGATTTAATGTTGGCATGTTTCTTTATCATTTATTATCTTTTTTATACTTCATAAAAAATTATATTATCCATTATATAAATGGAAAATTTTATTATGGGCATATATGATGGGGATTCGGTAATATTCGAAACATATGCTCACATTGAGATGTCTTTCTAGAGTGTTTTTTTCAGCTGAGAGTGGGGAGCATGGTGTTGTTGTGGATAATTGGAGTCTTGGAGTTTTGTATTATAATTGTCTCTGTAGGGTCCTCTTTATTATGGTGAAGTAATATTTAATAATGTAAAAAAGGTGTGGTGGCCATGAACTGTCCGAGTTTGAAAAAGAATGATGTCTTGATTTGATAATTTTTCTTATGTAAGAAATGGTTTTATTTGAAATTCCATCTCATTCCAGTTTTAATTTTTTAATTTTCTATATGTGTGGGTTTGAATCTATGGATCATAGAAGCACATCAATGTTCTCCTAAATCCAGAATTTGTTTCCGTTGTTAGGGATGGTATTACTCAGGTGAACCATTCTACATTCTAATTTTATACAAGAGACATTTTTCCTTTTCCATTATTATAAATTTGTAACATTGTATTTCTTTGTGATGGGTTGTTTCAAGTATATTTCCATGACATACTACAGGAAATTATGGCTATGTCATGTTTGTGTAGGTGAACTTCATGCATATTCCCTGCCATGGCAGTGACAACTGACGCGTGAGAGAAACAGTTGAATGAAGGTATGTTGTAATATTTTCTGCCACCATGACGGTGACAACCAATTCATCAAAGAACTACAAGAACTAAATTGGCAAGCATATAATATGAACAATTTATGGTGATTTGGGTGAGTGAAGTGTTACACATTTCTAGATTTTGTAATGTAAGTTTGTTTATTTTTTTTCACTTTATCTTGTATTAATTAATATTTGTTTCACTTTAAGGTTTTTATTTTGTACAGCCATTTGGTCCAAAGAAATAAAATTACTACTTAGGGTGATAAAAATCTTATACTGCAGGTTCATATCTACCCATGCCAGCAATAGTACATGGACAAAGGATTTTTTGTTAGGGCCATCATTGAGGTGCTAGTTTGTGGACTTCATTTATCTTCTGGAATATTGTCAAGCATGGGAAAAATATTTAACCGTGGATACTCATGGGTGGTTCATATATATTAGTATTTGGTCAGCACTTTTCTTCCCTAGATCAGAACAATTTATTGTATTTAGTTTTATAGAATGATATTTTAAGACTACCAGTCATGAATTATAGCTTTCCATCATCATCTTAATTCATAACTCCAATGATTTTTTTGCATCAAATTTTCCATAAAAAACGAGTCCACAATCTCTTAAATTAATTTTACATACTGTTGTTGTTTTGATAATGACCCCACTATGATCTTGTGCAGGTCTTTTAATGTAACACCGCGAGATTTTATGAAAATTATTCTTTTTAATTAATGTATTGTGTTGTACGCTACACCAAATGTATCTTGCACAACATGAATCCCTGAATTTCTTTGCATTACACGCAATCACGACCTTCCTCGATAGCGTGTGTAGTACGCAATACAGAGTTTCACTAAACGAGATATTATTATAATATTATTATGAACTAGCCGTTATGAATAGTAATACCCACTTTTAGAAATTTTATAAATTCTATCTTTCAAAATGGACTTCATTTTTGGATTCGGTATATCGAAATTATCTTAGGGTGAAATTTTGGTACTTTTCAGATAACATTCATATTCTGATGAATAGTGAAAATTACTAAATTTTAATTAAAAACAACATTTTTAATCGAAATAATTAATAGTGATAAATTATTAATTTTATTGGTTTTAAAGTATATGTAGAATATATTTTTACAATTTAATACAATTTTGGTCATTGGATGTAATTTCAGATTTAAACCAGATATAAACAAGTGTCAATCTGTCGATAGTTATTATCTCTTAAAAACACGCTATTTGTTTTGAAGATAGGAATTAATTTTTAAATTAGTTAATGTAACTGATATGTTTTGAATTTGATAAAATAGACATCATTTTTGAATTCATAATATCAAATATAGCTTAGGCCTAATTTTTGGTATTTTTCTAGAAACTTTCATTTTTTTGATGAATAGTGAAACCACTAAGTGGTAGTTAAAAAAACTGAATTTTTCATAAAACGTAATTTTACCGCTTTTGTGAGTGGAATTTCGAAACTTTGAGAGACATGGTCAATATCAATGACTAATATTTGGTTCAATGAGATGAAAATAATTTTGGGTGAATAGTAACTTTTTACTTTTTTTCCCATGGTTAAAAGTAAATAGGATAATTAAGGGTAAATGTGTTATTATTATTACCCTAACACATGTACTAATTCTATTTGATAAGTTTAACTCGACCAAAAACAACCTTAGGAATAAAATATGACCATTTAGGCCCACTTGGATTAGATTAGGACATTTATTATTAATTTATTTAAAGAAGGGTTAAAATAGTTAAAATCAAAGTTTAATAACTAAATAATTTTTAATATAGGGTTATACATAAGATAAATTGGACTATAAATATTCGTTAGAAAGCTAAAAAGATATCCTACCTAATGGTATTTTATTTATAATTTTTAAACTTAAAATAAATTAATTTATTTATGAAACAATTATGATGCAGTAATTATCTTATTAATGAAATATTGACATAATTGATGTTATAAATACCCAAATAAATGTAATTTGATACTTTTTATGAATTAAAATAATTTTCTATGTTAATATGACATGTTAGTATTGATTTAATTAACTTTTTTCGAACTAATTATTCTGTTATGATTTTTACAAAAATCAATTACCAAATAGTGTCAAAATTGACATAAAATAGTTTTTACAACAAATATTATATTATTAATTGTTATTATATTCCTATAAATCTAAGGTTCGGCCAATATACATATATTTCGAAGACATCATGTCCTTTCTTTTTGGAACTAAGACTATAAAGAAAATGTTTATCAAGGATTTGGAGCCTAATTAGAAAATTTTGGTAAAATTTATTCAGACAGGAATAGCTCTAAGAATGGATGAAATGGAAAAGATTTTGTACCATGATATGTATATAATGTTTTTTCTTTTAATTGATATTATGTTAAACTTTCCACGATACATGATTAGGTGTCTCAATTACTACTGTCAAAGCGATGCCTGGATGAATTTCTACCCTTTCGGTCGATTTATTTCTAAACTGCTGTATAAAAAAGACATGGTGAGATTAGTGGATGCTCGAGTAAACTGTCATCACAGTAATACGTTTAATGTTAGAACTTTAAGGATGGTTGGATATTTCTAGAGAACCATTAAAGGAAAACGTTTTTCTTGTAGGAGCTGTGGATGAATCAGAGAGTGCTCAGGCACAACCTTCTAAGTCTAAGGAGGGACAAGATAAATCAAGAGTTAGTAATATAGAAAGAAGAATTCGCTTTGAATTGGAAGATGCTGAAGAAGATAGAAGTCAGGAGGGACTTCAATCAAAAAGAAAGAGACCTGTCAATGAGGAAATTACCTCCCCTGCATTGGAAACAACAACAGAAGCATTATTTTCTCATTCTTTTGTAAGAGAAGTTGTTGTTGATTAGTCCATGGAAGATGTTACAGAAGGAATAGAACCAGTAGAGGGATCAAGAGTTCATGAAGAATCTCAAAGGGAGGCTCATCAACAAATTTTAGTTGATGTCGAAGTTGCACTTCAACAGGAACAAGAGACAGAGGAAGTGCCTGGTAAAGAAGTGGACAGAACTTAGGAAACTACAGAAAATATTATTCTTGAAATTCTAGTGGAAGGCAGAGATGAAGATGAATGTGATGATCATGCTTCTGAAGCTCCAATAGAGGTACATCAAGAGGATTTTTCTATGCATGAGTTTCAAAAATCTAAGGAAAAATCTGTGGACCATGCTTCTCAAGATAGAGAAAAAGAAAAATCTGATGCCGAATCATTACCTTTCGTACTGCCACATCATCCAGAGCATGATAATATGAATCATGTACAAGGTGCCACTGATTCAAGGGAAGAAGAAATTGAAGAACTGTACAGAAAAGTATCTCAGTTGGAATATGAGAATGTTACTCTAATAAATGCCTTAGACTTAGAACATTTGAGATTGCAAAAGCTAAAAGAGAGTACAGTCTCAAGGAAAGAAGTTGAAATGTTTAAAGAGGATATGCTGACTGCTGTTAGACAATTGAAATATGAAATGGTAATGAAGTCAGATTTCTTATATCTGAAGTTGTTTATGGAGAACCAATTTGCATCAGTTGTGAATAATGTTGTTAGTGGACCAGGTACTTCACCTGATTTAATCAAAAGGTTTCAAGTTATTATAACTGTGATGAGGAACATGAATGATAGATTACAATATCATCAATGTATCAGTGATCCTTTTTCAGTGTTGCTGGAAAATTAGAATTTTCTAGTAGATCAACTGACATCTAGTGATCCATCGATTAGAATCCTGTAAAATCAGTTTTCAGAGGAGATGTCCGTGTTTTTTGAAATCGAGGAAAGGATTCATGAGTTTTTCAGAGTCAATTTAATCGAGGATATTCATATGACTCAAGAGAATAGAGAGCTCATTATCAACCATGGAGATGGGATAATGAAGAGTCCAAGGGAACAGTTTACAGAAATCAAGTCTGCAATCTAGAGGAGATAGAACCGATTTCCTATCATACCCAAACCTTGGTTCTTGTGTATATAATTGTCATGTATATACTGCTGTTTTTGAATGAAAATTTCATTCATTGTTTATTTGTTTCTTTTTCTATTTTTTATTACAATTTTAAGTTTATTCTAGTATAACAGATTTAATTATTGATAAAAAGTTAATAATAATCATTTACCTATAGATCAGTGCAACATTAAATGTGTTCAAATCCATGCTTTATCATTCTATTTGATATCAAAAAAGGGGGAGAATTTGGATACATACAATCGTATTTTTTTTAGAAATCCTATTTTTATTTAGGGGGAGAATTGAATTATTTAGGGGGATAATTGAATGAGAAATTTGGATAAAATTTTTTTTCTTTTGGGGGAGTTATTTTAAAATAATTTTTCTAAAATTAAATATTGTTTCATTCCCTCCATATTCCAAAAATGTATGTAACTAATTTTAAAAGTTAATTTGATTTAAATAATTTTATTATTTTATGGGTTTTGTGATCATCAGAAAGGCGGAGATTGTTGAACAAAGTATTTTTTTCAACAATACATAATAATGTTACTTAAAGGGGGAGATTATTGAAAAATATATTCTGTCTCTTTATGATAAATTTGATTCTCACAAATACCCTGAATTATTTTCTAATGATTTTATTTAGTATTTTGTCGGAGTTTATTAATTTATTTTATGCTTGAAATGTAGAGACCCGAAGCTTGTCGTACATAGATATTAAATTACTTTTTCGGAATACATAATACATAACAAAAACAGACACACAAGGACCGTAATAGTTTAGTGTCTTTGGAAACATGGAACGTAATCCTCTAATCGTGGTTAAAGATCTTCAACATCTCCCATAAAGATCTTCCACTTTTTGTTTCCTTACCTAAAACCTTTATTTTAATCCTAGGGAAAAATAAAACAGAAAAAGGGTGAGCTCAAATGCTCAGTAATGGTAAGCATGGATAAAATAAAACATACCATACACATTTCAACATAAAAACATGAACATAATGTTTAAACATCAAAATCATGAGCAACGCCTTAAAACATGGAAGTACATAAGGCATAGATCATAATGGAACATAAATAATTATAACATAACATGGGAATAAAACATTTAATTGTGGCATCCATTAAGCACATGTAATGATTTCCATAGTAGCCAAGGCATTGCTGCCAAGACCATCTTAGTGGACAAAGTCCCTTTCTGAATCGAGTTCACTCCTCATTTCAGTCCTGTAACACTGAACCGGATTAACTTACCGTTCCAGCCATGTCTATCTCATGAGATATAAATCTTTACCCAATGCATTTGAGGGAGATATAGGTCCCACCAATCTCATAATGAAATCATTCTTACATGTTCCACAATATAAACATAAATCATTCATCATAACCCAAAGAATAAAATGGGTATCATAAAAATCATACCATCATAACATAATCCATATAAAAAAAATGGATATCATTTCCTCATAAGAATAGTGAAACCATGTAAATCATAGAGGAATTATACTTGAAATATACACATATGAAATAATTTCATGGAAAATGATTTTTATAAAACACTTGAAATGAATTCTTGAGGAAAATATCCTTTCTTATTAAAAATCAATTTCCTTTCACAAAACATCATGCAATTTTAAAAGAAAAGGATTATGTTGAAAATAGTAATGAAATATTTTGGAGGAAGATTCATTAAAATAAATCTTTATAAAACCTAAAAATCCTTTCATGCCGTATAATTTTAAAAAATATTCTTCTCGTACTTTTGCCGGAAAAGTCAAAAAAGTACCTAGTGAGGTAAACAAAAGAAAGATTCCTTACATACCATGTAGGAAAAGTCAAAAATGGGTAAATAGGAATTTAAACAAACATGAAAACTATTTTATAAAACATGGACATGGATGATATAAATAACCCCAGTAAATACTTACGAATTAGAAATCCCGGATAAAAATGAGATTTTCAAAATTATCCCTTACCTTAGGTCCGATATGCTTCGTATATATCCAAAACTCATGTATAATGATTTAAATAATTTCATTAACTTATTAAAGAATCATATTCCTTTTTATGATATCATATATGGTTCACGTATGACTTTATATTACCTGTTCTTTTGTAAATTCCATGTTAAAGAGCGTTTTGGGTAAAATCGTTTCATTTGACGTCCGTGTTTTGACATGTAATTATTCATATGATTACTTAGATCATGATTACTTAATTACAGAATATCAAAAATTATTTATATATAACATATATTCAGAATATATATATATAATAGATCGATAAATGGAAAGAAATACACCGTTCACGGAGACGGTAGGCCGTACGTACGCATGAACGTTGTTTTTGTTTCCTCATTGAATTGAATGGAATTAATTGGGTGACATACATATAAATATAAATAAATACAGTATAATTATTATGTCATATATTTCATGATTACTTATTATATATACTTTATAATCATTTTTTAATGGTTAATCATTGGGAATGAATCTCATTGCGTCGTGGAGACGGTATTCCGTACGTACGCACGAGAGATGATATTGTTCCCATGATCGTGAAATTTTATTGGAGTGTATGTATATTATTACAGAATCAATATCACTTTACAATAATCATATATAGTTATTATTTAGACCATTATACCCATCTATGTAAGGTGGTGGTGGAAAATAGATTACACCACGGCGGGGAGATGGTATTCCGTACGTATGCACGCGCGGTGATTTAGTTTTCCGTAGGATGGATATATGGTGAAATAGGGTTGTTTCATACTAATAATAACATATCATTATATGAGTGATACTGATGTTATTACTTCAAAATGAAACAAACTAAGAAGAAGAAGGGGAAGAAGAAATAAAGGTGAAAGAATCGGTAACGGACATTACCTCTTCTTTGAAGCGCCTCTTTGAGACCTCCTCCTAGGGAACTAAAATATGTCTTTGAAGAAGACCAGGACCTCTAGGATTTTTCTAGGGAAGTGGAGAAGAGAAATTTGCAGGGTTTTCCCATGCTTGAAGACTCAATGTGGTGTGAGGAAGAGTGGGATGAGTTCCCTTTAATAATGGAGGAGAGGGGCAACTTTGGAATATCAAAAAATTTTATTTTATTCTAAAGTCATATTTGGTTTTTAATAGCTCAAAATTGATCTATTTAGAAGATATCGTGTGTATAGGTCGAAATCATCTCATCCAATAGAATTTAGACAAGTTTAGGTCTTTATATTAACCTTAACTTTTAGTTTTAACTCTTAGTTAATTAGATTGACATTTACCATGTCACTTTGTATTTTTATATTATATAGTTAAAAAACATACCATATACATCCATGAGACCCCCAAGTGATACATTAATGATACACCTATTATGATATAAGTATATTGGACGAACCTTAGATTTTTAGGAATATAATAACAATTTTTAATATAATATTTGTTTTAAAAACTATTTTATGTCAATTTTGACACTATTTGGTAATTGATTTTTGTGAAAATAATAACAGAATTATTAGTTCGAAAAAAGTGAATTAAATCAATACTTCCATCTCATATTAACATATAATTTTTTTTAATTCATAAAAAGTCTCAAATTACATTTATTTGGGTATTTATAACATCAATTATGTCAATATTCATTAATAAGATAATTACTACATCATAATTGTTTCATAAATAAATTAATTTATTTTAAGTCTAAAAATTATAAATAAAATACAATTATGTAGGAAATCTTTTCAGCTTCCCAATGAATATTTATAGTCTAATTTATCTTATGTATAACCCTATATGAAAAATGATTTAGTTATTAAACATTGATTTTACATATTTTAACCCTTCTTTAAATAAATTAATAATAAATGTCCTAATCTAATACATGTGGGCCTAAATGGTCATATTTTATTCCTAAGGTTGTTTATGGTCGAATTACACTTATCAAATAGAATTAAGACATGTGTTAGGGTAATAATAATAACACTTTTACCCTTAATTACCCTATTTACTTTTAACCGTGGTAAAAAAGTAAAAAGTTACTATTCACCAAAAATTATTTTCATCTCATTGAACCAAATTTTAGTCCTTGATATTAACCATGTCTCTTGGACTTTCGAAATTCCACTCACAGAAGAGGTAAAATTAAGTTTTATGAAGAATTCAGTTTTTTTAACTACCACTTAGTGGTTTCACTATTCATCAAAAAATGAAAGTTTCCAGAAAAATACCAAAAATTAGGCATAAGCTATATATGATTTTATGAATTCAAAAAATGATGTCTATTTTATAAAATTAATAACATATCAGTTACATTAACTAATTTAAAAATTAATTCCCGTCATCAAAAAAAATAGCATGTTTTTAAGAGATAATAACTATCAAAAGATTGATACTTGTTTATATCTGGTTTAAATGTGAAATTACATCCAATGACCAAAATTGTATTAAATTGTGAAAATATATTCTAAATATAATTTAAAACCACTAAAATTAATAATTTATCACTATTAATTATTTCGATTAAAAAAGTGGTTTTTAATTAAAATTTAGTAATTTTCACTATTAAACAGAATATGAAAGTTATCCGGAAAGTACAAAAATTTCACCCTAAGATAATTTCGATATTCCGAATCCAAAAATGAAGTCCATTTTGAAAGATAAAATTTCTAAAATTTCTAAAAGTGGGTATTACTATTCATAACGGCTAGTTCATAATAATATTATAATAATATCTCGTTTAGTGAAACTCGGTATTGCGTACTACACACGCTATCGAGGAAGGTTGTGATTGCGTGTATTGCAAGGAAAGTAAGGGATTCATGTTGTGCTAGCTCCTTTTGGTGTAGCGTGCAACATAAGACATTAATTAAAAAGAATACTTTTCATAAAATCTCGGGGTGTTATATTTAAGCTTTGATCAAGGTGGGAGCAAAAGGTCAGAACTAGTTCCTGATTTCATGATTCCATCTTATATTTTTCAATTTGTTTTGTGAATATCGATGAAATATCACCTCATGCATATTTAAAATTTACATAAAACTCCATTTCGCATTAAATTAGTGACCCATTTCCCAAATCACACCTTAGAAACTCTTAAAAAATCACACTTACCCAGCAATTTCAGTTTCAAGCTATAACTCTAAAACTCAGGATCTGTAAAAGGTGTTTGACAAGGTAATGAAGAAAATTTTTCAACATGAAAATATTTTTTTATACTATAATTTATTTCTACTTTGGATTAAATTCATGAATATATGTTGCAATGATTTTTCAGTATTCTTTTTGGTTGATTGTTATGTAGATATTGGAGCTGAAGGGTATGACATTGACGTGACATTATGTTTCTTGCTGGTATTGGAGCTGACTCATTTTTTGTATGCTCTTTAGTTGTATGTGGTGGTTATCTTGGAGGTGATGGTTGGGGTATAACAACTACATGAGGTTTCTTATTGGGGTTGGAGCTGGGTCACAGGTTCTGGGGCATTGATAGGTCTTGGGCATGGATAGGGTACTTTGGGTGGATTGGGGGTGAGATGGAACGTGATGGGGGATGAATATTGTATTTTTTATTGATCTATTTTGTATGAAATTTCATTATAAATATAATTATTTTTTTCCAAGTTTGAATGTTACGTAAATTTTCTTTTGTTTAATAATTAAAAAAAATGAATCATATATGATAAATTAATAAATATAATATGAAATTTTACTATCCATAAATATTTAATTTGTTTTCAAATGTAATTTATAAATAGAAATTATATGTTAGTAATATTATTACTAACATAAAAAATTATTATAAGAATCTGTTGCTAAACACTTTAACCAACATATATATTATATGTTGGTATTATTATAATTATAATAGAACTATTTTATCTATCGCAAAATGATTTAGTGATAGAGTTTTTACCAACACTTTAGTGATAGGGGAATATGTGTCGGTAAAACCTTTTACCAACAAAAAATGCACTCTTCCCAACAGATACGCTCTCGTTGAAAAAAGTGAAATAATGTGTAGTGATAGGAATAACGCACTTGTGAACCTTTCTTATTCCATGGTGAAATTGATTTAATTTATATCTATCATCACCCACTCATCACATTATTTAAAGAGTTATAGTATCAAATATGTGAGGTGATATTGTATAAAATAAATAATTAATAAAAGATCACATGAGATATGGGATTCACATAGTTCTTGAGCTGGGTCATGAGATACTTATTCCCAAATGATGATCTTCATCTCACTTGGAAGAAATTAATATTGGAAGATTCACATAATGAATTATTAATCTTATAAATATATATGAATATATTGAGGTATATCATTTAAAATTAAATTTCAATGAAAATACTTTGACAATTAATAAAAAATTAGAACTACGGTTTGTTATTATAAGAGGAGAAATAGAAGGAGAAATGGATTGTTAACTCAATAAAATCTAAATAATCAACTAATATACTGAACGGTCTTTATAAGAGTACCATCACCCCAAAAATACCATTTCCATATCTATTAATATTATATATTAATGTATATACAATGTTACAAGAGAAAAATATGTCCTATAATGAATATGAAAAATAAATGAATAGATAGTTCATTAAAAACATTATTAGTATTGAGAAATTAAATAAAATTATCAAGTATAAATGATTGGAAGCCTCAGTTGTGTATTTATACATGGGATTTATATTTATAATCTTTTCAACCTATAATTCATATACCATTTTAATAATTGTTTAATACTATTTATATTTTTTTAGGAATTTATATCAAACAATGGTGAAGAGAGGATCATGTAAATAAAAAACTGGATTCTTTAGTCATCATGTCACATATATAAAGAATTCATCACTAGAAGATGATGAAAATTTAGTTAGAGTAGACCAGTTATTTTTTTAATTTGAAAGGGAAAAAATAAATAACAAGACATTATTAATACCTATAATGTTGGGTGAGACTATATAGTCTAATTATATAAAATCTATTCTCAATTATTCATATTACATATTTTTTTTAGGAATTATTTTATGTTCATTGCAATAAATTTGGGTATACCAATGATTTATTTTTTTGTGTAAAATTTATATATATCTAAAAAATAAACCACACATGATGTCCTTTATTAATTTTTAAAAAATTATAGTCAAAATTTATAAATTAACTTCAAATTAATTAGTTTTAAAATGCAGTTACAATAGTTTTCTTAGGACAAGGTAGTGTTTATTTATAATCAAAACCATGAAATGAGAATGGAAGACGCGCATAATAATCTTAGGTATTTTTAAAACTAGTCATGTATTAGGTAATATGCAATAATATTTCATTATGAAATCTCATATCAAAACAGATTAATTAATTTTCCCTATTTTTCCTCAATGTCTAAAATAAATTGATAACGTCAATTATGGTTAATAAATATGTAAATTTATTTAAGGTATCATATTCCATCTATAATATATTATCCTTGAAGAGATATTTTGAAAAATATTTATAATTATAATTATAATTAATTACTAACTATTTATATAAGGACCCGGCCTTAAACATTACTTATTATTGAATTAAATTAATATTTCACATTGAAGATCTTTTCGGGTTTAGAGTTTTAGATAATTAGGACATAACTATTATATCTGAAAGATTACAAAGTATACACATCTACTCAACTTCAATTGTTTCAAAAAATAAAAACTCTTGAACACAATAGTAATGTCTAGTTCATTTTTTTAGACAGCCTGACATTTCCATGATCCCATCCTTGACCCTATTCGTCATTATGTCCTGTGAAAATCATTTCAAAAAAACCTGGGGTGAGCATAAAAATCTCTGTAAAGGATACACAATGAATGAAAACTGTTATTTTTTCAAAACAACAAGTAAAACATGTATACTTTATCAAAGTAATACTTTTCACCTTTATGAAGTAGTAAAAAACTCTTCACTAAATAAAAGATCATTACTTACCCTTTTGTAACCAAAATATTAGCATAAAACCCATATTAAGAACACATAACATATAAAGGTAACTTGGGACATAAGCATACTTAAATGGAATAACCATACGGTCGGCTTCCACAAATACTTAATGGAATATCCATACAGCTGACTTCCATACCCAATGCATTGGAGGTTATAACGTAACCACCCGTCCTGGTATTCGCGGCACCACCTGTCATATTGTTTATCACGTAACCACCAGAAAAATGTCCAAGTACCATTACAAAATCAAAATACTTAAAACAATTATAAATGAAAGAAAAAATTTCCATATTTCAATCACAATATATCACTTAAATATATTGGCTGAACAAATCCATTATCAAAACCATTTTCAATACCAAAATATATAAAAGAGTATATGGTATTTACTTCATTTTAAAAACATTATGGCTTGTTGAGGAAGACAAAAAACAAATAATACTCGTGGTGGCGGAAAAGGGTCGTTGTCACTGCGTACATTAAAAGAAACATTCATTTTTGTCATTTAGTAAAACGATTCGAAGAAAAAGATTCCATTTGTATAAAAGTAAAACTAAAAGGGGTTTATACCCTGTATAAAATAAAGTTGTGTATAAAACGAAATATGCCTCAATGAAAGGAGATTGAGATGAAGTCCCTTACAAATACAATATCCTTTGATTAAGGATAAATCAATGACATAATTATGTGTGACAAACTAATTCACAAAATATAAGTGGATATTAAGTGTACAAAAATTAGAGTCCATTCACACATATTCATATAACGACATATTCAAGGAGTACAAGTTTATCCCAAAGAGTCAAAATTGGGTTAAGAAGTTCCCTTGCAAAAATTTGACAGCCAAACGGTGTCACATCAAAATTCATAAAATGAGTTGATGAGAGATAAAAAGGGGTATCTCATCACTTGGAAATAACATTTATAGAAATAAGGATATATAATAACATATCCCATCACAATAATATGTAAATTAAAATACCCAACAAAAAGAAGTCTTTTAAAAAGAGGAGGGTGAAAGGTTCCCTTTCCGACATGGGTATCTTTCGAAACATACACCCCATGAAAGAGGGACAATACAACATTGAAGTAAATACTAATAAATGAAAGTATATCACCCAAGATTATAATAATGGGAAGTATATATACCACTCAAAGGAAATTGTGGCAACTGTAGCATAAATCTCATGGGAATAAAAGTGAGATGAAAAATCCCTTATGAAAACTCGACAGCCTAACATCGCCACTTAAATCTTCGAAAAATGGATTGATGAGATCAAACAAGGTCTCTATTAATATTATCATAAAATTTACAGAAATATTATTATAAAATAACATTCCCCAACAAAATAAAGAGGATCTTAAAAGAAGTGACATAAAGGAGAGTACTTAATAAGGAAGAGAGAGGTTGGATCTCTTACAAAAATTCGGCAGCCTAACGGTGCCACTCAAAACATCCAAAATAGATTGATGAGAGAAAATAGGGTATCTAATCATATGAACATAAAAAATTACTGTAATATTAATATAAAATAGCATCCCAATCATAATAAATATGAGCTTAAAAGGAATGACATAAAAGAGTGTACTTAAAAAGAAAGAGAGGGGTAGGATCCCTTACCTCATGTCTGACTTGTCTTGTCGGTTTCTTTATATTCCTGAATAATAAACTTTGGTCAATTTATAATTTCTTAAGTACCTCTATTAAATATTATTATTCAGTTCATATCACATATTATAATGTGATAATAATTGGTTAATAATTTGAGTTCATATCAGACGTTTTTGTCGATGTTTGGTACATGACTCAAAAATGAACTTGTTTGAAAATGATTGTCCATGTAGTTATAAGTAAATCATCTCCAGAATAGTATTGATGAATTAAATATCATATATATACAGTAAATATTCATTTTATACTACTCCATAACATTTGGAGATAAAAAGAAATTAAATGCACCGTTCATGGAGACGGTAGGCCGTACGTACGCATGAACACTACTTTCGTTGCTTTGTCATATTAATGGAATTAAAAATAATTGAGAGATATATATATTATAAATCCAGTATAATATATATGTTATATAGGTCACATATGTTCATTAGTTTCATTCTTTATACATTCCATGTATTGCATGAACGAGTCACATCACTTGAGGGGGCGGTAGTCCACACTTTCTCGTATGAAATTATCGCATTTGCACAACATGAAAAGCATAAAGGCATGTTTTAAATATAATATTACGAAGCATATAGAAAACATAAATACCATATATATCATTTATAAAATATAGTAACATCATAATGGCCACCATGAACGTTTTTAAGGGAAGATTGAACAATCATCGTTTCGTGAGGCAGAAATTCGCCATCCACAGAAACAGTATGTTCTTTAACCATTAGACAAAGGTTTGTGTACATGTAGCTCGAATCCTTCACATAAAAACATCATAGTATTAATAATATACTGGTTTTGTTACAAAATAAAGGAATAAAAAGATTTTATAGGGTTGGATAAGCAAATGAATACATAAGAACACAAGAGAGGACACTACCTTTAAATCGGGTAACTCTCTTTGATTTGAGCTCAATGGATTCCTTGGAAAGGCTTCTGCCCAAAGTGAGGAATCAATGACGAAGAGAGGGAATTTGAGAGATTAAATGGGTAGGGTTTGGCCGATCCAAAGTCTTGAGATGTGTGAGTAAGGTGGTAGAGGTGGGTGCCTTTTATAAGGGAAAAGGGAGGGGCACTCTTGGAATGTTATAAAATATTACATTATTATATAATGATTTTCGAATTTTAAAGGTCCCAAAAGGATATATTTCGAAGATAAGGTGATAAGGTTTCTAAATCCACCCATACAATAGGTTTGTGAGAAGTTTAGGTCTTAGATTTAATATTATCTTTTCATTATATTTAAATCGTTAAATAATGAGGTAATCACTGCATCATCATGGTGTCATAAATAATTTAATATATCTAATGTCTAAAAATTATAAAACAAATATAATGATGTAGAAAATATTTTTATATTTCTAATGAATATTTATAGTAAAAAATATTACTTGTATAACCCTATGTAAAAATTGTTTTAGTAAAACAACACATGTTTGTTACATTTTAATTTTAAATTTAAATAAAAAGTTATTAATGTCATTTTCCCACCAAAGTGGCTCGATGGGGACCCCAAGTTGACTCATGGATTTTCTTGGTCATCCATGACTCATCAAATAAGGGTAGGACATGTGTCAAGGTCATTTCATATTAATAAAACATTATTTTTTCCTTAATTTACACTAATTACCTCTAATCG
Organism: Viscum album; assembly: GCA_963277665.1. NCBI lineage: Eukaryota > Viridiplantae > Streptophyta > Magnoliopsida > Santalales > Viscaceae > Viscum > Viscum album. The sequence goes on from OY728158.1 coordinate 698,761,353, forward strand.
CGATTAAAAACATAAAAGTTACTATTCACCAAAAAATTATTTTAATCCCATCGAACAACATTTTACATCCTAATGAAAAACATATATGTCAGATTCTTGAAAATAAAATCACAGAAGTGCTAAAATTTCATTTAAACGAAAAATTAGTTTTTAAACTACCACTTAGTGGTTTCACTATTCATCTAAAATTGATGTCTTTCAGAAAAATACCAAAAAATCCACCCTAAGATGTATTTGAAATTCCGAATTCAAAAATGATTTCTATTTTACAAAATTCTAAACATATATGTTTCATTAATTAATTTAATAATTAATTCCCGGTGTCAAAACAAATAGCGTGTTTTTAAGAAACAATATGTATTAAAAGATTGACAATAGTTTAAGTCCAGTTTCAAAGTGAAAGTAATTCCAATGACCACTATTGGATTAAATGGTAAAAATATATTCTAATTTAACTTTAAAAACAATTAAAAAGATAATCTAATAATATAAATAAATTAGATTAAAAAGAGGTTTTGAATAAAAATACAACAGTTTTCACTATTCATTAAGAAAATGAACTTTATCGGAAAAATTCCAAAAATTTAAACAAAGTAAATTTTGATGTCCCGGTTCTAAAGAAGATTTTTATTTTGTCAAATATAACACATAAAATATTCATGAAGTGGATTTAAAAGAGGTTCGCCATCAAAAGGCGGTTAATCTACCATTTAAAGAATATTAGAATGTTTACGCTTAAAATTGGATTCATTTGCATTTTTAATCCTCTAAAATATATTGTAAAAAGTAAAAATATTTGAAAAACATATATAATCATTTTTAAGTTTGTTTCATTATTTCCCACCATTACAATGGCTTGGCGTTAACTACCATTTAAAATAATATTATTTTATTATTAGAGTGCAACGTAAGATTTCAAAGGAACTCGTTGTCGCGTATTGGGTACGCCATCGAGAATAGCATTCCCTTTAAGGTAATATTAATATTTTTATTCACAAATATGGATATATATATATATAAAATTTCATATTCTTTATTTACCTGGGGTGTTACATCCTTCCCCCTTTTGGGAATTGCGTCCTCACAATTTTAAAATTTTGCTCGGAAACATCATTGAAAGCCCCACATCGGAAAAGGAGTAAATTAAACTATCACTTTAAAAGAAATAAAGGTAAGTACAAAGGTCACCCGAGTTAACCCTTACTAGGATTCCATGTATGAAAACATGGATATGGAAGAAAAAACAAAGGGTCATGTTCTGAGGGAGTGTGATAGAAAACATGTTTAGGAGAAAATTAGCCACAACAAAATCACAAACTTATGGTGGGTTAAACGGTATTCGATTCCCCAATAGGAAATGTTGATAGAAAAAATTTCTTTACTTACTTTTCATTGAGTAATTTATTTTTGAGCTTAACTAAAACATAAGGAAACATACTTACTTGTCATGTTGACTTTAAACTTTCACTATATTTTTTACACGAACTCATATTTTCTCCAAAAGATGAGTATTTAGGATGAATTTTTTACATTATGAGACCTATAATCAACATCTAGAGAATCAGCTAATCCAAAAAAGAGTACTATATAATTCCCATGTCTTTAGAATTTAACCAAAACCAAATCCAAAAAGGTTAGTATAAGATCAGATAATCCAGAAAAGGATATACCTTTATAAAAAGAAAATAAATTCTTAATCTCCAAAATTTGTCCAACAAAACCCAAAGTTCAACGAAGATCATTCGATAAAAAAATTGTCCATAAAATTCATCAAAGTAAACCAAACTAATATTGAAACCCAAATAATTGAAAATTTTAATCACATAGTCTTCCAAGTTAAATCGTATCATTTATATCCAAACAACATTAGTTGCTCTTAAAGTCTCGTATTGAAATGTAATTAACCTAATCACATATTCTCCATGATAGGTTAATAATTTCCATAGATAACCCAAAATCAACTTACTCTTAATTCATAAAATCATCAAACTAAAAAAATTAGTCAAACTATCGAAGGACTTCACGTAGTCCAGTGGTAGGCGATAAATACCAGTCGCACTTTGGCTGTGGTTTCGATTCCCGTAGCTTTGTCCGACGCGACATGTTGTCACACAGTCTATGTTTTGTCCTTTTTCCAAACTATATAATTCTCAAATCATTCCCCAAAAAGATATAAAATCATCAAAAATAACCATAACACAATTTAACTTCAATTTTATCTCATGCCTTTCACTATCCATCATAACATATAACAACCCATAATTACCTCAAAAGTAAGGATCATATAAACCCAAATGGTTCTTTATAACTATGTCCACCAAATAACAGATAACTATTCCTTGAATAAAATTTCCATATATCAAACATCAGGGTTACACATACTATAAAAATTATTCTAATGTAACCCCGTCATCAAAAGAGACTTAATACTCTTAAGAATTTCACCATAACTCTTGAAGCCCTTATATGCTGACTTCTTACTCATTCAACATTCTTCATGATCCATTAACTCTTCCTTTCCAACTTATTCTGAAATACTTCTTTCCTACAAACAAAATCATGAATCATATCCTAAGATTCCAAAATAGGAAAAAAAAGTTAATAAATAAATCCATACCTTTGATTGGTCATTGTCAGTTTCTTCATCCTCAATCAGAATGACATTAAGTATTGGTAAATGAATATTTTTACGATCTTGGTGATCCCATTCCCAAAACTTCTTCATAGGAAATGTGTTTTCATAATGACCATGCACACCACATTTAAAAAATTCAATTGATCCCTCAGAAATAACTTCTTTCCCTTTCCTCGAGTCAACTGGATGCTTCCTTTTTCCATGGCATGTTATTGCTTTATGAACTTCATTTCCACATCTATAGCATATTTCTGTCCCTTTGAAAAATTTTCCTAGGTGTTTCTTTCCACATCATTGAAACATAGGTTTTTGAACACATTTACTTTTATGATTATTACCTATAGTTCCGTAGGGATTTATTTCTTGCATATATGATCCCTTATAGAAATCACCAGGGTTTAGGTGGTAAATCATGACTCCAGGTAGTTGGTTGAGGATAAATACAAGATTTCTCATTGCAGCTCCCATATCATTCAGTTTCTCGCTCAGAAACCTGTCACAGTTTCCTTCACATCCACTGTTACTTTGGTGCCTGCTAGATCCAGCCATTTACTGAAACCAAAAAGGTCAGTGTGAGTATATAAACAAAACCATCATGTACTAATGAGGAAGATAAACACTAAGATATACTTACTCATTCACATTATCTAAAACTAGGTCTCTTTCTGAAATCCTAACCATTATGTTAATGTCACTTATGCTTAGAGAATACCCTAACCTCTAATGTTATCTAAACCGACCTCTCATACCAACTATAAGGACCCGACCTTAAACATTACTTATTATTGATTTAAATGAATAATTCACATTGATGATCTTTTCAGGTTTAGTGCATTAGAGAATTAGGAAATAACTATTACATATCAAAGATTACAAAGTATACACATTTACTCAGCTTCCATTTTTTCACAAAATAAAAACTATGTAACACAAGAGTCATGTCTAGTTAATTGTTTTAGACAACCTGACATTTCCATGATCCCATCCTTGACCCTATTCATCATTATGTCCTGTGAAAAACATTTCAAAAAAACATGGGTTGAGCATAAAAAGCTCAGTAAAGGATAGACAATGAATGAAAACTGTTAGTTTTTCAAAACAACAAGTAAACCATGTATACTTTATCAAAGTAATACTTTTCACCTTTATGAAGTAGTAAAAAACTCTTCACTCAATAAAATATCATTACTTACCCTTTTGTAACCAAAATATTACCATAAAACCCATATAAATAACACATATAATATAAAGGTAACTTGGGACATAATCATACTTAAATGGAATAACCATACGGTCGACCTCCATACATACTTAATGGAATAGCCATACGGCCGACTTCCATACCCAATGCATTGGAGGTTATAACATAACCACCCATCCTGGTATTCACGGAACCACCCGCCATATGGTTTATCACGTAACCACCCAAAAAATGTCCAAGTACCATTACAAAATCATAATACCTAAAACAATTATAAATGAAAGAGAACATTTCCATATCTCAATCACAATATATCACATAATTATATTGACTTAACAAATCCATTATCAAAACCATTTTCAATACCAAAATACATAAAAGAGTATATGGTATTTATTTCATTTTAAAAACATTATGGCTTATTGAGGAAGCCAAAGAACAAATAATACTCGCGGAGGTGGAAAAGGGTAGTTGTCACCGCGTACGTTAAAAGAAACATTCATTTTTGTCATTTAGTAAAACACTTCGTAGAAAAAGATTCCTTTTTTATAAAAGTAAAAGTCAAAGGGGTTTATACACTATATAAAAGAAATTTTTGTGTAAAACGAAATATTCCTCAATGAAAAGAGATTGAGACGAAGTCCCTTACAAATACAGTATCCTTGGATTAAGGATAAATCAATGACATAATTATGTGTGACAAACGAATTAACAAAATATAAGTGGATATTAAGTGTAAAACAATCAGAGTTCAATAAAACATATTCATAGAATGACATATTCAAAGAGTACAAGTTTACCCCAATGAATCAAAATTGGATTAAGAAGTTCCCTTGCAAAAATTTGACAGCCTAACAGTGTTACTTCAAAATTCAGAAAATTAGTTGATGAGAGATAAAAAGGGGTATATCATCACTTGGACATAACATTTATAGCAATAAGGATATATAAGAACATATCCCATCAAAATAATATGTAAATTAAAAGACCCAACAAAAATAAGTCTTTTAAAAAGAGGAGGGTGAAAGGTTCCCTTACCGACTTGGGTATCTATCGAAACATACACCCCATGAAAGAAGGACAATACAAATTGAAGTAAATACTCATAAATGAAAGTATATCACCCAAGAGTAGAATAATGGGCAGTACATAAACCACTCAAAGGAAATTGTGGCAAATGTAACATAAATCTCACGGGAATAAAAGTGAGATGAAAAATCCCTTACGAAAACTCGGCAGGCTAACGACGCCACTTAAAACTTCCAAAAATGGATTGATGATATCAAATAAGCTCTCTCATCATATTAACATAAAATTTACAGAAAGAATAATATAAAAGAACATCCCCCAACATAACAAAGCGGAGCTTAAAATAATTGACATAAAGGAGAGCACTTAATAAGAAAGAGGGAGGTTGGATCTCTTATGAAAATTCGGCAGCTTAACTGCGCCACTCAAAACTTCCAAAATGGATTGATGAGAGAAAATAGGGTATCTCATCATATGAACATAAAAAATTACAGTAATAGTAATATAAAACAACATCCCAATAATAAGAAATATGAGCTTAAAAGGAATGACCTAAAAAGTGTGTACTTAAAAAGAAAGAGAGGGGTAGGATCCCTTACCTCAAGTCCAACTTGTCTTGTTTGTTTCATTATATTCCTGAATAATAAACTTTGGTCAATTTATAATTTCTTAAGGACCTATTTTAAATATTATTATTCAGTTCATATCACATATTATAATGTTATAATAATTGGTTAATAATGTGAGTTAATATCAGACGTTTTTGTCGATGTTTGGTACATGAGTCCAAAACGAACTTCTTTGAAAATGATTGTCCATGTAGTTATAAGTAAATCATCTCCAGAATAGTATTGATGATTTAAATATCATATATATATCTAGTACATATTCATTTTATATTACTCTATAACATTTGTAGATAAAAAGAAATGAAATGCACCGTTCATGGAGACGGTAGGCCATACGTACGCATGAACACTACTTTCATTTCTTTGTCATATTAATGGAATTAAAAATAATTGAGAGACATATATATTATAATTCCAATATAATATATATGTTATATGTAACACCCCACGATTTCATAGTGTGTTATTTCTTCAAAATAATTCAATAACATTCACTACACGCAACACCGAGTTCAAGCGCACCATGACTTTCCAAACAAGCCGTTCAAAAGAGGTTATGAATAGTATTAACTAAATTTTAATCTTTATATAATCCTTATAATTTTAGAATCCATATTATGAGTTTCTTAGACATAATGTAAGTACAAATTCATTTTCAGTATTTCACTTTTACCTACTTTTAATAGTGAACCCTTTTTAAATACAATATTTTAAACTTTTTGACTAAATGGGGACATCCAAATTTAAAATGAAACATCCTAAGCTTCCATGGTACACTTTCCTTTGAATAATATAGTAGCACGTGTTGTACGCAACTTCGAGTTCTAACACACACCACAACCAATCAAACTAGCCGTTATAAATAGTAATACCTACTTTTTGAAATTATATATATTTTATATTTCAAAATTGACTTCATTTTTGGATTCAGAATATCTAATTTATCCTAAGGTGAAATTTTGGAACTTTTCGGATAACACATATATTTTGATGAATAGTAAAAATTACTAAATTTTAATTAAAAACAACATTTTTAATCGAAATGATTTATATTGATAAATTATGAATTTGAGTGGTTTTAAAGTATATTTTGAATTTATTTTTACCATTTAATATAATTTTGGGCATTGTACATAAATTTACAATTAAGCCGGACATAAACAAGTGTCAATCTTTTGATAGTAATTATCTCTTAAAAACATGCTTTTTGTTTTAACAATGGGAATTAATTTTAAATTAATTTCTGCCACTTATGTGTTTTGAATTTGGAAAAATGGATTCCATATTTGGAATCAAGATATTCATATTGTCTAAATAGGTAACTTTTATTTTTAGACATTTTTAATAATTACTGCGGTAAATATTTTATTTACCATGGTTAAGGGTAAATTCGGTAAATAAGGGTTAAACAATAATATTATAATAATACTAAATTACCCTAAAACGTGTCCTAACCTTATTTTTTGATACATGTCTAACCCTGGCCATCTTTGGGACGATTTTGGGACCCCATGGAGCCACTTGTAGGTGATACGGACACATTATTTTAATTAAGTTAAAATAAGTTCAAAAATGACATATGAATATGTCTTTTAGAAAAACAATTTTTACATAGGGTTATATATGTTGGATTTTCGACTATAAATATTCATTAGAAAGATAAATCGATTTCCTACATAATTATAGTTTATTTATAATTTTTAGACATTACATAATGTAATTTATTTATGACACAATGATGATGCAGTAATTACCATAATAGTGAAAATTTAAAATAATTGATATTATAAATACCAAAATAAATATAATTTTAGACTTTTATTGAATTAAACTAATTTTATAGAATAATATGACATATTATGATTGTATTAGAATACTTTTTTAGAAGTAATCATTCTGTTATGAGTTTCAAAAAAATCAATTATTGAATAGTGTCAAAATTGACATAAATTTGTTTTTAAAACAAATATTTTATTATTAATTGATATTAAATTCCTAAAACTATAAGGTTAAGCCAAAAGACTTATATCATGATAGGTGTATCATTAATGGACCACTTGGGGGTATCTTAGATTTATATAGTATGTTAATTAAAAATATAATATAAAAATACAAAGAGACATTGTAAAAGTGAAACTAATTAACTTAGAGTTAATACTTAAAGATAAGGTTAATATAGTAACCCGAACCTGTCTAAATTCTATTGGTGGAATGGATTTCGACCCATACCCACATTAACAGTTAAATAATCAACTTTGGAGCCATTAGAAACCGAATATGAATTTATTATAAATTAATATTTCTAGCTTTTCCAAAGGTTCCCCTCACCCCTCTTATAAAAGGGCAGTCCCCCTTCTCATTACTTCACACCTTAAAAACTTTTGGTTCGTCCAAAACCTAACCAAATTATCTCTAAACATCCCTCACTACAACCTAGATGTCATATATTGATCGGAAAGCAAACCTAAGGATCCCTTTTGATCAAATCAAAAGGAATAACCCGAAGAAGAGGTAATGATTTCAACACCCTTTTTCATTTTCCTTTCTTCTTCCACTTCTTCTTTCTTTATTATTACCATTATAAAATAATGAATCCAGTATCTAATATATACTATAATATTATTAAAAATATGGTACAACCATATTCAGTATTCTATCCATCCTTTGAATGACATGTCACCATACGTGCGTACGTCCGGCTTACCGTCTCCACGTCGTGGTGTAATTGTTATTCAATATATTATTATTGGGATGTGTATAATAATGATTTTTAATTCATGTAAATAAAAAATATAACATGATAATGATTCTGTATATATGGTATAACATCCAATTATATTTTATTTTAATATCATAAGAATGATATTTTCGGTCGTGCGTACGTACGGATTACCGTCTCCACGACGCGATGAGATTCATTTCCAAGTTCACCATTCATCGAAAATTATAAAAATATATATTACTAATAAGTATGTAATATATGACATAATAATTCTACTGAATATATATATATATATATATATAAGGATTTATGTACTTACATATATCTTATTCACTTACTTCCGTTCAATACTATATGAAAACAAAAACATCGTTTATGCGTACGTACGGACTACGATCTCCATAAACGGTTTTTTCCATTTCATATATATGTATATTATACATATTTATATTCTAAATATATATGATATATTTATCATGTTTTATATTCTGGAATTATTTATATCATGATCTAAGTGATACATCCAAGAGTGACAAGTTAAAACTCGTACGATAAAGAAAGTGATTATTACCCGAAATGTTATCTTAACATAGAAATTATTATTAAATGGGTAATATAAAGTCATAAATGAATCATGTATGATATCATAAATATTAATATGCTTCTGTTATAATTTAATAACATACTACGATCTTCATACATGAGGTTAAATGTACCCTCAACTAAAGGAAAGTGCAAGGTAAGGGGTCTTCATCTCACTCCTTATTCCCATGAGACTCATGCCATATTGCCACTATTACATTTTGTGTGGTGTATTTACTGCCTATAATTATATTCTTTGTGTAATACACTTTAATTTATGTGTATTTACATATTAATTTTATGATACCTCATTCATGGGTTCTATTTTTCGTAAGTTACCAAATTGGTAAGGGTTAATTTCACAATCTCTTTATTATCCGAGGTTGTTTTTACATAAGTATCTACTGGGAAATATTTATTATCCATATCCATGTTTTATGAAAGAGTTTTTAAAGGGATTATTTTAAGGGACTCTTTTACTAAAACATCATTTCAGATGTTTTAAATATCAGTTCTTGTAAATATTTCTCATTAATGTCCATGTCTTCATACTTGTTTTTAAGGATTTATTTATATGGACATGAATATTTTTAAAATGTTAATTCCTTTCAAAAGTTTCAAAGTGGTATGGGACACTTTGATTCAAAAATTTCTTTAAATGACTTCTTTTCTAAATTGTGTGACATTTAAATGTTATCATCAAAAGGGGTATTTCTCTCAAAGAGTTTTACAAATCAATCTCATCTATGTCAAAATTCATTAATGGATTTTAAACTTGTTTTGAAGTTGATTTATCATGATAAAAATCTTCCATATTGTGTTGAAGGTTTTGTGATATATTTGACTATGGATGTGTTATTTTTATACCATTCATGCTTTCTGGGTAAAGTATTGACATTTCACATTCTAGTTTTAATACAAATTTTTATGTTATATTTCATCCTTTTCTTAAGATGAATGTGTTGGACTAGTATGTTCCGGGTTAGGGACTGGTACAAGTAAGCCCTCCGGGTTGGTGTCCGGTTATTAGAGGCACTCCGGGTTAGTGTCCGGTTATTAGAGGCACTCCGGGTTGGTGTCTGGTTATTAGAGGCACTCCGAGTTGGTGTCCGCTTATTATAGGCACTCCAGGATGGAGTCTGGTTACAGAGGCTCTCCGGGTTGGGTTCCGGTTACAGTTATCCCTTAGGTCTTGGCAAGATTCCTCGACACAGAAATTAAATTTCGGCATCATGCATTCCATCATTATGAAAGTGGTTAGTGATATTTCATGTGATTATTCCATTAGTAGAATATCCATGTGAATAAGTAAATGGAATTATATCATTTTATTTCTGCCATATTATGCTGAAGTTCATGTTTAAAAGGATTTTGTTTTAGTTTTAAACATTGCCTTAAATGTTTATGATTATTTATGAATGTTTATGCTATATTTCTTACCCTTACTGAGCATTTGAGCTCACCCCTTTCTATGTTTTATTTTTCCCAGGATTCCAAGAAGTGTAATGTGATTGATATGCAGGGTTAAGACAAGGGAACAATGGCATTCATAAATATTATTTATGTTGTTTTGTACGTCTTAAAGAGAAAATGTAACATTCATGTATGTGATCTATTTTTCAAAGACTGCTAAACTGATCGGTCCTTCGAGACTTGATTCCTTGTAATCATGCCAATGTATTAAAATAACTCACCGACTATGGGTAACTGGGGTCGGGGCGTTACAGTTGGTATCAGAGGAGGTTTAACAATAATCATGGAAACTAGAGTTAGATAAACTATGATTAGGGAACATAGCCCTAAGATAGACTTTGAGGATTAGTATAGAAGAACTTCCTAGAATTTTGGTATTGTAGAGATTTTTTGAGTTTTCCGAGCAATACATCCCTATCTGGATACGAGCAGGTAGAAGCAGCTCTGGCACAGATGTACCTAGGGGTAAAACCTGAAAACACCACTTTGAGCTGGACTCAAACGGGAACTGGTGCATGACAACGGGCCTTGATGCACTCTTGGTTACGACACTCCCAGGGGATTTATTAGGATAATACACATTTTCTTTACAAACCATTATGAAGGGTTTATGAGTATATACTTTTTCAAAGGAGAATTTTTTATTATTATGGATTATATCCATAAACTATTTAATTTATGTTATGTGTGTTACAAGTTTGGGATTAGGTATTGTTATTCATAAACTAATCCAGTGTATTCCATTGTTTAGAAATGGCGCATAGTAGAAGGAATGATAACTCCAGCAATGCACATGATCTAAAGAGAAAGAAGGATCATATCATTCATGGTCTTAAGCCAGAATTTATAAGAGAAATAGTCTCTCAAGTATTATCAGCATATGAAGAAATAATATCATGTGTTGATAAGATAAGTAAAGATTTTACTGAGTCCTATGGCTTTGAAGGGAAGAAAGAGATGAAAAGGATGGAAGAGAGAAATATGGATAAGGGAAAGATGGAAAAGAAGAATTTTCCCCTATGTGATAACTGTGGGAAGAAACACCCTGGAACTTGCCTGAAAGGAATGTGAGTTTTTTATAAGTGTGGAGGAAAAGGGCACAAAGTACGTGACTGTAAGGGTAAGAAAATGGTTTCAAATGTAAAATGCTTCATTTTCAAGGATTTTGACACTACGCTAACCTATGTCCCAGTCATTAGACTATGCCGCAAATGATGCTATTGGATAATAATCAAGTTACGATACTACCACAGATGAAGAGGAATGATTAGAGTCCTTGTGTTGATTATTTAATTCGAGTGTTGTATCAACAATTTACATTTTATAATAATTATGGAGTATATAAGGATTGTACTACAGTACTATTTCATTAAGGACTTGAGATTGTATGGAACAAGGAAAAGTGACTCAATAGAAGGATACATTTTTGGAAAATATATGGTAGAGAGAATGATAAACCATAATATAGTTCTGATACTGAGGTAGTGATTTTGGAATAATACATGATTTATTTGGATAAATTATATTTGATATTCTTGACTACCTTAAAACTGATTAATGATTTGTATATTCCATCATTTTTGGGGTTTAAAACATTTTTGGATTGAAGGAGTATATATAATATTCTTTAAGTAAAAAGGGATCATGAATGTAATCAATAAGGTTTTATGGTAATTCAGGATGTTGTAGTGTTTTAAAAGAATACATGATGAAGGTGTTCACAAGTTATTACACGGAAAAAAGGATCTTTATTGTGTTTACCTTCCTTATAAATTTTGGACTAAAGTATTTTGGATAGTTCTAGTTTGGATTATTTTGGGTTTCCATAAAAGGAAAACCCGGAGGTCGGGCGGCAACCCGTCACGTCCAGCAAGGCCGCGAGACCTGAACCCACAACCGAAGGGCGATAAGGGTGTATCACCGACCACTGACCCACGTGATGTCCGCGATTAAATAATGTAGTTTTTATTAAAATATCTGGTAGATGAATTATAAATTCGTTTTTTTGGAACCCTATACGAATAGGATAAATAAAATATTTTTTTACATTCTATTATCTTTTACAGTGAAATATGAGTTTGTGGTAGAAATTAGTTGAAGGATGGAACTATACTTGTCATGAATATATTTTTCTTCTTCTCTTATTCTATGAAGAAATTAATTCTTATACTTTATTTAAGGAATCCTAAAACAAAAAATGTGTTATCCTAATACCCTATGTTTTGTTGAACCGATTGTATTTCAAATCATCATAGATTGATGAATTTAAGGACCTCAATTTTACACTTGTTTGTGATTGATGACTTCAATCACTACCTATAAATATTTACATTTTTCCTCCAATTATATGTTTCTAATTTCCACCAATGTTCTCCTAATCGAGATCATAATTTGGTGGTGACCCTTTCATTTCTCCTTTTCTCATATTAAGACTAAATTTTAGTAAACTAATTTCCGATGTGGGTTTTCCCACGAAGATATTTTCTATTTTCAACCATTTATTTTCTAAGAACAATTTCAAATTGGGAGGACGCAATTTATTGAAGGAGGGGAGAATGTAACACCCCAAGATTTCATAGGGTGTTATTTCTTCAAAATAATTCAACAACTTGCACTACATGCAACACCGAGTCCAATCACACCATGACTTACCAAACAAGCCGTTAAAAAGAGGTTATGAATAGTATTAACTAAATTTTAAACATTATATAATCCTTATAATTTTAGAATCCATATTATGAGTTTCTTAGACATAATGTAAGAACAAATTCATATTTAGTATTGCACTTTTGCCAACTTTTAATAGTGAACCCTTTTAAAATACAATATTTTAAACTTTTCGACTAAATGGGGACATCAAAATTAAAAATTAAACATCCCAAGCTTCCACGGTAAACTTTCCTTTGAATAATACAGTAGCATGTGTTTTACGCAACTTCGAGTTCTAACACACACCACAACAATCAAACTAGCCGTTATGAATAGTAATACCAACTTTTTGAAATTTTAAATATTTTATATTTCAAAATGGACTTCATTTTTGGATTTGGAATATCAAATTTAGCCTAGGGTGCAATTTTGTAACTTTTCGGATAACACATATATTTTGATGAATAGTGAAAATTACAAAATTCTAATTAAAAACAACTTTTTTAATCGAAATAATTTATATTGATAAAATTATGAATTTTAGTGGTTCTAAAGTATATTTAGAATATACTTCTACCATTTAATATAATTTTGGTCACTTTACATAATTTTACAATTAAACCGGACATAAAAAAGTGTCAATCTTTTGATAGTTATTATCTCTTAAAAACACGCTTTTTGTTTTAACAATGGGAATTAATTTTAAATTAATTTCTTCCACTTATGTGTTTTGAATTTAGAAAAATGGATTCCATATTTGGAATCAGGATTTTCATATTGTGTAAATAGGTAACTTTTATTTTTAAACATTTTGACTAATTACTGCGGTAAATATTTTATTTACCATGGTTAAGGGTAAATCCAGTAAATAAGGGTTAATAAATAATATTATAATAATACTAAATTACCCTAAAACGTGTCATAACATTATTGGTGGATAAATGTCTTACCCTGGGCATCTTTGGGTCTATTTGGCGACCCCATGGAGCCACTTGTAGGTGATAGGGACACTTTATTTTAATTAAGTTAAAATAAGTACAAAAATGACATATGCATATATCTTTTAGAAAACCAATCTTTACATAGGGTTATATATGTTGGAGATTCTACTATAAATATTAATTAGAAAAATAAAAATATTTCCTACATAATAATATTTTATTTATAATTTTTATAAAATAAATAAATTAAGTTATTTATGACACAATGATGATGCAGTAATTACCATAATTGTGAAAAATTAAAATAATTGATATTATAAATACCCAAGTAAATATAATTTGAGACTTTTATTGAATTACATTAATTTTTTAGGTTAATTAGACACATTAGTATTGATTTAATTTAATATTTTTTAAGTAATCATTCTGTTATGAGTTTCAAAAAAAATCAATTTTTGAATAGTGCCAAAATTGACATAAAAGAGTTTTTAAAACAAATATTACATTATTAATTGATATTAAATTTATAAAAATCTAAGGTTCGGCCAAGAGACTTAAATCATGATAGGTGTTTCATTAATGGACCTCTTGGGGGTCTCTTGTATGTATATAGTATGTTTATTAACCATATAATATAAAAATACAAAGAGACATTGTTAAAGTGAAACTAATTAACTTAGAGTTAATACTTAACGATAAGGTTAATATAGTAACCCAAACCTATCTAAATTATATTGGTTGAATGATTTTCGACCCATACCCACCTTAAAATTTAAATAATCAACTTTAGGGCCATTATAAATTGAATATTAATTTATTATAAATTAATATTTCTAGCTTTTCCAAAGGTGCCCATCACCCCTCTTATAAAAGGGCACTCCCCCTTCTCATTATTTCACACCTTCAAAGCCTTTTGGTTCGGCCAAACCCTTCCCTAATACTCTCTAAATTTCCCTCACTACAACCTAGAGTTCTTAGTTTGATCAGAAATCCATCCTATGGAGCCCTTATGATCAAATCAAAAGGAAGAACCCGAAGAAGAGGTAATGATTTCACCACCCTTTTTCAAGTTCCTTTCTTCTTCCACTTATTCTTTCTTTATTATTACCATTCTAAAATAATGAATCCAGTATCTAGAATATACTGTAATATTATTATAAATATGGTACAACCATATTCAGTATTCTATCTATCCTTTGAATGACATGTCACCATACGTGCGTACGTACGGCTTACCGTCTCCACGTCGTGGTGTAATTGTTATTCAATATATTATTATTGGGATGTGTATAATAATGATTTTTAATTCATGTATGTAATAAATATAACATGATAATGAGTCTGTATATATGATATACCATCCAATTATATATTATTTTAACATCAAAAGAATGATATTTTTGCTCGTGCGTACGTACGGATTACCGTCTCCACGACGCGATGAGATTCATTTCCAAGATCACCATTCATCGATGATTATAAAAATATATATTACTAATAAGTATGTAATATATGAAATAATAATTCAACTGAAGATATATATATATATATAAGGATTTATTTACTTACATATATCTTATTCACTTACTTCCGTTCAATACTATATGAAAATAGAAACAACGTTTATGCGTACGTACGGACTACCGTCTCCATAAACGGTGTTTTCCATTTCATATATATATCTGTAATACATATTTATATTCTAAATATATATGATATATTTATCATTTTTTATATTCTAAAGTATTTAAATAATTATCTAAGTGATACAACCAAGAGTGACAAGTTAAAACACGTATGATAAAGAAAGTGATTATTACCGGAAATGTTAACATAACATAGAAATTATTATTAAATGGGTAATATAAAGTCATATATGAATCATGTATGATATCATAAATATTAATATGGTTCTGGTATAATTTAGTAAAATACTACGATCTTCGTACAGGAGGTTAAACGTACCCTCAACTAAAGGAAAGTGCAAGGTAAGGGGTCTTCATCTCACTCCTTATTCCCATGAGATTCATGCCATATTGCCACTATTACCTTTTGTGTGGTTTATGTATTTCCCATAATTATATTCTTTGTGTAATACATTTTAATTTATGTGTATTTACATATTCATTGTATGATACCTCTTTCCTGGGTTCTATATTTCGTAAGTTACCAAATTGGTAAGGGTTAATTTCACAATCTCTTTATTATCCGAGGTTGTTTTTACATAAGTATCTACTGGGACATATTTATTATCTATATCCATGTTTTATGAAAGAGTATTCAAAGGGATTATTTTAAGGGACTCTTTTAGTAAAACATCATTTCAAATGTTTTAAATATCAATTCTTCTAAATCTTTCTCATTAATGTCCATGTCTTCAAACTATTTTTAAGGATTTATTTATATGGACATGAATGTTTTTAAAATGTTAATTCATTTCAAAAGTTTAAAAGTGTTATGGGACAGTTTGATTCAAAAATTTCTTTCAATGACCTCTTTTTTAATTTGTGTGACATTTAAATGTTTTCATGAAAAGGGATATTTCTCTCGAAGAGTTTTAAAAATCAATCTCATCTATGTCAAAAATCTTTAATGGATTTTAAACATGTTTTGAAGTTGATTTATCATGATAAAATTCTTCTATATTGTGTTGAAGGTTTTGTGATATATTTGACTGTGGATGTGTTATTTTTATACCATTCATGCTTTATGGGTAAAGTATTGACTTTTAGCATGCTAGTTTTAATACAAATTTTTATGTTATATTTCATCCTCTTCTTAAGATGAATGTGTTGGACTAGTATGTTCCGGGTTGGGGACCGGTAAAAGTAAGCCCTCCGGGTTGGTGTCCGGTTATTAGAGGCACTCCGGGTTGGTGTCCGGTTATTAGAGGCACTCCGGGTTGGTGTCCGATTATTAGAGGCACTCCGCGTTGGTGTCCGGTTATTAGAGGCACTCTAGGATGGAGTCCAGTTACAGAGGCTCTCTGGGATGGGTTCCGGTTACAGTTATCCCTTAGGTCTTGGCATGAGGCCTCGACACAGAAATTAAAGTTCGGTATCATGCATTCCATCATTATGAAAGTGGTTAGTGATATTTCATGTTATTATTCGATTAGTAGAATATCCATGTGAATAAGTAAATGGAATTATCTCATTTTATTTCTGCCATATTATGCTGAAGTTCATGTTTAAAAGAATTTTGTTTTAGTTTTATACATTTCCTTAAATGTTTATGCTTATTTATGAAAGTTTCTGCTGTATTGCTTACCCTTACTGAGCATTTGAGCTCACCCCTTTCTATGTTTTATTTTTCCCAGGATTCCAAGAATTGTAATGTGATTGATATGCAGGGTTAAGCCAAGGGAATAATGGCGTTCATAAATATTATTTATGTTGTTTTGTATGTCTTAAAGTGAAAATGTAACATTCATGTATGTGATCTATTTTTCTAAGACTGCTAAACTGATCGGTCCTTCGAGACTTGATTCCTTGTAATCATGCCAATGTATTAAAACAATCCACCGACTCTGGGTAACTAGGGTCAGGGCGTTACATTATATAGGTACACATGTGTTCATTAATTTCATTCTTTATACATTCCATGTATTGCATGAATGAGTCGCATCACTTGAGGGGGCTATAGTCCACACTTCCTCGTATGAAATTATCGCATTTGCACAACATGAAAAGCATAAAGGCTGGTTTTAAATATAAAATTACGAAGCATATAGAAAACATAAATACCATATATATCATATATAAAATATAGTGACATCATAATGGCCACCATGAAAGTTGTTAAGAGAAGATTGAACAATCATCGTTTCGTGAGGCCGAAATTCTCCATCCACAGAAACAACATGTTCTTTAACCATTAGACGAAGGTTTGTGTAATTTTAGCTCGAATACTTCACATAAAAACATCCTAGTATATTGAATATACTGGTGTTGTTAAAAACGAAAGGAATAAAAAGAGTTTAGAGGGATGGAGAAGCAAAATAAAACATAAGAACACAAGAGAGGACACTACCATTAAATCGGGTAACTCTCTTTGATTTGAGATCAAAGGCTTCCTTGGAAAGGATTCTGCCCAAAGTGAGGCTTCAATGATGAAGAGATGGATGTGGAGAAATGAAATGGGTAGGGGTTGGCCGATCCAAATGCTTGAGAGGTTTGAGTAAGGTGGTAGTGGTGGGGGCCTTTTATAAGAGAATGGGGGGGGCAATCTTGGAAGGTTATAAAATTTTACTTTATTATATAATTATATTTGGATTTTAAAGGTCCCAAAAGGATAGATTTCGAGGATAAGGTGATAATGTTCCTAAATCCACCCATACAATGGGTTTGTGACAAGTTTAGGTCTTAGATTATACATTATCTTTTCATTTTATTTAAATTGTTAAATGATGAGGTAATCATTGCATCATCATGGTGTCATAAATAATTTAATTTATTTAATGTATAAAAATTATAAAAGAAATATCATGATGTAAAAAATCTTTTTAGATTTCTAATAAATATTTATAGTCAAAAATATGACTTTTATAACCCCATGTAAATTGTGTTTTAGTAAAACAACACATGTTTGTGACATTTTAATTTTAACTTTAAATAAAAAGTTATTAATTTCATTTTCCAACCAAAGTGGCTCCATGGGGTCCCCAAGTTGACCCATGGATTTTCTGGGTCGGCCATGACTCATCCAATAAGGTTATGACATGTGTCAAGGTCATTTCATATTATTAAAATATTATTTTGGTCTTAATTGACACTAATTACCTCTAATCGCGATTAAAAACATAAAAGTTATTATTCACCAAAAAATTATTTTAATACCATTGAACCACATTTTACATCCTAATGACAACCATGTATGTCAGATTCTTGAAAATCAAATCACAGAAGCGGTAAACTTTCATTTAAAAGAAAAAGTAGTTTTTAAACTACCACTTAGTGGTTTCACTATTCATCTAAAATTGAAGTTTTTCAGAAAAATACCAAAAATTCACCCTAAGCTATATTTTTTTTCCGAATTCAAAAATGATTTCTATTTTACAAAATTCAAAACATATAAGTTTCATTAATTAATTTAAAAATTAATTCCCGCTGTGAAAACAAATAGCGTGTTTTTAAGAAACAATATCTATTAAAAGATTGACACTAGTTAAAGTCCAATTTCAAAGTGAAATTCATTACAATGACCAAAATTGAATTAAATGGTAAAAATATATTCTTATTTCACTTTAAAACCAATTCAAAAGATAATCTAATCATATAAATAAATTAGATTAAAAAGAGGTTTTGAATTAAAATACAACATTTTTCACTATTCATTAAAAATGAACTTTATCGGAAAAATACCAAAAATTTACACAAATTAAATTTTGATGTCCCGATTCTAAAGAAGAATTTGATTTTGTCAAATAGAACACATAAAATTGTAAAAAGTGGATTTAAAAGAGGTTCTCAATCAAAAGGCGGTTAATTGACCTTTTAAAGAATATTAGAATGTTTATGCTTAAAATTGGATTCATTCGCATTTTTATTCCTCTAAAATATATTGTAAAAATTAAAAATATTTGAAAAACATATATAATAATTTTTTAGTTAGTTCCATTCTTTCCAGCCATTAAAATGGCTAGGTGTTAACTACCATTTAAAATAATATTATTTTATTATTAGAGTGCAACGTAAGATTTCAAAGGAACTCGTTGTCGCGTATTGGGTACACCATCAAGAATAGCATTCCCTTTAAAGTAATTTTAATATTTTTATTCAAAAATATGGATAAATATAAAAATTTTATATTCTTTTTTTACCTGGGGTGTTACAATTTATTTATATTTATATTATTTTACTAATATGGTACTTAATAAATGTAGTGTCAATTTAGAAAAGTTTTATATTTTAATGTTATGAATGATAAATTGGGATCCCATGTTATTTAAATAGTTTATATTTTTATATTGAGGCCCATTTCTACCATCTTATTGAGAATTTTATACAAATTTATAGCCTAAAATTCAATCAAGATGGATAAAATAGAGAAAGGATTTAGGGTTCAATTGTGATCGTTCAATTCCTTTGAAATTGAAGGGTAAATTTTACATGACTATTACTAGACCATATATTTTATATAGTTGTGAGAATTTTACTTTTATCAGATATGTAGAATAAAAAATAAGGGTTGAAGGGGCAAACCTAAAAGTAAATTTATGTTCAAATTTATGTAACATACTCAAAACCAATCGAACACAATTTTTTTATCTTAATATTTTAGGAATATGATATGTGCTTCATTTGTGATACATTAGAATCTACCACATATCAATCAGATACACTTTATGGTTTGTATGATTGAAATTTTAATATTACATTTATTACTGACATTTTAGTTCATAAGACAAAAAAAATTCTAAAATCTGATAAAACACTCACAGATTGTCTTCGTATATTTGAAAAAATTCAATACTTTATTTTTTATCTAATGGAAAAAATCTCACATAAAATTGAAACATGGTGTGTCTGGTATTATAAAAATTCATGGATTCAATTTAAAAGTGAAATTATAGTATACAACACATGTTACATATTGAAAAAAGATACAAAAACTCATATTATCATCATACTCAATGAAAAATATAAATAATTAATTATTTAAGTGTATGAATTAATTGAACTTCAATATGAAAGATTGAGATTTTTGTATGGATGGTGGTTTTATTTTCATTTAAAAGTTACATTTTAGTTCACAACATGTGTCACATAGTAAAAAAATATGAATCATGTTTGGGTTATCATGAAACATTTTTAAGAATATTAATGATTCTTTTTTGATTTATAGGAATGAATATCACTTCAATTATACACACTAAGTGTCCAATATTAGTGAATGTGAAGGTTTTCAATTTTAAAGTCTCATTTTAGTATAATAAACAAATCACATATTTATAAGTGAGTAAACATTATTTAATTTTATTGATATTTTTTATTTAAAAGATAAAAAATTCATTTATGTTGTGTAGGAATTAAGATCACATCAATCCAGTACACAACGTGGCTAGTATGACTAAAATTGTATATTTTCATTTGAAAGTGGAATTTTTGATTCACAAAAAAACTTCCCATATTCAAAAAGGATAGAAATTGAGAAAATTTACTTGATAATTTATTATATAGATATATAATTCATTTTATATTTGTAAAAATTAATCTCTCGTCAATTTGAAATATGGTGTGGATAGCATGATTTAAAGTGAATGATTTCAGTTTAAAAGTAACATTTTAGTTCATAATAAGCATCAAATACTCAAAATAAATCAAAATAATTCATATTATATTGATTGTTTCATAAAATATATATATATAATTCATTTATTAAAAGTTTGAATTTACTTTACATCAATATTATACATAGTGTGGTTGATATGACTAAAATTTCATGTTTTCTTTTAAAATGAATATTTATGTTCAAAATGATTGTCACATACACAAAACTGAAGAAATATTTTCATATTGTCTTTATAATTAATTAAAAACACTGATACTTCATTTTTGATATGTAAGAGTTAATACCATATCAATCAGAAACACGATGTGGCTGGTGTTTCTAAAAGATCATATTTTTAGTTTAAAAAATAAATTTTAGCTCAAAACACACATCACATACATAAAACATAGTAAACTCACTATGATTTCATTGATATATAAGGATATATATATATATATATATTATTTTTTATTACAGAAATAACTAAATATAAATAGTAAACATTGTTTGTTCGATATTACTGAAAGTACATGTTTTCATTTTAAAGCGAGATTATAGTTCACAACATGAAACACATACTCAAAACTAAGAAAATTCACTAAAAATATATTAATACATTATAAAAAAATAAAATAATTCATTTTTCACAAATACCAATTAATTACCTATCAATTTAACACATGGTGTGACTAGTATTTCTGAAATTTCAGGGTTTCATCATAAGAGTAATATTTTATTTCAAAAAGCAGGTGGCATTCTCAAAACTCAGAAAACATTATCGAGTTTTGGGGAAAAATTATATAAATATCTACAACCCATTGGTAATGTATATAAATTATACTCATGCTAATTTGATATACAACGTGGTCTATATGACTAATATTTCATGTTTTCATTTAAAATTTACTTTCTAGTTCACAATGAATGTCAAAAACTGAAAACTGAGGGAAAAATATATTTTCTAAATAATTTAATTCAAATATTGATAATTCTTTTGAAATAATTATAAATTAATATCACTGAAATATAACATGGGGTATGAATGATATGACTGACAGTGTTCGTTTTAACTTAATGGTGATGTATTATCTGAAAACATACATCACATATTCAAAACCAATAAATTATTCTCTTATTTTATTTATGATTTAGGATAAATATTTATTATTTATTTATAATGTTTATAAATTAACCATGCATAAATATGACACACTGTGAGGCTATTATGACTAAAATTATGTATTATCATTTAGAAAAGACAATTTATTTAAAAATATGAACCAAATTATCAAAAATGGGAAAACGTAAATTAATTATCATGATAATTTATAAAAATGGTTGTTTCTTCATTTTTTACATTTAATAACAAACTACACATTAATATGATAGGTAGAACACTATTTATGAATGAAAAAAACTCCATTTCTCAATATAATTTACTATACATCAACACAATGTGAATTTTACAATTTATTTACCATAATATATACTATACATCCTTTTAATGAATCTTGATGAGGTTATCCTTGTATCATATTTCTATTTTTATGGAATCAGAGAGATTAGTTCATTTGTGAAGAATATGCATAAGGTAACTGTTGTCCTACTCATACATTATAGGGTCTTCGAGATACCCTTCAATATATTTATACAAATTCATCTTATCCTCAATGAGAATATTGGTTTAATCAAAATTTCACAATCAAAATCTAAGGGGAACATTCATATCATTGTATGACTGATTGATAAAATTTATCCACTCCATTACCTAGGTTTTGATGCCAATAGTTTTTATGAAGACTCTAAAGCCACTCAATTCAAAATATATCATCATTTTATTCTTAAATTTATTTATTTCTTCAAATTTTTATATATTTCTCTTATGTATTCAACATATAATTAAATAATTACATTAACATTATCCTCTTCTATATTCAAATTTTTTCCTCTTATGAACATCTATTGAGCCTACGGTTATTTAATCACTTCTCTAGGCTAGTGTTCCAAACACATTAGCCCTAATATAGTGTTTAGGGATCCTTTTACAACATTCATTCAATGTTATATTTGTTATAAACCACTAATTCTTATAGAAGAGTGATACAAATTCATATTCAATATAACAATTACAAAATGTTTATTTAACATCCATGTGATGCACGACCAAAACATGGTTATTCAGAAAAGAAAGTATCACACAAATGATGTCATTACTAGAAACTGGTATAAATACCTATTAAAAATACACTCTTTATTAGTTGACATATCTATTTAAAACTAATTATTTCTTATTCTTGAAAAATTGGTCTTTATGTTATTTCTTCAACTTATAAACCCATTTAATCCCAATGTGTTTTCCCCTAGTGGGAATTTATTGACATACCATTTGTTTTTCATCTCTATGGACTCCAACTCCTTCATCATGGCTTACACCAAAGTAGTTTCATTGGATGAATCATTGAAGGAAACACGACCATTATCCTCTTGTAACAATTGATCATCAAAATGTTATACATCTTCAATCATGGAATAAATACCATTGATTGACTGGTATTAATATAGTCCCTCATCATTTCTTGGGGTACTCATAGCATATAGTTACATCTGTATATTCCCTGTCAAGAGTAGGGCTGATGTAGTACATGGAGTTATCAATCCTTCTAGAACTAGAATTTTGACACAATTTCAATATTTTAGGATTTTGGAAAACATTCCACTCCTTTCATAGACTGGGAATCTATTAATATTGATTTGTGATGTTGGTCCTCTAGCACAAGGAAATCTATAAGGCCATTAGTAACTACATCAACACATAAATCCCACTATTATACTAAATATTCTTGAAAAATAAAATCCCAACTTACATAGAGTTTACAATGACAATGATCATACAATAATAGGGATTTGAAACCTTCCTCCATACTAAGTTAAACAATCAGATGCTTGTTATAATCAAGGGTCTTGAGATGTAACACTTTTATCGTAACATTAGTTATAATCTTTAATATCCCCGTATTATATAGACAAGTATTATTTCGAGTCCAAACATAAAATGTTGTGAACTCTACAGATACTTTAGTAGGACAGTTTTGTAGGTGAACTACCTCCTCAACCACCACACCCTATAATATTCATGTGTCATGAATTCTCTTCAGTATTTACTATACCATATCTATGATGGTGTGATTCCACCACTCCAACACGAAATTATAATATAGAGTGTGTAGTATGTGTATGTTTCTCTCAATACCCCATTTCTCATATATGTTCATTAATATATTTTACATTACTTTACATTCATAGTTTTTCTTAGTGTCCTCACCTTAGGGATAGTTGAATTATTTGAAATAATATTAACATCTCTAATATGTAGAATGTTTTATTCTTTTATAATATTATGTAAACTCCTATCCAATTACAATAGTAATCAATAATATAAAGTAAGTATCTATTATGTATAAGAGTTTAGGATGTGTTTTCTCCATATAGAGTAGCATGTAGAATATCCAATGGATACTCTGCAATGTTTATTTGGACAGGGAATTGAATTATTCTCCTCTTGATTATTAAGAAGACTTCACAAAAAATGTTCGGTATGTAACTATCTGGATCATAAAAACCATCATCTTATTAAACATCATATTTAATTAATGTAAATTATAATTCACAAGCCCTACAGTTCAGAACCATATTAGGATATCTAAACTCACCATATGGAACACTAGTATGCATGCTTCCAAAAAAATCTTTTATATTTGACTAAATGAATGGAATTAATCATTTAGAATGTGGTTATTAAGTTATATACCATTATGGAATAACATGTCATCTCCATCTAATTTATATATTATATCATCTTCCCAAGACTTATAATATTACTATAATGTCAGGGAAGGTAGTTTACCTATAGGAGTAAACAGCACTCACCATACTTATATTAAAATAAGATGGAAACTTTTCCCAAGATCTAAATAGTATATCCAACACCAAATTTAAATTTTCCATTGATTTTTGATATAGCTTCTGTAACTTTCTTCAATATACCATCATGTCATTTTGAACCACAATTTTTTATGCCAAACATAGATGTTGATTTGGACCTTCATGTCACCATACAATTATGGAACCATAATATCTTCAATGCATACCACTTCAGGTTTTTTTATTTCCTATCATGTGAATCCTTCTAGGATATTTCCTCATTAGTGGATTTTCATCATCACGAGTACATGTGTCATTAGACACATGTTAACGATGATCCCTATAGAACATAATGATATAATTCAACAGTATATTCTAATCGAATAATTGGGTATAAATATTTTCCCAAATATTGATGATGGTATAACTAATAACATTATTTAATTGCATACTAGTACCACCATATACACCCATTCTATTAACCCCCCACTTTTTCAACCCCTTCCTAGACCATGTACCTCTAGAATAAATGTTCTATACTTTTAAAATTGTTATTAATTTTATTTAAGTGTGCAATCCATTCCCCTTTAGTGGGTAGGACGTCCTCACCATGACTATAAATTTTTCTTATGCGTTGATCATACTATTTTTGTCAATTTATTTCTTCCTAAAATAGCATATAATCCATTTCAATTTTTTTTCAAGTGACGATATAAACTACATGTACTTTTCAAGAATATAATGAGATAGTTTACATATAAGTGTGGTATCCATAATGGAAACTCCATGTTTAGTATAAGTATTTTTAGATCCATTAATATTCATAATATAGTCAATAATGGATTCAGTCTCCCTAATGCTTATAGATCTAAACACACCCTTTAATATTTTTTTAACATTTTTTATTCACTCCATTGACACTGTGATATATTGTTTTTTTGTTATCCCGTACCCCATTTTCTATATTTCTATTAGAAATTTATAACATCCCATTCATGGGTATAACCTAAAAAATTCATATGTGTTTTTTAATGTACTTATTTTCTTCCACTTCCACTCTGGTAGTTGATTTGACGGCTTCCCAGACTACTTAGACCTCAATGTTTCCTTCCATATTGATTTCAAAAATAGAATAGTTTTTTTATATATGTATTTGGAAATGAAATGGAACTACATCCTCATTTGTTTTCGGATGCAGATTGAAGATCATATCCTCGAACTCAATGTATTTGGGAAAACATATTGGATCTGATACCATATGTTTGATTTTATATACCTAGATTTTTAATTATCATTTATTCTATATTAACTATTATTGAATAAAAATAAGAATAAAAACACAAAAATCAGTGTACACAAGAGATGTGGGAATAGTGGTAAAATCATAGTAGGGGAAGAAACGTAGAAAACATGTCAAGTTACATACTCTATTACCTGTATTAACTTTTAAAAAACAACATAGATTATTTTAAAATGATTTATATAAAAACAATTGGAGTCTTTCTGACTCATAGTCCAATACGGGGACATAATAAAAGAAATCACATTAAATCTGAAATTAGCACTAATAAGAGACATAATGAAAATTCTCACATCTAATAACTACAAGTACTAAGTGAAGGAAAAAAATTAGTAGCCCATGTTAGAACAACCTTTAGTATCTCATGTTTGAATAACCACCTACAACCCATGCAATGGAATAACCTAAAATATCCCACATTTGATTAATATTTTACAAATTGGTTGTAGTAATGGAATGATGGTTTGGAAAGTGTGATTGTATCTTGCAACAATGAGGAGTATTGTGATATGGAATTAATGAAAGGGTTGATATTATTTATGAGTTTTAAGGATCCTTCTAAGGGATTTCATGAATAATAGTATGTTTTTATCATTTCACATGTATTTATTTTGTTAATTTAAAATAATACAACCATTTCATTAAAAAAACTCATCACATAACATATGATTTTTAATATATTATCAACTTTATTTTTCTATTAATTTTCATTTAAAATTTTCATTTCATTTTAATAAAAATATCAATAGAATAATTTTTATAAAAAAATTTCATTGATCGGATTATGAGTTAGGGTTTTGGGGGTATATTAAATGGATATCTAACACTAATCATCCAGATTTTATATACTTTGGGTAGTCGTTAATCTTGTTTTTAAAGGGTTATAATTGAAAATTAAAAACACTATTAATATTTGAGTAGGTTTTGATTATTAAATTTAGTTTATCCTAAAAATAAATTTTATCAAATTTTTATTAATAATTTATCAATTAAATATTTTTAAAAAATATAAAAACTATTAATATTTAAATTTAATGTATAGTTAAATTATTGTTTTCTTTAAAAATAAGTTATAAATAAATATACAATGAAATAAATTATTATTAATTCATTAGAACTATAATTTTAAATGATGATGAAATTATAAATTATATTTATTTTATTTTGAATCTATTAATTTTTGATTTATAAATAATTTTTAATCTTTTTAATTATCACTAAGTATTTAAATGAGTTGTGATAGTTAAATGACAAAAGTGTTTCTTCCGTAATGATTTTTTTTCTAGAATAAAAATATATTATATCATTTAATGCATATTAATAGAAATGTTTTATCATTTATTTATGTTTTGGGAATGGAACATGGGATGTCATTCTTGGAAACAAGGGTGTTCATTGCTGAAAAAGTAGCATGGTTTGTATTTTTTGTCATTCCTATCATGGATGATTAGTGAGACTACAAGGAAAGAGATAATATAGTTTAATATATAAGAAGGTTATAAGGGGACTTCATTTCCCATTATTTTCCAGATTTTTGGGGTCCAAAATTTGGGGAATGGAAAGCATTATGAAAAGTGGTTTTTCAAAAAGATCTCAAGAAAATATGGAAAAGGCACAAGATTTGTAGATATGGGGTTCATGATGTTTGTGTCATGAAGTCAGGATGATTGTGATGGTGTTATCTATGATTATGAGACTCTATGTTCTGTCAGAGGTATACTTATAGAATCAGCATCTTATTAAAATGAAAAAGAAATAGATTTCACGAAGTCTGTTTGGATTTTTTGTGGATAGCAGATTCTTTGTGATTTGAGATGGTGTTTCATCATATTTAATATGAAAATTATAAATATTGAATGAAAAAAGATATGTGAATATTGATTTTTAGTTGTGATTTTCAGCAGTGCAAACAGTTTTGACATAGAGCATTGCGGTTACGATGAGCTTTGCGAAGGGTGATTTTATGTGGAGCTTTGGGAAAAGAGAGATGCATCGTGAAGATGGTTTTTCCAATGCACATTTCACACCTAAAAAATCGGAGCTCAACATATGAACATGCCTATAAATAAGATTCCACCCTCTTCATTACACATGATAATGAGCGATAAAATCTAGGATTTCTTTGACTTTGCGAAGATAGGGGTGCTATGTGAAGTAGGTTGTTCTATGTGAGATCGATATTTTAAAAGGGAATATTAATTTATTAAATTATTCTAATGTTTCTATTTCATATGATATTCATTAATATGGGTGTTCCTTGTTGACTATGTGAGCATCATGAAGTTTCTTTCTCTATAAGGCAGTGAGCATTGCGATGTAGGTTGCTTTGTGAGGTAGCGAGCTCCATGAAGGGTTGTGCTCTATGAGGAAATGAGTTCTACAAAGGGTTGTTCTCTATAAAGGTGCATGAATTGCAATGTGGGGTGCTCTACTAAGTCTTGATCTTTGTTAAGGGATGTATTGAGTATCAGTGTTGTGTTTTCAAGGTTTTCAATGAGAATATACTCATGACTATGATACAAGTAGTGTCTCATCCTTAATAGAGACATAGACTTCAATTCTAATCTTCTGAAGTGACCTTCATGTCATTAAACTGAGCTTTACTTATCTAAGAGTAATAATATAGAAAGATTTTATGGAAGTGATCCAAGGAAAACTGTGAGAAGTCCACGATCTTTTGTAAGGGTATTGCTCCTAGCAAAGAGTGACTGTGACTGACCTCTTGTACACAATAGCTTTTGAAGAATTGTGGACTTAGGTATGACCATCAATCAATTCGCATATGATACTTGAACTTATCTCTTCGTGGTTAAGAAAGTAAAAGTGTTGTTTCAACTCTTTTCATACAATTTTCAAATAGATTTAACCCAATCCTATCAATGAGAGAACAAGATCCATAACCTTAAAAGAAAAGGTTGACTATCTGATTTATCCCTCCCCTATTAGGGTTTTCCAGGGTCCTTCAATTATTTTATAAGAACACATGTAATATATTTTTTACTACATTATCTATAATAACACCGACCACCTATCACTGTTAAATTGTTCGCTTCGTGTTGTGCTCTTATAAATTTGTTTAATAAACATTTGCCTAAGACTCTCTAATGAAACACATCACAATTTCTCAGGCATCTACTCCTCTTAAAATGGAACATATTTTTCCATTAATAACTAATTTGGGATTTCCATCGAGCCTATCAACCCCATAATTGTTAAAATATCCTCATTGGCACCCTAGTCATGGATCTGGCTCTAATTATAACATCCCAGAAAAATCTGGACGGTGATATTATAATCTCAAGGCTTAAATATCCTCTAATTGAATCATAGATTACCTTAATTCTTATATATTCAGTCAATATATTTTCATTTCTAAAAAAATATTTAATTAAAACTATACATCATGTCATGGAAAAAGTTACGGAAAATTTTTTTTAGAACATGTTTGCATTGAGATCCTCTATCAGAGTTAAGGATTATCACACCTAGTTGTCGATATGATTTAGTATGTGACTATAACAATTTATGGTGAGCATATAAACGTTCTTCCAATCAAGAAAAAAATATCTGGATTAAACTCCCACTCACCACATTCAACATACATATCACCAGCAACCAAGGAGAAAGTTTACTTCATACCATGGAGGTCAATGTAGTATTAGAACGAGATCAACTAGATGTATGATTTCATATTGATGACCATCATATCCCAATGATTCACAAAATATTCCACTACTATAAAATACTATATTAAAATTATTATTGTCTCTATTAGTATTCCTAAATGGGTATCAAGGCTCATAAAACTAGGATATTTTTCCTCATTAATACTAAGAAGAGAAACCCATTTCTCGTATATAAATAATGTTGAAGCACTTATAAAAAATATAAAATGTTATGGTCGGGGATATTTGAATAGTACCTAAAATAGTTTCTACTATAAAATTGTTCTATGAATATTGGTAGTGTAACAGACTGATATTTTATCAAATATTTTTCATTAATTAAATTTAATTTCTTCAATAGCTTATGTTACATGAAACAAAATGTATTAGAAAACCATGATAAAATATTAATATTTAAAATAGACCCCTATAACCTATCCATTATATTTTGTTGTATGAATAGAAATAAAAAAAAAAATTATTTATAAATTTTTTAGATAATGAAAACAAATTCATAAATAAAAAAATAGTTTTTAGTAATGTAATTATATTCTTCAAATATACTTTTTTTCTCAAAAAAATGATTTTTATTAAGTTTTTATAAAAAAATAAAAAAATAAATTTT
Source organism: Viscum album (assembly GCA_963277665.1). Classification (NCBI taxonomy): domain Eukaryota; kingdom Viridiplantae; phylum Streptophyta; class Magnoliopsida; order Santalales; family Viscaceae; genus Viscum; species Viscum album. The sequence goes on from OY728158.1 coordinate 698,791,997, forward strand.
CAATATTTTATAAAATTTATTTGAAAAATCGAAAATTATTTTTGGAATCAACAATTCCTATTTATATAAGGGAAAATTGTGGAGAATTTATAAATTTATTAAGTGCTTGATTAATACTAAATAGTACGAATTTTTATTAAAAAATGAATTTTATATTAAATAATTTATGAAATTATATCATTTATTAAATAATAATGAATGTAACATTCGTTTAATTTTATATTGATTAGTGCAATTTAGAACATCTTGCATGACCATTATGAAATTTGTGTATTATTTCCTAATAGAGTTTTTCCCTTGCTTATTATGGGTCCCCCCTTTTCCACGTTTTAAAGAGGATTGTTATTTTTTTTCTAATATAGTGGGCATGAACCTCAACCTTTTAATAGAAAATTTATATTTTTTATATTAATCTTTTCGATACATATGATTATTTTCTCTTTAGAAGATCACATTTTCATCAAAATTGGGGGCATAATTTTAAATTAATATATTTCTCTTTTACGAATGGAATCTGAAAATTCTGATTAAATATTTTGAAATAATTATAATCAGTATTATATTGTATGTTCAATAATTATTTTTCTCAAAATGAATAATAAAAAATAAAAAATTAATTACCATTATTAAGGTTAAAATAAGTTTACCACGGGTGCTAAACTAAATTGATAAGGATTAAAATGACCAATAAACTTGTAGAAATCTAATTTAATTGAAATATATAGACCTTATCACATATTATGTTTGATAATGATCCATTTATTAGCCTTTTGGTTTTTTTTAAACGTTGGTACACTTTTATATTATTCAAAATTCGAAGTCTATCTTCTCCATAACTAATAAAAGGCCACCCCTCTCTACTCCTTTTCACACATAAAACCCCATATTCTAAATTTAATACCCTAAAAGATATATTCCATAATTCCATACCCATATTATATTGTTCCTATTTTGGTTATGAAACCCTCCTATGAAGGATTTTGGAGAATACCTAATGGGGTTCTATAAATAAGAGGTACAATCTTTAACAACGAACATTCATTTTATTTCTAACTCAAAATACATAAAATATTGTTCAAAGAATTCTTTTTGATAACATATATATATATATATATATATATTCAAAAAATATATATTATTATGCTAATATAAATACATACACTATATCTATTTCCATCAAATAGGAAATTAAACAGTGATCGTGTGTTTGAGAGACTACTGCCATGTGAACGGATGTAATTATTTTTTCCACAAACACATCTCATGGATGGATAGAATGATGGATTTATCATATTTATTTTATATTTATAACATAATTATACTTCCATAATTAATATATAAGAAATAACTGATTACTTTTGTTTCTATGATAATATGTCAATGTGAGTTGTGTGTACGAAAGAAAGATAAAAAATGTATTATCTTTCCATGAATTAATTTTATGGTCCATGTCCTGGTAATTATAAAATTTAAATGTCAAAATAATTTTATATCTTTTATGGGGCTTATTATTCAAAAGATACAAAATTGGTATACGTTTTATGTTAAAATATCAATGATTTTGGGGATTGATTTTGATTATGCTTTCAATTATGAGATACGGTGACCCACCTATCAATAAAAGCATGAATTTTATTGTAATTTGGTTATGGTTTTCAATAACATGTTTCTCTAATTTTATAATATTTATGTATTCATGATTACAAAATAATTTTTTTAATGGAAAACAAAATTTATTTCTCTATTCGATTAAAAAGTATTTTTCTTAAATATCTATGTTTTAGAAAAAAAATTAATATTTTTTTTTTCAATTACAAAATGATTTTTAATGGAATTTTCTATTAATGTATAAATTTTTTGTGAAATGGTTTAAAACGAAATTATTTTTCAAATAAAGACTTTTTTTATTTTAATGAAACCGTGAAAGGAATATTTTATTTAACGTCTACAACATGAACTATGTTTCTCATCTTCATGACGAATTAATGTTTTAAATACTGATTTATAAGTTTCAATGGATATTTTTCATATAAAATTATTATCACTCTATTTTTGAACTTTTAGTTTGGAAAATGCAATTTTCAATGTGAAAAGTTTGATTTAGTCAAGGAGTGTTCCATGTGATCATTCAAAATCATTTTTCATATATAATGACATAATTTGATGTTATATAACATTTCATGGGGATATGGTCTAGGGTTAACATCTTTATTATTGCTATAGATAGTTTATATTTATGATGATAGAATTTTTGAAAACCCATTTTGTTTTATATAGGTTTTTATACGAGGGATTAATGAGATGATTATGAGACACATTTCCTTTCAATGAGTTATGTTGTAATGAGATGTTTATGAACAAATTATAATTTTATGGGTTATGATATGATTAATTTTTTATTATCTTTTAGAACATAAGTTTATGATATTTATTATGTGATTTGTGGGACCAATATCTCTCTTCAATTAATGGGGTAATGTTTTATATTTCATGAGATAATTATAATAAAAAATCCATGTTCTTGATCTCTGATGAGAACTAGGACAATGTGTTTGATCCTCTATGTGAAACTGGTTATGAATATTGATCCATTTTGAAATGTTAAATAAGAATTTATTCCAAATATAATAGGATTTTATAGTCTTGGATGATACCCTTCAAAAAATGGTTTCTATACTAATAATGGTGCCACACTTATTTGAAATGAAATTATGATTCATGATTAATTGTGATGATTATAACTCTTATGGTTTATGTATTTTTAAATAATAATGTTCTATTCAATGTATCATTCTTATGATACATGAATTATTTCATATAAAATTTGTATGTTATACGTATTATCTCATTCCATTGTGCCTATATTATTCTTTCAAATGATCTTGATTCCATATCTCCTATGATTACCTATACTTAGCATCAAAAATCGCTATTTTTTATGATTATTTTCTCTAGGATATGAATAAATGATTTTATAGGGTATGAAATTAAATATTACTAAATGGTAAGAAAATTATGGGATATATTGATTATTTTTCAAGAAATAATATTATTTTTGTGCCTATTCTTCCAAGACGTTAAAACTTTATAATCCTAAGGAATGTATTTGTTAAATGAATTTATTATTCATCTTAAAAGATGTAATAATTATGTAAGAAAACCTAGAGTCCTTGAATTTAGTATCAGAGAACGTTTTAGTTCATTTTTGAAAACATGGATTAGAAAACATTAGTGTGAAACCATTGGATAATCCTAAGTATTGTATAATTTCATAAGTTATGGTAAGAAATGAAGTGTGGTTTTCCAATGAAAACATCCTTTTTTGGACACAAAAAGTTGATGAGGATTTTTCATAGTTATTACTATAGTTTATATCTATGAAAATAAAATATTGATCTGGACTCGATCATCACATGGTGAATGACACCAGGTCTTTCTACCGATCTAGTTTAACACTCAAGGTTAGAATGATTTTTAAATTCACAATCTCACTATAAACTGTAATGTAATATTTTAATAGAATATTATCATGAATGAACTAGTTTAATGATATGGTTTTATTGATTTTAAATATGGTGTAATGATGTATACATGATATAAATTATTTTTTAGGATTATGTGGTTTTCCATTATGATTACTATTAATTAGGCTCCGATTATTTATTTTAGTCATTGGATGGAACCCAAAAAAATTATGTTAATGGTGAATGTGATGAAAAAATCAATAATTTTCCCCTTGAGTTACCAAATGTTAATAGAGAAATAACTAAAAATATTCTTTCTAATATCCAAAAAAAATTTCACATTATGAATCATAAAGAACATCAAAATGAAAAATGGAGGTAAAACATCATATTGAGTCCTTTAGGAGGAAGAATCAACCATTTTTAGTGGTCTTACTAATCTAATAGTTTCTAAGAAAAGGTTAAGTACCATTAAAAACATATTTTCTATTCTCTAGTGTTCTAAGAATGAAAAATTCATGCATAATTTCTATTATTTGGATAAAAATGTTGATCAATGGTAGAATATTACCAATAATAGAAGTTAATGATATGAAATTAAATCAATGGAATAGGATGAGTTTAGGATATTATTTTTTAATAAGTATTTTACATGTATTATTTATATGAGAATGGATAATCAATTACATGATTTCAAGGAAAACTATGATGAATATATTGGTATATATGATGTGAATTTTACAAGACATCTGATGTATTATTATGGTATTATCATCCAACTCAAAAGTATGGCTAATTGATTCATCAAAGACTTAAAAAAGTATGAAGGGTGTTACCCATAATTAACTTCATTACTATGAAGATCCATTTTATATAATTTCGAGGTGGAATGGGAGATTGGAATTTTCTATAAATCACATATTTTTTATAAGAAAACACTGATATAAGTAAAAGGGAACACCAAAACCCCTGGAGAAAAGTAGATGAGATTTCCTTCATGATAAAAGTGTGGAAGGAAACATAAAGAAAATTATCATAATGTGGTTGGTAAATTTTTTTGGGTGGAAAGGAAGTTCATTGAGCAATCGATTGATGAGTGGATAAGAAGAAGTTATCTAATGATGTGGATAGAGGGAATGATATAAAAATGAAACAACCACAATCTAGTGTTTCAAATGAAATGAATATGTGAATTATAATTATTAGTACTGAAATACAATGGATAATACTGAATATTGATATCAATAATATCTTAAGATGAGAGACAAAGGGAGATATTACATGATAACTAATTTTAATATGGGGTGAAATAACGATGTGTTGAAAGGTATAGATACCATCCACTTTAGAAATGATAATGTCCTATTCAACTCTATATCTACCCACTATCTTATATTTGAATAATTTTCGAAGGATATCAAAATTACAACACAATAAATAGATATTGAATTTGTAGAGAAACCCAATAATAGTACAATGATCGCATCAATAGTTTATGATTCTTATCTAATTGAAGTTTATTTGAATGTGCTTCTTGAAAACCTATTTATTATCCCTCTGTTTGACATTGATATTATCTTGAGCATCAAAATCAGGATCAAACTACTAGACGATACATGGAATAGTGAAACGGTGGATAGGAACACTGCAAGTGATTAAACTCGTGTGGCTTCATATGGAGCTTACACATCAAATACTATAGTGGCCCCAAATTCTTGCTCTACTACCCTAGATGTGAGTTCATGCAACAATATTAACAATATAAGATGGATTCCACTAATATGGGTAGGATGTTCCAAGGTGGGTCAGGAGTGGGAGTTTCCAAGGCACGTCACATATCATCCAAATAACAAACAGAGACCTAGGATAACTTTGGACTGTATCTAATTTAACAACCATTTTGATACACTGAGTTTTGGAGGAGGGGTTGAATGTAACAACACTTTCCCCTAAGAAGCTGAGTCCAATTGAGAAAAAATCTAAGCTAAAATATAATTTTATGGTATTTTCTTGCACAACATGAGGAGGAATAAAGAGAATAAAGAAAACAGGGACCCTGAAAGTTGCATTGTCACCATGAAGTAGAAATCAAAGGGATGTAGAGACTACTCATATCTTCCAATTCTAATTAATATAGGGTCATCCAAAAAAGTTAATAAATCCAGAAAACATGAACCTCATCCAATAAAATGAGTGTAGTTTTCATAATTTGATGGCACCATGGCTTTTGGAAAGAAGGATCAACATGTAGGCAACAACGGTTCCCCAAAAAAATAGGTTGTGGGGTGTGTGGTTGTTTTGGAGACTCCTCAATCTAATGGAAATGAGAATAATGAGGTTTAACATGGGGTGATTCCATTTTATCTAGATTATTCACGATTTGTGGATATGGTTTTGAACCCTTCATCACCACAACAGGAGTTAGGGACTCTTTATGGTACTCAAAAACAGGAAGATGAGGCTATGGACCCCAACATGGAACTGATCATACAGTCGAAAGATGAGATGGTGGAGGAAATCATGAAAATCATGGTGATAAAGGAAGAAGATAATCCAATGATGGAATGAATGATCTAGGTGGTAGTTACTTGGAAGAAAGTTGAATGCATAGATAAGAGAGACTGCATATTGATTAGAGGGTTTGATATGGGGTAGATTAGAAAAGTAGATCACATTCACTCATGGGAATTTCAATCATATCTCTATGAAGATGTCCTGAATGATAAGAAAGACATCTAGTTAAATGATATTCCATGGGAATTTTGTATGGAAATTTAACTAAAACAACATAAATCTTTCTTTATAAGTCTATAGATTCTTTTGATGCTGACCAAGTTAGTTGTAAGGGTTATCACCTTCCCCTTAAAAGTGTTTTAATAATAAAAAGTTAATTTGGATATTATCATTGGCATGGATTGGAAATATCTACATAAATCCCGCATCAATTATCAAGGAAGGGATGGCAAGTTTTATAATTAAAACCAACCTTTGATTGTATATCAATGTCAATATAGATATAAACGTATGATAGAGATCAATTTCATTGTATGGGTCATGATTCCAATTCAAAATGGCCATTTATCTAAAATAGTTATGGATAAACTCAATACTGTTGATATGCATATTATTCATGAGTTTTTTAAGGTTTTTTCATAATATTTTCCTAGTATTCTACTTAAACATAATGTTGAGATCTCAAAATGAAATATATATATATTGAAACAGTTATTTCAATGACTCCCTAATGAATTTCCCTGATTGAGTTTCAATGATTGAAGGATCAACTCCATGAGACCTTGAAAAGGTATTAATTCATCTATGAAAGTCACATTATGGTGCACCGGTTCATTTTGTTAAGAAGAATGATGGAAAAATCTGACCCTGTATTGATTATTTAGAGCTTGAAAAGATCATAATTGTGAAAAAGTATCAAATATCCCATATCGATGAACTATTTAATAAAAAAAGAAGTTCAAAATTTTTTCAAGATTTAAATTTTTTATGGATATAATCAAATGAGGTTCACAAAGGTGGATATACCCTGAAAAACATTATGTACAGGTTATATACACTATGAGTATATAATTAATCAATTTGGTCTAACCAATGCCCCTATTGTCATCATGAATTTAATTATTTGAGTATTTAGATATTACAATGATAATTTTTTGGTAGTCCTAATATAATTTGTTATTATGTTTTTTATAGTATGGATGAGCCTAAATATCATTTCAGAATTGTGGTAGATGACACAAGATAAGGATAAATTGTAAGAAAAATTTATAAATGGTTAATTTTAACTATAAAAGGTGGAATTTTGTGTCATATAATCTCAATTGAATGTATATCAGTGGATATAGGAAATTAATAGTTTATTGAATGTGGTCCTAGACAAACCATAGTAATTGAGATCCCTAGTTTTGGGGGATTAGTTAGATATTATTGATATTTTGAAGAGAATTCCTTGGGGCAATATAACGCACACACCAAGTTAACTCTAAAGGGATAAAATTTCCACTATATAGATAAATATGAAGAAAATTTCAAGGAATTGAGAAGAGTATTAGTCAATGAACCTTTGCATAGATTATCCTATAATGGAGAAGTCTAGGTAATCTATAATCATTAATCAAAGAGGGTATTTGGATGAATTATTATTCAAAATGAAATTGTGAAATATTATGCCATAGGATAATTGGAATTTCAATAAAAAAAATTCAGAACTCATGATTTGGATTTAACTTTAGTAAATTTTACATTAAATACGTGTATAAATTATCATTATGGAGAATATAAAGATATATATATATATATATATTGATCAAAAGAATTTAAGATATATATTCACATAGATGAAGTTGAACATGTTCTCATGAAGATGGTTAGAGATGATTAATCATCATGGTTTCATAACACATTACCTCCTTGAGAAAGTGAACAAGGTTTCAGAAAATTTGTGTTAAAAGTATTAATATATCCTATCCATGATAATGAATAAAGAATAATATAATATTTCCATATTTATAAATAATTGGTGTATAAAACCTAAAGGAATGGTAGAAATATTATCATTTTCAAACGAGAGTTAAACTATTTATCAAGATATAGATTAAATAGAAATAGAAGAATGATATAGAGATATACAAAAAAGGTGTGAAATTTTGTAGAGTATAATGTTGATTATAATTGAGTAATAAGTTTGAGGGACCATTTCTGTGTCCCTCATTACCAGTTTTGAAGATGTGGATGATAGAAGAGACATATATTTTTTCATTTATTAATAATTTTTCTTGTATAAAGATGTATAGACGTTTAAATGGGTACTTTTAGTGGACTTCAGAAGCACATATATCATGGGGTTTGAATGTAGATGCATGGTATATCAAGATGTTAGGGATAAGAGAGAAAAGTCCAAGGGGACGTTACAACCATTACCCATACCAAAATAGAAATAAGAAAACATCTAGATGGATTGTTTCATCCAACATCCCAAAACATCTCCATGTCAGAATTCTATATGGGTTGTGGTTGGATACCTTACTAAGTCAGTAGACTTCATCACTATTATAGAATATCCATATAGGGATCATCATTCCATGGTATACTATAAGTAAGTTGTAATGTTTCATGTAACCCCACTTTCTATTGTATCTATCTTGGATATGAGGTTTTATTCAATGTTCTGGGAATGCCTTTAGCAATATCCAAATACAGAGTTGAGTTTTAGACTTGTGTATAATCCTTAGAAAGATATTGATTTTATGAGAATGATTGAAACCCTAGGGTATATATTTTGATCTTGTTTTATGGATTTCAAATGTGGTTGGGATGAATGTATTACATTAGTTGAGTTTTCTTACAATAATAGCTATCACTCGAGCATTTAGACAGCTCCTTATAAACCCCCATATAGAAATAAATGTAAACAAAAAATATTAGGATGAAGTTGGAGAAATAATGATTTTCAGGCCCTAGATAGTAGATGAAATAGTAGAGAAGGTCATACCCATCACCAACACATAAATTATGTACAAATCCGGATTAAAAGTTATGCTAATAATCATTAATGAGATCATGAATTTGATGTTTATGAGAAGTTGTTTCCTAGAAGTTCTTCATTGAAAAAAGTAATGAGATTTTGAAATAAGTAAAAAATAATCGCAAGGTATATCAGTACCTTTTAAATTAACACTATATAAAACAATAATTTAGTGGTGTTATTTTTGGGATGTTTTTAAAAAAACATCACTTACATTTAAATGAAGAGACATTTTTAAGGAACCCTCACTTAATGAGCGATGTTTCCTAAAAAATTCCACTGATTCAGTAATGTTTCCTAAAAGTGTCATTGATTTAGCAATGTTTTCTAAAAAGGGACAATCATTTAGCAAAAATATCAAAATCCATTGCAAATTTAGGGACGTTTGTTGAAATTCATAAATAATTTAGCGACATCTCTAGAAACGCGCGGCTAATTTATCGATGTTTTCTAAAAATGGGGCTAATTGTGAAACGTTTCCTAAAAATAATGTCTATTTTAGAAATGTTTCCTAAAAAGTATTGCTAATTTAGGGACGTTTTCTGAAAATGGTGCTAAATGTTTTTATATTTATATAGCTCATTTCCCTGCATCAATGTAAATGTACATTTTGATATATATATATATATTAATGTATATAATCTGAGACACATATATATAAACATATATGTCAATACATATATAAAATCAGGCACACATAAATATATATACCTATATTTATATATACCAACACACAGATATTTTTAATATAGTCGCATTTTTAAGAAAACGTTGCTATTTTAGTTACATTTTTACTTGTGTTTTAAAACGTGACAAATTATATATATATATATATATATATACCTACACATAAATTTATACACATAGACACACAGAGAGAGAGAGAGATATATATATATAATATAAACATATATATAAATATAAATCATAAAAATATATATATATATAATATAAAACATAAACATATAGATATATATTCTAATATTTGTATAATATAAATATGAATATATATAATAATATATAAAAATATATGAAAAAAATAATTATAAATATATAATATAATACATACTAATATATATTTATTTATAAAAAAAATATAATAAAAAATAAAATATATATATATATATATATTAATATATGAAAATTAATATATAAAATTACATATAAAAATAAATAATATTTTAATTTTTCTAATGCTAACACTTATATATAATCTTATATAAACACAAACACAGACAAAAAATCACACACACACACACCGATACACACACACACACACACACACACACACACACACACACACATATATATATATACAAATATATAAATATGTAAATATTTATATACATATAAATCTATATAAAAACACATCTATATTTTAGATTTAGTAACTTTTTAATGAATACCTGGCTATTTTAGTGACATTTTTATGAGTATTTTAAAACATGGTGAACTATATATATATACATTTATAATTATGATTATATATTTGTATAAATACATATATATATTTACACACACACAGAAATATATATATATATAATCATACATATATGTCTATAATATAAATACACACACACACCCATATATATTAATATAAACATATGATATATATAAAATATAAATGTTTATATAAACCTGAAAAATAAATTTAAAATATAGATACACATATATATAAAAATAAACATAAAACATAAAATATATACATATATAAACACACACACAGATCTATATATGTAATATATAAATATATAATATAAATTATAAACATATATATATAATATAAACAAAAATGTATAATATATATATATATATATATATTATAAACCCATATATATATATATAAATATATGTATACTAATATATTATATTATATATGTACATATAATATTGATTTTTTAAACAATGACACATATATATTAACATATATATAAATATATATACACACACACACACACATATATATATTAATATATATAAACATATACATATATATATATATATATAAACACACATATATAAATATATATATTTCTCTATATATAAAAACACACATATACATTTATATATAAAAACAAATATATATTTCAAATTAATTCATGTTTTTAATAAAACATGGTCATTTTAGTGAAATTTTGATTAGTGTTTTAAAAAGTGATTAATTAAACTATATATATATATATAATATTTACATAAAAATAAAAATTAATTAATAACATATAAATAATATAAATTACAAACATATATTTAATATAAAAAATATATAATGTTAACACACATATATATGTACAATGTAAAATATAATCATATATATATATATATTTTAAACACACAATATAAAACACAAAATATAAAGATATATAAATATATACACATATTCCCATAAAAATTTATATAATGTAAATATTCAAAAATAATTAAATGTATTTATATATAAAAAAATTATAATAAAACAAAATAATCAAAGTTAATTTGTATGAGTTGGTTAGTTATTTAAACCAACTTTTAGGTGTTCGATGTTCGAATCCTTCCAGAGGATATATTTCCTCATCACTGGTGTGGCTACACATTCATGTTTTGGTTTGAATAGTGTAAATGTAAGGAAAATGGGGTAAAAGATACATGCGATGATGCACTATTGAGGGGGGTACGTGATGAAAAAAATGACTGATGTAGTACCATAGATGAAGGTAGGGTGAGTGGGGGTACATATAGGAAATGTGATGAATGTGATGGGTTGTAATGCACTGGAGAGGGGGTAGGTGATGAATGGAATGGAATGGCGTAAATAGAAAAGAATGAGATTGGGTATGGGTGGTAAATAGAGCAGAATGAATTAGAAGGGTGGATAAAATGGAAATGAACGATACATGGGCGGGTGGAAAATAAGGGGGGTCATGAACGGGAAGTATGAAAGATGGTGTAATTAAATTTTAAAAACAAGTTTTTAAAAATTAATAATAATTTACTAAGGGAAAGGTACAAGTGATGAATGAGACGGGGTGGCGTAAATGGAAAGGAAACAGATGGAGGGATGAGTGGGAAATTAAAAGGAATGAAACTGGTGGATGGTGGTAAATTGTAGGGGGTGAATAGGAAGGGTGGTGTAAACGGAAAGGAAAGGGACCTAGGGGATGAGTGGAAATGGAAATGAACGGTACTCGGGCGGGTGGTAAATGAATCTATGGAATTGGTAGTTTCCCTATTTAAACTATTTACCTTCTAATAATGTGTTGTAAAATGAAATTATTACTAATAATAATTGCATATTCCAACACATTTTGAGAAGGTAAATAGTTTAAATAGGAAAACTTCAAATTCCATAGACTCATTCAGATCTATCACAAAATTTCATTCTTTTTTCACTTCATCGATGATCATGTGTGGATCGGAATAATGTAGATTGGTAACTCTTATAGGATATTCTTTATGGACCTCATTCCCTACCTGAAGTATATGAATTTTTGAAGATATATCTAATATTGAGTGTTAGGGTATAACTTCTCAAAGAATATCTTCTTAAATATTTTTAAATTTGGACTATAGTCTCTCATAGACTCATGCATAATATCCCACTATAGGATAGATTCCCCTTCCAACCAAAGGGTGGCTAGTCTGACCCATTGATACGTAGTGGTTTTATAATTTTACATGTTGAGATTTAGTCTTTCCCCCTCATAATTTAATCCATTAAACTAATGACCCTCATGTTTTCACACTCATTTTAGTGTTCCTCAAATCTATTTTATCTATACTACCTTTACAACACTCTCATGTTGATCCCTTCATCAATATTGATTTGAGGTACCATTGATTAGTTGTTGAAGCTTGGATTGAGAAATGTAGAGACATGACTATACAATAATGTTCTTATTTATCACATTTTTTTTATTTTAGTAGGTGAAAATACCTTATTATAAAATATAAGAATAATGAGATTCATTAAATTTATTAGTTTTATTAAAGTTTAGATACAACGAGAGTTTGTTTTCTAAAAAATTAATGGTATTACCCTGGTTTCACCTTCAAGGACACATTTTATATAATGGGAGTGTAATAGGACATAAATTTTTCTTATAATAGGATTTAATTAATTTAGTTAGTATATGTTACATTACCATTTTTATCTTGATGTGTATGTTATGTATTTATATTGGTTGGTGAATCTCTTATCCCTTTCATATTTATTGATTCCTATACCCAGGTCACATAAACAACACCTGATCCAATGAACCACTAATCCTTATAATTCCACCTCATATAGTAATTGAAATTGAATAACATTGAGGGTATAAGAAGTAACAGTGGGGATAATAATCCTTTAAAAAATCAAAAACAATACAAAAAAATGGAAGAATAAATGAAAATACGATTATATAAGAAGCTTGAACATAACGAATGGAATGAATAAAAATTTTCTACAAAGTAACACATGCTAGCTAAATTATAGATGGAACTCTTGTGCGATGATTATATATAGTGGAGTGAGAAACTAAAAAAGATAACTCCCAAGTCAAGTCCGTGGATAATCATAATCTTGATCTATCCATCTACATCAAAATCATATATCAACCACACCTTCAACAACTTACCTATAGACATAAAGCTCTCAAGATTCACTACATCATAAGATATAAAGTCTACACAAATATTATAGGGCCTATGTATAGTGTGATTGTGAACAAAGTATTCCACATCAAATGGTGATCATAGATAATACCCAAAACATATATTAGTAAATAAAATGTGAAATAAATGGAATCCCATGAAATATAAACAACTCACTCTATATCGTACTCAATTAGCCATTAATGATACCATTACCTACCTCATTCAGTGTCATAGTGGCATGATTGACCCAAAGTTTATCATATTAGAGTACTACTATTCATTCTAACCAATTATATATAACACAACATCACACTCCAACCCATTTTCAACTTAACAATCTAGGGCCATATAAGACCCTCTTAATGAAAATATGTATCCCTTTTCCCAAGAACCGTAGTCCACTAGTTATCAATACAGATGTTTTTTAACTACCTAATCAAACACATGTTACAATCATCTGTATGAAATCCTGATTTTTTTTTAAATAATGATCACCCACTCCCATTCAATGGCTTCAATCACAACCCATATCCTATGGAGACCTATAGTTTATCCCTTTTTTGAATTTGTGGTAAACATAATCCCTCTGATCTTCTCATCTATGGAGGATATCACCCAATTTTTTGTGGTCGTCACATCTTCATTGGCCTTTTACTATTTAATCACAACCCTAACTTCATCATCAAATAGTGATTAGAAATCAGTATAAACCTATATCTAAAACATTGATAACCTCTATTTTCACGCAAATAAACAACAAACACCATCTATATCACAGAAAAAATCACATCACCATAAGCCTCACAAGACACACTAATCATGTTCCTAAGGAACAACCTCAAGAAAAAAATTATAATTACCAATAACATCCACACACAGAAACCTTCCATGAAATTAAAAAATCCATAAAGTGAGAATAAACCATATAACAAGCATAACCAACTATTTCCCATATGATAGAGTTGCTATATATCTTACATTAAGAGTAAAAAATTTCTATTATTCTAGATTAGGTCACCAAAATGACCTTACCCATACCCTATTAACATGATAAGTATAAAAGAAAATATTATGATAAAAATATCTTGTAACCACCCACTTGGAAGTATGTAGACTTTATTCACCTAGAATCTTGGAGTTGTTTTCCTCTAATTGAAAGAAATCATATAATCTGGAAAACCCCCTGATTTAGGGAATAAATGATGTGAATAAAGAAAAATAGAGAGAGATTAAAAATAGAAACCTAAGGTTAACTATCTTAATATATGGAAACATCCTATTAGACAAAGCACTGTGATGTAGTTAAAAATTATAACCACCCCATGTGAAGTAGAGAATAATTAGAGTAGGTTGGGGTATGAGATACAGACTAAAACTGGTGAAAAGTTAGTAAAATCTCTCACTAAATATTTAATTTAAAGTAATTTATTAAAATGAACTGCAAAATAAGTCCACTATATCATAATCTATAGGCCTACTGACATAATTAATCGTCAAAAGAAAAAATGAAATGTGTTTATATTGCTCAAAACATAATATACCATCCCTAAATACTTGAATCCTCTAACAATGGTCACAATTTTTCATGGGCATACCTTTAACAGTATAAAAACCCTATACAAGTATGTAATCATGTAGTAGTACATTATGGTTTGGGGGGGGAATCCAATATATGATACCCATCATTATACAACAACCCTTGTTGCTGAACGATCAATTGTTAACCAGAAATATCATTCATAATCCATTCATATTTATTCTTCAGTGACACCCACCGTGCCATAGTTCCCTTAGTTATGACATGGTCATATAAAATCCCTAAAACAACGAATCATACATGGATATCCATCATGTCATCATTACCTTGGATAAAAAAATTATTATTAGATAACCCTGAAATTACATTTGATGCAACCACTCTCTACAAGACAATACCACTATATTCTATCATGGTTTTCTATAAGTTAAAATATTTTATCCCTGGTCCCAAAAGAATTTCATAATACACTTTTATTAGCCTTATCTGACACCCCAACACATAAATTATGTCCACATATGAAATTTTTACTCAGCATCCATATGAAATTACTTCACTTGAATGCTTAAGCTTCTACAACCTCCCATCAAATAAAAGTTCATCCATGGTTTGTCAAGGGACATAACAGTAACCAACTCCAATGGAAACCTGATCTCCCCACTCACTACACTCTCAGAACATCTAGACGATGTTAATAAATCATTATACTTATTATTACCTCCTTTATCAATCTCAAATAGTCTAATTATTTCCATGAGAACTCACCACTATAGTTATCACGTACCTAATCACATTCTAACTGAACATCTTGATACATTGATGGTACCATACCCAACCATCATCATTAATTATATACATTCCAACCATCATTCATCAACGTAATGAATCATACCTAAGGCCTCTCTTTATAACTTATTCAATTAGTTATCACACATCATATCTAATTCCCATGCCTCAAAAGTCATTAGGTAATTACACTAACCAATATTTCACATTATGTACTAGTATATATCATATAAGACCATAACCAATATTATCAGAGCATTACATTGAGTTTCAATAGATCTTTTTCATTATTTGAGAAATTAAACTCTATTATTTGGAGTTGAATTAAATATTAACTCCCTAACCATTAAATTTTCTATAGTTATTCAAAAATGGTTTGACACTACTATCACTACTATATATTATTCTCTCTCCCATGAATAGTTTATGAATCAAATCCCAACTACAAACTCTCAGTACCTATCTCGGTCCTACCAGAGACACTAGAGTATTGCTTGATCCAAGACCCCTAAATGTCTGCATGTTAATCAGAAAAAACCACTTTATGTATCCCATATAACCATTTGATCAACAAACCATTGGAATTAAATCACAATGGGACCAAACATGCCTTAATTTATCATATTTTTGACACTTCACCCACTACCAACTCCATGGTGGAATTACATGCCCTCTATACCACCCAACATGATTTCTTCATGGCAGATCGATACCTAGATCTCCAATAAATATCTCATTTGGCACCAATAACATCATCTAAACCATTGCATAACTATCTATATAACACTTCATTAGGTTATACTCTTCTTTTAGCACATATTTCACCTCCTCTGAAAATGAGTTTGACTAAAATATTTTAACATATACGATGATAACATATCATAAAACCTACATGAATTAATATATATTTAAAACCTTGTTATAATACCTCAACTTCCATACTAGAATTTGAAATTCATTGAAATTTAGAATTTTCAAATTTGTCCATGGGATGATTTTCAATATGGACATCAGAGATAATTCTTGGGGTTTTGAACCCCACATAAGACCCAATTTGGATTGGTAATGATGTTTTATAGGGTGATCATAATTATTATATGTTAATAATGGTTTATGTATTAGAATCTATTTTTTAGGGAAAATAGAATATGGAAGTGAATTATTTCTACAATCTATGCACCCAAACATTGAGGCTTGATCATAAGAGGATAATGATTTTTGAAATTATTCTATGGGGTCCAGGAAACTATAAAAACACCTATATTTAATTTCATAGAAACATCTTATGGTTGGAACATGGGTTTTTCGAAACATGAAAGATGGAGTGTTCTAATTAGTGGGGTATTCATGGTTGGTACATTATTTTTCCAACCAAGCATCCACCCCATATGCCCATTAAAAATTAGAAACATTCTAGTTTTACCTTGGAATATGAAAAAGATTTTATTACATTTCTTCCTCAATTTTCTACCACTATCTATGCAGGGGAACCCCT
Organism: Viscum album; assembly: GCA_963277665.1. NCBI lineage: Eukaryota > Viridiplantae > Streptophyta > Magnoliopsida > Santalales > Viscaceae > Viscum > Viscum album. Next base: position 698,809,429 of record OY728158.1, read on the forward strand.
TTCCACTATCATATCATCTATAGTGGATCTAATTAGGTTCATGGGAATGTTTTCTTGCATTTTTCATATTGTAAGGATATTAGTAATTATAACCCACCTCTAGCTTCATTATTTATTTTTTATTATCGAAAAAATATGGTTAATTTTTTACTTGGGGTTTACTATATTTTCATGTTATTTTTTCTAGTTCATTATTTTTTCTAGTTTATGCTTGAAATGAGGGGATGCTTCTGGATGAACAGAAATCTAAAATTCTAAGAAAGGTGAATCACTTTATTCAACCCATAGTCTAACATTATTTTCTGACTACATGTATTTTACGATCAAGATGGATAAATATTTTTTTTCTATAATTATATTAATTTTTTTAATTAGATATATACTCATTTATTATTCCTTATACCTTATGAAATAGTAATTTCATGTGAATATTTTGGTATGGTAAAGTATCATTTAATTTGAATAATGTTTTAGGATTCCTAAATTATTTTTTAAATCGTTTAAAGGAAATGTTTTTTGATTCGATGGTTGTGAAATTGAATTTCACAACCATCAACGATTGTAAGTGGTCTCAAATTTACAATGGTCTTAAATTTAGGGGATTGTTTTAGAGGAATCAATTAAGAACCCAAAAACATATAATATTGATTTGAATTAGGTAAATTATATTTTATGTGGGGTGATTAAGTGGGTTCCAGGAGAAATAAGAAAAAACATTTATGAAATGTGATTTGAAATAAAATGATGGAACTAGTTTATAAAAGTACGAAATATTGGTTATGAATCTAGAAATGGAATTTAATCATGGAATGAAGAGTATGGTTAGTGGTGTCCATGGTCCTGATGGTAAAAAATGAATTTAATTAAATTTTATTTAAATTAATAAACTGTTTCTTAATTATTATGAATATTGGGATGTGTGACTTTATTCTATTTAATATGTTCAATTCCGTAATTATAATATGAGAACCCATATTATATATGATACTTCATGGATGGGGAAGGATTAGATGAAATCTTGGATTCTGTATGATATATACCGAATCGGGAAGTCTAATACGTATTGTTATACCCATGTGATAATTCATGATTTGGAATGTTGGGAGTAGTGCTTGAATTACAATAGAATTAAAGGATTTTAATTTGGATTCTATGTAATAATTGATAATGTTGGATTATGTTGGTAGGAGTTCTATGATTCATTACAAATTTCATAATTATTTTTTTGATTATGTGTGATAGTTGGTAACTATAAAATATCAAGATGAGTACTCAGATTCTATATGAAATTTCATGATACTAGGTAATTCTAGGATGAAATTTTAGATTCCATATAGAACTTTGTTCTCGGAACATTCATCATGATATGTTCATAGATACATTGGAACTCTTTGAAGAAGGTATGGTCAATCATTTTCATGGACCTCGAGATTGATAGTTGTCTATCAATCCTCATATGTCACCGTCAACTGAATGATTTGGTGGGTTTTAACTATTTTTGATTAATTTTTAAAAATATTTAATTATTTATATTTTCTAATCATGGACCATATACATGTACTTAATATTGAACAAATTATTTTAGGTACACTACTGCTGGTGTCCTACTGAGTGGTAATTACACCCTTCACAGGCATACTTGACACTTTATTACTAGAGAAAACAATATTATTGATTTTAGGTCCAGCTTTAGTGAAATACCTGATGTTGATGCTTGTTTCTTGGATACATAGGTTATAGTTGGCTGTTTTTATTGGTCCAAAATTAGAGCTAATTAGGGATAGGATGTGTTTCCAATTTTATTTTATTTCTATTTTTATTAAATTTATATTATCCTCCCTTGGTGGATCTGGTATGTTTGGTATTCTCATTTTATATTTCATATATTGGTTTTATTTTTTATCATTATTTTATTAATTATGATTTTTATCTGAATTTGAACCCATTTAATTTTATTTTCACCATTATTATGCTATGATAATGATGGAATTGTCTCCCCATGGGGCCTTTATAGTAACTTGATTATATTTAGTGTCCTTTTTCATACATGGAGGTTTGCCTAAGGACTTTTTGTACACCAGCATGAGGCACCGATCAAGTGGCATCTAGGTCCAGGTGTTACAAGGTTTTATCATATTTCTTTACCTTATTTTATCTTACTATTGGGGAATGGTAAAAAAGAGAATATTTTGTTTTTTATCTTGGTAAGGATCTCATTAATAGGTTATGTAATCCCACAAGTGAGAGAAAAAATATGTTTCTAGGTGTGCACATTATTGTTCCCCCTTGTCACATTTACCATTGACTAATTTCAAAATGTAGTGGAATACATTTATGTGATGTAATTTATTAATGAGATTTTCTCTCATGGATATGAATGGTTGGAGAAGGTGTGCATTCATACACCATGTCAGGCATATAGGATAAATATGGATTCTACATGTTTCTTATGAATTATAGTTTCTTGGGATTCTAATTTGTTGTCATTTTATATACTACATGTAGAATATTTTTTATAATAATTTATATCAAACTATTATTTTAAATTATTGAGAGGCTATGGTGATTAAAATATCTTCATCCATTTATACAGTTTACATATAAGTGTATGGTATAATTCTAAAAAACCAAATCTTTAGGTGACTTCTAGTTAATAGGTTGGTAATAATGAATTATAAAGAGAAGTTTTTGGTTAAATAAAGTATTATTAAAAAAATATAAGTTGTTTTACCATATAACTTGTGAATATAGTTCTATATAACAAAACTATGGAATGTAAAATATAATAAAATTTTAAAATTTTAAAATAATCATTATGAAATTGTATTTTAAAAATGTGTAAACATAGGTTTTAAAATTTGGATTTTTATGTAAATTGTCGTGAGATAAAATGGATACTTTAGGGACCATGGTGTTGATTATTAATTGTTTTTTTGTTCTACCCATAGTTTTGGTGTTTTTGGATATTAAAAATACATAGTTTTGAGACCATTGGTTAGGGGTTGTGATATATGGAAGAATTTGGTTGTGGAGTATAACAATGTGTTACCTGATGTGCCTTGGGGTTTGTCCATGACCTCTTGGTCATTATATGTTTCCATGTACTATCGTTTTGTGTGACCCTTATGTTTGTTTTCTATACAAATTGTTTAATAACATAGACTAGGTGTCTTAGAATGTTATTTCAATGACAATGGGTTTTTCTTAATGAGTGTGGGACCATGAGTGAATGGATGAACATTGGTGTGCATGATGTCATGTGTTTTGGAAAAGAGGTAGGAGATCTACACAAAAAGTTTCTCTTGTGAGGCATGAGAATATTATTTGACATGTGTAATCGATTGAAATATTTTATTATCGTGTTTCTAATGAATGCATGGTTATGAATCATATCTCCCCTAAAGGGACGTACTATGAGTGTTTGAGTTTTGGTTTCAAGGTATGTTTTGAAGGGTTAGATCATTAAAATTCCTAACCCTACTATTATTATACTTTTTAGTCTGATAAATAATATTGATCCAAGGTGTATGGGTTGACATTTATTAAAAATGGGTATAGACTTTTTATTTTTAAGTGGGTTTTAGGGTGATGGGTAATTGTGCAGTTCATCCTGACTCATGAAGAATGTCGGTTTTTTCAGAGTGAGAATCGAATATGTCTTAGGTCCAATAAAAATAATGTGCTATGAGGCACAAAAATATCCATTTGTTGGTGGATTATCCTAAAAAGTGTAATAAAAAACTCAAGAAATATTTATTAGGGAGGTTGAACTATCCTAAGGGAGTCCGTGATCTCATAGATTAATGTGGTCATAGTGGATGGATGGTATAGAAGGTTTGTGATGTCATTTGGGATATGTGATCTGGTTCCTTGGGAGAAAGGCTCCTTTTATTTCGGAGAGATCAATATAATATGTTCAGGATATATAGTAATTCAATTTAGTTTTCGTTTGGTAAGATAGACTACATATTTTTCTATTGAAAGTCATTTGGGCCTTGATGTATCTTAAACGACATGGTGGTAGTTGTTCCATGATGACATGGATCTTATATTCTTACTAATAGCTCGTGGAACTCTATATGGTATATGATTACATGTACCACTTGATAAAAGGTGACAGGTGTGGTTGAGATGCTTCTGATTAAGGAGGTCGGGGGTCTTAAAGGGGTTTTATGATGACTTTGTAGTGATTGGTGATATTATATAGGTATCGATGTGTTGTGGAACAAACAATAAAGATTTTACTATAGAGAGGTGTCAGGGGTTGTGGTATTTTTATCATGGTTTGGGAATTGTGGATTATGTAGGATCGAAATATCGATGTAGATGCTCAATATACAAGAGGGGGGTGAATTGTACACTTTAAAAATTTCCTTAAACAAGGAAAGATCTATGTTTTAAAAAGTTAAACTAAGAAAATTCACAACACCTCCAACAACAATTGGATAATTGGAACAAGTTATGAAGTTATAAACTTATAGTTCTATGCACTTGCTTGAATTTGGAAAGGGATTCCAAAAATCGGTTCCAGAAATATGAATCCGGAAAGATTGATTCGGAAATATGATTCTGGAAAACTGAAACTTAATCAAAGTTTACAATATGATATTCTACCTTAAAGCATATAGAATCTAATGTAATCAGAGTACAGATGTAAGGAAATATAATAAGATTATACTTTCATTAAAATATGATATGCAGTGGAAAAACAAGTAGTAAAACTACAAGTAACATGATATAAGTCTTTTAACCCAAACATAAGGGTATCCAAAAAACATTGATAAAGGTCTCTTGGTTTATACTTTCAAGAAAGTCTGTCTTACCCAAACTAAGGTAAACCCTAGATACGAAGATCAGAGTCTCTGTCTTGCTATCCCCACAAGCCCTCATATTCAAGGTAGTCGGAACCTCTGTCTTCCTCAGTAAGGAAGCCCTCGAACTTCAAGGTAGTCAGCACCTCTGTCTTCCTATCCCTAGAAGTCCTCAAATGTAATCACCAAAATTCAGAGTCCCATGAAGAAATCGTAAGAGTTTATGGTCTCTAGAGTGATAAACTTCAGTTATGAGCTCTTTCAAATGAGATCTTATTTATAGGCAAGGTTGGAACGGTTGGCTCTCTCATCCAACGTTCATATTTCCCTTAAAATTTGGATGGACTTATACACGTGTAACCCAACCAACTATTAGTTAGAAATAGAATGGATGACATTGTTTTATAACAAAACATGTGTAACTGAATGCACAACATCATTTTATAATGAAACAAGTATAAGAATAAGAAAAACTAATGTTCGGAGTGTAAGAAAATAAAAGTTCGAAGTCTAACAAAAATGGAATTTGGAGTCTATAAAAAAAGGATATTTGGATTCTGTTTTATAAGAATTCGGAACCTGAATTATTTAGGAATCCGGAGTCTGAATTTCCAAGGAAATTCAGAGTTTGGTTTCACTAGAATTCGGTATCTGAACTTACAGAGTTCAGAGTCGAACTTAGTAAGAGTTTGGAGTCAAACATGGTAAGAGTTCATAGTCGAACATGGTAAGAGTTCCGAGTCGAACTTGTAGAAGTTTGGAGTCGAACTGATAGAAGTTCGGAGTCGAGCTCATAGAAGTTCGGAGTCGAGCTCATAGAATCTCAGAGTCGAACTCATAGAAGTTCGGAGTCGAACTCATAGATGTTCAGAGACAAACTCATAGAAGTTCGTAGTCGAACTAGTAAAAGTTCGTATCCAGAATTCGGAGTGGAACTTCATTTTAGTTTATATCCAGAATTTAGAGTGGAACTTTATTTATGTTCTTATCTAGAAATCGGAGTGGAACTTCATTACAGTTCACATCCAAAATTCGGGGTGGAACTTCATTATAGTTCACATCAAGAATTTGGATCCTATAACAGAATGATTCATATCTATGTATTATATGATTCCGAGGTTTTGTATATGAATCTGATTTTTACACTTATGAAAAATATTGATATGTATAAGAAAATCTATGTTAGGGTAAAATTACTTAAAGAGGGAAAAAAATTTATAGAAGTAAAACATAGATTTTCTTCTGTAAAATGTGTTTGTGATTTTAAAAACAAGAAGGAATGAAAAAATCATAAGGAAAACCTTATTAACTAAAAAGATTATATTTTAAGCTAGAAACACAGATGCAACACTCGAGGATTGGTATTAGAGGAATATTATGCTGATGAGTTCACCATCAGTCATCAGAAGTGGAGACCACATTATGGATCATATGTCATTAAATATCATGGGTTCCATTCTCAAAAGTTTGTAATGAGTGACATTTCATGCTTGGGTGGTAACTTAGGTTATATTTTAACAATTCCATCTGATTCTTGATTTCGATGGGGATTAGAGAACTGATTGTGGATGTTAGAGTTTCTTTAGAGAAGGGACAATGATTCCAATTTTATTGTGGGATGTTATTTTTTAGTCCTGGCTGTACAAATATCAGGTAGGAATGGTTGTGGGAATTTTGAGTTGATTGTAGAGTGGTCATGGTATCATTGGGATACTAGGAAAAACTTATGAGGTGCATACATGGATTTGATAGGGAATTTGAAGATTAAATTTAATGTGATAGTGACCGAGACTGAGTATACAACATGGTGGAATTAATGTATTCCAAGGGTGTTTGGGTCCGTGGTGTATTGGTGTGTGTGGTAGGTAATGATGATGGTTTTAGATCATTGAGTAACTGACCTTGGAATCTCATTGGGATTTGGGTATGGACTCTAGTGATCATGTTCTGGTGGACATAGGATGCCTCATAATATGAAGGAATTGTGATGAGGATATGTTGGAAATACATCAGTATTTTGAGTCTAGATTTTCCATGATGATTCTGATAAGGATTTTCTAACATATTATGACGTACATAATTATATGTGGTATGTATAAAACCATTTACCACTATCCATCTTTGAGAACATGGATGTGTTTTTTGAATTCAATCCATATTTTGAGGAATGGTTGGTTTGTTCTTGGATTACAAATGGATGACTGTTATTTATCAATTATAGTATAGAATATAGTGAAAAGGACATGGACCATTATTTCAGTATAATTCTAATGGATATTTGAGAGTTGTGAGTTTATAATTACATTGAGTTTGTGTTTGGAAGGTATAAGTGGGGTTTTAATTTTATTTCTACTGGTAGAAGCTTTGAGGCATCAAAATTTGGTAGTTTTTTGTTGATGCTAATGGTGGGGAGAACAATAAGTCATATGGATTACCAAATAAAAACACTATTATTGTTCTAGATACATGAGATTGAGTAAGCATCATCTTGGTTTTTTGGTTTCGGATATGGGCATTGGATTGGGTCATGGAAGTTTGTACAACTTGATTTAGAAGTGGTGTATTAGGTATACTTCATGAATTTTAAATAGAACAAGGTTACTTGGACTTAAATCAATGACCATCATAGTCTAAGAGGTATTATTGGTTTACAACAGATAATTCTCAAGGAGTATAAGTACATTGTTGGGGATTTTTTTAATACCTCCTGTAATGTATGCACATTTGACATTTATAGGATTTTTATCAAACTGGTGGATGGGTTTGTTTCAAATATAAGAATTTTATCCAATTCTTAAGGGTTGGAACTTTTAAAATGTACCAATTATGATTTTGAATGAGGTTCTATATAGGGTTCATATTTATCAAGGTTTCCCTTGGTTTTGGGGCTCAAAATATCATGTTTTGGGAAAACAGAATAGGGTGTATGGTTTATTATAACTATGAACCCCAACTATATGGATTAATCATCGGAGGAGTACAGTTTGTTAAAATAAGAAAAGGGGGGCATGAACCCAAGAAAAAACATATTGTAAATTATAGAAAATTTTAAAAATTCATGATCAATGTTTTTCAATATTATATAGGATAGATTGTTATAGAATTTGGGGTCTGTACATTTGGAGCATGGATTGGAAAATCGGGTAGCCAAACTGTTCTCCCATTAAAAGGTTGAAAAGGACAAATTTACATTGATATTTTAAAAGTGTGTTTAAACCATTTCATCTATTTTTGAAGCCATTAGCAACTCATGGGTATCCATAGGACCTTATCATATCTTCCAGGGTGGATCTCACCATATTATTGGGTGTTTGGGATTTATTATGTCATGTTGCAATTATCTTGGTGATTCCAAGCATCCACTAGCCTCTTATCTTGTTTTATCATGTTAGAAAAATAATTTTCATAATTTATGTGGGTTATTTATTATTTTTAGCGTGCTTTTTTATCATTATTTTAAATCATTTAATTTCAAACTGAGGCTCTATATCAATTGATTAAACACTTACAGGGCTAAGGTAGGTGGTTTATTTTTTTAATACATATTATCACTAAATGTTTTGAGTACGTGCATGGTATGTTCAATCTACATCCATATTTCACTGTTCCAATTTTATTTAAATTTTTTTTGGATTTTTCTTTATATAATTTTTCATTTATTATTCCTTATACAAGAGAAAATAGTAATTTCAAGGGAAACACATGGAAAGGGAAAATAACATTTAGTGGATTAAGTTTCTATGATTTCTAAATTATGTTTCTAATGGTTTCAAGGGAACTCTTATTGAATCAAAGGTTTAAGAATTTTTTTTCTCATCCATCGTTAATAGTAAATGATCTCAACCTTTTTATCAGACCAAATTCAATGGTATTTTGTTAAAATAATGGTGTGGGAATCTAATAATAAAAAATAGAGTTGAATTAGTTGAATTAAATTTTATGTGGGGTGTGTAATTGAGTTCCTTAGGAAATATGATAAAACCATTAGGATGTGAGATTTTAAATTACCTAATGACTCAGTTTCATATAAGTAATAAATCTGGGCATTGAAACTATAAATGGAACATAATTCATGAAATGATTATTATGTTTAGTGGAATAATTAAGCCTAATGTAATTAAATGAAATTTATGATAAGTTAATTAATTAAAAAATATTCCTAATTCATGGGAATGCGGATATGAGTACTTGAATTCCATATTATGTTTTCTATTTGGGAATGTTGGGTGATTGTCTAGATTCGATATATTACCAAATGGATGGGGAATGTTGGGACAAAAACTCGGATTCCATGTCAATAATATTGACTCAGGATGACCAATATGTAAGAACAGACCCATGTGATACATAATGATTAAGAATTCTTGGATGAGCACTATAATTATATTAAAATTTCATGATTAGTATCTAGATTTCATGTGATGACAGGTGATGTTTCGGAATTCTAGAATGAACACATTGATTCCATGGGAGTAATAAGATAAGTGTACAGATTTCATGTGATACATTTTGACTGGGGAATTCCTAGATATGAACTCAGACTCCATCTGGAATTTCATGATAATGGGTAATTCCATGAAGACCTCTTTTATTCCATACCCCTATCTATGAATGTAACGATCATTGATAAATTCTTAGTGACACCCCGTAACTGGGGAAGGAATGTATGGTTGATCATGCTCATGGGCTTAAGGATTTAAAATGGAATAACCATCCTCAATTGTCACTATAAACCCTTTTCTATAGTTGATTTTTTATATTAAATTGTGTTTATTACTATTTAATTATTTATATTTTATATCCATTGAACTTCAACCTGAACTTCTTATTAGATTAGTTATTTTATGTAAGTCATTGGTAATGTCTTATTGAGTTATACTCAAACCATGTTTTCACCTCAATAGAACATGGGTACTTCAGTAGACAATATTCTTGATTTAATTTATAGGTTTAGGGAAAGGCTCAATGTTGATATTTTCCTCTTAGATAAAAGAGATGATGTTGGGTATTGGTACTCATCCACACTCAGAACCAATTTGGGATATCCTATGTGCTGTGTTTTATTTTATTTATTTTTATTTATTATGATTGATCAACACACAATGAATCATGTATATATGGTAAACTCATTTATTATTTTGTTTGTCGGTTGTATGTATTTTTCAACAATTTAATTTCTTTTATTGTTTATATATATTTTTATATATTTAATTTTAGTTCAAATATTATTATCTTCTGATAATGATGGATATAAACCCAATGGGGTCTTTATAGGCCCACACTTATAGTTAAAATACTCAAGCTCACAGGGAGGCTCTCCTGAGGTTGTGTGATGCCCCAGCCTAGGGAACCAGTTGAGTGGATTTCATGTAGGGGTGTTACAATAATCTCAATTAAATGATTCAATAAATTAAAAATGGACAATAAACCTCATAAAATAGTCAATGTTTGATTTTCTCTATGAAACAGGTGAAAGAACTTATGGGCTTAGTGTACCCTCATCATCACAAGAAATTAGTTCTCAAAGAGCCTAACCTTAATGACCTCCCTGGGCATCCCCACATACCTACTAGTTCATAACTTTATGTTCCACCATGATTTTAATTTTCCCAAAATAATAAATGTATCTATATTTATAGTCCACCATAGATGATTCTGGATCTAAGGAAAGATCCTTTGTACTGACATACATCAATATTAAACTGCTTGGAGTCCACCTTCCCCCTAGAACAAGGGAGGAGTTTGGAACTCCCATTCTATGTCTTCCAAGGATTATTCAACTCCCCGATCTCCCTGATCCATGATTTGTATAACATTCACTATATTTTTAATGTTTATTTCATCAATACACTACCCCATGTCCTCTAGAATCTTTGGTTATCATTGCTACCTCACAATCTCTACCAAAAACTCATGCTCACCTCCACCCTCAATTTAATCAACCTAGTCATGTCATGATCAATAAATATCAATGCCCTACTAATTCTTCAGTAGATACCATCTATATGAGATATCATTGAAAAGCAAATATTTTATTAGTACACATATTAAATGAATGTTATCGCAAATGGGGATGTATAAAATACTAATCACATCACAATATTTGCAACAATTTCAGGAGTATATCAAAATCCCATATCATATAGCCTCACAACCCCATTACTCATTTTAGTTCGAGGTGACAGAAACACAATATAAATTCAAGATCCATAAACATAATAAGAATAAGAAACACCTCCCCCAAATATTTGAGAAATATTCTACCAAGAATTCATATGGGAAAACCCCATATATATTGTCATTGACACTTAAAATAGTTGAAACCCTTCCCATTCTAGAACCAAAATCAAAATGGAAACCACAATGTGGTTACATGGTATTCATATGTTCCCTATATTCCAATAATGAAGCCTTAGTTCTAGCACTTTCTTTTATGTTCATAGATATTGTAATAGATATCAATAAAACCGTATGCCAAATTATCAAAATCAAATAAATCAATTATGAAAACAAAAAACAAAATTAAAATTATAGTTACCCTATTAACAGGGATTTTTAATAGGTCATTTTCTTGAAGGAACATAGTATGTCACCTATCCCATGTTATGATGCACATCTAAACCTTCGTCTACCATAGACCAAAATAAAGAAAAATTCTTTTTTGGAATTGTTTTGTATCAACCTACTCTGGTGCCACTCTATTGTGCCCCCAACCAAGATCTCTTCAATGAAACATGATCTGGAGACCCATTTATCTTAGGTGTGCATCCCTGTATACCATCAGTTGTATTCTAACAGCAAGGGTCTACGGGGTGATTGTTGATATATTACACCCTTTGAAACATAAAAAAATAACAAAAAAATAGTGAAATCATAATAGAAATAAAATAAATTAAATAGACCGAACAAAACACATTGTATAAAAATAACATATAAATTAATTAACATCATAAAATATATTTTAGGATATCATATAGTTTAATCATATACAGACAAGTCTAATAAAATAAAATATATCTTCTAGCTTGGCATTGATGATCCACCCTCTCTAGATCAAACCATCGATATCTATCATGTGTATCCATCATAACTTCATATACTAAGATCCAAGAGCTGTGAGATTTACCTTTCCTACAACATGAGAAATAAAGTCATGTTGAATCTTTGTGGTCCCATTCACGGTGTTAGTATAAACACCATAGGCCACCAATAGTAGTGTTCCTAGATAATAACCAAATTTATAATAATAAATGAAAATTGAATTAAATGGAATCTAGTTAAATCCTCATATATCACTCCAAAAAGCACTAAACTAGTCATGGGTGGTTACTTTACCTACATTGGATAGTTCTTTGGTGGGATTATGCACCTACAATCTATCATTTCATATCCCCTTAGTTATTCCTACCAATTCTATTTCAAACAACATTACACACCAACCCACAGTCAACAAAAACATAATGATCCATACATGTTACCCCCAAATGATCATCCACATTGGATGTTATAAGTACAATGGTAAACAATTTATCTTTTATAATGCTATCCCAATATCCTGATGGAACCGATGTTCCATTTTTTAGCTTAATAGCCCAACATTTCCCATATATGGTGAGCACCCTCTCTTAAATATTGATATCAATCACTACTCATATCACGTGGAGACCAAGGGTGTATCCTCCATCGGAATATATGGTCAAAACTATGCCTATATGTATGTTATTTATGGAGGAAACATACAAACATCCAATGCTTATCACCATCTTAGAGGCCTTATAAAATGTGAACACAACATCAACAAGATCATCGCCATTGTAAGAGATAATCACCACAAAAGTTTGGCCATAACTCAGTGAACCTATATGACCTTATAGAATCACAATTTCTAATGATACTCCTACCACCCAATGTCCTCATAATCCACACTAATCATTCTTCTTTGGAACCACCTCAATCCAAACATCACGAGTACTCAAACCATTCATGCATGGTGACATTCCATGCTAGCCCTGAATCCATTTGGAATTAAAAAACATAGTACCATGAATAACCAATCATTTACCCCATGATACCACCCTTATGTACATTACATGAATGATAGAAAACATAAGTGGTTTTAAATATGGTTTCCTACATGACCCTACCCATCCTTGATTACTGATTTAAGAATAAAAACACATATAACACTTGAAATATCTATGAACCTCCAACTAATATTTATCTAGGATTCGTATCCTAAGAAACATTTTCCACTTCACCTTCAACAATATTAAATCAAACAAATTGGGTAAATTATTGATTTTTTTCACAATCCATGAAAAATATAGAAACAAATAGATAGACCATAAATTTTCACTGAAGGATATCCATCCATACTTTTGACTTCTCCCTATGATAGAAAACTCACAGATTTGGTGAAAAATGATAATGATACCACAAAAGGAAGAAGAGAGGAATGGGAGATCCAGTGAATGGTCTCCCTACTAACTAGAGATAGATGAGTCCAATCCATATTTTATCATTTTATTTAAATTAATTAATAGAATCTAAAAATAATTGGAAATCAGTTTAATTATAGTGTCACCCATTAGTCCTATAGCGCAATGAGATGTATATACCATCATGGAAAGTGGACCAATGGTTCATGGCATAACACATATTACCCAAATCACCTAATCCTATACCAATAGTGATATTGCAGCATGAACCAAACTTTCATGGAGTAATCATCCTGAATGGATATGGATTCATAGAATAATCCTTTATGTTTTTTGTAATGAATATAATAAATAACACCCATCATGGCGTGCTTGAAACTATTTCAGTGTGATCCATTTGAAACACAAAATTTTAATCATAAAACAATAATATTAATTCTTATATAATAATACTAATGATTCAATTCCCTTGTCTTTGGCATTGTCCCCAGGTACCCCAAAACATTTGATATTGTGTTACTACTCATCATGTTGTGGTTCCCTTTTCTATGGTGAAATTATTGGTTAAAATAAAATTAAATATAATGAAATCCCACACCATTCCATAAAACTATTTTTTGTCATGTGGTTTTTTTTAAATATTTCAACCCCTATCATAGAAAAACTTGCTTAAACTCATCTCTCAATCTAGATGGACGTCCTCAAAATCTCAATAGCATCCAAATACTCAATATCAATTCAATATTTTGCATGAGTTAATTTTACCAAATACATGGATAATTATAATACTCATTTATTATTAAAATGGAAATAGTTTATGGATGAGTTGTGAATATATAAACAAAATTATTTAGATTATATTTTTTAAAATATTATTTGATGTAATGAAAATGATTAGGCTTATTCTAAATTTATTTTTCTTTCTAACAAGTCATGTCAATGATTTGATATTAAATAATACTTATTAAGAATTGGATTATAATGATTATTATTCCTTAATTCATATTAATAATTGATTACACTATATGGAGGATTAATTATCTAATCTACAACTATCAATTTTTTTTGGAATTTCATTGATTATTCTTTACGAGTTGATTGTTTAACATGTTGTATAAAATTTTCATATATTTTTCTTTCCTATTAGGAATGTTTTATTATAAATATGTCACTATATTTTCTTTTTAATATGTATATATGTGTTTATTAATATTTGGGTACTTTGGGAATGGACTTTCACACCGAAACGTAGTGCACCATTTACCCTATTCATGAAAGGATTGGATACATGAGCTCTGTAACTATGTATGCATGGTCTCCTTTCCCTATGATGGATAATTACACCATGACAAGGAATAATCACACACACACACACATATATATATATTTGTGTGGGTGTGTATATGTACATGTGTGTGGTACTTATAAGGTACCCACATTGCCTCTTGTTGAGAATGGCATCATTGATATGTTCCAATTTTGATCTATGGATTAAGGAAGGTATATCAAGTATACATACAAAAAGTATAAGTAATTATTATATATTTTTTAAAACATTCCATAAGAGGTATTTATGGTTTATATTTACTCTAATTATTAAATTATTTTATTTTTATTGATTCCATATCCACTCGTGTTTATCATATGTAGTTATGGGAAGGTGGTAAACATTTACTAAGAATGGTATACTCGCACCCTACATGAGCCCTTATAAGACATTGTCATATGTATTTAGTCCAAATTTAGGTGAGAGAATTTTAATGAGTAGGATATACAGTTTCATAAATATTTAGGCTTTCAAGTTTATTCATTTTTAGTTTTTGATGATTGTATGGAATAGATACATATGGCATATCCTAATAGATTTTTATGGAATCTTAAAACATGATCCTTCCCATTTTGGGTCCCTTAGGACTCATATGGATTATAATTGATATATTGTTTTTATTATCTTTCAATAATCACATAATTATGGGTTATAGGGTTGAGTTTATGTCTTCCATATCTCTTCTTTTGTGTGTGTGTGTATGTGTAATGCATGTTCATATCCTATTATGTTTCGTTTTTTGTTTTTTTTTTCATATTTCGCCTAATTAGGTGGTATTTAGAATTATAACATTAGTTTATTAAAGAATCATCCAAACATAATTGACCATAGGTGGCGAGTTAATATAATTTTTTATATTACACAAAGAGAGAAAAATATCTCTAGTGCATCTACAATTTATCCATTGTCATTTATGCTAACAACTAGTGATCGAGATATGTTCCTAATGTGTTATGATGATATAAACCAGGTGTCATACAGATATACATGACATTGTAATTAAACTATCCTATAGTGATGTTCATCATATTGAGTTATGATGATATTTACTGATTGGTATGAGTAAAATCACCTTTATATAGACAAAGCTGATCAATAACTGTATACAAGTTGGTGAACATGTATTAGAATTGAATTTTTCAAATTACATCACATGTATAACCATATATGTTTCATTGGTTTTAATCAAGAGAAAATTGGCCATAGATAATTCAAATCGATGATCTAAAATATGTCCCTAGCTCGTGAACTTTCAATCTGTGATGCGTATCGAAATTTATTTCGGAATTTTACAATATAAAAGGTTGTGGGACATGACACTAGTCAAGAGGAGGTTTTTGATAGCATGTGTATCCCCATATGATGGGATATGAAATCCTGGACCCAAATTTATATATTACTATGTATGTGTATGTTCGTGCCACATTAACTACATGTGATGTTATTATATGAGATTTAGTCAACTCTGGATTTACGAAAAAATATGGTTTATATTGGATTGAAATTATCAAATATTTTTTCTAATTAAAAAAGAATAGGAAAAAATGATCGTTGATAATTAATATGGTTTTGATTAGTGTTATGATCACATATATGTGATAAACACTAAGAGATGCTGAATCATTATTTATAAATTATCTCAAACCCAAATTCGTTAATGTTTATTAAACATAGTTTTCTCAAAGCTAATAGCGACACATGAAATAAAATAACGTTATAAAATTTTATAAATAGGTTCACCTCATAAAAGATTGACTACATACTTGGTGTGTTTTGGTTTTATTTCTAGACACAGATAACTCTTTTATTATTATTAAGATGTTTTTATATGAAATGGAATAACCTTTACACTCTTTCAAAGTATAGTATAAGAGAGTTAAAAAATATTACTAACAGAGCATAATGATACCATTTCAAAAATTATCAATGATGAAATCATAAATCTCCGCATTGTCTAAATATATATTTAAATTTTCATCATCTTATTAATTTGATATAGACTTCCTATAACTCTTTAAAAAAATTTCATATTTACAATTATCTATCACAAATTTTCTTTATAGCTAACTTAATATGTATATTCATGCACAAAAGTCATGTGAAAATAATATATCTATTTTAATATACAATCCTTTCTAACGTTTGGTTAGGTAAACCCATCATTATTCTTTTTTAAGGGAATTCTCAAGAGTGGCCTTTTTGAACCCTACACACCCCGGAACCCCCTTCCCCATGCAGAGATCATCCGGAGATGCCTCAGCCGGGAAAGAGCCATTGCCATCCGAGATGACAGAGCGTCCCACGGGGTTACACCTCGATCAGCGATGGGTCATCACCAAAAAATGTTTTTATTGGTGAAGTAAACCCCTCATTAATATTCATCTTAATTTGAAGGTAATTCCCAGGAGTGGCCTTTTCGAACCCTCCACACCCCAGAACCCCCTCCTTACGAAGAGATTATCCAAAGAAGCTTTAGCTGGAAGGAGCCATTGTCAGCCGAGATGATAGAGCGTCCAACGAGGTAAACCCCTCATTATTCTGTCATATACATACTATTCAAAAGTTTTCCGATAAACATCTATTATTAACCATGATAATTAATTTTATATATTTCTATATACAATTACAACAACCACCTCCACACAATCGTCTCATTGGTTCTTTATTCAAACTTTTTTTTGAATAATGAAAAAAATATAGGCTTCTAAAATTTCAATCATGAATTCTAGTAAATCAATTTCTGATTTTATGAACCTATAATATATTATGACATGGAGACATCATACATTATGACTCACAAATTCATCACCTGTTATCTAATTAAAAGAACATGCATAATATAATGAACAAATTATGTATCCCATAAATTTGATTTTTTCTACCATGGATCACACTAAAAACATAAAAATTTACCATAGTGGAACGTACATGCAAAGGAAAGTTATTTTAGTTTTCTAATTCATAAAGAAATATAAAAAAGGTATTCATTCTCATAGTAACAACTTATATCTTCCACTGAAATGTCATTACATATTAAAACCTTTTCCATATTTCTATAAATATATGAATCATATATAATTTAATGGTTCTTATTATATCAACATGGAACCCCATTCATATATAAAACTTATCTTATATGTTATTAGGCTTCGTATATACCCACAACCATTTCCAAATTTTCTCATTGATATTTAGAATCACTTTTCCTATATTCAATATCACCTCTTTAATATACATGGAGGGGAACATATTCCTTTTCTACATTCATAGCCTCACCTAAAGTAATATCATAAATACCGTTCATTACCCATTCATATAATAATAAATCATGAATTTGTTAACTAAAATAACTACAAATCACCTCTATAAACTCATGAATTACTCTACATCATCATGAATCAACCTCATTGACCTTAGTACTAAAAATAAATTTAAAATCATCCTTTCATGCGATAAAAAATCTACCACTTTGTGTCTTTTTTAAATACAAATACTTTAAATTTATGTTCAATAATATATATATATATGTTATTCGTCCTATTAAGATATTATAACTTAAAATGGGAATAGTTTTTTATCTACCTTATTTATAATAAAGACTAAGATATGTAAAAAAAAGTGTTATCGACTTACTCAAAGAAACATGTCCTGAACCAATGAACCCCATGTTTACTTGATCTATCATGGGGTAAAAATAAGATTAATTGGATTCAACATCAATGTTGTCCCTCTTTAATGCAAAAGGAGATACCAACTCATATATCACAGAGAAGAAATAAGAAACATATTTTGAATACCTTCATTCACTCAATGAACATATGCATAAAAATATTTCAAGAAAAAATATATACCTCTATATGTAGATTACATCTCCCATTTTTTATAAATTTATATAAAATTAAATTGAAGAGAAAACATAAACAGTTATGCACCTTAGTTTTGGGATGGAGGATTCACCCCTATTTCCTATCATAGCTTCTCAAAATACTCATACATAAGTGTGTTAGTGGGGATATTAATTTTTTTTCCTTATATGGAAAAAATTTTAGTTTTAGGATTCCTCCAGTCACACTATCCTTTATAAAATAAATATTTATATCAACATTTTTATATTTTGAATTTTTCACCAAATTTAGGGAAATATTAATCGGACTCTATTTATAAAAAATAATGACTATAGGGTATCTATATTTTAAATTCAAGTGTTCATGTTGTATCATTATTTAGATCATCTGAGTATCCATTTGTGATATATCCCTATATTATGATTATGTGGTGTTTAAAATATCTCAAGTTTACTAATTTGAGTGGCACTCAATGCATCTCTAAACAATAATGAATTCTCTATCTAGTAGAGAACTTCTATCTACTCCTCCAACCCAATCAATATCTAATAAATTATTTCGTTCCATATTAACTTTATATTCATATATCAACATATAGTTGAATATGTTTGAGGTGTATCTCAATAATTCTCTTTTCTAATAGTAGGTGTGATTTTTCAGGATACGACAAATCCATAACACAATGAGTAAATGAATAGGAAATGTATAGTATTGATGTATTTAATTATATGAGACTTCAAATTAATAGTCTAATTTACATTTTATATGTAGACTTTCTATCATCCTCAATTGTAACTAAATTGGTGTATACACCCCTTTATACTCCTATATGCCAAATAGTTTCAACAACCCTCAAGATTATTTATCTTGTGTGATAAAAATGTGAACAATAGTTTTGGTTATCTATAAACTCAAACAAAATTTAATTTCTCTAGGTAATGATATCAAGAAATTATTTTCCGTCTACTAAAATTACAATTCACATAACTTCTATTCATATTTTGTAAAAAATAAAATCATCAACATGATATATTATAAAAAGTGATGTGGTGTTGGTCTTATTCACATATAAATTTCTAACCACCAACCACTTTTTAAATTCCATGTTGCTCGAATATTCATCTAACATAAAGTAATATTATATTGGATCATGTTTCAATACACAAAGTGCCTTCTTTAGTTTACACACCATACATCCATATACAATTTGGCATAAAAACCTCAGGATACTCCATGTATACTTCTTCATTTAGATCACTATTAATGAATAATAATTTGAGATTCATTCAAAACACTTTGAATCATCTCTGTGTTTTAGTGTTAATAAGAATTCTAATATCATCAAGTTAAGAAAAATGTATAAAGGATTCATAAATGTCAACTTTATCAAACTATAAATATTATTTACATTCAATAATTCCTTTATTTAGAGTAAATACAATTTTTAACCTATCTCATTTATAGAAAAATTTTAACCAACATAAATTTGTTCTCCTTCCTTCTTTGAACAAGCTCTGATTTCTAATTTTCATAATTCGATCTATCTCTTCATTCATATATTTGATCCAATCATTTTTATCAAAAGACTCATTAACTCATTACGGTTTAATAGTCAAAAGAAAACTACTTTTACTTGTTATCATGGTTATTTACTTGGTTATAATTTATTGTTTTGTTCTATAATAATTTTTTAACATCAACATTTTTTCTAGGACTAGTATTTACTTTTGTGGATTTTTGATTGTTTGAGTAATCACTCTAGTAAGTAGATACACATGTTTAATCTAAATTTATATGTTCTCTATATTTTTATAAACCATTTAAGAACTAGAAACATTATCTTAATCATCTATAATTATTGATTTTTTCATATTTACTTCATTTTCATGAACTATCAAATCATCACAATCCACAATCCATTCCTAATAATAATAATGGCATCCATATAAGCTTCCATTTTTTGTATAACCAAGGAATATTCCTACTCCTACTCTATCATCAAACATACCACAACTTCTATATTTTTTTAATGAAACATGCACATGAAAATACTATAAAGTGTTTAAAATTAGTATCCTATTCAATCCCATTTCATATATATTAATCTCTATGTTTAGCCTAAAAACATATCATTTCTAAATGATTCTGGTAGTAGTAATTTTGTGTTTCCAAAATGTCATAAGTTTTTATGTTTTTTTGCATTGTTATAGCTATATTAACTAAACATATATTCTTCCTTCCATACATTACATTCTATTTAGAAGTATATAGATCATTGAAACCATGCTAAATTCCACAGTGATAAATATACTAAGAGAAACATTTTTTTGGCATACTCAGTACCATTATAAGAACCCAATCCCTGTAAAGATAAACTTGTTTTATTCTCTAAAATTATTATAAAAATCTTGAATATGTATACGGATTGATGTTTTAAACACTTGAAAATGATGCATACCATTTCTCTAAATTTATCAATCAAACCGATGATGTGTCTTCCTCCAACTTCTAGTTTTTTCATTGGTCGACAAATACTTAAGTAGAATAGATCAAGCGGTATTTTAGTTTTAATATCACATACCAAATGAATATTTTTTTAGCATTTTTCAGTTCTAATATGTTAATATAAGTGGTTTATTCTATAAAAAAATGATATTTCATACAGATTCTTCTTGAAAATGTTTTTCATGTTTTTTTGTAAAAGATGACAAAGTCTTCTCAACCAGATATTATTTACTAATTGTATATTCAACTGAAATTTTTTCCGAGCTGCTAAAACATAAAATAAGTTAATTAGGGTTCCCAAAATTTTTTTTACAACTATCCCAGATTCTCATATCTTGACTATAAGCCAATTTTTCCAAATGATAACTTCATTTAAAGTATAAATGTTTTTTGATTCACTCAATTGGTCTTGAATTCGTACATTAGAAAATAAGGAATTTTCAGGAGAAATATAATTTTTTTCTAAAATTGGTTGTTCTAAATACTTTTTATGTTAGAGAGTTATTGCTTCTAAATGTGAAAGCTACTCCAATTATTTTAATATTGTTAAGATTATTATGTTTCATATCTTGGAAGATGAACTGCCAATATCCATGATCAAGTTATTTTTAAATTTATAATTTTTATACTATAATTTAAACACATTTTATTATTTAATAATTTGATTTTGATTCTATATATTTCAAATTCTTAGAAAAATATTTAATAGACATACAATAAATGAATCCCATTTACCTAAGATGTTCCATTGTTGATCACACATTTCACACAATTCATAGAAAACAAATAAATATTATTCACTTCAAATTTACACTAAAATTGTTAAAACTTTATTTCAGTTATCTTTTTTTCCTCCCCCTTTATTATCACTCTGTTCTATATTTAAAACATAGTTGATCCCTCTGAAAACATTTGTGGGGTACTTTATTCAAATTTTGAGACTAGTACGGACTCAAATTGTGATTTTTTTCATTAAAAATTTGAGATGATTTTTGGTAACACCCCAAGAAATTATTATATTTTAGATTTAGAATAAATTTAATTTTGTTTCTATCTTGATTTATATGCATTACTATGATGGTTTTTGTTACAAATAATCTTGATATCCTTTGATAGCATATACGAAACAAAATACAAAGTATAAAAGTGCATATAACATCCCATGACTTTATAATAAATTTATTTTCAAATTATATACTCAATAAAAACATTTCATAGTCATCCAGTGTATTTGATAGACATATTATAAGAACAAATCATGTTTTATGTATAAAATGATTTATTTTTCTAAAGGCTATTTTATAGCCTTTTAACGGCGCAACTATTTTGAAACTAAATTTTAACCCTTTATATATTTTTTTTTCAAAATAATCTTTATTGTCAAATAATAGTTTTTATAATTATTTTAATGTTAACTTTTGTTATTTTTATGAAAAGATCAATTTTTTATGATTAGTAAAATTTATTTCATTTTATTTGAAAACATCATTTTGGTATAAAACATTATTAATGTAAAATCATTTTTTTAAATTCTTTTTATTGTAAAAATAGATCAATTATACACATTGAAATTCAATTTAAGTTATTTTATTAATTTTTTGTGATGAATTTAGATATAAAATCATAATTAAATTTGGAACATTTTCACATTAAAACAACGTTTTCTCACAAGGACTATAATATTAGCTCTAAATTTTATTTTTCAGCATATGTGAATTAAAAATGAAAAAATTGATATTAATATTCTTAATAATTATAGTATATACTGTCTAATAATATCAGCATATTTTTGGACCAAAAAAATAAGTGAACATAATTAATATTAATTATAGTGATTAAGGTAGAAATTTGGTTACATAGTGGTTATAATTTTTTCTTCAGCGGAAAATGGACTATAAAATCTTCCAAAAGAAATTTTATGCAAAATTTTAGACAATATCACCAATTTTATTTTAATTTTATAAGTTATTGGAAATCATTTTCATGAAAGTGGAACATATAATATGTAATAAAAAAGACTAAAAAATTCACCTTCAATTCATTATATTACTTAAAATCTTTACAGTATAGAAGAGTGTACATTTTTTCGATTATAAACATTATATTTAAATTTAAATATGGTTTTTTTCATGATAACTTATATATAATTTTTAGAGATGATATGAAATTATTAAATGATTAAGAAAACCCAAAACAATGATTATTTATTTAATAATTAAATGAAATAAATGATACTAAAAATATTAAAAGTGATTAAAAATAAAATAATTACTGTGTTCCTAGAATATTTAGTTGTATATTTAATTTTAATATATTTTAACATAATAATTTTTAATTTCATCATTTTATCAATATTTGTTAATTTGAATTAAGAAAATAATGTCAAAATTGGCATAAATGCCATTTTATAACAAATTATTTTTATTTAAAGGTTTAAAATTAACTAAAAAAAATATCTTATTCCAATTTATTTTTTAATGTTATTAAATATTAAATATGTCCTTTTGTGGAATAATTATGTTTTTATAATGGTCATATTGGCCCTTAAATAATAAAATCATTGTTAACAGAGTTTTGGATAAAGTAGTTTTTTGTGGGTTACAAGTGCTTCTATTAAAATTAATTTCTTACACCTATGGGGTTTTTATTTCATAATTATTATTTCAAATTAAATAATCAGTTGGAATTTATTGTATAATAAATTTCAATTTTATTTAGTATTAGTGGTAAAATTACATAGGTTAGAAAACTAGTTACCTTAATAAAAACGAAAATAGTAAAAGTTTGGAAACATAGAAGTTAAAGAAGAAAATTAAAAAAATGCAATAATCATGTGTGTGTTGGAGATTTTAATCAAAAATAATTCCCATTTAATCAATTATTTTTTTGTTTTTGAAGCATATGTGGTAATAGAGACATCCAAATAGTGTTTACCATTTGTTATTTAAAAGATTACACCTATCCTCCAATATTCAAAGGCATTCACTATTCCCCTTAAAAACACATATAAAGACGCATTGGAATATCCAATCCTTACCAAAATAATCTCCCAAAATACCTCTGATCATAATATTGTACTCAACAGTTTTATAATAAAATCTAAGGAATTATTTTTGTAAAAATAAAAATGAGTTACCTGAATAAGAGGGAACATTATTGAACAATAAATTTTGTTTTTTTACTCCCCAAAACATTAATTGTGTTTATGTTATTTGCATACAAAAAAATAAATATATAAAATATACTAATTTGGGTTTTTTTATGATTTTAACCAACACATTCACACACATCAATCAAATATGATACACAATCCTCATTCATGTGTACAAAAAACTAATGGCACCCGAACCGATGTCATACATTCTTCCATTACCACCTTTAAAGTTTGTAATAATGATGGATTTATAGTTTATATATGAAATATATGATATTTATGTTTTATGTATTCTTATTTAATGTTTTTATTAAATATAACTTCATTCATTCCATTTTTGGGGAATATGAAAACTTCAGTTTTGGATGTGTGGACAACCGCCACCTCAAAACGATGTAAATTGTCCATTCACTATAGAAAATGTAATAAGGGTAACTGTAATTAAATTATATAATAAATATAAAATTAAATATATAAAAGATTTATAATATAGTTAATTTCCATTAAATTTTATTTATTTTAATATGACAAGAAAATAGAAAGATCGTTCATACATACATGCGACCCTACCGTCTCCATGAATGATGTATTTAATTTCTGATAACCACATTTTTTAGACTACTCTAAAAACATATATACTAAATATATATAATATTTAAATCATCTATTCAATTATTTATATGGATAAACCATGATATAATAAATTGGAATGAAAATTAACAAATTGAGATTACTCGGAAAACAAGGTAATTGACACCCAAAATAATGAAAATAATTAATGGTTATTAACAAAATGGTAATAATTTGTTATAATAAGGTAATAAATTATATAATAAATATTATAATGGTTATTTTACAAGTTAATAAAAATATTAAAACCATTGTACACGATTTTATGTAGAATTTATCCCAAAGTGATCATAATGTAAGGGTTTTCTCATCTCACTTTAATTTGTGTGAGATAAATGTTGTATTCATGATATATTATTTATATCCTGTATATAATGATAATGAATATTTTTTTATTATTATACTTACATATATGTGGAATTATATAATAATGTTAGGATCTCTCTTAAATGGGGTTATAGTGTCAATGTTACCTAATCAGTAATGGTATTTTTATCATAATTTTTCATCTTTGAGATGTTTTGTTATTTGATACACCCAACTTCTTTTATAAGGTGTATATATTTATCCATTAACATGTTATATCCTTAATATAATTATTCTATTGATATTATAAGTTTAATTTAATGTTATAATTTCAATTGGATTATGATTCAAATGTTTCAAAGTGGTATGGGGAACTTTGGATGGTTTAAAGATTATTTTCCACAAATGTGGTTTTAATGATATTTTAGCGGTGTTTCCATTCATCAATATCAAAAACCCATGTTGTTTCTTATTCTAAATTGTGTAATTATTGGTAAATATATATTATCTATTAAATATGAATATTTTATGATTAGTAACATTTTTTATTTATTAAATAATTTCTTCAATATAGGAGGAATACTTCGGAAAGGTCGAGAATTGGTGGGGCCCAGTTATAGATATCACCACGATGCATAAGTAGTCTCTTGAGAAGAATAAATTAGAAAAATATGAGTTCATTAAAAAATATTTAGAATAAATCATTATGGTAAATGTATCATGTACCTATGAAACATGACAACCAATAATCAAGTGTTTCCAATATTCAGTTTCTGTTTTTATTTATCCATGATATTTTATCATTGACATTATCTTTAGATGTATTTCGTTATCAGTTTATTGATTAAACAAAATGTTTTTAGTTATATACCTTTCCATATTGATTATTTATTTTATATATATATTTATATTTCCTTCATTCTAAATTTTATACATTTAATGTTGATTATTCTCATGGGATTATTATTGCTTCTATTGCAATTACCCTTACTGTGCAGTTGATATCACCATTATTTGGTTTCTTTTCCCCATGATATTAAGATGATTTCTTAGAATGATTTTATAAAATTCATTTTATTTTTAATTTTATGTATTATGTTTTATTTTCTTTTCCTTATATTAAATTGGTAACATGTATGTATTCTAGTTTTCTGAAACTAATAAACAGTTTGGTCATTCACAATTTGATTCCTTGTAATCATGACAATATAATAAATTAAGGTAATGAATGAGGTTATCTAGTGTTGTAAAATTAAACTTTGTATCAAATAAATTTTATTAGTATCATTGGGAAAAATATTTACGAAAAAATAGATTAGGAGACATAAACCTAAGATAGAATTCATGGATAATTATATTAGAATATCCCATATAAATCATGTTAATGATTATTAGATTATATATGCATATTTTTTTTCAATTTATGTTAATTATTTTTCAAATTTAGGATTATACATTATGTTTCGTAATGATACAGTCTAATTTATATTATTCCATCATTTATTAATGGAGGCTAGCAAAAGGAAAGTTAACATCACCAATGCATGTGATGTAAAGAGTAAGAATAACCATATCCTTCATGGTCTTAAGATAATATTTCTAAAAGAACTAATCCCCCAAAAATTCAAATCATGTTAGTGTATAATATCATATTCTAACGAAACATGGAAATAATTACTTTAGTATTATAGATTCAAATGGAAACATGATAATAAAAGGATGGATAGGATAATTATTGATAATGGGAATAAGAGAACGAATTAATTTCCCTCATTTAATAATAGTGTAAACAATCACTCTGGTACATGCCTAATATGAGTTGGAGTTCGATACAAGTGTTTGGGAAAATCCCACCATGCTTGTGATTTCATGAAAAAATAATAAATATATAATTATTCATAATTAAAGAGATGAGACACTACAAAAATAATTTTCTCATGTTTAAAGAAATATACCCCAAAAGGGGCTAATGGATCATTGTCAAGATTATGCTTCTACCAAAGAAGAAGATGAATGATTTATATTTCTATGTCCAGATTTAGAAATTATGTCATTTTAGTATTATTCCAGTGTTTTATTGGATATAAGAATTATTAAATAGGTATGGATTTTACTATAGTACTCATTCATTAAGGATTTGTGAACAAACATTGAATGGTATCAATAAAATTAATTGAGTGGAAAGTAAAAGTTTTTATAAAACACATTTTTGAGGGAATAAAATCCTTAATAATTACATAAAACTAATATAATATGTTGTATTAAAGAGATGATTGATTTGGATAAAGAAAATTGGATAGTACTAAATGACTTGAAACTAATTAATGATTTGTTGAAAAGTTATTTATGCTATCATTGATGGAGCATACAACATTTTTGTATTTAAGACTATATCCAATAATATATTTTCTATTTATGGAATATAGAAGAATTCATTTTTTTCAAAAAAAAATTGTAATTCAGGATATTACCATGTTTCAAGAGAATACATGATTAAGGTATTCACATGTTTGGCATTTGATTATTATGCGACAATTCAAGTTTTTTGATAAGTTTGTTTTGGAGATTTAGTGAACTTTGATCAAAAGTGTAGTTTTATAATCATATAGAAATTTTACCATTTATCAAATGATTTATGTTGATATTGTCATGGTGTTTTATATTTTAATGTGTTACTTCACCATATGATTTTACCTATGCTAATAGATAAGGTATAAATAGGCCAAGGAACTACCAAAGGATAAGATTGTGCTCATGAAATGGAAATGTATCATGTATGTATATTTTGATACATTCTTAGATAAAGAAATAATTCTTAAAATCTAGTAAAATACTTTATAAATAAAAAATTTATCATATTATGGTCATATATGATGAATCAAATGGACTTTTAGATCATGAATATATGTTTTTGAGGCCCCAAACACTCCATTGGTCAATTATGATATTATGATCAATGACTATTTTTATTTAAGTTATTTTCCTTATCATTGTTTTCATTTACCATGTATATTATCCTATATTAGATCCTATTTATGTGACCTTTATACTTAACTATCTCTCTTACTAATAAGATAATTTTGTTAACTCTGTTATTATGTGGGTTTTTCAACAATTGTATTTCCAAAAAAACCCTCGATTTGCAAGATGAAGATTCAATTACAATAGCAAAATTTAATTATGGTGGGGATAGTGTAACTTCACAATAAATTAAATTATTTTCATTTTAGAATAAATTTAACTTTTTTTTCACCTTTCATTATACACAACACTAAGTTAGCATGTGTTACACACAATACTGAATTCCTTTGATAATGTAAAAGTCATAAAAGACAAACAATAGAAATATATATAGTTAAAATAATTTTTTATATATTTATTCTCATATAATATATTTAATAGATTATTTTTACATTCATCCAATGGGTTATAAATATTTATATGATAAGAACAAATCCAGTTTTGAACTTGAAAATTTGTATTTTTTTAATGGGGCTTTTGTCTCCTTTTAATGGTGCACCTAGTTTAAAATTTTTTGAACCCTTATAAATATAATTTTCCCTAAATAGAAAATATTTTTCTATTATGAATATAAAAATTATCTTAGGGTGAAATTTTGGTATGTTTTTGTGAAGTTTCATTTTTTGATAGAGTGAAACATACTGCATTTTAGTTGAAAACTATCAATTCATTTAAATAATTATTAATAATAAATTATATTTTACATTTGTTTGAAAGTAATAATATGTGAACTAAACATCTATTAATCTAATTTCAGTTATTTTAATAATTTTTATATTTAATTTATAAATAATTTCTTAATGATCTTTTGAAAATTTTCACTTCGAAAACCTGCCTTCTCGCCATGTCTGCGGTATTAGTTTTAAATTTCATTTTCTGACTTTTATGAATTAAATTTGGAAAAATAGATATAAATAGTTCTATTGAGTATAATATCATTATTCTTAAAATATGTATTCATACGTTAACGAAAAATAGTACTCAAAGCAATTATAAGTAATTATAGAGATGAAGGTAAACATTTGATTACATAGTGGTCAAACTTTAATCATTAGGGTAATAATAGAATATAAAATCATCGAAATAAAATTTTATTCACATAATTATACCATATCCCCATTTGGATTTGAATGTTATGAGTTATCGGTATTGATGGTCAAGAATGTGAACAATAGATATGTTAATTATTGAAAAAATACAAAAAATGTACCTTCATTACATTTTATTCCTATAATTATTTTGGAGTTTAGAATATTCTACATAGTTACATTTAATTTAATTATTCTAAAAGATCAATGATTTTTTATCTTGATAATTTAAATTCAATTTTAATATATGATATAACTACATTAAACTCTATCAAAACACTACTAATTTTATTATTTAGTTAATAATTAAATAAAACAAATGATACAATAAATATTAACAGTGGAGAAAAATAAATGAATTATTATGTTACCAAATATTTTAGACTAATACGTCATTTTATATAGTTATGAACTATATATTATAATAATTTAATTTTCCTGGTATTGTTTAGTTTAAATTATGTAAATAATGTCAAAATTGATAGTAATGTTATTTTGTAATAAATGAAACCTTATTTAAAGATATATGAATTACTATAAACTTTTCTTCTACTAATTGTTTTATAAATGATCATAAATGTAAAATATGTTCTATTTATGGAACAATTAATATTTTATAATGAACATATTGACCCCTAAATAAGGAAAACATTCTTTTCATGGTTTAGGTTAATATAGTGTTTTTAGGCATTATATGAATTTTTGTTAAAAACAATTTCCAATAAAAAAGGTATTTTTATTTCATAAATTAGATATAATAATTATAATTCAGTGGTTTTGTATTTTTGAATAAATATAACTTTAACTTAGACTTAATATTTAAATTCCATAGGCTATTAAACAAATTACCTTAATAAAAACTAAAATGGTAAAAGTGGGTAAACATAGAAATTAAGGAAAAAATTATAAAAATGTTTTTTTGTGTGTTGGATGTTATATCAACCATAATTAATCATTAATCCATATTATTTCATTATTAATCACATGAGTTAAGAGAGACCTTCAAATAGGGTTAAGTTGTTGGTATTTACAAGAATGAGAGTAGTTGGAAGAGAATCAAATTATGGAATTATAATTTATAAATCAATTGGATAGTAATGGGATCATGGAACATAATATCACATCATATGAAATAGAAATTAAGATACATTATTTAAAATAAGTGCTTCAATAGAAATGAGAAGAGAGAAATCTCATATGGAATTTCAGCATAATAACAACTTAGATAAGGGTCAAAATGAGGGGGAATAAAAGTTACCTTATTCACATAACATCAGAAAGTATTAAATGTATTATAAAATTATTAAAAAATAACCAATATAAATTAAAAAACCTAATTTCAGACAAGATTCTTGAATTGAAAGGTAGAGTGAAAGGTGAGGATCCCTTACATGGCTATGTGAATCAAATGGATTGGGGGAGGCTTCTTAATAGATTTGGAACACCTTGGGAGGGATGTAGGGAGTAGTTGGAAGAGAATTGTAATGCATTAAATATCATGAATGAAGATAAATGGGATCATGGGTTGGTTTATATAGGAAAGGAGGATGATTTTCATACTAATTGGGTTTTGGACACTACCCACCAAAATATTCAAAACCACAAACCATCCCATTTTTTTACAATGGATTTTATAAAGGGGAGTGGTATAAAATATATTATAATGATAAAGGACAAATATATGAAAATATTTAAATTTTATATGTGGAGGTGAGTCTCACTTTAAAGGAGATGATTTTAAAATCTTAAAATACTTTATATGTCATAGAGTATTCACCAAGGTTTTATAAAATAAATCAAATAATCATAAAATTAAATTATTTTAATGGAAAACATATATTTGGACTAAAATACATTGTTATTATTTTATTACATCACTATTGTGTAAGTATGATTTTATTATACACATTATATATTTATAAGATATTTAATTTTAACCCAAAAATTCGACTCCCTAAGAAAATTATCAAACATTTATCATTTAATAATTTACACATCACTATTATAAAAATAATAATAATTTAATCTAAATAATATTTTAAATATTTCAATTTTTACATTTAAAATAAAAACCTCCATTTATAAAAAATTCAGAGGTTTTGGGGAAAATAGTTTTTAAACATTAATAAAAGTTACTTTGGACATCAAAAAAATTATATGATAATTAATATGTAAAAAATGATATTTAATAATAATATTTTATTAAAATATTTTTTATTTCTAAAACATATTATTTCATTAGGAATACATTCCTTAATTTAATTTGAATATTAACTAGAAATATTATTTATGCATTAGAAAATCAATTACAAACTGACAATAATAGAATCAATGTATATTCAATAATCTGTTCAATAAATAATTATAATTCTAGGGTCTTGATATATATTCTTTTATTTCACCAACATACTACCTAAGAGTAATGTGTGTGATAGTGAGGCATTCTAGGGATATTAAGTCACCATAGTTTAGGCCATGATGTCGATGAGCTTGAACTTCTCTCGTAAATAGTTTGGCTCATGCTTAAGTCGTGTGATCTCATTTTGGGATTAGTCTAGGGTATTACCCAAAAATTATATCTTCTTCATAAGCATTTATAAATGGGATTTATATGGTATAATCCTATTTTTTTAGGCCATCACTTCATTTTTTTATGCCAAAGGGATTTGTTAAAACCCTATATTTATACTAGACATGTGGTCACTATTAAAAGACAATATTAATAATGGTAAAGATAAATAATGGTTATTTAAATCCCATCAGACACAATAAAACAAATATGTGTTCATGTGTCTTATATATCGAAAATACATTTAAACAAAAAACAATTTCATTTATAAATTTTTGTGTTGTTACATTATTTACCACTAAGAACGCTCATCCCCAAAAGTTTGTTTTGTTTTCTATGTTGAAAACAGTTAAGGGTACTTCTGTTTCCTATTTTCAATGAGGTTTTAATTATTTCATATTATCATTTCCTTTAAGTATTAACTGTTCATGAATCGCAATAGTACCTCATTATTTTTTCAAAATAATCTACTTAGTTTACACAAAAACACCTCGAGCATCATGGATTATATCAATGGAATTAAAAATAAGTCATTAAAATGATATTCGTTATTTATAATTTTTAAATATATTCTTGATATTATTTATTATAAAAATTCACTACTGATTAATATTAAAATATTTTTAAATATGGTTTTGGTGTATCAATTTTGATAATTTCAAAAATAATTAAATCTATAATTTGATACATATAGTATCCTAGGAGGTATCCCCCTTTTGTAGCATCTAGAAAATCATGTAGTCATTGATCATTTTGAAATAAAGAGAAGAATTTGTAATGACCCTAATGGTACTTCCCATGATTATAATTTATAGAATGTTGAGTGTGAAGGATTATCCAATAAAAGGTACATGATCCTTGAAAGAATTGTTAAATTTTCGAGGTATTGGATTCCTCATAAAGTCGTTTTCATGTAACATGTATTTTTGAAAATTTATCAATGTCATCTGAGCCTAAATTCAAAATAATATTTCCTAGTAGTTCTTTAGGAGGAGAAGAGTTTTTTTCTGGCCTTCCTCCATAAATATTTTATCTTAGAGAAATAAAATATAATTATGGGTTTTGAATACTTAGCTAATAAGAATTTAAAAAAGGGAACATAGAACATAGAAGAAAAAACATGTATATGAATAGTATATCCTACGTTATGATACCATAAGATTCAATCAAGGTTACCCATGATATATTTCACAACATATCTTCCTATGGGATATTTTCCATTGTTCCCATAATAATGGTTTATAAAGAGTTTATAAATTACCAATGAAAATGACCTGGGAGGGTCCAACCAAGATTGCATCAAGGCCTGTTTTCATGCACCAGTTCCCTTTTTAACATATTTCAAAGAGATGGTTTTGGATTTTACATCTGGATACATATATTACAGAGCCACCTATAATTGCTCATTTCCAGATAGGGATGTATTTTAATGAAAATCCACTTACTCTATATTCAACAGAGTTTAGGGATTCCTTTCATAAACATAGTCTTATCCCTAAGGATTTCAGAAATATTTTCTAATCTGAACCCCAAAAATTACTAAAAATATCCTCTAATACCAACTATAACATCCCATCTCTTTATTTCATATTTAAGCATGATTTAGTTTATAAAATTTCACATAATAAAACTCTTA
Organism: Viscum album; assembly: GCA_963277665.1. Lineage (NCBI taxonomy): Eukaryota > Viridiplantae > Streptophyta > Magnoliopsida > Santalales > Viscaceae > Viscum > Viscum album. Next base: position 698,842,759 of record OY728158.1, read on the forward strand.
TGATTGACTGGTCTAGTGGATTTGGGTAGTATGAACATTACATAACAACATAAAAATGAAATACACATTTTTATTCAATGCTTCTTTTACTCGACCACAACATTCCTTTTCACTTAGCATTTTTTGTGATAGCCCTAAGGACATATTTAAGAAAATAATGATCAATAAATACATGTATAAGAGTAAAAAATTCATAAAATGAAGAATATATTACATGTTAGGAAAAATGAATATAAATGAAGATTTAGAGAAACATGTACATAAAGGCATGATATAAAATGATTATCACAACATGGAGATGTGGAAAAAACTCAAAACACTACATCATTAACATAAAAGAATCAGTTAAAATCCTATCCCAACATGGTGGAATAAATTATAATAAATGATTAAGGAAAAACCCTATCCCAACATGACATATAATGATACAAAACATTACCAAATTCATTAATGTGATATATGGAAGAACCCTTCAAAATCATTTCAATCTCATGCTTAAGTGTGACACATAGATCAAATAACTTGGATTCATTAGTCATTATCATTTATTCCACAAACAAGAAATGTTTAATTCTTAAATTTATGTCACCATTAGATAAGTATGTATGAATAAAGGTGAATAACCTTGATAGAGTAATTGGTATGGTATTCACTGCACGATGACTTTAGCTTGGAAAATCGCAGTGTAATTTCGGCAGCATAACGACGTCATATGAAAATTCATAAATTGGGTTGATGAGAGATAAATAGGCCTCCCATAATTTATATTTGGGGTTTATAGTAAGGGGATTATGGTACATAATATTTCAACATGTGAAATTTAATTTATAATCATAATATAAAATAAATTCTTGAATGGAAATTAGTAGATAGAAACCCCTTATGGAATTTTTTCATAGTAATAGGTGGATTTAACAGATCATATGGTGGATTAACGAAAGTGAAATGTAGATATCATAATTTATACATAAATTGGATATTAAGTTAATCATGAAACATAGTATCCCATCATATGAAATGGAATATAAGAAAAATAATATAAAATAAATTCTTGAATGTAAATGAGAAGAGACAAAACTCTTAATGAATTTTGGCATAGTAACGGCTTAGGTAAGTTTTCAAATGAGGGGGAATTAATAATACCTAATTAAAGAAACATAAAATTAAATATTGGTAATTGATTATAAAATAATGAAAAAATAACCAATTTATATTGAAAAAAATAATTTCAAACAAGGTTGTTGAATAGAAAGGAAGAGAAAAAGGTGAGGATCTATTACATGGATGTGTGACTCCAAAGGCTTGGGGGAGTCTTCTTCAGAGCTTGGGGTGCCTTGGGAGGGATATATGGACAAGGGTTAATAGGGTGGTAGAGATTAAAAATATCATCAGTGGATATAAATGGGAGTATGGTTGGGTTTATATAGGAAAAGAGGGGCATGGGGGTCTTTATTATTTTGGTTTTAGACACCACACAATAAAATATTCCAAACTAGATCCCATCCCATGGGTTTTTCACATGGAATATTGAAAAGGTAAGTGGTATAAATTATTTTTTAAGGCTAAAGAACTAATATATGAAAATATTTCCCTTTCTTATGTGGAGGTGTGTGACACATTCAATGACATAATTATAACATATTAACATATTTTATATGCCATGGTGGATTCCCTAAGGAACAATAAAATAAATAAATAAAAATACATTATTTTAAAGAAAAAACAAATATTTTTCTGAAAATACCTTTTATTGTATTTTATTACATCACTGTTGGGTCATTATGATATCATAAAACACATTATATATTTATATGGTACTTTAATTTTATCCAAAAATTGGAATGTCTTAGAAAATCATGAAAAATTTATCATTGGATAATTTCGAGATTCTGATTCCAAAAATAATATTCATTTTATCTAAATAATTTTATAAATATTTTAATTTTCACTTTTAAAATGAAAAACGATATTTATTAAAAATTGACGGGTCTTGGAAAAAATAGTTTTCAATCCGTAATAAAAGTTACCTTTGACTTCATAGAAATTTAATGATCAGTAATATTTAATAAATTTATTTTAATAATAATATTTTTCGAAAATATTGTTTTCATAAAATATAAACTAATTCCTATAAATAGATTCCGTAATTGAATTAGATTATTAACTAAAAATACAATTTGTGCTTTAGAAAATCATTTTCAATATAACAACAATAGAATGGAAGTATATTAATTATTATATACAAAAAAAATATCATAATAATATGGTCTTGATACATATCTACTTATTAATCCAGAATACATCATATAAGAAAGGTGTGTAATGGTGGGGCATTCATGGGGTTGTTCAGTGAACATGGTTTGGGTCATGATCTTAATGAAGTTGAACTTACCTCATAAATAGTTTTTCTCATCCTTATGTTATTGGATCTCGACTTGGGTTTGGTCTAGGGAAAAGCACAAAAATTCTATATCCCTTGAGAGCTATAATAAATGGGAGTCATACTGTATGATTCTAATGGTTTAGGCCATCCCATTCTTTGTTTGGGAAAAATGATTTGTTAAGACACTATAATTATACGAGTCATGTGATCACTGTTCAATTGTAATATTATCAATAATGTGGATACTTAGTAGTCTTTTAAATCCAATTGGATTGAATAAATCAATAATAGTTCATGTTTATTATATATTAATAATCCATTTAAATGAATTATAATTTTATTCAAAAAAATTTGTGTCGTTACACTCACATTTGATATATATCAAACCAAGGAATTCATTTGGATCAAACCAAAAGGAGTTACCCGAATAATAGGGAACGTTGTTCACTGATCACTATTGTTTTATTTACATATCCACCCATAAAATTATATTTATATCATTTATATATATTAACATAAATATCTGAAATCTAATGACTTGTTTTTATAATAATATTTTCACCTTAAATTTCACACACATCCATAAAATGTGATACACAACCATCATTTGTGTGTATGGAGGATACCCGCTTGGGGAACTGATGTCATTTGTTCTCCCATTACCACCATTAATGGTTGCAATAATGATGGATATATATTTTAGATATGGTATATATAATATTTTTTATTTCATTATTCTTATTAAATTTTCAAGTAACACATACCTTCTTAAATTAAATTTTGTATGAATATGATAACTTTGTTTGTGGACATGTGGAATACTGGTTCCTCAAAGTGATGTGATTCGTTCACGCACTAAATAGAATGTATTAAGGAAGGTTTTAATTGTAACATATAAAAAATATGGAAATAATATTATAATTTAAATAAAATATTCATATATATAATTTACTTTTCTTTCTTTTTATATGATTTGAAAATGTAAGTAGTGTTCGTGTTACATAAAACCTACCAACTATGTGAATGGAGTATTTCATTTAATATATCCAAAAATTATGGATTAATATAAATAAATATATAATAAATATATATAATATTTAAATCATGGTTTATAATTTTGATATTATAAAATAATAATATATGTAATATGAATGAAAAATAATAAATCGAGACATACTTGGAAAAAAAGGAAATTAACACATAAAACAATGAAATTAAAAAAAGACTATAACAAAATTGGTAATAATATGTTACAAGGGGATAAAATATGATATAATAAAAATTAATAGGGGTTTACTAAAATTTAATTACATTATTAAAACTATTATATAGGAGTCTAAATATATTTCAACGAAAACAGTGTTTAAAGTAAGGGTTTTTCTAATCTCTCTTTTATTTCCATGATACACATGTTATATTCACCCATTTTTTTTATGTTATGTATATAATGACCATGAATTTATTTTTTTTATTATTCTTAAATTTATGGAGATTGAAATTTCAAATTTAGGATATCTTTTCAATGGGTTTTACAGTTTAAATGTTTGCATACAAGTAATTGATTTTTTGTCACAATTTCCCATCTTTGAGACGTTTCGTAATGTTATGCACCTATATTGTTTAATAAGATGTATATACATCTACATTGAAATATTATATCATGAATATAGATATTCTAATTATATTATAAGTTTTGTTTAATTTCATTCCTTCATGTTTATTATAATACAAATGTTTCAAACTGGTATGGGACACTTTGGAATGTTTAAATATTATTTTCTGGAAGAAATTTTTTAATGAAATTATAATGGAATGTCTATTAATAAAAATACATAACAATTTTTTGTTACATATCCTCCACTGGGGAATTAATGATAAATAAATATTATATATTCAATACTGTTATATGACGATAAGGCACATTGTTTATAAATTAAATCATTTATTTGATATATGATGAGTGATTTAGACCTGAATGACATGTGTGGGGACCGGTTAGTGTCATACCATAGATGAATCAGTAGTCTCATGAGCAAAATTAGTTAGCCAAATATTATTAGTTTAAAACTACCTTCAAAATATTTCTTGATGGGAAAGATATCACATACCTAGGAAACATGGCATCCAATAATCGATCATTTCCTTCATTCAGATTATGATATTATTTATTCTTGATATTTTCGATTTATTGTTATCTGTAGGTTCATTTTATAATATTTTTATTTCTTTAATGGAATTTGTTTCATTAATATATTATGAGATATTAATTATTTATTTCCCAGATGTTTGTATGTCCTTGAAGAATATTTATTTACCTCTCTATGATGATTCTTCTAACTGATTCATTATTTATTACATTGTACATACCCTTACAGGGCATTTGAGCTCACCATTATTTTTATCCTTTCCCCATGATATAAATAGGAATTTTTAAAATAATTTTCTAAAATTTAGTAACATTATCCTTATATACAATTCCTTATCATTAATGTGAGACTCTCAACATAGTCTTCCATACCTTCTTCTTCCTCTTAGAAACATCCTTTATCCTATATCTTCAAACAGTTAAATGATTTGTAACAAATTTATTTAAATTTATTTCCATTAATTTTGAATTATAATATTATTTTATCTCAAATTTAATGATAGTGTTATAATTTTCATAAATTTTTAAATAATCAAGATATTTTCCACTATGTAATAATATATTTACATCAAACTTGTCCAGCAAAATTAGCATATTTTTCATCATCAAAGAGGAATTTTGAATATTTTCTCCAATACATATTATGATAGTGATAATTAGGATCACCCTAGTAAATAATTAATCAATTTTTTCATATTCATACAATCTAATATCTTAAAAATAATGTAGAGTAATCTTCAATTTGTATTTATTCACATTTTTATTTTCTTCATTGATACTCTGAATTTTTTTTCCAAAATAGAATGTTTTATTTTATAATCCAATATATTTTTCATGTTCATTTTAAAATAAATAAATAAATAATGAATTTCTTTCCCTTCCCATCATATTAAATATCCATTTTATCACTAAGTGTCCATGATGAAGCCACACCAAGATCTACAGATTAATCTAGGTTGAAATCTATAACATCAATACATAGAGAGAGGAGGCAGTGAACAATTATTTCATCCAATATATAAATTTTTTTTTGAATAAAAGGTTGTATTTTTTAACTAGAGTTATGAGGAACCATGAGATTTAGTGAGAAATAAAATAGAGAGAGGACCATTATCGAACACCAATTGTTAGGACCAATCATTAGGTGATAAAAACTATGTGTGGGATAATATGTGTGTATAAATTTTCAACAAACCAAAACTCTACCATGGTGATTAAATGTAGTTCTTTCAGTAATCACAAGATTTTAGGAAATTATATGAACATGGTGCACTGGTTAATAGGGTTATCCTCCCATAAGGATGACTAAATCATTGGTGTGTTTTTCATCCTATACACACAAAAGACATATCTTGTTATCAAGATGTCATTATATAAAATTGTAGTATCATGACACAACCCCATATGAACCCATCCTAGGATTATATTCAAGGAAAGTGTTACCCAAAGACTAATCTCCAATAGGCCCTGGATTAGATACTACTACTAAGGGTATACAATATGAACATGGGCAATGTTGTCCTCATAAGTCCAAGGAATAGAATAAAAACCCACCGATCAAACCCATCATACATAATAACCAAAACAACCTATAAAAATCCATTATGCATTGAAATTTAATACAAATATAAATTTACAAATAATAAAACCAAAATAACATTCTAAGAAGAAACTATGACAACAACCCCATGTTCTAAGTTGTTCTTATCCAACATGGTCACCAAATCCATCCCAGAAACCTATAAAATAGTTATATATACATATACATATATGGGTGAGAATAAATGTAGACTCAGTAGGATCCTCTTTAGGACCACTATTAAAAAGCTATAAGAACCATACTAATCTTCAATGAATGAATAAAAGGGAACTCCACACCATTTCCCAAATGGGGTTTTCACTCTCATATCCCAATAATAAACACCTTCTTCTTCTTATACCTACCAAACCCATGAAATTGTACCAATCATTCCAAAAATGACGTGGGAGGGATTGTATCATGACCTTCCCCAACCCTCACAGCATCCAATGTACACATAGGGAATAGTAACAAACAAAAATAAAGATAATTTAATTCATACACCGTGTATCCACAAATCATATGCACATTGTATTTCTATCGTTATAAAGTATCCTATGTATGAAGTAAATTATACATGTTCCCTTTTATTACCATGAAAAACCCCCATTATATGTTCCAAATCATCATCCAATCATTGTAACATCAATCACGCTTTTGGATTCTAGCCATCACATTATGTTCATAAAAAACTATGGAAGAGGGAACATGGAAGAAAATGTATCAATATATCTACCCCCTCACCAACATGGATATTTCGGTAAGACACTTAGAACCCAAAAAAATGTTTTTGGTAAGGTTATCTTATGTAGGTGGGATGAATATATAATCAAAATAAAATACAAGAACAATATTTTCACAGACGTGTTCAACCTAATAATTCTTACTAAAAAACTCTAAAACACACATTTCTCACCACTTCTGTATTATCCCCCAAAAAATCTGATTCTATCTCATCATATCAACCAGCCAAACTATTTGACATAAAACAACCATGTAGACTAGACAATAATATAACTTTTAATAATTTAATGTACCAATTATATATTTTCCAATTACTTTCCATGTTATTTTCATTATTCCATTAATTAATAAAATTTTAAAACAATGAATTTATCATCAAGTAACTCATTTATTTCATCTGTCACACCTACTTCTCAATCATAAAAAAATTTAAACATCAAACACTAATTTAATTCAACCCCACTACCTAAATATTTGATTTATTTTTTCCTATCACATTCCATTTCATTAAATACCACTATGAATCAACTAAATAACCATAGAACACCAATCTTCCACCACTACAACATCAATGAAAAACCATGTTATCAATGAATATAATTGTCATACTAATTTATTAATTCAACATACTTGTTCCACCACTACCAAAAAAATTAATTTATAGAAAAGAAATAAATCTTCATAGTAAAAAATAAATCTAATCACAACAACCATAACTCAAATCCCAATGTAAACTAGATAAGTAATCATACTTTATCATTCTCTTCATAGATATTATTTACAACCATCTTGAGAATAAATATAGTTTTTTAATTTACAAAACCTAATGATTATCACCATAAATAAATTATCAACCATTTATGGAACAAGTTTCCTAGATTTCATCACAAAAACCAGTTAATAAATTACTGTATAAAATCATAACACATCATGGTAGTTTTAAACAAACATCAACATAAACTTCTAGACTCTACATGTTGTAACATTTCACATAAAATATTGGTGCGTAACTTTCCTAGCTAAATTAAAATATTATAACTTCCCAATAATTTATGATAATTTATACCACTTGTTAAAATATTACATTACATGATAACTTCACAATTGCACAAAATAAAGAGAGTTATTAAATCCCTTACCTCGAACTCAACTTTATCAAATCACTATGTGAAACCATAAAAAGTAATTAATATTATCATAGGCCTAGAACATGGGAGGAGAGAACTTGATCTAGTAATAGATGGATTCATTGAACTCATATGGAAGACTTTTAATAATCTAATATCACAAAACTAAAAGCATTAACGGGGCAATGGATTTATAAACTAATAATAATAGAAGGCACATCACGTGGTGTCTCTCTTGGGAACCTTTCATTAAGAGTTACTAAACATACCATAATCCCCTTAAAAAATAATATAATGTTTTTTTAATTTTGTAATATTCAAGCATATCAAAGTCAATGTTTTTAATCTTCCCATATAAAGGGATTTACTTTATGTATCAAAATTACTATTTTTTAGAAATTTTTAATTGCATTTTAAATCATATAGTACAATTTAGATTAAAACTAGTAAATATGGATGGTCTATAAGGTAATTTAATTTATTAAAATAAAATTACCCATATAAAAATATAATGACCCTTATAAAAATCCAATCAACCTTATGAAAAATAAATTTGTAAAGGAAATAACCCTTATGGAAATTCAATTACTCCTACGAAAATTAAATTGACCCCTATAGAAATATAATAACCCTTATGAAATATTGTTTCCTAATGAAAATAGGCCTTATAGAAATAAAATGACTTCTATTGAAATGAAAAGGGACCATTTAAAAAACTAATGAAAATTGTGTAGTTAGATTTGTCAAAGAAAATGACCCTTATAGATGTCTAGTAAATCCTATAGAAACCAAAATGACTATTATAGAATCAAAATGACACATGTAGAATAGACTTTCCTAAATAAAAACAGTCTTACGATGAATTAATATAATAATAACCTCAATCATATGGTTTATTTCTTGAAAAAAGGGTGAAACATAGTGGTGATTTCTAGACATAACAAAAAATCATTCAAACCCAAAAAATACATAATTACTAAAAATAGCCCATATTTTTTTATTAGAAGTACATAATTATATATAAAACCATAGAATGGATTTAAAACCCCCATTTTAATGCAGCATAAATCATAAAAAAACTATAAGGTACAAAAAACACCCATGTAAACCCCAAATCTAACTAAATGACAGTGAAATGGGATCAAGGAAAATATTGGACCCTAATAAGATATATATTAAACAATTCACATACTTAATAACCAATATAAACTGAGAAAAGAATGTGAAATACCTCCAAGCTTTATAGGATTTAGGACATACCAATAACATAGAGACAATGCCACCACAAAGTCACAATGACACACATGAGATCAATAAGATCAAGAAAACCAATATAGAATTATATAATATCGAACAAGTCATCATAAAAACTATCATCCAATAAGAAAATAAAATGGTCAAAATGGCTTGATATACATAGTTTTCTTCTATGACTCATGTTCCCTTGTATATTCCACTAACCTTACTTGCCTCCATAGAATGTAATCCAATTAGATAACTCCCCCATGAAAATTCATCCACTAATCGTCTTGAATGATGATAAAACACTCCTTGAACATCACATAAATGTCCAAATATAACTCTCCCCAATTAATCACATGGTACTTTCTGGGATGTTTTCAATTATGTTGTGACACATTAAATACAACGTGGATAAAGTCTAATTATTGAGGAATAATTAATAAATATACCACCAAAAAAACTTTTCCCAACAACTCAATTGAGCCAATGACTAACTATAATGAGGGGAAACCTTTATGAACACATGATATTCAATATAGAACTCCATATTAATACTCCTATAATCAGCATTAGTATTTTGATTATCTTTCATTACCTTTTTTCCACGATCAAATCTTCAGAACCAATTCTGTCATGAACTCCTTCACTTCTTGTACATATACTAGTATCTACCTATACTCACTCCAAGATAATATATATATATAATTCCCATATAAAAACCATTGAACTGGTTCATGACACAAACCGGCCCGAGTACCATGATAATGTGATAACCAAGCTGACCCTAACATTGCTCGAAGGACATTCTTATTTCCATTAGGTTGGAAACTAGCACCAGAAATTATACAAGATGCAATTTTGAATTATTTTTCTACTAGCAATGTTGAATTAATGAATCCAGAAAGTAAGCATAAAAAAATAAAACTCCACTGGTTGTAAATTACCATAATAAAATTAGGAATAAAAAGTGAAAAGTACTAAAACACAACTACCAAACCAAAGTAAAATAGACCAATTCCCTAATGACACAAATCCCCACAACAAAGTTTGAATTGATAGATACAACTATATGATATACATTCCATTAGCTCTAACCAAGAAGGGGAATGTCTATAAACACGCAAATGCAGAAATATGGTGTGAGCCTAAGCCCAGTAGGATACCACTAAATGTTCTATAACAAACACCAGATATTGATTATCTAACAAAAAGGTTTCAATTTTCTAAATAATTAGGATTGGATATTCAAACTAATATTTAATCAAAACATGATATACATTTTCAAAATGATTTAATATACATTTAATATATAAGATTATACTATACAATAGATAGATTGTTTCTAAAATAATGTCTTCAATAAAATATTTACATAATTTATTTTATTGTAAATCTAGAAAAGGAATGTAAATCAGTCTGACTACATTGAATGATATTTATATCTCATATGTAAATAAACAAGTGAATAACATGTTAATTTTATAAGAAGGTATGATATAATTAACTAGATATAGGATTACTAACTCTCTACGCGATCTCATAAAAATGAGTATACTCACATCCCCATGACACTGACCAGAGGATACTCGTAACCCTCCCATTGAGGATGTGACCCACCACATGTATGTTTCAGAACGATTTAATAGAGTAGAGTGTATAAAAATAACACACCAATTACCTAAGGCTTTCATGTTCTCTTACATGATGGGAAATTTATTTTAAGACATTTTACAATAATATTAAATCTCATTATTCCATTTCAAAATTTTAATTTATGTATTTAAAACCAAAATTGGTTTTAGTATAAAGACATTCCGTTTTCACAATATAAAACAATTGAGTTTATATGAAATAATTTTATGACATTTTAACAAGTATTAAATCTATTTAAAACTATTCCATCATTTTCACAATTATATTCCATAATTAAATTCATCAATTTAATAGAAATAATTTTCATCAAATCTAAAATTTAAATTTGAGAAATTAAATTGGTAAATTTCCATAAACACACCCCAATTCAATGGATTTTTTTCCATGTTTTGTGCCAAAACAAATTCAAATATCTGATTCATTGAAATGTGATTTATAATTTTAATTGAAAAAAAAAATATTGAGAAGTTAAATTTAAATCATAAATTGAAAATCACTGAGTAATGTTGGAATAATCGATTTTCCAATTTGGGATGGAACCTCCTACATCTTTCTAGAAACGCGACACTCACAACGACACCCATAAATCATAGAGATGGTGTAAAATACCTAGAAAATCCACCTAAGAGCAAGATCCAACATCATAAGGAATATATCCATAAATTACAAGATGATCCATTAAAAATCCAAGAGAGGGGAAAGAGATAAACATGATGGATGAGGGAGAACACTTACCCATAAAACAAACCACAAGCGTAACAGTGATCCAAATCTAAACAAATTGATTTATAAGGGATGAATAGGTTCAAGATCACTCAGGGTATGAAATAGGTCTAGGAAGTTGAGTCTGAAGTAGAGGTAAAATAAATTACCAGATTCACTGCCTATTCAAAAAAATAGAGTTTGGGTATTACAAAACGTGTAATCTCAATACAAGTCATGAACCCATTTAATGTTGTTACTACCGAAATACACATCACATTGATATTAATTATGATGCTCCAAATTTTAAACTGTTAACTAAATACATGAGGATGTGAAATGGATAATCAGGATGTTTAAACATCATAACATGAAGTTATTCACAGCATTCCAAAAGATCATTACAAAATTATTAATCCCATTACACGGCGTGTAACCCTCTACCATAATGCATGAAAAGTCGATTTAAATTTTGGAATACAAAAATTATATAACCGAACCATTATTGGAATCCTCCCAATCTATTCTCAACCCTACCCAGACAATGAATGGAAAAAATGACTTGTTTTAAGGCATACCTTTTAAAAATGGTAATTCGATGTTATAGGTCATGGTAATGGATGATTGATAGTTATTTTTGTAAGATAGAACAATTAATGGTAGGTAATTCTCCCATGATCCACCAAAATCGAAGAAGCATTATTATACAATATACTCTAGATTCTAAATAGTCTACTCCATCTACCCACCAATCTTAAGATGGAAGGTTTTGCTATAGTGTATATGGTATCAAAATACAAATTGAAGAAATCCCCAAAATCACAAGTTGAAGTGAATATCATAGGTAGATACGATGTTCTCTGATGCCCAGTGGAGTTATAATATCTCATCTATGTACCGCCTCACTAGAATATAAACGACACCTAACTCTATGGTTATCAAGAATGTCATAGATTAGTAAAATGATCCATTTTTACTCAAATTATGTCAAAACCTACAAGGGGTCATGGTAAAATGGTGGCAGAGTCCTTCGATATTTCCTACCAATTCCACTTGGAGACTTATAATTGCTATAAAAAACTATCTTCAACAATATGATATTACATCATCTTCTGGCATACCAAACATTGGATTTGAACTTCACCACATAGTGTTTCATCCTAACCACTAGAAATTAAACATGTGTCAATGATAAAAATGTGGTATTCCATGATAAAATATCAAGGGTGAGTTATGATACAAATTTATAACCTTCTCACACATCCCTAATGAAATAAAGAATCTCACTTTTAATAACATATGATATCAAAAATCCTATAACCATCTCTTCAAAGCATTAGCATGAAAGATATCATTAGGAATCAACATTACCTATAAGTCTCTCCATTTAGAATTTTCCAACTCCCACAACAACGGTTATATATTGCAATATGTTATATGAAATATCCCCCACCAACCACTATCACATAAAGATTCATCCCCAAAATCTCTTTTATCACTCTCTAAGCATCCTCATACCCTTAGAAAACATCTCCCCATGGATTCATTCCAAACACCTCAGATACTATATTCCCCTTCCTCGGGGTGTAGGAAATCTTGAATACATATTCTTATAATAATTTTATCTACCTACAATGATGAAAATTATGATCCCTCTTAGATTAAATATACCACATGCTCTTATGACATGTAAATACCATAAATTACTCACTAGTGAGGTAATTACAACATATGTTCATGGAAAATACGACAAAAAACAACTAAAAATACTTGGTGTCATAGTTATGCCTGTGGAAAAAAAATATTGTGACCCATAAAAGAACAATTACTTCTATCGTATCCTGATAAAAACCAAACAATGGTGGGAAGCATCACAAAAAATCTCAGAAATCCCTCCCACCATTGAAAATTGAAGGATGAAGGAAATTATGACAGACACTTTAAGGTAGTTAAATGAAATCTTAAATTGACCAATTCTATAGAAATGATGATCCCTATTGGTCAATGTTGTCAAAGGGACACCAATATAAGAGAAGATGGGAATAAACATATGACAATATATAGTGAGACCAAGTAAATTAATAACCTTGAAAACATTATTGAGTGGGATGAAAGAAAAGCATACCTTAATATTTGATGGATTATTCTCTAATCCCTTCTAGGACACAACTTGGGCAAAAACATTACCTCCCTTATCAAAATATTTTACTAGGATAGCTTCCCATAGAGCATGTGGAATCAATGAACTTTCAAAACATCCAATGGATGATATGAATTATCCACTTTTTTATTCATGTATATGATAATATTTTAAATTAACACTACAATAAACTGATCTTGGAACTCTTGAATCATGGATTTTATGAGTCTGCTGAGAACATTTGGGGAGTTCAGAAAATCACACAGCATAAAAAAACAATTAAAGTTCCCATAAGGATATATGAACATGGTCTTAAAAACATCTTCCTAATTCAACTTCATCTAGTGATTCCCATACTATAAATAATTCGTTGATAAAAAACTAGATTATACAAGTTTTTAAAAAGGATAATTTATCCTTGACAAGTGGAAATGGATCTTGATCATCACATAATTTTACATCATTATTCTATATACAACATCAAACAACAATGCACTTTCTTAGTGAACAATATCATAGAACCCCATATAAATACAAAAGGTAATATAAAACAATTTTTCATCAGATCATTCTTCAAGATCCTCAAATCCCACAACATATAAGGTTCCATATAATAGGGATCCATCCATTTCACAGACGCACTCGGTCGGAAATCTATCGTGATCTCGATATCATGTGAAGAAAGTATAGTCACAACCGCTTTTGGTAAAACATCTATAAAATAATTAATGACTCTAAGAAACACCATCACCTATTCCTATACAAAATCAAATGATATAATAGGTATATAAGAAAATCATTTCTCTAATGGATAATGGGAGATTCTATAATCCATATCTCCAATTAATTCTAAATGTTAGGCTTAAACATCATAGAATGAAATCCACCACTACAAATAATAGGTGATTGAGCCCACAAAAAATACAATATTGAAATGAAATCATACGGATATATATATAGTAGAATGAAACACCCAAATAGCCGAAGTTCCACTAACATGAGATTGAAACCTAGACCAATATATATAAAAATATCGTTTGACCTCCAAATGGTGTGGTCAACACTAGGGGGACTAGAAGCCTCTCCACCACAAGTCCAAAATATCATACCATGTTGGTATAAATAAAAAAACGTGATACCCTAAAATTAAAATGGATTAATCTATAATAAAAGAAAAAAATTCCACCTCAAACAATCTGTATCCTACCTTGTGGTGGCATCTCGTTATCATGAAATCATCCACACTCATGCCTTTTTCTTCACTGTCCCTACTAGACACCACTTATTTGAATATTCTCAGAAATATGTTCCTATATTCAAGGAACATCAAAATGTTACCCTCTCCAGATTCATAACCTATTATTCATACATAATATTCATTTCATTAATTTTGATATGGATTTAAAGGAAAACTATATTACATGTGATAAGGTATCTAACATCCAATATAATTTTGGGTCCCATGAAGTGTCGGGCACTGGTATCACTATTAGAAACATAAAATACCAATAAAGAATTTAATAAAAGTTCTCTTAGAAGTTTCATGGGAATTTATTGATCCAGATAAATGAGACGTAGAGTCCTGGGGATGAATCCTTGTGTGTCAAAATGTCAACAACCCAAACATCTGAGAACCTACAGTTGAAAATATACCTATTTAGGAGTGCTATTTGCTTCCCTATAAAAATTATTAAAATTTTGAATACATATTTTAAATCATCTCAACATTATTATTCACCTAAGGATAAAAAATAAATAAAAATTTAGTTACTGAATAGTGGATAACACTGCACATTGCAACATAAAAAAAACATAATCGAGACTCATCATCCATAAAATTATTGGGGTGAAGCTTAAAAGTTCCTTGAATTTAATCTTCATCTCATTCACAAATAGGATACCTTTTTTAAGGGATGATGTCAAATTTCACTTAGATTATTTTATTATCGACGATTGGAACTCTATATGAAACTTCATATAAAAAGTCTCCCAATAACCTTTTCCTCCTTCTATTGTACAAGATACAAAATGCACTTTTGACGATCTACTCCTTACATATTTATGAAAAAAGAGAATATGATACTCCACCCTATATCAAATAATTATGATCATGATCTATATATTCCCCAAATATTGTTTAGTATCCAAATCAGAGACTGGCCACTATGATATTTCATGGTTAATAATGGAATTAACACAACATCTTCTTCCAAGCCTCATCCTCTTCAACTAGGTTGAACACTTGATAGACCATTAGATAATATTTTCAAACATAACCAACTTGAGACCCTTTTTAATATTGACTAGTAGAAATATATATGATAATGGAACCAAAAACTTAATCAGGATAGCTTAAATTAATTTAAGATTCATTTATTTTTATTCATATAAACTATATTCAAATAACCCCAATTTGAAAAAAAAGTGAAAACAATTAATGTATATATCTTTTTTAGTCTATACCTAGAAATAAATTTCATCACACCATGGGTGTTCAGTAAGATTGAGTTTCTTTTGTTAGGATATATGGTGGTTAATCACATATATCATACCAAGTCTCTCTACAACATCACACTCTATGTTTGATTGAAATTATTTTCCCAAAAAAATCATGAAATCCTCACTATTTCATAACTCTAGACTCTATCACAACTCCTATCAATAGATTCGTTACTAATTTTTCATGACCCACCCCAATTAGGAACCCCTCAAAGGCATATAATAGAGGAAATAGTGACCCTCAATGCCAAATTACATTATTCCCCATGTTAGATACTAGAATAAAGTGTATAAAACATCCGAATGGGTGGCATAACCCTCATAAATAACCAAAATATAATAAGAAACCAAAAATTCACATGAGAATATAAAAAATAAACCAAATTTTATATAATAAACCCAAAAATATGGAATATTCAATCAAATATAAATATCAAAAATATAATAAAAAACAATCTTCTCAGAAAAAACATTGACAGTAATGCCAACCTCAGAAATAGTAATATTTGGTGTGGTTACTAAAGCCCTACATGAAATTTGTAAGATAGTTTTATATATAGAGGGTGAGAATACATGTATACAATATGGGATCCTTTTTAGGACCCATCATAAAAATGTGAACGAAGATTACTATTCCCCTGTTAATATAACAATATAACCAACACATGGTTGTACCATGTCAATTGACACCAAATCACACAATGTCATGATCACAAAAGATCACACCAATTATAGAAAAAATAATACAAAATAATATAAAAAGGAGGTACCCCACATGACTTCCACACTAGGTTGACGCTCTCATACTTCAATATAAATATAATTGGTCCCCCCATTCCTATAATATATGTGGAATAATATCAACCATGTTATGCCTAATGTGCAATATATTGCTTCCCTACACTCCCAAAAAAACATAGGGTCAAATAAACACATTATAACTCATAAAAACCAACTATCACCATAAGAAATATCATAAAACACATATCCATAAACCACATAGAAATCATGTTTCCATCCTAGTAAGGTATTGGGAACATAATGTAAATCAACATAATTCTCTCCTATTACCAAACATGACCCTACCAATATATTCCACATCATTATCAAATCAATTTCACTTTTGAATTTTTGATATCACAACCCATGAATAATAACATATATAATAGAGAGTGGGTAAGTGGAAGTATCCATACATATATTCCCTTTTCATCCTCTATAATTAGAGATGATAAAAAGAACCCATAACATTTATAATAAAATTCACATTTTATTTTAGCCTTCACCCATGCATCTCATTCATAAAAAATTTTCAAAACCAAATCCACTCATTTAATTCCAACCCCAACTAAATTTTTTTTTATTTATTCAAATAAAATTCTATTTTATTATATAAAATCACACATCAACTAACCAAACACCACAACCACCTTTATCCACCATAAAAACCATGAAAACCCATTCAATCAACTACTATAATTCCCACAAAAAATTAACCCTTTCCACATACCAATTTCACCAACATAACCACATTAACTCATATCAAAGATGAACTAATTCAAAGATAATAACAAAAACTATAACCAAACCCACACCCCAAACCCCATACGAAACAAGATAATAAATCTACATTTATCATTCACTTTGTACATATTATTTATGGCCAGTATGAGAATCGATGTGGTTTTAAATATTCCAAAAAAACCATTCATTTATATTTATAATTTATCGCACATTTATCAAAATTAAATTGAAAATTTAATAATATTAATAGATTGATGCAGTATTATAAAAAACAATAACATACATCGTTAGTTTAAATACATGAAAACATCAACAACCACCCCCACATGAAATGACACAACATATAAATTACATGTGAGGCACATTCCCCATAAAATTATATTATTATGACATATATTTAAATTTATTTTTGGTTACTTTATAAAATTTGTTCAATTATTAAAACAAAATGAGAAATCCATGATTTACAATATTAATGAGAGTTTTTAAAAAACATAACTTGACTAGAATTTATGCAACCTGCTGCACTGGTGCAGAAAAAAGGAAGGGATATTCTTACAGGCCTTGAACTCATGGGGAAGGAACTCAAGATAATCATAGAGGGACTAACTAAAATTGAAAGTTATGGGTCTAGTAATCTATGGTCAATAATGAAAATTATCAAATGATATATAGGTTTCCTAAAATTAAAATTATAGAAGACACATTTGGTAGTGATTGTCATAGGCAATATTCTTTAAGACTAGACCAACATTGCATTATCTCCAATAAAATAATGTGTTTTAATTATCATTATGTACCTAATATTAAAACAACCCAAAATAATGGTTTTGAATACAACCATGAAAATGGATTTCCACTAAATAAAAAAAGTTTTAATTTTTTATCTAGTTTGATGATAGTAAAATTAAAATTTTAATCCAAAAATAAGATTCTATCTGAAACTAGAAAAAATTAATTATCAAAGGAAATGAACCATAGGGATATAAAAATAACCTTGAAGAAATCTAATTAACCTTATAAAAATAAAATTTCCCTTATAATAAATTTATTATTTAAAGGACGTACCCCTTTAAAAATTAAATGGATCCTATATAAATTCTAAGTATCCCAATAAAAATCCAATTTCCCTTACATAATTATATATTGAAAAAAAATTACTCTTATAGAAAATTAATGACTATTTTTGAAATGATAAGGAACACTATTAAAAAGAAATGAAAATTACTAAATAATATTTTTAAAAGGAAATGACTCTGAAAAATATCCCATTAATCTTGCAGAATCCAAAATGACTCATAAAAAATTATGGACGACCCATATAGAATAATTTTTTTAAATGTAAAAGACTATTATTGTTTAGTCAAACGTCTTATTTTGACATTTGTGTCCTGTTTTGGAAATCAAAAATCTATTCATATAGGTTTTTCATAATGACTATGTTTATTGTACTGAATTTTTCAATCGTAATAACTCTGTCAATCGTACTGACTCTGTGAATCCTACAGACTCTGTCAATCGTACTGATTGTGTCAATCGTACTGACTGTGTCAATTGTACTGACTCTGTCAATTGTACTGAATCTGTTAATCGTAATGACGTTGTCAATCATATTGACTCTGTCAATCGTACTGACTTTATCAATCGTATTGACTCTGTCAATCGTACTGACTTTTGTGCATCATACCCACTTTTTATTATTTCATTACATTTCACTGTTTAATACTTATAGTACTCATGTTTTTATCACTTTATTTTTTTCATTTATCAGCACATGTCAATTTTAATCATGTTTATCATCTTTATATTTCTTTTGATTAAATCAAAACGGTGTCATGGAGTTAGTTATAAACTAATCAAAACAATGTCATGTTTTTTTGTTTCAATATGACCGTTGTAATGCCAGGTGTCCAAGTCCCTCCAAGTTTTCTAGAGAAATATGACTGTTTGAGGAAATATGACCATTGGAACCTGAGACCTATAAATAGGAGGTCATTTTAAGCTGAGAAGAATAATTGAGAGACTTTTCTCATTTTTTTCTACTATCATGTTCTAGAGAGAGATACTGTGACTTTTCTCTTGCTTCGTGTGAAAGCCGTGAGATTAAATAACATGAATGACTCATTATTAGCTTTTTTATTTCATTAAGTGATTTGTTTTTCTTTGTGTGATCGATCATGTGATAACGATCGAGGGCTGCAGAGGATAGGCAAAAGGTGGTACTGATCATCGTATAAAGGTATTTCAAGTGTTTGAAAGACATAGGTGTCGATTACCTACAAAATTGAGGGCTTACAGGGATAGAGAGATAGAAATACCGATAATTGTATCGAGGGCTTGCGGGGATAGAAAGACAGACATACCGATCATCGTATCGAGGGCTTACCAAGGTGGTGGTAAGACAAACCTCTTATCCTAGGTTAATGGATAACCCTTCTCTTTGGGATGAAATAATTTTAAGACTTTTACATTTCTGTTGCTGTTTTTTTAGAAAGGGAATTGTTTTGTTTCCTTTCTTCATTTCATATACATTTGTAATTGTTTCAATTACAATCATACTATTACATATTGTATCAATATAATCTATACACTCTATGGTATAATATTTCACTATTGTATTAATCTGATTATTGTATTCATTTTAATACAATTGATTTACTTTTCTTATAGTATTACATTGTATCATAACTTTTGTATCCAAGTCGTTTTTGGTTGTTTGTATTTGTTGTGAATTGTATAAGTTTAAGATCATTTAAACTAATTTCTTAAGTTGTTAAACACAGTTTTTTTAAACCTAAAATTCACCCTCCCTCTTGTTTTGTTCCATCTAATACACATATACATATATATATATATCGATCCAACAATCGGAATCAAAGGAGGTTTCCACTGAATTATGTTTCTGTTACAATTTTCTGTTTCAACTACTTACTGCACTAATGTGTGAATTGGAAAATATTTTGTTTTATTAGATGGAAGGGATGAATATTGGATCAATTGAAAATCTAAATCCAACTAGACCACCATTATTTTATGGGAATTATAATGAGTACTGGAGAGATCGATTGAAGAAATTTGTTATTAACACTGGTGTAAACAATTTTATTATGCTTACTAGAGGTTACAAAATTCCTGACAAATAAGTCAGTACTTTCACCAATCCAGAGAAGCAAGAATATCAACTAAATTAAAAGGTACGAAATACATTAGTATGTTCTATGACCAGCAATATATACAACCAAATATCATCTTGTGGAGCATCCAGTTGTATTGGGAAGAAATTGGAAGTCACGCATTTTGGTACATCTAACGTAATAGAAACAAGAAGAGCAATGTTTTGAGCAGAGTATCATGGGTTTATTTTTCCTTATGGAGAACCAGTATGTAAAGTGAAACAAAGATTTATGACAATTGTCAACAGTTTACAATCTATGGGTCAAAAAGGTCTTGATAATGAAGCTCTTGTAGACAAAATTATTAATCTAATGCCAAACGAATGGGAGTAAAAAAGGACAGCAATTGATGAAAACAAAATAGTCTCTCATATTACTCTTGATTAACTCTTTGGAACTCTTCTACAGCACGAGACATGAATTAAGAGCACTTCTGATTTCTATAAGATGAAAATGGAAATGGCAGTGTAGATTTTACTACTAAATTTAAAGCTAAAACACTTGAAAGGATAACAAGATCCAAAGCTAAGAAATTTGTTATGTCAGAATCAAGTGATTGTGATCATTCATATAAAGAGTTATCCAATCTTGCTCAAAGGATGAAGAAGATTGTTGGAAAGAAAAACTTCCAATATAGATTCAAAAAGAAATATAGGAAGTATAAGAAATATTCAAAGGTAACATGTTATGAATGCAATAAAGTAAGTCATATAAGACCTGATTGTCCTTTATAGAAGAGAAAATATAGAAAGGATTAATATTCTAAATGAAATAAGAAAAATTATTACAAGAAAAAGACAAAGAAAGTCTTGAAGGCTATTGACACTTGGAGCACAAGTGGTGATGATTCTTCAAATGATTCTTCAGAATATGAATCCTCAGGAAAAAGGAATATTGAACTTATATCCAGATTACTAATCGAATATAATTGTCTCATGGCTAAGGTACACATTGATGAAGCTGTTACAAACTTTTCCCTAAAATAAAATTATACTAATAATAAATATTATGACTCTTCGAATATTGATTCTTCTTCATCAGAAGGTAATACACTACCTTCTTATGAAGAAGTGTCTAGGTTTTCTAAACTACTGGATAATTAAAATTCTAATCTCAAGAAAAAGATTGATAAAAAAAATTCTAGAATTTCCATTTTAACTAAATAAGTATCATATCTTTCAGGTGATCTTGATATGAAAACTTCAGATTTTGAAAATATTGTAAAAAATCTTGACAATGTCAAATCTGATAAGGAAAAACATTCTAACGATCTTGAAAATGTAATTTCTATTAAAAATGTTTTTGAGCATAAATCTAGTTCAAAATATAATGTTTTAGAGGGTAAAAACATAGTTTTAATGTTAATGTCATAAATTTAATCCTTGAAGAAATGTTTATCAAACATTACTTATGGCAAGGACAACTTTGATAAAATGTATTCTCAAATACGAACTTTGAGAAATCATTCTGGTTTTGGTTATACACATTCTAAACCGATTTTTAGAAATAACTATTTTTTCCTCAAAGTACCCCTTTTTGTACTAAGTGTCAATGTGGTGGACAATGGAAAAGATATTTTTCATCTTAATAGAACTCAGTATTTAGGATTTCATAATACTCATTTTGGAAAAAAAATTGCGGATTCCTAGAATTCTTTTATCTAAACATTTCGGATCCAAACAAGTTTGGATTCCGAAAAACTAATTGTTTCTTTTTTATGAAAATAAAAAGTGTGCCAACAAAAATAACATTTGGTACATGGATAGTGGTTATTCATGACACATGATTGGTAACAAATATTTCTTTGAAAAGGATATTGAAACAAAAGGTGTAAAGAATTTATTTGGAGATAATGCTCAAGGAAATATTGTTGGAATATGTAATATTGTTTTTCTTGGAAAAGTTCTCATTTAAAATGTTTTGTTTGATAAATTTATTAAAAAACATATCATCCTCATAAGTCAATTATGTGATGAAGGATACCTTGTGAATTTTAGAAATGATAAATGATTAGTTCACAATTCCAAGGATGAATTGATTCTATCTTCCCATAGTCTAGATAATCTATACACTATCAACTTAGAGGAAGTTAGGTGACAAAATTTACCTTTCTTAATTGAAGTAGAAGACCAATCCTGGCTGTGGCATAGAAGACTAGGACACTACAACCTAAGAAACCTTAGTAAACATTCAAAGAAAATACATGTAACGGATATACCAGATCTTAAATTTGATTCTTAAAAGGTTTGTGACCCTTGTAAATTTTTCAAGAAACATAAAACTAGAAATAAATCAATCAATGAAGTTTAAACTCCAAATTCATTACAGTTAGTGCATATGGATCTATTTTGTATCTCACAAACTAGAAGCATTAGTGGAAAATAATATGTATTTTTTAGAGTAGATGAATTTACTAGATTTACATGGTTCTATTTTCTAATAAAGAAATCTGAAGCATTTTTCTATTTCAAATTTTTTAGAGCCCATGTTAAAAATGATAAAACCCTACCATGATAACTATCAATAGTGATCATGGTGGTGAATTTGAATATTCATATTTTGAAACTTTTTGTAGTAAGAAAGGTATTACTCACAATTTTACTGCACCAAGAACTCCTCAGAAAAATGGTGTTGTTGAGAGAAGAAATCACATTCTTCAGGAAATGACAAGAACCCTGTTGAGTGAATACTCAATTCCTAAGCATTTTTGGGCTAAATATGTTAGTACTGCTTGTTATACTATAAATCGTGTTTTTCCAGACCATTTCTTAATAAAACACCTTCTAAATTGTGGACTGGCTAGAAACCAAAAGTTTCATATCTCAACGTTTATGGATGAAAATTAATCATTATTAATACTAAATAGAATCTACTCAAATTTCCCCAAAATCTGATGAAGGAATCATTCTAGGTTATTCTACAACCTCTATGGAATATATATTTTTCAATAAAAATACTTTTACTATTGATGAAATAGTGCATGTTAAATTTGATGAAGCTAATACTTTTGATTTCTAACAACCCCCACCTACATCTTCGGATGTATTTTCAAAAACTGATCATCAAACTTTATTAGAAGATCCTTCTGATAAGGAAAATGTTCAAGAAAGTATTTCTAAAACTTTTACCCCAGTAGATTTTCTACCATATGTTTATGAACATGCTTTACAAAACCCCAATAAATTTTTTCTTAGGAATCATCCCA
The DNA here is from genome assembly GCA_963277665.1 of Viscum album. Taxonomy (NCBI): domain Eukaryota; kingdom Viridiplantae; phylum Streptophyta; class Magnoliopsida; order Santalales; family Viscaceae; genus Viscum; species Viscum album. The sequence goes on from OY728158.1 coordinate 698,866,876, forward strand.
TTGATAACATCATTGGTGATGTAAATCAACCTGTAAGGACAATAAATTCCTTGAGAAATGAAATAGAATACATTTCCTTTCATTCCCAATTCGAACCTAAAAGTCTAAGTGAGGCCATAGGTGATAAATAATGGATTAAAGCAATTCAAGATGAAATAAATGAATTTTAAAGGAATCATGTCTAGAATATAGCTGAAAGACCTAAAAAATAACTCTAATTGGTGTAAAATGGGTTTTCAGAAATAAATGTGATGAAAATGGAATTATTTTAAGAAATAAATCAAGACTTGTTACTAAAGGCTATGATCAAAAAGTGGGGATATACTATGAAGAAACATATGCTCCGGTAGCTAGAAATGAATCTATTCTAATTCTATTAGCCTTTGCAGCATACTTTAATTTCAAGTTATTTCAAATGGATGTTAAATGTGATTTTATAAATGGTTTTTTTCAAGTAGAAGTTTTTGTTGAACAACCACCTAGTTTTATAGACTAAAAATATCCTAATCATGTTTATAAACATACCAAAGATTTTTATGGCCTTAAACAATCCCCTAGAGCATGGTATGATAGACTTATATGATTTATTTTACAAAACAATTATGCAAAAGGTACATCAGATCCAACCCTTTTTATAAAAATAGAAAATAAAAATGTTTTGATTGTTCAAATTTTTGTTGATGACATCATATTTGGATTAACTCTGTTGTCTTTGACTGATTATTTTGCAAATTTAATAAATTCTGAGTTTGAAATGAGTATAATGGGTGAGTTAACATTCTTTTTAGGTTTTCAAATTTCACAAAAACTAGAAGGGACATATATATCTCAACATAAGTATATTAAATATTTACTCAAAAATTATGGATACGAAAATACTAAAAGTATTAGCACTCCAATTGGTACCTCAAATTCATTTGATCATGATGAAACTGGGAAACCAGTAGATCAAACAATTTTTAGAGGTATGATAGGATGTTTTTTATTCTTGACAGCTAGTCGACCAGACATAATGTTTTCTTTATGCTTAGGTGGAAGATACCAATCTAATCAAAAAGATTCTCATTTAAAAGTCATGAAAATAATCTTTTGGTATTTAAAAGGAACTCTGGATTTAGGTCTTTTTTATTCTTCTGGAAATGATTTTATTTAATTGTTTTTCAGATGCTGACTATGGTGGTTGTAGAATGTATAGAAAGAGTACATTTGGAACATGTCATTTATTAGTAGATTACTTGGTTTCTTGGTCCTGCATAAATCAACACTCATTAGAACTTTCCACTGCTGAAGCTGAATATGTAGCATCTGGAAGTTGTTGTGCTAAAGTGTTGTGGATGCAACACACACTCACTGATTATCGATTGATTTTTTCCAAAACTCAAATTCTATGTGATAATAATAGTGCCATATCTCTTATTAAAAACCAAACAAATCATAATCATGAAAAATACATTGATATTAGGAATCACTTTCTTAGGGATCACACACAAAAAGGAGATATTATTATACAGTTCATCGAAACACAAGATAAACATGCTGAAATTTTCACAAAATCATTACCTTCCGATACATTTTCATTTATAAAACAGAAACTAGGAATTATTAAATTAAAATAATCATTCATATCTTCTTCATGTTTTACACTTCTCTTTATATTAAATAACTCCTCTTATAAGGGGGAGAACATTTTACTTAATCTGTTTCTTATTTTTTTATTTTTTATGATCATTATCTGTTTATTCTTTTAATTGTTATTTTATCTTTCTATTTATCATCTTGATTGTCCGATTATCGTTTTAACATTTTCTTTTTCATTTTGTCTTCCTGGTTACCATATTGTTTTTCTGATCATCCGCACGTCAACCTATGGTAACAACTTTGTTTTCCATCGACACGTCAACCTATGGTAACAAAATTATTTCCCATCGGCACATCAACCTATGGTATCAAATTTGTTTTCCATTGGCATGCCAACCTGCAGTAACATCTTTTTTTCCATCGGCACGTAAACCTATGGTAACAACTTTGTTTTACATCGGCACATCAATCTATATTAACAACTTTGTTTTCCATCGGTACGTCAACCTATGGTAACAACTTCGTTTTCCATTGGCACGTCAACCTATGGTAACATAATTGTTTTGCATCATCACGTCAACCTATGGTAACAACTTTGTTTTCCATCGGCACGTTAACCAATGGTAACAACATTTTTTCCATCGACACCTCAACCTATGGTAACAACTTTGTTTTCCATCGGCACTTCAACATATGGTAACAAATTTGTTTTCCATCAGCACGTGAACCAATGGTAACAACTTTGTCTTCCATCATCACATCAACCAATGGTTTTGAATTTGATTTCCATCAACATGACAACCAATGGTAATGACTTTGTTTTCCATCGGCACGTCAACCTATGGTAATGGCTTTGTTTTCCATCGGTTTGACAAGCTATGTTAATGACATTGTTTTCCATTGGTTTGACATCCAATGGTAATGACTTTTTTTTCCATAAGCCTGACAACCTTTGGTAATGTCTTTGTTTTGCATCGGTCTCACAACCTATTGTATTGTTTTTCCCTTCCATGTAAATGTGTATTATCTTTTTGATACTGTATTATATTATGTTTATACAATTAAACCAACGATTTCCTTAGAATCTCTGATAGGTACATTCTTTCTTTCTATTGTTTTGTTTTTCTATAGTTTTATGGTTTGTTTTTTTTAAAAAAATACCCCTTTTGAATCCCCACCATTGGATTTTTTGATCTTTGAATCATAATTATAGAAGACCGACGGTCATCTTTCCTCGCCTATAAACAGAGCCCTCGACTCCCCAAACCCATACCAGTTTATCAGAATTTTTTGCGAAACACTTCCGATGTTTTAAGACTCCGTATGATATTCTCTTCACATTACTTATATTTATTAGTCCTCTGCCAACACTCCTGTTGAAATGTCTTCAAATACATTTTCAGATAAATAAATCTTCAGAGAAAGGGTAGTTTCTCTAGATTTATTTGACACATATGATTCAACAATCAAGAGGATTATTTTGTTTCAAGGTCGGGAACATGTATGTGTTGAAAAACATGTATCCCAAGATCCCATTCTTGTTGAAGAGGTTAGTAAGTTCTAAAAAACTCTATCTTTTGACAAGAACATGACAATCAACATTGCTGTGTATGATAGAAAATTCTCAATGTCTGTTAAACAAGAAGCCCACTTTTTAAATGTCTCAACAGAAGGTGATTCTTTTTTTCCATATCATAAACTACGAGAGGAAGTTGTCACATTTAATAAATAAAGTGCTGAAAAGTCTTTATTTCTTATCATTGAAGAGAAGATAGAGGTATCTCATTTATCTCTAGATAAATGGTTTGTTGTGATTTGGATTCAAGGCTTTCTTATCCCAAGAAAAGCGGATAGAGAAACTCTTATGGTTTCTAATATCTTCATGCTAGACTATCTTGTAAACATGAGAAAGGTAAATCTCATGGGATATATCTTTGAAAAAAATCAAGAATGTCAACATAGGAGGGATCAAGTGTCATTTGATTTTGTATCAATCTATTCTTACTATGTTCATTCTTGAGTGCCTGATGTTTTGAAACATTCCTCTCAATGTACAGTTGAAATAACTAAAGCCTTCCTAGATTAGTAAGAGTATGCTGAAGAAGTTATGTGTTTGTTTTTATGAATATTCAAAACTTTTTGTTAAATATGTTTAAGCCGAATCGACCCCAAATCAATCGGAACCTAGGCCAATTGAAAAAAATCCAACTGTTGTTTCTCCTTAGTAGTCAGATCCCCAAATTTATTGTAAGCTAAAGAATAAACCTAAATACAACAAAGAGGATGTGGCCATGTGGAGAAAGGAAAGAGAACAAAGAAAAGGGGGTGATCATATGTTCGGTCTTGATCCATCAGAAGCCTTTGCTGAGAGAATAAGGGTAGAGGGTACTCATCAGGCTAAAAATAAAAAGAAGACTCTTTTGAAAAGGAAAGCTCAAGACTTTGATGTCTCTAAAATCATGAAATTGTTTGAGGTCTCCAGTGATCAACTAGTGAAATAATTGCATCAAGAACCTATCATACAATGTATTCTAGGAAATGATAAAGGGAAACAAGTTTTGGAAGAAATACAGGAAGTTGAAGAAGAGGAAGGATATTTTCTTATGGAATTTCTTCAACATTCTAAAAAGAGTAGAGAGGAATCCTTTCAAAATAAAAGTGAAGGCATTCAACAAACTCCTAATTCCAATCAATTACTAGATGAATCTCTTGAAACCCCTTCAGAAATATTTCCTTCTCAAGTAAAGCAAGGTGCTCAATCATATCAGATTGAAAAAGTAATTGTTATTAGTGAAAAAGTGGAAGAAGAAAGAATGGAGAAAGAAAAATCAACAGGAAAATAACCAGTTGAAGAATCAATCCGATAAAATTAATTGGATTCATATGATGAGGATAATAATTCAGAATGCTCAATTTCTCTCAAGAAAAGTTATTACATTTTTCATGTATTAAGAAGATTTTAGAAGACTATTCCTTATTTTCCTTGATGTGAAGGGAAAATTTATTTCATCACTGAAAATAAATGGAAGAAGTGTGGTTCTATAATGGAATTGGTAAAGAAAGTATTGTTAATTGAAGCTGATTTAAATGTTTTGTCTGAAAGTTAGGCGTCTCATAAGATGGAACACAATAGAATGACTAAGTGGTCATACAAAACAGAAAGCTCATTGAATGATCATGAAATATCAAATGAAGACTTACGGAGGATTTAAAATGATCATGCTACAACTTTCAATATGCTTGATAATGAATCCTTTGAATGACTGAATCAGATGTCAACAAATCATGGATCCGGTATTCCTTCAATAAAAGAGATGCAAGACAGAATGAATAATTTTCAGACAGAGTTTTCAAAGGTTTCATCTTTCAATGATGAAATAGTATTGTTGAAGAATAAAAATTTTGTCTTATATAAAGACAATATGAATTTGGAGGCAGAATTGATACTCTTAAATAAGTAATCAGATTCCAAGAAGAGACAATCAAGTATCAGGATCAGATTTTTGCCGATCGACAAGAGCTTCTAAAATCCCAGGGTTATTCTATCTCCAAGGAAAAGAGGGAAATCAAAACGATGAAAGATGTTATTCATGAGCTGATCAAAAAAGAAAAAGGAAAGAGAAAAAATTGAATTTTTTTTGTATCTTTCTTTATTTACTTTTTGAATTCTATAGAATTTTTTCATCTCAATGTGTTTTATGGTATCTTTCCCTTTGCCTTGCATTTATTTTCTCTAACTTTGTCAAGAAAGTCATGATTTCCCCATTTTTTTTGTAAATCACAAAGGGGGAGAATGTTTTACAAATGGGGAGAATGTTTTATAAGGGGAAGAATTTTTTTAAAAAATAATTCTTAATCAAGGAATTTTTACGAATACAATCCTTCGAAAAGTACATACATAAGGGGGAGTTAGTTGTATTAAATTTCATATTCAGAAGAGATTTTAATAATTCAGGGGGAGATAAGAATTTATTTCTATTTTTACTTCATGTTTTTTGCTTTCCAAAAAGGGGGAGATTGTTGAGTCAAAAGTCTTCTTTTGTCATTTATGTCTTGTTTTGGAAATCAAAAATATATTCATATAGGTTTTTCATACTGACTTTTTTTATCGTACTGACTTTGTCAATCATACTGACTCTGTCAATCGTACTGACTCTATCAATCGTACTGACTCTGTCAATCATACTGACTTTGTCAATCGTACTGACTCTGTCAATCACATTGAGTCTGTCAATCGCACTGAATCTGCCAATTGTACTGACTCTGTCAATCATACTGACTTTCGTGCATCATAATCACTTTGTATCATTTCATTAAATTGCACTATGTAAAACTTATAGTACTCATGTTTTTATCACTATATTGTTATTATCCTTTATAAAAAAAAGTCAATCGTACTCATGTTTATCATCTTCATATATCTTTTTTTAATCAAAACGGTGTCGTGAAGTTAGTTATAAACTAATCAAAATGATGTCGTGTTTTCTATTTCAATATGACCGTTGTAATTCCAGGTGTCCACGTCCCTCTGAGTTTCTAGAGAAAGATTACCGTTGGAGGAAATATGACTGTTGGAACCTAAGGACTATAAATAGGGGGTCATTTGAAGCTGAGAGGAACAACTGAGTGACTTTTCTCTTTCTTTGTTACGATCGAGGGCTACAGAGGATAGGCAGATGGTGGTACCAATCATCATATCGAGGGATTTCAAGAGTTTGAAAGATAGAGGATCTGATTACCTACAAAATCGAGGTCTTTCAGGGATAGTAAGACAGACATATAGATAATCGTATCGAGGGCTTGAGGAGATAGCAAGATAGACATATAGATCATCATATCGGGGGCTTACCAAGGTGGTGGTGAGACACACCTCTTATCCTAGGTGAAAGGATAACCCTTCTCTTTGGGATAAAAGAATTGTAATACTTTTACATTTACACTGCTGTTTGTTTTAAAAAGGGAATTGTTTTGTTTCCTTTATTAATTTCATATACATTTGTAATTGTTTCAATTACAATCATGCTATTACATATTGTAAAAATAGATTCTATACGCTCTTTGGTAGAATCTTTCACTATTGTATTACTCTGATTATTGTATTCATTAGAATACACTTGATTTACTTTTATTATAGTATTATATTGTATCATATCTTTTGTATCCAATTCATTTTTGGTTATTTTTTTTTGTGAATTTTATTAGTTTAATATCATTTAAACTAATTTCTTAATTTTTTAAACACAAATTTTTTAAACCTATTATTTACCCCCTCTTGTGTTTTTCCATCTAATATAAAAATACATCTATATATCGATCTAAAAATTATTTTATAATAATCTAACAAAATCCTCAAATATAGGTTTAATTTATAGAAAATGGGGTTAAATTTATGGGTGAGTCTAGACTTATCCCAAAATTGGTAAAAAAACCCAAATATATAGATTTACATAAAAAGTCCCAAATTTACTTCTAGAAATATAGGAAAACATATATTAATATATAATTACTTTCATTACATTATTTTGAAATACATACACATTATCAAACAAATAAATGAATAAAAATATGGTTGGGAATTCCAAAACTAAATAAATGAAAAATGAAAGGGATCATGGAAAATGTAGGACTACCAAATCAGACATTGAACTTATTAAAAAAATTTTAAAAAAATTAAAATTAATTTCCTTTAGAATAGAATGATACCTTTCTATAAATGGTCACCAATAAAATCATGGGTCTCTATATAGAGGGAAAATATTTTTATCGTTTTCCTTTTCATATTCTATTGAAACAATAGTTCTGCAACTCTTCTATACTGTATCGACATTACAATTCATGATCACACATTTTCTTTTATATAGATTGTTTCTCCTAAAATGGTGATGACCTCGTCTATTTAAAGTTTAAACTTTTCCAATAGGCTTCTAACGAGTTTATTCATAGAAATAGAAACATCCAATCATTCTATATCCATTTGGACCATCTTTCCAAAGGTAGGTGCTCATTAGTTGTGGACTAATGAGGCTTAAGAATATGCATTGGTCGAGGGGATGGGAGGTCAGACTCATCACACCTTTTTTGGGGGAATTATTTTCTACTCTAGGACTATCTTATAGATCTGAGTTATGTTCATGAATCCTTATTAATATAAAAAGCCTGAAAATGAGTTTTTTATTTATATTTGGAAATCAATGATTGATATGTATGAGATTTAGAAAATCTTATATATGTATTTGAGGTTCTTCATTGAGGTATAATCATCCATATGTATTGAATATTCTTAGTCAATTTTATCCTTCAATACATATTATATAAATCTCTTTGTCATTATGATGACCATACTGGTTTTAAAGCCACATAGTGGGGAACTTGAAGTTTATTGTCATTCAGAAGGACATGGATTATTTAAGATTTTGGATCGTACCTGTAGATGGGAAACATATGTATCCTTGTTAGAAATGGAATAAGAACCCACTTACTTCGGGAATTAAGATATAGTTTAACATCATATCGAACAGATGAGAAATAATGGGTGATGGGCATGAACCTTAGAAAGGTTTCCTACGTACTCTACTTTTCAAGCATAGATCAAATTCCATGTATTTCGATTAAGAAATATGGGGGCTTACGTATGATTAACGTCCCAAAGAGAGGTTTCATAATTACTTTTTCACTTTATGCTCATGTGAGTCATGCTCGGGGTGAGAAACAAGAGGTATTAGTAAAACCCGACAGTTTGTGACACGATAGATGTGGTCACAAGGAATGATATGTGGCTTATGTATGTGTGACTGCCCAGGTTGATGGAGAATAGGATTTACATCTGGAAGGAAACCTAAGAACAATGTCCATAATTATATTCGTGCTTTATAGAGATTTGGATACTCTAACTTGGGGCTTACTCTTGAGAAGGTGGCCCAATTTAAGGAGACTTGTATCTTGGGGCTTATTCCTAAGAAAGACGCCCAATGTTAAAGGGGGCATGGGGCTTACTCCTAAGGATGATGTCCATTAACTGTGTCCATAATGGTAGTTGTTCTTTATGGAGATTTAGATTCTTATTTTAGGGCATACTCTTAAGGAGGATGCCCAGATTAAGGGGGATTTGACTTATAATGGGGGCTTGCTCCTATGGAGGATGCCCATATCAAATATTCTGTCATCTTAAGGGATGAGGTTGAATGAAGGGAACCTCTAATCATAGTGATATAAATTTATATAAGTCATTGGGTTTTGATAGATGTTCCACAGAATTCCGTTCAGATAAAGAAACCAACAGAGTAACCATGCCATAAGTGGCTTTGAAGAGGGTTTTGAACACTAGATCATTGAAGAGGAAAGGTGAATTTTAAGAAAGGAATTGAATAGGCAGGAGGGGAACCCAAAAGAAGGCAGGCGCACAGGTCTTGTTTGGGCATTCAAGTTTTGTTTGGGCGCGCAAGTTTGGGTCGTGCAAGTATACTTGCGCGACATGAGTTCACTTAGGCGATGAAGAACCTATAGGGTAATACTTGGGAGAGACATGGCTCAAGCCCTTATTATGATCCTTTGATGCTTTCAGATAGGTGGTGTGCAATCTTCCTTGAGAGGGAAAAGGTTGCGCACAAGTCTATCCATTTACCATAAGGAATAGACACTTAGGCGTGTAAGTGTTGATTAGTTCTAACACTTAGGCCTTATTCTTCCTCTTTAGATCTTCCATTCCAGTTAATAAAATACCATATAAGTGTTCAGAAGACTTCAAGTAGAGACTAGGGAGACCAGAGCTTAAATCTAAGTTTTGGAATTTTCCTCCTTGAAATGGGGGGCCCACAGGGGGTGTTTATTGGCCACCTGAGGTCTGGGTGAAATTTCACTTAGGGAACACCAGTGAATTGCATGCCTCGTGTATGGCACGCCAGTGACTTTCATGCCCAGGGCTGGCATGTAGGTATACTTTCGCGCCTTAATGAATTTGCAATTTTTGATGTGACTTCCTTCTTCTTTGCTTAAGGTACTCTCCTTAGTCAATCCTTGGACTCTGTGATAGAAGGGAGCATCAACAAAAGTCCCCCCTCAGTGTTGGATCCAAAAAATGATAGAGGGTGTAACTATGAGGTAAAGGAGAATACAAAGGATTTTGGGTGTGTATGTTTTGAGCATGCAGGTATCGGCGTGCACGTTATGACGTTATAGGGATACGACCTCCACTATAAATATGGGTACCACTCTCACGCAGAGAACCTGGCTATCAAAGAACCTTGCTCGTGTCGCACAAGTGGGCTCTCATTCACCCAAGTGACTCGGCTTTCCACTTGTCTGCGCTTCTATTCGTGTCTCGCTTCTGTAGTGACTTTCTGACTTGCACGCCGGTACTAGAACGGAAGAACATGCATGACTGACTTGGACTTGTGAGCCGACATTATACTTGCACACCTTAATTACTTATCCATTTTTTTCAAGTTTTTTTACAAATTTTATGAAAAACCAACTTACATTAATGTTAATTATTCGATCTTTGTGCAGATTCAATGCCTCCCAAAAGAATAGGATCGGCTGATGAGTTGGCAAGAAAGCGGATTGATGACATGACGAACATCGTTTCCCATGATTACTATGATATCTGCGACAAAAATCTCCCAAGGTTTTCCAAGTACTTGAAGAAATATCATGTAAATTTACCACAAAGAATTTACTTGCCTTTATATGGCCATGGTCATCTTCAAGGAGTCAACATTACAAAGACGAAGAACCATACACCCACGATGCAGCTGCACGAATATCCCTATATTTTGGTTGTGTAGTGCATTAAGAGCAGCAACAATGGTGAGAACTTTTAAATTTTTCCTCCATTCCATTTTATTGCAGATATGAAAATGGAAAACCCATGGGATGATATGTTTTCCACTTTTAGTTGGTGGAGAGAAGACTATAATGGAATTAGAACAATATCTGAAAAGTGTACTCTATCCAAATGACTCTTTACATCCAATTCCACATTCTAAAATCCATGTATCCATCTTACAAGTCTCTATGACAGAAACAGTGTCACTGTTTGATCAGCTGAATATTTTCTACAAACGCACTCAAGAAAATTCTTTTATAATTGTTCCATGAAGAGCTGGTATCACTGTGTTTCTTATTGTATCCAGTTGAATGAATGAATTCAAGGTGGCTTCTGATTAAGCTCGGGATGCCATAAATCAAATGAAGAGTTATGTTGAAAGCCTCTTGTAATTCTTTAAAAAGGGAATAGACTCCAATCTGTGGATGTCCTTATAACTCTTTTGCATCAATGAAAAACACTTTCCTCTTCAATCATTTGTTCCTACATTCTCTTGCTACTTGCATTAATTAATTTTACCTAATCCAAAGGTCCTAGTGAGAATAGTTTGATTTTTTCTAGGGAGTTACAAACAACCCCCCCACAAACATTGCATCTGTGTTGCTCAATATTGCCTAAATCATAAAATATGTATGTTTAGTAAGCTGGGAATCAACTTTTGTTAAGAGTTACCTTTTCTTTTGTTGGAAGATTAAATTCATGGACGTTTGACATAAAAAGGCTAAATTTTAAAGGTCGAATAACTTTGACTGAATGGATTGAAATTGACTCAATTCCTTGATAATTTATCTGAAAACATATTACCATATTCAAGTATGGGGGAAAAATATGACTTAAGAAATTTTGAATTTGAGGGATGATATGAAAAAGGGTTAATGGGAATTTGAGGAAGTATTTCCTAAGAGTGAAGTTACCACTATTTAACAAACCCATTAGGGGGTTGAATTATGCAGGGCCACTTAAGGGAATTGGTTGCATTGTCAAATAATATCATCTTTTGGCTGACAGGTCCATTATGTAGAATACTTATGTAAGCCCACCTAGGGGCATGTGCTGCACAGTCAGGAAAAAGAACTCTCAGAAATTATACTTTTCTATTGCTAAAAACCAGTGAATGTTTATGGAGATTCATATTTTCCAAAGCATAGAGACTGCTATACGGTGATAGGTACTTGAATTTGGAAAGAACATTTCCAATCAATATTGTCAATGAATTGGATGAGTGTCACTACTGTGAAGGTCTATCCCAAACGTAGGGAAGGGAAATATAAACCATAGACTTAAATACTTTTAGATCATGAAAAAGAGTATGGGACAACTATGTTAAGGATGGATATTTTTGCAGATCCGTACATATTTTCGTTAAGACAATCAAGGAAAAAAGAGGTTTTCCTCTTAAGAATGAAGTTTCCACTATTTGACAAACCCGTTGGGGGTTGACTATACAATGGAATTTAAGGGCATTGGTTGCATAGTCAAATAATAGAATCTTTTGGCTAACAGGTATGTTATGTAGAATATTTATATAAGGCCGCCTAAGGGCACGTGCTGCATATTTAGGCAAAAGAACTCTCAGGTATCAGACATTTTGTGACCAACAGTCAAGAAAAGGGTTATGGAGATATGAAAGTAATTAAGGTTAGGAGTATGACACATCAAAATGGGTATTTTCCAATGCATGAAGGAGATACACAAACCAATGCTAACCATAATCATGTTGTGTCTGGGTCCTGAATTGAGGTGTTGTACCTCACTATGTATCCCATAAGGATGGGAATCAAGCCATACGTAGTTCTTGAAATATAGTTTAACATCATGTAGGATGAGAGTGTAGGAGATCTTAGTTTAGGGTCATAGAGCTCGGACGATAATGAAAAATAAACATAGTGTGTTTTATAAACCTGATGTGAATGAAGACCAGGGTTTTCATACCACGTTCATGTTTTGATAGGGGGAATATTTAGCCAAGGGACTGAAAGTTGAATTTGGGTTTAGGCCCAAAGACTTGGGGCTGGATTCGACGGACGCTCGAATGTTCCTACGTATCCCATAAGGATTGGAATCAATCCATACGTAGTTCCTAAAATACCCTCTGTATAGACTTGGTTCGTACAAGTGAAGTGTGAAAGGGAAATTTTGTGCAATGATGGTTTGACCAAAGATTAATTGTTTGGGCATTTCCATGTATGCGCATAGTATTTGGAATATGACATAATTTGAGATCAATGTCAATGATGATTCCCTCTCAGGTGAGGTACAATGAGGGACTATATAGTTTAACGTCATAGAGAGAGGACGATTGTGGTGCACAGTTTCGTGTCATGTAGCAGGGACAAAAGGGACGTACCCAGTTTAACATCATGTGGGATGAAGGAGAACCAATGTGAAGAGATTGATTTTGGACTTGATCCTCAAGAGGTCTCCTATATACCCAGCCTAGAAGTTAAGGATCAAAGTCCATTTAGTTCAATTGAATAACGAATTGGTGGTCAAGTTGTACTTGATGACAATGACCTAAAAATGGTGTTGGGAATTACGCATGGTTAGCGGCCTAGAGAGGGTGTTATGGTTAAATATCACTTTAATCTCACATGAGTCATGCTCAGTGTGAGAAACAAGAGGTATTAATAACCCTAACGATGCAAAGTTTAACATCATATAGGATGTAAAAGGGACTATTCCACAGTTTAAATGACATGTGTCACAGACATGGTGTGATTGGAATTTTAACGTCTTCCAGTTCGGACAAACAGTTTAACAGTATGTTGGATGACAAAAAGGGGACACAGTTTACTGTCATGTTGGATGAATGAGGGGACTATGAAGTTTAAAGTCTTACAATGAGGACTATTGGTGTTGCACAGTTTAGTGTCATGTAGTAGGGACATAATACAGTTTTACGTCATGTAGGACGTATTAAGGGACTTTTTCAGTTTTACATCATTTAGGATGAACATGTGAACAATTTAAAGTCATGTAGGAAAATAAAGTTTTATGTCATGTAGGACGCTGGGATGTACAGTTTAACATCATGTAACCAAGACGATGGTTATGCAGTTTAATGTCTTGATGGACGTGTGTATTTGTGTTACAAAAAATAATTTTCCAAGAATCTAGCATTGGTTGGAGTTTTAATGAGTCCTCCATCCATTGATATTAAAGAGTAAGCTCCATTGAAGTAGACCTTATTTATTGAGTAAGGTCCTTCCCAATTTGGATCATGATTTGGAGGCTTCATTACTCATATCATTGGAGTTCTGTGGACCAATAAAAATTCTCCCCGAATGAATGAACGAAGATGAACTTTCTTTTGAAATCCCGTGCTATTAGATTTTGATTGACTTTCAAGTGGTGCAGGATGCACAATCTTTTTTCATCTAATCGTTTCAATTCATCCAATCAATTTTGATATTGTTCATCTGTGGATGACTGGTCACAAATGGATACTCTGAGCGAAGGTAACTGAGCCTCAATGGGCAAGACTACTTCTATTCCATATACCAATGAATCTGGAGTTGACCGCGTAGCAGTGCGGGTGGTTGTTCTATAAGCCCATAAAGCATGAAAAAGTTTATCAGGCCATGATTTATTATCTTTATCCACCATCTTTTGCAGTATGTTTGAAAGAGTTTTATTGAAGGCTTCTATTTGGCCATTGGTCGCTGCATGATACTGAGATGAATTATTGGATTTGATGTTGAATTATTGATACAACTTCCTTACATCAGATGGACAGAAGTTGGTGCCATTGTCCCTCAATATGGTATGAGGGACACCTAATCTGGTAATGATTTTAGACTTGATGAAGCTAACAATTCTTTTAGAACTATGTTCTTTGAGAGGTATTTCCTCTGCCCATTTGGAAAAGAAGTCAGTTGTAGTAAGAATATACTTAAACTTCTTGGATGTAGCCGAAGGGTATGGTCCCACTACATCCATTCCCCATGTGGAAAATGGCCATGAGTATTAGATGTATGAAGCAACTCTAGGGGTTGATGAATGAAATTGTCATATACTTGGCAAGAATCACACTTCTTCGTGAAATCAACTCAATCTTGTATCATTGAAGGCCAAAAGTATCCAAGCCTTCGAACACGATTAGACAGTCTATTTCTAGACTGGTGGTCACCATATACTCCTACACGTACTTATTTCATGAAAACCATTGTATCTTCAAAATCAATACATTTGAATAGAATTCATTCAAAACCTCTCTTGTAGAGAATTTTCTCTAGGTGATCTGGGCTATCATAAAGAGTAAAATTGACCATAGGTCTCCGGATATGTTCTTTCCCGGCTCTATCAGGTGGGAGTGTTCCATTTTGATGGTATTCCCTGATATGTGTCATCCATCCTATAGTATGAACATATGGTTTAGAAATGGGACTGATTTCATTGATTTCCTCTATTCTGATTAGAAAAAAATGTGAAACTACATGACGGTGGGAAATACAGATTATTGTTTCATCCGGATTTGGATCTGTCAGAGCTATGGATACGTTATCCAGTGCATTAGCTTGAGCATTTTCTGATTGAGGTACATAAGAAAATGTCAGCTCTGAAGGAAATTCCACCATTAACTCTCTGATGTAATCATACAAAGGGATTAACTCTTCTTTTCTGATGGAATATTCCCCATTGACTTGTTTGATTACCAAGTCTGAATCAACTTTTGCCTTTAAGTGATTCTCCTGTTCCTGAAGCACCATTTCCAAGCCTGTGATGAGATCTTGATAATCTGCTTCATTATTTATTCTGATACCCAATAATAAGAAAGAATAGGGTATCACTTCCTTTTCGAGGAAAATAAGTACAATTGCTAAACCAACTTTGTTGAATTTAGGATCTTCCATTTTCTTCCTTGTTGGACTTCTGGAAGCACCATCAAAGTACATTTCCCATGTTTGAAGATTATCTTGAATAGAGAAGACTTCTTCATCAGGTTGTTCAGTATCTAATGATGTATCTTCTACTAAAGGGTGTTCAGCAAGTAAATTAGCTAGAGCTTGGACCTTTATTTCCTTTTGAGACACATACTGAATATCAAACTACTGCAAAATAACTACCCACCTTGCAAGACGTACTATAAGCATTGGATGACTAGGGATAAATTTGAGTGGGATATTGCGAGATAACAATAAGACCTCATGATGTTGCAGATAGTGTCTCGGTTTTTGAGCTACAAAGATTAACGCTTGGAATCACCTTTTAATACTTGAATATCATGTTTTTTTCCTCAATCATAATCTGACTAAGATAGTAAAGGTTGTTTTCATTCCCAACATGATTCTTTTGGCAAGGAAGGCACCCAATGACCACTCTAAATCTGTCACATAGAGGATAAGTGTTCTTCCTTCAATAGGTGTCATTAATACTGGTGGACTCAAGAGATATTTCTTGAGTATATCAAATGCCTCTTTGAAATCATCAGTCCATTGGTTAGTGACTCCCTTCATAATTAATTTTTTGAAAGGTAAACACTTTCCCACCAAATTGGAAATGAAATGCTGAATATAGGCCAAGTTTCCTTGAAGTACTATTAATTATTTCAAATTTCGATCTGGTGACATACCAAGGATTTATCTTTTCTTCTTAGGATCAACTTTGATACCATGATGGAATACAACAAAGCCGACAAATTTTCCTCAGGTTACCCCGAAAGCACATTTCAAGGGGTTCATCTTTAAATTGTGTTGTTGATGTTTGTGGATTATGATTTCCAAATCGTCCATGTGATTAGATCATTGTATGTATTTAACCACCAAATAATCCACATAACATTCAACAAATTTCCCTAAAAAGGGTTTGAAGATACGGTGCATGGCACGTTTATACGTTGAACCTGCATTCTTCAAGCCAATGGGCATTACCCGATAACAAAACACACCCTGAGGGGATCTGAAGGATATAGATTCTTCATCTTCTGGAGGCATTCATATTTGATTATACCCAGAATATCCATCCATGAAAGAGAGTGCTTCATAGCCAGCAGTTGCATCAATAAAGAGTTTTGTGATCGGAACTAGGAAATCATACTTGGGGAAATGCCGATTAAGATATCTGAAATCAATGCAAACACTAATTTGTCCATTATTCTTTTTCATAGGGACAATATTAGCCAGCCATTTGGGATATTGAACTTCTATGACAATGTTATCCTTGATAAGCTTATCCACATCAGCTTCAATTTTGGAGGCATAAGTTGTGTGTGTTCTTCTTGCGGCTTTCTTGAATCCTTGATGTTCTTCTATAAAACCCAAATGATGAGTGGAAACCAAGGTATCAAGACCTTTTATTTCTGTATAATTCCAAGAAAATACATATCTATTTTTCTTTATAATGGATGTATACATTTTTTTCTCTTCAACTGTCATGGCCGCACTAATTAATGTGGGTTTGGATCTTCTTTTGTACCCAGATTTATTTCTCTGAGTTCATCCACAGTGGTAGAGATACCATCTTCAAATTTTAGATGAGAATACATGAGATCATCCTCTTCTTCTTCAGTATGTGTTATTTCTTCTATTTCTACTAGCATAGTAGATGATGAAGCATAATTTCCATGATCAGAAGAGACGTTAAGATTTGAACATCCGGAAGAAGAGGCTACCATTTCTGACCCTATTAATGATGAAGGGTCTTCCTTTGGTAATAAATATGAGATGATGGATTGATAATTGACATCATCGTTCATCTCTGACATTGCTATAACTTCTTTTGGACTTGTTGATGAAGTATAGAATTACTGGATTTTAGCAGATGAAATGAAGACATCTCCATTTGAGCTTTCATCATTGCCTGGTGAATCAAAAATTTCTACCATGCTGTCTGGCTTGGTTGCAGTAATTGACATTATGAAAGTTTCCATACGAGTATTTGGATTTGTGACTATCCTTTCAATCTGACTGATAGGAAACACATAATCTATAATCACTTGTGTGAATGGGTTTACTGAAATCTTTTCCAAACCATATGGAGCAGTAATTTTGGAAACCTCCTTTGTCATGGATTTCTCCTTTCCCTCCATTTTATAGAATTCTGCTTCAATGTATTGAGATTTACATGTTTTTAATGGGGATTTATCGCCATACAATGTCCTAATATGAACATTGAAACAATATTTGAGACACTGATGGTATGACGAAGGTATGACCACATGTTGATATCGTTAAGGTATTCCAAAAAAAATGTTGAAGGATGTGTCATGACGAACAAACATTAAATCTGAAATGGATACAAGGACTCCGAAAATAGTTCTGGGAGTAATCTCACCGAGAGGTTCTTATTCATTTTAATCATATCCTTGCAACATCAAAGTAGACGGAGATAAATCAGATTTGATGAGACCGAATCGACGAAGTTTACGAATAGGGATGAGGTTGAATCCTGAACCATTATCAATGAAAGCTCATCAGATTTCTATATCATTGACGTTGACAGATATATACAAAGGTCTAATATGTCCATGCACAACATCATATTCATCCTCATCTATAAAAGATATCACTGCATGGAATTCTGTAGGATCATTCTCTATTTTGTAGACTTCAGCCACAACAATTTCATTTTTGAATTCCTGAGGACTTGACAAAGCCTCAATGAGTGCCACCTGGGGTCCTTTGTTAGATTCAAGGCACCCAGAATTGATAACTTGGCCCATAATTGGGATAGATGTTTCAAGAGATCATACATTTTATCCATAGGTCTGCGTTTCACAATAAGAACATGTGGTTTCACATGTGCCTTAGAAGTTGATGATTTGGATGTATATGCATCTTGTATTGGGGTAGGAGTTGGATATACTCCTGGCTTCGGTAGATTAGACCGAATATGTCTATTTTTTTCTGAGAGGAAGAAGGTGTAACCTATAACCGATCATCCTAAATAACTGTACCAGGACTGAATCTGCCATGTGTGGAAGAACTTTTTTATTTTTGTTGAGCCCGTTAAAGGGCTTTTCCATGAGTTTTAGCCTCATATATAGTTCTAGAAGGTGTAATATTGAAATAGTTTATTATGGAATATCCACATCTTCCCCTATATCCTAGACCTCTGTCTCTTCCTCTAATTCCTCTGTTTGATACAGAGAGCTCATGATCATCATGATTGAAACTGTTACTGGCATAAGGATTTGTTAAATGAATCATACTAAAAGAACCAAAGATCAACTCTTCATCTGATTAAGACTCTTCCTGATTAACCAGTTCAGACCGTGCGGTTTGGTGTGGCAGTGCCCGTGATTTTGAAGTAGATGGCATAAAACATTCCAGAGTCCAAGACAATTTATGCTTTGAAATGAACTCGTCTTCTTCTGACTGTTCTTCTTTCTTTAAATTATGCCACCTTTTTGAAGTTTTTTCTTTCTGATGAAGGTGGTTTTGATTTGGAATTTATAGTAGAAGACACAATTGGGTTTTCTTCAATTGCATTCGTAAACATTCATGAGTTAGGTTGATTGTTTTCCTGGCCATCCAATCATCATATTTCTGCACATTTTTACTTTTGACTTCATGCCACTCGCCTTCTTACTCTGGATCAATAGCAGTGACACATACTACCTGGGCTAAAGAACCTTTCAGTTTTACCTGTCTAGAGTCCACCAACTTTTTCAGGAGGTATTTGAAGAAAAAAAACTTTTTAATGGGATTCCCAAACATCTTATGAAATGGGAAATAATTGGGGAGGTCTTCATCTCCTTCCTTGTTTGGCCTTTTGGGCCTTGGCAGCTGAACTAAATTATTTTCCTGGGCCAAAATGAAGTAGCCAGGAACTTGTTCATTTCAGAAAGAATAAATTTTGTTCTTCAAATCCTCAAATTGTTTCCAAATTTGATCTCTTTGTTCATATTGAAGAGGATGACTTTTTTTGATGCTTATGAGGTAGATCCTTTTGATATGATGAAGGATTTGAAGTGGAAGTAGTTACAGGTTCTTGTTTAAGCGTAATTGTAGCAGTCTCTGCTTTCCCTATCCTCATTCCTGGAACTGGTGTAATTACATGAGTTTTAGCTTTAGTCTTCATAAGAGAATCTTCAATCTGTGGAGCAATTGAAGTAAGGTCTCAAAACCCTCCTTTGTATTTCACAGGGATCAAAGGTGTTCGTAATTCATCACGCAAGTTTTCCACACAGATTGGGAACAATTCTTTTCAAGGGAGTTCTAAGCTTAAGTAATATGTTATTCCCTTCCATCGAGCAATGAAGTTTGAAACTCTTTAATTTTTCCTTTGCTTACAATTTTTAAGATAAAAAATTATCATCTTTGGAAACGTTGAGCTGAATTGAAGAAGGAATTTTTGACAGATATCCTCCCACTCAGTAATTAACCGGGATTGCAAGCTTGTATACTAGACAAAAGAAGGTCCTTGTAATGACTATACAAAACACATGAGCTTAACTGCTTCTTGATTTTGAGGATTTCTCATCATAGGATAACAAAGAGAAACAAAATTCATTAATTGTTATTCTGGATCTCCCAGACCATTAAAAATTTGGAATGTGGTACTTGAAAAATTTGATAGGGGAGGAATTGCATCTACCCATTCAGGGTAACCTCTCTTCTTCGGTTGAACCAGTGAACGCTTTCCTTCCATAACTTCCAACCGACATGTTAATGACTCAATGGTAGTTATTAATTTTTGAGAAACATCTGGTTGAGCTTGGACCTGTGAAGGTGCAAGAACTGGTGTTTGGACTGGTGTGGCGAACCAAATTGACACTAAAGGTAGTATTTCTAGTTATTGTTTCATATAACCCATAGGATTGGACTTGTGATGGTGTACTGTTAAAAGAGGATATTCTTGATCCATCCCAATAGCTAAAAATAGTTCCCTTGACTGACTCACTCCATCACGCTTTGGAGGAAGACTGCTTTGAAGTAGATCTGCATTCAACCTCCTTAAATTCTTCATTTCCACCTCTTGTTGTGCGAACCTTTCCTCTAATGAGAGTGATTGTCATTTTCCAGATGTAGGGTGGAATGTAACCATACTTTTTTCCTTTCCAATTATTGGACGACTTTCAGAGAGGGGGGAGTTGGTTATTGGAAGGAATACCTAGATTCTGGGTACGCCTTTGATTCCGGATACGCACACCTTCCTCATTTTCATTTATGTGTACTACTTCTTGAATATGAACTTATTTATCTGATCGATCTGAGTGATCCTCGTGTTCTGGAGGATCAGAAACAACAGCATTGATGACATTGATCAATGCATAATGCATCGAATTTTTTTTGTCGGAATTTCTGCGATATTGTCTTCTTCCATGTTCTTTACGAGACATTGCCCTTTGATGAGTTGATCCCTCGGGAACATCTTGATGAACCATAATTTGGAGGGAGTCTCCTGATAATTCGTCTATGTGTTCTTCTTGTGGATTCTTCCCTAATCGAGAGAAGACTGACTTTCGTTGAGGAAGACATTGAGGATTTGAAAAAGTCCCCATTCCGATGGACTAGGGTTGTTCATGTTGTTCCTGATCAACTCCTTGAATCTTATTTGTTGATTCCAAGGCTTGGGTTAATAGAGTCCCCAATATGGCAAGATGGGGTGGCTTTTGAGCTGCAACATATGAGACTTTCTTAAATGCTCTCTTGATTTTGCAGACTTTAGTCCAGAAATTGTCCAGATGCATCAACCTACATCCACTCAAATCACCTAGCTAAAATGAATGTTCGATGATTTATGACACTTCTGTCAGTTTATAATATGCATGCTCTAAACGACAAGGCTATTTGATATTCTCATTTTCTTGATGCATGAATAATTTGACAACTTGTTCTTTGTATGCCTGACTTTGGGAAGAACTAGTTGTGTCATGTTCTTGAGAAATCATCTGATTACACACAAAACTAGTTGGCTGTGGCCGGCCATGGGAAATAACATTGGATGAGACCACTTTTGGCAGGCTTTGTTGACTGTAGTGTACAATGAAATGCATTTCTCCATGAACACCCCATCCACTGATATGAATACCAGATGGGGAATTGGCAATTAACTGGAATAATATTTATAGTGCGCCAAAGCATGAATGATGAAGGGATATCTGCTGCTTTTCCACCCTTGGATATCGAGAAACTGAGAGAGATGAAAAATCAATTTGGCATTGTTGTCCTTCTATTATCTTGACTTGATTTTCATATTCTTCATAAGCTAATATGTTCTTTTTCAAGTGACAAAGAGTTTTCTACATGTTGAGACGAATATCGTGAATACAGTCTTCCTTCAACATTACTGGAATATCATACTGAGAGTAAGACAAAGGCCAAAACATGACTGCTACTTCACCTTTCTCCAGTTGTTTTCTCATATTCAGCACTTCCTCTTTACCATTCGATGATGATTCTTCTACCTGATTAGAACAAAGCTGCTGCTTCTTTTTTGCTTCATCTGATTCAACAATATTGGTAGAGAATTTATTTATTAAAGTAGAAGATAAATTACCCAAGGGTGGTTCGTAGAATGACCTACACCATGGGATATCTTCTGATTGAGATAGTATTTCACATACTAGCGATAAAGCATCAGAGATTACTGGCTTTACATTTTGAAGTTCCTCAAGATAAGAGGGATTTCTCGTTACTGCATTTCCCTTTGAATAATTTTACAGGCAATGCGTATTACTACATCAGAGAGGACTTTTGCAGCTAAATTCATCATCATGGGGAGGACCACCATGGTGGGTTACAGCAAAAGATGAAACCTTATTCTCCTTGATCTTCTTTCCTTGTAGAGGGTTACTGTAGCTCTCATCTGAAGATGATACTTCAAGATCGAATAAACATTCATAGAGAAATCCTTCATGAGGAAGTGTCTGATGATGACCTTCGAAATTATTGTTCCCAATATTTGGAAGTGAGAGAGTAGAATCTTGATTTACAGCACATAATTGTCTGAGTGCATCGAGAACTCTAGCATCGAGCAAGGCCTTATTACAGATTGGATATTGATTTCTCGATTGTGCTGGAAGGGTATTTTTCTTAGACGTTGTCTCACTGACTTTGGAAACCAATTGTTGAATAATGTGGTTATTATGGGTAGGTGTATGTGCCTGCTCATAAGAAGTAGTCAGGTTAGGCTGATTGCCTCTATTCAAATCGGGTGTGTGTTCCTGACTTTATATTCCATATGTCATGGGGGAGTATGCCCTATGTCCCTCCTGGAATAGAACAGAGTTGCATATATGCACCGGATTGAAATTTTGATGAGTCAATCCACTGATAGGGATATATTCAAGTTTCATTCCCTGTTTTGTTGTTGATGTTGTTATAATATTCTGACAGGCATCCGGAATATGGGCATGGATTTGCTTCAACTCCTTCACGATTGTCAGAATGTGCTTGGTGACATCGGCTAATGGAATGGGAATATAAGTAAATTCCATGTCTATAGTAGGTGTATGTGCCTACTCATGTCATCCTTTTCCTTTCAATGTATATTGATAGTACTTATGCATGGGGGCAGAGAGTTGAGTCTGCTCCAAATTTGTCGTCAGAGCATTCAGACTGACTTCTCCGAGTGCTACCAAATGAGACTGTTGGAATACTTGATGAACATTGGAGGTGTGTGTGCCCGCTGGATATTACCCATCAAGTATGGTTGATGGATTTCTTCAATACTGGCAGACGAGACTGCTGACAGAATTGTTGATTGTAAACAGGTGTATGTCCATACTTATCAGTTGCCACCATATTAGATTGGAGAGATTCTTTGAATGCAGTCAGACGAGACTGGTGACTAGCTGATGAATTATAAACAAGTGTATGTGCCTACCTATAGTACTCCGTTGGAATTTTTTGATGGGATTGGTGGGTTGATGCCTGATGAGTCTGCTGGACAATGGGATTAGAACGGATGGGTGTATGTGCCCGCTCAATGCTTGCCATCAAGTTGGATTGATGGACTTCTCCTGAGGGGGAATAAGTAATATCCTTCTCCCTGTTGACCGGATTTCACCTATCACGGTTCTTCTTGCGTGCTCGGGTCTAAGGAACCTGAGCCGAACCCCTAAAGGCAGTACCCTCATCATGTTGAGGGTGCACTACTGCATGAGTCTAGCAGCGATTGTTAATGAGAGCCCTCGGGAAGGAATCCTCTCTTCTTGAACAGAGGCCTTGAATTAACTCTTCATTTACCTCCCTGTAATATGGGAGGGGCTGGTTGTTTTCGTTCTGGGGATAACTACCCGAAACGGTTGGAGACGGTGGTTACCACTGCCTGCTTCTTGATCACTGTTCGTCGCTATCCGGACAACCAGGGTGAATTGTTATGTTGGAGGGCTTGTCGAGTGGCCTCCAGAGTCAGAATGGTACCGTGTTGATGGTATTATTTAACTAATGCATTTGAGACCCAACGTTGCAGATTCTGATTAGGTGATGCCATCCTCAGAACAGATGAGGATCCAGCAGGAATAGCGGCAGAGGCATTCACAGGTGTGAATTTTAAAGAGGCCTTTTCTATAATTAAGAGAGATCTTGGAAAAGAGTTCCTATTTGATATAAAAGACATAATCATGATATGTTTGGACACTAAGTATTTTGGATGAGCACGAGTGTTATTGATAACCTTGTTGGCCCTCACATTATGTTAAACAAGGGCCTAACAAATTGGTAAAACATCATTTAACTTGGTTAATGATACACTTTGGGCTCACAATTTTTGTTTCTTTTACAAATGGGGATGACCTAGTTTGTTTAAGGTTCAAACATTTTCAATCATTTTATAATGGGTTTATTCGTAGAACTGGAAACATCCTATGATTCTATATCCATTTGGACCTAATTTCTAATGGTAGGTGCTCATTCGCTGTCTGGACGATGAGGCTTATGAATTTTCATTGGTCGAGAGGATGGGAGGTCAGACTCATCACACCTTTATGGGAGGAATTGTTGTCTACTCCAGGACTCTCTTATAGAATTTAGTTATGTTCTTGAATCCATATTAATTTACTAATCATGAAAATGAGTTTTTATTTAGATTTGGAAATCAAGGATTGAAAAGTTTGCGATTTATAGATCTTTTATATGTATTTGAGGTTCTTCATTGATGGAGAATAATCCGTATGTATTGGAGATTCTTAGTCAATGGTATACTTCAATACATTGTATATAAATCTCTTGGTCATTATGATGACCATACTGGTTTTAAAACCACTAACTTGGGCACTTGATGTTTATTCTCATTCATAAGGACGTGGATTATTATAGAGTTGGGATTGTACCCATAGATGTGATACATATGTATCCTTGTTAGAAAAAGGAATTAGAACCCACGTAGTTCAGGAATTAAGATATAGTTTAACGTCATATGGGATGGATGAGAATTAATGAGTGATGGGCTTCAACTTTAGAAAGGATTCCTACTTACTCTACTTTTATGGCATAGATCAAAGTCCATGTAGTTCAATTAAGAAATATGGGGGCTTACATTGGATTAATCACCCAAAGGGAGGTGTCATAATTAATTTTAAACTCTTAGAACACATGATTCATGCTCGGTGTGAGAAACAAGAGTTATTAGTAAAACCTGACAGTTTGTGCCACGAAATATGTGGTCACAAGGAATGATATGGGGCTTATGTATGTGTGACTGCCCAAGTAGATAAAGACTAGGATTTACTTATGGAAATAAACCTTGGAACACAGTCCATAAAGATATTCGTGATTTATAAATATTTGGATACTCTAACTTGGAGCTTTCTCCTAAGAAGGATGCCCAATTTAAGGAGACTTGTAACTTGAGGCTTATTGCTGAGAAAGAGGCCCAATGTTAAAGGGGAATTGCGGCTTACTCCTAATGAGGATTCCCATTAACAGGGTACATAAAGTTAGTTGTGCTTTATGGATATTTAGATTCTTAATATGGGGCTTACTCCTAAGTAGGATGCCCAGATTAAGGTAGATTTTACTTAAAATTGGGGATTACTCCAAAAGAGGATGCCCTTATCTAAGATTATCTCATATGAAGGGATGAGGTTGAATGAAGGGAACCTCTAAAAGTAGTGATATAAATTTATATAAATCATTGGGTTTTGAGAGATTTTCTACAGAATTCCTTTCATATAAGGAATCCATCAAAGGAACAATGACATAACTGGCTTTGAAGAGGGTTTTTAAGGCCAGATCATTAAAGAGGAAAGGTGAATTTGAAGTAAAGAAGTGAATAGGCAGGACATGCACCCAAACGAAGGCAGGCGTGTAAGTCTTGTTTGGGCATGCAAGTCTTGTTTGGGCGTGCAAGTACTGGTTGCGCAAGTATACATGCACGACATGAGTTCACTTGGGCGAAGAAGAACCTTTAGGGTTATACTTGGGTGACACTTGGCTCAAGCCTTTATTGTGATCCCTAGATGCATTCAGATAGGTGGCTCGCAAGTTTCCTGGAGAGGGAAAAGGTGGCACGCAAGTGTATCCATTTTCCTTAAGGGCTAGACACTTAGGCGCGCAAGTGTTGATGAGTTCTAACACTTTGGCCTTATTTTTCCTCTTTAGATCTTCCATTCTAGGTAAGAAATTACCTTAGATGTGTTCGGAAGACTTCAAGCAGAGACTAGGGAGACCAGAGCTTGAATCTGAGTTTTAGATTTTTCCTCCTTGACATGGGGGGCCATAGGGTGTCTTTATAGGCCACCTGGGGTCTGGGAGAAATTGAACATAAGGCACGCATGTGACTTGCGCGCCTCATGTCTGGAGTGCAAGTGAGTTTCACGCCAAGGGCGGGCACACAGGTATAATTGCGTGCCTTAATGCCTTTGCAATTTTTGATGAGTCTTCCTTATTCATTTCTTAAAGTACTCTCCTTAGTCTATCATTGGACTCTGTGATGGAAGGGAGCATCAACATAGACCAAATATAGTTTTTCTCAAAAAAACACATTTTTTTCTAAATTTGAATATTAAATAATCCATAAATATTAATTGGGAAATATCCTCATTATTCGTTTTTTTTTGAAACGTGTAAAAATTTTGTTGATAATCATTTAGATTTGAATAAATTGATGGATTTTGAATATTACAATTTGATATTTCCACATGCGTCACTTCATAATATTCTCATTTAATCTTCATTAATTATTTTTCTCAAATCAAAGCTCAAGCATATATCATTGATATTTGGATCCTTTTGTCCATAAAATAGTATTCTAATTTGTTACTAATATCATCCATTAATATTTATGGATATCATATTTTATGATTCTGAACATCCTTACTTTTTCTCTATGTGTAATAAATTGCATAATATGATGATCAACATTTGTATACCTTGATGTTTTAATTATTTCTCAGATCAAAAGTATAACTTCTATTATACCTTGTAATTTAGGTATACAAGAAATATATTTTCCATTTACAATTCCTCAGGTTGTATAAACAAGTTACATATACTCTTAGAGAAATGTTACCCCTGACATTGACAAGCCTATTTGTAATAGACGCTTTGTCTCATTTCTCAGAATAAATAACTCATACATATGTTAATGGTTCCTTTAATTAATAAAAAAAGAAACCTATTCAATATAAACAATATATTATTTATTAACAGACATATTACATTCAAATAGACTTTAACATATTTTCACATTGAGCTTCAAAATCATTTCATCAATATATAGTGTGACCTATTTTATATACAAGGATACACACTTACGGATTCCCAATATTTACAACATCATCTCAAGGTACCTCATTTATTTCACATATTCCCCATCTATATTCAGGAATAATTCATACATTTGTGATCTTCAGTCACTCTAAATCAAATTTATGAAACTCATGCCTCATTCATTAATTTTATCAATCAAACTTAACCACTATATTATTTAAAATAATATAACATCATGCTCAAGGGGTATAATAATTAGATCAAATAAAACCAATTTCATATTGTGTAGCTATTTTTTGTTTCTGAATAACATTTTTAGTTTGAAATTATGAGTGAGATTCATGATCATTTCCAACTATTCATATGGACGATGGGTTTCTACATAATATAATTATAATTTTTATTCATTTACTCATGTAATTGGTTCATGTGTATAAATGAGAATGTTTATTATAAACTCAAATAAGATTTTGTTTTACACATTTGGATTATTTAATAAAATAATTTTTATTTAATTAAAAAAGTAATGTGTTGTTATAATATAAATAATGTGTTATTCATATTATTAAAATAAAAAACATTTGGAAATATATAAGATCAAATTATATTAGATATTTGGTTTAAAATAATGGGATTTGAGGCCTTATAAAATGTTTAAATTTTGAAGGTTTCCTTAGAGAGACCATTTAATAATCTTATATACTAAATTTCATCAACTTATAAGGGTATTAATTCACCTCCCATGGTGGGTTGGGACATAAAACATATTTAAAGTCTACTTAATGTTCAATATAACCATTAGAGGCTATTTATTTTACTCAATTTGGTTTGGTAAAAATTTTCTTCTCTATAGGCTCTTGAATTCTCATTTTTCTATAAATATTCTGGAGGTGGGATGTGGTCTTAATTTCATAGAGATATTGTAACTTATGTTTTTAATGTACTACAATGTCTTTTTTTAGACAATTTCATGGTTTTATTTATTTGAGAGGTTCTCTAGTTTCTTTATCATTCCTTATTCTAGAAATTTACTTAGAGGAATGAATATAATCACTTGTATTAGAATAGGATCCCACCTGGGAGATGGTGAGTGGTGGTATCATTTTATACTGAAGGTGTATATGATTCTATATTTTAAGGTTTATATAAATATTAAAAACCGTTTTAAAACGTTTTTTCTTATATTTTATTTTTTTATGTTTTAAATTAAATCCTTTATATATATTTCATTAAAAGGTTTATATAGATTCCATGTTTAAATTTTTACTATGAGGAATAATATCCCACTATTTCTATTATTGTATCCAAGATACAGTTGATAAATGAAAAATAAATAAAATATATATTGGAATATTGTATATATTTATGATGTGTTCAAAATAAAAAAAAATCATTCAATTCATACATGAAACATTTATGAAAAGATTAATTTTTTTATTTTTCTAATTAAGGGTTATTCTACTCATATGGTCCCTTCCTGAAATATCATATTCTAGGTGTCGTTGTCCACTAAAACCATTTGGAATGATCCCTTGTACTAAAATATATGTGGAGCCATAGAATCGTTCTATGTAAAGTGATTAAATGTTTATCCATATTATGAGAAACTCTGTGAAATGGATTAAGTGATTAATAAGAATTAAATGTTCTGAGTATTTATGGAATACATATTATTTAATTTTGATGAATATAATCTCTTAATTTATGTATGAGATATTGGTAATTATAATTGAGATAAAAAGTATTAAATTATTCAATAAATATATTAGCATTAGATTAATTATAATAAGAATTAAATTAATCAAGTTAATGATCAAGTAAATATATTGGTTGTTTAATGATCAAATATTATCATTGGTTTTTTTGTAAATATTAATATTTCAAAATCCTAAAATGAATCATGGTGGGTGAACTTATGGTTATATCAAAAATCAGTTGCAAATGTCACTATTTCATTGGTGTCACTTATTGTTTTTTCAATTTTTATGTAATAGTAAAAAGTGAAACATGGGGTGTGGTGTAAAGTTCCTAAATGATTGATGTTTTATTTTTTATGCATAAGGTTATACATAAGAGTGCTCAAAACAAGATGTATAAAATTGATAATGGATATTGGATGATTTGAATTTTATGTCATACATGACATGTGAGAGGATCAATTAATTGAAGTATGTTAATTTTTAAGGGTTTGAGTATCCTTGAGTTGGTTGAGTAGGCCTCAATATGAGATAAAAATGTTCTAAGATTAATTAAATAAAATTTATGTTGGAATTTCAAAAAATGGATATGTCATACAAATTGAATAATTAATATGGTCTTTGTCATAGTTAGGAGCCTAGAATACAACTTTAGCATAGAATACGAGTTTTAGGAATAATGAAAGCCTTCTATGAGTCACATATTTCATTGGTTCTAATCTTGTATAACTTTAATCTCACTTCAAGTTTTTTAGAGTGTCATGTAAGACTACATATCCAAGTATGAATTTCTCACGGGAGTTCATATGAACTTTAATATAGAATATACAACTTATTCTCTATGAGTATAATACCATATTTTATTGATTTCTGAGATCCTAAAATACATAAAAAGTCATAAAATAAAAATAAATATATTTTGAAATATTTATAATGAAATAACATGGAAATAATTCAGATGATCCATAAAAATATATTTAATGATTCAATCATAATCATCGATCCAAGTAGATATTCATTCAATCCAGGAAAAATAAAGGACCACATAAGGATTTAATTTTTATTGACATGAGTTCCACATCGTGTAAAGAGATTCCACAACTCCATTCATTAATATGTGGATGAAGACATTTATATTTATTATTATATCAGATTTTTTGGAATAATAATATGAAGTAAATAACTAATAATTTTAAATCTGAAAACCTAGGGATTAATATGAAATACAATTAAGTTTAAATGAAATATAAGTCTTGAATACATTAATAGATTTAAATTATACGAGGGAGTTTTTTCTACTGAATGTCAAGGAGATTCCAAAAATTAAATTTTAGAAACTATTATTCATGATATTAATTTTCAAATATATATATGTATAAAATAAATAGGAGTGCAAAAAAGAATATTTAAAAACATCATGAACATTGTGTGATAATTTGGGAAGCTGCGAGAAACCTGATACCCTACAGTGTCATGGAGAAAATAATGAAACTAAATCTGGGATCCATTTTAGAAGGAAATTTATTGTGCTTGAGAATTTAATGTGCTATGGAGAACTACATCATGTGATTTTCAAGATGTTTAGAAAGATATGAAACAAATTTTTGAAGAAGGTCTGAATGTAATGATTGGAAGGTGTACATGAGTTGAACCATTGATCTAGTCCATTTATGGAAGAAGATAATTAACAACTGGGATTAGATAATCCCAAGGAATAAGGAGATCTTTATCATTGAGGATCATATGTATAGATGATATCTATTTATTCCAGTGATACACTATTATTTCGGAAACGATGTAACTTTATATTTAATGGTTTGGGACTGACCTTGGTTAAATCCACTAGAATATATTCTAAAGGATTATATGGTTTGGGGGACTAGATAATAATGGAAATGATAAAGTATTTATTTTATAACCATATAGATATTTTGTGTTGGTATATATAATTATATAACAACACATATGATGGGAGTTTATGATAATTCATTGATTGGATGAGTGCCTTGTCATGTCCAAAATGACGAATTAAAAAATATTAATTTTTAAAAGAATACAACTGATCCCCCCAGACCCACATATATGAAAATATATCCTTGAATATTTCATAGTGAATGTGTAATGAAAATAAAATGTGTGTATATTAAAATGATGAAGAAATTAGTAAACTTTTATGGCTAGTTTTTATGATTTTCCTAATTTTGTACAATAATTCTTCAAAATATATTTCCCTACATCTAATCCTAATAAATATTTGAATTTAAATATTCCATATATATTATTCTAATCTATGATATAGTTTTATTTTTTCATAAGCACAGTAATATCATCTTACTATTTGGATTGGTCTATGAAATCAATAGTACATAGTAGAACTTTATGGGTATAAATACAAATATTCTTTTTTAAGGTATGAAATATTTGAAAAATATATCTGGTGGTATTCCAAAGTTCACATATCCCCATTCATGGTCTAATACCTCAATATACCCAAAGTTATATAATTATATAAAAGATAGATAGAGAAAAAATAAGATGAAGTACCTAGATATTATAGATACTAAAGCAACATTAGGCGTAATTGTGGGAAACTATCAGAACTTTGTTTCTTATCATTATAGGGAAAAACATTTATCTCAGGTGCTAGGATCATCTCCACATGTCATGAATTATTCATTGGGATTGTTTTATATGAATTTTTAAGTTCTTTTACCATCAAGATTCATGTAAGTGGGAATCAATTACCATAGTCATCCTATTATAACTATTGAATCGTCTAACTTATGGAATATTATTTTGTTTCATTCCTAGTTTAGTATGGAAATTTATATAGGGGAATATTTTCAAGTATCATTGTACATTATTTGTTCCATGTTATATTATTCTTCAACAATTCATGTGGTTCTATTAGGCTTCTCCTAACATTTGTATGATTCATGGAATATTTGGGAGGAATTTTTTGAGAAATTTTGTCTTCCATGTATTGAATCCTTCATCTATCTTAGGAGAGTAAACTAGTTTTAGTGTTTTTACTATAATGGAACAACATATATTGTTTGATGTTGTATGAAATGTGAATTTCTAGATATGGAAGAGTTCGCTAAATAACACTTCATCAATGGTACCAAAGTATCTATTAGAAATCATAATACTATATTTCTATGGAATAAAATATTCTAACCACATATATTTTCATAATGTTTGTTACATTGGAGGGAATTGTATAGTAAGGTGAAGACATGAGGTGTCATTATTAATTGTTCATAATCTCATATAGTCTATATATAAGGCATTGGGATGGGTTTGGTATTATTGTTGTACATGAGAAAACATTGGTTCTATGATGTAATAATAATGATAAAATTATGTCTAAATTGGTGGTTGATGACTTCTCAAGGGATAATATAGGCTATGTTGGTTTTTTGTTTCCTTATGAAGTTACACACACAAGGAAATATTAATCATGGATTGCTATTTTATGCCCCAGTACTAGGTATATTGGCCCTAAAAAAGTTTCTTAGTACTATAGTGTTAATAATATTTTTCCATTGAATTTTCCATATAATCACACACAAATATATCCACTATATTTATTCACATAAGAAAGTATAATTCATGATCATCAATATTAAATAAAAAACTACAAAACACTTACTTTTTGCTTTATTAATATATATTTGAATGGAAAAAAATAAATAATAAAATAAGGAAAAACAATGTCTCTTCTCATATATCCCCATTCCTAATAAAATAAATGTCCTCAAGTAATTTCACTATAAAAATTTCTCACTAATAATTGATATTAAATAGAGTTTTAAAAATGGGTCATTGAATGTTAAATGACCATGAACATGTTGAGATGAATTATAGTAGTTAACACATTCATAGAATCCACTTTCAAAGTAGACTTTTATATAGTTCAATTAAATACTTCCTTGATTTACCTTATAAAATAATTTTATATTTATTTCACACTTCTTCATTGGAGTTAAATATTCATCTTACAATTTATCTCCATTGATAAATCATCTCACAAACTATTTTAGTTTTAGCTCGCTGATTCATTAATTGTGAGTAATCATTAACTAAATTTTCCCTTATATCTAGAATCCATAGTGGTTAATTGTGATAGCTAAAAAATATAATCAAGGTAAAGTGAAAAAAAAATTTATACATACCTTGAATATTATTTATGGATTTATTTTTCACTCAAACACCTAGAGATAATTTTTATAGAAAACATTTATTCAATTTCATACATAAAACTTTACATCATATTACATGACTTATAAAAGTTTTTTTAACATACCTCATTGGATTGTTTCACGTGTACAATAAAAATTCACCCATGATTACATTCAAATTCCAATATACTTATAATATAATTAATTGAACATAAATATTATTCAAATATACTTCACTACTCATCTTCTTCCAATAATATATTCAATTGTTTTAAGGGGAAAAATTCTCCCCAAGCACTAATGGAAAATTTCTTAACCAATAATTTTTGACACACATACCTATTGTATGATAATACACCACCACCACACTTATAAGATACTATCCCTATTTAATTAATTTTAATAAAATTACCTAAAAAGGTAAGGTAATCCACATGTGGGTAGGATAGATATAAAATTCCTATAGTTTGGTGGTAGTACAACAAATCACCTATATATTACATTATAAAAACATATAATAATATAAAATAATGTTAGCATTTTATTTGAAACTAAAAAGATCTATATTTTGGTGGTATAAACAAAATAATATTAAAAAAATAGTTTGTGGATGGATGAATACACCATTTTCATCAAATGAGTGCCATGAATTACTAAAAAAATGTAATAAAAAATATTTTTATATTTTTAGACAGGATATATTAGATAACGGTAAAGTATAAATTTCTCTTAAATTTAGACTTGTCTGAGAAAACCAATGATATCCATATGGATAGATTCAGATGATTAACATATGGGTATTATACAATTGGTTCTTATTCAATCCCTAGTGTAGGGGTAGCCGTAAGTAAAATTATTTAATTAAAATAAATAATTAATTAATTAGTAATATCTTCCAAAGATGTTTTCCCATGATTTAATAATATTTAGCTATGTCAGTTATTATTATCCCCCATTTAAAAAAATTGTGATATAGGTGATACATGATTATAGATTTAGGAAACCAATGATTATATTCTTCAACAATAAATTCCAATGAGATCCAAAGCAGATGTGTTCATCCACAACGTGTGATCCCAAATCAAGGTATGGGTATTTTCTTGGGTCATTTTTTCTATTAATTATATTTAATTTATCAAATACATATTTTTTCTCTTTCAATATATTTGACATGATAATATATCCTCAAAAAGATTATCTATTTAAAAATTCCCAAAATTAAAGTTTTTCAACATTCTTTACCATTAGTGAAGTTTCCTGAAATGAGAATTGGATGAATGACCACACCATGAACCAAGTATCCATTAACATCCATTATTCCTTTTCATTCCCCCATTATCTTCATGTATTTACTATATTTCCACCCCATCGTATTTTTTTGTTCTAAAATTTTATTAATGAATGAAAGGTATCTAGACCAGTGAGGGATCATATTTGGTGTGATGGTAGTGATCAAGGATTTATAGATGTTCTACCTGAAATTATGGATCATTTGGAGTCATAATGGGTAGGGTCGTCAGATATTAATGTGAGGTTTATTCTAGGAATAATTATAGTAATGTACAACAGATAAGGGACACCTCAAGCGAGGTAGTGGTTAATGTGACTGAACATGGTGATTTAGAAGTCATCATATGAAATGAAATTGGTGGTGGAATGATTTTTTGAGTAATAATATTTCAAGGTTTTTATTTAAAAATAACTCATCATTTAGATATTAGGAATAATTTCATGTAGACTCACCCACCAATGATGGATAGTGTTTTCTAATTGTGATAAATATCACATGATGTATACCTTAGTCATACACATTGAGTGGTCTTTGGAGTCTAGGTTTAGAATATACAAGAATTTAATTCAAAGGTATTTTTATATACATACACAAAATGTTGGTTAATACTACACAACATATATTATAGACTATGAATAGATCAACATTTTTACCATATATTCCAAGTAAGTTGGTTGGGCATACCCATCCCGTACTGACCATGTGACACTTCATGTACCTTGGACGGAAGAATGTCTTGGGTTTCAATGATATGTGTCATAAACCCCACTAGTCCAACATTTTAAATACACCAGTATACATATATAGACCCATACACTCTATCTAGATGGAAGTTCAAGACCATTCCTCTTCTATGGGGCTACATGTTATGTGCCTCTATAGTGCATTTAGAATAATTTTTTCACTCAGGGTGAATTTCATATATTCTTACCCACAACTCATAATGTGTAATATTATATGTTCATATTGATCATTTTTTCATATAGAATTTGTTTGTACATCCATATTTGACATAAATTATGAGACATGACGTGATTTAGGATGTGTAGTTTATTTATTTTTTAAGGCCAATGACTAGGATAAACATTGAGTATTAGAACAGACACTGGGTTACACGCTCCCTAGGTGGTGAACTAGTTATAGAGAATATTTCAACCATATTATTTCAAGAAAAAAATATCCCCAATATTTTTAGGGTGTGGTTCATCAAGGCTATTAATAAGGTCTGTAATTTATTCTCCCTGAAAAGGTTCATGCCCACGGTGTGACTGATATAGTTAGGAACTCCCTCACTTATGAAAGTTATGGTTTCTCTTCACATAGAGAAAATTACTCCATCATAAAACATGATATACTAAATGAAAATGAGGTCTTTTAATAGGGTTAACTACTCCCTCAACCAAAATATAACTTGGCATTTTTTGGGTTCCCCTCACTAGTTTCTAAGAGGTGATTTGTCTTTTAAAGTGAGTTAGTTTAGATAAATTGGTTTACACTACGGATGATTCTTCTATGGTTGTATTTTTATAAAAATAAATTAATCTATGTCTCTAGTGTTATACATACTTTTTTACTCCTCGAAATATATATATTTATTTTCAAAAAAATCCACTTTCTATAGTTGAGTGGGATTCTAAATAGATAATCAATGATGTTAAGTGGAAAAGGTAATCACTGAGCCCTTAAAAATGAAATATAATATTGGAACCATGATCCCTTTTTTAACTCCAATCAATAGATAAATATTTCCTCTTCATCTCATATTTAAGGATATCTTAGAATAAATATTCCATCTTATCAAAGGTATTTATATACTCTATAGTGTTAATTTTCCATTCATTGAAACCATGAATTAGTATGTTGTATTGGGTATTTAACCATTTTTTCCATTGTTGGTGAATATATATTTACTTTCATACAATTATTTATCAACATCTGTTGAGGTATAGATGGCAAAATTATCTTCCCCTTTCTCCTCGTTAGAGTGAAAAAAGAATGCCAAGGAAGGTGAAAGTTCTTCTATATCTTCCTTCTCCCATTCCTTACCCCATATATATATAGTATTTAACATATAATATTAGCTAGGTATCCTTTTTTCGTTATGTTATTCAGATAACAAATATTTATATATATCATTTGTGGTTTTTGGGTCATCCTACTAAGTTTTTATATACTCAACCATTCTTGGGTCTTCCACCCAAAAATTTTATACGTTATATAGAACACTAAATAATTAGATGTGTTCTCCGTGGACATGGTTTTTGTGGGGTAAGAGTTTAGTGGTATCTGGAGGTAGAAGGTGTAAGAAATTTTTTGTCTAAAGCTGTGTGTCAGGATTCACATTCACCTTCTTCTTATGCTAGGTAAATTTTTACATTGTGGAATTAGGCCCTTTTTTATTCCATTTACATTACATAGATTTAGTTTATCATATTTTTTTAATTATTAATGTTCTAAATATGAATTATATATTAAAATTGGTTTTATGATATTGAAAACATTTTTAATTTCTATATGAATTTGTGTTTTTGTGTACAGGTGCTTTATAGTATGGCCTCTCATGTTGAGTGATATTCCTACTCGATTATAGTCACCATCCCCCAACCCATTGGAAGTGGGCCTATGGTGTAACATTAGACTTAATGTTCGATCATTTTGGGTCATAATGGATTAGGTCATGTCAAAACTAAAATAAAATGAAAAATAAATAGACAGTAAAGATATTTTGGGGTTCACCCCCTGCATGTGATTTATCATTTTCAGTACATATAGCTTGACTATGGTAGTATATTTTCAAAAATCCAATGGTAGATGTTTAATGTGTTAATTAAAAAATCACCTCATTGTTTTAATAATTCCCATACACTATTATTGAATGGTGATATCTCTTTCTATACAGTTGACTTTTTCCACCACTTATCTTGTGTGAAATATCATGTACGGTGGAGGTGAATGATAGTAATGGTCCTATTACTCATATAATTTGGTTATAATTTAAACTAAATATAATTCTATTTCAATTTATGTGAATGAATCATCTTCCATTTATTAAAAAGTAGGTTTTTTATAGTCCTCCAGCTTAGTACTAGCTCCCTATTCTTCATTAATGGTTATCCAAACTAGCTCCTCGATCCATTCTTATTCTTCTTTGACCACTTTTATAAATACTTTATCAATAATATCTAGGCAAATAGTCTCTTTTATGTAGTATATTATTTCAATATAATGTGGTCAGATTTTTTGTGTGTCTCGAGTAAATTTAAAATAAATAGATTCTTTATATTAATGTCCCACTATTTTATTTCAGTACAAAAGACATATGTTTTTTATAAAACTATTGGGAAATCATCCATGAGTAAGATAATAATAGGAATTAATCCTAGAGATAACTTCTAATTTATATGTCTTCATATTAAAAATAATAATATTAGACTTATAATAAAAAATATCAGGTATTGTGGTTTGTTTAGATTTATCTTGAGAAGCCTTAAGAAAAATATGGTCATCTTCTCCATAGTCTCATAGATAGTACATATAACATCCATAGTAAAAAATAAAATTAGTTCTCCCCTAAAAACATTATTAATAGGTAATATTGACATCAATTATGAAAATATAAATAATAATATGAATCAAAAATAATGATTGTAGTGTAAATTTGATTACCTCCATGGAAGTGGAGGGGAAAGTTATAAGAGTGAATACAATTATTGGTGATATGCCTAAAAGTTTAATGTTTGAAAATCCTAAAATATTTCTTAGTATTTAATTTTAGTTTCAACTCTTATAGAGGATACAAATGACACTATATTCCTCTATGTCACTTATTTTATTTTTGTTTTTTTATAGAATGGAGAATAAGTAAAATAGGGGGTGTATTGATTGTGTAGTAAAAGGAAAATCCATGATAATAGAAATATAGATGAATTTATATGGGTCTTTTGGCTAATCAATATTATATAGATAGTTACATGCTATCTTAAATTAAAAAATATTGATATATATATCTATCTCCTCAATGTTAGTTTTTCAATCTATAGTTCTCGTTATTATATTATAATAATCAATTATCTAATTTTTCTAGAATATTAACATCATATTTTTATATGGACTTGTCTACAAACTCAATAGCTCTATGTGGTACACTATACTAAGCTACCCAAATATCCTTTCCCAAGGAAGGTAACATCAAGAACCCATTATTAGGTGTTATACCCTATATCTCATGGGAACATTAATTTTAAACTCTCTTAATGGCCGAAAGGTTCTTCAATAATATACTAGATGACTAAATAAGGGGGATCATGAATTATAAAAGCATATCGAGTAGAAATTACAATGAAGAAAAATGGAGGGAATCTGTATCTGACCCCCATCCCATTTCTCCATGGGTTTTGGGAGTAAGAAAGTATATTAAGAAATTGTGTAAATATATAATTTAGAACTAATAAATAATCTACACTTATCCCATAGAAAAACCATATGTATTTATCCATCTATGATAATAGATTTTTAATTGTGGGAATATAGAATTATATATTTAGAAAAAGAAAAAATGTAAATACTAACTATAGTTAATCTATAGAGTTAGCCTCCTAGAATCCATATCCCCAACCCCCTTATTCTCTTTATAGAATGGTGAATTTGACTTGGGTTTTGGAATCACCTCTACATGTCATGTGATATTTATTGGGATCCCTCCAATAAAAAAGGAATTTTCCTTTATCATCATGCATAAGGATACTGAGAATAGGTGCTTATGATCTTTCACTTATATCTCATGTATCATCCAACACATGGAATGTTTGTTAGAGGATTTCCCAATTTGGTTAGGAAATCGATATGGGAGAACATTCCCCTATTATTTAGGTGTTTTGTGTTTCCTTCTTCTATATTAATGTTCATGGTTTCATCAGTTGTGCTCTTCCTTGTTGATGACTAATTAATGATTTGAGTGGAAATATTTGATGAAATTAAATTGTTCATGTAATGTTTTTTATGTTGAATCATGAAATTATGTGGTCTTGAGAATGATTTTTGTACTGGAACCATATGAAACATTGGATAGGGCATAAAAGTTTCTTTCTAGATTTTGTAGTTTTAGTGTGATGGAAATTTAATTTGGCACCTAAGGAATATCTTGGAAAACATACATCTTTTTTAGTGTTATATGAAATTTGACCAAAAGAAAAGATTCATAATTTTTGTTATATTGGAAATAATTATTACATTAATGTTATGAAAAATCCTGAATCGGTAACCACACACCGGTTCTCTAAGATGGTTCACTACGTAACATCAAGCACACCTCCCCATAGGCCAGAGATTTCCAACTATGTGTGAGGGACTAATATTATTTATGGGGATGTTATACCCTCTTTATCGGTGTAATAAATAAATAGAAATATATATGAAATAATTAACTGATATAACCATAACCAGTATTACATGATAACCAAAACAATAAAGGTAATATCCTAAAACTAAATTGTAGATGTGTCATTCCAAATACATATCAAGTGTCCATATAAAAAAACCTATAATAAATAAATACATTGAAACACCCCTGTGATTCTCGAATCATGACTGTTTCCCTCATCCAAGAACCATCACAACAATTCCGTCTAACGTAAGAACTTTCCATTATCATATCTTTCACACATGAAGTCTATTCAATTGTTGATTTGGTAGCCTGTTTAGGGTGTGAGTACAAATCAGTAATCCATAACCACTAGTATCTAAAACAATATGGATTCATTAACATTGTATTAATTTCTATAAAGAATAATATATAAACAATAAAATAAAATTTTTACATTTATTCTATTATTCTTTTTTTACCCACATGAACCCATTTGTTCCCTAGGACACCCAAACCCTCAATACCTACTTCATCCAGTGTCGTAGTCTAATCCATATCACATATTCAATTAACAAGTCACTATAAAAATCGTATTTCATTATAAATTTCATTTCAATTTATAATATGACCAATTGGACCCCAGGTCCAGTGCCAAAATTTTGGTCCTAGATCGTCATCCCTAGGAACATGTGAATATTTGAAGTAGTCTATGACCCACAATTAATTTATCAAGAAAGCACACAAGTGGTCTTTTTAAGTATCCATATGTTTTCAAAACTCATTTATCAAAATGGACTTTTATTACAATATATTATATCCCACGGTCATTTATCACACAATCACATGAGGGGGACTCTGATGTAGTAGTTCGGGTCCCACACTCATATATCACTATGGAGTTTTGATGCAGCATACCATGTACCACACACGTATATAACATAAACAAATGTATCACAATTTCACATGTATCCCAATATCACATGTACATCAATATAAAATGTATCACAACATTAAAATATTTAATTCAACATTTAATAAATCCAATTAAACAATCATAACATTCCATCCAATAATTATTAACCAATTAATTAATTAAAATCAACAATCATAAAATTCAAACCCCTAATTGATTCACCAATTTATCATACAATATTATTTGAAAAATTACACAATCCATTAATTTACAAATCATATAACTCGATTATCCAAATAATTAAACAATAATAAAAATCCATTAATTAATTCAATAATTAATTAATCCTATTTTAAAATATTCTGTTAATTAACTCAATAATTAATTAATGTCATTTCAAAATCCTAATATATCA
The DNA here is from genome assembly GCA_963277665.1 of Viscum album. NCBI lineage: Eukaryota > Viridiplantae > Streptophyta > Magnoliopsida > Santalales > Viscaceae > Viscum > Viscum album. The sequence continues at coordinate 698,907,738 of OY728158.1, forward strand.
TTAAATCCATATTCATAATATTCAATTAATTAAGTCAACAATTAATTAATCTAATTACAAAATCCCAATTTTAGTTAATTAATCATGTTAACTAATTAGATTAATATAATTGAAATGATAAATATATAATATAAATTCTACAATTACATTATCATAATTTAAATTAGGGCATTAGGATTAGAATAACAGACCACCTACCCTGAGATCATTGACATCCCCCACCAATGGAAATCCCCAATTAAATAGAAATGATTAAAAATTCATTGAAGATTATGACCTTGATCATAATCCAAGATCCATGATCGTATAGATTATATATAATATAACTTACTTTTAGATCCCAAATAATATAATAAAACGTCTCCTTTTCAATAACATAAGGATTAGAGTAGATGAAAAAACAATTGGGATGTGAAACCCTTGAACGGAGAGGTACAAATATTCAATTTGGGCTACGAATCATCATGAAGGGAGGTAGAAATGACTTTGAATCCATCTAAGATCCCCATAAAATGAGACAAATAGGTAGGTATGAGTTAGTGTTGAATGAGGGTGACTTGTTGGTGTTCATACATTTTTAATATAATTTTTATGGTTTCAATCACGAATGCAAGGTTTCATGTACTAGGTGCATGGAATCCCTTAACAGTGTTCCATAACTGTGCACCATACCAAGGGGTGTTTCACAGTTACTCCTAATAAAGTGCATGGTATTGAAACCCATGCACCGGCCGTGTGAATCCCCTCATATTGGATTTTCATACTTTGTTGTTCTGGGTGCACATTTTGGGAAAACCGTGCACCAACCATGCACCGCCCCTCTCCCTACTAAAATTGTTGAATATTCACCCAAATCCACCCAATATAAAACACAAACCAAATTTGTAAAAAAAGGAAAAATATTACCTATAAATGATCTTGATACGTCTTTAGAAAAGGATTAGTTCATACAATCTCCCCACTATATAATGTATCATCCTCAATCAATAATTCAAAGCATCTCTATGATTTAATGGTATAAAGATCAAGCCACTAAGACCTCATATATGCTTCCATCTCCCTTGTTTCCTCTTATACATGACCATATTTCCACAATACACAAACTATCAATAGGGTATTTCAACACAACAATTCCTCTTTGTGATATATCACACATAAATAATTATCATCAACAGATTCATATATCTAAATCATATCATCATCCACATAAACAACATGTGATGGGTCAGGGTGATACTTCCAATTTTGTGATATATTAAAAACATTTTTCAAATCATAGTACCTATGTGGAAGATCCAATAGGTATTCCATCACCCTTATTCTCTCCACAACATCAAATGTTCCAAAAAATCAGGGTGACAACTTACCATGTTTCTAAATCATATGGTGACTTAATCTAGGCCACACTCTAAGGAACACATGATCACCCTCTAAAAAATATAGGGGTCTTCAAGATCTATTATCATATTACTAAATCTACATTGGGCTTTTTTCATATGTTTCTGAATCAGTTGAACCATCTCCTATGGATTCTTTATGATACTTGGTCCCAAAAACTCTGACTTTCCTACACCCACCCAACATAGTGGTTATCTACCTAGGCTAAAATAATGTGACTTATATGGTTCTATCTGTATATTTTTCTTGATAACTGCTATTATAGGTGAACTTTAATAAAGCTAGGAGCCTCTCCCAAGACCCCCAAAGTATATGAAAAATGCATGAAGCATATTATCACGCACCAATGTAGTATGTTTGGAATAACCTTCTGTATTTGAGTAGGAATACATAGTCAGTAAACCCTGTGTACCAAATAACTTTTTCAATCTATTCTAGAATCACAATGTAAAGCTTGAGTCATCGTATGAAAATGTACTCTCTGGTAGCCCGTACAAATAGACTATCTCTTGAACATACATTTTTTCCAAAGGATCCACTACGAAAGTGAGTCATATTGATATGAAATGTGATACCTTTTTGAAATGGTAAAAGATTGCTAAAGTTGATATTTTCATATAAGGTGTTATTGGGAGACCCACTACAAAGACCAAGGTAATATCATCTCACTTCCATTTCAAAATAGTTAGTGGTTATAATAAAAAAAACTTATCTTAAATGCATGCCCTTCACCTATTGAAAAGTGTATCATTATGCCACGAACCCTGTTATCTCTTTTTTCATGCCCAAACACAAAAAATGTCATTGTAGGTCATGGTACATTTTGGTCACAACAGGATGCACTACCCACTTCATGGAATGAAATTCATTAATTCATCTCATCTCACCTGCTTGTAGGCACAAAAACCGAATTGTATACATAAATGATATCATCATCATTTATATTCATATTTGAATGTGTATCCCCACCTTCAAGTCCTTTCCCCAAGAAAAATAATTCCATATCCTTATAGAATCTTTGAATGATCCAACTCAAAAAAATATACTCAACTGAAAATGATACATGGTTTATCCTTTACGGGCTCTACCAAACGACAACATGCATCTCATCAGGTAAAGACAACATCTTCTATTCAGCACTAGAAATTTGAACTACCTGAGTCTGAGCATTCCTTCTTAAAGAATATGGAATAATATTTACATTTTCATGTTTATATACTAGCTCATAATCAAAATACTACCAGTAGTCAACCCACCTCTTCTTCCAAATATTCAAATCACATTGTGAAAATAAATAATTTAATATATTAGGATATGTAAACATATTTAACTTTTCACCCAAAATGAAATGCCTCCAACACTTCAAATCCTAAACCACTAAAGATAATTAGAGTTCCTGTGTAGGGTGGTTTAATTCATGTGGCCTCAACATCTGAGATTGATAGAACATGATTAGATTTCCCTGCATCTGTTAGATACTGATACCATAAGCATTACAAAACATTGTGTACTCCTCACCTGTCTTAGGATGGATCACGATGGGGATTGTTTTTACGTTTTTTCATCTCCTAGAAATAATTCTCACATTATTTCATTCATTCAATCATTACCCCCTTCTTGGTAATGACTATAAATGGTTCTCAGAAATGGGAAAAGTTATGGATGAACCTTCATTAATACACTTTAAACACCGAAAAACTCAGTATATCGAAAATATTATTGTGCTTTACCCAAGAGACCTCTTCTTAATGTTTCTCTGGGACAACAAAACACATTATGATGAGATTATTTGACCCAATAAGTGTAATATATCAATACAACACTTACACTTATAAAGATTGGTGTATAGAAAAATCTATCTCTATTAACCCATGACAATGTTAAGATGTTGGGAATAATCATTTTTATTATTAGAGTACACCACGATGTAATATACAGACACTAGCAAAAATTAATCTAGTTATATGTGGAATATTTTTTTCATTATGTTCATAAAAATTGATGGTTTATTGTTCAACATGAAAAACTTGATGATGAAATCTTATAGGTTATACATGCTTCTAAAATAAGTTTTCTGTATATTAGAAATTCTAAATCTCAACAAATGATTCATGATCTCAATTAAATAATTGAGAAAATATATCTCCACTCGAAAAGTAAAAAATATCATCATTATGTCGAAGATGATATCAATTATTCATAGTAATCCGATTCAAATTCGGATAATGAACATATTAACATAGAGTCCCATCAGACTTCTTATAAATAATATAAGAGAACCCAAAATTAATGTACTTAGATTGATAAACCCCTTATCCATCAACTCTTGAAGTTTATTCAAGAGATCTTGAACCATTTTTGGTTCCATTCTGTATGGTGGAACGGAAATTAGATCACCCACAACATGAGCACAATAATAAAGTCCATATATCACTCAGGTGGAATCCCATAGAAGTATTCAAGAAATATATTCTGAAACTGATCCACTACATGTGAAAATAAATTAGGGATTATCCCTCTATAATCTAAAAACAAACCAGAAACCTTTGTAGTGATATCCCCAGTTGCTGGTGAATTGGTCCTACTCGACCCTCCATGATATCCCACTCTCCAATGTGAATGTAATTTTCACCCTTAAGAGATGTAAAAGTCACTCTCTTCTAGTAACAATCAATGTGGGGAAAATATTTCACTAACCAGTCCATACACAATATTTTGTCAATGACTAACATATCATGTATATAATTACCCTCAAAAATGATACTCCACAACCTTGCGAGAACATATCTTACAGAAAGATATTTCCCTCAAGCATACACCCAATCGTGAATCTATAAACATATCCCTAATGATGAACTCCACTACCAGGATCAGAATATTCTCAAGTTATACAGATACAAAATAATGATATATACTAATAAAAAATAAGGCAATACCTATTGTAGAAGATAAAATAATAGTACATATAAATGTCGATGCGCCAGCCTCTATATTCACCAATATAGGATAAACTTCATATAATTTTTCTACCCATCATTCTTATAACGTAGTATGAGTCCATTGAGTCGCACCACTATTGTGATATGGGATCTCTTTCCCAGTAGAACCATGTCCACTACCTCTACCTCCACGTCCCATAGAACTCAAACTACCATACTGGTATAACAAAATAGATCACATTCCCATACTTAGGTTCTAACTAGTTAATCTATCATTACCCATCTATAATGGGTTTCCCTAAAACCATTTTACATGAACCATCCTTCCATAGGCCTGACACTCTATCGGTGGTTGGGACACTATCTATGGAAGTGTGAAGACCTACTACCCTAGTGACATATCACTCAGAAAAGTTCTTGTGTAACTAACCCTTCCCCCTAGAAAATATTCTTTCAACTTCTCTTGCTAACACTCTAATAAGGATGATTCCTCCTCTTATAAGTAATACCATCTGAACATCCAACAAAAACTAAATTTCCTCCATTTCATTTCCTTGTCAGATTCCCCTATAATATAAGAGCAACATTAATCTCTTTTAAGAACTTCTTCAGCCTGAAGATATTCATCTGTTACTTAATTTCACATTTAAGACCATCTTGGAACCGCCTTTCCATAGTAACCTCATCACCTTCCAGTCCTAGAACAGGGAGATACAAATCCGTGAAGAATCCAATAGTACACAACAACCATACTCCACTAAACCATCCTCATAAAATCAGTTTCTCTCTCCAGCCTATGTATCTGATTATAAAAGTACCCCAATATCATCTCGAAAAAATTCATTCCAATCCATATTTTCTATATTTCTATCCTAAATATGGATTCCCAACCAAATAATTTTTTGACCACATAACATATAAACATTCAATTTGTTTTTATTTTCATCCAGAGACTCATAGTGGTCATGTATTGTCTTGATGGACACAATCCAAAACTCATCTCCATTATGTACACACTCTCTAGTAAATGTTATAGGGTAAATCAAATGAAAATGTGTTATCATATCATACATTCTTTCCATAACTCACTATTGGACTTTCTTCTATGAATTGTATGAACTGAGAAATGTTCCATAGGAACTACTCTCTAAATCCCCACCCAGCACTATCGGTGCCCCAGGTTCAACTATTGGAGGATCATTTCCATCCCTAACCTCCCATCACCCCCTCAACTAGCATCATCATAGAGGCATATATCTATAATTGTTGAGACATGTATTATGAAACATAACATAAATTTTCTTTCCCCATTTTCCCTTGCCACATTGTTGTAATTGAGGTGCTATCACTACCTGAAACCTTACAATATCTAGGTCATTGCTAACAAAGGGGGAATTCATTATCATATTCATGTTCCTCATTAGAAACCCATTTATTCACATTTTTTTAATTTATATTATTCAATTTCACATTAGTATCCAATTCCATTTCAATTTCACAAGAATGTAAAATAATTTCATGTTTTAAAAATGGAACCAAAAGTTGTTTACCCATTCTTTACTAAAATGATGCATGTCAGAATATAATGCTGAGTGTTTAGAATGATGCCTACAAACTCAACTATCATTCCACCTCAGGAAAAAAGTATAATCTCATAAAACATCAGAATCAATAATCACATCACATAACAAGTGAATCACCTAAGGTGAAATAACATCCAACTGTTACAACAAACATCAATAGAAATAATCCCATCCTGGGTACTTGGGGTTTCCCCCATACATGGATTGGCTACTTCTATGAATGAAATCATGTACAAGGCTTGACCCTTCCTAGTATCATGTTTGTCATTCCCAAAATGGTAATAAAAAATGAATTAAAACTCCTTTTATGCCACTTTATAACATCCCAAACTAGGTTCCATACACTGGTGCCCTAATCTGATTGGCTACATAACCTCAAGCACACCTCCCCATAATCTAGAGGATTTCGACTAGCAGTGTGGCTCTAATAAAAATCATGGGGAGAATATACCCTCTTTAATATATTAATAAAAAATTGGAAATAAATATGCCATAATAAAATGATATAACTATAAAATGTATCAAATGATGACCTTAATAGGAAATACAATATCCCAAAACTGAATAGTAGTTATTTCATGCCAAATATGCATCATGTGTCAATATGAAAAATCCCAAATAAATAAAGATGAAAACCAATCTCAAGAGGTTCTAAAATCATGACTATTTCCATCATCCCTGCTCCACCTCTACTAAAACATGTTATAAAAGGCCCTTTACCTTATCCTATCATGAAAACATGAATTCTATTTTGGAACTGATTAGGTAGCCCATGTAGAGCATGATATAAACTCAATAGGACACCACCAAAGATGTCTAAAACAATATCTAGTCAATAATGGAACATGATATTGTATAGAGAATACTATATAAGAAATAAATAAATAGGTTACATTTATTGAATCTTTGGTTATTTAAGCACTAAATGATCATTGGATGGATCTATTATCTCTTGGATCACTCCTCTTGCGTTCTGCTCCAACTAGGGTTTTTTTTCTAACAACCCTCCACGGTGGGGTCAGCGTTGCACCTGAGAACCTTTCCCCTTCTTCCGATCCATTTTTTTCTTATTCTCTCCTCCTATTGCCTTCTTCGTGCACTCTTTTCATGATGTCCCAATGGGTTATTCCCCTGCCTTTCTATCGTGGTTGCTCTGTGACTGGATCCAACAATGGTCATGTGCTGTTGAAGCCGTTAGGTCCCCTTCCACTACTTTGACCCATTATTCCTCAAATACTCTCCATACAGGACACAAAGAGATTAATAAAGGTCTATTTGGATTTGTGGTCTTTGGTCACCTAGTTTCAAGGTCTCACTCGAGTCTTTAGCCTCATCATTGATGTTGTCTCTTAGAGTACTCAACCGCTCATCCCCACTCTGACCTCGTCTTTTGCGGCTCCTCTCCAGGAATGATCTAGGGCAGTAGTAACTATGTGGTTTGGGGTTGTGAAGTTCACCAGCCTTCACTATTCTTGTCTCATTCCCTTATATGTTGGTGATGTTCTGGGATGGAAATGACTCATCATTGGTGAGTTTTTGTGATACGTTTATCTCTACTTTTGTGTATGTTTTCTTTTGGTTATGGCGGTGACCATTGGAGGTCAATGATGTTGATGTTATGATTTTGGTTATATTATTTTGAGGATAGTTATTATATGATAGTATTTGTTTGCAGTGTCGATGAAGAAGTTTGAAGTAGTTTTTGTGGATGGTGGTTTGTATTGCATCTTTAGATCTAGTGTCGTTGGACATCGTGGGCAGCATCGATGGTGTTCTCGTGATGAGGTAGGATAGTGAAGTCTCCTTGGATGACGCACATGATCATGATCAAGATCTCCTCGATTTTGGTGTTTGTGTAATGTTAAAATTTATAACTATTAATTTTAAGGTTTTATATACTGTTTTTGGATTCGTACTTGGTTTTTTTTGGTTACCACTCACCTTTTAAAAGAATCTATCTTGAAAATAATTAAATAAAAATAGATTTCGGTCAATCACATAAACTCTTGGGTTCCTCATCATACCCAAACTATCAATAACATCTTCGGCCTATCCTAGTGTCTAAACCATATCACATATTGAATTCAAAAATCATTATAAAACATGTGATTCTTTATCCATTTCATTAAAATTTATAATACACCAATTTAGATGTATAGTCCAATGCTAACATTTTGGACCTAAATCTCTATGCCTAGGACCATGTGGTTATTTGAAAAATAATTATGTGACACAGACAACATTTATCAAGTAATAAAAAAGTGGGATTTTGATGTAGTATTATAGGTCCCACAATCACTTATCATTATCATATTTTGATGTAGCAAACCATGTCACATACTCTTTTATCACACAGTTACCCGGGTGGTACTTTGAAGCAGTTATCTCTGTCCCACACTCATTTATCACAATGTTATTTTGATATAGTAGACCATATACCACAAATATATATCATATAACCACATGTATCATAATTTCACATGCATCCCAATATCACATGTACCAAAAACTCACATGTATCACAACATTTCATTAATTAATTCACTAATTAATTTTCCCAATTCAACAATAATAACATTCCATTAACTAATTAATTTAATAATTAATTAATACAATTAAAAAATCATAAAATTATATACATTAATTTGTTTCCCAATTAATTAATCCACGAGAATTGGCCAATTACATAATCAATTAATTAACCAATTCCATAAATAGATTAATCCATCAATTCCATAATCACCATAAGCCATTAATTAATTCAACCAATAATTAATCTAATTTCACTATATTCCATTAATTAATACAATAATTAATTAATCCTATTTAACTATACAAATATACCATTAATTCCACATTTATAATATTCATTAAATTAATTCAAACAGTTAATTAATCAAATTTCACCATCAAACTGATAATTAATTAAATTAATTAATTAATTCAATTAAATGAATTAAACTACTATATGTACAATAGAAATTCTACAATTACATACACATAATTGAAATGAAGTATTTGGTATTTTAATAACTGACCACCTACCTCAAGATCATTGTCAACAGTCACCAATGGACACACCCAATTAAAGAGGAATGATAAGAATTAGTCGAAGAACAAGATCAAGATATAGATCACAGAACAAAGATCAAATATATTAGATCCATTAAAACCTAGATATATATCAACAGTAAAATATTAATATTTACTCTTTTGGGATGAGATAATTGAGGAAGAAGGAAAACTAATTAGGATGAGAAACACTTACTGAGAGGGTTAAAAATCAACGATCTGGTATTTTAATCATCAATAACAGAGGTTAGAAGGACATGGAATCTATCTAAGAGCCTCCAAAACAAGGTAAATATATTTGCCCCAACTTTTTTTCATATATGTATAATTATGGTTGTTTGGGTATTTTTAATGTAATTGTTTTGTGTTTAAAATCATGTATGCATGATTTCCTCTATGGGGTGAATGATTGCTTCTAATAATATACCTTAATCATAATAAACACAAATGGGTTTCACAAATTTACACATAATAGAGACCAATGTCTGGAAAACTATCCACCAACCGTGTGAATCTATTCCTCTTGGGTTCATATAGTTTTATGTGTTGGGCGTATGTTTTGGGAAAATTGTGGGAAAACCATCCACTACCCTTCTTCCATCCAAAATCATCGTATTTCACCCAAATACACCAAATATTAAACCCAAAAAATTACTAAAAATAATGAAATATATTACCCATAAACGATCTTTATACATATCCATAAAATTATAGGTTCTTATAGGTTTGAATGTGAATCAGTGTGGGTAAGATTTCATAGTCATATCTAGTCTATGTAGAAGGCATTGCGGAAGATACAATGTTATGGCTAATCATGTGATAGTGTTTGTGTTGTGATGTAATATTAGGGATATCTTTGAGGCACCAATAGTTATTGAACACATATCAATGGGTTTGAACAAGCTGTGTTGGATTTATGTGTCCTTATTATGTTATGGTCGTGTGGAAATATTTATCACAAAAACTCTCATAGGCTCCAGTACATGGTACATTCCCCCCAGAGGTTCTCTTATCCCATTAGTGTTAATAATTTTTTACCTTTAAATTTCTCCCTAAAATCAAATTCCACAAATAATCCAAAATTCATTAACATAAAATATAATTCAAATTCGTATACATAAACATTAAATCACAAAATAATTAATTTTCCAATAAAATCATCACCTTAATCCAAAGATATAAATCTAACCTTTAAAATCACCAAACAATTTTTGTCATACTAAATTAAAATAAATTTTTATGTAAAATAGAAAAAAATTTACAATATTAAAAAAATATGTACTATAAATTCATTCATAGTAGAGCATTAATAATCTATCTTTTAATTGGCATAATGATTAATAGTTATCGAAATGTGAAAGATGGGAGACACATAATCCAATGACCCAATTATATTGTCCCATAAAGTCATATTGTTATGCATATTAGGGATATTAAATGGGAATAATTTTTTACAAACAATAATAAAGTAGTTGTATTTGATAAAATTATCAAAAAGAAATTGCATAATTTTACATGGATTAAGTGGTTTGCGCATATTCTTTGAGATGGGTAAAGAATGGAGAAAGGGCTAAAAAAGTTATAATAGTAAATTTTATTATTTTATTGGTATTATAAGTATAAAAATATCATATTGAATAATAACATACATGAAACTAAAAAGGACATATTTTATTGCAGATTTAATTCCATGAAAAAAACAAAAAATTATAAATGAGATCAGATCAGGGGAAATAATAATTTCATAGCAAGAATTTCACTGACTGACATTGAAATTTTAGAATTATTTTTATATAGGATTAAAAATTATAGATCCTAATGAAAATAAACTATTTATTTATATTTTTGTTGTAATGTCCAATAATTTTATCTATGGAATTTTCCTTCTTAAAATTATGTCATATAGTATAAAGCACATACATCATATAGAGAAACCGAAAAAAATATCCTAATAAATGATGAATGATACATTATTCATAAAATATACCAATAATAATTCCAATTTTCACAGTGAGATAATTAATATAAAGTATGAGAATAATAAGGGGATAATTTGGATCAGCTAGATCCACAATAATGAATGCACTCACAAAACAACCAGTTGAAATAAATCATAGTATTAGTAATACAAAATTCATATTTAAAGTGAATTTATAAATTAAATAGAGAGAATATAGAAGTTAATGGTGAATGAATGGGTCAAGAGGTAATTATAGGAATTATTTAACCCATATGATCTTTTTAAATCAGAGCGTTAGAATACAAACATTACTATAGGAATAGTAATAGGTCCGTTGGAATAGTAATCTGAACTTTAGGAATAGTAATATGATTCTCAGAATAGTAACTTCATCTGTGGAAATGTCAAATATTTTTTATGTTTAATATATTATAATTTTAAACCATGGTACATGAAAATAAATGTATTAAAAAAGCGTAGTGTTAATGTTTTTTTATAAAATTTATTCATAAATTAATATTATGTTGTGTTATAATTATGAGATAATTTTATGAGACTACAAGTAATTTTTAAAGGGGTCATCAATTTGATTATAATATTAAAATCGTTTTTTTTTCAAATAAATGATGATTTTATTCAAAAATTGACTTTCTCATATTTTAAAATTTATTTTCATAAAACGGTGTACCTTTTTTAATTCTATACGTTGAAAAATGGTTAGGGTAAAGTTTCATGATTTTTCTAGAATAGTTTACTTTTTTGAATAGTGAAATACAGTAATTTATGGTATTTAACATTTTATGTCAAATACATAAATTTCCGTGTTATTTTTGATAGAGGAACCTATTAATTCAAACTCTCACACACTATTTTCTGTATATTGTAATAAGAGTCTATACCATTGATAGCCTTTATCCAAAACAATATTTTATTGAATATAATAATCAAAACACCACTCCCCTTCCTTTATAAATGCCAACACTCACCAAACCATCTTCTCACACATTATAATCATTGTATCATTCCAATCTTCAAATCAATTTCCATCACAAGACTCTTCCCCAAATCATAATGTTTTTAGTCTCTCCAAAATAACAATTCCACCTTCAGTAATGATGTCCATAAAAAGAGAACCCAGTAAAATCACCAATCATTTCCATTTAAATTCATTATTTCTTATAACTTTTCATTCATATAGTTCACATCCTTTGTGGATGATGAGTTTTTTTTCCAATTCCACATTCAAGGCTTTTCAAAATACAATTATTATTTCTAAATATGATTCGAATAAGTAAAATATAACTTATTTAATATTCTATAACTAATATATATATATATATAATATTAAATAACAAAATATAATGAACCGACCATAGTTTCTCTCAATCCTAACACTCGACCAAATGCGCCACATACCAAAATGGCATTCCTAATCCCCACTGGCTAGGGGCAAGAACCCATACAACGTACAAAATAACCAAGGGAATGATTTTTCCAACCTGAAAACCACATGGTATACATATATAGAGAAATAATGGAATAGTTTAAGAACAAATAATATATATTCCATAAATTTGAGAAAAATAGTGGGAAGAAAATAAATATAATAGTAGATAAAACTCCAAAATACAAGTTCAAATGTATACTAAAATTATAGATACTCATAGTGATGGTGTGAAAAAACTCATACCATCCCACAACCAGCTAACCAACTAGCTATCATGAACCTTACCGCCACATTGTGGTGGCTAGCCTTTCCCTACAATAGAAGACAAACAAAGGTCTATACAACACTGAAGATGTTCACAGGTTATGATTTAACAGGCTTAGTAGTAACCCTCCCAGGTGTTCCACAAAATTTATCCGTATAAAAAATAATGTATGGTCATTTAAAAAATAGGGAATGGTAAGAAGTAAATAATATTTATATAAAACATGTTAAACAATTCCCTTCTTAAACAGTTCTAAACAAAAGAAGATATATCAGTTTCAAAGAATATTTTTCCATCTCAAATTCCATAATCCTAAACATGCATATAAAGGATAACATAGAAATACAATAAATAAAAAATATAATCACATGTATCACAAAACTAATGAATTCTATAGGTCCAGGTAGCATACTACTAACACCAAAATAATAAATCACACATAAACTATTCCTAGAACCACAAGCCTAGGAAGCAGTGGAATACCAAATTAGTAAACCCTACAGATGTCAATATTTTCCCCATGATCAACGAGACTAGGAATATGAGTAATTGACCAAGAAAATCCTACATAAAAATTACAAAACACTGGATTATTCCCTCATGAAAATCCTCCCACCTAAGTACCCAAGTTATCAAATGTGTTTTTAACGAATCATTTCAATGACATGAAATAAACTCCAAACCATTAAGAATAAATTTGAATTCAGTAAAAATAATTCCAATACATTTATAAAAAGACCTGTAAAACCATTTTTAATTGAAAAACCTTTTCTTCACACCCAAAAAAATCATTACAATACTTCATTATAAATTAGTTTGTAATGAAAAACAAGAAGGATCATTATCATAGGTTAGAGATGGAAGCAACCACCTCAATGTTTTTGGTTTCACATACCTGCAATGGGAATCCAATAAAAATTAAACCCAACACTGTCAATGAAGGAAATGATTCAAATATACATAAATATTGATTTAATTTATACGGAAATGGGTCAACGGATAAAATAAAATCCACATCCCTCAAGAACTGACATCTAATGCACCCCAACTATTGAAAGAAAATACCTCCGGAATGAGATGTCATAATGTATCTGGAGAGATGCACCATAGATGCAATGAAAATACCATGCTAATAGGATTGATCCAGGAGGGAAGGTGCCTCTGAATACTGACTAAGAGGAGTTTCAGTTCGATATCCTACAGTACCAAAAGAATAGTCTGAGTGAAACTACTAAATTAGTGAATTAATGCTGGGAGCGAGCCCGGTCACGATGTGTACCCCTTAGTCACATTGTGTAGGACATGATGGATAATTTACACTAAAAAATGTGTCAAATTATGTTAAAAGTCCTGTATTTAACCCCTATACAACATGTTCCTCAAGTACAAGATGTGTACCTTAGGTACACGATGTGTACCTTAGGTTCATGATGTGTACCTTAGGTTCACGATGTGTACCTTAGGTTCACGATGTGTAACTTATCACAACATGATTTCCCTATTCACAACATACAACCAGAAATAAGTACACAACGTGTTCCTCCAATACATGGTGTGTACCTCCAGTAAACAGTGTGAACCTGAAATGGACCCTGTAAAAAATATTGAAAACCACTCCTATGGATTTTGATCCAACAAGGGAACATAAGAAAATGTAAAACCAACCTGATCAAGGTAATACTATGTTAAAAATCAAGACCAGAAAGACATTTCTTCCTAAGGAATTCTTGTGGAATATGTAACTCTTTGAAAAAGATAAGGCCAATTCTCCCTCATCAATGAATCATGTTCCCAAGTCTCATGAGAATATGATAATTGTTTCCATATAACTTTGAATAACAGAATCAATTTCCCACCCCATACATTCATCTCAGAGTCAATGATCTAAACGGGTTTCTCTAAAATAGAAGTACATGTCTCTATGTTAATTTCTTCCCAACTCATAATGTGAGAGGGATCATGTTGATATTTCTTGATTTGAGATATGTGGAATACATCATGAATTCCTATAAACATAATTTAAAATTCTAACTAATAAGAAACATGTATGAGCTATTTAGTGATCTCAAACAGTCTAACATTACAAGAAGCCAAAATTCCCTTTTTTCTAGTTCGAAGGTGAACCAAACGAGAAGAGAGGTTAATTAAAACTCAATCAAAGATAGAAGAATACAATGGTCAATGTAGATGGTCTGCATAAAATTTCTATTAATTCTGTGCTATAATGAGACATTGTCGCACATCTAGAATCATTATGGACATCTCCTAATGTAGACATGGTCCATCCAAAGCTACTTCTCAGAACTCCACCAAAAAAGAGGTGATATGAACCAGAGACCATAAAATGACATAAAGGGAGACATTCATATTGATGAATAATAATAGATATTTTAAACAAACTCAAATATTATTAGATGAAGATCTCATGATCTGCCAAAATCCAAGACATAGGAATGAAGCATATCCTCGAAGATATGATTTACACGATCTGTCAGACTATCTTCATGTGGATGATATTTTGTTTTCTAAACATGCTCTGAGATTCCATTCCCTCTTGACGACAACTTGAGAATGTCTAGGTATACCTATGATCCCTATCTAAAACAATGGTATAAGTACTCCCCTATAACCTCACAATCTTATGCATATAAAACTTACCTAGATCTCTGACCTTAGAGGTATCCTTGATCGGAATTAAATGACCAGACTTCATCAACTAATAAACAACCTCCCATATAGCATTTAACCATTATGTGTATATGGAATCCCAACAAAAAAATCCATGGATACCTCATCCCATTTCAAAACTGACACTGGATGTGGTTGAAGAAACCCAGAAGGTTTAAAGTGCTCTACCCTTATCCATTGGCAGGTGTAACAATAGGACACCTAATCTGCAATGTCATGCTTCATACCTAAGAACCAAAACATTCTTCTCATGTCATAATACATATTCTTAGCACATGGATGAATGGACCCAGGATAGTTTTTGTAACGTCATGTACACGGATTCCACATAATGGGTTCCCCGAGCTTGGTGGTCCACATGGCCTCATGTGAATCTTCATGAACTCTATATACCATCAACTAGAAGTTAGGGCCTCTGGTGTGTCATGTGGGGAGACAATGCTTCATTATTATAGTGTATCATAGCAGAAGGAATATAACAAAATATTAAATTATGGAAACAATTTCAATAAACATGAGAAGATACTGGTGCAAACAGATAAACAATAATAATAATAACTGTATAAAAAGTTACAATGATGATGTAATTCCATTTCACTAGAAAACTATAAAACATGGTTACATGAATAAAGTTATAACATGATTTACCAACTAAAATAAATCAAATACTACTCCAAGAATATTGAGATATATTTAACATCCCCAAATGATAAAGGGTTAAATGACTAAATGATATGACTCATGTCAACAAGGTGCACCTTCCTTTTCGGGAGCATGTCTGATTAGAACTCCACAGTTAAGCGTGCTTGGCCTAGAGTAGTGATCAGGATGGGTGACCTCCTAGGAAGTCTCCCAGCGTGTGTGTGAGTGAGGAAAAAGCACAATGGAAAGGACATGTGTTGGCCTGTGGGGACTATCATTAGTCAGATGACCCGTTATGGCATGTGGGTGGACCCTGGGGTGGGCCCCACATGTCTGCGGGGCAACTGGTGGTACCTGGTGGGCTAGGACCCGACGTCCATGTTAAGGCGGGGCGGTTGTGCTGTCACCGGGACCCGGTTGTCACATTTGGTATCAGAGGAGAAACCCAGCCTTAAGTGTGCGGTGCACTGCCTGGGTTGAGTTGTAGGGCCCACAACGAGGGCGTTGTGCTCTAAAGAGGGGGTGATTGTAACATCCCCATATGATAAAGGGTTAAATGACTAAATGATATGACTCATGTCAACAAGGTGCACCTTCCTTTTTTGAAGCCTGTCTGATTAGAACTCCACAGTTAAGCGTGCTTGGCCTAGAGTAGTGATCAGGATGGGTGACCTCTTGGGAAGTCTCCCAGGGTGTGTGTGAGTGAGGACAAAGCACACTATAAAGGAAATGTGTTGGCCTGTGGTGACTATCATTAGTCAGATGACCCGTTCAGGCATGTGGGTGGACCCTGGGGTGGGCCCCACGTGTCTGCGGGGTAACTGGTGGTACCTGGTGGGCCAGGACCCGACGATCATGTTAAGGCGGGGTGGTTGTGCTGTCACCGGGACCCGGTTGTCACAATATAACTCGGCCATCTCTTATCAAGATCGACCCTAAACAACAAGAAATCAAGTTTTTGAAGCTGTGAGCTTCCGTTTTTCATCACCTATAACCTTGTAATCTACTCCGAGTACCAAACGGCGCCCAGAGAGGGTGTGTGATAAATCTCAGTGGGCCACCACCAATGGTGTCTATAAAATTTGGCATGTGAAATGTAATATAGTAGTGTGTAGACATGAATATATATGTAAAACACTAAATACAAGATAACTAAATACCAAAGTACCTGCTTCAGCTCTCGACTTGGGTATGAACTGGTAACCAGTTCATTAAATAAGTAATTTCAATATAATGTTAATAAGTCAAGTGAGGCATATCTAGCACTAATATCACATAATGATTGTATATGTAGTTAGGGTCCCAAGATGTATTACGGTTTCCTAACAAGGTTATCCGGCGATGGAGTTCTATGGTAATAACCTAGGTTACATAGTTCCCACAGAATTCTTACTTAGTAGTATCTGAGTCTAGAAAATGGGGTAAGAGTGTAATCCATGAATCATAATCAAATTGCTTCTACAATAAGGTGTAATATGAGTCCAATGTTATCAACCAAGGTAAAACGGGGCTAAGAAAAAATAAGGCCCTATGGCCTTTCACCATGGGACATTCTAGCGAATGCCAGATCCAAAGTACCTGCTTCAGCTCTCGACATGGGTATGAACAAGTATCCAGTTCATTAAATAAGTAATTTCAATATAATGTTAATAAGTCAAGTGAGGCATATCTAGCACTAATATCACTTAATGATTGTATATGTAGTGAGGGTCCCATGATGTAATACGGTTGCCTGACAAGGTTATCCAGCAATGGAGTTCCGTGGTAATAACCTAGGTTACATAGATCCCACAGAATTCTTACTTAGTAGTATCTGAGTCTAGAAAATGGGGTAAGAGTGTAATCCATGAATCGTAATCAAATTGCTTCTACAATAAGGTGTCATCTGAGTCCAATGTTATCGACCAAGGTAAAACGGGGCTAAGAAAAAATAAGGCCCTATGGCCTTTCACCATGGCACATTCTAGCGAATTCCAGATCCAAGGAGTGTATTTGAAGAATCATGTAATAATGGAAATGACCCTATGGCAGTATACCAAGAATTCTAGAAATACAAAAGAACCAAATTCTTTCTGGGTATCAACCTAAGAAAACCATATCCTTGAATCGAAATGGAGTTTTTGAGATCCAAGGTATTATCCTCTTAGAATCCAAGGTGATCTCTATTCAGTCCATTATAATTTAATATTGAAATAATTTTTTAATTCATTTTGGTCCAAGTTGTGACTTCTATTATTGTGGATAGGTCATGTAGATTTTCAACCATTTATTTATTGGGCTATGCCTTGTCTTCTTTTAGTATTGATATGCCATGTATCATTGAAAACATTTAATCAAATTTTAAATCACCATCAACGTATATTCAATTATTGAGGATCACTCCACTACCATCCATCAACATGGAAATTAATGTTATATACATGTAACCCTTATTCAATTTTTTTTGATAAGGCGTAGTTATATACATAGTATACTTTCCATTTTACATTTCACACTTAATAATCATTTAAAATAACTTACTATAGGTGGGTCAAGTGGTGAGAATACATGGTACACACCATTATATAATTCACATTAATAAGAAGACATTTATTATGGAAAAGCTCACCATTAGGAAGTTAATGCAATTTCATACCCGAATGGTGGATCAAACATGCCGAAACACTAAAACACAAATATGGCACAACCTTCAACACGAGGCGGATTGAGTTTTGGGAGTAACAACAAACAACTAATCAAAAATTTGAAAAGTGTAGAGCCAAATGATTCTATGAAGTATAATCATGGAATGTAAGTTAAATAAATGACTTCCAACAAAATTGGTGGGGCCCACACTAGGATTCCAGAAAAAAACGAATTTTAGAGATATGTTATAGACAACCCACAATAAGTTTCTTTGATCCTTATCCTCTAGTATCAACCCACGATTTTTCTCATATCATAGTATATCTAAGAAAATGTGGAAACAATATCACAAGGTGATATCCTGGTCGAGAGAAAAAGTAAAGAATAATTGCTAAATAAGACTCAAGTACATATGATTGTACATCCATCCTGACATATGAAAGCACAATCAGTTTCTGAATTAAGGAGATCTCATGATTCCAAGGATAGATATTCAAAAAGATCCAAATTGAGAGTGAATAAATTAAGTCCTTTATAAACACAGATTATGGAGGAATATGTTCCTTAATTAGATCATTAAGGGAAAACTAGAAATTTAACAAACAAATTATCTTGTGCATAGTTTGTTCAAACAGATTTTCCAAAAATGCACAAAATATGCAATATGGCTCTACCCAAATGGTTTGGACACATAGCTTGATCAATTCATATTAAATCCATGCATGGTTACCTAGGAAAAAGGGGTGACATCATGGTTAGGATGTGCACCAACTGTGCGAGGCGACTATGTTCTAAAAAACAAGTTCTCTATGGTTTTCCAAACCGTGTGTAATTCTATATGGTTTACAATGAACCGTTCCCAATATCTATTATCTTTAAAAAGATCAGTCACGTGCTTTGAACAAGACTCAACAACTCTTGGAAACATTACTAACTCATTACGCATCCAAATTTGATCAAAAGTAAACAATTTAGACCAACAATTAAAGGATGCATGCATGAGTGAGAAACTGGGCTCTTATAGTCTTTCACCTTATAAAGAACTCACCCCCCGAGTTCTCCTTCAATGTGTAATGAAACTGTTTATGAGAAAAACTCAGGCTATTTAGCATGTACATCAAATTCCTTCTCCCAAGTCTCGTACTATACTCGACTGTGCTTCTGTAACACCTATATGATAGGGACATACTTTCTTCGATGTTCCTTCGTGCTTCAGTCAACGATGAGTACTAGATTATCCTAAAAAGTAGAATTAGCTAAACTTCCTCTGGATGAATGGTATGAGACGGGTCAGCATGATATTAGCGAATCTATGAGACATGAATGATGGTGTCCATGGAATGATACCTATAAGGTAGTATCAATCGATATGCTACTAGCCTAAATCATTCTATAATCTCAAAAAACCTAACGCAACAAGGAAACAACATTCCCGGCTTCCTTAACCATCAATGGCCTAGCCTGGGTGATACCCGAAGGAAGACACGATCCCAGACCTTGAACTCAAGAGGTCACCGATAGCGATCAACATAAGATTTTGGTATAGATCGAGCAACATTCATATGATTTCTGATCAAAAAAACATAATATGAAATTTCCTGAATAGGAAGAGGACCTTGTAGGGATGCCCCAGATTCCTTTATCTGACACAAGGGTGAATAGCATGGCCAACAAAATAATGCCTCAATAGATTCCATCTGATTTGTTTCCTAAAAACTATTATTATAAGAAAACTCGTCAAGTGGGATATGTTTCTCCGAAGAACCACTAAAATCAAGGGCACTTGCTCGAAGCATATCCTCAAGAACATTTATTCTCCATTTTGATTGTCCATTGTTCTGAGGGGGAAAAGTGGTTCTTAGCAGCAGCTAAGTCCCCAAAACATTCTCCCAGCTTTTCCAGAACTGTGTTGTGAAATGAGGTTCCCTATCAGAAAGGATAGTACGTGGAACCCGGGGTAGTCATACTATCTCACGGAAATTCATTCTTCCTATCTCATCATCTATTAAAGTCTTCCATATAGTATTGAATTGGGATGATTTTTTTATTCAGCCAATGACTACCCAGATAGAATCGAAACCTCTCTGCGAACTAGGTAGGATGACTACAAAATCCGAAACAATATCTTACAATTTTCATTCCAGGACCAGAAGTGGTTGTAACAAGTTTCAAGGACTATGTTTCTCCTCCTTCACCTTCTGATAATTTGAACACCTAGTGATAAAGCCTAAAATCTAACATTTCATTCCTAGACACCATTACTGGCATCGCAGATGTTGATAGATATTTGATATTCCTGGATGAGCATCCCACTAAGAAGAAAGGGACTCATTCAAAAACTATTCTCTCATACATATAAGAACCCAGATATGTCCACATAGATATAGGAAGTCGTCTCTATCAATATACCAATCTTGATTTGGGTTATCTCTTAATATAAATTCATAGAGAACGAATCCATTAGGATTTGAAAACCATATACTCTTCATATTCTTATAGCGGGAAGAGGTAACTGTTAAGGATGATAGGTAAGACATCTCATGAAAATCATGAAACTCTAGATGAAATTTAGAAAATAGGGTCATTAGCATCCATTCTTCATTGTCTTCCAATATAGCCTACGTTTGTGTTTTCGAAATCAATGGAATGGAGAATGCATTTCCCTTTCTAGGAATATTGGATAACTCAAAATCAAAGGATTGTAGATATTAGACCCATATCTTCTATCTATGGTTCAAGTCACAATTTTAAAAGATACACATGCGGATCTTGAGATTTGTATAGACCACAAAGTGATCACCCAATAGGTAATTCCTCTAGCAACAAAATTCATGGACAACTAATGTTATCCAAGTTCATGTTTTCTAGAATTTCTCCCATGAGGTTTCAAATAATAATATATGTATGCAATGATAATATATACCAACATCAACTACTACTAGGCCAATTCCTGATGAATCACATATGAAAATATAACAATTACCAGGTTATGGAAGAGTCGGAATCGGTTCCGAGAAAAGCCTCCCTTTCAGCTCTTGAAAGGCATTCTCACACGGTTCTGACCATAGGAACATAACACACTTCTTTGTAATACTAGTAATATGTGAAGAAAGACGAGAATAAAAAATGTATGAAACACCTGTAATATCCATCAAGACCAAAGAAACTCTTAATTTCAAACATCTTTTGGTCTTATCCCAAAAACTACATCACTAACCTTTTCAGGGTCAATAGATTCTCCTGATTCTAAAATTATATCACCTTAGAGGTGAAGAATTTCAATCCAGAAGTCCCACATAGCATGCATGGCACTAATCTGACGGTCTATCAGTGTAATCAAGACCGATCTCAAGATGTTTTGAATGTTCATTACAAGTGAGATAGTACATGATGATGTCAACCATAAAGACCATGATAAAATAGTTCAAATAGGGCTAGAAAACCCTATTCATCAAAGCCATGAAAAAGTATGGCATGTTCGTTTGATCGAATGGAATAACAAGGTACTCACACATACTGTACCTACTATGGGAAGTTGTAAAATGTATGTATGATTTTCTGAATCACAACTAATGATAACACGATATCAGGTCTATCTTAGATAACACATTTTATCCTCAGAGATGGTTGAAGAGATCAGCTATTCAAGGAAGTGGATATTGGTTCTTTACTATAAGCTGGTCCAAATATCTATATTCCATGCATATACAATGTGTTTCATCGTCCCATTATAAAAGAGAATGACCAATCCCCAAGAGGATGTACTAGGACTTATAAAGCCTTTGGATTATATGTCCTCTCTCTACCGCTTGAGATCGTGAAGCTTAGTAGGCGCCATCCTGTATG
Source organism: Viscum album (assembly GCA_963277665.1). Classification (NCBI taxonomy): domain Eukaryota; kingdom Viridiplantae; phylum Streptophyta; class Magnoliopsida; order Santalales; family Viscaceae; genus Viscum; species Viscum album. The sequence goes on from OY728158.1 coordinate 698,930,203, forward strand.
GAGGAATAAACACTATAGCTTCTCCTAGAACACATTCAATTGTAAACTATCCCTCCCTCTTATGATGTAGGTAATTAATTTCATCAGGAAAGAATTCCATGAAATGATCAACTACTAGAGGGATATCATTTTGAAGAAAACTATGATCTTGTATGAAAATACTATCAATCTAGGCAGTCACATAACCTAGCCCATGATGCTTTGGTATAGATCTCCCAGCCTCGACATCCCACTCACCTTTGAAAAGATAACTGCTTCATTATAGCAATGTAAAAGAAACCCTGTCATGAGAGAATTATACAAACGCTTGATATTGGACTAAGCAGTCCATCTCAAGAATGATATCGAATGTCGTCATATTGAGAAAATAGTGATTTTAGATGAAAGGGTATCTTCCTACCAATAGGGGAAAGTCTCTACACTAGCGTATTCCTTTGTTCTTTATTTTGAATAGTGTATCGAGGGTCATTACACTGTAGTGATAATATATGTCTAGTATGAGGCATTCCATGATACATATAGAAAAAAAGAGTTTGAAACACCTGTAAAAAATGAATTGAAATTAGTAGAGACTACTACAATAGTACCTCATACTATAGATGGCCATGTATCCTGATCCTTGGGTATCGACTATAAAGCATGCAACTGCCTGATCCACAACCCTATGTAATAGATGGACTACCACGTTTATGACTTCTCTGTTTGTTCTTATAGTGATATGGGTTCGGACAACTGCGACTATAACCTCCTCCTTGTAAAAACCATTTGGTGTTATTCCAACTCCCCATCGAATGCACCGCAAAATAAATATCTCCTAAAAGTGGAGATGATATTGACCCTTTTCCACTAAAAGCTACTGCAATGTTCCTACAAAAGCGATGAATATGACCCATACGACCACAAAATCTACACTTCATAGGGTCTCTATTACATTAGGACTTCTTATTCCCTAGTATTCAACACTTATGACACACCACAGAGCTATCAAAATGGATACTCTGGAGGCCACTACCTTGGAAGAAAACCTCAAGGGAACATTTCCGGCCACCGGAAGAACTACATGCATAACAAAAATCTAGTCCTTAAAACCTGTTACTCATGTCTTCCCTCAGGTTACATTCAGAGATATGGTCCTGATCAAATATTTCAAAAAAGGTAGGAAGGAAAAAGGCATTCACATGGGTTCATATGTTGTACTGGAGCCCATCCTCAAAATGTCTAGCATGAAAAATCTCATCACCATCTAGAAGCGGTGAAAATAACTATAAATCAGTGAAACATGATGAATATTACATTACTAACATAGAACCCTTCTTGAGATGCATGAACACTCTAGATCTATGGGCTCTCTATTATTGATAAATGATCAGATCATTGATGCCAGTCTAGAAGTCAACCCATAACATACCCTGATGATGGTTGTCCTGGGTAACCACATAACAATGACTATTGGCTGAGTCCTGAATCATGTAAGTAGCAAGAATGACTCTCCACTATGGATTCATTTCTAGATACTCAAATACAGACATCCTGATATCAATCCAAGACTCAGCAGCCTGAGAATAGCCATATCCTGAAAAAGTAGGAGGATGTTTCTATTGGAATTCATAGGCCAGATCTGCCATCGTAGGTGGAAACCATGGAGCACCTTTCATGGACTGCATCAGATGTAAGAAACTATCATGGACATGGGTATTAGTGATCAGATCATGTAAAATATGAGGTTCTTCAAGTGGAACTCCTAGAAGTATGGCTGGAGGCTCAGGGCCCACAATGTATGGAGCATGGTCGTCACCACCCTCATGGAGAACGACACGAGGATGTCATGGTTGCATTTGTCAACAAATGCAAATAACACACCTTAGAAAAATATCAAGATCAGAAGATAACATCTATAGTAGAAACTGAACATGGGAAATCATACTACCCACGGTATACTACCCAAACTACCTATGTAGATGGACATGTATCAGTATGTTCTCATGTATTTGTTTCATTTTATTTTATAGTTAATTTCTAGGTTCAATCCTTTACATTTCATCAAAATGATGTGGCGGGATAAGTATTTTAAGTGAATTCATTTTATATTTCAGGATTCACATTATAATGGATATCCATTTCGGATGATTCATTTCCCATACACCCATCACAAAAAACAACACCCTTTTCATTATAGCATAATGGATTGATTTGGTAAATTCGTTGTCCCAACCCTTGAGGGCACATACACATCAAGAATTGAGACTTGTAATCACTCAATCGAAGCCAAATTAGAACATGTACTTTCAAACTACCACAAAATTACTCAAAAATCATAATCATATCATGAAATTCATGTCATTGAAATGTGCATATATGGTATGACAATATTCGGTACATGTGAACTCTAGGAGCATACAATGATGCATGTAACAATGATCCTTAACCTCATATCATTGGGATAATAAGGAAATAAATTCTCAAATATACTAACAATCAATAACACCACACAACATGCGTGTAACCCAATGGTGAAATAATATCAACTGTAATAGAAAAAATAGAACAACAATTGCATTTTTTGTAACATGGATTTTACCCCGATAATGGGTTCATGATGCCCAAGAACTGTTTATGACCAAGTCCCAAGAATTAATATTCTCTAATATATTGTCTCCAAATAGTAAATAAAAAATGAAAAGACCTATGATACCACATTGTGACATCCCAGACCGGAATTCTCTTTAACAGGTGCCCTGAGCCTAGTGAGCCACATGACCTCAAGTTCATCTTCTTGAATGCCAGAGGCATCCGACTAGCAACGAGGGACTAGGATGTGTCCCTGGGAAGACTATTCCCTCCTTAGCTAAGTATATCACATCAGAAAGAATATAAAAGAATAGTAAATTGCAAAAACAATATAGATAAATAGTGGAACCAAGTGATGAAATAAATAAATGATAATAGTAATAAATGTATCAACTAGAACAACGATGATGTAATGTCATGTCACTATATTACATGAAAACATGGATACACAACAATTGGCATAACATTTTCTACAAAGTAAAGGAATGATAAGACTACTCCAAGCATCCTGAGATGCAACTCGGTCATCTCTTATCAATATCCATCCTAAATAGTAATCAATAAAGTGTTGGATACTGTATGCTTACCTTTTTCCACATCTGCAACCATGTAATCTACTCCAGTTAGAAAACGCACTCGGAGAGGGTGTGTGATACATTTCAGTGGGCCACATCCAATGGTTTCTATAACATCTGGCCCGTGAAATGGAATATAGCAGTGTGAAGGCATGAATATATAAGTAAAGAAATACATACAATATATCTAAATACCAAAGTACCTGCTCCAGCTCTATACTGGTGTCTGAACATGTAACTCATTCATTAATTGTTTAGTTACCATTTAATGTTAACATGTCACGTGAATCATAGGAAAAACTTACATCACATTTTGATGGTATAAGTAGTGCAGGTCCGCAAACGTAACAAGGAAACCTAACAATGTTATCCAAAGAGGGATTTCCAGGATAATAACCAAGGTAACATAGATCTCATGGAACTCAAACATAGTGTTATCTGAGACTAGGAAAGGGGTTCAGAGTTTATTCCAAGGAGATTAATCCAAGTCATTCTAGAATAAGGTGCCTATAGAGTCTATGGTGATTAACCAGGATAAAATGGGGCTATGCAGAAATAGGGCTCTATGGCCTTTCCTCATGTCACCTACTAGTCAATGCTGGCTCTAAGGAGTGTATCCAAGGTATCCTATAATAATGTAAAGGACCCTAGAGTATTATAGTTGGAATATGAGGAATATAAAAGAACAAAATTCTAGGTGGGTATGAACCTATGAAAACCACATCCTTGAATCGATGTCTGGGTCCCAATATCCAATGTATTTGCCCCCCCCCATATTCCAAGTCAAACTTGAGTTAGTCTATTCCTATTTGATATTGAAATCATGTTTTAATTCATTTTGGTTCAAGTCCTTCCTTCCAATAATGTTTATATGTCATGTAGAGTTGCAACCATTTATTTATTGGTGTTTTCCTTGTCTTTTGTTAGTGTGGACATGCCAAGTAGCATTTCAAACATTTAATCAATTATTAATTAACCATTAAGGTTTGTTCAATTTTTTATGTTGACTCCTATAACATCCATAAATATGGAAAGGGGTGATACATACATGCAACCCTTATAAAATCTCTTTGGATAAGGCAAGGATATATACTTAGTATACTTTCCATTCCACATTTCACACTTAATAATCATTTGGAAGTAGATACCTTAGGCAAGTCAAGTGGTTAACATACCTAGTACATTCCATTATGAAATTATCCTTAATAATAATCCATTTATTATAGAAAATATCTCTTTTAGGAATATCAAGCAAAGGCACACCCAAACGGTGGCTCAAACGAGCCGAAACAATAAATCCCAAATATGGCATAACCTCAACATGAGACAGATTGAGTTATGGGTATAACCACTAAAAAATAATCACAAATTTGAAAAGTGTATAACGATAAGATTCAATTATGTATAATCATGCCATGTAAATTTAAGAAACTGATTCAAAAAAAATTAGTGGCCCCACATAAATATTATAAAAACAATGAACATTAAGGATAGATTATAGACCACCCACCTTTGTTTGGTATTGTCCTTATCCTCTTTTATCGGCCCTTGATTTTCCTTGCATCAGATTAGATCTAAGAATAATGTGGAAATAACCAATAATGTGATATCTAGGTAAAGAGGAAAAGAGAAGAAGAACATATAAAGGGGACTTGATTACATACCGTTGTGCATCCAACGTGATGAACCAAATCTCAACCGGTTACCATATGAAGGAGATAGTTGAATCCAAAGTCAGATCATCAAAAAGATAAAAATTGGGAGTTAAAATGGTCAATCACACATAAACATAGATTTTGGAGGAGGATGTGTCTTAATTAGACCATTAATGGAAAAACTAGAAATTTACCCAATAAATTTTCATGTGCATGGTTTGAGCACTAGGTTTGTCAAACTGTGGAAAAAATATGTGACACGACTCTAACCGGACTGTTTGGAAACAATGTTTGATCAAATCATGATGAATCAATGCATGGGTACCTGAAAAAATGGGGTGATCATATGGTTAGGTTGCACAACCATTCCCTAACCATGCGAGTTGGATGTGTATGAAAAAACACCGTCCCCAAAGTTTTCAAAACCATGCAGAACATTGCATGGATTACTCAAAACACATTTCAAAGTCATTTTTCTCCACAATGATGGGTTCCGATCTCCAAACTAGCCCTGAACACTCTAGGAACCTTTACTAACTCATTAGGAAGAAAAATTACATCATATGTAAAAATTTACAGAAAAACATAAAAGATCCATAAATGAGAGAAAGAAGGGTTCTTATAGTAATGATAATAAAAAAGACTAAACATATCTCATATACTGGGATGAAAACTCTCTTTTAGAAGATAAGTATGTCATCAAAAGAAATAGACCAACAAGAAATGGCCTCCCTGCCATAAAGGCATTCATGAGTCTTCTGAATCTCATCATCAAGATGCTGACTTTGCAAAATAGACACCAAGAGAGATGATGACAAATAAGAATTGGTCAGAACCATACATGATCCATCCTCTTGAGCATCCAAGTAAAACTGAGTGAGAATACCTATATGATTCCACATCTCATTCAATTCAAAATCACCTTGTGGTGGCACCTTCTTGCTAAGAGTGTCAACAACAACAATCCATTTACACAGGGTGTAGGGGATGTTGATGTCAAATATTAGAATCTATTGTATAAAAAATCATTGTCTAAAATTCAAGTATTTTTTAGAGATGATATAGCTCAAACACTTATGATCATAGAAGATTGTTAACTTCTATAATAAGATATTGTGCTGCTAATATTTATGTTAATACATAACTACAAAAATATCTAAATCATGAGTGGGGTAGTTATTCTCATGTGGTTGGAGATGATGAGAGTCTTATGCTACCACATGATCATCCTGCATAAGCACACATCCTAATGTAGTACATTATGCTTCAAAAAACACTATGTACCCTTTATGGGGCTCAAATAAGATTAAAGTATGAGCCAATGTCAGATGTTGTTTTAGTTAAATGGAAGAATACTAACACTTTGAATCCCATTTGAGTTTTACTACAATCCTAGTAATAACCGTCAATACTGACAACATCTTAGATAAATTCTTAATGAACCATCAATTGTGTCCCAAAAGACCAAGGAAGCTTCAAATTTCAAACGTGTTCTGTGGTTCCTTCCAAAACAAAATAGATTTTACGTTAACTGGATCAACTGATATTCCATGCTCAAAAATTATATTCCCAATGAACTTCACTAATTAAATCTAGAAACTACACTTTTAAATCCTACCATACAAATGGGTACTTATAAAAATATAGAGAACAAACATCAGATGGGGATCGGGCTCATGCTCATATTTCAAATAAACAGGAATATCATCCCCAAACACTAATAAAAAAGTGTCAAGATATTGATGGAATATACAACTCATTAAATTCATGAAAACTGTAGGAGTGTTAGTCATACCAAAAGGCATAAAATGATATTCATAATGGTCAGACCTTCTCATGAAGGTTGTCTTCGGTATATCAAACTGTCAAGATCTCAGATGATGATAACCCGACCACAGATCAATCCTTGTGAACCAATTTACCTCTTAAACTGATCAAAAAAATAATCAACATGAGGAAAAGATATTTTTCTTAATTGTTACATGGTTTAACTTATAATAATCCATATATAACCAAATTTAACCATTCTATTTATTGGAAAATAGCACAGGGGATGTCCAAGGCGATACACAAGGGAGAACTTAACATTTCATAAACATGTCATCCAACTAAATATTGATTTCTTTCAACTCTACTAGTGCCATACAGTATGAAGGAATTGAGATCAACTTCATACCTTGCACCAGGTATATAGTAAACTGTTCCTCTATTTTAAGAGGAAGACCATAGAAATAATCCCTGAAAACATTAGGGAAATGTTGAACAAAAAATTGAACATCATCAATAGAAGAAATGTTAGGGGGATCAAATAAAACAGAAAACCACAAACTCTTAAGCTCTGGGAGGGAATATCCTATAGGATAAAAACTCTGGTCTGACTCTCCCTAAAAAACATGAGAGTTCCCCGTCAGTATAATGAAATGAAACACACCAACGATACCAATCATACTCATATCAATGAGTGAAAAGAAAATCCATACAGATGATGAAGTCAAACATATCCAGATTAAGAGAGATAAAATCCCAGATCTACTCTACATCGACTATCGTTAACGGACAAGAAGGACATCGAAATCCCTTCCCCTTCCACATTCCATGTAGATTTTATAACTCCATTGTAATGGGAATAAGTTTCATTGGATGTTTAAGATCATCAACACATCGTGCAGATTTAAACGAGTGGGAGGAAACAGTATCAAACAAAGCAATTACTAGTGAATATGAAAAAATAAGCATACCTCTAAATATTTCTAGACCATCATAAACTTCCATTAGAGACCGATCTACTATGTGTTAATGCTTTAATCCTAAGGCATTGGGATAGTTCCCTACCATCTTTGAAGAATCTAACTTCACCATAGTAGCTTTTGGTTCCGACGAACACTGACCATAACGGGGTGTATTCATAGCCTAAAATAAATGTTGTCGATGACCAACACGTCCAAAACTATTGAATGTATTTCCTAGAATATGACAAGAATATCTGGTGTTTCCTCTCTTATAGCACTTAAAGAAATTAAGAGGTAAACATCCAACTGAAATATATGGTGTAGACGAGGGTCACCATTGAGACCACCTCCACCACTTCTATGACGGTCTTGCCACTTTCTCTTCCTCCCATGCACACTATTGAAGCCGTCACCAGTAGGAAGGGAAGAGTTGGTAACACCGACATTTCTGGTCATGTTCATCTAATCCATAGTTTTTCTATCTACCATTTCTGCATAGGTAGAAAGATTCTGCATCGACACCAATGATCTAATATCATGTTACAAACCTTGTTGGTACTTCTACACCTTTAACTGGTCATTCTTTACGACATCCAAAGAAAAATGGAAGAGCTCAGTAAATTGGTTGGTGTATACCTAGACTTAATGCTCTCTCTATTGAAATAACATGAAATCATGATACTTTTCCATCATTAGAGACTCTGGAAAAAACAAATAAAACACCATTGTTTTTAAACCCTTCAAATCAAAGCCCACATGCCTATCTTCCTAGACCATATTGTTCCACAATCACTTTTCGAAACCCTCATGCATGAATTTTATACACATCCCCCTTATATTATCATGTATCTATAGGATGTCAAATATTTTATTGATCCTATTGAACAAATACTCCACCTATTGAGTTTTAGTCATTCATTCAAACGACTGTTGCCTATCGCACAAGAACACATGAGATCAATCCCGGTATCCTCCATCTCTGGGTTGTATCTCAAAATTAGCATTATAAGCACATGGAATATCATAATTGACAACCTGGACTACCCATTAAATAATATCTATGAAATTATTATCAATAGGTGGGTTACAATGTGGAGAATCACCCCCCCCCCATCCTGAGGAACCTGTGGAAGACATCTCAAAGGCATACCACAACACACATAAACATAAGAATGATTATAGAACCGAACAAATATCAGTTCAAACTCGAACACCCATATGAAGAAACTAAGATTTTTTAAATCAATAATCAATACTACAGATACACATCCCAATAGCCCATGCTAACTTGAGTCTCTTTATGATAAAATATAGTCATGCACTTATCACCACATAGCTCTCAAGTCCCAAAAATCAAATCTCTAGTCTAATAGAAATCTCGATAAAAATATTATTGAAGATATAAATTCTCTTATACCAAACATTAATATTCCAAACCAGGTGTCCCTAAAACCTAGCACATGGCCCGATCCACCACATACCAGAAGAGCATTCCCAATCCCCACAGGCTGGTGATAAACACCTAGGAATCGAAAAAAATCCCAGGGAATGATTTCTCCCATCCAGAACAACCACATGGAATAAATAAACAAATAAAGAAAGGAACAATGGAATAAGAAATAATATAGATTCCATAACTTTACGAAGAACAGTGAAAGTATAAGAACTACAGTATTAGCTATAACTCCAAAAGGAAAGTACAACTTTCTATAAAGGACTAGACTAACAACTACTCTAAGAAATGGTGTGTAAAAACTCCATCCATATCACCACTAGCTACCCAACTAGCTGACATGAACCTCACCACCTCAGTTTGGTACCTTTCCATTCCCTACACTAGAAGAAAAATAATGGTCTACAAACCATTGAAGTGGTATGCATGGTGTGATCTAACAGGATCAGTAGGATCCCACCTCGGTGTTCCACAAAAATTATCTGTATAAAAAATATTGTTTTCTTATTTTAAAATAAAACATGTCCTGATAATAAGTAATGAATTATATACAAAACATGGTAAAAATTTCCCTTTTTACATAGTTCAAAATAATAGATATATCATTTTTGAAGAATATTTTTCCATATCACTTTCCACAAGAATAAACATCAATATCAAGGATAACACAGAAAGCCATGTAATACAAACCAGAAGAACATTTATCATGAAACCAATGAATTCTATAGGTTGAGGCAGTAGACAACTCATACCACAATAATAATGTGTAGAAAATATAATCCTAGAACAATGGGTGTAGGAAGAAGAGGAATACCCCATGAGTAAACCTCCCAAAATATCAATACCATTCCCCTAGAACAACTGGCTGAGAAAATATTTAAATTCCCCATGAAAAACATCATTGATAATAAAAAAATATGATTTCTTCAAGATTAACCTTCCACATATGAACCCACAATAACTGATGTTTTATTTCTCACAAATCATATCATTGCTTTGAAAACCATTCAAAACTATTCATAATCAATTTGAATGCATTGAACACCATTCAAATACATATATCAAAATCCAGGGAAAACCATTTTTCATTGAAAAAACATTTCAACACACCCAAAACTATCATGACAATCTTAAATTTTAAATCAGTTTATAAATCAAAACAAGAAGGTTCATTATCATAGGCTATAGACGGAACCACAAACCTCAATGTTCTAGCCACCCACACCCGCAATTGGAATCCAAAGGTAGCGAATCACAACACCATCAAAGAAGGCCCTAGAATCAAATATACATAAATATTGACTCAATTTAGAAGACAAGGGAACCATGGATATAAGAAAATCCATTTTCTTCAAGAAAAAACATCGTCTGCACCACATCTAACTAAGGAAAAGACATCTCGAATGAGATCTCATAACTAAACCAGAGAGATGCACTACAAATGTAACAAAGATCCCAAGCCATTTGGATTGATCCTTAAGGACAAGAACCTCTAAAAATAATATAGGGAGAGTTTTGGTTCGGTATCCAAGATGTATGGAAAAAATAGATAGACTAATACTACTAAACACGTTAAATAATGCTAGGTCTGGGTCGGGTCATGATGTGTACCCCTTGGTCACGTCTTATCATCCACACATGATTAGTTGCGTCAAAATACATATCACATCTTGTTAAAAATATGACATTTAAACCGTATACTATGTGTACCTCAAGTACACGATGTGTACCTACTCACAGAGTGATTTCCCCATTCCCAATATGCACTCAACATCCTATACATGGCTTGTACCTTTAATACACGTTGTGTACCTACTCTAAACCCAGTAGAAAATCCAAAAAACCACTCCTATAAAAAATTAACCAAAAAGGGAACATAGAAAAAGTTGGAAATTACATGATTATGGTAATATGATGTTATAATAAATCAAATTCCTGATGATCATAAAAAACACCAATAATAAACTAAACATTTATCATTAACATTTTATCACATGAATCATACTAATTTCAAAAAACATAATGATATATGGTAATATTTTAAATTATATGATTCCATTAATACCATAAAATTTCACATCTATAGTACTATTTTCATTTTAGGATATCATCTATAAATTTACCCATGCAAACCAACAATGTAACCATGAAACGAATGATCCCATAAAAATAAAATTATACTTTAAAACTCACCAAATGATCCTAAATAGCCTAAATAAAAATAAATTAAAAAACTAAATATGTTGACTGTGTTCTAAAATAAATTATTAATGAACTTAATTTTATTATCCAGGAATTAAGTGCATGTGTATAATAAATTCTGACCTAATGTATAGATCTCTCCAAACCTCCATTTTTCCATTGAATTACACTTTCTCTTTATATTCCAAAAATTATTTCATCATTTTTATATTATAATTATATAATATTTTATTTATATGTTCCTTATATATTCCTTTAGTTAAATTAATATTTATTTAGTAGATAAATACATGTTTTAAATGGTTCCCTTCTCAGTTACAGTTGATAAAAAACCTGATTAAAGGTAACTTCTATCTTATGTACCCATTTTAATTTACACTCCATAAAATGTTTTAAGAAACCCCCGTTCTATAAAATTACTCATTTTATGATGAAAACCCATTTTTAGTTAACTTATGGTTTTATTTTATTACCCCCTTTTAAAGACTCATTACATTTTTCCATAGAACCCCAATTAAGTGGAAAATTTCTAAAGTAACCTAACCACACTTTTATCATTTATATGATTCATTTTGGACATCATTTATCATAAAAAATTCATATATTTCCTTTATTAATTTTCAAAAATGTCTTAATGATTTCTTTCTTGCAAACCATTTTGTTATGCTATTTTGTTATTCCTTATGCGATGATTTAGAAACTCATTTCATTCCATGGTTAACACTTATGTTTATTCCATGGGTTTTATTCTTCATGTGGAACACAAATGGATGAACATGTTATGATGAGTTTACCCAAATAGTGAGATATTGTATTGGGTAATGTTTTAATCGCATGAGAATTTATATATGGGATTATGGTGTAAACTAATCCTATCTTGGGACTCCTTCCACCAAGCGATATATTCTTAGATGATATATTTTAATCAACATTGTGTCATAATTTTTTTCTAAAAGTGTCCTAGATACCCATGAGAGTGGGGTATAATTAGGGTATGGAAATTCATTTTTGAAAATTTTCATTCCCAACTATATCATGACCTCATTATTATAAGGTTCACATTGTTTTCTATTCTGGGTATACATTTATCTTATCTTTTCCAACATTATCTAATGATGATGAAGATAATGTAAAGAAGTAAATAAAGCACAAAAGCACATAGATTATTAATTGGTTCCCCCATACTGGGATACACCTGAGCAACACACAATGACAACAAGTTGGTGTACCATATCCACTAAATTTCACTTCCAATAAATGGATTGGGCATGATCACTTTGATGAACATGTACACTATATTTGAATGGTTTAGGGTCATCTCAATGCTATCCCAATGGAAGCACTATATGTATATTTATACAGATCACTCCTAGGGGGAAGGATCACCATCTTCCTCTTCCTATTCTCACTACTCTAAAAGGGATCCACATACAGTTTACTAACTTTTAGTTATCCTCATTTTCATTACTGAATTCATCCTCAACTGTTGGTAGATGATCTGTTTTTGTTTTTCATGTCCTTTTCCTTCAAAGATATGAAAAAACATGGATGTATAACTTCCACATTCTAGTAAACTGAAATGGTCTTCTCAATGATTTAGACTCAGAAAAAAGCCCCACAATAGAAATATATTCAATAGATTCTAGATAATCCTTCACTACATTGAATGTAGAAATGAATAAACACCATATTTAAATATGCCCTAATGTTAAATATCATCAATCATTAACATCTTCTAAATTTTGATGTTAAAATGAAAGAGTTCACATGGTATTTTTATTTGTATCTCCTTACCCAAGACACTAAAAATATTTTCATACATAAGTATTCCATGAATGTCCATTTTCATATGATTTATGTAATCCACCATTCCACATACTTTTAGATTGAAAAACATTATTTCCCAAACTATTTTAGTATCTTTGAGAACTAAATTTAATCCTTTGTGAATTTCCATGAATCCTCCACAAACTATGTCACACTACATGGGGAAAGTGCTTCACAGACCACCTCTCTTTCTGCAGACTACCACTTCTTCTACAAACCAACTATTATTTTGTGGACCATATCTACTTTTGAGGACCGTCTCTACCTTTTTTGGCTGCTTATTATTTCATGGACCATCTATGAATCCTTTTCCATTACAAGATGCAAAGCCTCGTAAAAATACCTTTCACAAACTATTCCTCGTGAACTACCTTCTTCACTGAATTGTCCCATGATAACCACTTCAGAATTTTCCAAAATATTCTTGAAGGGATTTTTTTCTCATGAAATTAAAACACTCTGATTTTATGATTATAGGTCATTATATAAGAAAATAGATCCACAAAAACATAAAATCAGTATTACTCTAAACACTGGTCAGGTAAAACCTTTACCATATACTGATATGTGGTAGGAATAACATATTTATCCTTTGTGGTGGTCGATGACTTGTATGAACAAAAACCCATAGAGTTTAATAAAATCACCCCAACTTCCAAAAACTTCAATCCTACCATGAGCTTGAAGACATCCAGAACTCCAATACTTCATGGGAACTGATTTTTCTATGCGGTTTGTGTACCACACATCAAGGTCTTCATAGCACTACTATGTGTAAATACAACATTTCCAATTTTTTCATCATTCAGTGTACCTCTTTTTTGGTCCGTAAACTATTCGTTGAGGTCCAAAATCTATGAAAATCATTCTGAAAAACCTTCCTTTTCCAAAAAAAACTCCACATTTTTAGGCCCAAAAAATTGGCAAACACTAGGAAATCATGCCCCCTTCAAAACCCACCAAGCATTTTGTTTCATTGTTCTCTTTTTAAAAAAATAGAAACACCCCAATATCATTTTATATTTTTCTTCCATGTTTAATATGGTAGACTTCCACATGTTCATTCATCATCCATATCTTATATGATATCAAGTAATGTCTTCTAACTCGTGTGTCTATGTTTACTCCCTTATAGAGTTTTTAAGAACATACCTTTTATCTTTGTATTCTTCCAGTAATTCTATGAAGATTTATAAGCTCATATTAAGTTAGTATGTCATTATGAAGAATAATTAATAGATTTTTTTTTCCTGGATTCATGTTTTCTAATTATACACATTGTCTTCCAAATACAATAGACTCATTGATCATTGGTTTGTATTTTATGTGTAAATGTACTTAAAATCATGTAATAATTTGTGTAAAAGTCTAGGGTCACTATAGTTTGTGTAAGAGGATGGTCTAATTATTTGGAGGTGATTATGACTGGAAAAATCTATTATGATCCCTATGAATAATTCTATCACCATGGGTAACCAAGATTGAAACCTAGGGTATCGTAAGTTAGGATATAGTTTTTATTTATGAGTTTATCACTATATGTTCATAGTTTTATTTTTTATATTCTAATTAGTTATGTATTCATGACCCCTCTATTTTTATTTTTATTTTTCCCCTTTAGCTATATGCGTGAAATTGGGGAACCCATGAAAAAATCTAATGTGATAAGAAATTTTATGATATCCCGGATGAGATGAAAATTGAGATGGGAATGGGTGATCCAAACTTCATGAAAGTACATGCTCAATGGTATCATGATATGAATAATAACATGAATCATGTGGAATTTCCACACTCTCCTAATAAAGATAAAGTTGGGCATGGATATGTTCTGTCAAAAATGCCTCATATCATTAGTTGATCTTTTGATCCCATCGTCAAAGAATAATTGAATAACCCCATTGAGAATATATTTTAAATACTTGAATGCTCAAGAGAATAGATGTTGTACCAGTGATCTATCATTTTGATAGGGAAGATAACCATTGGTAGAAAATGATAAAAATACAAATTCTAAGGAATAATTTGATACCATGGAATTGTAAGGATTCAAGGAAATATTTTCCAAAAATTATTTTCCACAAAATATCTACCACAATATAGAGAGGATGTTACTCTGGTCGAAGAAAAAATATTATGATTTCCTCACGATTTACAAGGAAAACACTAAAAGGAATGCATGATACACCTCTGGATTTTCCATGAACATTGAAGCAAAGGTGAATAAATTCTTTAGTTAATCAAAGTCGAGTCTATAAAAATATATGGTGATTCGATTCTTTGATAGCTATGATGATATTGTTCTTTGTACCCTTAATAGTTGAGATAGATATTTTGGACTTTCAAGGGTATTTTGGTATTGAAGGAAAAATAGTAAAATGGATTTTAATATGGGTGGATAAATAGATAAATCTAATGGGGGAATGAAAACACAACATCCCATATGTCAAAAGTGTGGGAATAAGTATCCTATTAACTTTCTAAATGGAACTGGCAGATGATTCCAATGTGGAAAATAAGGGAACCAAATAATAATTTCTGAGTGGATATTATGAATCCCATAAACATGGATGAAGAAAGTAATTTTCATATCAACACTCATATTGTAGTATAATGTTTCAACTATAAGGAACCTGTTTATTATTCAAGACATTTCCTTAATCTATGGGATTTTAGTAAAAATCAATGATAATATACAAAAAATCTACAAGGAAGGGTATACGTTATCATTACTGTTGATGTGGATCCCAACAATGGTGGCGATAATGGTACAATAAATATTCATTAATCGATTGAAAACATATTTTTTTTGTTCAACAAATTCATTCATAATATTCATGTTTATTATAACTATTTATACACCAGCTCAAAATATATTGGTTGAGTTATCCATGAGAATAGAAATGGGGTAATATTGCAACTAAAGTATATAAATACACCTAGAACAATGTTTATTGTATTAACCTCTAGGAAAATATCATCTTACATTATTTATTAGTATTTGATGCTATATCGGGCACAGATTTTCTATCTTTATATAATGACAACACCAACAATCTAGAAAGGTAGTTCACTCTCCACATCTTATGGCATTCTCCAATTCTATAAAATTTAATAGAGGATAAAAAATATACTTTAGAATAATAATCCTATTTCAAGATATTATTATCCTATGATAAATCATATCTAGCTCAAATTATTAAGAAAAATAGAGGATCACACTCAAATTCATACACATTGTGAGGCACACACTGTTGTTCTCCTTTTAGAATTGCATGATCATCCATCTGACCAAGATAATGAGTTCTCAATTGAAATTATAATGAAATATCTTACCATATTAGTCACTCTTTATATGATATTCACCCTAGAGTTAGAATAACTGATGAATAAGTAAGAAGTGAATCAAGACAATAGTTTTATAATCCCGAGGGGTTCTACATGGGGTTCATTTTTCATTGTCATCTAGAAGATGGATGGATCACCAAACCTTTACATTTATTAACATGATCTCAAGAAAAAATTGATAAATAATATGAATCCACATGAATATATATATGACTTGTTCAATCAACTATGTGAGTCCAAGTATTTCACTATGATTGACCTTTGATTGGGATATCACTAATTAAAATTGAAGAAGGAATATATTTGCATGTATGCCTTTAGAATGAGGTGTGAGAATAATGATTTCAAAGTAATATTTTTTATAATCACTAATTATCCATATATTTTAATCGAATTAATGAATATAGTCATTAATTATTACCCCAAAAATTTCTTGGTAGTATTTATAAATGGTATTCAAATATAATCCAATATAAATGAGGAATGTGAGGTGAATTTGATTGCAATGATAAAGAATTTTTGACAGGATAAACTGTTTGAAAAGTATAATAAATGTGAGTTCTGGATGAAGGGTGTATCATTCTTGGGGAATTTTATCACCAAAAAAGTGATATTAGTGGACCCTCCAAAAACAAAAGTAACTAATGAGTGTCCCAGATCAACATCTATAATGGAGATCCATAGTTTCCTTAGAATGGTAAGCTATTACAAATGATTTTTAAAGAACATTCCATGATTGTAAAACCCACCATCTAGGATGACTTAAAAGGGATTATAGTTTTTCTGAACAATTGAATGTGAAGACTAATTCAATGAAATTAAAAGGAGGCTCATCAATCATTTAGTATATACACTACCCAAAATTGAGGAATATTTTATGGTATAACGTGATCTTTAAAGGAATGGATAAGGTTTTGTAATGATAAAAAATGATAACCTGATATCCTACACATCAAATAAAATGATTTTTAAAGAGAAAATATATCCCATACATGATCTTGAGTTTGAAGATGCGATCTTTGCATTGAAAATATTGAATTATTATCTCTATGTGGAGAAGTGTGAGATATATACTGATCACAATAGCCTCAAAAATTAAATTCACACTAAAGAATCATAATATTAACCAATGAAAATTATTAGAGATTATCAATGATTATGACTTCTCAATCCAATAACATATTAGTAAAGAGTATAATGTGGAGGATTATCTATTTATATGTGATCTTTTAACATTATCAATGATGAAATTTGAGAATGATTCTATATTCATATGCATACAAAGGGTATAAATTTGAATCCAAATATAAGAAACATCATCATTCTATTATGAAGTGATTTCTCAACCATCCCTTTTAGAGACGATAATGTATGCTCAAAGAAATGATGCAGAAATTTATAAGACGATAGAATCTATAAGAAATTGAAAATCCTTTGAGCTCAAAAATTGATGTGGATTGAGTCATAATATTTAGGGAATGACTATGTGTACCATCAAATCCTGATATAAATAAATATATTTCGAATGATCATAAAATCTCTACCTTATGCATCAACCCAAAGAGCACAAAGATGTATTGAGATCATTGATATCACTATTGGAGGGAGAATATGAAAAAGGATATAACTGATTATAAATCAAGGTTCCAAGTAAGTCATAATGTGATGGCCGAAAGGAAAACTTTTCACCAGATTGTGAAACACTTACGCATACCTACATGGAAATAGAAAAACATCACCATGGACTATGTTAATGGAAATCTGAAGAAATCCATATGAAATAATAAAATATGGGTTGGTAAGGATTATATTAATAATATATCTCACTTTATATCAATTGCATAGGACTACTCAATTGATCATCATTCATGGATAGAAAATAGATAATTAGGGAGTATATATGGAGTTCCGTTATTGTTAGTTTATAATAGATGTTTGAGATTTACCTTTATGTTATGGAAGAGTCTCCAAAATGTTCTAAACACTGAGATAATCTTCAGTATTGCTTATCATCATCAAAAAGAAGGATAGTAATAGAAAACTATTCTAACATTTACATATATGTTGAGAGAATTATTGATGGACTTCGATGGTGGATGCGACAATAATCTACCATTGGTTGAGTTATCTTACAAAAATAGTATTCACACAAGGATAAAATTGGATCCATATGAAGCCCTATATGGGATAACATGTAGAAAAACTGTCTGTTGGGATGAAGCATGTGAATGTAATCTATTTGGTCTAGAAATGGATGAATAAATGGAAAAAGGTGAAAACCATTCAGCAACACACCCGGGTGGCCAAAATTGTCAAAAGGGATATACATATAATCTTCAATGGGGCGTAGAGTTTGATATTAGAGACATGGTATTCCTCCACATATCTTCAAGGAGGAAATTCATGAGATTTTAGAAGAAGAGAAATCTATGTCCTATGTACATCATCCCCTTTGAGATTCTTGATCGTATCAGAGCTATAACCTATGGACTAGCAATTAAACTAACTATATATCAAGTACATAATGTATTTCATGTATCCCTATTGAATAACTAAATACCATATCCCTCACATGTACTAAATTCAATTTTGGTATAGCTGAAAATAATCTCCCTTATGAAGAGAATACAGTAAAGATATTAGACCACAGAGATAATTTTCTTTGAAACAAGACTACTCACATGGTCAAACTATTGTGGAGGAACCATAAATATGAAGAGGAGAAATGGGAACCAGAGGTATATATGAAGGATATTTACTCCCACATGTTTTCACCTTAGTATCTAAAATTAAATTCTGAGGGTAAAATTTGACAAGGGAGAAATAATGTAAAAATCCATAATTTTGTTAATGGAATACCCCTTCTTGTAATTATTTCATATAGTATACATCACATACACCACATATCGAAGACAAAAAAATTTATTCTCATAAATTTATAATTAAAAATTCATTCGAAAATATACCAATAAGAATTATGAATATTATAATTGGAAAATAAATAGAAATTAAGAGAATAAAATTGGGATAATTTAAATTTTCTCAATCCACCATAATGATTTCCCTCACAAACAAAGCTGTATAAATAAAAAATAATTTTGATTATAAAAAATTCATTTTAAATATGTTTGTATAAATATCCTTGAGAGAATATATAAGTGAATAATTAATGAATGGGATAAGAGGTATTTATTTGAAGTAGTAAACCCATTGACCCTTATAAATTTGAACATTTGAATAGTAAAATGACCATTGTAATAGTAACCTGGCCATTCAAATATCAAAATTTAATGACCCAACCATGGTTTCTCAGAACTGATGTCTTATTTAACGACATTGTAATATAAAAAAGGAATATGCATCTCGAAGGACTGATTATTCTAGTAGCATTTGAAACAAGATACAAACATAGGTTCATTATTACAACTTGAAACTAAAAACAGCATAAAAATTCCTTCGACAACATCCATAAATAAAAGGATATATCAGCATGTCATTCATAATAAAAATATTTATATCCTAAGAAAATAATACATATGAAATGGGTGAGGAAAAATTCTCAGTAAGGGTAAAATACATAGAAGAAGATATCATAAACTCTAGGCATGTTAAATAACTAAAAACACAAGCCATTATTTGAAAACAATTCACCGCATTATGGCAGGAAAAGGATCTACATAAATAATTCCATAGTAAAACATAATCATGGGTATTATACATATCAAATAACAACATGAACCATCAATAATATTTTCATAATGTGGGAATTTATAATGCATGACATCATAACCATCCATAAAGGCCTTGTTCCAAGACCATAAATAATCATTTTGTCAAGGCCTTATGCCAAGACCGTAGTCTGTCTCATGAGACCTACCTATACATCAAGGGGATATAGAGGGCCCCACAAAACACTTAATATGTCAAATGAATTACTCATATGAATGGGGATAATCATAAACAATATATACATTCATATTGAAACTAATATATGCAATGCAAATAACATTCCTTGATCATTAAGCATAAACACTAACCATTTGGTGTAAACTAGTGAATGAATTTAAGATAGAACATCTAAAACCAAATAATCATAAAACATTAAATTAAATATGGTATATGCATTCATAAAATTTGAATCCCAATAATACAAAATAATCAAAAAAGTGTTTAAATAGATGATGATACTCTTATACAATCTTTGAGTAATTCTTTAGATAAATACTCTTTTACTTTTAAAGGAAGAGTTCTTTTAGAAAAATAATTGTATAATACTCAAAAAGAATTTTGTCAATAAATTCATAATAAAATTGGAAATATAAATAAGATAATGGGTTCAAAAAACAGATTATAGAGTTCCCTTGAAAATAGGTAATAATTTGAGGAATTCCCTTGAAACGAGATTGTTTATTGGGAAGGATTTTTGAAAGATCCTTTTAAAAAAAATAACTCCCCCATAAATTAAGGTATGATTCTGGTTGGAATAAATATATAGAAAATTCAAAAATAAATTAATATGATTACAAATCAACTAATATTAATTTAATTTAGGTGAGTAGATAATTAATGTAACCCGAAAGAAAATAGTGGTTCTGCTAGAAAACCCTTAGCTTATGTCTAATTGTATTCCGCTATTGAACTTAAAGACCTAGAATATAAAATTATACTTATTAATAACATAATTCCGATCCTATTCAGCATGTATTATGTTGGTAGCAATTTTATGATGTTCATTATGACCATACTGATAACTTATAAGATTTAATTTTTTTGTTCGGGAGTGTTAAATTCTTTGTTTTTCATGATCAGTATATATGTATATGAGTATGGATGATCATATGGAAAGGAGTTAATTATAAAAAATTGAAATTATTTATTATTTATGAAAATTAAAAACTGTTAATGCTTATATATATTATATTTACATGGTATTAGGATGAATCATTGGATGAAATATTAATGATAATCAGTTAGATTATTTGGAGGAATTTAGATTATTATGAACTAGTTTTGTCATATAAATTAATAATATATACATATACTGGTTCTAGAATATTAAGTAGGTTATAATACCTAATTTATAGTCTAGGTCAACAATAAAAATTATTTAATGACCATTAATGAAATAGAAATTGAAGAATAAAACATCATCATCTAGGAAGGTTGAAAATTGGAACCCCAAGAACGAAGATTTCATTTATAAGAGATAGAGAGAGGGTAAGAAGATTGGTTATGGTAATTATGTTAAATAGGTATAATTAAATTATAAAGATGATACTGGAGTTATAATGATTAATTTTAAAGAGGTGGTTTCGATGGAATAATAGAAGAAGTTAAATTGAAATGAAACTAAATGAAAAATAAATATATTTTACCTCTTGAAAAAACCTATTTGAGAACCTCCTTAAGAGAAGGAGTTTTTGTATTTTAGAAAGACCAAAAGCTATTGGCCATGTGGACTGACTGGGGAAGTGTATTTCTGTAGAAATATGAGGATCTTAACAGTTTATAGTAATGAATAGAAGAGAGATTTAGGGGGTTTTATAGTGGATAAGGGGAGTGAATTTTGAATATTTTAGTCATTATTTTTTTAATTCCCTCAAGACAACCAATAGTGTTGATTAATGTGACCCATAATAGTAATAAGTTCATGTTAGTTTGAACCTAGTGGAATTAACTCATCCTTATATCACATATTACCCAATAAATCATGTAATTATCATTTATTGTAAATTATCGTATTTTACAATAACACTAAAATTTCAGTATTTTAGAAAAATATCAAAAATTCACCCCAACTAATTTTAATATTTAGAATTAAAAAATGAAATCTATTTTAGGAAAAAAATTCTAGATAAATTTTAATTATTTTTTAAATAAAATCTTAATTTATTCCAAAAAAACAACATTAAAAATTTAACTCATTTTATAACACCCTGAGATGTTAATCGAGGTTCCATAAAATTATATTTTAACCATAGGACAATAAAGTAACAAATTATGATTACATTATATTAAAATACACAATTCTTTTAAATTATTAAATTAAACAGAAAATTGTAATCAAAATATTTATGAAATAGAAAAATACAAATACTTATACTATGATCATTTTTGACTTATTAGATATCTAAATTGTATTTATACACTAATGGGAGAAGCTTCTGTTTTTTGGCTGATTTTCTATTCATTACTATTCATTACGATTCATATGGGTATGTTACTATTCATCAAAAATTATGTTTGTCTTAACAAACACTAAATATCTTACTGAACAGAACCTTGTTTGGTCAGTTTTCTGAAATTCAAAACATAGAGGTTGAAAATTTATTTTTACTTGCTATGTTATAAAGAAGAAGTGTTTTTTCGAGACTCAATGTTTCATGCATTAAATATTATGTTTATTTTAAAAATCTTGGTTTCTTACTTTATCCCCTCCTTAATAAAATTTCCTCCTCTAAATTACAATAATGTTACCTCATAAAAATATTTGGGCAGTTCCTCATCATAAGCTTCTTAGGCTCCCATGTTGCCTCTTCGATTTTATGATTTTTCCAAAGTTTCATTACTAGGTAAGTCATCTGATTCCTAAACACATGTTCTTTAGTGTCCAGAATCAAGAAAGGTTATTCACAGTATGACTGGTGAGGTTTCAATTATATTCCATCCTAAGTGAGGACATGCATTGGGTCTGGCATTTAATTTTTTAATAATGAGACATAGAACACATTGTGTACTTTACATGGGCTAGGTGGCATAGAAAAATGATATTTGATCGCTCCAATTCTCTACAGAATTTCAAAAGTTCCCAAGTACCTAGGAATCAGTTTCCCATTGTTCCAAAATCATATAATACCCTTCCATGGAGATACTTTTAAGAAAACATAATCTCCTACTTGAAATTCCAAATCTGTCCATCAATTATCAACATAGATTATTTTCTACTATGAGCTACTCTAATATGGGCTTGAATATTCTTCTCTTCAACTACTATTTCCTCAACCTGCTCTGATCCCACTAGCTTTCATTCACCTACTTCTTTCTAATAGGTTGGTGAACAAAATCCCTTTCTATACAATGCCTCATATGGTTCTATTTGAATACTGGAATGGAAACTATTACTTTAGGAAAACTCTACTAAAGGTAAATATTAACCCCACATACCGTTAATGTTAAGTGAACATGATCTCAACATGTCATATAAGGCTTGCATCATCCTTTCTGATTTCCTATCAGTTTGAGGATGATAAGTAGTACTCATGCAAAGCTCAGTATCCAAGGATTTCTAAAGAAATTTCTTGAATTTTGAGGTAAATCATTGATCTCCATCAGAAAAAATTCAGAGAGGTTCTTCATGAAATCTCTTAAAATCATTTATATTGAGGATTTCTTGGGGAACTAATAGAATATCCTCCCTTATAGCGAGGAAATGCACTGATTTTGTAACTCGATCCACAATTACCCACATTTTATCATTCATTCTTAGAGTTTTGGGAAATCTATTGACAAATCCATGGGGATGTCATCCCATTTTCATATAGTAATATATATAGGTTTCATAAATACTCTGGAATATTTTTAAGCCTTAACTTGTTCATAGATTAAATATCTAGATACGTAACCATAAATTTTCATCTCTATGTTATCCGACCAGAAATGTTCTCTCAAATATCTATACATTTTAATGCTTCCAGGATGTATATAGAAATTCAAGATGTGAGAATCATCAAATAAATCCATTTTAGCACAGGTATAAAGGGAAACATAGTGTCTTCCCAAATTTCAAAATTCCATCATCGCACACGATCTCAATATACTTCCCCTCTTTCAAAGAATTAAATTTGGTTTTTAAGATTATAATAATCAGACTTTGAATCATTAATTATTTCCAAAAAATATGGTTGGGAAACCATTTGAAAAAGTATCATGGTATCACCTTCTTTGATAATCCCCATACCCTTCCTCACTATGTTTATGTACAAAGGACCCTTGTCAATCCTCATTTTGTTGAGAGCTCCATTATCATTCCTACTCAAATCATCAACTACCTTATTTTCCTTTTCTGGGTGGTAGTGTACAGTAAAATAATAATCCTTGAGTAGTTAGAGTAATCTCCTTTTCCTCATGATGAGTTTATTCAGTGATAAGATATATTTTAAACTCTTATGATATTTATATATCTCACATTTTTTCCAATAGCATAATGTCTCTATATCTTAAGAGAAAATATTACCATTTTTAACTCAAGATTATGAGTAGGATAGTTTTTTCCCTGACATATAAACTTCGTTGATGGATAATAAATAACTCTATCATTCTACATATGTAAACAACCAAGTCATCTCTTGAATGCATAACTATAGATCACAAACCCATCATTCTCTGATAGTTGAGTTAGGATAGAATCATTCACAAATATCCCTTTCAATTATTCGATAAAATCCTCAAATTATTTTTTCCACGTGAACATAACCCCTTTACGTGTACTCTTGTTCATTGGGTTGGACAGTCGGGTGATGTTCTAAATGGAAATCCAATAATAACCTTCTAATCCCATAAACCTATGTACCTAATTTATGTTAATTGGAGTAGGAAGTTCTATAACAACCTATGTCATCATATAATTTACAGTTATTCCATCCTTAGAAACAATGTGGACATGAATGGAAACTTATTGAAGCCAAAATTCAGACATTCAAATCTTATGATATAATTCATTTCATCTAATATTCATCATAATCTTGTGCACGTGGTTTTCATGATCTTTATAGCTTTTAGAATATACCAAGATATAATCAATAAATACCACTAAAAAGTCATCATGAAATTACATGATAACTCTATTCATTCAATCAATGAAAATAGAAGGTTTAATAGTCCATCCTAAAGGCAAAACTGTAAACTTGTAGTTCCCATACCTAGTTCAAAATGTTGTTTTTTGGATTTCTTCCTTCCTCATAAGCAACTGATGATATTCAGTTCGATGGTCGATCTTTGAAAAATATTTAGCTCCATGAAGTTGATCAAATAAATCATCAATGAGAGGTAATGGATACATTTTATTTATTCTTATAGCATTGATATCTCTATAGTCAATGAAAAACCACTTAGATCCATCGTTCTTCTTAAAGAATAGAACAGGGGCTCCCCATAGAGAAACACTGGGGAAAATAAATCCTTTATCACTCAAGTCCCCTAGTAGTTTCTTTTGTTACACTAATTCCACATTATCCATTATATAGGGGATCATTGATATGGGACTTGAAATAGGAATACCATTAATGGGAATCTTAATTTCTCTCTATTGAGGATGTCTTGGTAAATCCCTTATAAACCCATCAACATATTATAGAAAAATAGGTACGTCCTCTGTTTGAACATTACTTTCCTCACCCATAGTTATTCAATTCCCTTCCTCCCCAATCAATTATTTGAGTAGAGCTTCTCTGGGTTGATCTAGATGATAATAAAAAGATGATGTTTCTGCCCTAATGATAATGGAATCCACATTGCCCTAAAAAAATTTAACATTTTTCTTCTTGTAATGAATTTTCACATCTTGGTTTGAGAACAAAGACAACTGAGGATTATATAAAATTCAATCACGGGTATGATAATAAAATCACTAGATAAAAAATTTTATATGCAATAATGGGGAAAAACTAAAACAGTATTGTTGAAATGATGCTTCCCTTTGGATTTTTGTTTCTCAACTCCCTTATTAAATAAAATTGGAAATATCTATTTTTCTTAGAAAAGTAGGAAGATATGAATGAATGTGATTATGCAAACTCAAATTAATCAATGGGTATGTTTGATAAAATGATTAAATATATTCCACCACATCATTAGGAACATCAACCTCCACAATTGGGACCACATAAGAATGGCCTTTCTCCCTTGGCCTTCACTGGAGAATTTTTTCCTAGACGCTTAGGACATTCATGTGACTAATTTCCCATCTCCCTAAAATTGTAGCATTGATCATTGGGTGCTTCTTTTTTCGACATGGATTCACGATATTGGTGGACATTTTCTACAAACTTGTAACAAACTCTCATTACCTTAAGAGAAGTTCTAGGTTGTTTCTTCCCATCATTAGAGTAGGATAGAAGGTCAACTATTCTCTTCTTCTCTATTTCATTATTTTCATTTCAATAGTTTTAAAAAACTTTCTTCTTCCATTGTATTCCTTTAAAGTAATATGTCTTGGAAAATTTATTTTCTATTTTGTTATCAATTGATACTATATATTTATATGATGAGAAACTTTGGGAGATTAAGGGCCTTTATAAGAATGGTTTTAAAACATCAGAAAATTGATCCATTTTTTTCATGGATTACGTATGTAGTCCACAACATGCATTACTTGACATGTAAAGTAAGATTCATACTTTGAGACATTTTAATCCCCCTTATGCCTCAGATTCAAGGATTACATTTCAAATATCCACTTTGTTTGTGGGGAAAATATTGTTCTAGGATTATTTCCTTTAAATCCCTCTATTCTATCACATATATTTCTTCCTCCTCCTTTGTGATTTTGATTAATGAACACCACTAATCCACATATCCCTATAGAAAATAAGGTACCATGACAACATTCTATCTTTTATTACATCAAAAAGTGAGAAATATCTTTTCTAGGGCGATAGCCACTTCTCATCAACGAATGGGTTTGTAGTCAAATTGAATGGAAGTCGATGTTGTCACATAAAGTGATATAACAATGATCCCCCACATTGTGGATCATGATACTCCATACTGATAATGTTAATAATTCCTAACCTATGAATGAAATCCTTGTATAGATATAAATTTCTTAGTACGAGTCACAACACCAAATCCAACTTCATTATCTTGCATCGGAGGTAAATTCTTACATGGGACATGCACATTCATGTAGTTCTCATTACTTTCACTATGTTCCATTTCTAAATAATGTAATACACTAGATTTGGTTATGAATTATAATGTATAATATCAATGTATAAAAATACATATCATAAATTGAAATTCTATAAATAGATAAACTCATAATCATTAAAATGGTTTTTTTGGAAAACTAACATTTAAATCCTCTATAAAGGATTTTAAATAAGATTTGAATTATCATAATAATATACCCTAGGAATGTATACCATGTGAAAACTAAGTCTTGTTGATGTGTACTAGGATACCTCAGGTCATGCCCTAAACTCCTTGTCAAAATTTTCAATCCCGGGCACATCTGTACCAGAACCATGCCAACTTGTAGTATCTAGATAGGGATACATTTTCTATAAATATCAACATAATCTATTACATAAAAAAATCTAGGATGTTTTTGTCCATTTATCCTCAATGAATATTATGGGGTTTTTTTCCCTAATCAACATTCTCTAAATCTAGTTTTCATGTTTTCTACTAAACTTCCTATAATACAAACAGTATAGACGCGACCCCAGTTTCTTAGAGACTGTGCCTTATTTAAATATATTTGGAATATAAATAAGGAGTATTCATCCTGAATAAATATGTAGTTTAGTATCATTGGAAACAATATAGATACATAAGTTTATCATTTCAACTTGAAACAAAAAACAACATATAAATTACTTCGACAACATCCACAAATACAAGGTTATTTGTGCATGTAATTTATAATAAAAATCATCATGTCCTGGGAAAATTATACATAAGAAAGGGGTGAGATGAAATGATCAGTAAGGTTAATAAATAAAATGGTTTATATTATAAAAAGTAGTCATTTTTAATAACTGAAAACACATGCCTTCAATAGAAAAACTTGAACACATTATGGACGGAAAATCACTGAATAAGTAATTCCATTGTAAAAAATGATCATCAGTATTCTACTAGTTCAATAATAAAATATACCACCAATATTGTTTTCATAGTTATGGAATGTTCAATGTAGGAAAAATTACCCATATCATCAAGGCCTCATGTCATAACCATAAATAATCATTTTGTCAAGGCCATGTGCAAAGACTGTAGTCTGTCTCATGAGACACACTGACTTATTGAGGGGATGTAGCAGACCCAAACCAACACTTATTATACCCAACTAATTCTTAATATTAATTTAGATAAGAATAAATAACATATACATTCATATTGAAAAAAATATATGAAATGTAAATAACTTTCCCTATACATTAAGCATAAACACTAACCATTCAGAGTAAATTAGTGAATGGTTTTATGATAGAACATCCATAGACATTCTAATCAGAAAAGATTAAATGTATTATAGTAGATGATACCAAATAATATTAACCCAAATAATTAATAATAATCAACCAGAGTGTTGAAATATATTAAGATAGTCTTTGAAAATATTCGATTAATTCATGGGATAGATACACTTTTACATTGAATAGAAGAGTTAATTAGGAAAAGTATTTGTATCAAAATATAAGTAAAATAAGATATTGATTTATTAATAAAATTATTTACTTTATTACAATAATGTTTTCCAAAAAACATATTATAGATTGCCCTTGAAAATAAGTATGAAATTGATTAATTCCCTTGAAACATGATTGTTTATCGGGAAGGATTTTTGAACGATCTTTCTAGAACATATAACTCCCCATAAATTAATGTATGATTCTGGTTGTAATAGTTATATAGAACATTCAAATAGAAATTTTGAGGGGTAAATATTAATTAATAAGAATTTAATTAAGTTATGTAGAAAATAAATGTAACTAGTATGAAAATAATGGTCCGGGTTGAAAACCCTTACCTTATGTCCGAATGTGTTACGATCCTGAACTTATGTTCATAAAATATGAAATTATATTTATTAGTTACTTAATTATGAAACTATTAAGAATCTATTTAATTTATCATAATTTTAAAACATTCATTCTGTCCTTATTGATATGTTATAAGATTGAATTTTGTCGTTCTGGACTGTTTGTTTCCTTGGTTCTATATATAGTTTTTTTACATGGTATGTGGATGAATCATTGTAAGAAAATATTAATGACAATCACTTTGATTATTGGGAGGTATTTGGATCATTATGAACTAATTTTGTCATATAAATTAATACTATGTACATATAATGGTCCTTGGATATCAATTAGGTTATAATACATATTTTATAGTCCGGTTAAACAATAAAAATGGTTTCTTGACCATTAATGATGGAAAAATTGAATAATTAATGTTTTTATCCATGAAGGTTGTAAATTTGAATCCCATGGTCGACAGTTTCATTTATAAAACAGAGAGAGAGCAAGAATATTGAAAATGGTTATTAAATTAACATGGTATAATTACATTATATATATGATAATAGGGTTATAAGGATAAATTGGAAACATGAGGTTAGTAGATAGTAAGAAAAAAAGATAAATTGAAATGAAACTAAATAAAGAAGGATGATGTTTTACCTCTTGAAATAACCTCCTTGGGAACATCCTTAAGGGAAGGGGTTTTGGTCTATTGGATTGAACAAGAGCCCTTGTACGTGGGGAGTGACATGGGAAGGGTATTTGTTCCAAACATTGAGTAGCTTTAAGGCTTAGAAAAATGAAGGGAAGAGGGAGTGATGTGGGTTTTATAGTGGAGGAGACGAGTGAATTTTGAATACTTTATTCATTATTTTATTAATTATGTCTTGATAACCAATAATGTTGATTCATGTGACCTATTATTGTAATAAGTTCATGTTATTTAGAACCTAGTGGGCATACATCATCCTTACATCACATATTTCCCAATAAATCATGTGTTTATTAATTTGGTCTAAGAGATGATGTTTTATGTATTAGAGTCCAACCTTTCTCTTGATCCCCCTAGGGAGTAAAGTGAGGAGGTGTAAAACATATTTTATAAACACATCGTTGATGCCTTGGACATCAAATGCATCGTGTTATCATCTATGACTTGTAGTCTATAAAAGTTTCCTTAATATAAGGATGTGTACACCATGTCACACATTTTTATGATCTCTATCAGAATAATATAAGACAAGATATCTATGAAATCAATAAGTTTGTATATACATGCATGGTGGGAAAAGTTTTACTAGTTGGAAATATTGTTGTTAATATGATTTTATTCCTTGATCAATGGAAATTTTAATAATTAAATATCATTATGAAGTGTGTATAGACCCCATACTCACTTAACATCCTCTAATATTATCATGTTTTTTTTCAATTTAAACATGGTCAATACAGAGGAGATAAAATTAGATCTTTTGACTCTTATTCATCATGTAGATAATGAATTGAAGCATGAAAAACCATATGTCTATATAGTAAATAAGATGAAATTAAAGGTGAAATGGTATATGTATAACTCAAAATAAAAAACCATTTACACCACCCTTTAATGAGTTGAATGATTCATAAAGAATCTACAGAATATAATGAAGTGTGACTTTCATGTGGTAAGAAAGGCCACTTGAAGAAGAACCATGTCTTAATGGAAAAAAGGAATAAATTCATTTACAATCATCATTGAGTGTATTTTTAAAATTTCTATAAATTCAATAATAGATACATCTTGTGGTTATGAAATTTTTTTTAATATCTAGTAATTAAATAGAATTATAGAATATATTGAGAGGTGAGGTGCACCTTTAATATACCAATTGAGAAAGACGATCTATGTTAACTATGAATAAATCCATATCATATTTTCAACTAGATTGATTATATTTTAAAGAAAATTTTAATATTATACAATTGTATTCTAGAACATAATATGTGTGTCTAGTTTAGAAAAGGATGGATTTATTTTTATGATTTGGTATAAGAGTTTCTACTTTTATAATGATGGAATAGTCTATAGGATGGAACATTTAAATAATAATAGTTAATTTATAGGAAATGAAAAATAATGTCTTATAACTAGATAATGAATCATTTTTATGTGACTCATATCACATCCAGTTTTGGAATCAATAGCTTGGTCATGTAAATGATATGATTTTGAAAACATCATATCATGAATTATATTTATATTCATTGAAAAAATATTTGGATGTATTTCATGAATATTTAAAATCTAATATAACCATATATTCATTTAGTTTAAATGATTGAAGAGATTCAAAGAATCTATAATGAATCAATATAGATGTGTATGGACCATTTCTAGTAGAATTTGTAGATGGATATTCTTAATTCATAAATTTTACTGATGACTTTTTTAAATATGGATATGTATAGTTAATTTGGTATTAGTCCAATGTATTAAATAAATTTGAGTAATTCCAAATAAATTTTATGATTCAATTTGATATGAACGTAAATAAATTCCACTCAAACTAATGTTGTTATTTTCATAACAAAAAAATTAATCAATTATCAATGTGTTTGGGATACTATATCACCTCACTCATCCACATACACCACAATTGAATGGTTTCATTGAGGTAGGAACCCCTACATACATTAAATGATTAGAATCATGATAATTCATGACTATCATTCATTTTTTTGTTGATATATATTATTGAAATAAATATACTATCTAAATGAATAACCAACTAATGAGGAAAACAAAATACCATTCAAGTTATGGTTTGGCAAGAAATATCATTTGACATATATTTGGGTATGGGGATGTGAATCACTTGTTTTGGATATTTATAACAATAAAATGGATTCATGATGTATTAATTATATCATTTTATGATATCACGAATTATAATATCATATTACCTATTTGATCCCTAAGGTATAAAATATAATATAGAAATAAATTTCATATTTCTTTAAATAGAATACATGTTTAAATGATATAGTGGGATTATGATAGACTTTGATGAAGTTTAGGGTCATGATACTCAAGAGTAGTAATAAGAACAATTTCATAAAGGCTCAGTGGATGATGTTGTTCCAGAGACACCAGTAAAGTGTAGGAGCACTATAGAGGTTAGAGAACAATAAGTATATGGTTTTCTATTCAATGAGGATAGTGACACATTATTAGATGATAAAATTGATCATATTTCCAATAAAGAGGAGTTTAACAACACATAGGTTACTAATTTAAAGGAAAACAAGAATTATTAAATTTATTCCATGTGCCAAAACATTAAATGGGATTTGGTATACCCACTATTTTATATAAAACATGTTGGAATCAAATGATTATTCACGAATAAACTAAACATAGATGATAATTTCTATTACAATAAATCAATATTGGCTAATAACTGGTTTAGAAACATCATGGCAGTGATTATTATGAAACTGTTTCATCATCTTTTATTCTAAAATCCTTTACATTAATTCATTCACACAACAATTATAAATTTATAATATTATGAAAATGGATTTCCTGACCACCTTATTAAATGCAATCCTTGTGGGGGATGTTTATATGAGACAACCAAAATAGATTATGAAACTAATGATTATGAATATGGTGTGAAATATATAGAGATCCATTTATTGGTTGGAATAAGAATCAAGATCATGTAATATTAATTTTTATAAATCAATAATATAATTAGGTTTCATAATTAATATATGTGAGTCATGTTATATATAATAGGTTTAAAGAAATTGAAGCAGTTTTCCATGTAGAATGTTTTAATAAAATATTATTAATGGGATATGAGATAATAGTATTATATCCAATTAATAAAAGTTAAAAAAATACTTCTCTATGAAGGACTTATGTGATGTAGCCTACATTCATGAGATCAAGAACTATCAAGATTGATATAAGATAATGATTGGGATATTTCAAGCTACATATTTTGACAAGGTATTGAAAATATTAATTATTATGAAATGTAGGATAGGATTGTTACTAATGTCACATGGTATAAATTTTCCAAGGAAATATGTCGATTGACATAATATAAAAGAGATAGGGAGAGAGGGATAATTATGGGAATACTTTATTCATTTTTGATAGGATCCATCATTTATTTCATGATATGTTATAGTCTTCGTATCAACTATTCCTATATCATGGTATAAAGATATTAAACTGACACAACATATCCAAATTGTTTTTTATAAATACTATCTTGATGTAATGTAGTTGTATAAAAGACAAGTTACTAGTTTACTAAGGATATGAGGAAATATTTATGAGAGGATACACATATGATAGCTTCTAAATAGATCATAATAATCTAAAATTACAATCAAGAGATGTGTTTTCCCTTAATGTGGGATATTTGAGCAAGAGGATTTGTAAGATGATAGTAGAATCTGATTATACAATAGTGTGTGGGTATATTGAATCTCTAGATATTGCTAATGAAATGCTGTGCATATGAAACTTTTTCCAGGAGCTTGATGTTGTTCCTCCAGTAAAAATGGAATCACTCTTTATTATGATAATACTATAATAGTTGTTATTTTTCATTGAAATGGGTTCCCATAAATGGATGGATCATACAATTTCAATGTATCATATTTTGAAGGGTTTTTTCAAATGGTTGAGGTCATAGTAAGTATAGTCTTCAGATAAAAGAATGTGGTGAGACCATTAACTAAATCATTTTCACATCCAATGTGTGGTTATCAAGTGAAATCCCATAATTTTTTTTCATTAGTTGTTTCTATTGCAAGTGGGGAGTTGGATTCCTTGAACAAAATAACATTGTATATTTTATTACAAAAAGATTTAAAAATATCTTATCATGTGATGATTTTTATACTATGTAACATTAATGTGATAATGTTTTTAGAGTATTTGTCACAAATAATGGTTAAAGCAATTACAATATATAATTTATAGCTCATAGGATCTATGAAAATTTTATTAAATGTATTTATAATGCTATATATATCATCTAGTTGATGGGATATAGATTATGTTTTGTTACTTGGTTTTGGAAGATCAGAAGACATTGATAATTCTTCTCATTCTTTCTTCACTTAATAATATCCAAGAAAGAAGGTAATAATCACAGAACTTCAAATAATAATTTCCCTTGTTATGTGTGTCATTGGATATTAATATCTTTAAACATTTGTGTTTTACCTTATTCATCATATTATTATTAATGTACATAATCAATAAAATACATTTATTTATGGATGAAAATAAAGATAACATAGTCTTATTGTGAGTTATTATATGTTGGATGTTATAAAAAGTGATATGAAATTAGTTTAATAATTAAATAAATTATATTTTTTTTGAGTAAAATTATGAATATAATAAATAACCTTTAATTGAAAATAAACTATTTAATTAAATTCATTTTCATATTAGTTCATCAAGAAGTTCATTTCAAATACTCAAAGAAATATAAATCAATTGTATAGGGTGATCACAAATGTACAGACAATGCTTGATGAGATATTCATAAAGAATGATATTATATTACACATTAGTGTTTGTAGGATATTTTTTTTCTATTGTAACATTAAATTATTTCTTTTGGGGTCCCCTTATGTGTTATTAATCACTGATCTTGGATTTATGTAAGTTCACCAAATTCCATTGAGAAATAGGTCTAGAGGGTCACAATGTATGTATATCTATAATTTTATTAAATTAAATATTTATTTAAATTTTAAGAATGAAAAATACTCTAGGTTTGGGAATAATAATTATTCACTTAGTTTCGATTGAATAAATTCAATAACTAAATATTTGATCCTATAATATGTGAAATGAATTATATCTTTTGCTTTTTAATATCCAGAATATAAATTAATATTCATTCATTTATTCACCAGTTAAGTGAATAGATTTATATATAAATTTATGTAGCTATATGAATTTTTTTTAAAAAAAAAATTCATGTATTTAGTGAATATATTATATATTTATTTACTGAATAATATTTTATTTGGTAAATATTATATTAATCAAGATTTAATAAATATTGAGGATTGATTGGCTTATTTAAGTTATTAAAGGAAATGATATATTTCTCTATGATTTTATCTCATGTCATGGGATATAATTATATAGATATTATAATTATTATTTTAATAGTGGATTATAGTGAAAAATATTGAAAAATTGTATTTTTACAATTATCCATTATTTAACCATATGTATATAATATGGAATATATCAATTTAGATAATAGATTTATCATGAACCGTTGTAAGAGTCTATAATTATATCAATAACTATTGTGAAATCATTATCCCTCTCTCACTTGAATTAAGTGAAAATAATAGATATTCCTTTTGTGATCAGAGATTATCATTTCAAAGAACTATGTTCCACTACGCTTGCACCAAGAAAACCCGAAGTGTTGTTTAGAGATTCATGGAGTAGGAGGGGATAAAAATATAGGAATTATATCTTGGATTCTTCTTTGTAATCACAATAAAATATGTTTAGAAACTACACTAACAATAAAATTATTATTTTTTAATTATAATTTTAAATTAATTAATAAATAAATTTCAAATATTTTTTATCGAAGATCTCAGAGTTCTGTTTGATAATGTTCTTTAGATATTATAAATAAGACTAATTAAACCACAATAATAGAAATATTCTTGAACGATTTATTACACGCCAAAACATTTAGAATTATTTTTTTATGGTTTAAAAGTTTCAATAGTCAATTTATAGACTGAATCAAGCCTCTCATATTTGTAAATACCAATTTTGATGACATAATCAAATATTATAGTTTCATCAATAACACAGATGATGTGTGTATATAAATGGTGGTTACTAAAAAATTTAATGTATTTGAGATATTATATGAGGATAACATACTATGAATTGGAAATTACATCCTAAATTTATATTCTGTATAGGTGTTGTTAGGAAAATTATTCTCGATAAAATGTTTGGGTGAAGAATCCAAAACACTTGGTATAAATATATATATTGATGTCAAATTAGTTTCCTGTATAGATTTAAATCATATATATTTCAAGATTAGTACATTATTTCAGCTTGCATAACTCCATAAAAAATTAGTTAATGCGGTTTCATATCACGAATCATGGGAAGATTTAGGTTCATTCTAATGAGTAATAAATGATGGATATAGTTCACTGTGAATCCCCCATAGGATCTATCATGTATTATTTATTATGTTCTCAGCCTGATATCTGTAATACATTATGCATAAAAATTTGATACCAATCCAATAATTATAAAGTTCATTGGATTTTAACCAATAATATATTTAAATAGTTGAAACAAATATATAGATATGTTCTTTTTCATTATTTGGGAGGATTTACACATTATAATGGATTACAAAAATTGAAGTTTTCAATCCTAAAAATATGATATGAGATCTCAATATGGTATTTCATTTCTTCCAAATGGAGTATGTATCAAAAGGAATAGTTCCAAAAAATAAACCATACCAGACATAATAATAGTGGAATTATACCTGATTGTACCAAACGTTACAAATGAGGAAGTTTGGATCAAAAAATTAATCAGTTAAATTAGGGTGGTTTCTTTCATTGGGGGAGAATTTGTGCCTTATTTTGACTAAAATGGATCTATTACTCAATCCAAGGTACCTCGTTCTCAAAAAAGGACCAAACATATCTTTGGAAAACATAATCATATTATGTCGATCATTCAGAGGGGAAATTTAAAGAACCTTTGGGTGAATATGGATGAAAATATATCATATCCTTTGATAAAACCATTAATGTAGGTTAATCATGAATGTAATGTTGAGTTATAGTGTATTAGATACATGATTGATTTGATCTACTGATTGTAAAATATATCATGGTTTTATAATAAGGAAATATCCAATTTTCATTTATATACATGTGATACATGAATATTACAGGAATAACAGAATGATAATTGGACCTCATATTGTTACTCTGAGTTATCCCCAATTGAGGAATAATTTTATTTATTATGGGTTGTGGTGATATTTTATGATTATCATGATGGGAATCTGGTATTCCATACAAATAATAGACTCATAAGATAAATATTATATATTTTTTATATGAATTGGATTACAAGTACATATCCATATAATATCATATGTCCATTGAAATAATTTGGGTTTTATGGTTTTTATTAATCCATATTAATTAATATAGGGTCTAAATTTAGGGTGTAAACATTCATACTTGGATACCTTCCTTATTCCAGCCTTGAGATTGAACTAATCAAGGGGTGGTATGATATGTTTTTATAATGTTATTAGTTTTTCTAAACAAATATTTGATTAGTCAAATTTTATTATAGTAATAAAAAATATATTCTCATTATTATAATAGAAAAATAAAGATCATAGATATTTTTAGTTGAGTGAAATTTTATATACACAATTACATGGATGATTTACATGTGATGTTTGCATCCAGACATATAAATCAATGTCATAGATTCATCATTGTTGTAGATAGACTGTACTATATTGAAATAAACCATGTATATTGGTCTCTCGATGTCATGGAAAAAGGGGTAAAATAAGTATTCATGTGATGTATGTTATAATGACCCAAATTATATGTGATGATAAAAATTTTGGGAAATTTTAATTTTCACCCTTAAAGACTAAATGTTTTGAGAATTGGGGTTCATCTTAGTGTTTTGAGGGTTGTACCAACATTTGTATTGTGTTTTAATGGTTGTATTTTAAGACATGTATAGTGTCTTGGTAAATCAAATGAATACTATAGGGGAATACATATGCTTTTGATCTGGCCGAGATAAGTGTTCTGTATGGTGAGTAAAAGTTAAGCATTTGATGGGACCTCCTTCATGTTTTTAAAAGAAAAGGGGGATATAACTATATATTTTCTTTTCAATAATGATAATCTATATATCTTTCCTCACTTTAAAAATGTATGTATAAGGGGATCATATACTCTTCTCTTTCCTTTATAATCTTATAACCTTATTGATTCAAGTAGATGGAGGTGATTTTCTCCATTGTTTAATGGAATTTTTTCCCTTCTTTCTTAGATCATCCTTCTATTTTTTTACTATTGACTAGTTGTCATTTGGATTATGGTTTGACAAAAATTCCTCAATATCATTGAATACTGGAGATGTTATGCTATGGATTTTATGGATTTTTTATAGGGGATCAAGATATGACTAAAACACAACATTTTTCAAGATTTTTTAGGCAGATTCATTTGATGAATTTATTTATGGATTTTCGTCATTTAAATGAAACATATCAATAATTTTAATGTGTAATTTGGTAATTTTGTATGTTAAAAGTGTTTTAGTGTATTTAAAACTCCATTATTCAATTATGAGTCATGATAAATCATTTGGTAAGTGATTCTTAGATTTTTAAAACATTATTTTTTGGAAATAAATTTATTTTTTTTTTATAAATTATTTATAATAATTGTATATGTATTATGATGGTTTTATGGCAACTTGTTGCTAAGAGAAGTATTTTTAGGCTTGGATGATCATTGGAAGTGGTGGTCTGAATTTCTTAAATGGAACAACCTTCAATAAGGATAGTGACCACTAAAAAAGTTTCCAAAGGTTTATTATTTTAGTTATGTATCATGTAATATATAGTCTCTGCAATAATGTGTAATTGACCATGAATTATAAATGAAATGTTTCATTAAATGCCCAAGACTAAAGAAGAATTACATTTTCCCAAAATGGACGTTTTCTAACATCTTGGTCCTTTGAAACCTATTCTTTTGTATGATTTGGATGATAGAGGTATCAAAAAAAGTGTTTTTGAGGAGATGTACTTTTGGGTCTATGATTACATCTTTGAATATGAGGCTATGGCATAACCATTGGAATCACGTTGCAATTTTAGTGGATATAATGGATGTGTGATTTTATATTTGGTGGTCATGATCTATTGGGGTACATCACGACATGTTGTGATTGAAAAAATAATTTGTAAATTGGAAGAAGTCATGTAAATTAGGGGATTATTATGAAAATTTCATTTATTTATACACAATATTCCTTTATAAATTTCTTTGGACATGGTGTGCTCATGTAATTATGTAATCTGGGGGAATTTGTGGGATTCACCATGAGGTTAGATTTAATAAATAACCCAATATCCTAGTGAAAGGGCTAAGAGGATAGAATATAGTGCCTCTATTTTTGGTAACACCCCAATGTGGTGATTAGGGTTGTGAAATGAAACTAATTATATCATATCATATCTAAAAATTTAATCGAATCTTGAAGTAGGTTTATATATAGTGATTAATGGTGATATTTATAGAGGGTCGGTGGACATGACTAGTTATAGTGTGACAAAGATCAGTCTCACTATGATGTCATATTCCCCATCATAGATATAAATTGGGAATACCATATAATTTTCCCTATTTTATTAAATTATACATTACCCACTATTGATAAAATGTGTTTCATTATTGTCTCTTTATCCCTATAAAACAACAATAGTTCCTTGGATTTTAAAAACAAGAATTATTTCATCTTTGGTGGGTTGTTTCTCTTTTATTCACGGTTTTTTCTCTTCCTTTCATCAAGAGAAGTTTGTCATGGAGGTTTATTTTTGTTCTTAATGATAATGATTTTTTTATAGTAATTTAAAATATATCGGTTTTTAAGTTTACCATGCATGATTTTTTCCTTTAGTTCATATCTTTTCCCATTTATTCTTATGCAATGAAGGTCAAATAATTAGTTGGGTGGGGGATTTAATGACTCTTTTTAGTCTGATGTATAATGATGGACTATAATAATTTTTCATTCATTGTGTAGTTTTAATAGACTATTGGAATCAAAATAATGAAATATACTAATAAAAGTTATGGTAATTGGATGAATTTAATGTCATTACTCATTTATATTATATTTCCCATTAGATTGATTCCTGATCTCTTCTATATTTAGAAATTTAAATTATTGTAAGGTTGAGATTTGTTTTTATTATTGTGTTTCTGGAATCACATATCTTATAATATATTTTTGATTAATGTGATATCATTTCAAATTTTTTTATTGATATGTATTATTGATGAAATTTATTGTGATTGTGTTTTAAATTTTATTTGTGATGTTATTATTAGGGTTGTGGTTTTGGTAATTTGTGGGAAGTAATTATTGGGTTAACATATTGTTAGTTCGGGTTTTTGAGCATGTCAAAAAATGTGAATATGATTGGTTATAATATGATGTGTGGTATGATGATTTTTTTGTTATTGATTGAAGGTAATAGGGTTTTTGTGGCTCTAAGGGGAATGTGATTTGTGGTATTTCATGTGGTGGCTAATTGTATGAAATGAGGATGATTTTTATAGATTCTTAGTTTATAGTGAAATAGATTTTTATTGAAAATATAATAATAGATATAGTTGAAACTAAATCAAATTTTATTGAAATTGGAATTGTGGATGCTAGAAAAGAAAGTGTAAAGAATTAGAGATAAATATGCATAATGGTTGATAATGGTTTATCTTTATATTTTTAACTGATTATAATAATGAATATAAATTCGATGATAATTTGTAAATATATAACCAATGTAAAGGCATGATTAAAGAGAAACTTGTAATTACTAGTTATTTTATTTTTATATGGAAATAAAGGTTGATTTTTGGTGATATAGTTGGTATTAGTTTTAGTGTGTTCTGGAGATGATTTAGTTACTATTGTGGGATTTACTAGTGTTTTTTAGTTTAAACTCGTAGGTTGGGATGATTTGTGGCTATTTATTTATTAAATTATTTATTTATTTTTATTTCTTTATATTCCACAATCAAGTCAAATAACCTTAACGATTCATGTGTTCAGGGTTCAAGGTGTTATGTAAAATATATAGGGAAAGGAGGGAAAAAATGGTTGACTACTTCATATTTATTAGTTTCCACTCCAGTTGTGGTTTAGTGGATTTGTTACATTGATACAAGGTTGAATCATAGTGAGGATCAGGAATGAATGGTTGAGGGAATAAGGTTTTTCTCCTTTAAATCCCTGATACCATTAATGATTGATATGTGATGATGTTTTGATGCGCAGTATGGATGTATATATGTAGTTATAGTTGTGGTGATGGAATGGGCTGACTAATTACAACATGCGATGTTGGACCATGTGAAGGGTTAGGATAAGTAGGGTCATAGTCTAATGCATATATGATGCAATAATACTGGTATGTTGTATTAAATTATTATTTCAGAAGTGATTTGGAGCATATTACTTTTGAGGTTGTGTAATGAGAGTGAAAAATAAATGGGGAAGTGGTTTTGGGGTCTCTTTTTGTAATATTCTTGATAAAAACTTATTATTCTTAGTGAGTGTTCCATGTAAATATTTGGGTGGTATATGAACTAATAGGCACTTTTTGGTTTTGTAATTTTGTTTTTTAAAGAATTAGTACGATTTTTCTGCATTTTTAGGAGAGGTAACAAGTATGATATTCTTCATTATTTTTTTTTCTCACCCTTATATACATTAAGAACTTTTATGTTTCTAGTCTTATTTGTGTGACCATGATAGAAAATGCATTCCAGAAGTATGAGATTGACTATAGAGTATCTACTTTAGATATTTACCTATTTCATTATTTACATCATTATATTTGTTAGACATATAATT
The DNA here is from genome assembly GCA_963277665.1 of Viscum album. Taxonomy (NCBI): domain Eukaryota; kingdom Viridiplantae; phylum Streptophyta; class Magnoliopsida; order Santalales; family Viscaceae; genus Viscum; species Viscum album. The sequence goes on from OY728158.1 coordinate 698,972,033, forward strand.
TATTGTGGATTATTATGGTTTTTTATTATTCTATATTATCACATTTATTGGTGGTTCTATTTATATATTTGTGGGATATTTGAGGGAAATACGTCCCATTTTCATTTTTATAACCACAATGCTAGTTTTCACCCTTAGAACTATTGAAGGTATCCCTCAAGGGTCACTTGAATCTTTACTGAATGCCTATGAGGCATTCTCAGAGGTTGTGGTTCTTGAAAAAGGTATACCAATGCCTTTGTCGAGAGTTATGATAGAGTTTGTATTTAAGAACTTATTGGGTTATCAATTAAACATAGTCCTTGATGTGAGAAAATATGTTCATCTTGGTCATTAAATTTTTGGGGCCCCATGAGATCTAATGTAATAACCTTATCCTCACTAAATATTCTAATAAAAGTGATGCCATATAAGAATGGAACATGTATCATTATTGTCTTACCTTGTGTTTGAATTTTGGATGATTTTGGGAAATTAAATTCACAGAGTTAAATTAATTTAACTAATAAAAAAATCATGATGACCAAATTTAAGAAATTTTCTATTTTTATAGAGATTACATTCAGTCATTAAATGATCATGGTTTTGGTAGGTTACGTTCTATAATTTGATCCAGTGTATCATCAATAGATTAGTCCAGTTGTGTAGGACTAGACATGGAGGAAAATAATATGTGGGATTCAGCAACATGGGATGACTAAGTATTAGGTGTCTTTTTATGAATAGGAGAAAGAGTGTTAGGAAGAAAAAAATTGTATTTCCTTCAGAGTAATTCATCTCATTATAGAGTATTTGACACTATAAATTTTTAATTCTGTTGGGGGAGTAGACTAGTAGTGGAAGATCTTATAAATGTGGGATAAAAAAGAGGAATGTGTTTCTTCTAATTATTTATAGATAATGTTTTTCAATAATTTTCTATCATAAATGAAGAGGGAGGAAAAGATTTTATAGTTTCTCTTTATTAATCCAGGAATCCAATATATGTGATAGCATGGTATCAATTTTAATGAACATATTCTCTTTTCATTAAACATTTTTTCTACTGGGTAGTCTAAAAACAACATTTGGATGAGGTAGTGCATCCTTTTATTCAATATTCAATATTTGTTTTGTGTTTCCAATGTATTTGGTGGTATATATGAAACCTAATTTCATCAAAAAGATACATACTCATCTTGAGTTATAGAGACCTATCCTTTTACACATATTGTCACATGATTTTTATCATAAAAACCCATTAAGTATAACCCAAATATTGTGAGGCGTGTTTATTAATCCTCTAAAAGAGAGGAAACAATTTTTCAAATTATATTTAGGGGAAGTTATCTTATCTACAAATTAATCAAAATTTTGGATACATACCTTACTTGGGGAGATCACCCACCTAAATATTCAATAGGAAACTCTATTTTTGGACCCCCCCTAGATTTTATTTAGTCCTCTTACCCCTTCTATTTTAACATAGAATTGATATATATACAGTAATCATACCACAATTGATAATATTAATTCTCCATTTACAATATAAATAAATTATTTTGTTATGATACTAGATGATCCTTCTACAACAACTGAGAAAGTGTATATGGTCCTCTATAAATAAAATGTGATTTATCCTAGGGAAGTACAACTTGCACCATATTGGATAGACACAACCATCACTACTACTTTTATTATTGTATCTACTAATGGAATATTAAGTCATGATGAAAACACTAAGAAAAAAGGGTCCACCCTATCATAGAAACCGAATCGATTTAAGGAACCATAAACATTCCCACAAAAAGTAACTAAAAACCATAGAGAGAAAATTTATATAATGAATATATCTACCACCCTTGCAGAGAAACCCATACAGCTGATGAAACTAATGTTGAATCTCTACTCAACCTAGTTATTATTTTCTCCATATCATGATTTATGGATATGTTATAACCTTGGAAATTCTTTTTGACATCACCATATTTTTCATGTTCCATGGAAATGGAGATTAGTATGGACCTTCCATGAATGAAAAATTGTTGATCATTATAGTTTAAAATATTTAAATTTATAAAAATACTTTGGTTGATAACAAAATAAAGAAATTTATAGGGAATTTTTACATGTTGATTATCCTTTATTTTTTTGAGGATGAATCTTTAACATTGGAAATTAGAATCCTGATGGTGGAACATTCCATAATAGTCAATCATTTTCCTCATAAATAGGCCTAAATGATATCAACTAGCTATTTCTTCATGATCTCCCACGATGCAATATATAAGGATAACATAAATCCATAAATCCACATGGCACATTCTGAGGTATGTTATATAGTTTCCTTCCAATCCTATTGCTCATCCAAAGAATTCTTAGATGACCCATTGATGTCAGGATAATCCTTGGGAGGGATAGATTAAAAAATTTCTACATTTCATATGGGGTATACATCCTACATGCGAGGGTTAACATCTATAAGAGAAGTGTAAAAATGGGACACAACAATACCACCAACCACTTTTGTGTAAATTGTGAAAGAGTTATCCTAAAGAAAAATATTTGGATATTTTAAATGATTCATATCATTGATTTATTCCTTATATAAGGTTGTATATTTATGACCCTAATTAATCTAGTCCACCCTCGACCTCCCCTTGGAAATATTTCTTGTTCGAGAAGTTGAGCAGAAAGTTGATTCATGAAAAATACTAGGTTTTTGAGAACATAATCCTTCCAACAAGATTCAATCCCATGTTATTCTTGTCTGATATTATCCTTATGGTATTCCATAGCCAAGAACCAAGATGGATTATTATTATAAAAAATATGTATATCCTTATTTATCTTAAAATTTCTATTATGAAACAACTCTTATGAGTTCTCATTCATGGGGTTTTCCGATGATGAGCATACCACATAGGTAAACCAAGAGTAAGAAACCCAATATGTAGGGTAGAATATCTGCATATGGTTATCATTTGTATCTTTAAGGTAGATGGGGAGTAGGCAGTGATTAGAGAGTGCACAAACCATATGCTAAACATGTGTATTAGGGAATGCCAATATGATATTTTGGTTAGCTATGAAATGGTCATGCTGACCCCACCTACAATTAATTCCTTTTTATTACTACACCACATAAGAATCCTAGGTCAAGGAGACTCTTATTGGATCTTGAAATCCAAAAAACTGTTGCTTTATCCAAAATGTGGAAACTCTTGCACCTTTCATCATATCAACACTAATGGACCATGATTCATAATGGATCTAAAGGATAGTTTTATGTTATATTTGCAGCGAATCACTTAAATAATTAATTATATCTAGGTTATGGTAATATTCTTTATACATAGTGATATGATGATTATTCAGGGAGGATTTGGATATGTGGTTCAATTGGAAGTACCAATGGATAAATTTAATGATACACCATGATATATCATTATATCTAGGTCATGGATCATGAAGTATTTTATAGTGGATTGAATAATGTGATGATTTAAATGAAATGACTTGGTTACATTATGCAATTTTCGGGAAAAAGACATGATGAATGTATTAGAAAAGCACGAGGAATATATTTTAGATAAATATATCTATTCTTTGGGAAAAATAGTATTCCTAAGGGTAATATATTTTAGATTATGGGAAATGAATCAATATATCAGTGGAATTAAATTTATATTAAATGTTTAAAACATAGATGATTTTTTGATGGGTTTCAAGGAAAGTATAAAAGTCCCAAATTCAATATTGTTTCCTTACATGATTGGGGTTTTTGTTTTATATGTAATATATATGAATCATTTTCAAAAATAATGAATTCTAGAGATGTGTAGTTTATATGTATGATTATGTTATGGTAGTATCATGATAAAATTTCATAGGAATGGAAGTATCTATTTATGAATAATAACTTTTTTGTGCACTATTTGTGTCACTTTTTGGAGAGTATTTTAATTAGAAATTTCAAAAATAATCTTCCCTATATTCATAATATATATTGGAATTTGAATATGAATTTGGAAATATATGAAATGGGTAAAATCCAAATGATTCATCTCTTTATATATATGATGTATTTTGAAGTGTTAAATGTTTTTGTTAGATCCACTAGGTCAAATACCCTAAGTGGGGGGGGGGTGAATTAGTGTATGATATATTAAAACGTTCTCCCATTTGGATCTTGTTTTGTTATTATAAAAAACACAATTCTCTCATCCTCCCATAGTAATATACAGATAGAATGAAATCATGTATAGCACACAACGTTTTTTTCTTGGTTCACCCTCACTGGGGTACGTCCAAGGGGCATACAACTACAATGTGTTGCTGTACCAAATTCACTACGGCTCATGACCAATAATGAGTATAATGTTTGGTCTAGAACTTCTATTCCCATGCTCAATGCCTTTAAATATTTAGGGTTTTCTCAGTGCATTCCCAACGGTCACTTCCTCTGACACTTTCTTTGGCTCACTACCGGTGGAAAGGGTCACCATATTCCTCTTCCATTTATCACAGCTCTTGGAATGGAATCCACGCACAGTTTATTGAATTGTTGGTCAAACACAGTTTATGAACATGTAGGTCCCTTAATTTACATTAATTCCTACATTCTCAACAATATGTAGATTCTCTGTTGAAGATCCATTTTCACCTTTAGATCAAGTCCACCTTCTCGAGTACTGTTGGGTACCAAAAAATACATTCGCAAACTGAAATGAATCTTTTTAAATATTCCATGAGAAAACAATGAACAACTTTCCTATCCCACGTACTGAGTATCTGGTTCGGTACACGAACCACCTTCTCTGTGTACCACTACTTCTTCTGTGAAACTCCCTTTATTCACAGACTAACTCCACTTTCGCAACCGCGTACCGATACCCCATTACAACTCTGTGAACCACCTCTACGAAACCCCTCCTCTCTGCGAACTATTCCTTGTTAATGGAATGTCTTCACTTCCACATACCGGAGTTCCTCCTCCATGTACTAGACTTACTTTAAAGGTTAAGAAACCCTGGAAACGCCTTCATCAAGAACCAATTTTTCCTCTGTGAACCTCCATTCATCCTTCATGAACAACTTCAGCCTACACAAATTATTCAGCCTTCAAAAACTTCCGTCAACCTTTTCCAAAATCCCAGAGCAAAGTGTTTTATCAAATGATGTTCAATCTCAAAAAAATTGGTGGGATTATCGATTCTTATATAGGAAAAGATATCCTCCTAATACATTACATCGATATTTACGAAATCATTAATGTTTCCTCCACCACCAACCGATATTCATCCATTGTGAACCCAAGACATCCCCAAACAATTTTCCTATGCACTCAACATATTGCCTTTCCTATTATGTAGTCGAGCTCCTCCCCCAACTTCAATGCATCAGTGAACTACACAACCGACCACCATGAACCTTTTTTCATTTCATGAATGACATCCATGTACCATTCCTGATGCGAGGTACGCGTTTGTGTCCCTTTCCTAGACATGGTACATGATCTATGTCCTAGGCTCTTTATTCCTCTTCCTTTTCTGATTTCATTTGACATTATTAACACAAATTTCTGATTTTAAGGCCCCGAAAAGGTGAAAACACTATGAAACTACACCACCTTAAAAACCTATCTTCGACAAACACCAACCATTCTCATTTGCGGTCATCTGGAATTGTCATCAAACTCAATTACATCCAAAAACTTCCAAGGGGACACCTTGAGTGATTTTTTCCCAACAGTTTTTTATTGAATCATAATGTAATATGCTTAATCATTTTGAGTAAAAATTAGTTATGATGATAGATATAAACCACATTACAAGGATTCATTGGTGATTTATAATGGTTTTGAGAGTGCAATAAAATTTGAATATACTCTAAAATGTGATTTATGGAGTATTTTATGGGGGAATAACAATAGAAATGAAAAATATCGATTAACATATATCACGGGTCTATTCTAAAACATGTTTAGGTGTTCAAAGTTCAAATAAAAATTTCATTTTTGACATGATTATGGAATCAAGATGATTAGAAGTTTCTTGCAGTGATATTAGTGAGTTAATGAGAAGTTAAAATAATGGATTTTGTTGATATTTTATTTATGTAATGTTCAATCCATAATGAATTGAATAATTATATAATGAAGTTGGAGTTGAGTAATTGTATTCCATGATTAACGAAGACACACATGGAATTGGGGTTTTCCAAAACATTTTTTTATTTTAATTAGAATTTCAATGAATAATATCTGCGTAGAGATATCAAGGATTAAATATGTTTGATGATAAAATTTACAAATAAATTAAACTATGTGGTAAATCATGAATGATTAGATAATATCAAAAGGTTATGAATTTATCACAACCCCCAAATCAATGGATTGGTTTCATGAAGACCTATATATTATTTTATTATAAGTCTAATGATAAATTTATAAATATTGATATAACCAAAATATGTAAATGAGAATATTAATTTAATATTTAAATTTAAATATCTAGTTACGATCAATAAGGGGGGGACCAAATAAAAAATAAGGACATAAGTATTATAACTTAATGAGAAGGAAGATAAAGATAAAAATGTTAATTCAAATTTGGAATCATCATTTTATAAAAAGGAAATATTTATACTGAGATATGTCAAAGGTGAATGGTTAATCATTCAAGAGTTAAAAAATTATAACATGTTTTTGAAAGAAGAATATACAAGAATAAAATAAATAAAAAGAGTCGACCTTATTCAGATTGATGAAGATGAGTGTAGTAAACGAGGAGGTTATCTATGCATATATATAGATATAATGATTCAAGGTATGTCATCAATTTATACTGATCTTAAAGATATTTGTATGTCTATAAACATTTTAATAGAACCAAAAATCTATAAAATTTTAGTTTCCTTCTCCAAATTTGTTCATGGATTTAAAGAAGAGTCATTGACTAAAAAACTAATTGTTAATATTTACTAATACCATTTTAGTAACTACAGCGAGTATTATTACCTCTTAATAAATCATCATAATAACAATGTATAATCCTCATATTAATTTTTTCTTTTACTATGTAAAATACTATGTTTTTTTATTATATTAATTAATAATTTGTTTCTTTTATTTCATGTTAACAATATTAGATAATGGTAAGATATTGAACTTATAACACCAAATGATTTCAGTACGAATTTAACATAAAAATAATACCATGATGAATATTTTTTTTACATGAAACACTGAACCAGAATGAAATGAAATTAATATTTTTAAGATAAAATATTACAATATAGGATAAATATTATTTAATTATTATAATATATAATAAAAAATCATTAAAATATGTACAAGAGTAATGGATGAACAAGTTATTTAAAAGAAAATTAATATGACCTATTTCTCATCGTGGTTATCAATGAAGATCATCACCCTAAAATAAACGATGAAAATAAGGAAAACATTATAAATATTTAAATAATAAACTTATGGAAGTAAATTAATTGGATAAATGATTCATTGAATGCATGTTAGTCAATATATAGAAATAAAATATGACTTTTATACATATGATCATTGGATATATGGCCATTGGAAATATAGTCATTAGAAATATGTTAATTATATATACAGTTACTGGGGATTCATGTTTTCAGTATGTATAATGACATTTGTGAAATATTAAATAATAAATGTATAATAATTTAAATAATAAAAAACAATTAATCTAAATGAAAATAATTACGTAAATTGTTTTTTATAAATTTATTTTAAAGCATTTATTTTTTTTATAATTATATTTTTTGAATGATTAAATTTTTGTATAAAATTCAATGAAATATTTTTATACCAATTATTGATAAAATTTAAATGGTTATAAGAAAATAATTTTTAAATGGGATTTGATTAAAAATATTAGGTATTAATTTTTTTCAATGGACTTTTATAAAATGTTGTGCAATTTTAACTTGATAAAATAAATTGATATCAATGCTTCTAATATAAAAGTGTCTTCGAAAAAAATCTAATTAATTTTTGGCCCACACTCATTTTGATAATATACAGACCTACTTTCCAAAGGCCAAAAGTCAATAGGAATTTCCTATTGATAACTTATCAAACACATTGGTTGAGAGGATGTGAGGTTGTGCTCACCAAACCTTTTTATGGGATATTATTTTCTACTATGTAAATATTATATATTTTATATGAATTCATTAATTATTGTCAAATAATAAGGTTGGATTGGTTATTACTATGGCAATGATCTAATTTAGATATTGTGTTTGATTTAAACCTATATATAAAAGGGGATCCAAATATTTCCTTCCTTAATTCATGATTCTTTTATTTAAATCAATCTATAAGGGATGTTTTGAGATTATTTTTGGTCAAGAAGGTAGATGGTATTCGATATATGTAATTTTACATTGAAGAGGTGTCCTAAATATAAAATGAAAATACGAATCAAAACACACATAGTTAGATGGAATGGGTAATAGTGAAATGACATTCAGTTTGAACCTAAAATAGGCATCTTATGTATTCTCTTGTGAATTGATATCAGAGCCCCCATATTTTAGTCAAATGGTAAGGGATTATACCTAAAAATGCATCCTTATAATGGTTTCACTTTCTCCAAACTGATGGTATGATCATCATAGATATCTAATTTGAAGTGAATCATGATTTACTTGAGAAATAACGGGTATTATATGATCATTCACATTATATGAGTTTCTTTTATAAGATTTCAGTAGTGGGATTACAGACTGATGGAACCCTAAGAAGATTCCAATTTTCAGAATGGTTTGAAAAAAATAAATAATTCATGGCTTAGGATCAGGCTTTCCAAGAATTCTCAACAATGTGGAAAATATCAAATCATGGTATATTATTGAATGATCTAGAATTACACCAAGGTAGTTTCTTAAATACCGGCCGAGGATTATAACCAAAGGGACTCCAAATTAGGATGAATCAAATGGGTTATTTGAGTTTGTACTTATAATGGATTATAAGAAATAACGAGCCATTATAACGTAAGGAATAAAAGGAAAGGTACGTAGAGGTGACTAAACATGTATAAATATGACATGAAAACCTTAAAAATAAATATTGACATGATAAAATATAATAAAATCTAATAGATTAATCTTGACGTGATGTTTTTGAAGGTATTATTGGGTTTTATCCCTATTATTTTTCCCATGTATAGATCAATTTATCATCCACTAATGTCAAATAAAGGATGATAATCCATATAGGATAATTTATTTATATGACCTAGAATAGTTTTGGGTTATACAAAAGTCGATTCCTAAACATATATGACTATCTAAAATATATTTCATTGTATTGGCAATATGTATGGATTCCAAACTAGTGATTATCCATAGTCATATATTGGCATGAGGTGAAAAATGATAACAATGAAGAGATTCACATCTTGATGGTGTTTTAGGAATCCATTATGAGTGTCTCAATCAAATGATTGTTTTTATGAATTGGTTCCACCCTTTGTGGGAGTGTTGTTCCATTCACTTAACAGGAGGCTAAAAAATAGATTCATCGACCCTCAATCTATTGGAAATGAGATGAGAATGGGAGATTTTCATGGTGGTGGAAAACACAAAAAGAGGAGTCCCATAAAATAATTTTATTAGAGTATCTCAACTCTTGGATGTTATTTGGAATCAATTTCAGGTTCATAGACTTCTCAACAAAAAAATATTCTCTACTAGGCCCAAGGTCCCTTTTCATCTATCATTTTTCAAATAGATGTGTATTAGAAATGGATATATGGAATATGAAAGTGGGTAGTGCCACAAAATATATTTTCATTAAATATATCATTCTTGTATATGATTTCATTTTTAGGGATTCATGAAAGAGACTTCCAGTAAGAGAATCGCATAAGAACCCTAAAAAGGATCCTCATATAGGGCTAGCAAGATGATGCAGCCTGAATGATGGAAAATACAGTGAATTATTACAAAAACAATTATTATGGATAAATATATAGAAATTTTAATAAATAATTTCACATAACGTTGGACATATAGTTTTTCACACATACAATATCTCACCTAGGAGAACTCACACAACATATGTCACAAATTGTTGTTCAAAAAGAATTTATCAATGTTATTATTTGAAGGGAATGATTTATGGATGTTCTTAATAAATGTTCTTCAATTAGGTACTTCACATATCATTTCGATCTCCGGAACATTTTTTATTGCTTCTTATGAAGGAGTTTGTCTCTCCCAAGAGAATAATCCATCAGTATTTCATATTCTATCCTTAGAGACTCCCTACCTCAGATTTTTGATTGAATATGTATAGGAATTAGTGAATAAATATCCCCCACTGATTAATACACATAGAAATAATATGTATCATATAATTATTTCACATATACAGAAGGATAAATAAAATTAACTCTTGGAGAAACAAATGATTTTACTATAACAGATGAGTAATTTTTAAACTGTGAAAAGATATCTACATGAAGGAAAAGGTGAAATGTAGATGGAAAACCACCACCTTGGAGCCAAAAAAGGTAAGGGATTCATGAAATCATTATAATATTTTGTGAACAGATAATTTTTTTAGGTGTTAGAAAATACCCCCACCTCCAACACCAAAACGACTTTCATCTTTCATGTGAATTAAATCTTGAAAACCCCCCAACTAAAATAAACCAATGATGGTGTCATCCTTATTACTATTTAACTATATGCAAGTAATCACATACCAAAGAAACAAACAGTATATTATTCTAGAATTAACTGATACATACATAATTCCCATATTAAATTAGAAATATATAATGCATAGTAGAAAAAGATTCTTATATCATCGATATTATTTATAATATCTTTTTTCATATCTCAGGGAATAAATAAAGAAAATTGTTTTCTTAGATGATCAGTAGAGGTTATGTACCAATTAATGTATCAGGATTAAATATGTTATAATCAATATGACAAGGTATATAACTTAAAACACATTCCATTAAATAACTAACTTGACCAAAAAAACATAGATTGATAATTTAAATGCATTAATATCATTTATAATAACAAAAAATAATATCTCAATGAAGGAAATGATTAATATTGGACCCCATAATCTCAGGAATAATGATATATATTCCATCAAGGCCTTGTTCTAAGTAATTTTAAAACTATTGGTTGGAATTCATCCAAAACCCAATTAATTATAGCTTACTGATTTTTCACATGATACTATTCAATGCATCAAGATGATATGTAATAATAGGATCCACTAATCATTACATGTATAACACTATAAGATCCCATTACAAATTTTTTAGATATGTCCATAACCACATTGTGGTTTTAAATTTTTTGTTGTCAGTATAAGATTAAAAATAAATTGGGGGGATTTCTATACTGTTGAATTCAACTATTTTTTAGAGTCATAGGATTTACCATATTTTTTAGATGATGTTAGAGGATTTCATGCCATGTAATTGGGTAACATGATGTGTAAGAGTTTTTAGATGCATGTTTGGAAAGACTTCATGCTATGAGAGGTTACCCAATTTGATGATTCCTTGCATATCATTTTTTAATAAAATGATGGATTTTCAGTCTGTGGAAATGGGTGTTCAGTCCTATTTTGTACTTTGGAGGTTACACATCATGTAACTGGTTTACACATCATGTAATTGGGTTATAGGTCATGTAATTAATCACATACACTTTTTAAAACAGGTGTGTCTTTGTTTTGTTTCTTTCTCCACACTCTCTATTTCTAAAACCAGGGTGATTCCCAAGTGATTTTTGTAGACATCTCTCATTATAGAATGATTTGATCGAGGTTTCATCATCATTGCGGTTGTAGTGCATCTATTTTGTTGAGTGATCATTATGAATCTTCACTGCCTTTAATCATGATAGCACCGTTGTGTTCTGTTATTAGATCCACATGTATATGTTGGTATTTCACAGTGTATTCTTCTAGATTTGTTTTTAAATATTGTTCCAAAGGCCATTCATTTGATGTTCATGTTGCAGCGGGATTTCATTCTTGATTATCTAGTATTTATCTTTTTCATTGACTACTTTTCATGTATATTGGATCAGTCTTATGATGAGTCTTGGATTCATGGCTCCTTATTGTTGTCATTGGACTTTCATTGTTGGTGGATCCTGTTGTGGGTGTCTGCATACTGAGTTTTGATGTAGTTTGTATTTTCAAACGCCTATATTTATGAAGGTTATTGCTCCTGAAATATAAATTGATATAAACAAGGAATTTTATTGATTTATTTCATGGGTTTGAAAGGATTTTCAATGAAAATGGGTTTTTATGGTTTTTGATAAATGAAATTAAAAGGGGGTATATTTAGAGAATTGAAATTGGTTTTTTAAATCTTTTTGAAATAGATTTCAAATCATTGGACTGAATTTGTTAAATGATAACATGGGTTACCTAGAGTAATTAGGTGGAAATTTTATATTCAGTACGCCATTCATTTTTTTGGTATTATTAGTAGGTTTTCTCAGGGGGCTTTCCTTTTTTTTCCTCAAACTTTTGTTCTAGGGGACAAGTATTGACTTCATTGGGGGGGGTCTCATGGGTATTCCTCTTCCCCCTAGGCCGATGTTATAGGAACAAAATTGTGCACATTATAGATTATGGTATGACTAGTCTTCTAGTTAGACCTATATAGATCCTTGGTGATGATACCACTGCTCCGTTTATTCATTTTTGTTTATCCATGAAATGCATGTTTATTCTTATGAGAAATGATATGAAAAATGGGCTTCAAAATTTATATACATTATTTATTTTACAAAAATTAAAAAGGGAAAATTTTACCATGTTTTCTATAAAACATCTTTACTATATATTGTTTCATGTATTATTTTAGATTGTCAAAGAAGAATTTTTATACAGAGACTTGTTTTGAAAAACATAAGTGAGATCATATTGATCCTTTTAGCACACAAATTGTGAACCTATTTGGTGGTGGGTAGAACATTGCTTGTCTTCTGTTATAGGGAAGGGAAAGTCACAATAGAGAGGTATTGAGGATTTGTGTCACATGGGAAGGGTAGATAGTTGTGATATAGTGGGAGTTAATCTGCATCATCACAATGATTATCTATTTCATTTCAGTTTTTTACAAATTGACCTTTTTTCTGCTTCCTTCTTATGGTAATGGGATATATTTATTAGACATATGTTGTTTTTCCATGTGTATATTTTTGATGCATTTTTACAAGTTGGGATAAATAGTTCTTTTGGGCTTTTTTTTATGCCGAGGTTCTCATTCCTAGACAATAGGGATCAAGAATGCCTTTTAGGTATGTGATGGGTGCTAGTTTTGAGGGAAACCATGGTTGGTTCATTAATAAATGGTATCATAGGAAGTCGATTCTCAGGAGTCCTTGACTTGGGAAAACTATAAGACTAAAGATAGAATTTTAAGGACTTTATAGTTATATTGTGATTAGTTCTTAGCAAAATAATGTCATGAAAAAACTCAAGATTCCATGGGATGTTGTCATACATGTCTCTAGTGTTGGTTTTGTTGTTAATTCTTGGATTCTAATGAAATATTATCTAGTTTAAACTGATAAGTACTATATTGTCCGATAATTACATTTTTTCAGTGTGTAGCTGTAATCCTCTGAGACGTATTCCATGATTTTTTCAGAGAGGTGTAGCTGATGCTCCAAAAGGGAACCCAATAGTGGATCAAAATATCATCAAAACTATAAAATGGGTAGTTCATTTTTTGACCCAGATGACCATGAGTTTAGAATGTAGTGGTTGATGTATATCTAGGATCTGGAGTAGAGAGATATCGATCTCTTGAATTCATGCATGGGAATCCACTGCTTTTTAAATGAAAAAAAATGAACATCAAGATGTAGAAAACTAACCAGACAAGAATGATCAAATAATTGACGTACTAGTGTCACTTGAGAATATCAATGTTATCTCTGAAAATTTAATCTTGAGGGTTTCGGTAAGTGATGGTGGGATTCCATGGTCTAGGAACTGAGGGCGGATCGTCGTAGTGGCAGGTATACGTGGAAGAGGCAGTCCATGTAGGGAACCCCTTACACAGTATGTAAGAGGAGTATGTGGTTTTTGAAACACTCAAGGAAGCTTGAGATAGCTTCAAATCAGTTTTTGAAAGTATTTTCTAATATCCAACAATACCTAGGATGGTGGACTGCATCTACGTGTGAAAAAGAAACATCAACACATCATCTACCAATAGTTGAGGATGCAATATTCAGGCACATGAAGGGACCTAAATGTCCTTAAACAATGTCTGACAAACAAGTCTATAAAATATGAATGGATTACTCTCTATGAGTTATAAGAAACTGAAGCGGAATATGGTGACCCTTTCCAATGGTATTAAGCCAGTTAAAGATAAAAAGGGAGTGACACTTGGGAATGCTGTGAGTAGACCCTAAACCATGTAAATGTAGTGGGCATAGGCATTAGAGATATAGCCCAAAAATTCTACTCATTATAGGCAGTGAGACTTAGTGAATTTTGTACATAACCACACCATCATTTTTTGCTCTTTTGACATATCCAAGTGAGGGTGAACCAAGTAAAATTTGATGTGTCACGTGCATGATTTAAACACTATTCATAAATTGTAATGGGAAAGAGAGAGAGAAGTAATTTTTTTAATGAAAAAAAAGAGATCTTACCAAGATGGAAATTTAATCTGGAATACCCTGATTCACCACTATTAGGGTATTTGACCGAGAGGACCTAACATTAATAATAGCTGATACCAAGTTTTTCTAAGATTTTCTCATTCCTGAACTGGATCTGTTTGACATCATCATCTTTATGGATTGGCTTGTCTCTCATAAAGTTGTGGTTTAATTTTATCTTCATAATGTCTTGTTTTTTTTTATTCCAATGTGAGATCTATTGTGTTTCATGGTGAATGCAATCTAATGTTAGGTCTTTAAGGACCTTACCACTTTGAACTCAATAGTTTGATGTCTACTATTGTGGTTGACCCCAATGACATTTCTATTATTATTGATATTTTCATTTTGGTTCATGACTTTCCACATGTTCTCCAAAAAGACTTAAATGGTCTTACTTAAGATAGACAGGTATACAATATTTTTTTCCTTATGATGGGTACCTATCCAATATCAATACATTCTTATCATATGGAACTGGTAGAGGTGAGAGAGGCCAACATTCAGTTGGATGACCGATTAGAAAAAGGTTTTGTTCTCCTTAGAGTTTTACCTTGGGCATCCCAGGTGTTCTTTTCTAAGAAGGAAGATGGTTAACTTTAATTATGTATAGACTATAAAATGTTTAAATGTTTAATATTTATGAAAAAATTTCTTTTTCATAGTGTAGATGATTTGTTGGATTAGTTAACGGTGGAAAATATGTCTTTCATGATAGATATTTGACTGTGTCGTCATCATCTTAGAGTTTGTGAGTTTGATATACAGAATACATAATCTATGAGTAGGAATTGACATTATGAATATTTTGTGATTCCTTTTGGATAGGCTAACGATCCTATATTCTTTATAAATTTGATGAATTAGATATTCCATCATTATCTTTATACTTTATTGGTAGTTTTGATGGATAATATTCTAGTCTATTTGATATCAGAGTGTGAACAAGAGAACCATCTGAGTTTGGTTTTAAAAATAATGAGAATTGACCATTTGTATGGAAATATTTGGAAATGTAGTTTTTAATTCAATAATTGATTTTCCTTTGGTAAACTATTTCATATCATGTCTTATCAGTTGATCTAGAGAGGGTGGAGGTTATATTTTATAGAAGGAACCACAAAATGCATTTGAAATTTGGTTCTTCCATAGTATTAATGGATAATAACAATTTGTTATTATAGATATTTTGAATCTATCATCACCTTTAACTATTATTACTAATAAGCTAGTGAAATTCACCATGGATTTGAATTGTATTTATTCTTTTTATGATGTAAAATGAATTCTCACATCAGCTCATATTCATATCTTTCCTGATCTCGATAAGTGCTACGTGGTGTTTTTTGATTCTTCTAGTGCTCGGTTTGGATGAATGCATATAAAAGATAACCATGTGGTGTCTTGAATACATCATTAGTTTCAAACACAAGAGAATAATTACCCCCACTGAACAATTTATAGTTTTCCATAGTAATGCATTCACATAAATTTTGGAGACACTGCCTTTTTAGGGAAAGGTTCACAGTATTTTCTGATCATAAGAGTTTGACTTATATAATTTCATAGAAATACAAGAATCTCAGGTAAAGGTGATGCATATAATACATTCAAAAAATTGACATTGATATCCCCTACAATTCAAAGAAGGGGAATGTCATTTCATACACTCTTACTAGGAAAGTACAAGAACATGATGTTTTAGAATCAAAGGTGGAGTGGAACCTAATGCAGATTATTGGTCAATGCCACTTGGATGCTTAGGAGGTTTTTTGAGTATGGTTCTGATCAGTGTTCAGTTATCATCCTCTCTAATGTAGTATATTATTCATAGTTACTAGTAGGATTATGAGTTTAGATAAATTAAAGGAATTACTTTTGGTGGGGATACAATTTTTGGTAGGTCTCTCTCTTCAAGTGGTAAACTTCACTTTGGGATGAGGGTTTTCATCCTAGTATCTATTAGTAGTTTAGTGTTGTTTAATTATCACATATCTACATGGTTCATCCATCCAGGAACTAAGAAGTTATAGTATGAACATGTGATGATGATTCTGATGGTTGGTTATATACTGTGACATTGCATACAATGAGTCCAGGAGTTACACCTCTCCGCAGATAAAGGTTGAGAACCTAACACACCTTATTTTTCTTAAACCTCTTTTGGTACCAATAAAGAAATGGGATGAGGTATCCATGGATTTGTTTGTTTTATTACCATGGAACCACCGAAGTAAAAAATAATAATATTTTTATAGATATTTATTGGTTTATGTGGTATTATCATTTTATTCTAATCATGGACACCACTAAGATTAATGATATGGGTTAGTTGTATGCATAAAAGATTATGAGGTTATATGGGAGTCCTTCTACCATTGTTTCATATAGAGAGAATCAGATTACCTCAATGATCAGGAGGATTCCCGTAGATGCAATGGGTTCTTAGGTCATGTTCATCATAGTTTATTATCAACAAATAGACAGTCTATGAGAGCATGTGATTTAGATCATGGAGAATATCATTTGTTCTGGTGTCTTGGATTTCGATGGATCAAGGTATCCACATTTTGTTTTGGTTGATTTTTTTACAAAAATATATCAGTTATAAATAATAATGGATCCTTAAACATGTTATCTGATCTCCAATTAAGATCATCTCTTTATTGGGAAGAGGCGGGTGAAGTATCTTTAGTTGGAATACGATTGGTCTTAGAGATGTCAGAAAAGATTAACGATTTGCATCATCATCTGGTTATATCACAGAGTCGACTGAAATCTTATACGTATTAGAGACATCATCCTCAAGAGTTTTCCATTTGTTATTGCATTTTCCGGAAAGTTTCTCCTTGATTTCGTAAATAGGGAATATTAGCTTCAAGATATGTTGAACTGTTTAAGGCCACTTAGTTGATCATGTTGACTACTTTTAATTTAGAATTGTTACTTCAGTTTAAGGGTATTCTTGATTTTTCTGACAATAATATCAGGATGTACCATCTTGATTCTTCTCACATTATGATTTGGGAAGTTACTTAGTTGGATCCCGATGATTCAATTTTGGAGAAATGAATTGTGATATTTGAATCTCAAGTGAAAGTTTTGTGTGGGAAGTTGATTCTATTTGTCAATGTGTTATGGAATGAAGGGTTATATTCTTATGAGACATGGGAACATGAGGAACACAGGAGAGAGAAGTACCTATTTTTTTCAAGGGATTTCATTTTCGAAATTATTTCCAGGGGATAAAAATTCCATATGGTGTGGAGTTGGTAACATCTTGTTACCAATGATTTCTAATTTAATTTACCATGTTGTGGGTTTACCCTATAAATTGATATTATAATAAGAAAATGATATTGGTAGGATACATATAATGTTGATGTTATAGATTTTTTGGACTATTATATTTATTTCTCTTTTCCTACAGGCTGTAGGAGGATTTCACACCGTGTAACTAGGTTACACAACGTGTGAGAGTTTCTGGATACAAGTCATGAAATATATCATGCTATGAGATGATAAATGTCGTGAAGAGACCTTAAAAATCATGAGTAAATAAAATGTCTGGTTGTGAGTCTGAGCTAATGTCCCAGAATTTCCAAATAATTTTAATAAATATATGGAATTATTTTGAGATGGAGAAATCTAATGGCATGTGATTCTGATGCCCAGAGTGCCTGGAATGATCTATCAAAGTTTTTTTAATCCTAAAATTGCATGTGTAAGATTTTTTCCTAAAAAATCAGAATAAATCTTAAATGGTTTCATGGATCAGAAATCGAAGGGCACTATTGCACACAGGATGGTGGGTTTACCATAGGCGCGACTTAAGTTTAGTCGGAGTGGGACTCTTGTGGGAAAACCCAAAAATGGCATAACCATAAATGAAATAATTAAATAATGTTATTTTATTTTACAAATTCTTATAACTCACAAAATTTTAGTTGGATTAAAAATCTGAGACCACCGTTGAGCTCGTGAGGGTATTCTCTATTTAGATATATACTAACATTGCCCGACGAAGGCTACTAATTAAAGATATTTTTTTGCTGTAAATAATATAATTAAGTGAAAATGATATTATTGTTAGAATCTATAACTTATAAACAATAAATAAGATTAAAAATCCAAGATTACCATTGGGTTCGTTGGGGCGTGTTCTCCTAATTCAGTTCCTAACCTCGACCAGTGCGGGTTAAGGGTGAACATTTTAAATTTATATAACTTTTTTTACGGTACGTATAGTAAATGCACATGTGTAATTTTCTAACCTTTCAACTGGCACTCTGATTGAAAATATGAAGTCATCGTTGAACACAAAGTGTTCGGATTCTCTTAAGGGAGGTTTAACCACAAACGCAGTGGGTCGAGAGAAGATATTGGTTTATTCATTTTCTTATAGAGGATTAAATAAATTAAATATATTTTATTTTAAATATCCTCCCACCTCTACTTTTTATTTTTGGTGGTGGGGGCCACAATAGGGTGTTAGAGAATTTAAAGGATGGGAATTATATTCCAGGTTATAAAAAATGCTTAACAACCAATTCATTTAATTATTAGGATTCATTAGTTCTAAATAAATGAATCACCACATAAACTAGGAGTTATATTAACTCCTCCTTGGGATTGAGTGTTTGTTTCTATTGGTGAATGGAGTGGTTAGATCATGAGGCTCTTGATGAAGGACATATCTCACAATCGAGAACAGAAGATTGACGTTTGAGTGGCATCATTGGAAGATTTTTGCTGGAATGGAAAACACTGACCCACATTGAATCACGAACATTCCCCAATAGATTTATAAGGTATGGGGTTTAATTTGTAGTATGATAAATATCTATTTGTCAATTCATATTGTTCTTGATTATCAACGATGAAAAAAACATGGCCATAGATCCACACATAGACAATGATCCAATCTATTACGTTCTTCATGAGTTCTTCGTTGCAAAATAATTAAGAATGCTAGAAACTTAATGTTTCTTTGAGAACTACATACAGAAGCGGAGATCTAGAACCGAGGATCGCGAATCTGCGATCACCACAATTTTTGGGTTTAAAAAGAAGATGTGGGGGCCACGGAAGGGGAGATATAGTAGTGTGATTACGGTCATGTCTTCAGGTCGCAACTCTAGGCGAGGTAGACAGTGCGACGTGTGGTAGCGAAGGACAACTGGGAGGTAACATCCAGCCCGTGCAATTGTCTGGAGGAACTATGGATCGGGTAGCTGGAGGTGGTGGCAGTGGACTGGCCGTGCGGAAGAAGAGGAAATCATGGGAGAATAAAGATTAGATTGGAGAGATAAATAAATTGACAAGGGATAATATTAATAAAAAATAAATACAAAATAATAAAGATGGAGAACCTGGCGGTGGATTCCAGCACGCAACAAGAGGGAAGATGAATTTGTGTGTGGAATGAGTTGTATAATTGAAAGAAAAATATAATGGTTAAATAAAAATAAATACAATATAATAATGACATTATTATTTTTTGTTTCAAAACCCATATTTTGTCCGTAACTTATCCGTGCGAACTCTGTTTCGCAAACCATCTATGGTCATGTGACCCTGATTCCAAGACGAACATTCTGAGTCCAATATTGGATGACTTTTTTGGTTTTTTGGATCAGGTACTCGAAACGCTGGTGAATTAATGGATTTAGTAATATTATTAAATATTTGACCTTCCATTACTCTTATGTGTGATGTCTGATTGACTTGCCTCCAGTGGTGATGTGATCCTGTCATTAATACGGTCGATTGAAGTCTAATGTTGGATACTAAATTCTGGTTTGTGGCTTGGGTACTCGAAACACCCAATAATAAAATTAGTATTATTATTATGATATCTTGTATATGAAATATCTCTCTCATACGATGTCAGAATGACAAACCTTCTATGACGTTGTAACCCTGAAATTAAGACATGTGTTTCAAGACAAATTTTAGATATTTATGTTGAGGTTGAGGGGCAATCCCAACGAGGCTCAATTCGAGCGTGTTGCGGTGAAATGAAACTTTTTCACCGGTTATACATTTTGTACAAATGGGTAGTACATATCGTGTGTTTTTTCATGTGAATCATAATAGTTTGACCCATTTGGTTATCTGGTACTATTTGAAGTACGTTCAGGTTGGATCTAACATGAATCGAACTGGTCCTTCGGCACTAAAATGCTTATAGCTTACAGACCGGATGCTTGTTTGATGAACCGTCTACGGCGTTCAGACCCATGGAGTGAGACGATACTTTTGACTGACTCCATTAGAGTTTTGGAGAAACTTGGTGTTCATCTAGTTTGGATCACAACCAAATCCATCTGGGCCATTAGTACTAAAATACCTATAACTTACTGATCGGGCGTCCGGTTGAAGCATCGTTTGTTGTGTTGGAACCCGTACGACTAGGAGGTCCATTGGGTTACTCCTTTTGGAGCTTAGTGGAGGTCATGGAATGAGAATTATCTCAAGGGGGATATTAAATGGAGCTCGAGCGCATGGAGTGCGAGTAATCCTATGGCAGGATGTAACCTGAAGAAAGAACATCGATCCTGTGTGGGTCAGCACTCTGTGATCCTATGAGGATCTGCACATACCGATCCTTTGTGGGTCAGATCATGTGTTGGCCAGCACTCAGCAATGCTATGTGGGTCAGCGCATACCTATCCTATGTGGGTCAGCACTCTTTGATCATGTGTGGGTCAACGCATACTAATCATCTGTGAGTCAGTGGGGGTTAGTTACCTATCGATCCTGTGTGGGTTAGAAGCAGTAATACTTAACTAAATACGATGATCTATCCTTATGACCAATCATATTTACTTCTGTACTTAAGTTATTCTTGATTGTGAGCTAATTCTTTTACCTAAGTGGTACTTCAATATTTGTGGTGTTACCTGTGCGGTACTTCAATCATTGTGGTGTTACCTGTGTGGTACATCTATCTTCACAGTGTTACCTGAGTGGTGATTCTATCTTTATTGTTATACCTGTTTGGTAATTCTATCTTCGTGGTGTTACCTGTGTGGTACTTCTGACTTTATGGTATTGTCTTTGTGGTGTTACCTGTGTGGTACTTATTTATTTTTGGAGTTACATGTGTGGTACTTCTACCTTCATGGAGTTAACTTCGTGGAAATATCTTCATAGTGTAACCAATGCGGTACTTCTTACTTCATTGTGTTACCTATGTGGTGTCCTTCCCTCATGTATGTGATGAGTATATCTTGATAACTTTTTTATATATATGAACATATACCTAAGTAGATTTGATGTCATGATTTGTGGTTTTTCCTTTGTGTAACTCTAGGAGACCTATGGGGTTCATGGGGTCCCTACTAAGTATTGTTATACTCACCCCTGTACAGACTTTTCCCACATTTTGTTGTGTCTAGTGTAGAAGACGTACATATTTTATCGAGGATTAGGGGGGTAGTAATGGATGGTGCACGGATGTGGACCATTCTGTGTGAGGTGACGCGGAGGAGACTGATGGACGTGGAGTGATGAGAAGGTTATCTGTACCTACCCTTCAAGTAGGAACCTCGGAAGATAACCGAGTAGATCATTTCTCTTTTTATTCAGTTTTATTGTGATTCCAGTCGTACATGTACTTTTATAGTTGATCTTGTATTCTGTCCACTTTTTACATTCATCACTCTTTTACTATAGCTTTTTACTTTATGGTTGCATCTTATTTCATTCCAGTCTGTGTGGTTTCTTCTTTTTGTGTTCTCGGAGTATGTTTATGTATAGGTTAAAAAGTAAATGCCTTCCCATTTAAGTAGTATGCCTTTCTCATGCGAGTCGCCATCCCTTGGCCTTTGGAAGACGAGCTTGAGGTAGTCACAACACGGGCCCTGATGGATGGGTCGTGGAAAAGTGGTATCAGGGGAGTTAGTTCTACTAAAGAACTAGGACTGATATTTTCTATGTAGAGAAATAATGTAATGTGTTTTGATTTTGGTTTTCTGTTTATGGTGTTCGGTTTTGGTGCAGCGGCTGATGTATCTGTACACCAGGACCAAAAATTCTAATTTCTGACTTGGTGCACCAATACACCGATTTCATGTGTCTTGTAAAATATTTTCCTTGGTTTCTTTGGAGTCATCTCACGAGGTATAACTTAATTATTGTGGCGCACCTATTCGTTAGCGGGATGCCACCACGTAGACAGCCATCTAGGATCCCCAAGGGAGAACATGATGATGGCCCACCGAGCGATGAGGCTCCGGTGCGGGGCCCTCTTACTGAGTTGGAACCTTCAAGGGGTGTACCAGCAGCACCACTACCCATTGGGTAGTAGTTAGCAACCGATTCTACCAGTGGACAGTGCACGCCGACTGAGCATGTTTCATGAGTTTCAACCGTAGAGTCCTTCGAGGATTCAAGGCAAGATAGATCCCTAGGCAGCTGAGGACTGCATAGAGGCTATGGATATAGTTTTATACCCTGTTGAGACACCAGTAGAGCAGATAGTGATATAAGCAGCTAGTCTTTTCCAATGAGTGGACTTGAGGATAGTTTTTCCTGAAAGAGTTAAGGGATGAGAGTTTCATATAGCTTTTACCGCTTCGGCAGGATGACATGTCGGTAACTGAGTATACATTAAGGCATACCTATCATCCCAGCTACTCGATTAATATAGTAAGATTAGTGCTTCTGGGATCAGACCTCCTAGGGGTTTGTGCTTAGGGACATCTGAGAAAGCACTATTACTCTATGCATTCCAAATTATGATAGAGTTCTATAAAAAACTTTTTTTGTTGAATGTTCTTTGGCTAAGAGAATGCAGCCATTAAATGTTATCATTGGGAAAGCAGGAAAGTAACATTAGTCTGAGAGACCCGAGCATGGAAAATGTTTCAGGAAGAGGAAGTGTTAAGAGAAGATAAATCTACAAGGCTACAGACATGGAAGGAGAGCTAGGGGAGTAGCATGAGGTGGTGTATATTTCCACATGTTATAACCACCACCCCAATGTGGTCCCCACCAGGCTCAGAGAGCCATAGGAAAAGACATGGGAGTATATGCTTGCGGTCAAGGAGTGCAACCCAAGGGCTCTAGGAATTATTTGAGGTAGAGTCTATGTCTACTAATTATTTCCATAACAATAGACATAGGTACCAATCATTCCTAACTTCGATGAATTTTGTTCAAGACCTAGAGTTTGCGGTTAAATCGTTGACTTGCCCCTTAAGTCTGGAGATACCTTTGTGAGGAGACTCGATAATCACACTTATGCGGATGGTGTGATCTGACACTTGAGGCGAGGGTTTCGATTGGAACCTCTTGGTTGTACCATTGACGCCTTACGATATTATTTTCGGTATGAACTCGACTTCAACAGTTCATACATAGATTGTCTATATTAGGAAAAAAGGTTGTGGTATATCTAAATTGTTCGAATGGGGATTTCCTTTATCGAAAAAAATGAAACCTAGGCAGCACAGAATAAACTCATTCATAAGATGTTGAAATCGATCACTCTTGAGTCGGCCAGCCTTACCCTCGTGGAAGAAAGTGTTTTTAGTTTTCAGTTCCTAACAGTAGTGGCAGAGTCTGGGGAATCATTTCAAAAGTTGTTTCCAGGATTACCTCCCTGAAGGTAGAGATACTTATTCTTTTTTTGGGTACTACCAAAGTTTGGAACCATACATCTCCAAGGTGGTGGCACTCTTTTCAGCATTGACGAAGAATGGGGAGCCTTTCCTATGGACGGAGAAGTGTCATCGAGAATTTAGAAGTTGATACAGTGAAGATGGCTAGAGTTCGTCCGGACTATGACATTGAGATAGTCTATACTCCTGGGAAGGAGAACATGGATGTAGATGCACTCAATAGGAGTTTTGGTCTTCAGCTACTGAGTGATGCATTAGTTCAGCAAGTCACACATCGGATATACTTCATGGATAAAGATGGAGCAGATTACCTTCATTCTATGACTGCCACTCCCCCAATTACTCAGCGAATTTTAGAGGCACAACTTGGGATGTTGAATACGAGGCCTGACGTGCTCAGATATCCTCAGGACGGTCTCCCGAATGATTTTATGAAGGTGGGGAGCATGTCATCCTCTTCAGAGGTCACACCATGGTACCAGTGACGTTTTGGGAGGAGATATTGAAGGAGACAATGCCTTCCTATGGGTCTCACCTAGACGGGGACTACAGTGTCTTGGCCGAGGCGTAAAGTTATCACCAAGGTTTATCAGAACATTTCAGAAACATCTGAGGATTGGTGAGGTGGCATACTGCTTGGCACTACCACCACAGTTGGAGTGGGTACACGACATCTTCCACGTATATCAGCTGAGTAGATATGTGCATGACCCTTCTCAATTCATCGACCAAGGCAAGATGGATATAGATAATGGGGTGACGTTTACGGAGGTTCCAGAAGAGATTGAGGATCTATTGGAGCAGGTCCTTCATGGGCGGTCGATACCTCTGGTGCGCATTCGATGGTATCACTAGAACCTCCTAGAGAGCACATGGGAATGGGAGGTTCATATCCATGCTCAGAACCCCCACTTGTTTCCTTAGACTATGTTGTGTCTTTTAATGATGTAAATCCCTAATGTGGGGAGAATATAATGTCCCAAAATTCCCGTATATTTTCTAAATTATATAGAATTATTCCAAGACCACGAAATCTAATAGTAGGTGATTTTGAGGCCCAGAGTGCCTAAAATGATCCGTCAAAGTTTTCGTAAACAATAAATAGTGTGTGTAAGTATTTTTCCTAAAAAAACAGAATTGCTCTTACTCTGTTTCCTGGATCAGATCTCTGAGGGTGACATTGCGCACAGGTTGGAAGGTTTACCCTAGGTGTGAATTATGTTTCGTCAGTGCGGGCCTCCCGTGGGAAAACATGAAAATGGCATAACTGTAAATAAAATAATTAAATAAAGTTATTTTATTTTTCAAATGCTTATAACTGACGAATGGTTACTTGAATTAAAAATATGAGACCACCTCTAAGCTCCAGATGGTATGAACTCTTTTGGAAGATACTAACACTGGCCGACATGATCCACCAGTGAAAGTTAGTTTTTTTCTGCAAATAAAATAATTAAGTGACAACTATTTTATTGTTAAAATACTTAACTTCTAAATAGAAACCTGGATTAAAAATCTGAGAGTAATGATCGGTTCGTTGAGGCGCGTTCTCCATGGGCAAGGCCCAACCTCAACTGTCGCAGGTCGAGGGTGAATGTTAATAATTTATTAAACATTTTAAGGTGCGCTCAGTAAACACGCAAGAGGCATTTTCTAAATTTTGAACCGATGATCGGATTAAAAATCTAAAGGAACCGTTGAACTCGCATTGTTAAGATTGTCATAAGAGAGGTTTAACCTCAACTGTAGTGGGTCGAGAGAATAAGTTGGGTTTTGCATTTTTTTTGGAGGATAAAATAAAATAAATATATTTTATTTTAAATATTTTCCCACATATCATTTAAATTTTTGGTGGAAGGGACCACAAAAGGGTGGTCGGGCATTTAAATTCTAATCATTAAATGCCCGATTGCACAAAACTTGTAACCACCAATCCCTTTAATTAAAATGATTCAGTATTTATAAATAAATGAATCACCACTTAAACTAAGATTTATATTAACACTTACTTGGGGTTGGGTGTTTTTTTCTGTTAGAGAATGGTGGAGCAGGATATTGAGGCCTTTGATGAAGAACGTATCTCCCAATCGAGAACTGAAGATTGTCGTTCGAGCGGCATCATTAGAACCTTGGTGCAGGAATGACGAACACCAAACAACCTTCAATCATGAATTTTCTCCAATGGATTTATAAGGTAGGGTGTTTAATTTGAAGTATGATAAATATCTATTTGTTAATACCTCTTGTTCTTGATTCTCAACGATGATGGTAAAAAAAACATGGCCATTGACCTGAACATAGACCATGATCCTTTTTATTTCATTATTCAAAAATTCATTATCACTACATAATTAAGTGCACTAAAAATGTAATGTTTTATTGAGCGTGTCATATGGACACGTAGAACCCAACCCAAGGATAAAGAACCTGCAGTCGTCACATTTTTTAGGCTTAAAACAAAGAAGCGATGACCCACAGAAGGGGAAACGTGGCGGTGATATTTCCTACATGTGTTAAGGGCACAGCTCCAGCAGAGTTAGACGGTGTGACGTGCGACAGATAAGGGAATCCAGGTGGCAGCGTCTTGGCAGTGCGATAGTCTGGAGGCACTATAGACCGGGTAGCTCGAGGTGGGGGCGACAGTCTAGCCACGTGGAAGAAGAATAAATAATGGTAGAAGAAAGATTATATTAGAGAGAGAAAAACATCGATCCTGTGTGGGTCAGAGATCAGTGGTCATATGTTGGTTAGCGCATACTGATCTTGTGTGGGTTCGATCCTGTGCGAGTCAGTGCTCAGCGATCCTGTGTGGGTCAGCACATACTGATCTTGTGTGGGTTAGATCCTGTGTGGATCAGTGCTTAGCGTTCCTATGTGGGTCAGAGATCAGCGGTCCTATGTTGGTTAGCACATACTGATCTTGTGTGGGTTAGATCCTGTGCAAGTCAGCGCTCAGCAATCCTTTGTGGGTCAGCACATACTGATATTTTGTGGGTCAGATCCTGTGTGGATCAGTGCTCAGCATTCCTGTGTGGGCCAGCGCATACTGATCATGTGGGGGTTAGAGGGGGCTAGTTACGTATCGATTTTATGTAGGTCATAAGGAGTGCTACTTAACAGAATAAGATTAACTAGCCTTAAAAAATCATTTGTGCTTCAGTACATAAGTTATACCTGATTGTAAGTTGAGTCTTTTAACCGAGTGGTATATCAATATTTTTGGTGTGACCTATGTGGTACTTCAATCATTGTGGTGTTACCTATGTGGTAATTCTATCTTCTTAGTGTTACATGTGTGGTACTTCTATCTTCATGGTGTTACCTATGTGGTGGGTCTATTTTCGCGGAATTACTTGTGTGGTACTTCTGCCATTGTGGTATTGTCTGCGTGGTGTTACCTGTGTGGTACATCTATCTTTTTGGTGTTACCTATCTGCTACTTCATCCTTCGTGGAGTAACCTTCGTGGTGTTATCTTCATGGTGTTACCTTTTTGGTACTTATACATTCGCAGTGTTACATATGTGGTGTCCTTCCATCATGAATGATATGAGTATATCTAGATAACTTAGGTATATGTATGGGTATATACCTTTGTATAGTTGATGTCATGATTTGTGGGTTTTCCTCTGTGGAAATCTAGGATACCTATGGGGGTATCAGGATCCCTACTGAGTATTGTTATACTCACACCTGCAAGGGCTTCTCCCACACCACGTTGTGTCTAGTGTAGATGATGTACAATGTTGATTGAGGATGAGGGAGCTTGGACTAGATGGTGCATGGAGGTGGACCATTCAGCGTGAGGTGATGCGGAGGAGACGGTAGAAAGTGGAGTTTTGAGGAGGTGATCTGTGCCTACCCTTCAGGTAAGAACCTTAGAGGAAGACCCATTATATATTTTCATTTTTTTTCAATTGTATTGTGCTTCCAACCGTACTTGTACTTTTATAGTTGGGATAGTATTCTGATCCCTTTTACATTCATCACAATTTTACTAAAATAGTTTACCTTGTGGTTGCATCTTATTGTGTTCTAGTCTGTGTGGTTTCTTATTATTGTGATCTTGGACTATTTGTCTGTACAGGATAAAAAGGAAATTGATTCCCGTTTATGGGATACGGCATTCCGGTGATAGTCGCCAGCCCCTGGCCTATAGAAGGCGGGTTTGGGGTAGTCATGAAATAGGCCCTGAGGGATGGGTCATGAAATCTGAGGTGAGGGTTTTTCTGACGTATATGTAATTTGGTGGTTACACGTCAAGTAAATGGGTTATGCATCGTGTAACAACATACACATATTTTTTAAATTATTGTATGCAGTTTTTTTGTTTCGGTTCACTCTATACACAATATTACTTTCAATATAATGAGATTTATAAGCGATTTTTGGATATTCCACTCATTCTAGAATGATCCGATTAGCGTTTGATCTTTTTTGCGGTCATGGTGCATCTCTTATGGTGAGTGATCAATCCACTTCTTCATTGCCACTGAACACCCTAGTCCCATGGGGTTGCATTTTCATATAAATTGTTCTATTTTTGTGTTTCTTCATGTATTCTTCTAGTTCCGTTGTGTGATCTCATTATAGAGGTCTTTCCATTGTTTTTCATAGTGCGTTGGGAATTCGATTGTGAGGTATGTGAGTTTCTTCATTTATTCCGACCCCGTGTTTTCTGAATTGGACCAATCATGTGATGAGGATTAGATTCTAGGGTCTTCGATTTCATTGATAGATTTATTATTGGTTTATCCTATTACAGGTGTTTGTAATTAGAGATTTGAGGCAGGTGGTTCCATCTCTAGACTATATTGATGAACCTTGTGGGTCCTTCTTTATAAAAAAATTTATAAAGATAGTTTTCATGATTGATTTCTGTTTGTTGAAAAGAGTTTTTAATGAAAAATGGTTATCTCTAATTTTTGATAAATGGAAAAAATTGGGTATTTTTGTAACACCCCAAGATTTCAAAGTACATTATCTCTTCAATGTAATTCAATAACTTGTGCAACACGCAACACCAAGTATGAGTGCAACACAACTTAACAAACTAGCCATTAAAAAAGTGGTTATGAATTGTATTAACTGAATTATGATTTTTATATACTCCATATAATTTTATAATCCATATTATGTGTTTAGTAGACATGATATAAGAACAAATTCATTAAAAAGGTAAAATTAGTATATTTAAAAAAATGCAATTTTAGCGCCTTTTAATGGAGAACCATTTTAAAATCCAATATTTCACACTTTTATATATTTAATTTGACAATATAAACTTCTTATTTACAATCGGGTCATAAAAATTTAGATTTGATAAATTTTTGGTCTTTTTCTGATAACTTTCATATTTTGGTGAATAGTGAAAAATTCTAAATTTTAACTGTAAACAACCTTTTTAATAAAAAAATATTTATAGTGTTAAATTATATATTTAAATGGTTTTTAATTATAATTAGATAATATTTTTATCATTTAATACAATTTTGGTCACTATATATAATTACACATTTAAATTTGGCATAAACACATGTCAATATTTTGATTGTTTTTACTTTTTAATAAAACTTGCCTTTTGGTTTTGACAACGGGAATTAATTTTAAATTAATAAATGTAACTTCAATGTTTTTAATTTTGTAAAATATACATCCTTTTTGAATTCTAAATATCGAAATTAGCTTAGGGTGAATTTTTGGTATTTTTCTAAAAACTTTCAGTTTTTAATTAGTTGGGAAAAATACAAAATTTTAATTAAAACAAATTTTTTAATCAAAATAATTTATTGTGATAAATTATACTATAGAGAATTGTTAAATTATAATTAGATTATATTTTTACCATTTAATCCAATGTTGGTCATTGGATGTAATATTGAATTTAAACTCGACATAAACAAGCGTCAATCTTTTGATAGTATTATTATTTCTTAAGAACAAGCTTTTTGTTTTGACAGCGGGAATTAATTTTAAATTAATTTCTGCCACTTCTGTGTTTTGAATATGGAATAATGGATTATATATTTGGAATCAGGAGGTCCAAAATTTGTAAATAGGTAAATTTGATTTTGATACATTATGAATAAATCGGTAAATATTTTATTTACCATGGTTAAAGGGTAAATCCGGTAAATAAGGGTAAAAAAATAATATTATAATAATACTAAATTCTTTGAAGATGCGTCCTATTCCTATTCGTTGATTAATTTCCGACCATGGGAATCATTGGGTTGACATTGGGACCACGTGGAGCCACATGGATGTGATAATGACATTTTATATTAAATAATCTAAAGTAAAGACAAAAATAACAAAACCCAATATCATTTAGTAAAAAAAAATTATGAGGATATATAACTGATCTATTTGACTATAAATTATCATTATAAATATAAAATGATTTCCTACATCATGAAATTTTATTTTTAATTTTTAGACATAAAAAATATATATTTATATATGACACAAAAATGATGTATTATTTTTCATTGTTAATGAAAGAATCAAATAAATGATAATGTAATTATTTAAATAAATATAATTTGAACGTTTTGATTCCATTAAAAAATTTGATAGGTCAATAATACATGTTAAGGTTGATTAAAATAATTTTTTTCCATGTAATAATGCTGTTATGATTTTAAAAAAATTGTTAAATACTGTTAAAATTGGGAAAATTGTGTTTTTAAAAAAAATACTATATTATTGGTTTATATAATTTTCCTAAAAGTCTAAGTATCGGAAAAAGATCCTAAATAATATTATATGTTTCATTAATGAACCTATTGGGGATCCCATGAAATTTTATAGCATGTTTATTAACCATATAATATAAAAATACAAATGGACATGGTAAAAGTCAAACTATTTAACTAAGAGTTAAATCTAAATGATAAAGTTAATATGGTGACCTAAACCCATCTAAAAACTATTGGTTGGGAGGATTTAGACCCATCCCCACCATATACTTTAAATAAATCATTTTTAGCCTATAGAAACCAAAAATTACTTTATTATAAAATAATATTTATAGCTTTCCCTAAAGTGACCACCTCTCTTATAAAAGGAACTTTCTCTTCTCTTAATTTTAGACTTCCAAAGCCTTTTGGATCAGCCATCCCCTGCCTGAATATACTCCAAAAATAATCCCTTCATCCTATAGGTCTTTTTTTGTCAGAAATACAACTTTAGGAGCCCTTTTGATCAAATCAAGATGATGAACCCGAAAAAGAGGTAAATACTTCATCACCTCTTTCAAATTCTTTTCTTCTTCCACTTCCTCTTTCATTGTTTTTTCCATTGTAAAATAATAACTCTTGTATCTTCAATATACTGTGATTTCATTATAAATATGGTACAACCATATTCATTATTCTATCCATCCTACAGATGGCATGTAACCATACGTGCGTACGTACGGCTTACTGTCTCCACGTCGTGGCGTAGTTGTTATTCAAATAGGATTATTATTTGGATGGGTATAATAATGAGTATAACTGATGTAAATTAAAAATATAACATGATAATTATTCTTTATATATGATATATCATCTAATTATATACTATTTTAATATCAAAATAATGATATTGTCGCCCGTGCGTACGTACAGATTACCATCTCCACGAACTCGATAAGATTTATTCCCCATCGTAACCATTCAAGAATAATTTTCATTTGGTTAATAAAAATAATGATTATGAACAAAATATAAATCTGTATATGAATCTAATAAATTATATCCATAACAAACACAACTTATCTATCAAAACATATAAATTAAAACAAATCAGTTAACACCCAAAATGACGATACGACTGAAATATCTTTATCAAAGAAATATTAGAAGTTCATATATGATATCATATTAACATATATGGCTCTTGTATAATTTAATAACAATGACTTAACCACTATACAAGAGAATAACCTAACCTCTACCAAGAAAAATTACAAGGTAAGGGTTGATTTCACAATCTCTTTATCATCTGAGGTTGTTTTATATGTGAGTATATGCTGGGACCACTTTATCATCCACAACCATGATTCTTGAAAATGTATTTCAAAACATTTTTACTATTTCATAGAAAATGGGTTAAATTCATTTATACACTTATTTGAACTTATATGTTTTTGAATGGAGTATTTTCTTTATTTTCTAAACAAGGTACTTTATGACCTTTTCCACAAAATTTAGGCAAGAATATTTTTTTAACTTATATGGAAGATGTGTATATTTTTCGCTGTTATACCATCATCGAAGTTTCCCTTACAAGATTGTATTATTATTTTCAAAATAAATGTTTTCTTTAAAATTATGTGACTCTTAATTGATTTAAAAATAGAAAGAGATATTTTTTCTCAAATAGTTTTGGTTTCAAATATGTCAACATCTGTTGATAAATTTTACACTTTTTCGATGTTGATTTATTATGATACAAATCCTCCATATTGTATTTAAGGTATTGTGATATGTTTTTCTGTGTATGAGTTATTTTGATGTCATTCGTGGTTTATAGTTAAACTATTGACATTTCATATGCTAGTTTTAATACGATGGTTTATGTTATATTTCAACCTTTTCTTAAGATGAATGTATTGGAGTAGTATATTTCGTGTTGGGGACCAGTAAAAGTAATCCCTCAGGGTTGGGGCCCGGTTATAGAAGCCCCTCCATGTTAAAGCCCGGTTATAGAGGCTCTCTGTGTTGGAGTCCAGTTATAGAGGCTCTCTGGGCTGGGGTCTGGTTACAGTTTACCCATAAGTCCTAGAACGAGGCATTGACACAGAAATTAAAATTTGGTACTATACATTCCCTGATTATTAAAACAATATTAATGGTTTATGTGGTTATTTGACTAGTATAATACCTATTACTATGTTTTATTAGGGCATTATTTACTCTTCTCATATTCCTGCCATAAAAGTGTTCATTTTCATTATTTGTAAAGGCACGTCATTTCAATTATTCACCATGCCAAATATTTATGTTATCTTAACTTGTATTTCTTACCCTTACTGAGCATTTGAGCTCACAACTTTCTTATGTTTATTTTTCCCAAAAGATGCTGAAGTTAGTTATGAGTGAATTTTAGGCATAATTTAGGAGGCTAGGATTTTTCTAAATGAATAAAATAGTGTTGTATTTTTTTTAAAGTCGTAAAGTTGATCTTATGTATGAATCGTGTTTCTAATGATAATAAACTAATCGGCCTTTCGGGACATTATTTCCTTGTGATCATCCCAATGTTATGTAATTATGCACCGACTCTGGGTAATAGGGGTCGGGGTGTTACAGTGGGTATTAGAGGAAGTTTAGTACAAACCTTTCAAACTAGATTTAGATAAAATCTGATTAGAGTACATTACCCTAAGATAGATTTTTAGGATTAGTATAGAATAAATTCCAAGAGTTTTTGTAATGTATAGATTTAGTGAGTTTTCATAGAAATAAATCCATGTCTGGATAAGAGTCGGTATAGGCGGCTCTAACACATATGTACCTAGGGGTAAAAACCAAAAGAAACCAGTTTGAGCTCGACTCGAATGAGAACTCGTGCATGACAACGGGCCTTGTTGCACTCTTGGTTACGACACTTTCGGGGGATATGCTTAGGATAATTTTAATTTTTTTACAAATCATTATTATGTTTTTATGAGTATATACATCCTCAAAGAAAACATTTTTTATTACTATTGATTATATCCATAAACTGTTCAATTTATGTTAAGTGTTTTAAAAGTATGGAATTATTTATTTCGATTCATAAACTAATCTAGTTTATTCCATTGTTTAGAAATAGCTCATAGTGGAAGGAATTGAAACCGTATCTATTCATGTAATCCATGTAGGGATTTCCATCCTACTCAAGATAATTATAGCAGAGATGGGGATGCAACTGGTGCTGATCACCTTATCACTATACTGGGACAACTTAATCAGGTTAGAAATAATAACCTTACCCATATAGAGAACCTTGATCCATGATGCAGAGAATCAATGTTAGATCGCTTCATGAGGGAACAACCACCAACATTAAAAGGGAGTAAAAACCCATTAGTATCAGAGCAATGGATTAATTCCGTAGAGAAAATATTTCATTCTTTGGGGAGTAGCGAAAGGGAAAAAGTTGTCACGACAGTTTATCACCTCACAGGGGATGCAGATCAATGGTTGTCATTGATTCAAAACACAAGGAGGATGAATAAGTATCAATTATGGAATGGAGGGAATTTAAATGGATTTTTTTAGAAAAATACTTTCCTCGTGACCGTCGAACGGATATGGAAAGGCAATTTCTGAGCCTGAGACAAAAGGAGGATGAGAATGTCGCGAAGTATGAAGCTAACTTTTAAAGGTTAGCGAGGCATTCCGTAGATTATAATCAAAACCCAAGGCGTAAGATTCATCAATTCATTGATGGGTTAAAACCATTTCTCCAACGAGCATTAGTCTCACAATTCTTCTCATCCTATGAAGATATTGTCTCATGTGCTATCAAGACAGAAAAAAATTCTCTAAATCTTATGATAATAAAGTAAAGAAAGTGAAGAAGAGAACGGTGGAGTAAGAGACAGATAAAGGGAAAAAGGGAAAGTAGTATTTTAGATTATGTGATAATTGTGAGAAGAAACACCCTGGTACTTTCCTAAACTGAATGGGAGTCTGTTACAAGTGTGGTTAAAAATGCCACCAAGCTCGTGATTGCAAGGGAATGAATTGTTTTTCAATGTTGAATGCTACAATTGTAGAGAAATGGGTCATTATGAAAATGAATGTCCTAAGAGCCTTGTAAAAATACCTTATAAATGGTCAAGGGAGTAAGGCCAAGATTATGTCGTTACTACAGTTGAAGAAGAATAATGAATGTATTTGTGTTTTTAGACTTAAGAATTATATTCTGGTTATAAGAATAATGTGATATATATAAGGATTATACTGTAGTACTTGTTGTTAAATTTATGGTTTTAAAATGATGAAGGTAATCTTTTTTTCAGTATGTTACAATAAAAAAACATTACTTTGTTTGGGGAATCGGAATTTACCATTGATTTTGGAATTTAGAGACCTTTTTGAGAGAGTCTAGACAATAAGTATTTTTGATAATTATAATGGTTGGAATGGATTATGTTTGAAATTGGATACTATTCTTAAGGATAAAGAATTTTCTAAAGATTATTTTTGGATTGTAATAAAAAGGACCACCCCGAGGTCGGGCGACAAACCGACGCATCCGGAAAGGCCGTGAGACTTGAACACTGAACTAAAGGGCGACAAGGATGCATCACCTACCACTGGCCTACGTGATGTCCAGGTTTTTATAATGTTTTTTTAAATAATCTCACAAATGAGTTATAAATTCATTATTTTGGAACCCTATATGATTAGGATAAATAGATTATTTTTACGTTATATTATCTTTTAGAGTGAAGGAAGAGTTTGTGGTAGAAATTAGTTAATGGATAGAACTTTACTTCTCAACTATAATTTTTTTATCTCTTATTATATGATGAAATTAATTCTTAAACTTTAGTTAAGGGATATTAAAACCAAAAATGTTTTATCCTAATACCTTATGTTTTGTTGAACTGGTGATATTTTAAATCATCAAATATTGATGTCATTGAGGCCCTCAATTTTACACTTGTTTGGGATTGCTGACCTCAATCACTCCCTATAAATAATTACATTTATCCAATAATTATGTGTCTCTAATTTTCACTAATGTTCTCTTAATAGAGATTATAATTTGGTGGTGACTTTTCATTTCCCTTTCCCTCTTATTAAGACTAAACTTTTTTGACCCATTTTCTGATGTGGGTTTTCCACAAAGGTATTTTCTATTTACAACCTTTTATTTTCGAAGAAAAATTTCAAATTGCGAGTACCAAATTAATTGAAGGTGGGGAGAATGTATCACCCCATGATTTCATACTACATTATCTCATCAAAGTAATTCAATAACTTGCGCAACACGCAACAATGAGTTTGGGTGCCTCAAAACATACCAAACTAGTCGTTCAAATAACGGTTATGAATAGTAGTAACTAATTTTTGATTTTTGTGTAAAACATATAATTTTATAATCCATATTAAGTGTTTATTAGACATGATATAACAACAAAATCATTAAAAAGATAAAAGAATTATTTTTAAAAAAATGCAATTTTACCACCTTTTAATGGAGAACCCTTTTTGAACCAATATTTGACACTTTTATATATTATATTTGACAAAATAAACTTTTTATTTATAATAGGGACATAAAAAATTAGTTTTGATACATTTTTGGTGTTTTTCTCGTAACTTTCATATTTGGGTGAATAGTGAAAAATTACAAAATTTTAACTGAAAAAACCTTTTAAATAAAAATAATTTATTGTGTTCAATAATATATTTTAATTGTTTATAAGTATAATTAGATTATATTTTTATCATTTAATACAATTTTTGTCTTTATAAGAAATTGCACATCCAAATTTGACATATACACATATCAATCGTTTGATAGTTTTAACTTTTAAAAAAACCCCTTTTTGGTTTTGTAAAAGGAAATTAATTTTAAATTAATAAATGAAACTTCTATTCATTGAATCTAGTAAAATTGAAATCCATTTTAAATTAGGAATATCAAAATTACCTTAGGTGGAGTTTTTGGTATTTTTCTGAAAACATTCAGTTTTTGATGAGTTGTGAAAAATAGAAAATATTAATTAAAAACAAATTTTTTAATCAAAATAATTTATAGTGATAAATAATACTATTGATTCGTTTTATAGAATAATTAAACTATATTTTAACCATTTAATCTAATGTTGGTCATTGTATGTAAATTTAAATTTAAACTAGACATAAACAAGCATCAATCTTTTGATAGTTATTATTTCTTAAAAACACGCTTTTTGTTTTGACAGCGGGAATTAATTTTAAATTAATTTCTGCCACTTCTATGTTTTGAATTTGGAATAATGGATTCCATATTTGTAATTATGAGTTCCAAATTGTGTAAAAATGTAATTTTATTTTTAGACATTATGACTAATTATTTCGGTAAATATTTTATTTACCATGGTAAAAGGGTAAATTTAGTAAATAAGGGTAAACAAATAATTTTATTATAATAGTAAATTATCCTAAAATTTGTCCTATTTCTATTGTTTGATTCATTTCCGACCATTGGCATCCTTGGTATGACTTTGGGACCCCATGGAGCCACATAGGTGTGATAATGACATTTTATATTAAATAATCTAATGAAAAGACAAAAATAACAAAAGCAAATATCTTTTAGTACAAAATTTTTTATATGAAGATATATAATTGATCTATTTGACTATAAATATTCATTAAAAAGTAAAACATATTTTGTATGTCATGATATTTTATTTAAAATTTTTAGACATAAAAATAAATATATTTATATATGACACAATAATGATGCAGTATGTTTCTTATTAATGAAAGAATCAAATAAATGATATTATAAATACTAAAATAAATATAATTTGAATTTTTTGATTCAATAAAAGATTTTTATTGGTTAATATGACATGTTAATGTTGTTTCACTGAATTTTTTTAAGTAATAATGTTTTTATGACATTAACAAAAATAAATTATTAAATAATGTCAAAATTGATATAATTGAGTTTTTAAAACAACTACTATATTATTGGTTGATATAATATTTCTAAAAGTCTAAGAATTGGAAAAAGGGCCTAAACAATATTATATGTATCATTAATGGATATATTCGGGTTTTCTTGTCAGTTTATAGTATGTTAATTAACCATATAATATAAAAATAAAAAGAGACATGGCAAAAGTCAAACTATTTAACTATGAGTTAAATCTAAATGATAATGTTAATATCGTGAACTAAACCTGTCTAAAACCCATTGGATGAGAGTATATTGACCCATCCCCACCCTATCCTCGAAATAAATTATTTTAGATCCATTAGAAACTGAAAATTACTTTATTATAAAATAATATTTCATGCTTTTCCAAAAGTGACATTCACCTCTCTTTTAAAAGGTCACTCCACCTTCTCTTAATTTCACACCACCAAAGCCTTTTGGTTCAGAGAACCCCATCCCAAATATCCTCTAAAACAACCTCCCTTCATCACAGAGGCCTACCACTGGTCAAAAAGAAAACCTACGGAGTCCTTTTGATCAAATCAAAAAGAAGAACCTGAAGAAGAGGTAAATACTTCATCACCACTTCCAAGTTCTTTTCTTCTTCCACTTCCTCATTATTTGTTGTTTCCATTATAAAATAATTACTCCAGTGTCTTATATATAATATGATTTCATTATAAATATGGTACAACCATATTCATTATTCTATCCATCCCATGAATGACATGTCACCATACATGCGTACGTACGGCTTACCATCTCCACGTCGTGGTGTAGTTGTTATTAAAATAACATTATTATTTGGATGGGAATAATAATGAGTATAACTGATGTAAATAATAAATATTAATTGATAATGATTCTTTATATATGATATACCATCCAATTATATACTATTTTAATATCAAAAGAATGATATTGTCGCTCGTGCGTACGTACGGATTACCGTCTCCACGAACGCGATAAGATTCATTCCTCATCACAACCATTCAAGAATAATTTTCATTAGGTTATTAAAAATAATTATTAAGAACATAATAGCATTCTGTATATGAATAAAATACATCCCATCCATAACAAACATGTCT
Organism: Viscum album; assembly: GCA_963277665.1. Lineage (NCBI taxonomy): Eukaryota > Viridiplantae > Streptophyta > Magnoliopsida > Santalales > Viscaceae > Viscum > Viscum album. The sequence goes on from OY728158.1 coordinate 699,011,105, forward strand.
TATGTATCAAAACAGATAAAGTAAAATGAACCAGTTAACACCTAAAACGACGCTACTACTGAAATATCATTATCAAAGAAATATTACAATATCATATATGATATCATTTTAATGTATATGGTTTTTTATTATTTATTAACAATGATTTGACCATTATACAAGAGGTTAAACTACCCTTGACCAAGTAAAAGTACACGGTAAATGTTAATTTCACAAACTTTTTATTATCTGAGGTTGTCTTATACGTGAGTATCTACTGGTACCTCTTTATCATACACATCTGTGTTTCTTAAAAATTTATTTCAAAACATTTTTTCTATTTATTAGAAAATGGGTTAAACTAATTTATACCCTTATTTTACATTATATGTTTCTGAAAGTAATCTTTCCGTCATTTTCGAAACAAGGTACTTTGTGACCTTTTCGACAAAATTAAGGTAAGAATGTTTTTTTTACTTATATGGAAGATGTGGCTATTTTTCACCATTATAAAATCATCGAAACATCCCTTACAAGATTATACTAGTACCTTAAAAATAAAATTTATTTTTAAAATTATGTGAGTCATAATTGATTTCAAAATATAAAGAGACATTTCTCTCAAAAAGATTTGATTTCATCTATGTCAATATATTTTGATAATTTTTACAGTTGTTTGAAGTTGATTTATTATGATAAAAATCATTCATATTGTAGTTAAGGTTTCGTGATATGATTGACTGTGGATGAATAATATTTATGCCATTAAGGTTTTATGGTTAAATTATTTACATTTACTATGCTTTTTTTAATACAAATGTTTATGTTATATTTCATCCTTTTCTTAAGATGAATGTATTGGACTAGTATGTTCCGGGTTGGGGACCGGTAAAAGTAATCTCTCCATATTGGTGTATAGATACTGCAGACCCTCCGGGATTGTGTCCGGTTACAGAGGCTCTCTGGGTTGGAGTCTGGTTAGAGAGGCTCTCTGGGTAGGAGTCTGGTTACATAGGCTCTCTGGGTTGGAGTCCGATTACAGATGCTCTCCGGGATGGAGTCTATTTACAGTTATTCCCTTGGTCCTGGCACGAGGACTTGGCAGATAAATTAAAGTCTAGTACTATACATTCCCTCATTATGAAAATAATATTGATGGTTGATGTGGTTATTCGACTAGTAGAATACCCATGACTATTTTTTATTATGGAATTATTTACTCATCTCATATTCCTATCATAAAAGTGTTCATTTTATTTTATATTTAATGGAACATGTTTTCAATTATTAACCATGCCTACTATTTATGTTATCTTACACTGTATCACTTACCTTTACTAAGCATTTGATCTCACCACTTTCTTAGGTTTCTTTTTTCCAGTATTTTAATAAGTTAGTTATTAGTGAATTACAAGCATAATCTATGAGGCTTGGATGTTTCTAATGGATTAAATTAGTGTTGCATTTCTTTTCATTTTGTAAAGTTTAACTTATATATAAATCTTGTTTCTAATAATACTAAACTGATTGTTATTTTGAGAAATTATTTCCTTCTGATCATGCCAAAGTTATGTAATAATTCCTCAACTTTAGGTAACAGGGGTTAGGGTGTTACAATTTTCAAAGAATATAAATTGGTTTTTGAAATGGTTTTGAATTGTTTTTTGACACATTGGATTGAATTGTGCAAATGAGCACAAGGGTTACATTAGGAACCTTGGTGGAATGATTATATTGAGTCCATCATTCAATTTTTTGTGATTATAGGGAGGATTTATCAATGTGTATTCCCTTGTTTCTTGGGCTAGTTGGTCAAGGGGACTAATATTGACTTTGATGGTGGGGGTTCACTCATGGGGTATTCTACAACTTCCTCAATGAATATTCCGAGATATATATTGAGAACATCATTAATATTGGTATCAATAGTCTTCCAGTTTACCATATAGAGATCCTTGGTGATTATACAAGTTCTTCTATTTTGTTTTCTTGGATTTTTTGTTTAGCCTGGATATGCATGCTTACTCCTATGAAAACTGATATTTGAAATTGTGTTATGAAGTTGATATACCTAATTTTTTTAAAACAATGAAAAAGTGGAATATTTTCCATGTTTTCAATAAAAAATCATTACTACTTATCACGATATGATTTATTAAAAAATAACATACATGAACTGTTATATAGAGGCATATTATGGAAAACATGGGTGGGATCCCGTTGAGCCTGTTAGCTCACACCATGCACACTTTTTAAGTGGTGTGTAGACCATTTTACATCTTCGTTAAAGGTAACAGAAAGTTTCTATAGTGAGGTGGTGAGGATTTGTGTCAGCTGGGCTGGGTAGTTATTGTTGAGATGGTGGGAGTTCATCTACACCATCGCATGGAGTTGCAAATTCATTTTGGTTTTTTACAGTGGTTTTGTTTCCACTCTCTTTTTATGGTTAAGTAATATATTTATTAGTCTTACACTATATTTATGTGTGTTTATATATGTGATTATTTTTTATAGGTTGCAATAAATATTTTGTAATGACATTAATTTTACCAGTTTTTTTAATAACATTCTAGAAAAATTCTGAGACGAGTCGCTAAGATGGCGTGCAATTCTGAGGCCCAGTGTGTCTTGAATGGTTTTACGAAAAATTTAATGTTTTACTAGAACACACATAATTTTTTTTAAAAAAAGTGTAATAACTTCTAAAAAAGTGTCTAAATCAGAAATCTAAGAGAAAAACTGAGGTTAAGATGGCGTGTTTACCTTAGGCATGAATTATCTTTTGTCAGCACGTGTCTCCAGTGAGAAAACCTGAAAAGAACGTAACCATAAAGAAAATAACAAAAAAAAATTTATTTTTTAAATCATAATAACCCATGAACATTGGCTCATATTGGAAATCTGATACCACTATTGAGTTCATAATGTAGAGTTTTCATTAGGCGGGGCCTATCATCGACTGGTGCGGGTTGACAGTGAATGTTAATTTTTGGACATTTTTAAGAAGAATAAAATAAACATAAAGATGTTTATTTTATTTATATTTAAACATTTTTTAGAGATGTAGTGACGCTACAACACATAGATGGGTTAGCCCATTTCGTATCATAAATGAAACAACATGGTGAAGCTGAAATGATGCAACAAGATGATGAATTTTTCTATCTCTCTAATTAAATTGGGAATCAAGGTTAAATAATAACCCTAGAATTCCATAGAATCTCAGGGGGAAAGAATTGGTATTTCTCTTCCATTAAAAAATGACAAATGTCGACAAATTCTGGTGGATCAGGGGTCACATATATAGAATCAAGTGTCCACAAATGATGATGACACAATTTGTCTTCATCAATGATCAAACTGAAACCAAGTAAGGTTTTTATTTTGGAGTTTCTTTCATTCCCATTTATTTTTTCAAATGATGAATTCAGATCAACCCATGAACAGGTTGATCCATGGGTTGGTCGTTCTTATGGGATGGGTGTTCTGTTGCATGGTTTGATTCCTGAATTATCCATTCTTAGAGTTAATGGTGTTTTCCCCACCATTCATCAATTATAACGTGGATTGATTGAGACTAACATGAACTAGGCCCATATCCATCCACTTTTGGTGTTCTTTCGCTTCAAATTTTCCCTTATTTTCCTCCTTCTCATTCTTCTTTAGGTGAACATATTCGGTGGAGGGTCCGGGAAGGAAAAAGCGTGAGGTGGATCTATCTTTTCCCAGCCGATTGCAATGATAGGAGGTGTTCAATGGGTTGGCCAGTGGTGGAGGCAGCAATGTCCCTACGGTGTGTTTGGGCTAGGTAGATGGCATCTAGTTGAGTGGCTGATGCCGGAGGGGAACCAAAATCCTATGGAAATGTAGTAGAGGGATGACCCATGCCAGGGGGAAATAGGTGGTCATCGAGGAGGCCACAAGAAGTGATGGGAGTCATAGACAATTCGGGTCGTGGTAGTGTGGACCAGTGTAGCATCATCCGGATGGCACATGGTCCTGAAAACCTTATGTGGGAGGATCTGCTATCTAGATGGACAATCCCATTGACCTGGTGGGGATGTGATGCCCGCTGTGTTCCTGGTGGATGAATCGACCCACTCAACTGCATTGGTCCAGTAGAACATGTCGGGTCACCCTAGAAGGTCTGTTCAGACAGGACCCAGGTTGGGTTGGGTTGACTGGACTCAGACCCAACTAACCCCATATTGATAAAATTCTTACGACTTACAAAATTATCATCCATTTTAATGGAAATTTACTGCATTGTGACCCTTGTGATGAGGCTGTAATTTTTAGATATTCTATGTGAGTTTTTGTGGAAGTTGACATATGACCTTCGGCTTGAGGGGTAGGTTCTTTCAGAACAAAGCATCTAGGAATGAAATCATATGGATAGAAGAGACTTTGTGACTATATGACATAGTGGATTTATTACTTTGAGTCTAAATTACTTATTGAGAATAGGTGTCTCATAAGTACTTTGTGTCTCATCTTGACTGAGTGTCATGTCAGGACAATGAGTCTCATCGAAACAAGCTGTTTTGTGGACTACATCTCATAATCCTAATTTTAGTGTCATATACATATACCTGTTCGAGAAGACACTTATGAATCTATTATGTGTGATTTTGAGATTCCTTGTCATAGAAAAAACAGATGTCTTAGGGAAACATCATTACATACTGAGATCAGGTTTTGTCTTAGATACTTTTGGTAGACAAGTTCTATGTGCCTACAATTAGATAGATCCAGGAGTGAGATCCCCCAGATCGAGCATGCTACAAATGGGGCCTTATGACTGGAAGTGGAAGAGACTTTGAGTCTTAGAATAATTTAAAATTATACATAGATGTTATTGTTATATGGGTTTTTGAAATATATTTTTGTTTAGATGAAAATATATTCTTAGTGGTGTTTTTGTGATCTTTTAATTTGTTTTCAGGGTTCCCTACTAAGTATTGTTTTAATAACCCTATAAGGGATTTCCATATATGTGTCATATCTTCTGCAAATGATCATCACTTTGACGGAGTCCTTGCTAAATAGGGTCGGGTGTTGCATTGAGTGACGTAATATTCAAGATGCTCTTCTATGGATTCATATAGATGTTTCTATACCTACCCATCATGTAGGGGTTTCTATGGAGGACCTTTAGATACTTGTTCTTTTACTCTTACTTTCTGTTGGGATTGTATTCTCACCCCATTTAGCATCACATTTCTACTATCATACCTTGTGTTTGACACGTGGTGTTTTCACTTTCCAGTATATGTGGCTTGGATCTGTATGCATGTTTACAGGTACTTAGTAAAATTTCTACCATTTTTTTGGATATTCCTACTCAGCGCTAGTTTCTAGCCACTATCCTAAGGGAGATAGGATTAGGGTATTCACAACATGGGCCACAGGGGGTGGGTCATGACAGAGTGGAATTTATGAGGTTGATTCTACCTTACGAACCCAAGTAATATGTTTGGTTTGGGTCAATAGTGTTATATGTTTCATGTTCAGCTTTCAGTACAGGGATTCTTGTGTTTGTACGATGACCGAAATATCCATACAGCATGACCCTGAATTTGACATTTTTACATGGTACATGGAAACACTAGTTATTGGAAAAAGTTATTGTAGAAGAATTTTATGGGAATGGATTGTTTTTTCTATGTCCTTCTTGAGTCTGCTAACATAGTTATACACTATTGATCATGGTACATGTTTTTTTACTTAAAGATTCTACCACATAGATAGTTAGCAAGGATTCAACTACGTGATCATGAGAATGATCCGTGGGGTGATGAGATATTGGTATATGGATTTGTATGAGATACATATCCTTTGGGTTGTCTACCAGATATACCACCACCTTTATAGTAGCACAAGGTACACGTAGTACCAGCGGAAGAGATGCACATGCCTTGTGACCTTATAGAGTTTCGGTGATAGAGGCACCTCAGGATCTGAGGTGAAATTGAAATTCATCTAGATGATGACTAGATTGAGGTGATAACCAAATTTTGCATCCAGCTGGGACACCATTTTATTTGATGGTGGTCTTATAGGTGAGCCTTCTACAGGTCTTATCAAGGCTATGGTCAGATTTAGTTTACTTGATCTTACTATGAGGTGATTATTCTGTGGACAGAGTATTGATATCCTTTCTTGGAGAAGAGGATCTCACCATAAAATATAAGGTCTATACATTCCCAAGAGCTTATACAATTAAGGAAGTGAGACATTTCTATATATGAGTATTCATCGAGGCATATAAACCTTCCTAGGTACTCAATAGATATGATAAATAGCAGTGATTCATTTATCATTCCATTGAACAATGTGTTCTTAAGGATGTTCAAGCTGGCTTCATTCCTCAATGCATTACTATATATTATAGGGTGATAGAGAAAACCATTGTGGTTGAATGTCCTTTGGATGTGTGCATACAACCATGGGATGTCATCAGGGTGAAAGAAGGAGAAGAGACCTCATATATAGGAAGCCGACATTAGTCATAGAGACTTTTTCATGTGAGGCATTCCAAGAGGAGGTCCTAAGAGAGGGGATCTAAAGCTTAGGGATCATAGGGTGAGTCCAGTCAACCTAGAGAGAGGAAATGCATTTCTAGAGATAGAAAGGGACATCTCACAATATATTATCTAGTTCGTCATGCTACTAATAGTGAAATGGGGGATGATCCACTGAAGTGGAGGCAGTGATAGGAATAGAAGCATCTGCAGTGCGGCAGTCAAAGCATAGGATTCGGGAGAGCAAAAAGAAGGGGTATAAATTTTGACATGTTACCCCCATACCCACATGTGGTCCACACAAGGATTAGGGAGCAAGAGGATAGGGGAATAGGAACTTCATTATGTCAAGTCATGTGAACCAAGGGCTCTAGGAATGATTTGAGGTACAATATCTGTCTACTCGTAGATGAAATACTAAAAAACATAGGTTTTAATCATTCTCCCTTATAAATGATCTTGTTTGAGACTTAGAATTTTTGGTTAAACTCTTGAAATAACCCTTATGTTTGGAAATAACTATGATAGGGGGCTCTATAATCTCACTTATACCGATAATGTGATCTATCATTTGAAGTGAGAGGTTTGTTTGGAACATATTTTTAGCAGCATCAAGGCCTTATGATGTCATTCTTGGTATGGATTGGTTATCGACAGTTCAAGCCCAGATTTACTGGTTAAAAAAAATGGTGTGGTATGTCTGCAACGATATAATGTGGTTTTACTTGGATAGTGAGAAAGGACACCCATGTAGCAATGGATAGCCTCATGCTTAGGAAGGTGCGGTGGATCACCCTAGTTATAAACCCATTACATCAACCATTTCAGACATTACTTTATGATCAATAATGTGGCTGATTTCTTTTTATTGGTATACAAAACCCCACACATTCTCTTGGAAAATGTATTTCATATTTTTCGCATGAAATAATATATTCCCCTATTCTAATGAATTTTTTTCAATGAATCTACAAACTTAGTCATTTAATTTTCATAGAAAAGGTTCAATTTTTAAACTATGTATTTGAATTGAAAATTTTAATTTCAAACAGCAACTATATTTCCCCATGTCAATCCCAACTATTTGCCCATCCAGTATTTAATCTCAACCATTTAGATTAAAAATTGTTTTTCTCAGATATTCAAATAACTACCATAATCAATAGTTAAATCCATTTTTGTACAACAATTATTATTTCCTAGTTCATTGAATTTTCCTTGTGATAAATGTATTATACTGAAACCCATTGGGTTCCTTATGTAATCTTTGATCTTTATAATGATTTATAGTGTAGACAATGTGTTTTAGTATGGATGTCACCGATTTTTTAGGGACATAAGTTTTTCATCATCTTTCATTGTTGGGTTTTTCATATTCTATTGAGGCGTATAACTCTTTAACTCAACAGGTAATGGTTTATAGATCCTCCATGGTTCAAATCCCTATAGACATACACAATTATCACATTCTATAATTTATTTGATCTATTAAATTGAGAAAATCCATGGGGTTACCTTTTTATATGGGATGAATAACATATTTTTTATTCCAAATACAACATAGTCAACAAATTTATCATTAAAACTTCTAAATCCCGGTAGTTACTCAAAATATTCAAGATAGTGAGGATGGACCTTTAATATTCATAGGTTCTATTCTTATATATTTTATTCCTTCTAGTTCATTATTTTATAATGATGTATATTTTTTATTTAAATCTACTATACTTTTCAGTGGTTTGAGTTTGATGGTGGTGTTCATGAGTGCGGTTATGATAATAGGCACATCGTTGAGAGTGTGGTCGAGGGGAATCCGTTTATGTAAGGGGTTTTCTCTCGAGGTTGGTTAATTATCATATCCATTGGTATATCTACCAACATGATATGTCCAGTTTTGAATTTATTTTAGATTTGTATAGGTTGGTATCATATTGATCCCACATAGACTATTACCATCAGATAGTGTCCATTATATATCATTAGGGTAAGAGTTATGTTCATTGAAGAGAATTGGATTTCCACTCTCAATAAAGAGGAAATGTTCACTAATATTAGGGGGATCCCACCATCTAGGATTCTAGTATTTTATTAGATTATATGGTTGTATAGCATGATGACGTCCCACCCATAGTTGACTGGTTTCAGAACATGTTTCTTAATGACTTCCCAGTTCTACCACCTAAGATAGAAATTGATTTTTTATTGAACTAATGTTGGTAGATGAAATTGTTTCCAATATACCCTGTATAACGTCACCAATAGTGATTCATGTCCTTAAATATCATATTGAAGTGATGATGGATTTGGGATGTATTTTTCTATGTATGTTACCTTAGTATTTTTCAGTTTTTCTTCCTAATAAGGATAAAAGGACATTGTATTTATGTGTTGATTACCGAATATTGAACTAAATGATAGTAAAGTAAGGATATAATCTTCATTGTGTTGATGATATCAATTTATAGTTTAGAGGAGCTTTCATTTTCTCCAAATATTTACTTCAGATATTGGTATCAATATTCATGAGTTACCAATTCTAGTATATCACATAATTGTTTTAGAATGTTGTATTTTCTATATGAATTCATCATGAGACTTTTCAGGATGATAAATTAAATATTTTTTATGGCCTTGGGTAATGGAATAATTCACCAATAGTTGGATCATTTTCTTTTGATATTTTGGATGAAATCTTTGTATAATCTCGGACTCATGTTAGTCATGCCTAATATCTTGACATGATCTTGAGTATATTGGGAGAGAATATTATTTCTTCCAAGCTAGATAAGTCTCATTTATATAAATACATGGTACATTGCATGGGTTACATCATCTTAGAGGAAGGATTTTAACTAGACCCAGAAAGTTTTTTGGAATCTTTTTCTTAAGAGATTGTCACGAATGTTCATTGATATCCATATATTTTTTGGGCTTATCATGCTATTATTGGTTGTTTATCTAGGATTTTTTCAACATGGAAGCAGCACCGTTGAGCTATTAGGTGATTTTGATCATGTTTTAATGTATTTTTTCAATTTATAATGCTTTCTAGGAGTTTAATAAGATGTTTAATATTGCACTAATTTTCATCATAATCGATCCTAGAGTGGAGTATACCATATTTTGGGAATAATATATTATTGGGATGAGAGTATTGTTGACATAGGGAGATAAATCTTTGGTGTGTGTGTCATGATAGTATAGATATACAATTGTAGAATTATTCTACACATGACACTGAGTTCGATTTTGTTCTTTAATCATTAAAGTGTTGGGGGAATTCCCTTTTTGGTGAATATTTGACTATGTATACGGATCAACTAATTTTAATATACGTATTATCACAATTTTAATTGATTATCATGTAGTGGATATGGGTTGAATATATAAACTATTTTTATATTATAGGAGCATAAACAACTAGGAAGGGAAATAATATTATTGATACATTATGATAGAAAACACTAAAATAGGCAGTTCATGAATCTAGTTTTCAATGAAAAATTACAACTATTATCAATAAAACACATATTGGGATTTTATATAGATATGATCATGTGAATCATATATCATTATCTATTGTGTCCACATATCATAGATAGACCATAGAGTGCAAGTATGAGGAACTATTGAGTTTTTTCTTGATGTGAAATACATGAAAGTTGAAATTCACCAACATATTGGAAAATAAATGTGGTTGAGATATTCATTTATCAGAGCTATTTTGTTCTGCCAACGGGTATGTGTGAGGAGATAATGTATCAGTTTCATGAATCAAAGCATGAAGTTCTTTCTAGATTGAAAAAACTTTACTGTAACTTACATGATAGTTTTTATGGACATGTATAAAAAGGGAGATTTTGGGGTTCATGACATGATTCTACACCAGATAGTCGGTGAATTCAGGTAGTCAACATCTTAGTGGATTTCTAATATGATTTCCCATTCTAAAATACATGAGGGATAATGTTATCATGGACATCATGGTAATAAATCTGGGGATTCCTTAGAATAATGATACTATAAGGGAGATTATGGACTAGCGGAGAAAAGTATCCCATCCATTTCCTATTAGGGAGACGTTCATAGTGGCTCAGTTGGATGAAATGTATGTTCAATAGATAATTATTTTCACAGGGTAACATGGTTTGTTTTTTTGGATTTTGATTTTAGCGTTAAATAACAATTTTGGAATCGATTATGGAAGGTGTTGGGTTCTCTTATACTACTGAGTATGGATTTCCCCCCATATATATATTGAATGTAATAAATATAATATTATGGTGCTAGTGGTCATGTTGTTACCATTCATCCTAGAAATTGGTGGGTCATGGGAGAAGCATTTAGTGCACATCGAATTATACTATAATAATAGTTATTAGGGTACTATTTAGATGCCACAATACAAGACACTTTATGTGAGGCCATGGAGAACAACATTGTCATGTATAGAGTTTATAAACTCTATCTTTTTTGAACCAATATTCAGTAAAGATAGAAAAATGAATGTTTTGTTCATTCCAAAACATATGGCTACATCACGGATTATATAGAAGTAGTATATTGATCAATGTTTACATCCCCATGAGTTATAGTGGACGATATTGTATTATTTTGGGTTCCGCTGAGATTTGGACACTATATAATATAGAGGAAGCGTATATTTGCACCCATGTTTGTTGAAGGTTTTTTGATTGTGCAAAAACTTAGATCTATAACATGCAAAAAGCCTCTTACATAGTTTTATAATACTATGCATGATTTTTTCCTTATGTCACAGCTTCCATATTATTATTACAACCCTTCTTATGTGTTTGATATTGATTTCATTGAGGTTGAGGAAAATGCTTCTTTTAATAAAATCTGATTATTATTATTATTATAGATCATAGTAATATGGTGTTGCGCTGAAATGTTTTTTCATTAGTTTGGATATTATTTATAGTATATCTCGGGGAGGAGCTATTAAAAGGTGTGGAGATATTAATAACCTGAACAATTAAAAGATGTATAAAACTAATTATCATGTGTTATTTTATCATTTTTATCATGTCATAACTAGATCTTACTCTGGGGTTGTCTCTGGGGAATTTATATAAATTTGAAAGTTCGTGAGGCTCTCTTGGGTTAGGAAAATCTATGCGTTTCTTCATAAGAAACTGTTCTCCCCTATTTGGAGACACATGAGGTTGAATATATTATCAAAGAAGCATGCATCCACCTCCTCCAAACTGAAAACCCATGGAATGAGGGGGAATTCGTGCTTAGTTAATGTTTTTTAATACCATGTGTCCACTTTGGAAAATTTTACACCCTATAAGTAAGGGAACATGGATCAGAAAACCTCCCACACTGACTAGGAAGTAATTATCCTTGTAAATTAATTCCAAGAATATTTATTTCAAAATTCTTGACCATATTATTATTAACCCTAATCAATTTATTTTTTCCAAACACAATTTATTTCAGTTTTGGAGGCTCTCGGTTTGATTACAAGGAACCTCAAATCCCTTTCATATTGAGTTGATGATCCGATTAAAGGATCAAATCCACTAAGGTATGCAAATTATTCCCCATTTGGTTTCCTATCTATCCCATTTCTCTTTCTAGATTAAATGGGATGGGTTTTCCTCGATTATCCGTTTTTATATATAAGTTATGATGTTTATTGTTTCTTTTGATCTTTTTCTTAGGTATTGATTCTTGATCTTCTGCCCCATTATCATTTCGATGGTTCCTCATCAAATTAAGGGTACAATTTCAAGAGAATTCATCAATATCCATGAGGTTAGTGGTCTAATTAAAAATCAACTTGTTCTGGATTATTATCATGTGCATGAAACTATTCTACTTATTTTTCCATGTAATAAAATTATAATATAAATTAAAATGACGAATTTAATAATATTATATTAGAAAATTCTTCTGGGATCATATTATAACCATTTGAAATTATAAATCTAGATTTAATGGAAACAAATAGGGTATTTCAATGTATTTAATATGATGATTATGAAATGTGAAAATATAGAGGATTAGTTGTTTTAATTCAATTAAATTAGTTAGTCAATTTCTAATGGTAGTAATAGGGGTGGTTCGATATAAATTTATTGGTTTAATGGCATATTAGATGTAAAAATTTTAAATGGATAAATGTATAAATGATGATTTTTCATATTATTCCATGTGATTGAGGTTATGGAAAATTATTCTAATTGATAAATGAAATAGTGAACCATGATGATAATAATTCAATAATGGTTAATTATTATGAACTATGACATGGATGTGTTATTTGATATATCAATTATTGACTGATAAATGGGGTGTGGATCGTGGACTAAGGATCTATGTACCTACACGGTGGAAAAGTGTTTATTTGAGCACCCAATGAATGAATTAGAACAATAAATTACCATTCATGAACTAATTCCTTATTCACCCTTGGGTCTTACGGTAGGGACAACTGCTCTGAATACCCATGGGTTGCTAAAATGATACTCTAGGACCCAAACCAATTAGTTCACTGATTGATTTTACAAGACATAGAAAACCGAATTGGAATTATATCGATATTTAAATCCTAATATACAACTAATTTTGAATAGCTTATGAATTATGATCGATAATCTGAAATGGGATTATGTTTGTATGATATTGATGGTTAAATAATAATTAAATGTGAACCATGTTTATTTTTTATTTTGGTACTTTTATTCTTTAAAAAAACTCACACACTATTTGATATAAGACATTTCATTATAAAGCAATATTGGTGGCCAAATATGCATTACCCACACCCAACTCAAACAACTAGATTGGTACCCAAATAGATGTCTTTTTTTTTAATGGATAATGGAAAGGCCCCTATATTAAATTGATTATTTGGGATTCGGGATGATGTATGGATTAGAAAAACCAGAATGATATGAAGAAATTATCAAAAGTTATAATTGTTTCCTATTTTTGTTTTTTATATTTAATTTGACCTTTATATAGAATGAAATATATATATATTGGTTTATGGTCATTATTTCATGTTTAGGATTATCTACTGTTGTTGGACTTTATTGATTTTGGTATTTTCTTGATCATTTGTTATTATCATTTTCCAATTTTCTATTGATTTCCATTATATTAATGCATTGAAAAAATGGGTATTTGGTCCCCATGTTATATATTAAAACATTTTTACTATTCATAAACCTTTGGTGTATAGCGAGGTGGACCTAAGTTCACATGGTGAATCGGCTCGGGCCAACGAATTGTGTCACCCGGTTCGGTAAATCCCAACATGGAAAACTACTACACTCACAAAAAACATATTATAGAAATAATTATTAGATTACTTCTTTAGGAAACAATATTCCCTTATGGATTCATAAAAATTAATGTTCCATTGTATATATGCTTATGTAAACACACAAATTTTTCTATATAACATATTAAACTTATTTAAATCATTTTGTTTAAAAAACTCTTCTTTATTTGTCATATATACATCATATACAATGTATATAATGAGAAATAATTTATAGAAATTCATATTCAAAATATCATAATCCTGGAATGAATTAATTTATATTATAAATATAATGGTTTTCATCATAGAGAATAGTGTTAAGGTTCAATCCAATAATATTCCATGAAAGTTCTTGAAACCTTTAGTGGCTATTCATTTATTTTAATGACTTACATTACAATCTATGTCTTGTCTCTTCATTTATATTGACTTTCAACCAAATTTAATTATATTATTAAATGGATATAGTAAAAAAAATCATTTTCTTAGTACTTTTATTGTATTAAATTATTTTTATTTTCCAAAAAAATTTCAATGAAATTTACACTCTAATTATCTTATTGTGTAATAATATATAATGTAGTATTATATAAACCATATGAACCACATAAACCACATTATAATACAATTTTTTTATTAATTATTTTTACATTAATTTTAGATAAATAATGTGTATAAAATAAGTGAAAATATTATAATGGGATAAAATAGTGAAAAAATAAAATTAAAATATAAATATACGGATCTTCTTGATACATAAGAATAGTTACACTCACGTAAAAAACTAATGAAATTAAGAAAAATAATTATAATATAATATTAATCATGGAAATGAATATAAATATAACCTTGAGAGAAATTATAATTTAATGGATATTGAATGAATTATGAATTATTTATTGAATGTAGAGAACCTAAATAACTATTAAAAATCATGCAGTTTGAATAATAATATGACAATTAGAATTATGATCTTACTATTAGGAAGTGTTACCTGACCATTAATATATTCGGATCACCTTAGCAATTGTAAAATAAAATTTAGGTTTCATGTATATTTTTTTATTTAATATTTTTATTATGATACAAGTAAATGAATTATTAGTATTTGATAAAATAATTGTTTTTATTTTTGAAGAACATATATGTTTTACTTGCATTTTTATGAAATATATAAGAATTTAAAAAAATGTTTATATTAAAAAAAATTCTTCATAATCTAGTATTAATATGTATTATAATGATAATATAACATTATGATATGGTAATAATTTTTTTAAATTTTATGAAATCATATCATTTTTCTAAAATATGTATTTTTTACAAATAAAAAAGTATTCAAAATCATAAATGAATTTCCAATATTTAGAAATAAAATTTAAAAGATTTTAATTTATTTATAGAATTTACATCTCCAAAAAATTTTATATTGGGTTTCTAATATTTTTCATAACTAGTTTGATTTTATAGTTAATAGTGTAATTCAGTAAAATATGAAATTTAACTATATAATTTAAATTAATGATTAACTTACTAATGGATGGTTTAAGAATCCATTAGTTCTAAATAACATGAACAATTTACTGTACATGGACACAATATTTAGAGCTATTTTTAAACATATGTTAAAATAATAAACTAATGAATATGTTATTCAAAATACAACCATCTCCTCCCCTATAAAATATCACCTCTCACCACCTTCTCCTCATATATTCTAAACCATGGATCAATAAATATTTCTACCCAATTTGATCCTCTAATTATTATTTTTTACATTTTCACTAAAATTCCAATTCTAGGTTCATTAAAGATATTTTCATTAAGATAATATTCCATAGGTAATATTATAAAACTCCATATTTTAAATTATTTTATTATTATACCTTCTCTTCACCTCACTCATCTAACATGGAATATTAAATCAAATGTCCCATATATATTGTAATTTTCTAGTAACAATGGAATATTTACCATCTATCCTATTATGTATTTATCTTATTGTAAAAAAACCATTTTCAATATTATGTCAGTTCACTGCCTCCAAAGATGATGAGTTTTTAGTTTACACTTCTAACTTCATGAGAGAAATAAATTCACATATAATGGATTCAAATTACTCACATATTTATATTATATACTTATTCCCATTATTTAATGAGTATGTGGACATAATATTAAATAATACAAAACTTCTTTTTGGTGGTCCGAAAAACTACCAAAACAAAAAAACAATATATTTTAAACATTTTTTCGGTATGAATCATCTATATATAACAAAAAATAAGGGTATTTAACAAAATTTAAATTTATATAATGTCATTAATATCATTTCATTCCCCTTTTTGAGTTATATTATCATATGAAAATTATTTAATTAATTATACTCATGTGATCTAACCCTTGAACCACGAAACTTTAGCACAATTAATAATGAAATTAAACCATATACCCCATAAAAATGGTTATAAATGAATATAATATATTTATATTAAGTAAAATTCATATATATTAATTTTTTTAATTAAGTAATTAATAATGTGAGTTTGATTATTCTTCCTTCTATGTGAATTTGAATAATAATTATTCAACAAAAGGTATATGATCCCACCGAACCACCAGATTTTCTTTGGGTTACACATTGTCTCTCTTTACCTAATCGTACCTCCTAATTTAACTTATATATTTATTCAATATTGTATATATATTTACCCCTCAAATATAAATTGTTTAATTTACCTTTATTTTTTGTTCATATACCTGTTTTAAAGGTTCCCTTGTCAATTTCATTCATTTAGCATAATCGATTAAAGGGAACATCTTTGTCTTTTACCCCATTTCAAGATGAACACTATAAAATGATTTAAACCATAAATGGATTATAAAATTTCACAACATAATATGGAAATAATAGTATATTTATGGTATTATTTAAATTAATATTCACTTTCCCATTTAATTAAACCTTACCCTTTTCCCCTAAACCTCACTTAAGTGGATTATTCCCAAATTTACCCACTAAAACATTTAATATGTTTATATAACAAAGACATAATTTTACCATGAACCATGTTTATATTTAATATATTAATGTAGATGAATTTTTCATTCCATTATTTCATGGAATACATTATGATATTCTATATGGTTATCCAATATGAATGATTATGAAACCCATTTCTTTTAATGGTAATCTTTATATTTATGACTTATATTTGTTTCGAAATTTTTTATAGATATGAATTTAAATTTTATGATGGGAGTGAAAAGTTAAAAATCTTATTAATTAGGAACTTTTAATTCCACATTAGATTATATTAATGTGATTAGAGAGTAAACCAAATCTATAACGGGACTCTAACCACAATGAGACGTTATATTGGATATTTTCCTTGACATAATATGATGTCATATTTTATGATGTTTCCACATTCCTATGTTTGAATTAATATACAATTACATATTATTTATTTTAATATACTTAATTATTCATCCTTTGACTTGTATTTTATTATATCATGTTATGTCTTTTAACTCAAATTATATGCTTCGTTGTCATGTTCATCTCCTTGCCATATCTTGTAGATCACCCCATTTTTTACATACTCCCTATGATAACCTACGTAGTCCTAAGAACATAAATATATTTAGGATCACATTATGTTCCTTCCTTTCGCTTCATGTAAACTTTTGTTTTCTTTTATTATCCATGGGCTCTTTCTTTTTAAAAAGGAAGTATCAAGTTTAAATGTCTAATGTATTTAACATCCTGAGTTTTTATGAAACTATTTTTTATATAATATATGAATTATAATTGATTTACTTTGTTTAATTATACAATAAGGCATTATTTATTAATACAATATTCTAATTTAATCTTTCAAAATAAACAACACTGACTTGGCTTGTGTTACGCACAACACTGAGTTATAGGGAAATAAAAATTTATTATTATAATTACATAAATGGGATAGTTATAATATATATGTTAAAATTAGAAATATGAATTGTAATAACTTCTTTTTAATATTTTTTATAATGGGTTTATATAAATATTAAAATTTGATAAAAACAAATACAATTTCTTAGTAAAGAGTTTATATGATTGAAAATATGATTTTCGTAAAAAAATAATTTTTATGTCATTATGTGAAAAATAATAAAATTACTTTAAAAAAATTAATGAATTTATTTTCATAAAATAAAAATTAATTTTAAATTCATAATTTCAATATTATTTTAGGGATAAATTTAGTGATTTTTATGAAAACATCATTTTGGGATGAGTGGTGAAAAATAATGAATATTAATTTAAATAACCTTTTCAATCTAATTTATTTATATACATACATTATATTTTAATTTTTTTAAAGTTTGATGATATTAATTATATATAAATTGAAAGAATTTAGTTCATTCTATACAAATTCACATCAAAATTGGTAATAAAACGTCCCAAACATTTAAACATTTCTTTCACAAAAAAACATATTGTCGTGACATATCGGTAGAATTACATTTAAATTAATTAATCACATATATGTGATGATATTTTTAAAAAATATAGTAAATATTTTTAAGCAGCATAATGTATAATTTTTAATATGTTCAACTTAGTTTTCATCCAAAAATATTATTGAAATTGCTTAAAATTAATTAAAGTTATTAAGAGAAAAATGAGGTTAACAATGTACTAAATCATAATCATAAGGGCCAAAATTACCAATAAATTTTTTCGAAATTCATATTATTTTAATAGTGTGGTCATATGTTCCATTAAATCCTATTAGGGTTATTATTGTATCCACATGACAAAGAAATAATGAGGGTGTAATTCACCTTTCAAAAATTTAGGACAATCCTACTCCACCACTACATAAAAGAACGCACTCCTCCTAGTTATTCATGAAAATAAAGACCATTGTATCATAATAAATCTACCCAAATATACTTAAAAATTCTATAATTTCATCCTATATTCCATCATGTTGACATAAATATAACCAATGCTGACCTTTTCTACAAACAAAATAGAGTTGCCAAAAGAAGATGAAAAATCAATCCTCGAGATCTTTTATTTTATTTTAATTATACACCACTCAACTATTATTATTAAATTATTATATAATAATATTATTATACTAAATATAATGAGATTTTTTATTCTTATGTTTTTACTTTAACTTATACACACTTCCATCAAATGGCCAATGAACTTACCATTCTTATGTAGGACAAACTATCGCCACATTAAATGATGTTGTTAATTTTCTATTTTCGACCAATCATGTTGGGAATTATGATAGAAATTATTATTCTATATGATATATATTATATTTAGGATGTAGTTATTCTTCTGTAGCCTTCATATAACACAAAACTTTAGGTTATCCATTTTTTCTAAATAGGATAATTTCAATTGTGGAAATGTGGACTACCACCTCTTCAAAACAATGTGATTCATTCGAACACTAAATGGAATGTATTAAGGAATGGTTAAGATAAAATGTATTATACATATAAAATAATAATGATATTATAATTTTTATATAAATATATATATATATATATACATATATTGCATTTGCATTTTTTTTCAATATGACAATAAAACGGAAACATTGTTCATGTGTACATATGGCATACCATCTATATGGATGATGTATTCCATTTCATATTTATATATTATATAGATTATTATTAATAAATATATACTTAATATAGATTTTATTTATATCATTTTTTATATTATGGAAATCGTGATAGAATTATGAGGACCAAAAATACTACAAATTAAGACGCGTGTGAAAAACAAAGCGGATATTACCTGAAACATAACCTTAAAATGGTCGTGTTAGAAAATAAGTAATATAAATCCATATATGGTAATATATATAAGAATATTGTTATTTTTTATATGTATAATAAACATATACTTGTTTTTGTTATGTTTTATTGAGTACAATGAGAGTGAAGACATTATTTAAGGGGTTTTCTTTTCGAACATTTATTTCTATGAGATTTATTCTATATGGACCACTCATTTCGTTTGTGTGTTGTTTATTATTATACAAAATATATTATTTTATTATTATTATTAAATTTTTGTGTATTTAAATAGCCATTTTATTATCTCTCTTTAGTGTGGTTATATTTCAAAAGCTACCAAATAAATAAATTAGTTTTGTCTCACTTTTCATACTTTGAGACACATTCAACAAATTTCAAAAAACATGTTTTCAAAAAAAAAATGAAAACAGTTTTCAAAAATGATTTTTGGGATTAAATTTTAATCTAATTTTCATTTAAAAGAGATTATAATAAAAAATATTCTTTCCAATATTTTGTTATATGTTTTCAAATATATTTTAAAAGAAAATAGTTTTTGAAAGGGTTTTTTGTTTTAAAATGTTTTAAAAATAATAAAGGCTACTTTCATCAATTTTTTTTAAAATCTTCAAACCAAATTATTTTAAATCTAAAACAATATAAATTGGTCCCACTTTTTATTTTATGTGAATATTATAATAGGTTTTCATTCTTAATCCTTCTCTGAATGGATTATGTTATGATTTCATGGTTTTTATGAAATAAGATTCTCATTCATGTGTTATATACTTATGAAACCCTCTTCTTTTCATTGGTTATGATTTGATGAAATTAGAATGACAGATTATTTTTCCATATAATATTGTATCATTAAATGTTTATAACACCCATTTTATTTCATGGGTACTCATATGATTGTTTATGATATTTTGAAACATATATGCCTAATTTAATTTTGAGATTTTTGGGACCTAAATCTCCCTCAAATTAATTGGTAAAATATTTATATCTCATGATATAATTATGGGATTCAAGTTGATGGGTTTGATCCACTATAAATGATGGGGAAACCTGATCCACTATAGGAAGATGGGGAAACCTAACCAAAAATAGGTATATGGTGAGACCCAATCTTTTAAGAGGAAAGGAATGTGACTAGGGATAGTGGTGTATCCTACCCAGTAGTTTCATCCCTAATGAAATGTACTATTATATTATGAAAATTCTCCTTGAAATATAGAGAATTATATTACATGTTTAGGTTTATTTCATAATTCAATGTTATATTCCTATGTTATGGTTTCATGGATTATTCTCTTGATTCACTTAGGATTCATGTCTTATGATATTTCCATATTTAATCCATGATATATTTTTATGATCATTGATACATAGTGTATGATATTAAAATTCCTTAACCACATTCTCATATACTAATGATCATGTTTATGATAACATATCTCTCTTTTTTACCATTACTAATTATCAGAGATCTCCCATTTTTATGTCTCCCTTCCCCAGGCTATGAATATATCTATTCTGTTTGATGTGTTTAATATTGGTTCTAGTCATGAACAACCAAGTTGATGATAATTCATCTCAATTATTCACTAGTGCTTATGTTTCCACGTTTCCAAATGTACTAATCTAATATGCATTTGGGAGTCTATTTATTTAATGTTTTCAGTATTTCATAAAAAAACTAATGTAATGTGAATCTTTGAAAAGTGGGGGATTCTATAGTTTGTATAAGATAAAAATTATTAAAAATATCTCAAAACATTGATGAGAAAAACTATTTTTATAACACTGTGTAAATATTATTAGAAAATTATAAGGATAAATAAAGGTATAGGAAATATACTAGATTTTGGGAAAATAATATAGTGAGTTGTTACATATTAATAATTACATGTATATATATTACTAGTGGATGTGGATTTAGCGTAGATGTTAATAGGGTTAACAACCCCGAAAAAAATCATATTGAGCTGGACATGATCGAGAACAGGTACACAATAGTGGGAATTACTACCCAAAAGGTTTGACATTCATAGGGGATATGCTACGGGAATTCAAAAAATCTACATGAAGAATCATGAAGGTATTAAATATGAGTTGGATATGAATAAAATTTTAAAATTATATGGTTTCATATATTAATAAATGATTCAAAATTTAGACATCATATAAGTTGTTTTTTAGGATTATGTGGTTCCTCACTATGATAATAATTTCTTACTATATGATTTTTGGTTTTAGTCAATGGATGGAACCCAAAGGAACTCTATTAAAGGTGATTTCAATAGAAATTGAAACCATTATCCTCTAGAGAATCATAATTATATCGGTGATGGAATGTAGAATCTAATTTCAATTCTCACTAAACTTTCTCAATTTATGAATCATGGTGAGCCTCTAAATGAGAATAGGAGGTGAATTTTTTTGTTGATTCGTTCATGAGGAAACATATGACTTCATTAAGTGGTTCCCCTGATCCAATAGCAGATAAAATATGAATCAGTAACATTGAAATGATATTCTACGTTCTCTAGAGCTTGAAGCATGGGAAGTTCATTCTACCTATTTATTGTTTATATGTTGAAGTCGACCAGTGGTGTAATCTATTGCAGAATACATCGAACAAAGATGAAATTTAATCCATGGTTTGAGATGAGTTAAAGAACATATTCATCGATATGTATTTTACTTATGTTATTCATATGAATAAATAATTAGAGTTCCTTGAGTTGAAGAAATAGTATGGTGAATTCGTCAATACCTTTAAAGATAATTTCACATGACTTAGAAGGAACACATATATTATTATCATCCAAACCAAATATAGTGATCATCTGATCTTTAGTGGAAAAAATAAATGTATTATAAGGGAATTTTAAATAAGATAATTTGGAAGATATGAATGTATTATCAATTGTTAAATCAATGTGGAAAATTGAGTTTGGGGTTATATATCAATCTCAAAGTTTTAACATGAAAATGAATATGGAGTACATAGGAAAATATAAAAACAATGATGAGAATAATATGATCCTTCAATTATGATCCATGTGGGGAATAAATCATCGAGTAATTGTATTGTAAGTTATAATAAAGGTTTTATGGGTGGTATGGATGGACATCGATAAAATGATTACAGAAATGATGGGAAAAAGCATTCAAATTATTTAAATAAAAGGAAACCTGTATAGAATGCACATTCCAAACATCAGTATATTAAGTGTAAGGATGTTGGGTATTATGGTAACACATTATGAAACCCATGGGTTGGTGATCATGATCAGCATCTGAAACATCTTAATCCATGATATAAGGGAAAATCTCTTGAAATATCCATTTTTACTAAGGGGTAAGATAATGATGTTGTAAAAGGGACACATAACATTCACTCTAAAAATAATAATGTCTTATTTGATTCATAATTTACTAACTCTTTCATATCTAAATAATCTTATAGGGGTATTAAGATTCCACAAAAATTATTAGATGTGTAATTAGTAGTGAAAAACCGTAATGGTACAATGATTTTATCTCAATTCTATCACTTCTCTATTGTTGAAATATTTGGGAATGTACCTCCTTCAAATTTTATCATACTTATTTTGGATGAATTTTAGGTCATCATATCCACGTATTGAAATTATCTAAATAAATCCAGCATCAATTATCCGAGAAGGGAATTTATGTTTGATATTTTACACCAACCTATGATATTCTATCAATATGATGATAACTATGAGATTTTATGGATATTGTATCCATTTTATGGATAATAGTTCCTATTTTATTACCGTGTTTGTCTCAAATGGTTCTAGAGAAACTCGACATCGATGATATTTATTACAAAATAAAATTACAATTTTATGGTATTCATAAATTCTAATTTCTATTGATATTTATTTGGATTTTGGTTGGGTTTCTTTTAGCTTAAAATTTACGATATTTTAAAGTTAGATGATGGTGCATAGTTAGAGAATGGTTTACCCAAATCGTGCACCCTATAAAAGAAAACCAAGAATCCTAAGGAATTGGGACTTTTTATGGTTATTCAACCTTGTGCACCCTTCTGTGAGATACTATGTGGCTCATTTAAAGTGGTCTCATGACCAGGGTGCACAATTTTTTTTAATCCATTCAGTTATTCTTTGGAAACCATGCATACATGATTTTAGGATATTCGACTTTTTGTTAAAATTAACATAATCCTATTTTTAGGTCCCAAATAGACCTATTTGGCAAAAATAATCTATTACCATACTTAGTGATCTAATGGAGGATTAATTTCCAATTAGACCCCTCCCGAAATAGATCCAAAGCTTGAGGAATTCCCTTCGATCACTACATGGTTAGCTTCCTCATCCCAATCATGATTACACAAAAATCTCTCTTCTTATCTATAGGGTTATATGGAACCTTGTGCTTTATTGTGGAACTAATACACAATTTTTTTGGTTAATAAACATTTGTTAAATAAATTTTTTATTGATTCCTTGATCATTATTTATCATTTATAAACCCTTATTGGGCTTTGGTGATCCAATATCTATTAATCCAAAGGTAGGTTTTTCTGTTATGATACCCAATTTATATATACTATAATTTCGTAGATTAAATTTCAGTTTTTTAGAATTTAAATGAAATATTTTAGATTTTAATTTTATTGGTCTCAATTAATTGTGGTAAAAACAAAATTTTTGTGAATTAGGGCTTTGAGAATAATTAGTTTTCTCATGTAATTTTAAATTTGTGATATTTAATTTGTTTCATTTAAATTTTGGTTTTGATGGATATAGTAACCCAGAATTTCTTTACATTACTATTACATCATGTCAAAGATAAACAACATAATAGTATCACACAAAGGGGATCCAAAGGCATAGTGTCTTGGGAAAACTACGACCACACATAACAAATAACACATATAGCATAAACATTTATTTAATTTCTTCTTCTCTAGCTTCTTATTGGCACTTGTCCTCTCCTTAGTACATGTAGCCACCTGAGGATATACATAAAAAGGGGTGAACTAGAAGCCTAGTAAGAGGATAGATTGGAACAATATATCATGGGCTGTGCATAATCATAACATAGGCAAAAGTTCATGAACATGATAGGAGCATAAATAAAAGACTTGAAATGTGGCAATGCATAAAAATGAAACATCATGTCTTAGTGGTTAACTAAAACACATACTTTTGAACCAAGATAGCATATTGTTCACACATCATTTAACATTTACTCATTACATTCATCACTTTACCCAATGCATTGGAGCGTTGTATAATTCCAAGCGCACCCGTCACTTTGAATCATTCATAATTGTGATATATAATTATGGGCGCACCCGTCACATCATAACATTATCATTATCATGCTCTCCACATGGAAAATACATCAAAAGTGAACATAAATAAACCATGTTAAGGAATGTTTTTCATCTCATAATAATACATTCATATGTATTGGGTTCCCAAAAGAAATAGGGAACAACATACTTGAAACAAGAACCATCAACCATGAATGAGAGGTAAAAGTTGAGTTGTTAAAAGTAGAGTTCTTTTGGAAAACATTTCGATTGACATAAACTTCATTAGAAAACATTTTTATCCCATAAAATGAAATAAAATTATGAAGAAATTATCTTTAAGGAGTGACCATATCAAAAATGGAGTGAAAGAGGTAGAACCCGAAGGATGAAAGTTGGGTTCGAGAATTTCCCCTTACCTTGTACCTGAATGCTTCCTTCTCTTTAATGTCATGTATAATGACATTATATTAATAAATTAGAAATATATAACCATGTTTAAATTAATATGGTTCATTCTGGTTTCATTAAGTCATATTATGTTCTTTTGGATGACTTATAGAGTTTAAAAACATTGTTCGGGGATGTTCGTTTTTATGGTTTTTCTTGGGTGGATCACTTGTATTCTAAAATTGATGTTTGGGTAGAACATGAGTAAACATCCATAATTGATATTAATTTTCATTAATAATATTACATGAGATTTAATGATCTTATAATGAATTATATTAGATCCATGTGGATTAATCAATAGATAAGAATTAAATGATGGTTATTTGGGTCAATTTGGGCTGTTTTTGGATCACAACGAACTGGTTTTAACTTATCACTATGTAATATGTCCATAGGTTGTTTCCAGAACATTAAATAGAACATAATACACATAAAATATTCTGTTTTAACCATAAAAATGGTTTCATGACCATATCTGAAGGTATAAATGGATGAAGAAAGCATGTCATTCTTGTCTGTGATAAATTAACACCTCACGAACAATGTTCTCTTTAATAAAATAAAAGTAAGAGGGAAAGGGGGTTGGTTGATATATAATCCCATTATCATCATAAAATTCCATTAGATGTATAATTCAGGAGTTAAAATACAATTTAGATGAAGATAGGTGGGGAGAGATCATGAAATGAACTTGAACTTGAAAGGAAATTAAAGGAGAAGAGGGGGAGAAATTACCTCTTGAATCCTTCTCTTAGGAACCTCCTTAAAGGCCTAAGCATGGAATTTTGATGAGACCAGTAGATCATGGCGTGGGGGAGGGGATATGTAAGGTGTTTGGGTAGAGTTTAGAGATGTCTTGGATCTTGATAGGTGTGAAGAAAAGAGAGTGTGAAGGGTGGATTTTATAGTGGAGGGGAGAGGGGTTTCCTTAATTTAAAATTCATTAGTTTATTAATATCCCCTAAGACAAGGAATATTGAGTCTTGAATGGCCACGAATGGATATTTTATAATTTCATCCCGATCCAAGTGGGCTTACATCATCATAACATCACACATGACCCTATAATTATCTTCTGTAGCTTATTTTGTAAATTACGGTATTTCACTATTCATCAAAAATTCAAGTATCTCAGAAAAATACCAAAAAATTACCCCAAACATTTTTCGATGTGTAGAATCCAAAAATGAAGTCCATTTTTCAAAAATAATTTTCTATATATTAGTGATTTAATATTTAAAATAAAATCATAATTTACTTTAAAAAATAGTTTTTAAGATTAAAACTGATTTTTTAGTGCATTCAAAAATTACGTAGTGTCTTATTAAATTATCTAAAAACAATAAGACATTGATTCAAAAATTTATGAATACATTTTAGGGAAATTAACTAATTAATTATAATTAATTATTTTTGACTTACAAAATACCAAAACGTTTACTAAGGTCAAATTCTCACTTTCTAAGATGTCTAAATTTTATTTAATTATTCATAGGTAATGTTACACTTATGTTGGATGAATTAATATTCATAAGGGTCAAATTACTATTCATAAGGGTATGTTACTATTCACAGGGGTACGTTACTATTCACCAAAAATTATTTTTGTTCCATTAATCTAAAAATCATCTTAAACACAACCGTGTATGTCAGATTTTCAAAATTCCAAACATAGAAGTGATAAACTTATGTTTAAAGGTCACTTATCACTTATTAGTTCATTAGGTTGTGTTTTCATGTAATTTTATGACATAAACATAAGAATGTAATTTTCATTGAAAAACATTGGACCATTACATTCTTCCCCCCATAAGAAATTTCGCCCACGAAATTTCACTTTACACAAATAGGTGAGGGTACTTCTCCTTCATTGCCTCTTATGGTTCCCAAGTTTCTTCCTCAAACTTATGGTTCCTCCACAGCACTTTAACAAGATGGGTTGTCTTGTTTCATAGAACCTTATCTCTCTGATCCATAATCATTACTGGATACTCCTCATAGGAGGGATCATCTTCCAGCTGCACCACCTTTGAGTTTAGTACATGTGAGGTGTCTGGTATGCAATTCCTCAGTAGTGATACATGAAACACATCATAAACTTGAGCCATATTTTGTGGATGTGCAAGATGATAGGCCACAACTTTTATGTGGTCAAGGATCTCAAAGGGGCCAATATACCTTGGGCTTAGCTTTCCTTTCATCCCGAATCGCATGACTCTCTTCCATGGTGATATTCGAAGGAAGACTTTTTCTCCAATGTCAAACTCCATGTACCTTCGACAGTTATCAGCATAGCGCTTTTGCCGACTTTGAGCAGCTTTGATGTGTTTCTGGATGACTTGAACCTTCTCTGCCATCTCTTGAACAAGATTGGGTCCAAGTATCTTTCATTCTCCAACTTCATCCCAATAGGATGGACTTCTATATCGCTTCCCATAAAGAGCTTCATATGGAGCCATCTGGATACTCGAGTGAAAGATATTGTTGTATGAGAACTCAACCAATGGTAGATGCTGATCCCAACCACCTTTGAATTCAAGAGAGCATGCTCTTAACATATCTTCAAGCGTCTGAATAGTCCTTTCATACTGGCCATCTGTTTGGGGTGATAGTCTGTGCTGAAATTTAATTCAGTACTCAAAGCATGTTGAAGGCTCCTCCAAAATTTAGATGTGAACCATGGATCACGGTCATAGACAATTGAGAGTGGAACACCATGCAGTCTTCCCACTTCCTTCACATATATCATTGCAAGTTGTTCAAGAAATAGATCTTCCTGAATAACAATAAAATGGGAAGTCTTGGTGAGTCGGTCAACCACAACCCGTATCACATAATTTCCCTTTGACGTCTTCGGGAGACCCATGACAAAGTCCATAGTAACATTTTCCCATTTCCATATGGGTATAGGCAATGGCTTCATCATACCTTTGGGCTTTTGTCACTCAGATTTAACTTGCTGACATACCATGCACCTCTATATATATTCCAAAATCTCCATCTTCATGTTATCCCACCAGAAGTGTTTTTGGAGATCACGGTACATCTTGTTACTCCCAGGATGGATAGAGAATATATAGCTATGTGCATTATCCAATAGCTCCTTCTTTATCCCTGGTGATGAAGGCACATAAAGCCACGTTCCAAACCGAATCACCCCATGATCGTCGATATAGAACTCTCACAGCTTCCCTTCCGTTACTGCATTCACCCTCTTCTATATCTCCAAATCATCCCATTGTGCTTCCTCAATCTTTTCTTGGATGGATGGTTGCACAATAATTTGGGAAAGGTAGGACGTATCCCCTGCCCTTATGATTTCTAAATCCATTCTTTGCATATCCATGAAGATAGGGTCTTTCTCAATCCAGATCATGGATAGAGTAGCATGTTCTTTTCTGCTTAGAGCATCAGCTACCTTGTTTGCCTTTCCGGGATGATTGTGGATAGAGAAATCGTAATCCATGATTAGCTATAACCATATCCTTTGATGCATGTTGATATCCTTTTGTGTGAATATATACATTAGGATCCTATGGTCGGTGTATATGTCACACTTCTCACCATAAAGGTAGTGCCGCGAGATTTTCAAGGCAAAAATTACGGCTGCTAGCTCTAGATCATGCGTCGGGTAGTTCAACTCATGGATATTCAACTGTCGTGAGGCGTAGGCTATCACATTATCACTTTTCATGAGTACACGGCCCAATCATTTCATTGAATCATAACTGTATATCACAAAACTTTCTCCACTATTTGGTAGTGTGAGTACAGGTGCAGTGATCAGCCTTCTATTTAGCTCCTTGAAGCTTCCCTCACATTGTTCCATCCAGACATACCTTACCCCTTTCCTTGTTAACTTAGTTAGCAGGCTTGAAAATCGTGATAAGTTTCTCACAAAATGTCAGTAGTACCTAGCTAATCCAAGAAAACTACAGATTTTTATGACACTATAGTGCTGATCCTCAATCGCCTTTGTCTTTTAAGGATCTACAGAAATTCCCTCACTTGTGATCTCATGTCCCAAAAATGTGACTTGCTTCATCCAAAATTCGCACTTTCTGAACATGGCGTACAAATTATCCTTTCTTAATGTCGCAAAAACAAGTCTTATATGTTCTTCATGTTCCTCCTTTCTCTTGGAGTAGATGAGGATATCATCGATAAAAACAACCAAAAATTTGTAGAGGTAATGTCTAAAGACTCTATTCATCAAATCCATGAAGATTGGAGGGGCATTAGTAAGTCCCAAGGGCATCACCAAAAAATCATAGTTCCCATACCTTGTACAGAAGGAAGTATTTTGAATATCTTCCATCCTCACCTTTAACTGATGATATCCAGAAAGAAGATCCGCATTTGAGAAGTATTGAGCTCCTCTTAACTGATCTAAAAAGTCATCAATCCTTGTGACTAGATACTTGTTTTTTATGGTGATCTTATTGAGTTCCCGATAATCGATACACAGCCGCATTGTTCCATCCTTCTTCTTCACAAAGATCACTTGTGCGCCCCAAGGTGATGCACTAGGGTGTATAAACCCTTTGTATAGATGCTCTTACAGCTGCTTCTTTAACTCCTCTAGTTTGATAGGAGCCATCCTATAGGGACACATCGAGATAGGAGTAGCTGCAGGTATGAGTTCAATTGAGAACTCTACCTCACGATATGGGGGAATTTCGGGTAACTCTTCGTGAAATACATCACCATACTCCCTCACAATGGGAATTTCCTAAAGGTTGGAACTTTCCTTTGACTCAACGATTTGGGAGAGGTGTGCTCCGTCATAGGGAATCAACACCCACACCATTGAAGGATTTTTCAAAGGATATTCATGATCATCCCTACATTTTTATAGGAGCATGGGATTGTTTGGAATATGAAAATATATCTCATTTTCCCAATAGATGATATGTTCTCTATATAACGAGATCCAATATATTCCCATTATAGAATCAAATTCCACCAAGGGAAGTATTGCGTGATTTTCTGGAAGAATCTCCCCACAAACGCCAATGGGAGAAGAGTCAAACACTTGGGTTGCACTGATTGCACCACATGGTGTTTTTACAGATATCTCTACTTCAAGGGTTTAGGTATTTGATTCTATAGTTCTAGCAAACATGAAATATATAATGGAGTGCATTGAACCAGAATAAAATAAGACTTTATCTATTATTGAGTGAATAGGAATTGTACATTGTACGACTTCATTACCATGCTCCACCTCTACAGTAGTGATGGCATAAGATGTCCCTTGTTCCTTTTGCATTGGTGGTTGTTGACATTGATTACCCTTGAGAACTCGAGGTTTAGTGCATGGGTTTTCATAGATCCCTATCTCCTTACAGTTGTAGCATTGAACCATGAGTTGTTATCTCCTTTCATCATCTACATTCTCCTTCATTTTCGTGTATTTTTGACACTCTTGAGCATGATGTCCTTCTTTCCCAAACATGAAGCATTTCCGCATCCCGTTGAGGCAGTTCCCATTGTGCAACTTCCCATATTTTTTGCATGTGGGTCATTGATTTTTCTTCCCACCTTTATCATTAGATCCACCAGATTGAAACTCTATCTTTCTTTTCTTATCATTATAGTCGTGGGACCATTCTCCAAACTCCATCTCCACTTTGAGAGAACACCGAACAACTTATTCATAACTCCCAAAGTGTCGAATTGAAATAGCCTTTCAAAGGTGTGGTTTTAATCCACTATAGAATCTATCAATTTTTCTATCATTATTGATAATAAAACCCGAAGCATACCTTGCGAGAATTTTGAAATTTGATTCATAGGTTGTGAAAAATTATCCTTATTTTTTCTTGAGAACTATGAAGTCTATCTCCATCTTCGTGTGAAGAGTTAGTGGGAAATACTTATTAAGAAACATTATCTTAAAGTATTCCCATTCCATCTCTTCAATTTCCTCTCTTGGCTTGGTGTTCTTAATCAAAGCCCATCATTGATCAACTTCTCATTCTAGAAGATAAATGGCTAGAGTCAACTTCTATGTATCAGAATAGTGAAGAATAAAAAATATCTTCTCCATGGAGTTGACCCATTGTTTCGCAACTAGTAGATCGAAAGATCCACAAAATGTCGGTGGTCATCTCCGCATAAAACATTCGATAGCCAGTTTCTCCCTCTTTGGTGAAGGAGGACGTTCCCTATTATAATGGTTATTATTCATAACCTGAGATAATTGGGTAAGAATATCCATGAAGTTTTGAACTCCACCTCCCAAATCATTGGGGATGTCATTCGCGCAATCGTTGCAATGGCCCTCACAAGAGTTGTTGGCCTGATTTCTCCTGGTTCCAACCATTTTCTAAAATAGAAATGGTTAGAACATAACATAAGTAAAAATTTCATGAATAACATATTAATTTAAATAATTTATATAGAAAAACATAACATATGGGATCCCTAGGTAAATATTCTTGTGTGCAAATTTGTACTTAATCTCATACATGAGGTTTTCTCTGGGGTTCACTAATCCTAATTCCCAAATTAACAAAACCTTTCCTCTGATGCCAACTATAGCGACCCAGCCTTTTCTTACATTAATATTACATCATGTCATAGATAAAAACATAATAGTATTACACAAACTGGATCTAAAGGCTTAGTGTCTTGGGAAAACTAGGAGCACACATAACAAATACAACATCTAGCATAAACATTTATTTAATTTCTTCATCTCTAGCTTTTTATTGGATCGTATCCTCACCTTAGTACATATAGACACCTCAATATATACATCAAAAGGGCTGAGATATAATCCTAGTAAGAAGATAGATAGGAACAATATATCATGGGGTTAGCATAATCATAACATAGGAAAAAGATCATGAACATGAGAGGAGCATAAATAAAAGACTTGAAATGTTGCAATGCATAAAAATGAATCATCATGTCTTAGTGGTTAACTACCACACATACATGTGTACCAATATAGAATCCTGTTCACACATCGTTTCACATTTACTCATGAGATTCATCACATTACCCAATGCATTGGAGCGATGTATAATTCTAGGTGCACCTTTCACTTTGAAACATTCATAATTGCGCTATATAATTCTGGGCGAACCCTTCACATCAAAACATTATCATTATCATGAATGACACATGGAACATACATCAAAAGTGAATATAAATAAACTATG
Organism: Viscum album; assembly: GCA_963277665.1. NCBI lineage: Eukaryota > Viridiplantae > Streptophyta > Magnoliopsida > Santalales > Viscaceae > Viscum > Viscum album. The sequence goes on from OY728158.1 coordinate 699,043,691, forward strand.
GTAAGGAATGGGTTTCATCCCATAATAATACATTCTTAATCTTTGGGTTCCCAAAAGGAAGAGGGAACAACATACTTGATACAAGAACCATCGACCATGAATGAGAGGTAAAAGTTGAGTTCTTAAAAAAAGAGTTCTTTTGGAAAACATTTTGATTGACATAAAAATCATTATAAAACATGTACATCCCAAAAAAGGAACAACAATGATGAAAAAATTATCATTAATGTGTGACCATATCAAAAATGGAGTGAAAGAGGTGGAACTCGAAGGATGAAAGTTGGGTTTGAGAATTTCCCCTTACCTTGTACCCGAATGATTCCTTCTCTTTAATGTCTTTTATAATGAAATTATATTCATTAATTTAAAATTCAAAACCATGTGTACATTAATAGGGTTGATTATGGTTTCATTATTTCATCTTATGTTCATTTGGATGACTTATAGAGTTTAAAAACATTGTTCAGGGATTTCGTTTTTATGGTTTTTCTTGGTATGTTCACTTGTATTCTTAAATTGAAGTTTGGGTAGAACATGAGTAAACATACAGAAATGATATTACATGACATTAATGATATTATATAAGATTGAATTATCTTATAATGAATTATATGAGATCCATGTGGAAGAATCAATTGATAATAATTAAATGATGGTTATTTGGGTCAATTTGGGCGGTTTTTGGATCACAACGAACTTGTTTTAACTTATCACTTAGTAATATGTCCATAGGTTATTTACAGAACTTTAAATAGAACATAATACACATAAAATATTCTGTTTCAACAACAAAAATGGTTTCATGACCAGATCTAAAGGTATAAAAATAAGAAGAAAGCATGTCGTTCTTGAAGGTGTTAAATTAACACCTCACAAACAACGTTCTCTTTAATAAAATAAAAGGAAGAGGGAAAGGCGGTTGGATGATATAATATACCATTATAATTATAAAATTACAGTATATGTATAACTATGGATTTAAAATACAATTTATATTAATATAGGTGGGGAGAGATCAATAAATGAACTTGAACTTGAAAGGAAATTAATGGAGAAGAGGGAGAGAAATTGCCTCTTGAATCATTCTCTTGAGAACCTCCTTAAGGGCCTAATATTGTTATTTTGATAAGACCAAAAGCTCTGTGATGTGGGTGAGGGGATTGGGAAGGTTTTTGGGCAGATTTCAGAGAAGTCTTGGTGCTTGAGAGGTGTGAGTAAATGATGGTGTGAAGGGTGGCTTTTATAGTGGAGGGGAGAGGGGTTTCCTTAATATAAAACTCATTAGTTTATTAATTTCCCCTAAGACAAGGAATAATGAGCCTTGAACGGCCTATAATAGTAATTTAATAATGTAATACCGAACCAGGAGGGCTTACATCAGCAGAACATCACACATGACCCTATAATTAGCGTATTTAGCTTATTTTGTAAGTTACGGTATTTCACTATTCATCAAAAATTCAAATATCTCAGAAAAATCCCAAAAATTTATTCCAACCATTTTCCGATTTGTATAATCCAAAAATGAAGTCAATTTTTCAATAAAAATTTTCTAAATATTATTAATTTAATATATAATTAAAATCATAATTTACTTAAAAAATAGTTTTTAAGATTAAAACTGATTTTATAGTGCTTTCAAAAATTTTGTAGGGTCTTATAAAATTATCCTCAAACTATAAGACATTGATTCAATAATTTATGAATAAATTTTAGGGAAATTAATTAATTAATTATAATCAATTATTTATGACTTAAAAAATTCCAAAACGTTTACTATGGTCAAATTGTCACTTTCTAAGATGTCTAAATTTTATTTAATTATTCATAGGTAATTTTACTCTTATGTTGGATGATTTACTCATCATAAGGTTCATATTACTATTAATAAGTGTATGTTACTATTCACAAGGATACGTTACTATTCACCAATTTTTTTTTGTTTCATTAGACTCCATAAATCATCTAAAACACAACCGTGTGTGTCAGATTTTCAAAATTCCAAACACATAAGTGACAGTATTATGTTTAAAGGTAAAGTATCACTTAATAGTTTATTATGTTGTGTTTTCATGTTATTTTATGAAATAAATATAAGAATTTAATTTATAATGAAAAACTTTGGGTCTTTACAATGGATCATGAATCAAATATATTTTTTAATTAAATTGTGGCATTTATTTTTATGGAAAAATTTGAAAACCCCAATTCCTGTGAATTAGATGTTTATAGTAAAATTGATATAATTTCAGGAAATATTTAAATATTGAATTGAGTTCTAAAAATTAATTGTGAAATGGCATGCTGATTTGATTTTAAATCCTAGTTTCTGAAATGTAACACCCCGGGATTTTATGAAAAATATTCTTTTTAATTTTATTGATGTCTTGTGTTGTACGCTACAAAAAAAGAGTCTTTCACGACACGCAACCCTAACTTGGCTGCATTACACGAAATCACGACCTTCCTCGATAGCGTGTGTTGTGCGCAATATCGAGTTTCACTAAACAACGATATGCTATTAAAATATTATTAAAACTAGCCGTTATGAATAGTAATAACCACTTTTTGAAATTTTGTAAATTTCATCTTTCAAAATGGACTTCATTTTTGGATTCAGAATATCGAAATTAGCCTAGGGTGAAATTTTGGTATTTTTCTGAAAACTTTCAATTTTTGATGAATAGTGAAAACACTGGGTTACTATTTAAAAACCGACTTTTTATTTAAATATTTATTTATTTTATTTAAATTTATTTTAGGTCAAAATTGTCACATAATACCAATATAAGTTCAATGTAATTCATTGGAGTCATTTTATAATAATCTTAGATATGTAAATATTTTATTAAACTTTTGACCGTCTTTTACCCACCTCCTAGGAGAATTTGAAAGTTTACATAAAACTTATTTTTACCACTTTTGTGAATAGAATTTCAAAAATCCGAGAGACACGGTTGATGTCAGAATGTAAAATGTGGTTCAATGAGATTAATATAATTTTTGGTGAATAGTAACTTTTTACTTTTATTTACCATGGTTAAAAGTAAATATATTAATTAAGGGTAAAGCTGATATTATTATTACCCTAACACATTTCATAATTCTATTGGATAAGTGTAATTCGACCAAAAATAACCTTAGGAATAAAATATGACTATTTAGGCCCACTTGGATTAGATTAGGACATTTATTATTAATTTATTTAAAGAAGGGTTAAAATAGTTAAAATAAAAGTTTAATAAGTAAATAATTTTTAATATAGGGTTATACATAGGATAAAATCTACTATAAATATTCATTAGAAAGATAAAAATATTTCCTACATTATGGTATTTTATTTTTAATTTTTAGACTTTATATATTTTAATTTATTTATGACACAATGATGATGCAATAATTATATTATTAATGAAATATTGACATAATTGATGTTATAAATACCCAAATAAATGTAATTTGAGACGTTTTATGAATTCCAATAATTTTCTATGTTAATATGGAATTTTATTATTGTGTTAATGAACTTTTTTCGAACTAATCTTTCTTTTATGATTTTCACAAAAATCAATTACAAATAGTGTCAAAATTGACATAAAATAGTTTTTAAAACAAATATTATATTATTAATTGATATTTTATTCCTAAAAATCTAAATTAAGTCCAAATGACTTAGATAAGGGTATATATATTAATAATAAACAACTTGGGGTTCTTTTGGCTTGTTGTAGATTGTTTATTAACCTTATAGTGTAAGAAAACAAGAAGACACGGTAAAAGAAAATTTATTTAACTTAAAGCTAAATCTAAATGATAAGGTTAAAATAGAAACCTAAACTTGTATAAATTCTACTAGATGATAGTATTTCGACCCATCCCTGCATTAGCGTCGAAATAACTCAATTTAGAGCTATTAATAACCGAATATGACTTTATAATAAAATAATATTTTTAGTTATTCCAAAGGCGCCCCTCTCCCCCCTTATAAAAGGGCACCTCCTTCCTCTCTTCCTCACACCACATTGAGCCTTCAAGCTTAGACAACCCCTGCCAAATTATTTTCTCCACTTCCCTAGAAACATCCTAGAGGTCCTGGTATTCTTCAAATACCAATTTTAGTGGCCTAAGATGAGGTCTCAAAGAGGCGCTTCAAAGAAGTGGTAATGTCTGTTACCGATTCTTTCAACTTTATTTCTTCTTCCACTTATTTTTACTTAGTTGTTTCACTATTAATTAATAACATAAGTATCACTCATATACTTATATGTTATTATAAGTATGAAACAACCCTATTTCACCATCTATCCATCCTATGGAAAACAAAATCACCACATGTGCGTACATACAAAATACTGTCTCCACGTCGTGGTGTAATCTATTTTCCACCACCACCTTACTTGGATTGGTATAATGGTGTAAATAATAACTATATATGATTATTGTAAATTGATATTGATTCTGTAATAGTATACATACACTCCAATAAAATTCCATGATCATGGGAACGATATCATCGCTCGTGCGTACGTACAGAATACCGTCTCCACGACGCGATGCGATTCATTCTCAATGATTAACCCTTCATGAATGATTATAAAGTATATATAATAAGTAATATTGAAATATATTACATAATAATGATACTGTATTTATGTATATATATATATATTTATGTCATCCAATTAATTCCATTCAATTCAATGAGGAAACGAAAACAACGTTCATGCGTACGTACGACCTACCATCTCCATGAACGGTGTATTTCTTTCAATTTATCGATCTATTATATATATGTATATTATTAATATATATAATATATAAATCATGTTTTATATTCTGGAATTAATTAATCATGATCTAATTCATCATATGAATAATTAAAAGTCAAAACACGGACGACAAATGAAACGATTTTACCCAAAACACTCTTTAACAAGGAATTTACAAAAGAACGGGTAATATAATGTCATAAGTGATCCATATATGATATCATAACAATGAATATGATTCTTTAATAAGTCAATGTCATTATTTAAATCATTATACATGAGGTTTGGATACGTATGAATCATATCAGACCTAAGGTAAGGGATAATTTTGGGAATCTCATTTTTATCCGAGATTGCTTATTCGTAAGTATTTACTGGAGTTATTTCTATCATCCATGTTCATGTCTTATAAAAGCGTTTTCATATATGTTTAAAGTTATTTTTACCCATTTTTTACTTTTACTACATGGTATGTAAGGAATCATTATTTTGTTTACGTTACGAGGTACTTATTTGACTTTTCCAACAAATGTTCGAGAAGAATGTTTTTTTAACTTATACCGCACGAACAGATTTTTATAGTTTTATAAAGCCTTATTTTCATGAAGCTTACTCCAAAATATATCATTAGTATTTTCAAAAAAATCCTTTTCATTTAAAATTGCATGAAATTTTGTGAAAAGAGAATTATTTTGAAGAAGAAAGGATATTTTCCTCTAGAATTCATTTCAAGTGTTTTATCAAAACCATTTTTCATCTAAGATGACATTATTTCATATGTGTATGTTTCAAGTATCATGTCTCTATGATTTACATGGTTTAACTTTTCTTATTATGAAATGATATCCATTTCGTTTATATGGATTATTTGACTATGGGATGATGTTTATGAAACCTATTTTATTTATTGGCTTATTATGAATGATGTATGTTTATTTTGTGGCACAAGTAAGAATGATTTCATTATGAGATGGGTGGGACCTATACCTCCCTAAAATGCATTGGGTAAAGATTTATATCTCATGAGATAGACATGGCTGGAATGGTAAGTTAATCCGGTTCAGTGTTACAGGACTAAAACAAGGAGTGAGCTTGATTCAGAAAGGGGCTTTTTCCATTAAGATGGTCTTGGCAGCATTGAATTAGCTACTATGGAAATCATGACATGTTCTGAATGGTTTCCACAGTTACATGTTTTACTCCAATTATATTTTATCATGGTGATGTTATATTATGATATATGCCTTAGGTACTTCCACGATTTATGTCTTTGCTCAAGATTTTGATGTTTAAAATTTATGTTCATGATTTTGCTTTCAAATGATATGGATTGTTTTATGTTCTCTATGGTTTCCCTTACTGAGCATTTGAGCGCACCCTTTATATTTTTTCTCTTCCCCAGGATTTAAAGAAAGGTTTTAGTTAAGGAAACAAAAAGTCAAAGATCCTTATGGGAGTTGTTGAAGATATTTCAACATGATTAGAAGTTTATATTCCGAGTTTCCAAAGACATTAAACTATTACGATCCTTATGTGTCTATTTTTGTTATGTATTAATTATTCTGAAAAAGTAATGTAATGTCCATGTACATCATGCTTTGGGACTCTACATGAAAAATGGGTTGAAAACGTTTTTTATGGAATCCTAGTGGTTTCCTCATAGAAAAGATATGTTTTTCATTAAAGCCCCATTTTGATTTTAAAAGTGTAAATTTTCATTTTAGAAATGAATACTTGGATTTAATTGTATTTTTTGAATTCATTAAATTAGTATCCCATTATTGATTTGTACTTGATCACATAGAAGCCTTACGTTGATAGTGAGTTATTTTGGGTGGCACTTTACGACCATAAACATTGTAAAACATCATATCATCACATCATCATTCCATATGAAATAGTGATGAGTCCCCATTGACTTAGATCCAACGGTGAATATGGAAATACATGAAATTTTATATTGTTGGATCCCTATATCCTATAACTATCATAATAATTTTTTATATTACCATGTTGGTCACTTGTTTTTATTTAAAATTTATATATTCCATTGTTCCAGCTGTTTCAAATGCCTTGAGAATTTATATATAATATTTTAAATAATAGTGTTTATTTAAGCTATTTTGGTAAAGGGTCTTTTTGTGGATATTTTAAACTGATTAAATGTTGATTTTATATTTTGAAATTTATTTCCATTATTTGAAATTTTAAGAACGAATTGCTAAATGTATTTACATATTTTAAATTGTAAAAATTGATTTGATTAAACATTATTCGGTAAATGCTAAACCTATTTATCTGAAAAATTTAAATCACTTTGCTGGTTAATATGATATTACCATATTATTATGAAATAAATTTTGATATCCTACAGGGCTTTGGATCACACCCAACATATAATTTGGGGTGTCTTTATATTATCTCATTTTAGGTTCAAGAAAGGGGGATGAATCTCTTGAAGGTGGATCAAATATTTGACACATGTACATGGTGAGTTGTGTCATTAGTGACATGGGGTTTTTCCCAGTTCTGGTAGTTGGTTTGTAGTACTTTTTTCTTCAATTACTATTTTACTTCTATTAATTTACTCCCATGGGAGTTTCCTTCGATACGGATGGTATATTATTTCTTTACTTTTGCAATGTTAGTGGAGAAAAACATCCCCACATCCAATATTTATGATGCCTATTGCATGTTTCTGACCCATGCGGATCGAGAACACCCTTCAGGCTCTGTTAAGACAAGTTCAGTTATTGGGTTACCATGGTAGCCGAGTCGGTTCTTGACAAAGTGGAATAAAAGAGGTATAAATTATTTTATTGAAGATAGTAACCATTGTGAATAATTGTTGGGACATATGATATAGTTACAGTTCAGTTCCTAGATATCTCTAACTATAAGGAATCATAAGACACTTGGGGTAGTTATGAACAAAAGTATTGTGTATTAGTTAAAGATATTTTCATTATTTGATTTAGATAAATTGAATTTAAAATCTATTAATCATGTTGGTTGGGATTAATTTCCCTCGATGCTCTATTTGAGCATCAATATGATGTATTTATTATCGTCTTCTAATGTTTTGTAACATCATACCTATAAAAAGATGTGAAAATTTGATCTAGTAAGAATATATTATTGAGCCTCATTGAGAAAATCATGTTGTTGATCCCATTATGATTGATATATTCATGCTCAGTATCCATGATCTTGGATAGGCACCACCTCTAGTAACTGTTTTGGTTCCAAATGTGGAACTTTATATAAACATTATTAATAATTTTTATCAAGTGTTATATTGAGATAATCCCAAACTATTCAAAGGAAATTTTTTTCCTTATTATCATGAGGAGTGTTTGAAAATAATGGAGTCCTTGTTTGTGGTTTTTGAGACACCCATCTAAATCAATGTGATGTGTTCCAATGTTTTCCTAGATGGTATGAGAAGGAGATTATGGTACAAGATGGTGATGGTGAAGAAGCATAAGATATTTGAGTGTAATGAATTAAAGGATATTTTCACAGAACTGTTCTATCCATTGTCGATTTTGTTTGACATTTCCCATATGGTCTCAAAGATCAAGAAGGATGATAGAACCGTTACAATGTATTAATTTTTTTTGGAATATCCCACGCACTTAACCCCTGAGATAGTATCTAATGTTAGGATAAAGGCCAAAAGGTTAATGATCAGGCATATAAAAGATATGAATTAAAAAAAATTATTATTAGAGATTTCTTCTTATTCTGTTTTTTTATAAATAATTGATGGTCAAGATTGATATGGCTGGCACGATAGTGTTACCAGCTGCTTCTTATTCTCCTTGTAGTAGTGTGATTTCCATCAAAAGAAAAAGGAAGTGCGATAGTTCCTCTGGATTTTATTGATATAATGGTAATTCTAGACATCATTATGTTCCTATAAGTGGCTATTTATTCTACTAACAGTGTGGTAATGCAGGTCATTCAAAGAGAGTATACATTGATTCACCCAAGGACTTGGCTCACATAGAAATTCAGGGCACTTCCAGTGATTCTACCATATTTGTTTTACTCCATTTAGTGTAACAGAATCATTAACTACACATAAAACTATTGGAAAATAAAATGATTCAGAGGAAACATGGTTCCATCAATAATCATATGGAAATATCACTCATTACACAGTGGAAGATTATCAAACATAGAATATTTAAGATCATTGAATTTGGGAGGTACTATTACTTTAACTTCATCATTAGTGATTTATCTATGTGATATTGGTGCATCTCATTATTTTATTTCAACCTGTATTGTTAATATGATTTATATTCATATGGAGTTTTATCATGTTTAATAGATTTTACTACACCCCTTGGATTTAAGAGAGAGTTGCGTCTCTATATTCCTACTTGTGTTTTACCTCTATTAGATGTTGAGGTTCTCTAGACAATTTTTTGTTACTAACATGAAATATCACTATGTCATATTCATTATGGATAAGATCATTTCCAATAAATCCCAGATTAATTATTATCTTCTATGGGTATCATTTACTACACCTATTGGTGTCTACCATGTATTTTAAGTATAGTGGGACCCAAGGTTGAGCACATCCATACCATCATATCTAATGATGGGGAATGTGATATTCGTGTTTTTGTTCGATCTACAATGGGAATATTTGGGAGGTGATCTCACTCTAGTTTTTATTGAGTTTCCACATGTGTTTTCTTATGAATTCAGGGGTTTTCTACTAGTAAGGTTGAAATATTTTTACAAAAAAATAATTTTTGATACCCAACTAGTTTCTATTCCATCATACCACATCAAACTAGTTGAAATTTAAGATACAATTCTCCAATTGAATGAAATTATCGAGAAAGGATTCATGTGACTGACAGTGTCACCTTGGGTGGTAATGGTGATCTTTGTTGGGAAATATGATGCTTAACATAGCTTATGTGTTGATTACAAATAAAACAATTTAGTAATGGTAATGAGAAATTATTGGATTCCATGAATTGATGATTTTTTTGATCATTTTATGGGGATAAGTGGTTTTTGAGGATATATCATCACTCCGGATACAATTAGTTGAGGATAAATGAATCTGAAATTTTGAAAATATCATTTTGGAGTTGGTATGGAAATTATGAGTACCTTGTTATGTCCTTTCGTCTAGCCAACTCTCCTAAACATTTCATCTAATTAATGAAAATTATTTCCCATGAGTATCATGATAATTTTGTGGTTGTCTTGTTAAATGACATTCTGATTTACTTTATATCAGAGTATGATCACATGAACCATCTAAGAAAAAATCTATGTTTGTAGAGAAATCATATACATTATTACAAGATTTTGAAATGTGATTTCCAGAACCAAGAAGACAAATTATATAGACACATGGTGCCAGAACGTGGAATTTCAGTTGACCCTGATATGGAAAAACATGTTATGAAATGGTAACAAAAATAGAATTTGATCGAGACTCAGAGCTTCTTGGGAATTTCTAGATATTATTATTGGTTCATTATGGACTTCTCAAATGGATATTCTTTTACAACTACACTAACTCTAATGGGAGTGATGTATTCCAATAATGATAAATTTCATATTTCATTTTTTGTGATAAAGAATCTTTTGAAAACACTTTCAGTGTTGAATATTTTAGATGTCGGGTAGGGCTATGTGATCTTCTATAATGCATTTTGTTCAGGTGTTACCTATGTTCTTATGAAAGGTAGTCATGTCATTGACTATGGATCTCATCAGCATAGGCTACGTGAGAATAATTATCAGACCCATGAACTTGAACATGAATCTGTGATTCACACTCTTAATAGTTGGAAGAATAAAATTTATAGACAATGGTTTATAGTGTTTTGAGACCACAATATATTGAGTTATATCCTGTATTAAAATAATTTTAATATCTCTTTTTGGAGTTGTATGGAATTCCTACGGTCATTGAAATTTTACGTAACATTTATATAGAGGAAAGGTAATTTCATTATAAATAATTATAAAAGGAAACATCAGACCATCTCAATAAAAGAGTCATCTAAAGCGTGGAACATTATGGATCTCTTTGAAATGTTTCATATTAGAGTTCAGGATAATGGGGATGATGTATCTTTATCCACCATTCAGTTTAAATCCACACATCTCAAGATTATTCTTCATGAACAACATCTTTATGATAAATTATATAGCATTAAAGACTCTATTTATTTTGGCGAGAAAATTTACGGGGAGGATTTATCCATATAGGGTATTAATTGTTATCCCAAAGACCTCGTTTTGATGTTAGCGATAAGAAAATATGTGATTGGGGATTTTCATAATTCCCAGTGGTTGGTTCACTAAGGATCATAAAGGATGTTCTACGATATGTGGTGGAAGTTTTGGCGTCCAAATTTGAGATGGGGCATTGCTGGTTTTGTCTCTCATTGTAATAAATGCAATAAGATTAAGGTAGAGAACTAGAATCATGTGGTTTTTCTTCAACAACATCCAGTCCTTACTTAGATGTGGGAAGAGATCACTATGGAAATTATTTTTCGGTTTCCATGAAAAAATATAAAGAGGAATTTGATATGTATTGTTACTGATAGGTTGATGAAATTGGAAAATTTTATACCTATTTGTGATATAACCATAGTTCATGAGTTGGATAATCTCTATGTGAAATATATTTTTCGGTTTCATAGAGTTACATATTCTATAGTCTGTAATATTGATCCTTCGTTAACATATAATTTTTAGAGAGGACTTTTGGAAGAACTAGGATCTCACATCCATTTGAGTGTTTCATTCCATCTATAGTTGGATGGCGAAACATAGTGAGATATATTGTTTCTTCTGGATATGCATCATACTTGTGTTATTGACCTTGGTGGAGATTTGTATTATCATTTGAGGATGTTTGAGTTTTCTTATAACAATATTTACAAGTATGGGATCAAAATGGATCCTTGGGAGGACTTTTGTGGTCATCCTTGTAAATATCTATTGTGTTGGATAGATATTGGTGAATGTTCCTTGGTTAGACTAATCCTATTCGAAGAGATGTTAGAAAATATTAAACTAATTCCTTAAATAATGTTGATTATAAAGAGACAATCTATTTATTATGTTGATTGACATCATAAACCATTGGAGTTTTTAGTTGGTGACTATGTGTTCTTGAATGATTGACCCTAAATGGGTCAATGATATCTTGGGAGGGACAAAAAGATTTCCCTTCATTTTGGGAGGCTTTTCATGGTTATTGAGTACATGGGGAACCTTTCATCTAATTGAAAACATACCGCAAAGCTGACGTCAATACATTATTTTTCTCATGAATCTAAGCTAAAAATTTATCTCTCTGATCCATATCATGTTCTCAGATGGCGTGATCTTAAGGTTGAACATTATTTATCGTGGACTTAATAGACAGTCCGGATACTTGATTATAAGGACAACGTACATTGTGGAGGGATGATACCTTTGGTTTGTGTTCCATAGAATCAATATTCTAATTATCATGAAATTTGGGAGTGGGAGGCAATTATGAGAGAGTAGTTCCATCATCTGTTTGACAAGGAAGCTTCGTCCTAGGCTTTCATGGTATAGAAAGATTGTATGGGTGTGAGGTTATAACATTATATTTCTATTTTAATGTATTCATAAACCCTCCATTTTATTTTTCATTGGTTTTTTTTAAGTTGGGGTTCCTCTTGGTTATAATTTTATGAGTTTTTAAAATTTTGGGCTACTGCACAGTTGGCTAATGGTTTTCCCAAATTTTGCACCTTGTCTAAGAATACTGTTCAATGCAAAGAAGTAGTATTTTTCATGGTTTGAGATTGATTAGTCAATTTGGGTAGCTTCTTAGTACAATATTTTTATCTAATTTGAAATGTACACTCATCAGGGATACATGGTTTGGACCAACCCAATGGGGTTTACCAGGAAATCGTGTATATGGGATTTTAAGAGATAAGTATTTTTTAAAAAATTTATAGAAAGAAGTTTATAGTTTTTGGATGGACCTCCTTTGTAAAAAATAATTTTCTCCCAATATTAGAGCTCCTCTTTAATATTCTTAACCCCTATGACCCCTCTCATATGCAATCTAAAGAAAAAGGAATTCACTACGATATCTTCAATATTAGTTTTCTCATCCTAATCTATATATTGTGTGATCTCGCTTCTTCTAACCAGGGTTTTATGGATACTCGTACCATATTATGGATATAATACCCTCTATTTGGGGTTAGTAAACCATGGTTTGATTAATTTTGTTTTGGATTCATTGATCATTGTTATTCATTGACTAACCCCAACTAGGGTTTGGTTATCCAAGATCCATTGATCCCAAGGAAGATAGTTCCATTACAATGCCAAATTTAAATTTACCATAATTTCATTGTTAATATTTCAATTATTTTGATTTTAATTTCAATTTTGTATTAGTATTTTTTGAAATATAATTGGTTGTTTTAAGAAATAAATTCTTGTGATTTGAGTTTTTTGAGAAAAATGTGTTTTAATAGAGAATTGGAAATTTGTGAGATATAAATTGTCTAATTTAAAATTATTTTTTTATGGTAATTCAATATATAAAATTATTGAATTTATATTTTGAATTGGGTTTAATATAAATTTTTAAAAAACCCCAATTCTAGGGAATTGGTTATTTCTGAAAAAATTGATGTAATTTCCTAAAGAAATTAAATTTTTTGACTGTAACACTGATAATGGATTGTGAAATGAATTTTGAATTTATTTTAAATCATTGTTTAATAATAATTGATTGAATATTTTTTTATTGAAACCCAGTGATTTCAGCCTGAAAATGAATTTTTTATTAATAACTTTTTATGGTTTATAAAAAGAAAATTGACATGTTTTAAATGTTGAATTGGTTTTAATTTTATGTAAACCAGTCTTGAAATAAATTTCCCACGTTTTATTTTCACTTCAGAACAAACATGTCTTGAGTAGTTAGTGAAGTATTTTGGGTTGCACAGTAAGAATTAAAATGTGTTAAAACGACATATCATCATATCATGAATCTTTAAAAAATGGTGATGAGTACATTTTTCATTAGGCTCAAAGAGGAGTATGTATATACATTCCATTTCACATTATTGGATACCTATAACCTAGAATGCTCATACCTAAATTTCATAAGACTATATTTCTCTCTTTTTTTATTTCAAATGTATATATACCATTGTATTAAATGTTTTTCATGCCTTGAGAGTTTATATAAACTGCAGTATATAAAATTTTTTATTTAATCAATTTTAATAAATGTTGAATTTGTGAAAATTATCGCCTGATTAATGATTAATTCAATAATTTGAAATGTATTTCATTCATTTTAATTGTGGATAAAAAATTTAATAATGTATTTCTATCTTATAAAACATAAATCGTGATTTTTAATTGTGGTTTTTTAAATTAATAACCTGTTTTTTTAGAAATTGAAAGAGCATTATTTGTTAATTTGATAATTGAATCTTGTTATTGAATCTTTTGTGAAATTATGTTGGAATTTGGTTTACACCATACAAGTTCTCTTTGGTGTTTGTAGACTATCTCCTTTCAGGTTAGAGCATGGGAAAAGGATCTCTTGGAGGTGGATCCAACTATTGAACCTTGGACTTGGAGAGCTATGTCCATAGGGACATGGAATATATTCTCTATTCTGGTACATTGGTAGTAGTATATTTGGCTTTAATGTATGTTTTAATTCTGTTGATTTAATCACAATTGAGTTTTGTTTGATATGCTTAATGTCTTGTTTCATTACTTCCATGATTTTTGTGGAAAAAGAGTTCCCACAACCAATTTGTATGATTCCATGTTCTAGTCACTAACTCATGGGTAACAAGAATTCCTTGGGGATCTGTGATGATCATATTGGTTATCGTGTTACCAGGGTACACTGGTAGGCTCATGAAATGCCTATTTTATTGGAATTTTAGGATTTGTTCCACGAAAATTTTAACAGTATTCCCCCAGAATGCAATGTGAAGTTATTGATTGAACTCATACCTGGTTACACACCAATTTTAGATACTCCCCATAGAAATCACCCAATTTAGTGGTAGTAATTTAAGGCTAAAATCCAAGAAATCTTAGATAATGTATTCATTCAGTCATGTGTTTCACCTTTTGGTGCACCTGATCTCTTTTTGAAAAAGAAGGGTGGATCAATTTGGATCTGAATTGATTATTTAGAGTTTAAAAAAATCATGATCAATTACATTTATCCACGTTCACATATTTATGACTTTTTTAATCAACTACACATAGCTCAAAAATTTTCATGATTTTATTTCATTCGAGAAACCATAAATTTACAGTCAAGAAAGAGGACATACTTAAGACTCTATTCTATAAAATGTATTGACAAAATTAATATAAAGTCAATCCTCTTGGTCTTATTAATTCTCATACTATCTTCATGTATTTGAAAAATATTTTTTTATAGATTACCTATATTAGTTTTTTTAGTATTTACAGATGTAATTATTATCTATTAAAAGATTAAATAAGTCTTGAATAAAATCATAGAATTTTACTAAAGACCATGAGGAAGAAGAAACTATATGATAAAATTTCAACATGTGAATTTTGAATAAAAAATATTTCATTTTGGCCTCACATAATCACATTAGATTGTATAGTATTAGATCCATCATTGATGGAGGCTATTGAATGTTGTTCTAGACCAAAAATGGTGACTGAGATCAATAGTTTTCATGTACTAGATGGAAATTATTGTTTTATTGTGTATAATGTCTCACAAATATCAAATAATATTACCATGTTGACTCGAAAGGGTTACACGTTCCACTAGATAGATTAATGTACGAAAACTTTCCAGGAACTAATTATAAATTGTTTTAGTGCACATATGTTTACATTATCCTATTGTGAAGAAGGGTTTCTATTCTATAGGGATGAATCATTGAAGGGATTGGGATGTGTTATTTTTCTTAATAACATTATTATATATTATTCCTTGCAAAAATAGATGATCCATGAGAAAAATTACCCACCTCATACTTTGGAGTAATATTCGTATAAAAGGAGTTGAACAAGTAGCATTGATGATGGTTTGATATAATAAAGGATTATGACTTCTCAATTCATTACCACCATATTAAAGTGAACATGGTGGATGGTTCTTTGATTCAAAAGGATCTTGATAGCTTATTAGTGATGAGGATAAAAAATATCCAATATATCCTCATTTTTAAGGGACAGATCTACAAATCCATATTTAATGGGGGGAATATTATCTCTCTCAATTAAATATTAAACCCTCTATACATTTGATGATTAAAGTGGGGGAAAAGGAATTTGTAGTTCTATAAAATATGATTACTAATGAACTTGAGTTTAACCATGATCAGGATGAAATGGTAATGTTTAGAAACCATGTATGTGTTCCTTCCAACCCATATTTAAAGAATGATATATTAGATGAAGCTCATAGTTCATAATTCTCAATTAATCATGTAAGTATAAAAATGTATAGGGAATTTAATGAATATTTCTTGTGGGATTAAATTAATATATATATTACAGTGTTTTTATCTCAGTGGGTGAAATTCCAACACGTTAAGGAAGAAATATAAAATTCTATGTTGATGTTTCAACCATTACCCAAATTAGAATTAAAATATGATGAAAAAATTATAGAGTTTTTCTTTAGAATCCCCAAAACCACTAAATTACATAATGTAATAAGGGTTGAAGTCAATCAACATAATAATTCATCATACCATATTTTTATTAGAGAGGACTTGTATATATATCAACTTTGTATGATATACATTAAAGAAGTTTTAAGGTTACATGGAGTACACTTTCCATAATTTATGATATGGATTTTAGGTTATCCATACTATTTTGGAAAATTCTTCTACAAGGACCTAACATTGAATTGTGTTTCAAAAATACTTATAATCCTCAGATATATAGTTATTCTAAAATAATAATTCAAAATCTAGAGTATATGTTGAGATCTTGTTCATTTGATTTTAAATGTGGTTAGGATCAATAATTTTCTCTTGATGAGTTTTCATTAAAAAATGGCTTTCACTAAAGATTTCAGATGGCCTCTTGTAAATCCCATTAATGAAATAAATGAAGAGCATCAACTTTCTAGGATGAAGTATGATAAAGAATGATAATGGGATCTGATATAGATGATGAAATGGTAGAGAAGGCTATGACCATTCAACAACATATCAAGTAAGATCAATGTTGGTAGAAATGTTATATTGATAACGATAAGCTTGAACTATAACTTTATGTTTCTAAGATTATGTTTTTATGAATTTTTCAATGTAAGAATGTATTAAGGTTTGAGAATAATGGGAAATTAATTACTTTGTATATTAGTACCTTTGATATTTTTGATCATATCCAAACAATGTACATATGCTTTTTGCTTCCTCCAAATCTCTATAAAGTCCAGGATGTGGTCAATGTATCTCTCCTAGCATTGTACACACCTAACCCTCCACATGTACTCAACTCAGGATTCATACTGATAGATGATAATCTTTCATACAAAGAATATCTATTTGAAATTATGGATCATACAGAGAATGTTGAATGAAAAAAGACCATTCACCTAGTTAATGTTTTATAGATAAATCACTAGTTAAAGGAAGAAACATGGGAACATGAGGATAGGATGAGGTAGAATTATCCTCATTTGTTTTGTATATGAATGATAAATTATAATGGCGAAATTCATTTTTCGGGGTATAAAATGTAACACCCCATGTTTTATGAACCGTTTCTTTTCAAATATAGTAATATTATTTGATTAATTTCACATCTTGATACAGTAAGACAAAATTTCATTATACACTATAATAAGTTAAGGTATTAGTACACACAACACCGACTTGGTTTGTATTATATGCAACACCGAGTTTTTAGAAAATAACCTTTTATTATTATATTCGTTTAAATGGTATAGTTATAACATAGAACTTAAACATAGTAATATGAATAGTAATGACTAATTTTTAGATATTATTTGTAATACTCTTATATAAATAAATAATATTGATAATAAGACATAATATTTTTTAGAAAGGCCTTTATATGTTTTAAAATACAATTTTCTTAATTGCGCTTCTTTGTATGTCATTCTGTGAAAAATAGTAAAATTATTTTTAGGAACATTTAGAAATTAAATTTTATAGCAGAAATATTATTTTTAAAATCATAATTTCAAAAAAATTTATGGGATAATTTTTGTGATTTTTTTGAAAAACACAGTTGTTTGATGAATAGTGAAAAATACACAATTTAAATTTAAATATTATTTTTATTATAACTTATTTATATTGGTAAATTATATTTTAATTTAGTTTTATGTTTTATTAAGATTAATTTTATATTAATTAATCCAATTTTGTTAATTTAAACCAATTTCTCATTGAAATTTGATGTAAAAACGTCCCAATCTTTTAAACATATATTCCTACATAATCAATTATCTTTAGTGATTTGTGATATTAAATTCAAAATAATTTCTACTAAATATGTGATTATAATTTAGGAAAATATATTACATATTTATAATCAACATTAATTATAATTTATAATATTTTTATCCAAGTTTTATACCAATAATATTAGTGAAAATGATTTAAATTAATTATGGAGATTAAAAAAACATGTTTAACAAATGACTAAACATTGATCTAAAGGACCCAAAAAACCTGGAACATTTTTAATCCTCTATGTTGTATTTTTATTTAGACCTTATCATCCATTGTTGTCATATTTTGACCATTAATATAGCCACATGACATTGGAAAACATGGGTTGAATTCCCTTTTTTAAAATTTACAATATTTCCACTCCTCCTCCACTATAAAATGAAATTCACTCCTCCCACTTACTCAAACAACTCAAGACATTTGACCTAGAAAGGTATCTCTATATGTTATCCCAAAATATATAAATTCATTATATTAGACTGCCTTTGGGAATAAATCTGTCCAATCAATCCCTTGGATGAAAACCAAAAGGAGTTACCCAAAGAAGATGGAATATCCTTCCTGAAGCTCTTTTGTTTTATTTTCATTTTCGACCCCCTAAAATATTATTATTATGTAATTATATAATAAAATAAGTATCTAAAATATAAAAATAATTGGTCATTGGTTTCAACCAACACTTATAAATGCTCTTGTATAATGGGTAGAAAATATTAAATTCATATAAATGACAAATATTCAGCTCACGATAAAATGTAGTATGTTACTACTTTAACAACTCTCATGGGTTGGTAGTATTATTAAAAATATGTTTTTATATTATATATATTATATTTATTATTTATTTATTCTGAATTATTATTTATATAACACTGGGAATCAATATTTTTATTTTTTGTAAATACAGTAATTTCGTTTGGATGTGTTTATTGTCGTATCTTCAATGTGATGTGATTCGTTCACACTATACATGGAATGTATTAAGTATGGGTTCATTAAATTTATATTATACATATTATATTATAATTCTAATATAAGTATTATTATTTTTTATACATATATGTCATTTACTTTCCTTCTTTCAATATAATAATAAAATGGAAACATTGTTCATCTGTCTGTACGACATACCGTTTCCCAGAATGGTATATTCCATTTGAAATTTACTTATTATATATATTATTATAAATAAATATGTACTTTATAAAAATGGATATTTATTTCATTTTTTACATTCTCAAAATCATTATATATATATGAGTACAAAACAATTATAAAAAATGAGAAAAACGAGGATATTACTTGAAATGTAAATTTAACATGGAATGTAAATAACTGGGAAATTATAAATACATATATGGTATTAGAAATAATAATATGGTTTCCAAGTATATTTATAATATACATATATTTACAATAAAATTTGTTACATTTATTATAGTGAGATTCAAGACATTTTGTATGAGGATTTATACTCTTATATTATTATTTTTGAGATTTATGCCTCATTCACCACTCATTTGTTTTGTGTGGAATATATACCAACCATTCATATATTACTTGAATATTACCATCAAATCAATGGGTAATAAATATCGACGTTATCCACTTAATTTATAAATTAGTTTTTTCTCAACTTTCCTTTTTTAAGACACATGCCATGAATTAAAAAAACATGTTTTCCAAAATACCTTAAAATATTTTTTCAACAATATTTTTATAGATGATATTATAATTTAATTTTTAGGGGAAAATTATTTTAAAAATGTTTTATGGTTTCCATGATCCCTATATATGTTTTTAAATATTTATTCAATTAAAATTGTTTTCAAAAAATTTTACGTTTTTAAACAGTACTTTTCCAAGAATTAAGGACATTATCCTCAAGAAAAGATTTAAATTATATTACCAAATTATTTTCCATATTACAAAATATATATGTTGTTATATATTCATTTATGGGTAAATTATCTAATGTTTTACTCTAATTATTACATTTAATAGTTTATGTTTTGATGGCATGATTTTTTATGAAGAATGTATATCTTTCATGGGTTATATCCCTATAAAACCTTCATCTTCTGTGAAGATATTATTTGATTAAATAATTATGAAACATTAATTTCTACACATTTTAAGATATGATAAAATGTTTATGACACTCATTTCATTTCAATAGTTATGATATGATTTTTTATAATTATTTATCATATGTATATATGATTTCATTGTGAGATAAGTGAGAACTATATATCACTAAAATAAATTTTGTAAAGATTTATATCTCATGAGATAATGATTTAATTATAGTAGATGGTCTTGATCTACTTTATGATATGGGGAAACCCAATCCACTATGTAATAATGGGGAATCCTGATCCACCCATAGAATATAGGAAGGCTCGGTTCATTAGAAGGAAACAACTTTAATTGTGAATGGTGTTCTATCCTTCTTATTAAGTGTAGCCCACTAGAAGTTTACTGTTTAGTTTTTCCAATTGTACTTTACTTATGGGGATTGATATTACATGTTTATGTGTCCCCCTCAATTCAATGTCTTATTCAAGTGTTATGATTTCATGGATTATACTCTTGATTCCATTGAAATTTATATCCTCCGAATAGGTAATCATAATTCCATAATTCATGTTAACGATATTTGATATGCATGATATGATATTATAATTTCATGGCCACAAACTCATTCCTTTTTTCTCTTTTTTATTATTATATATCAATTATTTACAATTACTTTGAATCTGAGCTCACCCATTTTCCTATTTACATTCCCTAGGTTTTGTAGATATGTATTGTGTATAATGTTTCTATGAAAGGTACTTTTCATGGAGAAACTAGTGGGATATAATTTAGATCACTAATGTAACCATGTTTATGCATTTATATTTCCAAAGGCACTAAAATATTAGGGTCTTTTGGATTCTATTTTTGTAATGATTTAATTATTCCAAAACAATAATTTGATGTTTTTGTATGAAAAGGGTGGGTTAATATAAAGTCACAATAAGAATTCATATCTTCTAGATATATTTCCGATATTGAGTAGTTAAATAATTTTTATTGAAAACTAGTTCATTATTTTCAACTAATAATGGTTCACCTTCATAAATTACTAGAAAAAAATATTTCTAGAGTTCTAAAAACACTCGGGTGCTTCTAAGTAATAAATTATTCTAATGAATAAAATATTTTCTACTGAATTCTAGGTTTCATTTCTTATTCTAACTCTTGTTAATCTTTCACCTTGAATTATGAAATATATATCTTTATCACATAATATCCTTTATAGAAGTGACCCCTTTATGGAAACATAACTTTTCCTTCTATATTTAATTTTCCATGAGTTGTTTCAAATATGTAATATCCTCTCTTCCAATTAGAATATACTATAAAGATACACATTATGCTTTATGGTGAAATTTTTCTTCTTGAACTATCCATAAAAAACATTATGTATTCCAATAAATTCTTATGTAACAATGTGTAATTCTTCCCATACTATAACTCATAAGTGATTATTCCTACAACATTAGTGGGAACATATTTTTCTTTATATATTTATATTTTAATGTGTTTGACAGATAGAATAATGGGTGTTCTATATGAAAAATCATTTATCTCACCATAATAATTCATGATTCATCCTTTCTCTAAAACAAGTACATTGTGGTGTATAAGTAAGCTTGAGATATCATAATATACCAAATGTTTTGAAATAAATCATCAAATTTTGGGTAAGATATTACAAAAAATAATTCTAAATTGATTTTATAAAGCTTTTTACGAATCTTTTCCTAAGAATCATTCTTCAATACCTTGAATTTATCAATGTAATTAATCTTATAACTCGTTATGTTGACAAATATATATTTAATAAATGAATTAGTAATGGTTATGATGAAAAATTTTCCAACACTTTCTTATACTGACAAAATTCTATAAAAACTATATGAAATAATTCTAGAATATTTTTCTATCTTTCAAATTTTCCAATAAATAAGACCTTAGTACAATTCATTTTAAAGAATAATTACATATATCTATTGATTTATGTTCAAAAGTATCTAGATTCCCTTTTTTTATTTTTTTTCAAGTGCCTCTTCTTTACATGACCATATCTCAAATGTTACAAGTGAGATATGAGTCATGTGAACTTAGTTCATTATCTATTTAAAAATCATGGTTTTCATTGTCTAGTATGTAGAGAATTTTATTGGAATTTTCCATCCTAAAACATATGGTAACTTTATAATGATATCATTCAATATTTATGAAAATGAAAACAATGTCGAATGTTAAAAAAATTGAAACTAAAACTATATTCATGGTAACACTAAGTATATAATTAATTATATTTAAATCTAAAATAATTCAATTGGGAATGTAATGTGGTAGTATATAATAGTTGGTGTTACTTTTGTTTAACTATTGCAAGCATGAAGATCCACCAAACCATTATTAATATTGAAAAATCTAAATGGTTTGTATATTTGGAAGTGAATATGTGATCTAAAATATGTATCTAATATAAAATTTGTTGAATTTTATTGATTCACTAAATAATGAATGTTACTAAGCTTTACAATTCATAATTATTAAGGAATTATTATATTTTTAGTGTCCTTTCTTCCGTAATAAAATTATACCACATCATTCTCTTATGCCTCCTTCTAGATCATCCCTTTCTTGGTAGGGAGCTAAAAGGTAGAGTAGATTTTGAATATTCTATTGACCATTTCACCTTCAGTTACCACTTATACACCATAATTATAAAATATTTTGTATTAATATCTTTCACTTCTTGGATAATAAATTTAATGAGATATTTTTTGGTCATATATATATTTTCACATTGAAATTCAAATTAAAACATGAAAAATTATATGAATAGATGAGATAATGAGTTATATGAAGAATTCTGTAGGTATCTTGAATCCCATAATATCCAAAAAAACTATGTATCCATTCAATGTATTAATATTTTGTTGAAATGGGACACATTATTCTATCATACATAATAGGTTCCATAGATATTTTACGCCACACTTATCATTATTTCATTTAACCTATATCACGAGGATGAGATAACATGGTGTATAAATCCATGTCTTCATGAATATTTTGGAGCTCACTAGTCATAGATGATGACATGAGAAATTGGTATTCTAATGAATATCAACATGATTACAGAATATTTTTTTCTCATCCTAATTAACCTCTTAAGAGGGTTCAATATAAATTGTTGGCTCTAATATATTAAACATTCAATCTTAGTGTATTACAATGCACAAGAACCTGTACCACTTCAGGATGTGATCATCATTCATGAGATATTATTTTTCTTAGATGGATACTAGGGATATATATATTGTTAAAAAGATATCAATTTTATAAAAAAAATAAAAGAACATATTTATTAAATTATCTTTATTATGGGTTATTATGTAATAAATTAATTTTATTGTGAGCCAAATATGTTATTAAATCACAACAAGACTCACTATTATAATTGGAAAATACAATCACTTGGATATTCTAGTACCATGTATCTATATTTTCTTTCAAATAACCTAGATTAATTCTTATCAAATTATCCAACGGTATTTATAAAGGATTTTATTTCAGAATATAATAAATTGTAGATCTTTGATTAAATGAAAGGACCCCCCCATCATGAAATTTGATATTTCTATTTCTGCACCTCATTCATCAATCTTACACTACGTCCTTCTATTTTAATCAAACCATCATTCTAACTAAAATAATTCCAATAAAAGAATTAATTATAATTTATACATTAATGAAATCCCATTTATATGTTCAATAGAAATATTTAAAAATATTATTTCATTATAAATTAATTGATGGAAGGAATTATTCTGACGTTATTTTTTGATGTATTTTTTAATGTATTAAAATTTATTAATTATTTTATTATTCACATTATTTTCAATATTATTTGAATTTACATAAATAATAAAAAATATATAATTAAATAATTTAAAAATAAGAATCTCTTTTTTTTATCTTACCACGAATGTTAATTTATTTTCCTTATGTTACTATGTTGAATAATCTAAATAAATTTTGCATCTAATAAATATATAAATAACCATTCACTAAAATTTAAAATATAAAATACCTAAGATCATGAGATTTTATCTATTAGTAGTTTTGTCGAGTATAGATAAACCATCCCTGAAAATAAGTGAAATAACTACATAAACCCATATTTGGTTCAAGTTCTATCTTTTCATCATACAACTATATATCTAATTGGTTTGATTTAACCAGGGTCGATTCTTAAATCGTCTCCTTTTTTAAGGAGATATTCACTTTACTTATTTCCACTCACTAACTTGTGATGGGTACCAGGGGATTAAGGTTACATAAAATAAACACTGAAAAGATATTTCCATGCATATTAAATATTGGGTGGATGATTCATAGTTCACCATATATAATAGAATGATAAATTATTATACAAATAAATTTAATAATTAATATACTTATTAAATAAATACAATGAATATACAAGGTGGTCAATATTAGGATTAATCACAATATACTATGGATCGGAAATAAAAAACAATGTATTCATTTAATTCATTCAAAAGAAGATAAATTTACTATATTTAATAAATAAATAAATAAATAAATTGTCTTAATGTTCTATCCAAAGAGACCTTCATATATAATAAGACCCTAGTCCACTATTATTTGAAATTAAATAATTAATATTAATAAATTTTTTAAAATACTTAAGCACATGGTGTGTATTGAGATTCCTGAAGGGCCTTAAAATTTTTGTCAAATTAAAATAAATAAATTATTACATACATTTTTTTTATTTTGGATTCCACATGGTGTATAATTTCGTCCTCAAATTAAACTCATTTCATTAATTTAATACTTACAGAGTGTGTACTATAACTCAACATCTCATGGGACCCATTTTGAGTATGGTCGTTCTTAGGTACAATGTACCTACATCGAATCTATGCATACATGACATTTCTTGATATAAATGAAATGTTGTTTTAGTGGCCAAACTATGTAGTCAATCGGGAATGTATGAAAACACGACATGTAATAAACATATGTGTCATAGACAACTGGAAATACACATCACATACAAAACATGTATGAATATAGTTATAGGAAATGTAGTTGGAGAATATACATGGATAATAATTATTAATAATTTATAAACACCAAAAATTCTAAACAACAATCAGTGTGTACCTAGTGTGGAACAAAACCAATCACCTTGTGTTTAAGACATTCTACGTGTTGTGTTTTTACATATCCACTAAAATAAATTATATGGTTACTCATGTAAAATTCCTAATGTCTCATCATGAACTTTACATGGATATTTATGTGTTACATTCCATGTGCATAAATATAAATTCTATGTAACCTAGAACTGGATGTGTCTCTAAATTAGATGTCAATACAAGGTATATGCTGACACTGCATTTTTACTACATGGAATGCATAATTAACATAGGTTCATAACCATGTAGATGACATTCCATGATTTTTATGAAGCACTCATTCTATGGCTGCCTAGGTGTACATGTCATTTAATTTACTACTACATATTATTTATATATATCATACAACCAACATCATTAGTAGCTTTAAAATGTATTTTTTAGCATTTTTTTTCATTTCAATCTTTTTCTTGATCATAAATACGTTGATTTTTATTCAATTGTTTTTGTAAGAATTATATTTTTTAAATGTTGACTAGAAAATTTATGTGAAAAATTGATAAAAAAACTAATGAATATTTGTAACATAGAATGTGAAGATTTAGAGACAACATAATTGTTAATGGTTGAAATAGAAAGGGTGGGTTGGTGCTTGTTTTGGGTTTTTATTGGTTATAATTGATGAATATGGAAAATATGATGTACCAAACATCAAAATATCATAGAGTTGATATTTATTAATTTTATTTTGTAGTTAATTGAAAAAAATTATTTACCAAAAACTGGGAACATTTTAATAAATTTATAATATAACAATTATGTCATTGTTTCATAGATGGAAAATCCAAATGGTAATTCCTAGAGTTGTATCCACACATTATACATGGGTATATAAATAACATTATTGGTATTTGGAATTCCTATATTGAATAACCTAGAGATTATTTTCATTCATTGTAATTACATCAATGTATTTTCATATTATCACTATGATCATGATAGGTGTGGTGGATTATTTCCACTCCGAGGGTTGAACTATAAGGCCCCAGCCTTAAACCTTACTTAATCTTGAGTTATTACAGGATTACACATTGATGATCTTTTCAGGTTTAGAGTTTTAGAGAATTAGATTATAAAACTTGCATTACATTCCACATTTAATCAAAGTGGTTACATAAAAGATAGTATTCATTTTTCCCATCAACGGAAACATATTTAAAATAAAACATGGATTCTTTCGTGACACTTCCTTTACACTATCATCATATCATGTACCATTCCCTTGACCTGTGAAAATAATTTAAAAAACTTGGGATGAGAATAAAAATCCTAGTAAGGGTTATAAAAAGTATGGAAAGGAAACATGAGTACATATATACATAATAATGAAATCATACTTTAACCATAAAACATATGCACTTTAACATACCTCATAAAGTCATGAATAAATCATAGAAATAATAAGACATAAAGGTAACATGAGGCATTTATAACATTCTTACGTAGGGAGTAACCCTCTTGTTTACGTTTGGAATACCCATCACAGTATATTCCCTAAATCTCATCGAAGAAACCTTAACGTTTAACCCCTTCGCGTTACCCAATGTATTGGAGAGCTATATCAGGCTCACCCTCCCTTAGTTTATCACGGAACCACCCATCTTCATAACAATGGCCAAGAACCATAATATAATCATAGCACATAACTAAAGCATAATGGAAAGATAACATTCCCACATTGCAATAACAATATAACATTTTAAGATATTGAAATAATGAATCCATTATAAAATCTATTTTCAAAACCATTTAAAATATTTAATAAATAGATATTTAAATAAAAGTGTCCCATACCACATTGAATATTTTAAAATTTTAAACCATTAATATCCATATAAATAAATCCGTAAAACCATTTTGAAAACATCGATATTAATTAGAAATATTTATAAGAATAAATCATTAACACATTTAAAACGATGTTTTAGTTAAAGGGGTTTTAAGAAAATGAGAGACACTTGAATACAATAATTGAGGAATAACATTTAATCAAAACATTATAATATCATGAGAATAAATGGATTCATTATATAATATTCCATGGGATAGTATATACGCAATATAAGAGTGAATTGGTGCATAACAACAATGAAGTCTCAAAGGAAATGTAAATTGAGATGAAATCCATTATAAAGATGGTATCCTTAAATTAAGGATAAATCAATCTCATAATTATGTGTGAAAAATATAAATACACCAAATATAATTGGATATTAAGTGTACAATAATCAGAGTTCATTCACACATATTCAAAGGATGACATATTCAATAACTACAAGTTGAACACAAAGAAATCGAAATTGGGTTAAGAAGTTCCCTTGACAACCTAACGGTGTCACATCAAAATTCATAAAAAGGGTTGATGAGATATAAAAAAGGTATCTCATCACTTGGAAATAAAATTTACACCAATAAGGATGTAGAAGAACATATACCAACATAATAGTATGTGAATTAAAAGACATAACAAAACAAGTCTTTTAAAAAGAGGAGGGTCAAAGGTTCCCTTACCGACTTGGGTTACTTTCGAAACGTACACCCCATTGATGAAGGGTCCTACAATGAATATGTAAATACCCATAAATGAAATTATATTACACAAAGAGTATAATAATGGGAAGTAAATACACCATTCAAAGGAAATTGTGGAAAATGTAGCATAAATATCATGGGACTAAAAGTGAGATGAACAATTCCTTAGGAAAACTCGGCAGCCTAACGGTGCCACATAAAACTTCCAAAAATGGATTGATGAGATTAAATAGAGTCTCTAATAATATTAAATTAAAATTTACAGAAAGAGGAATATAAAATAACATCCCCCATCATAACAAAGAGGAGCTTAAATAAGTTACATAAAGGAGAGTACTTTAAAATAAAGAGAGAGGTTAGATCTCTTACGAAACTTCGGCAGCCTAACGGCGCCACTCAAAACTTCCAAAATGGATTAATGAGAGAAAATAGGGTCTCTCATCATGTGAGCATAAAATGTAAAGTAGGAGTAATATAAAATTCCATCCCAATCATAAGAAATATGAGCTTAAAAGGAATGACATAAAAGAGTGTACTTAAAAATAAAGAGAGGAGTAGGATCCCTTACCTCGGGTCCGACTTGACTCGATCGTTTTTTAACGTCCTGAATAATAAACTTGAGTTAATTTCTACTTGATTAAGAACCTTTTTCAAGTTCATTATTTGTTTTATATCACTTAATGCCATGTTATAAACATTACGTAATAATTTAAGTTAATAATGTTTGTTTTGTTGATATTTGGTTCTTAAGTCGAAAGTGGACTTCTTACAATTACATTTTGTTCATGTGGTCAATGGTTCATTCTATCCAGAATTATATTCATGATTTGAATATAATATATATCATATATATCCATAATATACATGTATTTATAATATTACATAATCATTTAGATGTATGAAATGAAATGCACCGTTCATGGAGACGGTAAGTCGTACGTATGCATGAACGCTACTTTCATTTCTATGTCATATTAATGGAATTAAAAATAAATAAGAGGTATGTATATTTTCATTCCAGAATTATATTCATCATTTATATGTAACATAAATCATATATAATAACTTTAAATCCATCCTTTATACATCCCACATATGGCATTAATGAATCAAATCACTTTGAGGGGGCGGTAGTCCACACTTCCTAAAATGAAATTATCGTGTTTATCCACAATGGAAACCATAAAGGTATGCCACAAAAGAAAAATAAAGAAGCTTAAGTAAAACATAAACATATTATATATCATATATAAATATAGTGACATCTTAATGTCCACCTTTGAAAGTGTTATATGAG
Organism: Viscum album; assembly: GCA_963277665.1. Lineage (NCBI taxonomy): Eukaryota > Viridiplantae > Streptophyta > Magnoliopsida > Santalales > Viscaceae > Viscum > Viscum album. The sequence continues at coordinate 699,073,104 of OY728158.1, forward strand.
TGTTGAACAATCATCGTTTCCTGAGGCCGAAATTCGCCATCCACAGAAAAAGTATGTTCTTTAACCATTAGATGCAGGTGTGTGTAAGAGTAGCTCGAATTATTCTTATAAAAACATCCTATTTTATTTAATATACTGTATTTGTTAAAAAAGAAATGAATAAAAATAGTTTAGGGGGTTGGAGAAGCAAAATAAAACAAAATAACACAAGTGAAGACATTTCCTTAAAATCAGGTAACTCTATTTCATTGGAGCTCAAAGGCTTCCTTGGGAATACTTCTGCCCAAAGTGAGTCTTCTAGGAGTAATACAGAGATGTGGAGAGGAAAAATGAGTAGGGGTTGGCCGAGAAAAAGGCTTGAGAGGTGTGGGTAAGGTGGTATAGGTGGGGGCCTTTTATAAGAGGAGAGGAGGGTCACTTTTGGAAAGTTACAAAATGTTACTTTATTTTCAAATGAGATTCGGATTTTAAAGGTCCCACATCGATGTATTTCTAGGATAAGGTGGTAAGGGTTCTAAATATACTCATACAATAGGTTTTTGACAAGTGTATGTTATAGTTTTATCATTATATTTTCATTTTATTTAAATCTTTTATTAATGAGGTAATCTCTGCATCATCATGATGTCATAAATAAATTAATTTATTTAATGTCTAAAAATTATAAAAAAATATCATGATGTAGGAAATATTTTTACCTTTATATTTAATATTTATAGTAAAAAATATGACTTGTATAACCCCATTTGAAAAGTTTTTTAGTGAAACATCTCATGCTTGTGACATTTTTATTTTAACTTTAAATAAAAAGTTATTTATGTCATTTTCCAACCAATGTTGCTCCATGGGGTCCCCAAGATGACCCATGGATTTTATTGGTCGTCCATGACACATCCAATGAGGGTAGGACATGTTTCTAGGTCATTTCACATTATTAAAACATTATTTTTACCTTAAATTACACAAATTACCTCTAATCGCGATTAAGAACATAAAAGTTACTATTCAAAAAAAATTATTTTAATCCAATTGAACCAAATTTTACTTCCTAATTACAACAATGTATGTCATATTTTTTAAATTCAAAACACAGAGGTGGCAAAGTTTCATTTAAAAGAAAAATCAGTTTCTTTAAATACCACTTAGTGGTTTCACTATTCATCAAAAATTGATGTTTTTCAGAAAAATACCAAAAATTCACCCTAAGATATATTTGATATTCCGAACTCAAAAATGATGTCTATTTTACAAAATTCAAAACATATAAGTTGAATTAATTAATTTAATAATTAATTCCCGCTGTCAAAACAAATAGCGTGTTTTTAAGAAACAATATCTATTAAAAGATTGACACTAGTTTAAGTCCAATTTCAAAGTGAAATTAATTCAAATGACCACTATTGGATTAAATGGTAAAAATATATTCTAATTTTACATTAAAAACAATTCAAAAGATAATATAATCATATAAATATATTAGATTGAAAAGAGGTTTTGAATTAAAATACAACATTTTTCACTATTCATAAAAAAATGAACTTTATCGGAAAGATACCAAAAATTTACACAAAGTAAATTTTGATGCCTAGATTCTAAAGAAGAATTTTATTTTGTCAAATATAACATATAAAATTGTCAAAAATTCGATTTAAAAGAGGTTCGCCATCAAAAGGCGGTTAATCGACATTCTAAAGAATATTAGAATGTTTACTCTTAAAATTGAATTCAGTCACATTTTTAATCCTCTAACATTTATTGTAAAAAGTAAAAATATTTGACAAACATATATAATAATTTGTTAGTTAGTTCTGTTCATTCATTCCATTACAACGGCTAGGCGTTAACTACCATTTAAAATAATATTATTTTATTATTATAGTGCAACGTAAGATTTCAAAGGAACTCATTGTTGCGTATTGGGTAACCCATCAAGCATAGCATTCCCTTTAAATTAATATTAACATTTTATTCAAAAATTGGTTTAAATATAAAGATATCATATTCTTTATTTACCTTGGGTGTTACATCCTTCCCCCCTTTTGGGAATTGTGTCCTCGCAATTTTAAAATTGGGCTCGGAAACATCCTTGAAAGTCTTACATCGGAACAAGAGTCGGTAAAACAATCACTTTAAAATAAAGAAAGAGAAGTACAGAGGTCACCCGAGTTAAACCATACTAGGATTCCATGTAAAAAAACATGGACATGGAGGAGAAAACATAGGGTCATGTTCTGATGGAGAGTGATAGAATAAATTTTTAGGAGAAAGTTAACCATAAGAAAATCACAAACTTGTGATGGGTTAAACGGTGTTCGATTCCCCAGTAGGAAAAGTTAATAGACAACATTTTTTTTTAAGTTAATTTTTATTGAGGAATTTATTCATAAGGAAACATAATTACTTATCATGTTGACTTTCAACTTTTATTAGATTTCTTACACAAACTCATATTTTCATCAAAAGACAAGTATTTAGGAAGACTTGTTCACCATAATCAGCTTCTAGAGAATCAACTAATCCACAAAAGAGAACTATATACTTCCCATGTCTTTATACTTTAACCAAATCCAAAAAAATGGTTAGTACGAGATCAAATAATCTAGAAAAGGATAACCCTTTATAAAAAGAAAATCTATTCTTAATCTCCAAAATTTGTCCAACAAAACCCAAAAGTTCAACGAGGACCATTTGATAAACAATTTGTCCATAATATTCTTCAAAGTAAACCAAACTAAGATTGAAACCCAAATATTTGAAGGATTTAGTCACATAGTCTTCCAAGGTACAAATTAACTTTTATCTCCAAATAACATCAGTTGCTCTTAAATTCTCATATTGAGAAGTAATTAACCTAATCACATATCCTCGATGATAGGTTAATCATTTCCATAAATAACCAAAAATAAACTTACTCTTTATTCCTAAAATCATCTAACTAAAAATAATTAGTCAAACTAAATAGGGACATGACGTAGTCTAGTGGTAGGAGATAAATACCAGTCGCACTTTGGTTGTGGGTTCGATTCCCGCAGCTTTGTCCGACGCGAGGGGTTGTCACATGGTCTGCGTGTTGTCCTTTTTCCAAAACTATATAATTCTTAAAACATTCCCAAAAACGAGATAAAATCTTCAAAAATAATCATAAAATATTTTAACCTCATGTTTATCTCATGCCTTCCATTTTCCATCATAACATATAATATCCCATAATTACATCAAAAGTAAGGATCATATAAACTCTAATGGTTACCTTTATAATTATTACCTGACCTTCCACATCGATGGTTATCTTGTACATGATGAATTATAGAGCATACCAAGGTTCAAGTGGTTGATCATGACTCCTTGATAGTTGGTTTAGAACAACCATGAGTTTCCTCATTGAATCCCCCATTTTATCTAGTATCTTAATCAGAGAACCACCACAGTTTCCTTCAAACCTGTTGTCTCTTTGGTGCCTGCTAGATCCATCCATTCACTAAAAACAGAAATGTCAGTGTGAGTATATCAACACAACCATCATGTACTAATGAGGAAGGTAAACACTAAGATATACTTACTCATTCACTTTATCTAAAACTAGGACTCTTTCAGAAATCCTAACCATTATGGTAATGTCACTTATTCCTAGAGAATACCCTATCCTCTAATGTTATCTAAACTGACCTCTGATACCAACTATAAGGCCCCAGCCTTAAACCTTACTTAATCATGAGTTATTACAAGATTACACATTGAGGATATTTTCAGGTTTAGAGTTTTAGAGAATTAGATCATAAAACTTGCATTACATTCCACATTTAAACAAAGTGGTTACATAAAAGATAGTATTAATTTTTCCCATCAACGGAAACATATTTAAAATAAAACATGGATTCTTCCTTGACACTATCATAATATCATGTACCATTCCCTTGACCTGTGAAAAACATTTCAAAAACATGGGATTAGCATAAAAAGCTCAGTAAGGGTTATAAAAAGTGTGGAAAGGAAACATGAGTACATATATACATAAGAATGAAATCATACTTTACCCATAAAACATATGCACTTTAACATACCTCATAAAATCATGAATAAATCATAGAAATCAAAAGACATAAAGGTAACTTGAAGAATTCATAACATTCTTACGTAGGGAGTAACCATATTGGTTACGTTTGGAATACCCATCACAGTATAATCCCTAAATCTCTATTGAGAAACCTTAATGTTTAACCCCTTCACATTACCCAATGCACTGAAGAGCTATATTGGGATCACCTGCCCTTAGTTTATCACGGAACCACCTGTATTCATAAAAATGTGCAAGAACCATAACATAATCATAGAACATAACTTAAGCATAAATGAAATATAACATTCCCACATTGCAATAACAATATAACATTTTAAGATATTGAAATAATGAATCCATTCTAAAAATCATTTTCAAAACCACTTAAAACATTTAATAAAGAGATCTTTAAATAAAAGTGTCCCATAACACATTGAAGCTTTTAAAATTGTAAACCATTATTATCCATATAAATAAATCCTTAAAACCATTTTGAAAACATGATTATTAATGTGAAATATTTATAAGAATAAATCATTAAAACATTTAAAATGATGTTTTTGTTGAAGGGTTTTTAACAAAATGAGAGACACTTGAATACAATAATTGAGGAATAACATTTAATCAAAACTTTATAATATCATGAGAATAAAGGGCCTCATTATATAATATTCCAAGGGACAGTATATACACTATATAAGAGTGAATTGGTGCATAACAACAATGAAGTCTCAATGGAAATGTAAATTGAGATGAAATCCATTATAAAGATGGTATCCTTAAATTAAGGATAAATCAATCTCATAATTATGTGTGAAAAATATAAATACACCAAATATAAGTGTATATTAAGTGTAAAATAATCAGAGTTCATTCACACATATTCAAAGGATGACATATTCAATAACTACATGTCGAACCCAAAGAAATCGAAATTGGGTTAAGAAGTTCCCTTGACAGCCTAACAGCGTCACATCAAAATTCAGAAAAAGCGTTGATGAGAGATAAAAAGGGTATCTCATCACTTGGAATTAAAATTTACATCAGTAAGGATGTAGAAGAACATATACCAACATAATATTATGTGAATTAAAAGACATAACATAAGAAGTATTTTAAAAAGAGGAGGGTGAAAGGTTCCCTTACCGACTTGGGTTACTTTAGAAATGTACACCCCATTGATGAAGGGTCATACAATGAATATGTAAATACCCATAAATGAAATTATTTTACACAAATAGTATAATAATGGGAATTAAATACACCACTCAAATGAAATTGTGGAAAATGTAGCATAAATCTCACGGGACTAAAAGTGAGATGAACAATTCCTTACGAAAACTCGGCAGCCTAACGGCGCCACATAAAACATCCAAAAAATGGATTAATGAGATAAAATAGAGTCTCTCATCATATTACAATAAAATTTACAGAAAGAAGAATTTAAAATAACATCCCCCATCATAAAAAATAGGAGCTTAAAATAAGTGACATAAAGGAGAGTAATTAAAAATAAAGAGAGAGGTTAAATCTCTTACGAAAATTCGGCAGCCTAACGGCGCCACTCAAAACTTCCAAAATAGATTAATGAGAGAAAATAGGGTCTCTCATCATATGAAAATAAAAATTAAAGTAGGATTAATATAAAAGAACATACCAATCATACGAAATATGAGCTTAAAAGTAATGACATAAAAGAGTGTACTTAAAAAGAAAGAGAAGAGTAGGATCCCTTACCTCGGGTCCGACTTGAATCGATCGTTCTTTAACGTCCTGAATAATAAACATGAGTTAATTTAAACTTGATTAAGAACCTTTTTGAAGATCATTATTACTTTTATATCACTTATTTCCATGTTATAAACATTACGTAATCATTTAAGTTAATAATGTTTGTTTTGTCGATATTTGGTTTTTAAGTCGAAAGTGGACTTTTTACAATTACATGTTGTTCGTGTGGTCAAATGTTCATTATATCCAGAATGATATTCATGATTTGGATATCATATATATCATATATATCCATAATATACATGTATTTATAATATTACATAATCATTTATAGGTATGAAATGAAATGCACCGTTCATGGAGACGGTAAGCCGTACGTACTCATGAACGCTACTTTCATTTCAATGTCATATTAATGGAATTAAAACTAAATGAATGGTATGTATATTTTAATTCCATAATTATATTCATCATTTATATGTAACATAAATCATATATAATAACTTTAAATCTATCCTTTATACATCCCACATATGGCATTAATGAATCAAATCACTTTGAGGGGGCGGTAGTCCGCACTTCCTAAAATGAAATTATCGTGTTTACCCATAATGGAAACCATAAAGGTATGCCACAAAATAAAAATACAGAAGCTTAAGTAAATAATAATAATATTATATATCATATATATATATATAGTGACATCTTAATGTCCACCTTTGAAGGTGTTATATGAGAGTTGAACAATCATCGTTTCGTGAGGCAGAAATTCCCCATCCACAGAAACAGTATCTTCTTTAACCATTAGATGTAGGTGTGTGTAAGTGTAGCTCGATTTGTTCTTATAAAAACATCCTAGTATATTGAATATACTGGATTTGTTACAAAATAAATGAATAAAAATAGTTTATGGGGTTGGAGAAGCAAAATAATACAAAAGAACACCAATGAAGACATTACCTCAAAATCGGGTAACGCTTTTTTATTTGAGCTCAAAGGCTTCCTTGGGAATACTTATGCCCAAAGTGAGGCTTCTAGGAGTAATAGAGGGATTTTGAGAGGAAAAATAAACAGGGTTTGGCCGAGCCAAAGGCTTCAGAGGTGTGGGTAAGGTGGTAGAGGTGGGGGCCATTTATAAGAGGAGAGGAGGGGCACTCTTGGAAAGTTACAAAATGTTACTTTATTTTCAAATGAGTTTCGGATTTTAAAGGTCCCACATCGATTTATTTCGAGGATATGGTGGTAAGGGTTCTATATATACTCATCCAATAGGTTTTTGGCAAGCTTAAGTTATATTTGTAACATTATCTTTTTATTTTATTAAAATCCTTTATTAATGATGTAATCGCTGCATCATCATAATGTCATAAATAATTTAATTTATTTAATGTCTAAAAATTATAAAAAAATTATCATGATGTAGGAAATATTTTTCTATTTCTATTGAAAATTAATAGTCAAATATATGACTTGTATAACCCCATTTAAAAATTATTTAAGTGAAACATCTCATGCTTGTGACATTTTTATTTTAACTTTAAATAAAATGTTATTTATGTCATTTTCCAACCAATGTTGCTCCATGGAGTCCCCAAGATGACCCATGGATTGTATTGGTCGGCCATGACACATACAATGAGGTTAGGACATGTTTCTAGGTCATTTCACATTATTAAAACATTATTTTTACCTTAAATTACACTAATTACCTCTAATCGCGATTAAGAACATAAAAGTTACTATTCACAAGAAAATTATTTTAATCCCATTGAACAACATTTTACTTCCTAATGACAAACATGTATGTTAGATTTTTGAAATTCAAAACATAGAGGTGGAAAAGATTCATTTAAAAGAAAAATCAGTTTCTTTAAATACCACTTAGTGGTTTCACTATTCATCAAAAATTGATGTTTTTCAGAAAAATACCAAAATTTCACCCTAATCTATATTTGATATTCCGAACTCAAAAATGATGTCTATTTTACAAAATTCAAAACATATAAGTTTCATTAATTAATTTAATAATTAATTCCGGCTGTCAAAACAAATATCGTCTTTTTAAGAAACAATTTCTATTAAATGATTGACACTAGTTTAAGTCCAATTTCAAAGTGAAATTAATTCCAATGACCACTATTGGATTAAATGGTAAAAATATATTCTAATTTTACTTTAAAAAAATTCAACAGATAATATAATCATATAAATATATTAGATTGAAAAGAGGTTTTGAATTAAAATACAATATTTTTCACCATTCATTAAAAAATGAACTTTATCGGAACGATAGAAAAAATTTACACAAAGTAAATTTGGATGTCTAGATTCTAAAGAAGAATTTTATTTTTTCAAATATAACACATAAAATTGTCAAAATGGGGATTTAAATGAGGTTCCCCATCAAAAGGCGTTTAATCGACATTCTAAAGAATATTAGAATATTTACGCTTAAAATTGAATTCAGTCACATTTTTAATCCTCTAACATTTATTGTAAAAAGTAAAAATATTTGACAAACATATATAATCATTTTTAGTTAGTTCTGTTCATTCCCTCCATTACAACGGCTAAGCGTTAACTACCATTTATAATAATATTATTTTATTATTATAGTGCAACGTAAGATTTCAAAGGAACTCATTGTTGCGTATTGGGTAAGCCATCAAGCATAGCATTCCCTTTAAATTAATATTAACATTTTATTCACAAATATAGATAAATATAAAGATTTCATATTATTTATTTACCTTGGGTGTTACATCCTTACCCCCTTTTGGGAATTGCGTCCTCACAATTTTAAAATTGGGCTCGGAAACATCCTTGAAAGTCCCACATCGGAACAAGAGTCGGTAAAACAATCACTTTAAAATAAAGAAAGAGAAGTACAGAGGTCACCCATGTTAAACCATACTAGGATTCCATGTATGAAAACATGGACATGGAGGAGAAAACATAGGGTCATGTTCTGATGGAGAGTGATAGAATACATGTTTAGGAGAAAGTTAACCACAAGAAAATAACAAAATTGTGATGGGTTAAACGGTGCTCGATTCCCCAGTAGGAAAAGTTAATAGACAACATTTTTGTTTTAAGTTAATTTTTATTGAGGAATTTATTCATAAGGAAACATAATTACTTATCATGTTGACTTTCAACTTTTATTAGATTTCATACAAAAACTCATATTTTCTTCAAAAGACAAGTAGTTAGGAAGACTTGTTCACCATAATCAACCTCTAGAGAATCACCTAATCCACAAAAGAGAACTATATACTTCCCATGTCTTTAGACTTTAACCAAATCCAAAAAAAAATGGTTAGTACAAGATCAGATAATCCAGAAAAGGATAACCCTTTATAAAAAGAAAATCCATTCTTAATCTCCAAAATTTGTCCAACAAAACCCAAAAGTTCAACGAGGACCATTTGATAAACAATTTGTCCATAAAATTCTTCAAAGTAAACCAAAATAAGATTGAAACCCAAATATTTGAAGGATTTATTCACATAGTCTTCTAAGGTACAAATTAACTTTTATCTCCAAATAACATCAGTTGCTCTTGAATTCTCATGTTGAAAAGTAATTAACCTAATCACATATCCTCGATGATAGGTTAATCATTTCCATATATAACCCAAAATAAACTTACTCTTGATTCTTAAAATCATCTAACTAAAAATAATTACTCAAACTAACCAGGGACTTCACGTAGTCCAGTGGTAGGCGATAAATACCAGTCGCACTTTGGTTGTGGGTTCGATTCCTGCAGCTTTGTCCGACGCGACGGGTTGTCACACGGTCTGCATGTTTTCCTTTTTCAAAAACAATATAATTCTTAAAACATTCCCCAAAAAGAGATAAAATCTTGAAAAATAATCATAACATATTTTAACCTCAAGTTTATCTCATGCCTTTCATTTTCCATCACAACATATAATAACCCATAATTACCTCAAAAGTAAGGATCATATAAACTCTAATGGTTACATTTATAATTATTACCTGAACTTCCACATCGATTGGACATATCTTACATGATGAATTATAGATCATACCAAGGTTCAAGTGGTTGATCATGACTCCTTGATAGTTGGTTTAGAACAACCATGAGTTTCCTCATTGAATCCCCCAATTTATCTAGTATCTTAATCTGAGAACCACCATAGTTTCCTTCAATCCTGTTGTCTCTTTGGTGCCTGGTAGATCCATCCATTCACTAAAAACAGAAATGTCAATGTGAGTATATCAACAAAACCATCATGTACTAATAAGGAAGGTAAACACTAAGATATACTTACTCATTCAATTTATCTAAAACTAGGACTCTTTCTGAAATCCTAACCATTATGGTAATGTCACTTATGTTTAGAGAATACCCTAACCTCTAAAGTTATCTAAACCGACCTCTGATACCAACTATAAGGCCGTGGCCTTAAACCCTACTTAATCTTGAGTTATTACAAGATTACACATTGAGGATATTTTCCGATTTAGAGTTTTAGAGAATTATATCATAAAACTTGCATTACATTCTACATTTAAACAAAGTGGTTACATAAAAGATAGTATTCATTTTTTCCATCAACGGAAACATATTTAAAATAAAACATGCTTTATTTCTTGACACTTCCTCGACATTATTATCATACCATGTACCATTCCCTTGAGCTGTGAAAAACATTTCAAAAACTTGGGATGAGCATAAAAAGCTCATTAAGGGTTATAAAAAGTATGGAAAGGAAACATGAGTACATATATACATAAGAATGAAATCATATTTTACCCATAAAACATATGCACTTTAACATACCTCATAAAATCACGAATATATCATAGAAATCATAAGACATAAAGGTAAATTGAGGCATTCATAACATTCTTACATAGGGAGTAACCCTCTTGGTTACATTTGGAATACCCATCATAGTATATTCCCTAAAACACTTTTGAGAAACCTTAATGTTTAACCCCTTCGCATTACCCAATGCACTGGAGCACTATATTGGGATCACCCGCCCTTAGTTTATCACGGAACCACTCGTCTTCATAACAATGCCCAAGAACCATAACATAATCATAGCACATAACTTAAGCATAAACGAAATATAACATTCCCACATTGCAATAACAATATAACATTTTAAGATATTGAAATAATTAATCCATTCTAAAAACCATTTTCAAAACCACTTAAAACATTTAATAAAGATGTTTTTAAATAAAAGTGTCCCATACCACATTGAAGCTTTTAAAATTTTAAACCATTAATATCCATATAAATAAATCCTTATTTTTTTTTTGAAAACATGTATATTAATGAGAAATATTAATAAGAATAAATCATTCAAACATTTAAAATGATGTTTTAGTTAAAGGGTTTTTAACAAAATGAGAGACACTTGAATACAATTATTGAGGAATAACATTTAATCAAAACTTTATAATATCATGAGAATAAAGGTATTCATTATATAATATTCCAAGGGACAGTATATACACCATATAAGAGTGAATTGGTTCATAACAACAACGAAGTCTCAATGGAAATGTAAATTGAGATGAAATCCATTATAAAGATGGTATCCTTAAATTAAGGATACATCAATCTCATAATTATGTGTGAAAAATATAAATACACCAAATATAAGTGTATATTAATTGTAAAATAATCATAGTTCATTCACACATATTCAAAGGATGACATATTCAATAACTACATGTCGAACCCAAAGAAATCGAAATTGGGTTAAGAAGTTCCCTTGACAGCCTAACGGCGTCACATCAAAATTCAGAAAAAGAGTTGATGAGAGATAAAAAGGGTATCTCATCACTTGGAAATAAAATTTACATCAATAAGGATGTATAAGAACATATAAAAAAATAATAGTATGTGAATTAAAAGACATAACAAAAGAAGTCTTTTAAAAAGAGGAGGGTGAAAGGTTCCCTTACCGACTTGAGTTACTTTTGAAACGTACACCCCATTGATGAAGGGTCTTACAATGAATATGTAAATACCCATAAATGAAATTATTTTACACAAAGATTATAATAATGGGAAGTACATACACCACTCAAAAGAAATTGTGGCAAATGTAGCATCAATCTCACAGGACTAAAAGTGAGATGAACAATTCCTTACGAAAACTCAGCAGCCTAACGACGCCACATAAAACATCCAAAAATGGATTGATGAGATAAAATAGAGTCTCTCATAATATTACAATAAAATGTACAGAAAGAGGAATTTAAAATAACATCCCCCATCATAACAAAGAGGAGCTTAAAATAAGTGACATAAAGGAGAGTACTTAAAAATAAAGAGAGAGGTTAGATCTCTTACGATAATTCGGCAGCCTAACGGCGCCACTCAAAACATCCAAAATGGATTAATAAGATAAAATAGGTTCTCTCATCGTATGAACATAAAACGTAACGTAGGTGTAATATAAAATAACATCCCAATTATAAAAAATATGAGCTTAAAAGGAATTACATAAAATAGTGTACTTAAAAAGAAAGAGAGGAGTAGGATCCCTTACCTCGGGTCCGACTTGACTCGATCGTTCTTTAACGTCCTGAATAATAAACTTGAGTTAATTTCTACTTGATTAAGAAAATTTTTCAAGTTCATTATTCCTTTTATATCACTTATTTATATGTTATAAATATTACTTAATTATTTAAGTTAATAATGTTTGTTTAGTCGATATTTGGTTCTTAAGTCGAAAGTGGACATCTTACAATTACATGTTGTTCGTGTGGTCAAAGGTTCATTATATCCAGAATGATATTCATGATTTGGATATAATATATATCATATATATCCAGAATATACATGTATTTATAATATTACATAATCAATTAGAGGTAAGAAATGAAATGCACCGTTCATGGAGACGGTAAGTCGTACGTACTCATGAATGCTACTTTCATTTCTATGTCATATTAATGGAATTAACTCTAAATTAAAGGTATGTATATATTAATTCCATAATTATATTCATCATTTATATGTAACATAAATCATATATAATAACTTTAAATCCATCTTTTATACATCTCACATATGGCATTAACGAATCAAATCACTTTGAGGGGGCGGTAGTCCGCACTTCCTAAACTGAAATTATCGTGATTACCCACAATGGAAACCATAAAGGTATGACACAAAAGAAAAATACAGAAGCATAAGTAAATAATAAACATATTATATATCATATATATATATATATAGTGACATATTAATGTCCACCTTTGAAGGTGTTACATGAGAGTTGAACAATCATTGTTTCGTGAGGCAGAAATTCCCAATCCACAGAAACAGTATGTTCTTTTACCATTAGATGTAGGTGTGTGTAAGTGTAGCTCGATTTCTTCTTATAAAAACATCCTAGTATATTGAATATACTGTATTTGTTACAAAATGAATGAATAAAAATAGTTTATGGGGTTGGAGAAGCAAAATAATACAAAAGAACACAAATGAAGACATTACCTTAAAATCGGGTAACTCTTTTTGATTTGAGCTCAAAGGCTTCCTTGTTAATAATTCTGCCCAAAGTGAGGCTTCTAGGAGTAATAGAGGGATTTGGAGAGGCAAAAGAAACAGGTTTTGGACTAGCAAAAGGCTTTAGAGGTATGGGTAAGTTGGTAGAGGTGGGGGCCTTTTATAAGAGGAGAGGAGGGACACTCTTGGAAAGTTACAAAATGTTACTTTATTTTCAAATGAGTTTCGGATTTTAAAGGTCCCACATCATTGTATTTCGAGGATAAGGTGGTAAGGGTTATATATATATTCATCCAATAGGTTTTTGGAAAGTGTATGTTATAGTTTTAACATTATCTTTTCATTTTATTAAAATCCTTTATTAATGATGTAATCGCTGCATCATCATGATGTCATAAATAATTTAATTTATTTAATGTCTAAAAATTATAAAAAAAATATCATGATGTAGTAAATCATTGTCGCTTTATATTGAAATTTTATAGTCAAATATATGACTTGTATAACCCCATTTAAAAATTGTTTTAGTGAAACATCTAATGCTTGTGACATTTTTATTTTAACTTTAAATAAAAAGTTATTTATGTCATTTTCCAACCAAAGTGGCTCCATGGGGTCCCCAAGTTGACCCATGGATTGTATTGGTCGGACATGACACATCCAATGATGTTAGGACATGTGTCTAAGTCATTTCACATTATTAAAACATTATTTTTAACATAAAGTACACTAATTACCTCTAATCGCGATTAAGAACATAAAAGTTACTATTCACCAGAAAATTATTTTAATCCCATTGAACCACATTTTACTTCCTAATGACAAACATGTATGTCATATTTTTGAAATTAAAAACACAGAGGTGGAAAAGTTTCATTTAAACGAAAAATCAGTTTCATTAAATACCACTTAGTGGTTTCACTATTCATCAAAAATTGAAGTTTTTCAGAAAAATACCAAAATTTCACCCTAAGCTATATTTGATATTCCGAACTCAAAAATGATGCCTATTTTACAATATTAAAAACATATAAGTTGCATTAATTAATTTAATAATTAATTTCCATTGTCAAAACAAATAGCGTGTTTTTAAGAAACAATATCTATTAAAAGATTGACACAAGTTTAAGTCCAATTTCAAAGTGAAATTAATTCCAATGACCACTATTGGATTAAATGGTAAAAATATATTCTAATTTTACTTTAAAAATAATTCAAAAGATAATATAATCATATAAATATATTATATTGAAAAGGGGTTTTGAATTAAAATACAACATTTTTCACCATTCATTAAAAAATGAACTTTATCGGAAAGATACCAAAAATCTACACAAAGTAAATTTTAATGTCTAGATTATAAAGAAGAATTTTATTTTGTCAAATATAACACATAAAATTGTCAAAAAGTGGATTTAAAATAGGTTCACCATCAAAAGGCGGTTAATCGAAATTCTAAAGAATATTAGAATGTTTACGCTTAAAATTGAATTCAGTCACATTTTTAATCCTCTAACATTTATTGTAAAAAGTAAAAATATTTGGAAAACATATATAATCATTTTTTAGTAAGTTCTGTTCATTCCCTCCATTACAACGGCTAGGCGTTAACTACCATTTAAAATAATATTATTTTATTATTATAGTGCAACGTAAGATTTCAAAGGAACTCATTGTTGCGTATTGGGTAAGACATCAAGCATAGTGTTCCCTTTAAATTAATATTAACATTTTATTCAAAAATAGGGATAAATATAAAGATGTTATATTCTTTATTTACCTTGGGTGTTACATCCTTCCACCCTTTTGGGAATTGCGTCCTCGCAATTTTAAAATTGGGCTCAGAAACATCCTTGAAACTCCCACATCAGAACAAGAGTCGGTAAAACAATCACTTTAAAAAAAAGAAAGAGAAGTACAGAGGTCACCCGAGTTAAACCATACTAGGATTCCATGTAGGAAAACATGGACTTGGAGGAGAAAACATAGGGTCATGTTCTGAGGGAGAGTGATAGAATACATGTTTAGGAGAATGTTAACCACAAGAAAATCACAAACATGTGATGGGTTAAATGGTGTTCGATTCCCCAGTAGGAAAAGATAATAGAAAACTTTTTTGTTTTAAGTTAATTTTTATTGAGGAATTTATTCATAAGGAAACATAATTACTTATCATGTTGAATTTCAACATTTATTAGATTTCTTACACAAACTCATATTTTCTCCAAAAGACATGTATTTAGGAAGACTTGTTCACCATAATCAACTTCTAGAGAATCACCTAATACACAAAAGAGAACTATATACTTCCCATGTCTTTAGAATTTAACCAAATCCAAAAAAAAATGGTTAGTACAAGATCAGATAATCCAGAAAAGGATAACCCTTTATAAAAATAAAATCTATTCTTAATCTCCAAAATTTTTCCAACAAAACCCAAAGTTTAACAAGGACCATTTGATAAAAAAATTTCCATAAAATTTTTCAAAGTAAACCAAACTAAGATTGAAACCCAAATATTTGAAGGATTTCTTCACATAGTCTTCGAAGGTACAAATTAACTTTTATCTCCAAATAACATCAGTTGCTCTTAAATTATCATATTGAAAAGTAATTTACTTAATCACATATCCTCGATGATAGGTTAATCATTTCCATAGATAACCCAAAATAAACTTACTCTTGATTCCTAAAATCATCTAACTAAAAATAATTAGTCAAACTAACCAGGGACTTCACGTAGTCCAGTGGTAGGCGATAAATACCAGTCTCACTTTGGTTTTGGGTTCTATTCCAGTAGCTTTGTCCGACGTGACGGGTTGTCACACGGTCTGCATGTTATCCTTTTTCCAAAACTTTATAATTCTTAATACATTCCCCAAAATGAGATAAAATCTTCAAAAATAATCATAACATATTTTATCCTCAGGTTTATCTCATGCATTTAATTTTCCATCATTACATATAATAACCCATAATTACCTCAAAAGTAAGGATCATATAAACTCTAATGGTTACCTTTATAATTATTACCTGAACATCCACATCGATTGGTCGTCTCGTATATGATGAATTTTATATCATACCAAGGTTCAAGTGGTTGTTCATGACTCCTTGATAGTTGGTTTAGAACAACCATGAGATTCCTCATTGAATCCCCCATTTTATCTAGTATCTTAATCAGAGAACCACCACAGTTTCCTTCATACCTTTTGTCTCTTGGGTGCATGCTAGATCCATCCATTCACTAAAAACAGAAATGTCAGTGTGAGTATATCAACAAAACCATCATGTAATAATGAGGAAGGTAAACACTAAGATATACTTACTCATTCACATTATCTAAAACTAGGACTCTTTCTAAAATCCTAACCATTATGGTAATGTCACTTATGATTAGAGAATACCCTAACCTCTAAAGTTATCTAAACCGACCTCTGATAACAACTATAAGGCCACGGCCTTAAACTTTACTTAATCTTGAGTTATTGAAAGATTACACATTGAGGATATTTCCAGGTTTAGTGTTTTAGAGCATTTGATCATAAAACATGCATTACATTCCACATTTAAACAATGTGGTTACATAAAAGATAGTATTCACTTTTACCATCAATAGAAACATATTTAAAATAAAACATGGATTCTTTCTTGACACTTCATTGACACTATCATCATATCATGTACCATTCCCTTGACCTGTGAAAAACATTTCAAAAACATGGGATGAGCATAAAAAGATCAGTAAGGGTTATAAAAAGTATGGAAAGGAAACATGATTTCATATATACATAAGAATGAAATCATACTTTACCCATAAAAAATATGCACTTTAACATACCTCATAAAATCATGAATAAATCATAGAAATAATAAGACATAAAGGTAACTCGAGGCATTCATAACATTCTTACGTAGGGAGTAACCCTCTTGGTTACGTTTGGAATACCCATCACAGTATATTACCTAAATCTCTTTTGAGAAACCTTAATGTTTAACCCCTTCGCATTACCCAATGCACTGGAGAGCTATATTGAGATCACCTCCCCTTAGTTTATCACGGAACCACCCGTCTTCATAAAAATGCCCAACAACCATAACATAATCATAGCACATAACATAAGCATAAATGAAAGATAACATTCCCACATTGCAATAACAATATAACATTTTAAGATATTGAAATAATGAATCCATTCTAAAAACCATTTTCAAAACCACTTAAAACATTTAATAATGTTATTTTTAAATAAAAGTGTCCCATACCACATTGAGGTTTTTAAAATTTTAAACCATTAATATCCATATAAATAAATCCTTAAAACCATTTTGAAAACATGGATATTAATGAGAAATATTAATAAGAATAAATCATTAAAACACTTAAAATGATGTTTTAGTTAAAGGGTTTTTAACAAAATGAGAGACACTTGAATATAATAATTGCGGAATAACATTTAATCAAAACTTTATAATATCATGAGAATAAAGGTATTCATTATATAATATTCCAAGGGACAGTATATACACCATATAAGAGTGAATTGGTGCATAACAACAATGAAGTCTCAATGGTAATGTAAATTGAGATGAAATCCATTATAAAGATGGTATCCTTAAATTAAGGATAAATCAATCTCATATTTATGTGTGAAAAATATAAATACACCAAATATAAGTGTATATTAAGTGTAAAATAATCAGAGTTCATTCACACATATTCAAAGGATGACATATTCAATAACTACATGTCGAACCCAAAGAAATCGAAATTGGGTTAAGATGTTCCCTTGACAGCCTAATGTCGTCGCATCAAAATTCAGAAAAAGAGTTGATGAGAGATAAAAAGGGTATCTCATAACTTGGAAATAAAATTTAAATCAATAAGGATGTATATGAAAATATACCAACATAATAGTATGTGAATTAAAAGACATAACAAAATAAGTCTTTTAAAAATAGGAGGGTGAAAGGTTCCCTTACCGACTTGGGTTACTTTTGAAACGTACACCCCATTGATGAAGGGTCATACGATGAATATGTAAATACCCATAAATGAAATTATTTTACACAAAGAGTATAATAATGGGAAGTACATACACCACTCAAAAGAAATTGTGGCAAATGTAGCATAAATCTCAAAGGAGTAAAAGTGAGATGAACAATTCCTTGTGAAAACTCAGCAGCCTAACAGCGCCACATAAAACATCCAAAAATGGATTGATGAGATAAAATAGAGTCTCTCATCATATTAGAATAAAATGTACAGATAGAGTAATTTAAAATAACATCCCCCATCATAACAAATAGGAGCTTAAAAGAAGTGACATAAAGGAGAGTACTTAAAAATAAAGAGAGAGGTTAGATCTCTTACGATAATTCGGCAGCCTAACGGTGCCACTCAAAACTTCCAAAATGGATTAATGAGAGAAAATAGGTTCTCTCATCATATGAACATAAAAAGTAAAGTAGGAGTAATATAAAATAACATCCCAATCATACGAAATATGAGCTTAAAAGGAATGACATAAAAGAGTGTACTTAAAAAGAAAGAGAGGAGTAGGATCCCTTACCTCGGGTCCGACTTGACTTGATCGTTCTTTAACGTCCTGAATAATAAACATGATTTAATTTCTACTTGATTAAGAACCTTTTTCAAGTTCATTATTCCTTTTATATAACTTATTTCTATGTTATAAACATTACGTAATTATTTATGTTAATAATGTTTGTTTAGTCGATATTTGGTTCTTAAGTCGAATGTGGACATCTTACAATTACATGTTGTTCGTGTGGTCAAAGGTTCATTATATCCAGAATGATATTCATGATTTGGATATCATATATATCATATATATCCAGAATATACATGTATTTATAATATTACATAATCATTTAGAGGTATGAAATGAAATGCACCGTTCATGGAGACGGTAAGTTGTACGTACTCATGAATGCTACTTTCATTTCTATGTCATATTAATGGAATTAAAACTAAATGAAAGGTATGTATATTTTAATTCCATAATTTTATTCATCATTTATATGTAACATAAATCATATATAATAACTATAAATCCATCTTTTATACATCTCACATATGGCATTAACGAATCAAATCACTTTGAGGGGGCGGTAGTCCGTACTTCCTAAAATGAAATTATCATGTTTACCCACAATGGAAACCATAAAGGTATGTCACAAAAGAAAAATACAGAATCATAAGTAAATAATAAACATATTATATATCACATATATATATATAGTGACATATTAATGTCCACCTTTGAAGGTGTTATATTAGAGTTGAACAATCATCGTTTCGTGAGGCAGAAATTCCCCATCCACAGAAACAGTATGTTCTTTAACCATTAGATGTAGGTTTGTGTAAGTGTAGCTCGATTTCTTCTTATAACAACATCCTAGTATATTGAATAAACTGTATTTGTTACAAAATAAATGAATAAAAATAGTTTATGGGGTTGGAGAAGCAAAATAATACAAAAGAACACAAATGAAGACATTACCTCAAAATCGGATAACTCTTTTTGATTTGAGCTCAAAGGCTTCCTTGGGAATACTTCTGCCCAATGTGAGGCTTCTAGGAGTAATAGAGGGATGTTTAGAGGCAAAAGAAACAGCGTTTGGACGAGCAAAAGTCTTGAGAGGTGTGGGTAAGGTGGTAGAGGTGGGGGCCTTTTATAAGAGAAGAGGAGGGGCACTCTTGGAAAGTTACAAAATGTTACTTTATTTTCAAATGAGTTTCGGATTTTAAAGGTCCCACATCGATGTATTTAGAGGATAAGGTGGTAAGGGTTCTATATATACACATCCAATAGGTTTTTGGCAAGTTAATGTTATTGTTTTAACATTATCGTTTCATTTTATTAATATCCTTTATTAATGATGTAATCGCTACATCATCATGATGTCATAAATAATTTAATTTATTTAATGTCTAAAAATTATAAAAAAAAATCGTGATGTATAAAATCATTGTCGCTTTCTATTGAAAATTTATAGTCAAATATATGACTTGTATAACCCCATTTAAAAATTGTTTTAGTGAAACATCTCATGCTTGTGACATTTTTATTTTAACTTTAAATAAAAAGTTATTTATGTCATTTTCCAACAAAAGTGGCTCCATGGGGTCCCCAAGTTGACCCATGGATTGTATTGGTCGGACATGACACATAAAATGAGGTTAGGACATGTGTCTAAGCCATTTCACATTATTAAAACATTCTTTTTACCTTAAATTACACTAAATACCTCTAATCGCGATTAAGAACATAAAAGTTACTATTCACCAGAAAATTATTTCAATCCCATTGAACCACATTTTACTTACTAATGACAAACATGTATGTCATATTTTTGAAATTAAAAACACAGAGGTGGAAAATTTTCATTTAAATGAAAAATCAGTTTCTTTAAATACCACTTAGTGGTTTCACTATTAATCAAAAATTGACGTTTTTCAGAAAAATACCAAAATTTCACCCTAAGCTATATTTGATATTCCGAACTCAAAAATGATTTCTATTTTACAAAATTCAAAACATATAAGTTGAATTAATTAATTTAATAATTAATTTCCACTGTCAAAACAAATAGCGTGTTTTTAAGAAACAATATCTATTAAAAGATTGACTCTTGTTTAAGTCCAATTTCAAAGTGAAATTAATTCCAATGACCACTATTGGATTAAATGGTAAAAATATATTCTAATTTTAATTTAAAAACAATTCAAAATAAAATATAATCATATAAATATATTAGATTGAAAAGGGTTTTTGAATTAAAATACAACATTTTTCACAATTCATTAAAAAATGAACTTTATCGGAAAGATACCAAAAATTTACACAAATTAAATTTTGATGTTTAGATTCTAAAGAATAATTTTATTTTGTCAAATATAACACATAAAATTGTCAAAAAGTGGATTTAAAAGAGGTTCGCCATCAAAAGGCGGTTAATCGACATTCTAAATAATATTAGAATGTTTACGCTTAAAATTGAATTCAGTCACATTTTTAATCCTCTAACATTTATGGTAAAAAGAAAAAATATTTGGCAAACATATATAATCATTTTTTAGTTAGTTCTGTTCATTCCCTCCATTACAACGGCTAGACGTTAACTACAATTTAAAATAATATTATTTTATTGTTATAGTGCAACGTAAGATTTCAAAGGAACTCATTGTTGCGTATTGGGTAAGCCATCAAGAATAGAGTTCCATTTAAATTAATATTAAAATTTTATTCACAAATAGGGATAAATATAAAGATGTCATATTCTTTATTTACCTTGGGTGTTACATCCTTCCACCCTTTTGTGAATTGTGTCCTCATAATTTTAAAATTGGGCTCAGAAACATCCTTGATACTCCCACATCGGAACAAGAGTCGGTAAAACAATCACTTTTAAAAAATGAAAGAGAAGTACAGAGGTCACCCGAGTTAAAGATGTCATGTTCTGATGGAGAGTGATAGAATACATGTTTAGGAGAATGTTAACCACAAGAAAATCACCAACATGTGATGGGTAAAATGGTGTTCGATTCCAAAGTAGGAAAAAATAATAGACAACATTTTTGTTTGAAGTTAATTTTTATTGAGGAATTTAATCATAAGGAAACATAATTACTTATCATTTTTACATTCAACTTTTATTAGATTTCTTACACAAACTCATATTTTCTCCAAAAGACAAGTATTTAGGAAGACTTGTTCACCATAATCAACTTCTAAAGAATCACCTAATACACAAAAGAGAACTATATACTTCCCATGTCTTTAAAATTTAACCAAATCCAAAAAAAATGGTTAGTACAAGATCAGATAATCCAAAAAAGGATAACCCTTTATAAAAATAAAATCTATTCTTAATCTCCAAAATTTGTCCAACAAAACCCAAAGTTCAACAAGGACCATTTGATAAAAAATTTGTCCATAAAATTCTTCAAATTAAACCAAACTAAGATTGAAACCCAAATATTTGAAGGATTTCATCACATAGTCTTCCAAGGTACAAATTAACTTTTATCTCCAAATAACATCAGTTGCTCTTAAATTATCATATTGAAAAGTAATTAACCTAATCACATATCCTCGATGATAGGTTAATAATTTCCATAGATAACACAAAATAAACTTACTCTTGATTCCTAAAATAATCTAACTAAAAATAATTAGTCAAACTAACCAGGAACTTCACGTAGTCCAGTGGTAGTCGATAAATACCAGTCGCACTTTGGTTATGGGTTCGATTCCCGCATCTTTGTCCGACGCGACGAGTTGTCACACGGTCTCCGTGTTATCTTTTTTCCAAAACTATATAATTCTTAAAACATCCCCCAAAATGAGATAAAATATTCAAAAATAATCATAACATATTTTAACCTAATTTTTATCTCATGACTTTCATTTTCCATCATAACATATAATAACCCATAATTACCTCAAAAGTAAGGATCATATAAACTCTAATGGTTACCTTTATAATTATTACCTGAACTTCCACATCGATTGGTCATCTCGTACATGATGAATTATATATCATACCAAGGTTCAAGTGGTTGATCATGACTCCTTGATAGTTGGTTTAGAAAAACCATTAGTTTCCTCATAGAATCCCCCATTTTATCTAGTATCTTAATCAGAGAACCACCACAGTTTCCTCAAACTTGTTGTCTCTTTGGTGCCTGCTAGATCCATCAATTCACTAAAAACAGAAATGTCAGTGTGAGTATATAAACAAAACCATCATGTACTAATGAGGAAGGTAAAAACTAAGATATACTTACTCATTCATTTTATCTAAAACTAGGACTCTTTCTGAAATCCTAACCATTATGGTAATGTCACTTATGCTTAGAGAATACCCTAACCTCTAAAGTTATCTAAACCGACCTATGATACCAACTATAAGGCCCTGGCCTTAAACCTTACTTAATCTTGAGTTATTGCAAGATTACACATTGAGGATATTTCCAGGTTTATAGTTTTAGAGATTTTTATCATAAAACTTGCATTACATTCCACATTTAAACAATATGGTTACATAAAAGATAGCATTCATTTTTTCCATCAACGGAAACATATTTAAAATAAAACATGGATTCTTTCTTGACACTTCCTTGACACTATCATCATATCATGTACCATTCCCTTGACCTATGAAAAACATTTCAAAAACATGGGATGAGCATAAAAAGCTCAGTAAGGGTTATAAAAAGTATGGAAAAGAAACATGAGTTCATATATACATAAGAATGAAATCATACTTTACCCATAAAAAATATGCACTTTAACATACCTCATAAAATCATGAATAAATCATAGAAATCATAAGATATAAAGGTTACTTGAGGCATTCATAACATTCTTACGTATGGAGTAACCCTCTTGGTTACGTTTGGAATACCCATCACAGAATATTCCCTAAATCTCTTTTGAGAAACCTTAATGTTAAACCCCTTCGCATTACCCAATGCACTGGAGAGCTATATTGGGATCACCCCCCCTTAGTTTATCACGGAACCACCCGTCTTCATAACAATGCCCAAGAACCATAACATAATAATATCACATAACATAAGAATAAAATAAAGATAACATTCCCACATTGCAATAACAATATAACATTTTAAGATATTCAAATAATGAATCCATTCTAAAAACCATTTTCAAAACCACTTAAAACATTTAATAAAGATATTTTTAAATAAAAGTGTCCCATACCACATTGAAGCTTTTAAAATTTTAAAACATTAATATCCATATAAATAAATCCTTAAAACCATTTTTAAAACATGGATATTAATGATAAATATTTATAAGAATAAATCATTAAAATGATGTTTTAGTTAAAGGGTTTTTAACAAAATGAGAGACACTTGAATACAATAATTGAGGAATAACATGTAATAAAAACATTATAATATCATGAGAATAAATGGATTCATTATATAATATTCCAAGGGATATTATATACACCATATAAGAGTGAATTGGTGCATAACAACAATGAATTCTCAATGGAAATGTAAATTGAGATGAAATCCATTATAAAGATGGTATCCTAAAATAAAGGATAAATCAATCTCATAATTATGTGTGAAAAATACAAATACACCAAATATATGTGTATATTAAGTGTAAAATAATAAGAGTTAATTCACACATATTCAAAGGATGACATATTCAATTACTACATGTCGAACCCAAAGAAATCGAAATTGGGTTAAGAAGTTCCCTTGCCAGCCTAACGGCGTCACATCAAAATTCATAAAAAGAGTTGATGAGAGATAAAAAGGGTATCTCATCACATGGAAATAAAATTTACATCAATAAGGACGTAGAAGAACATATACCAACATAATAGTATGTGAATTAAAAGACATAACAAAATAAGTCTTTTAAAAATAGGAGGGTGAAAGGTTCCCTTACCGACATGGGTTACTTTCGAAACGTACACCCCATTGATGAAGGGTCATACAATGAATATGTAAATACCCATAAATGAAATTATTTTACACAAAGAGTATAATAATGGGAAGTACATACACCACTCAAAGGAAATTGTGGCAAATGTAGCATAAATCTCAGGGGACTAAAAGTGAGATGAACAATTCCTTACGAAAACTCAGCAGCCTAACGGTGCCACATAAAACATACAAAAATGGATTGATGAGATAAAATAGAGTCTATAATCACATGACAATAAAATGTACAGAAATAGGAATTTAAAATAACATCCCCCATCATAACAAAGTGGAGCTTAAAAGAAGTGACATAAAGGAGAGTACTTAAAAAGAAAGAGAGAGGTTAGATCTCTTACGAAAATTCGGCAGCCTAACGGCGCCACTCAAAACATCCAAAATGGATTAGTGAGATAAAATATGGTATCTCATCATATGAACATATAAAATAAAGTAGGATTAATATAAAATAACATCCCAATCATACGAAATATGATCTTAAAAGGAATGACATAAAAGAGTGTACATAAAAAGATAGAGAGGAGTAGGATCCCTTACCTCTGGTCCGACTTGACTCGATCGTTCTTTAACGTCCTGAATAATAAACTTGAGTTAATTTCTACTTGATTAAGAACCTTTTTCAAGTTAATTATTCCTTTTATATCACTTATTTCCATGTTATAATCATTACGTAATCATTTAAGTTAATAATGTTTGTTTTGTCGATATTTGGTTCTTAAGTCGAAAGTGGACTTCTTACAATTACATGTTGTTCGTGTGGTCAAAGTTTCATTATATCCAGAATTATATTCATGATTTGGATATCATATATATAATATATATCTAGAATATACATGTATTTATAATATTACATAATCATTTAGATGTATGAAATGAAATGCACCATTCATGGAGACGGTAATCCGTACGTACTCATGAACGCTACTTTCATTTCTGTGTCATATTAATGGAATTAAAACTAAATGAATGGTATGTATATTTTAATTCCAGAATTATATTCATCATTTATATGTAACATAAATCATATATAATAACTTTAAATCCATCCTTTATACATCCCACATATGGCATTAACGAATCAAATCACTTTGAGGGGGCGGTAGTCCGCACTTCCTAAAATGAAATTATCGTGTTTACCCAAAATGGAAACCATAAAGGTATTCCACAAAAGAAAAATACAGAAGATTATGTAAATAATAAACATATTATATATCATATATATATATAGTGACATCTTAATGTCCACCTTTTAAGGTTTTATATGAGAGTTGAACAATCATAGTTTCGTGAGGCAGAAATTCCTCATCCACAGAAATAGTATGTTCTTTAACCATTAGATGTAGGTGTGTGTAAGTGTAGCTCTATTTATTCTTATAAAAACATCCTAGTATATTGAATATACTGGGTTTGTTACAAAATAAATGAATAAAAATAGTTTATGGGGTTGGAGAAGAAAAATAATACAAAAGAACACAAATGAAGACATTACCTCAAAATCGGGTAAATCTTTTTGATTTGAGATCAAAGGCTTCCTTGGGAATACTTCTGCCCAAAGTGAGGCTTCTAGGAGTAATAGAGGGATGTGGAGAGGCAAAAGAAACAGGTTTTGGCCGAGCCAAAGGCTTGAGAGGTGTGGGTAAGGTGGTAGAGGTGGGGGCCTTTTATAAAAGGAGAGGGGGGCACTCTTGGAAAGTTACAAAATGTTACATTATTTTCAAATGAGTAAAGGATTTTAAAGGTCCCAAATCGATGTATTTAGAGGATAAGGTGGTAAGGGTTCTATATATACTCATAAAATAGGTTTTCGGAAAGTTTATGTTATAGTTTTAACATTAGCTTTTCATTTTCATAAAATCATTTATTAATGATGTAATCGCTTCATCCTCATGATGTCATAAATAATTTAATTTATTTAATATCTAAAAATTATAAAAAAAATATCATGATGTTGGAAATATTTGTCTCTTTATATTGAAAATTTATAGTCAAATATATGACTTGTATAACCCCATTTAAAAATTGTTTTACTGAAACATCTCATGCTTGTGACATTTTTATTTTAACTTTAAATAAAAAGTTGTTTATGTCATTTTCCAACCAAAGTGGCTCCATGGGGTCCCCAAGTTGACCCATGGATTTTATTGGTCTGCCATGACACATAAAATGAGGTTAGGACATGTGTCTAGGTCATTTCACATTATTAAAACATTATTTTTAACTTAAATTACACTAATTACCTCTAATCGCGATTAAGAACATAAAAGTTACTATTCACCAGAAAATTATTTTAATCCCATTGAACCACATTTTATTTTCTAATGACAACCTTTTATGTCAGATTTTTGAAATTCAAAACACAGAGGTGGAAAAGTTTCATTTAAACGAAAAATCAGTTTCTTTAACTACCACTTAGTGGTTTCACTATTCATAAAAAATTGAAGTTTTTCAGAAAAATACCAAAAATTCACCCTAAGCTATATTTGATATTCCGAACTCAAAAATGATGTCTATTTTACAAAATTAAAAACATATAAGTTTCATTAATTAATTTAATAATGAATTCCCGCTGTCAAAACAAATAGCGTGTTTTTAAGAAACAATATCTATTAAAAGATTGACACTAGTTTAAGTCCAATTTCAAAGTGAAATTAATTCCAATGACCACTATTGGATTAAATGGTAAAAATATATTCTAATTTTACTTTAAAAACAATTCAAAAGATAATATAATCATATAAATATATTATATTGAAAAGTGGTTTTGAATTAAAATACAACATTTTTCACCATTCATTAAAAAATTAACTTTATCGGAAAGATACCAAAAATTTACACAAAGTAAATTTTGATGTCTAGATTCTAAAGAAGAATTTTATTTTGTCAAATATAACACATAAAATTGTCCAAAAGTGGATTTAAAAGAGGTTCTCCATCAAAAGGCGGTTAATCGACATTCTAAAAAATATTATAATGTTTACGCTTAAAATTGAATTCCGTCACAATTTTAATCCTCTAACATTTATTGTAAAATGTAAAAATATTTGACAAACATATATAATCATTTTTTAGTTAGTTCTGTTCATTCCCTCCATAAAAACGGCTAGGCGTTAACTAACATTTATAATAATATTATTTTATTATTGTAGTGCAGCGTAAGATTTCAAAGGAACTCATTATTGCGTATTGGGTAAGCCATCAAGCATAGTGTTCCCTTTAAATTAATATTATCATTTTATTCACAAATAGGGATAAATATAAAGATGTCATATTCTTTATTTACCTTGGGTGTTACATGAACTATATTATCTAGAGCCTCATTTTTATACGAAAAACTCTCTCAATATCTCTCATTTGGAAAATAATATTATTTGGTATCTATATATTGGGTTAATTTTCAGTAATCATGTAATGAAATTTTATCAAATATTAATTCATTATAATTCCCAATACCTTGAAATAATAACAAAATATAATTTCCCTTGACATGAACTTATTTTAAAAATATTTTTCAAATTAATATAGTAATAATTATTTAATTGATATTAATGGCAATATGTAATTTTTAGTGGAAAATTGACTCATCCCTTAAATCATCAAGGATATTTTTCAGGCCGTTATATAATAAAATAATAAATAAAGTGTGGTTTTCTTCTTAAATATATAAATAAATGTTGAAATCAATATAACAGTTAATTAAACATTATTCTAATATTCAAATAACTAAATAAATTATTAGTTCTTTTCATATAATATAGTAGTGAATAGAAAATATTATTATTAATTTTCAATCTTAAGTGTTTCATATCGAAAAATATTATAAACTCTAATATATATTAATTTAAATTATGAGATAAAAATCATGAATAATTATTATTACACCATTTAAGAATAACATTTATCTAAATATTAAATTCATTTGAATTTAATGATATTATGGAAACATTTAATTAATGATATTCTAGGAATATTTTTTAGTGGCACTACGTGAACTTACAAAAAGTCCATGACCATCCTCTTTAAATTTATAGAGGCACCCATCATGAATTGAGTTAATGAATCCATAAAACCAAATCATTTCTATAATCATATTTATGTAATATAATAGTTTTTCTCAATATCTCCTTTAGCATGTTGCATATATACACATCACTCAATGGGTATTATTTATGAATCACTGAAATTTTGAAATGAAATCAACGACGAACTACCATGTATATTGATATAACAAGATACTTATACTTTTCATGAAACATATAAGGATGTATTTTTCATTAATGTAAATTGAATAAGTCCTTTATTGAGTTATTTATATTATTCCAGATCACTTATGACAATATTATATATGCTATGTCACCACACGCTTATGGAATCTCAATTTTTTTATAAATTATTATAATTGATTCATGATATATATTAAAAATAATATTAGGTTTTGGGACAAGTAAACATGTTTATGAATAAGGGTATCTATTAAAATATAAAACATGTTGAATCCAATTTTTGGGTCAATTAACAAAAAATCCCTTATAAGAGATTACCAATTGCGAACATCATAAGATCAGGTATCGATGTCTTATTATACAATGAAACGTGCTATTAAAACATCATGTACACCCTTTTAGATAGATATTATCTACAATAATAAGATATATTTTTTGGACTATTTTCATAATATATTTATTTTCTCATGATAACATGGAAATAGTATAACATTTTTATTAAAAAATTCACCATGGAAAATATCAATATAATATTTTACATAAGAAATGTATCTTTGTGATTAGATATTTGTTAATATTTTTTTAATATAATTTATTAATTCATTTGGATCTATGGTTATAACTACTACATTTTTAACATTCTTCAAGTATGAAAAAAGATCTAATTTTTATGATTATCAACCCATTGAGATGATTTCATAATAAAAGTGGTATTGATGAGTATCTCTTTCAAGGATGAGTTGGATCATTCATATTGGATGGACATTGTTAATTGGTTGTTATGTCATGTTATTTTTTTAGAAATGAATATTTTTTATTTCAAATTTTCATTTTTGAGTTTGATGTTTTCTATTAATAATGTTTTATTATTTGTTTCTAAATTTTTAAAACAAATGTTTCCTTTATGTTTCAAATAATTAGTCATCAATGTCTGGTAATTCCATTTTGTAATAATTTTTTTTTCTCGATGATAGTTTTATACCAATGATTATAGGGGAACATGATTTATAGTTTATAATGATCTTAATTATGGTCTTTCAGTGTGGGATCCCGAGTTGGGGTTACTATAAAATGGTATTGGAGCATGTAATAATTTAGTTTTTGGAATTAGTATTCATAAAGACTAAGTTGGTCAATACTCAATTGGTTCCCATAAAAATATATAGGAAACTTCTTTATAAAAATAAATTACTTATTTAGGTACTTGGGATAAGGCAAGTGGTCATAAACATATATCAAAAAATATTTATTTATTTTACCTAATTGGTGTCTATTTACATGAAATGTTCTGATGGATAACACATTCATGTATCATTGAAGGATCGTTATGGTATTACAGTCATCCGTACTAGATTTAAAAAAAATATTAATTTTCCATTAAGTTATTACAACAAATTTTTTAATGTGTTTTTATTTTAAAAGAAATTTATGTAAATTATTACCTCTTATGGGTGTGATTTATTACTATGAAAGAGTCATTTTAGGGTGAATAAAGCATCTTAGACATGAAATCATGATCTTTTTTTTGATTTTAATGGTTGTAGTAAATATATTTTGAACATACCTCTCTAAGTTACTTTCTAATTATTTTTCATTATATTATTGATATTACCCAATATAGATAGATTGTTTATGAGGAAGAGATGAAAAATATGTGAGCTTATATTGTATAGGGATAATGGTCTATGAAATATTAATGTGTTCATGAATTATTTATTTTGATGGTTCAAGTGATCCATGTTATTGGAATATGGTGGATTAAGAGTGAATTTAACATATATATTCTATTTCAAAGTGATATCTATGATGATAATGTAGTATGGATACATCATTTGGTGTTGGGGTAGTGAATTATAGCTAAAATACATTTTACAATTTTTATATCACTTTAGTTCTTATTTTAATTGGACATTACATGATCTATTAAAATAATAATAAACAAAAAATAGAAAATATACCTATAATATGATTTATATTTTCAGAAAAGAAATTATAAATTAGTGGAAAATAAAATTCTAAAGTTTCAAATAATGTTATGTGTTTTGAAAGAAAATCCAGAAACATCTAAAGGATACTATTTAAAAAAATATCCATCAATGTATTTATTAAGTATCAAAAATAAAATAAAATAAATCCTTATAATATTTTACCAAAATAATACAATATTTTACTGGAATATTATATAAAATAGATAATATAAAACTCATTCATGATTTATAGATTTAATTTGTTTAATGATAGATGCATATATATATTATATTAGAATCATTCATCAATATCTCACAAAAATATTACTTTCAGATGATAACCTTTTAGGCATATATTATATAGTATTATTCTTCATAATCGATTAAAATTGAAACATAATAATGATTGATCTCAAATACTCATTAAGGGGATACGACATGTGATATTAATTAATGATAATAAGATTTCATAAGAAGAAAATATCTATATAATAACATAATAAACGTTCAAATAGATACCACAAGATACTGAATCCTAATAAAACATATACCATAAATTTATATACATAGACTAATTCATTAAGTGTAACATAATACATCGGTCACATGACTATGGAAATGAGAGTCTATATAAATTTAATCTACAACATTGTATAATTTCCAAAGAATTAAGAATAAACATATGTACTGAAATCCTAAAATGTTATCAATGTCTAACCCCCAAGACATTCGTAGAAAAAAGTAATGTGCTAACCATATACCCATAACATAGATGATATACATTAGCCACAGGGTCAACCTGACATGTTGGACTTGAGTAACCACCCATTTCCTACCCTGATCACATGAGAAATTAAACATTACCTAATAAATTATAGGCCTATATCATAACCAATAAACACACAATGATAAACAAGACATAATTTTTCCATATAAATATGAAAATAATCACAATTAAACTATATCATAATTAAGTTATGTAATAGAAACATGTTTCTGTAAATTTCGATAAGGATTGGTCATGAAAATTCTAGATAATGTTGTTGGATGATATATTTAGATATTGTTGTCAAAAAGTCCCTCAAGGTAACATTGTAGTGTTTTTTGGTTGATTTTTTGTTTACAAAGCAGGTTGACAAGGATTGGTTTGGAGTTTCAAGGATACCATTGACCTGGTATGTTGAAAATTATCATAGAACAATGAATGGATTCTATGTTGGTGGTACGAAAAATTAAATATTCAAAGTGGCACCATTTCCTAGTTTCTGACAATTATTAGGGTAAAAAATTTAGAGAATGAATCAATCATCATGAAATATGGATTTCCATGAAATCATCATAACAATTTGTCAAAGGATAGGAGCTTTTTAATATTGGAGTTTCACTATTGTATGGAATTTTTTGGTGGAATTCAGTTTCATGAAGGATGATTTTCACAAAGATATAGAGCATCATGAATGCATGATAAAATGATGGTAGTTCTGAGAGACAATGAGAAGCCTTGTGAAGGCACGATGAAATTATGGTATATCTCTTAAATGAAGATAATCATATCAAATGAATGATAAAAATATGGTACATCTATACAACTACATGTATCTTCATGAATGGTGAAATTCCAATAGATCATCATAGAAAACAGTGTTTTATGAACAATATTGGATAGCTTCACAAAAATTTTTGTACAAGGATGTAATATTATATAACAAGAGGAAACTCATATAAATAGTTTTCTACAACCATAAAATTTATAGATCCACACACAATAAATATTCAATGGATCTTAATTCATGAAGATGTTTTACGAAGGGTTTTCATGCAAAAATGTTCAAAAATATATTATTTTCGTGAAGGCTATAAACATAGACTAAAAGTGTTGAAGTTTGAGAAAGAAATATAATGTGAAAAAAGTTAATAGATTCAGAAATGTTTTTTTTTCAAGATGGATAATCATGATTTATGAATGGAGGGTGATTTCAGAAGGTTGTTTGAGCTTTCTGAAAAGACGATGCTTCATAATGACTGTTTGAGCTTCGTGAAATGAAGGATCTTCTCAATGGCTCTTTGAGATTCACGAATGAGGTGAGATCCATTAAAGCAATGAGACTCATGAATGTATTCAAAATGGATTTCGTAGTAATTTTTTTGGTAATTTAATATTCATCAAGTGGTTGAATGTTTTACTTTAACAATGAATCTACCATTAACTAAGGATGTATTAATTATTTCAAATAAAGTGACCTAGAAGTCCATAAACTATGTATGTTTCCATTCTAGACCAATGATAAATGGAAAATGAAGGAGGTGATCATTTACACTAGAAATGATCCATCGATGGAATGATTGAGGTAGAGACCCTTTTGAATTAGTGAGCTACCTTTAAAAATTATAAAGGCTATGAGACTGGGTATATAATTGATCTAGCATGGTCCTCACTTTGGATGGGAGCCTTGGAGAATTTGGTACATCCTCACATTATTGTTGTATGGTCATTGGGTACATCCTAGTGAGGTCGAACCAAGTAAAAATAGATTTTCCCTTATATATTCTATACTAAATTAAATTAAATTCATCATCATCAGATAAAGATAAAATGAACTATATTAAAATAAAATCTTAAGTGAAAATAATGTGACCCTTATAATAAATACATCAAGATCTCATTTGAAAAAAATAGTTTTGAAAGTAATATCCATACCATGATTAACCCCCTATCATGGTGTTTAATTCACATTAACCTAATTAAGAATATACATAGTGAATCATAACAATCAATAAAAATTATTGACGTAATATAATAACGCTTTACAAGAGAATTTTAAATTACTTTGAAAAATGAAATGAAATAGAGATTATATTTTGGAAAACAACTATATTAATAAAAAATAAGTTATAAAACAATGAGAAAATAAATAAAATTTAGAACCATAAAATTATGGATAATAATATTCATAATGATAATTTGTGTCAGTTGATGTAAAATTAATTCTTATAGAAAATTTTAAAATAATATTCCTTTCAAACTTTTGTAAATAATGTTGAAAACAATAGACAATGACTCGTGCATAAAATGTAAAAATTGGTTCATTTGTGAATTTTTTAAATAAAGAAATATCTTATTTAAAATGGTATTAATAAATAAAATATTTATAGAGATGGATATTTATACTAAAAAATAAATAATATTGATGTGGATGTGAATTATTTTTGATTGGAAAGAAATGGTGTGGTCAAATCCACTAATAAGAAATCATTCAGTTTGGATTTTAACTATAGGGAGGTAAAATGATATGAAGATGTGTAAATATTTGTTAAACCATATAATAATAATTTTTTAGTAGGTTTAAGGGAGAAATAATAAACATTATTCCAAAATAGGAATTGATATATAAATTATCTTTATTTCGAAGTGGGATTAGAGAAGGAACCCTTACAACATTGTTAACTTTTATATATAATACATTAAAATATATAACAATAGTGGGATCTGAAAATAATCATAATTTAATGTTAATTATTAGAAAAATACATTTATTGGGATGTATATATACCTCATATTATAAAACTAGTTGTGAAAATGGGGTATATCTCAAGAAACGAAAAATTGAGATGAGAAACCCTTACCTTTACTCAAAATGTCGACAATTTTCTTTTTACCTCATATATAATTAATAAAAAATTATTAAAAAATTAAAAATATTATTAATATATATATATATATAATTTTATACTTTTCAGTTATTATCATTTTTACAAACATTTTATTTATTTGTTGTTTGTTTCCAACATCTTGGGTTTATAGTTTTTTTATACTATTTTTGTAATGGCTACATTGATCATTATTTTTTGATTACACGTTTATAATTATAAAATAATTAAATTTAGTAACATAATATTTATTTAATACAATGTTTATTCCCATATTAATTTTATGTAAGGCATGGATATGTTTTTTGATAATCGAATCCATGATGATCGTGATTTGTGAAATTTAATTATAACAACAATTTATATTATAATGAACATTGTTTTTATGTAACCCTTAGTGAACCATATTAATGATATAAATTCCACATTAATATCTTATATTATCCATAATGATGTATTAATACATATTCAAGAATAAAATTATGTTTTTTTCCTAATATTGTTCACATCGGTTATAGAAATAACCTAGTCCAATATACCAATGAATTAGGAAATGTTTAGAGATATATAATATAATTATAATTTTAAAATTTATAATTATTTTAATATATCATTGTAATAGTATTTAATTATATTTATATAGAATAATATTTATATGGTTACTGAAAAATATGATGACAAACTAGTTACATGATAAATTTTCCTCTCAAAATGGGTTATTTCAGAATAAGGGATATTAGAATCTTTATTGAAACTATATATAAATACCCATAACATAATAAAACTATAATTAAATGATTAATAACATTTTTTAAACATTATTATATTTATATTATATTATTGTTTTTATGTTTTATTAATTAAGAAAATTATTATATAATTATGTGTATATCAACACAGAATGTATGTTTGTTTCAAGAAAAATAGGTTCAAGCATTTACACTAAATTATTATTCAATTAAAATTTTTATCTTTGAATATAAGTTACAAGATATTATATATTTTACTTACTATAGTTCATACTGACCAATAGTTGAGTGAAAAACACATCAAAATTTATGATTAGAAGAATAAATATCAATAATGGATACTGAAATAAAGAAAACTCATTATTCAAATGAATAAAATAAAAACACATAAAAATGCTTACCTTTTTAAAAATAAACCATTACCCACCAAATAAAAACATACCCACAAGATATATTAATCCTTTTATAAAATAAAAATATTAAAACACATTAATATAAAATCATGTTGGAAACATGAGGAATATGATAACTCATGAAATGAATCCTTGAGAAAAAAACGATTCACCATTAATGTTTAATAAATTTTTGGGATCTAGAAATAAATATATTATCATAATACACATTATAAACTAGAAAATAAATATATTTTAGTATCATGTTGATAATCTAGGTTCACTCATGCTTAATCCATATAAGAAAAATAGATTCAATGTTATATTTTTTAAGTGTAACCTACTATGTAGTCTCCCTAATTTTGCATCTTTTAATGTTAATAATTTAGAAATAAATTTAGAAGATATATTATATTATCACTTTTTCATGAGATATATGAATCTCAACCATCATCATCTATTATTTTGATATACCATATCCTTATCAGTAAAACATGTATATAATATCTTTCTCTCACCAAAAAATTTTAGAAAATAATTTAAACTCATAAAAAATGTACTTTTTATTTTCACATATTAATATTGAGAAATATACCTTAATTTTGGAAGCACATTATGAAAAATTTTACCATACAAATGATAATAAGATATTATTTAATAAATTATATGTAATATAGAAAGATTTATAATGAATAATATATATGATCGTAATAAATGTTTGATAATAAGTGTATATTTAAATCATTTTTTGCTCCTTTTGTAATGAAATGTAAGAATAAAATGTATGGTAAATGTTAAAAAGATGAATTTTTAAACATTTTTAAATAAAATTAAAATGTAGTTAAAAAATAAATTATATAATATTTTATTCAAAAATAATAATATTGTTGTATGATTTTGTGGAAATAGATATGGAAGATAATGAATTTAAAGGAATACTTTACTATAACGGCTTAAAAAATCTCTAACATTAAGTGTCATATAACTTCATTTTTTTATAAAAATTAAATAATAAAATTTTGATATTTACATAAAAGATTAATAACAATTTCATGTAACTAATATGATAAATATTCCATTTATTTTATTTTTTACCATGATTCATTTAGTTAATAAAATTTCCACATTTACATTGATCTATATTTGGTCCCTTGGTTCGTAATCTCAAAAATAATATTGGTGCATTGTCCATGGACTAAGGGGAATTTTTCATATCATATCCATAATTATGAATATTTTATAGTTAAATCTTTTATATATTAAATATAAAATTTTAACAATCCTTATATAGTGGTGAGGAAAAATAAATCACATCATTTCATGGAGATGGTTTCCCATACATACACATGAACAATATTTTAATTTTTCTAATTGGTGGAAAAGAAATAAATACCTAATATTTTAATATTTAATAAAAATATAAATGTTATAAATTTAAATTTATTGTGTTAGTTCCATAAATATAATCATATTCTTGCAGTGGTAATGAATAACGAAGCACATCACTTTATGGAGGTGGAAGTTATCATGTACACATGAGCAGTATTACAGTTTTCAGTTGGATGGATTGGTAAAGGGGTGAGTAATATATTTTCATATATGATTCATAATTATGTCATAAATATCATATAATATATTTGGATCTCACAATTGAATCATCCATATAGGATGATGATAAAAAATTAATAACTTCTCTTCATGGAGGTGGTAGTAGACAAGTATGTGTGAGCAATGTTTTTTTCATTGGATGTAATATTAGAAGAAAAAGGGTTATTATATCAAAATAATATAAATTTAGTATATTCATAATAATAATTTAATTATATAAATATTTATAAACAATATTTTTCAAATTTAAAATAACCAATAAACATGAAAACACAATGTTAGGAGTTATACCAATTTATTAGGAAATCACCCCTTATATAAACATTGTTCCTTATAGGATTGATCATTTTTGGTAGTGTTACCTCAATGATATTTTGAGGGTTTTTCGGTATGGTATTTTTTTCATGGATTTTTGGATCTAAAATAGTCAACATTTTTTTAGTAACAGAGATGGTGTTCATTTTTATAAGTGAGTTGATTGCCTCTCTTGTGATTAATCAACATTTAAAAATAAATTTATGTCACTCTCATGGTCATTTGTTAATAAAATAATTAAATCTCTAATATAAACTTATGTAGGTCTAAATTATATCTTTTAATGAAAATTTTGATAAACTTTTGTAATAGTATCACTTTTTTTTACCATAATTTACCCATTCTACCTTTTAATGTGTGGATAAATTTTTTCCAGGATTAATTTTACCAAGGAGATTCATTATCTAATAAAATTTGTACCTAAAATTTATTAAATACAATTTAAATAATTAGGGTTATGATTTATAATAGGTTTTTTAAGTATGGGAGTGTTTAGACCCCACATATCTAGATCCACTGTTGGTGGAAATTATTCATGATTCCTAAATGACTACATTATAGTCATTTCTAGGATCAATATCATTGAAAATGAATCAAAAACATGATTAACTTCATTATAGACCTAATATATAATAAAAATAAGTTTTTTGGAATGATTTATATATTCAATCCAATGTTGTAGGTTTTTCTATGGAACATTTCTTTTTTTCTTTCGTTCAGGGATTTGATAGCATGATCAGAATCAAAATTAATCCACAGGGAACTCCATTTATGGTGGAAAACATACTTACTTAATTATATCATGAATAATAACTCAGACAAAAAATAATCCAATATAATGGTGGAAAGAAAATTTAAAAGGCCATGGTGGGTGTGGAAAATTCCTCCATAACACCGTCATCCTAGCATGCTGAAGGTTGCACCGTCAATATTGACTTTCACCCATGATGGAATCAAATAAATCCAATAGATAGAATTATGGACTACATGATTCTTGTTCCTAAAAAGAACTCCCAAAATTCATAAGATTTTAATTTCAATGATACTATAATATGTTTTCCTCATATAAAATTTTTATATGACATTAACATTCCTATGTATGGAAAGGATATCTATATCGATGTATAGGGTGTTTTTCAATATTATTGACATTTATTATAGTTCAAATAGTTGAAATGATATATAACGTTGCTACGAAGAGATTATTTTTATCATGGTCACTCTGTCTAGAATTATTGATGATCACTATGAGGCCATATAGATTCTATTTTGGGAATAAGATTATTCCAAAATGAATACATGCACACATAAATATTTTCTAGGAAAAAGACCCATGAAAATGTTGTAGGAACCCCGGACACCCTGAGAGGGGCGTGGTGAATTAGGGTGTCAAATTTTTCTTTTAAAACCAAGGATCTTGTTCCCATGTTGGTAGGAACTAGTTAAACCTGTATGATGGAAATGATTAGTAATGAAACATTCACATGCAAGGTGATGAAACATCAATTGTTACTTGGTTCACCACTAAGGGCTACGTCCAAGGAGCATATGCCGTCATGTTTTTGGTCGTACCAAATTCCACTAAACTTCACTTGATATGGATTACAATGGTTCGAGAATAGTCACTATGTCCTAGGCTCACTGCCTTTACAATGCTTCAGGGATATCTCATTGCACCCCTCGGTTCACTCCCATTGACTCCCCTAGCTCACTACCTTTTGTGAAGTCCCACCTAGTTTATAGACTTGAAGGTATCTTCAATAGATAGACATGAATTTCTTTGTCTCCTGTTCATCATGAGACCTTTCTTGCATCAAGTTTCAGAGTTGATGATCATTTCAGTTCAAACCTTATTCTTTAGTGCAATGATTAATGCACTAGATCCTCTTGTCTCTTCTTTCCTAAATCACAACCACTTTCGTGATTTCTCAATAAATGAACCACAGCTTTATTGGCATCGTCAGAATCAGTTTTCCATGTATGCATGAGATCATGCATGTATCATTTAGACTTCCTCTTTAATATCACTTTGCAGTGAAGGTATCAGGCAATCTTCCTGCTTTCGTGCAGCTCCAAAAAGACAGGCGTGCTCCAACAACACCTGGCGCTCTTCTCCAAGCTCGGCATGCAAGTCCCAATACGGGGCACAAGTCTTTGGCATGCAAGTCCAAACTGGTGCACAAGTATTACCAAACCCCCTACACGACACAGCCTTCATCAACTTCAAACTTGCGCGACTCACATCCTTTCTCGCTCAAACCTCCTTGGTCGCGCATCCAATAACCAGTGCACAACTTCTAGAAGTTAGCACTCAAGTCTCTCCAAAACACATGAATTACCACTTACCACTTGCGCGACCACCACACCTGCACGACGGGAGCTCTGATATTCTCTATGTGTTGAGATCGTGTAGAATGAGGTGGGGTGGACCTGTATTTATATGGATTTGGACACCCTGTGCGATGGCACACAAGTATCCCCTCGGCGCGCATGTCTCGGCGTGTAGGTCTCTTCCTCTGTAAGTCACTTGCGTGACCCACTTCCAAACATGGGCACCCTTCTCCCTTTTCCATGTTTTCATGTTCTAGTTTTGAAAAACAATAGGTGCGCAAGTTCCCAAGCCTCCTAGGCAACGACGCGCAAGTCTCTTCACGGCGCGCAAGTCACTTGCGTGACCAAACCAATACTTGGGTGACCCTCTTTACTTAGCAATTTTTTCATGTTTTTATCTTGAAAAACATATGGCGTGCAAGTTTATAAGCCTTCAAGTACACGGTTCACAAGTCCCTTTTCCAAAAACCACTTTTCTTCATTTGTTGATTTTCAAGCCCATGAATTTGGAAAACACTGGAAAACAGCGCCACCTTGTATATGTTCTTTTTGTACCACCTCCAGATCATCCATTAATTTGTCGACATTCTTGAATCACAATGGATCTTTATCCACATCTCTTGAACTCGACATTCCACCATGAAATCTCCTTTGTCAATAGATTCGTGTGTCATTTTTTCCTTTTTCAACAAGCACAATCACCTCAAAAACACTTCTTTTCTGTGATTTGGCCGCCTTCAGCAACTATTATTCTTTCAACACAAACTCCACTATCGCAATATATATCCTTTGATGGATCATCTTTAGCATTATTATATTTTGATAAAATGTGAAGTGCATGGCCATCTCAGAATTCCAATCCCCTGCACTTTGCCCTCTTATTCAATCGTCATTCTATACTTTATGCAAATCATAAGATTCTATTCTTTAAGAAGTCTCTTGCATGGTTCTCAAGAAATAATGAAGAATTCCATGGTCTTCATCATCCATCATGTATTCTTCTTTAAGAATCCACTCTGATGGATTATACCTCACCATTCATCACTGTTGTAAACAATGTGTCGCATTTGACACATGTTCTTTGAAATCCTGATCATTACAACAATCATCTGAATTTCCATTCCTCCATTTCATTGGTGTACATCTTGATCTCCTTCATTTTGTTCTTCATTTACAACTATTGACAACAAAAACAACCTTATACACAAAGTGGTCCCAACAAATTTATTTCACAGTATCCTCAACTTTCAACAATACGTAACATTATGAAACAAGTTTTTCCCTATACCTCTTTAGTTATTCATTTTTGGATGTATGTTTTCCTATATCCTCTGATAAAATATAAATCATGATATATTTTTGAAATTTACCGTGAATTTTAGCAGTTATGGTGGTGGAATAGTGGAGTCATCGTATTACAACTTGTATTATAATTTAGAATTATATTACCCATTTCTATTGTGCATCCACATTAGAGTATATTTACCCATGACGGCATATTTCTTATTTGACATACCATATTAAAGGGAAAAAATAATCAATGATTTTACTGTGTGTTAATAGACCATCAATAGTAATTTTATTACTCTTTGGGTGACAATCATGGTTTCATTGAGGGGGATATCCATCCAAAGTTTTTTCCGACTATTTAGGATTGACTTCCTATTATGAAACAATTCATAAATATGCATGATTTAATTAAAAAGTTTTTATTTAAGGATAGATAGGTAAGGCTAGTTAATATAGGTTCCCATCTAGTAATATCATTTTGAACCTTCTTGATAAAAAATCA
The DNA here is from genome assembly GCA_963277665.1 of Viscum album. Lineage (NCBI taxonomy): Eukaryota > Viridiplantae > Streptophyta > Magnoliopsida > Santalales > Viscaceae > Viscum > Viscum album. The sequence goes on from OY728158.1 coordinate 699,114,942, forward strand.
ATGGAATATTCATAAAAAAATCATAACTTTCTATGTATTTCTTTTAATAAAACCATCATTAGAGTACCTATGATAATTTATTCAAACACACTCCATTTTAATTGGTTTTATGAATTCTATCCATGATATACTTGTTAGTTTCATTTCATTCACTGACCCAATCCATATAAATATTTTGATTGTGCATCTAAGATAATTGATGATGGTTCTAGTGCATCTACAATGTGAGGATAAACAAATTATATGTTATACCCAATTTGACTAAGTACACACTTCAATCATGGAAAATTGATTTCACTTTTGACATAGCCAGTTGGTTGATGAAGAAAGAATGTATTCTCAAATGGAACTGACTTTTCATCTTAGCCCAATATAAGGGGACACAGTGGTATTTTAATGGGTGGGATCCCATATTCACTCCAGTGGTTCTAGTGATTATTTATCATTTTATAAATTATATTCCTTCACCAAAGATAATAAAATATATTCACCATCTAATGGACTTCCCATCCTCATCCCCAAAATGTAAAAAAAAGGATTTGATAGAATATATATAATTTTCCTTGAATGTTGTCTAATAAATGGAATTTAATCAAAATAAAAGATGTTTGATAGAGATTATTCACCTTTTTAGCATTGATTTTATTATAAATTAAAACATTAGAAAAGTCATTTTTTCATCTACTCATGTAATATTCACTAATGAAAAAATTATTCATGAGACAAGGCATCCTTGTCTAACAACCCTAATGTAACGGAATAAGCATATTGGGGATTCAATAACGATACTTCACAACCATGAGGAGTTTTATAGAGTACTAAATAATATGATATAATAACTTGAGAACCCATATATCATCATGAACGAACAAAACTAATGTTTCATTTCAGTGATTCAAAAACCATGGTGATTCAAAAACCTTGGTGATACGAATATGAAATTATAAATTATTAAACATAGAATAATCCAATCTAATTTGGGGTAATATATTCTTTAATTATTCCCCCAATTCTGTTAATAATGGCCTTACCTAAAATTTTTGGAATAGTATTCCCATGGGAAACCATCATCAGATCCTTAATATCAATATAATTATATTTATTTATTATCATGGAAATTAAATTTTAGTTAATCCCATAAGAAAAAGAGGCATGGGTGAAGAATTCCATGTCATCATTTTTTATTTAGTATTTTATAATATCTCAATATAAGATGAATTATTTGTTAATGAATCAATTTGAGTTGGAATCACTCCCTATATTGAGAGAAAAATTAGTTGCTTTAACTTCTACATTAGAAGGATTCAGGATGAGAGGTCGATTTTGGTTATCCTCCATGCATGTGTACATGTTGTCAATCAGTTTCTGTGTGCTTCACAACCTGTATGAGAATAAAACCCAATGACTTATTCCAAAATTTCATTTGAAAATTAATATTCACAGGTGTGATTATATCGGTTTATATTAATGGAATTACAGCTTACACTTACCATATTATCCATGTACAGTTTATTAAAGAAATTATAATTTCATTATTCATATTTCAACCATCTCAAATTCTGTTTGACATAGTCTCACATTTTATAGATATTTACAATTTCATTATGTTTTGGAAATATAATTTGTTTCCTCTTTAGAAGGTGTATTTTGTTATTGGTTCCTAAATTGGATTTATGGGGGTCGTACTTTAGTAAGAATTATTTTAATATCAATATTTACGATTAAAATATTTATCTATTCTCTTACAAGTTCATTATCATGTATTAATTTTACAAAATGGTTCCAGATTCAGTTTCCAAGTGGCTCTATATTCTAATCCTATATAATAATATCCCACCACCGAGGTGTAACATGCCACCCACTATTGAATTTAAATGGAAGAGTAGATATCATTTCTTGGTGAGTATATTAATCAACTATGTTGGGTTTGTTCTCTGGGTATAGTTTAGGGATGGTTTAACCTAAGACCCTTGTGGAAGAAATACATTCATATATTTGGTAAAATCATTTCTCAATATTAATTTACTTTAGTTCATTTATGTTGTACATGATCCATGTAAAATCATCTCTGTAATTGGAACTTTTTCAACGTTTAAAAGATCAATGTATGAGATGAACTCCAAAGAGAATACTGTAACGAATTGGATCCATTTTTTATTTATGAATTAATATAATATTTAAGTCCCACATAATCACGCATTTAGGATTCAATTTTTCAATTTATTCATTAAGATCCTTCCATAATACCCTTATACAAATGTATGATGTGACTGAAAACATGAAAGAGAAAGATATATTGAATCCATGGATGTTATATTAAATTGAAATACTTTGAGAGTTTTTAGTGAATGTGATTATATTTATTTTATCATTCAAGAGGATAAATATGTAAACCGTATTAGTGTCATGAAATTTCAGAGAAACAATGTTGTACCCAACTGAGGAACATTTTAATGTCTTTACCTTTTCAAAGGGAATTTTTTGTTACAAAATTCCAATAAGCATTGGATTGTATGACATAATATATTTTGAAATGTATTTTTCTAATAGAGGATCCCAAGAACATGAAAATTCTAGTAAAGAAGCTTAATTACATTAGGGGGTTTCACATTGTTAGAGGCCTTTCCTATAGTTGAATATTCCATTGGCCATGCTTCTTTCTTCCATTGCCTTTTCTCTACCCTTATATTTGAAATATTTCAACTCTTTATTTCTCTATTTTCCAATTCATTTCAGTATCATCCATCCCATGAGTAGTTTGGTAGTCATGATAATATTCAATATTTGGAATGATCCCACTATGAATAGGGGTATGTATGTAGTCATCATCAGCAGACTAAACAATTCCACTCAGTAGAGTGAAATTAATGTTGGATTGCATTTTCTCATTATATTTTTCCATAGGTTCCTTTCATATATTATATGTAGAGGAGTTTATTTATGATAAGGATCCTTCTAAATTAATATTATCATCTATATCTACATGATGAATTTATCTATTGTCAATATTTACTGTATTGCGGGGTTATTTTAATTTAATATTCATGTGCATTCCCATCAGGAATCATCATAGAGGTCAATGATCCAATATTGTCTTCATATCCACTAATGTATTCATATTGATCGTACATGTAGTGTATGTCCAATTTAGTGTTGTATTCTTGCCTCATAAAACTCTCAGGAATATTGATTTCAAATAGAAGTCTTCCACAAAAAATGAACCAGTTCATAAAGTATTTAAAAACATAAAAAAGATCAATGATTCTAATAATAGAGAAAATTTAATTGTATACCCCTTCACTTAAATGTAAAATATGGATAAGGGCTATATATACTACCCACATGGTTCATCCATAGTGGTGGTTTTCAGGTTCCTATACCCACCATTTCATTCCTCACCATCATTAAAAGTTCTTTAATTTATGTTTCTATATGAATTAGAATATATAACATTTTCATTCCCTTTCCTCCTTTGACAGGTGACATCATCATGACCTACTATCTTACAAAAAAAACAATCTTTAACCATATAATATATTTGGTAAACTTTTAGAAAAAATTAATTTAATTTTATCAAAATTAATAGATAAAATTTATAAATTATAGATTTAAATAAAAAATCTAATTCATGTAAAACATTTAGATTTGAAAAATTAATTATTTTCTATTAAAATAATTATTTAAATAATAGTATTAAATATGAAATCCTAAAATAAAATAATGAATATTAATAAGTCATAAAATTGATTTACTATTGACATTAAAGTTTTTTCACATTCTTCACCTTTAATAAAATATTTCCTCACAATATTTTTTATTTTATAAACATGTTAGTGTATTTTTCCATCACAGTTTTTTTATAATTCCCATAATGATTCTTCAATAATATTTTCATTCCCAAAAACATTCACCAAATTATTTACCTTATACTAAAAAATGAAATCTCCATGATATATAATATATATTTGATTTTACATTGATGAAATACTATATTCCAACTAATCTACGTCAAGGATCAATACTTGATATTCATTTGAAAAATAATTCTATAATAATAAAACAAGAAACACATAATGTACTTAAGATAATATCAGATGTAAGCGAACACAAAAATAAATCGATTTGATTTATTCAAAAATTTCAAATGAACTATCATACCATGGGAAATATTTTCATTCCTTATAAAACTCATAAAACTTTCCCAAGGAACAACTTTGTGAAAGGAAATATATCCTAAATCAATAGAAAGATCATTCCACATGATGACTATATAACTTTAGTATTCTATGAGATGCCCTTATATGGTCTTAAATAATATGAACCATCTAAATTATCTCTTCTACCAATACTCTTCAAAGTAAATACCTTTCCTTGGATTCATTGCATCGTGCTATAGTTGAACACTTCTTTCCATATACTTACACAAACAGTGAAAATTGTTTACTTGAATGAGAACTATTATTATTTGAAAATTCATCTTATGAAAAATATTCAACCCAAATACCATGAAAATCTAGTGTAAATTCGTGAATAATATCATCAACGTTCTAAATTGATTGTTATGACTACCCAGAAGATTGATGGTACACATATGTACTGAAATATAATTCAAAACCCAACAAATTTGGATGTACTTCTAAAAATTTGATGTAAATTTTGGATCATGATCAAATATAATAGAGAGTGTAACTCAATTTTATCTTACAATAAATTAATATTTTTTTTAAAAAATTTAATCAAATGTATAGTATTTAGAATAAAAAGACAAGGAATTGATTTTGTCAACTTGTAAGAAATAAAAACAATATCATTATAACATTGAGATTAATTTGGTAATACCTTAAGGTAATCCCAGGATATATATCCTATCATTTATATTTATGCATTTTAAAAGGAATAATCATCCTATTCGATACTTTTCATTCATATTTAACGTATTGATAAGTGAATTTTTTAGTGAAATATAGGAAATATTTCTTCATTCCAATCCAATAATAACACTCTTAATGTTCCTTATACATTTTATTACTTTCATGGTAATCATTAAATTGAGATATGTGAGGCTCAATTATTAATTAATTCTTTAACTTGAAATTAATTATCACAACCAACATATTTTAAATTCGTATTACTCCTTTCTTTTCATTGTTATGTTTTGGAAAAATACCCTTATTCTTTAATACAACAAATTCATATATATAACAATCGTTTTTTTGAATTGATTATTTGTATCTAACAATAATGACTATAATGACACTCAAAAAAAATGAGGGAGAGTTTCTATACACAAAATTTATAGACTAATATTCATTAAATTATTAACCTATGGATCGTGTGAAAAATATTTCATGGTTATTAAAACATTATCTTTTTGAATTTGGGATTCAACAACCATACTTTTATTACCTAAATAAATTAGAATCATTTAATTATAACAATTTACATGTTTAATTAATATTATCTATCATTTATTAATATTTATTTTGTAAATATATATATTTAAACTGTTATGATTAATATGTATTCAAGATTATACCCCACTAAAATGATACATGTATATTTATAAATAAAAATACAGTTTTGAAAGCTCAATGTAATTTTTATAAAAATTATTCTCATAGTGTTCTAATTAAATAGAACCCTATAAAATTATAAAATTATAATGAAACAAGAAAAACCCTATTTCATTCAGAGAAGCATTAGTGTAAACAAAAAAAAATACTATTTGAGGTTTGAAATTATAACACTAAATCATTACCCAATGATGTCACACCTCAAAATTTTGTGATTTGTTTTTGAAATTTTTGGCCTTTTATATATTTTACATTACATAATATAGTGGTTTAAATTATTGATATACTCAATACTATGTTTTTCTTTTTTTACAAAAATCGGGATTTTATCTTTTGTCAAATGCAGCACAACGACTATGCCAAACATGATATACGATTTAAATATTATTATTTAATATGATATTTATCATCTTGTAGTTGGAATATATGGTAAAAATATAATTTATTAAATTATGAAAATAATTAATTCAAATTATTTTTTGTTGAATTTTTTGGGGGAGAATTATTTTTAAATGAAAATATATCACTTTTTAAAAGTAATGGGATTTTTTTTGGAAAACAATATTTATTCAAACCAGTGTGTTTTATATATATAAATTTAAACAATTAACTATTTGTTAATATTTTTTATTATATTTATATATTAAAAAATCATTAATATTAATATTTTTTATTTTATTGACAAGATATATGAACAAAACCAATCTTATAGTAAGGAACTATGTTTTTCTAAACATAATCATTGTCTCTTTTTTATGGCACACTAGTTTTAATATTTATTAACAATTTTAATAAAATAATTTGTAAACAAATAAATAATAGTATTAAAATTATATCTAGGTGATTTTTTAATTTTTTATAAAAGTTTCATTTTTTGAAGAATTGTAAAAACAATTCTTAATTATAATTAAATAATTTCTTTTGGATTCTTTATTTATATATATAATTTAAATTTAAATTTTTTTTAAACTATAATTATATTAAATATAAATATATTCATTCATTTTAGTTATTTAGAAATAAATTATAATATGATTGAATATAAAATGTTTGAAAACTAATGACCATTTTCACTTTTGAAACAAGATTTTATAATCTTGACAGAGAGATTAATTTTAAATTAATTTATACCACTTATTTGAGTTTAATTTTGAAAAATGGATTAAATATTTTAAATCAGAATAATTTATATTACCTAATAATTTAGGGGTAAATTACCATGACTGTGACCCATAAAACAAGTTAACTAAACAAAAAAGGCAAAAAAACATTCTATTGTTTTAATACTTATAATTATTTAAGATAAGGATGAAAAAAAATTTGTTCTATTATAAATAATATTTGTAAAGGTAAATGATTTTATTTAATCGTAATAAATAATACACATCTTTTATAAATGAATTACTTACTTAATGTAAATATGAAATAACATCATAACTATTATTTGTTTAATAATTATATATAATAAAGGAAACTAAAGATATTAAAATATAGCAAAAATGAATGAATTAGTGTCTTATAATATTTTTTTATGAAAATATTTCATATTACATTGACTTAAAAATAATATACTCAAATTCCAAAATTGTCATGATATTTGTAAATTCAAATTAAATAAATAATATGAAAATTAACTTTATTATTATTTTGAAATAAATGATATATCATTAAATTATTTAAAATTAATAATAAATAATTTATTATTCCATGTTATATATTAATAATTATTAAAAAAAATGATGACCGTTCATATAAAACATACCTTTTATAATATATATACTGAATCCTAAATAGTAAAAACATATTTAGCATGGTTAGATCTAAAGTAGTGTTTTTGTGCGTTAGATGCGCTTATGTTAAAATTAATCTAAAAAAATATGGGGTATTAATTTTGTAAATAATTTATCATATTTTTAATATATGTGTATTATATCACTAATACACATCACATTAATTTAGTCTTAAGTGATAAATTAATGATGTTAGAAAACATGTTACCATGAAAAAAATGGAAAAAATTGAGTAAACATAAAGGAAAATGATATATATGATATCAACATTTTTATTATATTATGTTGGAGGTTTTTATCAATGTTATAACCTTGAACTCCATTATTACTCAATTTTAGAGCCACCTTAGTTAATTGAGACCTACAAATTGTAAATACTTTTGATTAATTACAAATATGTCATTCCTCCTCAATAACAAAATCTCACTAACTCTACTCACTTAATAACACCATGAATGTAATTTGAGATGTATAAACCCAATCCAAATAACTTCAAAACTTCCATCCCCTTATCCTATAAAACTGATTTTGGTCAATACTCCATCCATGTAAAGCATTAACTATAACTCTAATGATTATACCCAGAGAAGATGAAACATTCATCAATTTTTGTTTACTCTATCATTAAGAACCTTAAATAATTATTATATATGGAGTATAAAATAAAATTAGTTACATTAAGATGATATTTTTTTATGATATAAAATTTAGATAAAAAATCTCGATTTCAATCGAGTGGGGGTATAACATCATAATTTCGGTGTACGACGGACTACCTCATCGAGAACTGATGTTATTCATTTTTTCCATACCACCAATCAAGGCCAAGAATAAAGATGGATTAATTGTTTGTGTATGATATTTATCCTTTTAATTAATTAATTATGAATCATTAATTATTATATCACACAAAACATTATGATTTCCATTTTGTGGGAATGCGATATTATGGTTCGCATGTACGGTGGACTACCATCACACTAAATGATGTGATTCACTCAAAATGACATGAAATTTTTGAAGGAAGTGTTAAATAGAAATATTTATTATATATGAAGAAAACAATTATTTTTTAATGATAATATATCATTTAACTTTATTTCATTCAGTCTTACAAAAAAATTAAAACAACATTCATGCATATGTACAACGTACCATATCCATGAACAGTGTATTTATTTTCATGTTTCTGTATTTTATAGATTATTATAAATACATATTTAATTAATATATTTGATATTTATAAAATTATTATAATTATATATACTATTAAATCATTATTAATGTACAAGTATAATAAATATAACAAGTAACAAATTATATGGAAAATAGAGAGGCTATTACATGAAATGTGACATGTAAATGTTATTTCTAATAAAACTATAAAAAAGGACATAAAAACTAGGTATGTTATTATATAAATGAATATGGATAATTATTTTATATATAATTTACATATAATTTTTATAATTTTTTTGAACACGTATGAAGGAAGTCAAGCCTTAAAAAAGGATTTCCATCAAACATTAAATATTTGTTCGACGAATGCCATATTAACCACATTTTTTAATGGTGTACATATTCTTCCCATGAATGTATATTACGAATTATATAATGAAAAAAATTTCCATTTACATATCCTTTTTAGGATCTATCCTTCATGGGTGTTATGTTTCAAAATTTAACAAATCGGTAAGGGAATTTTGTCTCAGTTTTCATTCTTTTAGACGTATGTTGTGATATGCATAAACATTCATCCATGTAGTGTACATAAAAACACATTGAAAGGAAATATCATGATTTTATTTATTTTTATTATATTTTATGTATTATTATATGTTATTTATTCATGGATTTTTTTGATTCAATGTTATCAAAGTTGTAATATTTAATGTTACAATCTGATCATTTATCTTGATTGTTTATGACTCAGTCTCCAATGTTTAAATATTATGAATAATAAAATATTTCAAATCATTGAAATATAAATTTATTACTATTTTTTTATGAAAATCAATCTTTATTTCTCACTTCAATATAAAATATGTTTTATTCCAAAAAAGTGTTTCCTAAAAAAATTTCTAACATTATTTTTAAATGAACATTTAATTTAATTTTTAATGAAAATATATTTTAAAATGTTTTATGATTTATATTTTTCTAAAAATATTTAAAATTATTCATTTATAAGTATAAAAGGATATTTGAATGAAAAAATATTCTGAAATTTTTTTATTTTTTAAAATGTTTTTAAAAGATTTTCTAATCTTCAGTTATAAATTTCATAGGATATTTTCAAAGAAAATGATTTAATTGTTTTTTCACAATTGTATTAAATGATTTCAAAATATTTATTTTTCATTTTTCATTTTTATTTTAAATGAATAAGGTCTTAAAATTGTTTTTTGTTTTTTAAATTACATTTCAATGAAGAAAATATATTTTCATCATGAAATTATTTAAATAATCGCTCAATATATTTCTCCATCAATAATAACATCGTCAGTGTTACCTATGATTTTGTGGTGATATAATGCAAGGATACCATTCATATTGATTATATAAATGGTTTATGTTTTGATTAAATTATGTGTATTAAACTTGTTTCTTTTCAATGAGTTATACAATAAGGAAATACATATGAAACCAACTCATATTCATTGGATATTTTATAATAAAACGATTATGATACCTTTATATTTTACAAAGGTTATGTCAAGATTAAATGTTTATGATACAAATATAATTTATTGGAATATTATATAAATAATGATTGTGATCTTGTGGAACACAAATGTATTATTTCATTACCTGATGGGTAGGACCTATATCTCCCTCCAATAAATTTTGTAATGATTTATATATCTAATTATATAGACATGGAAGAATGGGGAGAGATACCAATATAGTAAGAAATGGCTAGAATGAGGAGTGAACCATGTATTTCTAGTACTGTCATGAACGAGGATTGATCTCAGAACATGAAATTACATTTTACACTATGATTTCCTTTGAAGTAAGACTTGAACAATATGAAAATGATTTTCTATGATTTTGTGTATTCCACAAATTTCATGCCATATGCCAATGTTATGATCTCATGACTCATGTTATTTGATAATCATTATGATTATTTTCTTATGATCTCCCAATATTTAATCCATGTTCCATGATTATTATCATTGATATACAGGGGATAGTTTTCAAATTCAATGTTCATGTTCTCATACAATTATGACTATTTTATACGTACATATCTCCCTTTTTTACCATTACTGAGCATCTGAGATGATTGTGTACCATGATTCCAAATGTATTAAACTATTATATTTCTTTATAATGTGTTTATTTAATGTATTGAGTATTTATTTAAATAGATTTAGTACCTATTTATGAGAATCCTTGTTCACTATAGACCTCGTTTGACACTCATGGGAGATATAGTTTATCCCAATCATTATATGAATAATCATGAGTGATTTAAATAGAAGATATATATGAATAAACCTGGTTATAACTATGTTTAAATATATTAAAGGATATTTTTTCATTATTTAGACACCATATAAGTTATTTTTTTTGGATTATTTGTTCTCCCATTACGATTATCCTTTTTAAACCGAATATTTCTACATTTAGTTGATGGTTGGAAAAAAGTAATTGGATTAAAATTGAAGGTGATATATGATTTCATAATGATAAATAAATGTGATGATGAATATAGTAATGTACTTTGTGATTATGCCTAATCTATTTTCACAGAACATTATTAATAATGTCTACCTTAACTCACTCGTAGACTTCCCAATGAATTGATGGAATGAATTCACTAAGAGTTCATGTAGTGGGGACTATGGATTAAAAAATATTAAATTCCATTTTTTTAAATAATGTTGGAATAAACAAATAAGTGGATATATTATATGAACATTAATATTTTTTTACTATAGAAATTAATGGCATAAATATTTTACCTTTAAAAGAAATGAAGAGTTCAGTTAACGCAAAGGATAGGAATATTGGTATCCAAATGGTATTATCAATTAATGTATTATATAGATTATGAATGTGTTGTAGTTATGGAAATTGATGTCTTATGGGGTAATCTTGTGAAATGATTCAACCAGGAAATATGAGAAATGTTTATACTACTAATGATGAAGATACTACCAATGACATGGGAAAAGAGAAAAGTGTTAATAAATAAGAAGATGAAGTCTGATTAATTATGCATGAATAAAGGGGAATTATCCATGTATGTATGTATTGTATTCAATTAATTATATGTTCATCATTTTTATTTCTGTTATATAATTTGTGAAAAATCAATGTATTTCTCAATATAACTATTTCACTAAATAGATTCAAGAACATGTTATCATTTGTAAAATCCTTGTTATGAGTTACATTTTTAATCATTATTTTTCCAAAATTCTATTTTTTAGAGAATTTTTATTATTGATTTGTATGATGAGGGATTCTATGAATGAATTTTGAAATGGTAAACCATTGATGATTTAGATGAATTTCCTGGGTGAAATTCATTTTATGCGGGGTAGAATATAAAACAACGATAATTTTTAATTTTTTTTAAATATATTAAATATTTTTGATACTGTAAGTTACATGAGAAATTGATTTTATTTGTGTTAAATGAAATTATCAGTTTTTCTTATGTAACAAATAAATTACAATTTTTTATGTAACTTGTGAACAATCGTTTTTAGACCAATCATGTCATTCTATTTAAATATTATTATTTAATATTATTTTTATCAAGAATTGGTTAGATTGTTGTATATGAATTGGAATAGCTATTTTATGATACTAAGGATTTAAAATGTTTATATAAAGAAATTTGGTGACAAACTAATTATAATCTAAATTATGTCCAATTTAAAAATAATGGAAAATACTTTTTCGGAAAACTATTTTTATTCAAAGAAGTATGTATATAAAAATTAAAAAAATCACTTTTCATTAATGAATTTATATGCGCCTGTAAGGGGCTCCACCTTAGGGTTTCCACCACCCGTCATCGGCTTCTTCACCCGCTGCAGATCAGCATCTTCCCGACGCATCATCCCAGTGATCTTGTGGCATGCGGCGTTTCTCCCGTAGGGGTGTCTTGATACTCCATGGGCTCGAACATTTCGGTGTAGCTTTCCATTTCCCGACCTTTCCATGGTCACCCCTTCGATTTGGATAGGACCTCACATGGAGGCGCGGTGAGGGTCCAATTTTCGAGTCTCTAGCTACTGCGGTGAAGCTTGCCTTCATGGTAGTGCATTGGCTGAGTGTGCGTTGGGCGGATCTGCTCACCATATATGCTTGAAGGCAGTGAGGGGATTTCCTCTCTTCTTCCGGTTCGGTCTGGTGTTCGGGTGTCTATTTCTGGTGGTTTATTTTTATGTATGTTGTTGTTTTTATGTGGTCTGGAGGTTCTCTAGTTTGTTTTTTGGATTTGGCTTCATGCATTGAGGTGGATCTCTCCGGCGTTGCGTCATCGGCTTGTTCCAGTGGTGGTGGTGGAATCTGTTTCAGTTTTTTTTCTTTTGATTCTTACTAGGTGTGTTCTTCATAAGAATTTAAGGTTGTGGTTCAACATGGTTTCATGTCCTCAGGCTCTTTGGAAACATGGTTAAGGTCTAGCAGTTGACGCATGCTTCAAGGATTGGGAGGGAATGTATGTTCTCCTTGGGCATGAATGATGGCGGTGCCATGTGATGTGATTTGTTGTTCAGTTCAATGATTCTAGTTTGGGAGTGATTTTGGATGGTTCATGGTTTTGTTTGGGATGTTTTTGATCTGCTGTGACCTCTTGAATTTGGGTTTTCACTGCTTATGAGAAGTTGAAAAGGGGTCAGCGGAGTGATGTTTGGTCTGAGGTTGTATTGCAATTTTCGACGGAGTAGGGTGCACCATCCAGATGGCCTGGTATTTCTCGCTCTGGTCTCTTCATCACCCTATGTGTATGTTCTCTTTTCAGAGTCTATCTCACTTCCCTGGAGGGCTGGGTGGATTCCAACTAGAGTCCTCCGGTGGGTTTGTGAATTAGGGATGGTGTCAACGGTCGCATCAGTGGGCGTTTGAGGAGACTAGTTCTGAGGTTTTTCCTGCTTTCCTGATGTTCGTTTTCCCTAGTTCGTGGTACCTCGACCCTTTCTTGGTGACTTCTACTCCATATGTGATGGTTTCTTTGTTTTTATGCTTGAATGGATTTCATCTATTGTGCTTTTGTTTGTTTTTTGTGAAGTGGTGAATTGGTGAGGTGGTGTGGTCCTGTATGGTTTCTCACTTTTACATTAAAAGTGTTTGCATAATAATATAGAAAAATTTTCAGTCAGTTAATGAATTTATATAATTTAATATATTTATTCAAAATTTTAATGCTTATATTATATGTTTCTTGAACAAATATAATAGTAAACTATATGTTTTCCTAATAATTGTACTTTTTAAAAAAGAAATTTTGTCCCCATTTTTTGTTACACATAATTTGAAACTAAAATTCAAAACATTAAGAAAATTAATTTTATAAAATAAATTTAATATTGTAAATAATATAAAAAATTTATTTGGGACATTTATTTGGGTTTTTCTTGATAGAATAATTTTTTTATGAGTAGTGAATAAATTTCACGTCTTTACTGAAAACTATGTTTCCGCGTAAATTATTTAGAAAGATAAATTATATTGAAAAATTGGTTTAAAGTATAACTAAATAAATTATACAAATAATAATCCTATTTAATTCATTTTAGTCTAATTCATTTTCAAATTGGATGTAAATACATTGTGAACTTTTTAACTTTTAACTTTAAGACCCCAATTTCCCCTTACTTTAAGTTGGATTAATTTTATATTAAACTATTCCACTTGTGTGAGTTAAATATCAAAAAATGTTTTGAATATTTGTAATAATCCTAAATTATATTTAATAATTATGTAAAATTATTTTTTGACCAAAATGATAAGAAAAAAACAATTAAAATTAATTATAATGATTTTGTGGAAAACAATTTTACTTAGTGGTTAAGTATACAATATAAAGTGTAAGAATGACTAAAAACATGTTAAAAACTCATTTTATGGCCATATATTAAATGTTATGACTTTTTTTAAAGATTTATATGAGTTTTACAAACACTTTTTTTCATGGAAAAAACCTATATAATTAGGTAACTAGTGAAAAATGAAAAAAGGATCCATTCTTAATTTTAATGTCTAAAAGGCTTCAGGATAGGGAAAAACAACATAAGTTTGATTATACATATTTTTTTGAAATATTTTTGTCATAATAAACTATATAAATTTTTTATATATCAATTATTTACTTAAATTCTTTTTGAGATGGCGACACATCAATTATTTAGTAAATAATTAACAAAAATAAATGATATAAAATATATTAAACCTTAAGAAGATTGAATAAATTGTTTGATTAAATTAATTTTTATACGAATATATCATTATATATTGGTAGTAACTTAATATATTAATTTTACATTAGTTTCATTATATATTGAAATTTAAAATAAATAAATATTTTTGAAATTGACATAAATTTTTATAATATTAAATGTTATTTTATTAAATGATTTTAAATTACTAAAAAAATACAATGTACGAAGTTAATTTAATATGTTAATAAATATAAATATAAATCCTTTAATGGACCAATTTATATTTTATTGTTAACATAGTGACCCATAAATAATAAAAACATTATTTTTGTGGGTGGGTTTAAAATATGGTTTTTATACATTGCATGTGCTTCAGTTAAAATTAATTTTAAAAACACATAGAATTTTTATTTTATAAATTATATAAAATTTTAATAATCATTTTTCTGAATTTTATATTATTTATCACAATAATTTATTCTAAAAAGCTAAGTTACCAGGTTTTGAAAACTAGTAACCTTCGTAAAAACCAAAAGGGTAATGTTGAGTAATCAAAAAGACTATGGAAAAATGATAAAAATGAATTTGTTTTTGATTTTTTAGAGGATTTTATAAAATTTAAGAATTATACGGCCAATTATTATTCAATTTTGGAGCCACATTAGGTAATTTATTTATCCTAATACTGAATACTTTTAAGACATGAATACTAATGCTCCTCAACTACAAAAGGGATGTCACTATCCTCAATTATTCAAACCTATAACGCCATTTGGATTCTCAAAAAAATTTCAAAATCACTTTAAAACTTCCATAACCTCATATGGGAAGGCTTATTTCATATAAAGCCATCAATGGAAGGAGTTTAGTGAAAACCTATGGAGGATACATGAAGAAGATGAAAAAATCACCAACAAATGTTTTTGTATTATTACATCTTTAAACCCCTTGAATAATTTCTATAACATGATTATAATATAGCATAATTATTTTCCCTATACTAAGATGTTTTTATGATATGTTCATGAGATACAGTCATCACCAATTTCATCAAATGGGTTACAAAATCATTATTCATGTGTATGACATACTACTTCTCTACGAACAGATGCCATTAGTTTTTCAATTATCACTAATCAATGCTACACAAAAAGTTGGATTTATTTCTTATATATTATATATATGATTTTTATAAAATGGTTGTTAATTTTTAATTTTAATATCACATATATCATCATGCACTCTATTTTGTGGAAATATGATAAAATCACTTGTGTGTATGTTGAACTACCACCTCATGATGCGATGTGTATCATTAAAACTATAAAAGGAATGAAATAAGTATTAAATTAATAATAATATGTGATATATATACATATTTATTATTATTTAATGATAATATATCATATCATTTGTTTTATTTTATTATACTCAAACAAGAAAATGAAAACAACGATCATGCAAATGTACTACACACCGTCCCCATTAGCATATTACATTTCATATTTATTTCTTTTATATAATATTATTGATACATATATAATTTATATATATTATATTTATGTCATGATTGTATTAAAAGATATTATTAAATCTTAATTAATTTATTACGACAAAAAATGTTACAAATGAAATCTTATATGAAAAACAGTGGTTATTACAAAAAATATGTATTGACATGGTATTGGTAATAAACGAGTAATAAAAGGTAATATTCAAACCATGTATTTAATGATATTATATGAATATGGTTCTATAATATATTTATAATAAAATTATATTTACTATACTTTAGGGTTTCAATGTGTGTGATGGAATTCAATACATAATGTAACGTATTTCCACAACAGTTTTACTCTATGTGGGAAAAACCATATTAACTATATATTTCTTTTAAGTGGTGTGTATGGATCCCAAGAATGTATATTACGATTATTGTAATAAAAAAAATTGGAGTTTATATATCCTTATTAGGTTCTTTATTTCATGGGGTTTATGTTTTAAAATTTATCAAATCAGTAAGGGACTTTTTCCTCAATTTAATTTCATTGAGTTGTACGTTAACTTATTAATCTATTTTATTTCCTGTAGTTTACATATAGACCACATTACATGTAAAATAATGAAATTATTTTTTATTATTATTTTTTTGTTTCATTTTATATTATTCCATAATGGGACCTATGATTCAATGTTACCAAGGTGGAAATTAATTTATGTTACAATCTCATTATTTACCTGGATTACTTATGACTATGTCTCTAATGTTGAAGTATTGTGATATACCAATCAAAAATTATCAAGTATTTTTTTATCCTTGATTTAAATAAGATATCTGAATGTAATGGGACCATGTTTCCACTCATTTGTATTAAAAATTATTAAGTACTATTTTTTTATGAACAAATGCCTTTATTTATCTAGTAATTCGAAATTTTAATATATTCCAAAACCACGTTTTCTAAAAATGTTTCCAATTTTTTTTTAAAAAATTTTTTTAAGTTTATTTTTGAAGAAAATTATTTCGAATTTTTTAATGTTTTGAAATCTTGTTTACGTTAATTTAAAATATTACTTCATATGTTTTAGAGGTTATATTCAAATTAATGTATTATTAGAATGTTTTAGTTTTTAGAAATTATTTTAAATAATTTTAAAAGGGTAAATTATAAGTTTAAATGGATATTTTTAAAGAAAAGTATTTGGAAATGTTTTATGTTTATAAATTGTTTTAAATTATTTTCAAAGATTCCATTTTAATATTTCATGGAATTATTTAATGAAAATTTATTTAATTTTATATGGTTTCAATATTATATTTCAAAGTGGAAAAGATATCTTCCACAAAATTTTTTTTGAACGATCGATCAAAATAATTCTCCATTTAAGATAGAATATGATTGTGTTACCAATTCCTAACTAGGGATATGATCTAGGAATACCATTACTATTTTTTCTTTTAATGGTTTATGTTTTGATGGATGTGGTTTATGAAATCAGATTCCCTTCCAAGTGTTATACTATGAATAAATACTTATCAAACCCTACATGTTTTCATGTGTTATTCAATGATCAAATGATTAGGAAACATGTTGATTTTAAATAAGTTGTGTTTTGATGAAATGATTATGAAACAAATTTAATTTCAAGGGTTATTATATGATGAAGGTTTATGAACTCGTGGAATTCATATATATCATTTAATTATTTTATAGTTGAGTCATATATTTACCTCCAATGCATTTGGTAAAAATTTTATATCTTGTGAGATATATATGGAAAGAATAGGGAGTGTACCTGGTACCATAAGACATGGATGGAATATGTATTGAATCCATTATAATGAGATATGGATGGAATGTACATTAACATGGTATAGTAAAGGAATTTTTATGATATATTATACTTTATAGAGATCCTTGACCAATATGGAAATTAATATTTTTGATTTTTTTATGCAGAAAATTACATGACTTATTATAATTATATGTTGTCACGAATCATGTTATTTGATAATCATTATGATTCATGTATTATGAACTAAAAATCATTATGAAATTTCCCAAAATTATTATCTTATATATAGGATATGGTTTTCAAAATAAATTCTAATTCTCTCACAACTATATAAAGATGTAATGCTTATATATCTCTTGTGTTTTCCCTTACCGAGCTTCTGAGCTCACCCTTACTTTTCAATCAATTCCCTATGTTGTGATTAATTTTTTTGGCATGTTATGTTTATAATGAGTGGGAAAAGAATACGATATTAGTTGAAAAAATTTAAGATCATTCATTAGATTAAAAAAATTTTGCTTCACTACCCAAAGGCACTAAACTATTATGGTCTTTAAGAATGTAAGTGTTTAATGTATTGAATGTGAACTAAAAGTATGTGATATTATTTTATGGTAAACATGTTTCACTATAAAATTTAAATTAATTTCTTGTAATCATAGATTATAATCCATTATTGAGATGAATTTAAGAATTTTTCATGTTAATGTAGTTATTGGACTAGATAATTGAGAAAGGTTTTCAACAAACAGTGCTTTGTAACCCACTATTCCAATAAAACATCCAATGTGATAGACTTTTATTTTTTTGGAATTTTTCAAAATCATTAAATTAGTAGAAAAGTAATAGTTACCATATTTTGAGAAATAATATTCAAGAAGAATAAATTCTTTAATATTCGTAATTCACAATTTCAGAATTTTACATATATTTTATTTTCTCCTAATAGAGGAAGAATAGTATATAGATGTTTCTTCTCATCATAGATCATTTAAAATAATATAGATGTTTATAAAGGAAATCCAACACATACCTATCCAACTAGTTATGGATAACTCTATTCATATGATGAAAAAATACAACATGTACATTCGTCGCCATGAAGGGAATGACCATAAAGGTGTGATGGACTTATCCTGTATAGATTTATATCCTCATATTTTTACCCTCATTTACTTTTAGTACATTATTCCTAGACCAAAAAATAGTATTCCTAAAATAATGATTATTTTGGGGTGTATAAAAAAATAATCAATATGACTAAAATAATACATGTTCTTAATAGGTATTTTTTAAGAACTCTATAATTAATGATAATCCTCATCCCCCCATACTTGTTTTTAATAAACTGAGAAAGATCACCCCACAGATAAATCGTATTAAAGAAGAAACCCTTATTTCAATCACTTGTAAAAAATATTATTCCTAATTATTATATTTGATCCATTTGATATGGTATTTTAAAATTTCCATAGCATTGCGAACTAAGATATATATAAATTAAATAGCCCATTTTGAAATAATACTAGTAAAATCATTAGTAAATATATACATATATTCATTTTATAATATCGTATAAAAAATGTGAACATTTTCATTATGTTCAACAACATATATATGATAAAATTTGGTAAATTATTTTTTTATGTCTCCCATCTTGATTTTATGTTATCAATATTCTGAACAAATTCTTATATATATGTTGAAACTCGCTATAAAAATCTAATATGTTTGATTTAGCTCAAAAATATATCATAGTCTCATAATCTGAAGTCCAATCCATAATAAATAGTGTCAAAATCCAATGTATGTAGTACAACATGGTATAAGGGAAAAACCATTACACATATGATGAGAGGAATATTCCAATAAATTATTATTTCCATAATATTTAACCCTTGAGTTATTCCCATGATTTTCTCACATCATTTCAGTACTAGGAAATTCTATTATATTGTTAAATTTCCTAGAAACAATAGAGTTTGTTGATCCATAATCAAATAATACCATTTCAAAATCTGAATTAACATGTAATGAACTATACACCACTTAATTTGATAGAAAACATTGGTGATAGTAATATTATAGAAATTATCACACATTTCAAATTTTTATGTAGTTATTTTAACCTTGAGTAACTATATTTAAACATTAAATGTCATAATAACCAAAAACATTACATCTAAAACATTTCACTACTTGATTGTTTTATTTTTTCCCATTACTAGCATAATTATAACTATTTACCCAAGTGTCATGTGTTAAATGGATGAACTAACACAAATAATAATAGTTTCTTATTCATATAGAGCTTTATTAGAAATTTATTTTTGAAATATGGAACATTTTGTAGTATTAAATCTATATTTTGTATTTCTATTATTCTATATTTCGTTCCACAATGATCACTTATTACCCTTCTTGTCAAAATTTATAGATGTGTTCACTAGATCTCTTTAGACATTTAAACACAACGAAACACTTCTTCATAAAATCATGATTCCTTAGAGGGAAATTATCTTCATATAATTTATTTTATACATATGAAAAATATATAAATTTTTCAATTATGGTCCATAAAGAAAGAAGATACATTCATATTGAGCCAATAAAAAATTTCATCATATACAGCCATAAATTATTTATCATTTTTCTTAAGCTCCATAAATATCAATTCAATTATATGTAGAATAACATAAGGAAAATACTAATTATGATAAAGATAATTAATGATCATCCACTCTATAATATATTCCTAAAATGTTTTTCCATTGTATACATTCGTATAAACCATCATTGATTTGACTAACCCCAAATATTTTAAATATAAAGAGTTCTATTTTGATGATCCATACATCCCAATAAAAGATATTTTATAATGTATTGATAAATCCTTTATATAACAATGGATTAGAAGATAAAACAAAATATTAAGGGATCTGTGTCATGAAATGACAAACTGAAAACATGTTCATCTATATAGAATCTTGTAACTCTCCTCTCTGTGTTTAAATGTTAATAGCCTACATAATTTTAGATCAATCTCCAAAACAGTGTCTATTTAAACCCAACATTGCCAATGACTTACAAGGGTATTATCCCCTTCATTTCATCCTAATTATTATTTCCTTTTTACATATAGGCAAATGTTTCCTAAAGAGACATGGATTATATGAATGAATACGAAGGTAATAAAATATTATATGAATATAACATATGAATAAATTTAAATTTATTTACTGTGTTGTTTAACATTATCTTAGTCTCTATGTTTATCTAAACAATTCCACCATTACTAATAAAAATTCTCTATAACATGGTAAACCCATAATGAAAATATTTACAACAAGGTTAGCATTTTCATAATGTTTTCTATTTTTTTATGTTTATAGTTTTGTTAAATTAGGAAAATAATTATATTATAATGTGGATATTTTCACATAGTATAAATTTTTTCCCAAGAGTTGTTTCTTAAATTGAAAACACTATATCATTAATAACATCAATCCATTTCTGATGTGTAACCAAATTGGAAAAATTGTCCCTGATATTGTTCATATTCATTCTTATATCCCATGAATAGAACATTAAACTTTCGATAATAAATATTAAGCTCCAAAAGGAATATTTAACTTATAGACTATCACTAGAACATAGAATATATAAAACCCAAATAATAGTTATACATTTTTCACAAAAAAACTATGATCATAAAAATATTTCATATCCAAATAAAAAAAACAATCTTTTTCTCAAAGAATTTAAATCCATTAAGATCATCAAAAATCATAAAGGAAAATTATTCTATTTGAGACATTATAAAATATTCCTTGAAAAATAATCCATTCACCATTAATGGTTTATAAAATATTATTTCCTCATAAAATCAATGTATTTACATAAACCATTTTGAAATAATGAATTCAGAATCATAGAGGATATTAATCATAACCAATATTCAGTTATGTTTAACTAAATTTATATTCATTATTTACCATTTAAATTTCATAGGAGTAATGTAATAGGTTATCTCCCTCAATTTTACCCTTCAATGACTAATAATTACCTAATCCACTAGATATCTATATTAGTATCAGCTATTACCATAAGCTAAATTAGGATCAAAATTTATAATCTATAATTCTGAAGTACATAATGATGCAAAAAATTTCAGACTACAAATTTTAATTATAAAATAATTTAATAACTCATTGAACAAAAAAAGAAACATTGTTCATTTTTAAATAAAATTAATGAGCAATATTCGTTTTTTAAAACTCATTATGTAATATATTCATAAAAAAATGTGAACACTTTTTTTAAATAAAAAGTTATATTATATTATAATATTTAGAAATAATAATATCTATGATGGTGGGAAAATGATGTTAATCGAAAATATGTTAAAAAATATTATTTATAAATTTTTGTAAAAGATTTCAAAATTTCCCATTTACTAAATATTAAAAAGAGGTATTTTTAATAAATTTATATAGAATGGAAAAAAATTGTGTTAACTGAAAATTATATTTATTTGATGTATAAATTATAAATAAATTTGGGAAATTTTTATTATAGATATGGGGGATACACTGATTAATATAATACACTAAAACATAGTTGTAATGAAAAATCACTTACCTTAATCTCCATCCGGCATTTTAAATTATAAAACCAATAAATATTAATATTATATTAGTTATTTAAATTAATAAGAATCAGTTTCATATTTATTAAATTATAATTATTAATTTTATTTCACTACTTTCCATGTTTATTCATGTTACTAATAGGGTTCTGTTTATATCATACGTTTTATGTATTTTTTCTTGACAACCTCAAAATAACATCGTTTCTTTGAATGTGGTAAATTTCGAAATTTTTTAATCATATTAAGAGTATTAAAAATTATTTAATTATAATTTCTATACATTAAATAAATTTTCATAATTAATTGTATAATGTGTTCATGAAAACTATAACATTTCACTTCATGTAGATGTTTGTATGTACATATATAAAAATTAAATTTTCATATTCATTCAATGGGAAAATAAATATATTAAATACTACTTTAAAAATATAGAATTTTTAATATGTTAAAAATTTCTTTTTTATTCATT
This sequence comes from Viscum album, assembly GCA_963277665.1. Taxonomy (NCBI): domain Eukaryota; kingdom Viridiplantae; phylum Streptophyta; class Magnoliopsida; order Santalales; family Viscaceae; genus Viscum; species Viscum album. Next base: position 699,138,131 of record OY728158.1, read on the forward strand.
TGATTCATCGTTCTAGCCAATACTATGTTTCAGTAAATAAAAATGAGTCACATCGATTCACAGAGGAGGTATTTCACACATATATAGGACAAATATTATTATTTTCCAACAGATGGAAGGGTAAGTAGGTGAGTAATATATTATATTAGAAAATTTTTAGTTATTTCATAAATATATTATATGTTTATTGGACACATAATTTTAAATGGCCATATTTTTCAGTGATGAAAAATGAAACACATCACTTCATGTAGGTGGTAGCCAACACAAATATAGAAGAAAATATTTGTGTTCACATAGGATAAAAAATGAGAAAAAAATGTGAGTGATATATAGATAATAAAATTTTATTACTTTAAAGACATATATGTTATTATATTTTTATGGTTAATGAATATTTTATATTGGAATATGAAAAAGTAAACATGAACACACTCTGTTAAGTTTTATACATATTCATTGGAAACCCACATTTGGAATACACCTTAAGCTTTATAAGATTTTACATTTACTGAGAAAAGGTTATATGTTACATTACAAGAGATCATTTGAAGATTTTTAAATTATTTTTTGATCAAAATTGATTAATAAATTTGAATAAGAGAGGGTAGTTGGATCCATTTTATAATTGAATGGATTGGCACTGCTATAAATATTCAAAGTATAAATTAATATAAGGTCAATATCATGGTTGAATAGAAATAAAATAGGTAAACATTGAATGTTTTGTGATAAGGGTTGAAATAATATAATAAAATATGAATAAAGACATCATTTTCTGACCTTATCACTTAGTTTCAACCTTAATTAACATGTTTTACCCTTTACCATTAAAACAAAATTTCACCATGGTTATTAGGTTTGATGAATTTTTTTTAATTATTTTTAAAACTAAATTTGAACCAACCGATAATAAATATTTTTAGAAAAATTAAAAATTAATTAATTTTATGTGAATTTTTTATTTAATATAAAAATTAAAAATGAAACATAATTTTTTTTTGAAAAAAAAATATTTAGAACACTCAAAATGAATTTATACTAAAATCCATAAATGTACTAATTCATATGGAATTAAGGGGATTATTTTTTTAAAAAATAGATACAATTTATATTTACTAAAAATAATAAATATAATTTAAATTAAAAAATACCTTAAAATAAGTTTCATTTTTTTTAATATTTATTTTTTTCACCATTCACCGATAGTTTAATAATTTTAGAAAAATCCAAAACAACACCCTGATTAAAATTTGAAATTTTTTTATCCAAAATTATGTACAATATATGATGTTAAATTAGAAAAAATTAGATATTTAACTTTTAAATAAAACCATATAAATAATGAAAAGAATTCCCAAATAATGAAATTTCATATTTTGACTGATAAAATACATAAAATCTATATTATAATTAAGATAGAATAAAATCTGGTCATGAATATTAATATGGATTGAAAATTATATCTTATTAACATTAATACATATTTCATTGTATAATCTAAAAATATTCTAATAGTTTTTTGAAAAAATAAAAATGTGCTATGATTCATGATAAAACCAATGGTAAAGAGTGGTTTTAGAGGGGTTTTAAATGGGTACTTTCATAAGTGAGTTGTGAGTTTCATTTAAAAAAAATAATCAAATATATCATGTCTTTGATATTAATTTTTCATGTAAAATGAATCTAATGTAAAAAACTATTGCATATTGGTTGTCAATTCCCATATGAACACAATTCTTATACAATGTTTTCAATTTTTTAGACCTTATACCATAATTCACTAATCCTAACTCATTTTTTCATTATTGTGGTTACATAATTATATCCTTAGAAACATCTTTTTTATATAAATATATACATAAACATCAAAATTATATTCAAAATGATGATTTAAAATTTATACTAAATTTAGTATATTTTAATTGAACATGCGTTAAATTTATCTTTATTATAAAAATCATAACAAATATATAAAACACTTTTTATAGACAAATAAATTTTAAAAAAGTAATTGTCATTAAAAAAATTCATATGAAGTAATAATTAAATTAGTTTTAATATATTTTTGTATAAATTTTGAAAATTTTATTATAATCATCAATTAAAACCGATCAAAATAATGTATTATAATAAAAATATGAAACACATAAAAAATTGTTGAAAAATATCCCATTTAAAAATTTATTGATTTAATGTAAATAACCATAAAATAAATTATTTATCTTCGAAAAAGTAAATTTTATAAATCCCTCTGTATTATAATCATTAATTTATCATCATAAACTCAACACAAGATTTCTTTAGTAATAATAATTATAATATGTAACAAATAAAAAAATGTCATATTTTAATAAAATATTTTATTTTTAACAAATTTGATAATTTTTTAATATTTCACAATAATAATTTCTAAAATTTAGTGTACATATTTTGTACTATTATATATAATGATCATATATCCAATAACCATATACCCAATTTCCATTGGTCACATGGCCTTATGTCTAATGAAAATAGGACCAACTACCAAATGTTCAATAGGCATATTACCGATGACAATATGTCCTAAGAACTTATGTTCAACAACCATATGTCCATTAATCATATATATATATATATAATATTAAACTACTATGTATATAAATTTACAAGCATGATTTAAATCATTCATCTGATTCTTTTAATTTTTTATTGACTTCTCTATTATATTATTACATGTTCTCATTGTTTTCATTGATATAATATGGGGGTTTAATAATTATATAATACCATAAGTATAATGATTTTATGTTCATATAATTTTTATTTTAAATTAAATTTATTCCTCATTGAGTTTTCTTATTAATGATTCGTCTTTTATTATAATAATGTATTAATGTTTTATGTTTCATTATATTACCTTATGTTAATGAAATATATAGTAGTTAATTTTAGGACAATGTTCTATATGAAGCATGTAATTAAAATTTGTATTTATTTAAAGGGGAAAACATGATACAATCTTGGGGTGTTACAATCTCCCCATTAAATGAGTATTTAATGGAATTTGATTAATCTAATGAAAAAATAAGGGTAATTTTAAAACATTAACTATTGAGATTCAAAGGTTTATTCAATTAAAATTAAATTTTTCGATAGTACTTTAACTAGGTGAGCGGTCATGTTTTACAGTATATTATCATTATGATCTTAAAAATATACAAGTTTTTCCTTAGAATAGAGAAAATATTTCATTTGTATTACTTCTTATTGTAGTATATGTGAGGGGTAAGGTATGTACTTCCCCAAAAGTAATAAATGGAACAAATCATTCACCTATGAGAGGTTCAATGGTTATACAAGATGATAAGATTAAATATCAAATTATGGAACATATTAATGAGGATAATTATCTATAGATCAAATTTAAATTCTGTCTAAATCCCATATGCATATCCTATAGTGATTTTAAAAGGAATACCATATATTCGTCTATAAACTCTAAATCTCCCTAATTATTATCATACTGTGTTGAATAACTGATTAAATATTATCTACCATTTTTATGAATGATCCCATCTCATTAACTTATTCTCTCATTTAGTATCCCAACATCATGGTTTTATCATTTCTCTCCATACAAATCATCTTATGGTACCATTTAAAATCTACAATTTAATTTATTATTATATTATAACTCTAACAATGGAATGTGATGATCCCAAACACATTTTAAGTTTATTAAATACAATCTCAGTATGTTTTTGTATTTTTAATGATTCTTTCATATTTACATTTTTTATAAAGAAAATAAGTATTATTGAATCTAAAATCTATATACAATGCTTATTTTAGATTTATCAAATATATAAAGGAACCATAGGATGCCAGAAAGTACAATTTATCTTGGTAATTCATGAATAAAAAATACCTTTTAATGTATATATTGGAATCATTATCATGTTTTAAAACATATAAAATTTAAATTAAATGTAATATATTCATGATTAAATCAACTAATTACAAATGGAATTTTATCCTATAATGGTCTTATGAATAAAAAATAGAAATCCATAGTGAATTTCCTCTATTTACATAGTTATTTTACTAATTTATGATTCTTGTAGACATAAAATATTCATCATTAACTTGTTTTAAAACCATGAAATAAGATATATAGTATATATCATCCCACTTAATGATATCTCAATATAAAAAATCATGAGATATCAATATATCTTTATTCATCCACGATATAAAGATAATAAAGATATATCTACTTCATCCATAAAATCAGCCCTCAATTATAGTATTAATAGAAGAAATATTCATTTCTTAAATATTATAATTAAATAATTTATGATTTTATTCTTTGAAATATTAAATTACATTTTTTTAACTATATATCATTCTTATATGTTGTCTTTATCATTACATCAAGAAATTGTTGTGAATTAATTTTTGGAAATAAAGGATTTGTCCCCTTCTATTATGATTTCATTGTCATCCATTAGAAATTTCATAAATACTAAATCTCTTTAAATCCATATTATAGATAAATTATCATAGTCCTTTGTATTAAAATTATTATTAAATTCTTTATATATGAAGGTTGTGATGTATTTAGTTTTCAGAGTCGTTGATTGGCGCTAATCATCGCACTATGTTTTATTTGAATCTTTATGTGTGAATATATAACTTAATCCCTTTTTATTTGTTTTTTTCTAATTTTTTAACCATTGAGATAATTTATATATATCCTTAATGAAAATATTACCATGGAATTATCCAAATAAAATGTTTGAAAATTTTTCACATGAATATATAATTGAAAAGTGGAATCATATATTTCCATTTATTTTTTTCTTAGGAAACAATATAATCCATTTTCCCATGCATCACATTATATAAAAAACCTTTATCCACTACAAGGTAGTGTGAGTAGAAGTTATGTGAATAATATAATATTTAACTCTAAATTTTCTTCAATTTTCCTTTAATGTTATCATGGTTATTGGAATTGATAGTTGTGATATATTTCCCTAAAAACATCTATTTTCCCCAGTAATTTAAGAATACTAACCATCTTTGTTACTATGTTTTCTATAGACCATTATTTAATCACCCCCATCATTGATGGATGTCAAGATATACCGTCACTATAGATTTCATGAAATAATACTGAATCTTTATACAGTAAGAATATAAATATTCTAATTTTGGAATACATTTTCCACTTTCATAATGTGACAAAAAAATCCTCAAATGGGATTCATGTTGTTCATAGTTATTTAAATATATAATAATATAGGTTGTAATTAATACCAATAATTTGTTGAGTCAATCTATAAAGACTCTATTTATTATATCCATGAATATAGTTAAGGGATTTGAATGTTTGACTTGAATCAATATGAATTAATATTGTACATATATTATAAAAAATTATTTATAGTTAATATTATTTTGTAACCCTTTGGTGAAGCACTTGGGTGTATAAAAACCATATTCATATTCACTTAGAGTGGATTCATAAATTAACTAAACTCAATCTATTACATTTTATAATGAGACTTTAAAATAATTATAATAAAATTTATGAGTTCTATTCAAATCCCAACGACCTAAACTAAGGGGTGATTATAATGCTCTCACTACTACAAAACTGGGTTTTTCTAGTGATGGTGATTTGACAGAGAAATCTATAACCACTTTTAGAGACCCATTTTTTTAGTTCTAGAAAATGCGCGGTTAAAGGGGTCTTTAACATTGTTTTTGTAGCACTGATACATGGAACAATTATTTGTGCATGAAAAAAAGTTCTAATAAATTCCACCATTTTAATCGCGTGGTAATAATGTGTCTGTATAGGGGTATAATTATCAATGGAACTAAAAAATCATTTTAAGGGGGGTCCTTATGATCTATTATTTAGAAGCACTAACAAAGTCCCCCTTAATCTGTACTTTTCTACCAGCACAGATTAATGGTATATTTTTGAAAAATTTTATTATATTAAAAATAATATACTAATATATAAATATATTTATATTGATATAATTATAATATATATATAATAATTATATTTTAGATATGAATAAATAGGAATTTAAACATAATGATTAAAATGTTTAGTAAAAATATCAAATAAAGTAGTCAAATATATATCTTTAATCAATAATCGTAAAATTATTATCATGTAATAATCATTTAATAACAATTCAAGGAAAAAAGTTAAAAATAAATTAATTAATGCTCAATAATAGATTGAGAATATAACTCAAAATTCAAACGACAATAACTTTTGATATGGGTGTTCGCATGGCTCTACCACATATCAAATCAAACTATGCAATGATCTCTTTGACCTAGGGACATAGGGGGGCCCCTTTTAAATTATATTAAGTAGAAAAATGCTCATTGGGCCTCTAAAACAGAAATTTCAATCAGGGTATCCCAGTTGTTTAACATTCAATGGAATTTCATCCTCCATTAACGGGGTTTTGGAACGTTTTTAGTGGTTACTGAATGTATTATAATGGTCTACATTCATATTGATATTATGTTTTTTTAATTTTATCAATTTTCACAATTTATTTTTTTATAATTAAATGTATACATATTTTCTTATATTTTGTTATAATAAATCACTTATATAAAGACATATTTCAATATATTTATGTAGAAATGTATTTTCAAATATATAATATAAATATTTTTTATTAATTTCATTAAAAATAAATAATACTATATTTTATTTACCTTATAAATATGAATTATTATATACATACCTATAAAATTAATTTATATATATAAACATGTGTGTGTTAATAATTAAAAAAATTTATATGTATATTTGTCACACCCGGACTTCGCTTGAGGTATGTTTTAAATTTCAATATTTATCCCATGATTTCATTTTCTATTATTTAATTGTTTGGTTGAAAAGCGATCCGAGCCTCATGAAAGTTTTCTGTTTATGTGCTAATAATTTAGTGTCATCTTGACATCACCTGATGCACGGGCAGGGCATGGGCGAAGCCGTGTTGCTTCGCCAGTTTAACATGCGGTCAGCCTGGGGTGCAGATGATTAAATAACCGAATAAATATAGGATTTATTATAATTATAGTTATTTATATCATTATTATTTGTTTTATTATTATTTTAATTATTTGTTTAGGTTAGATTTTCTTTTTAGGTTTTAATTTATTGTTATTTCCCCATCTCCATATTCTTATTTTATTTTATCCCTCCTTTAGTTTTCTTTTTATTCACTTATCTTCTTTTCTTTTTATTGATTTTCTTCTTTATTTTTATCCTTTCTTTTATATTTTCTTTTATTCATTCCCCACCCCTCTTTTTCTCTCCCACTCTCTCTCACGGGTTACTGTTAATCTGCCTCCCACCTTGTGCCGCGTCGAACCCTAGCCGCCACACATTTCTCGTCTTGCAGACCGGCTGCAGCTCCCATCCTCAGATGGAGTCCCGCATGGGGGTCGCCCCCTCCTAGTCGAGCCGAAGCCCGCGCTGCCCTGTTCTCCTCCCCATCGGACCACTATCCTGTCGCACCACAACCTTCCTCGCACCGGCCTCTCCCCCTTCTTCTTGCTACCTCCAACACACCCCAGCCCAGCCGAACCAATCTAGCGCTACGCCCTCTTTTCATCTTGTATAGTTGACCATGCACGCCTCCTCCGGGTTCTACCAAAGCTTCGGTGGCCCTCCTTCTTTGGCCGCACCTCTTCTCAGTTGTTTTCCATCTTTTTCTACTCGCCCCATCTGTTACCCATCCAAAGCTGCACCCCCTGATATCCACCTGTTTTTCCAAACCCTTCGCAACCCCTCCATCACTTTCAGACAGCCATGAAACCCTCCTCCTGCTAGATGAGCCAAATCCATGCACCACTTTTCCACCTCTGGAGAGCCTCCGTAAACCTTTGACCGATCTTTCAAAGCCCTCGTCATAGGTTCATAATACACTAGTTATTCATTCTTTAATTTTTGGTGATATTGCAAATATAATTTAGTGTGTGTTTGATTCAATTCTGATGGTGCTTTTTAATGCCTCGTTTTAGTGTGCATTTGATTTTGTTTGAAGTGAATTAGGTGTGGTGTATTTTGCTCACCAATTGTGCGAAGTTTGCGACACATTGGTAGGTGGTTCCGCATAGGAGTATTAATTTACAATAATTTTCATGCATATATAATTAATTTAGTGCATTTTTCTATTTCTTTACATACTGTGGAATTGTCTTTGACAGAGTTTTATTGTGAATTTATTTAGTTAGAGTTATGTTCAAGTGATTCTGGTGAATATTATTGTGAAAAATCACCTTGGACTATTTATTATTGTTTGTAAACTGTGTAGTGTGTGAGTTAGGAAGTGCAGATGACATAGTTTATATTTTCGCGTCTGTTAGAATATTGTTTATTTTAAAAATGGGTTTTGAGTGACTTTTTCCCTTAAAAAACGTTTGCGGCTTGTTTGAAACTGTTTAAGAAATTTTTAATGTGATTTCATTGAGTTATGTATCTAGTTTAATTTAATATGTAATTAGTGTAGTTTGAGTTTAAAATTCTTTTGGTGAGTGTGTTGTTTTCAAAAAGGATGTCAGTGTATAGGTGACATGTTATCTGAACTTCAAATTTAGGTGAGCACAAGGAGGGAAGCCAGGGTATTAGGGGGGGGACTAGGACTAGTGAGCTAGTGTTTCGGAGATGACTCGGCCAGGTTTCACTGGCAGTATTGACGATTGCAACACTAACTAAACATATGATGACTGAGGGTTGTGGCCTTCTAAGCCACGTTTTCTGAGGGTCTTGGCCTTCTATACCACGTTATCTGAGTGTCGTGGCCTTCTAAGCCACGTTTCTCTGAGACACGATGTTCTAGGGTCCCACCTGTTTCTAGTTTTCGTAGGGCCTCTCCAATCCTTTGGTGCTACTGGTTACTCTACACACTCAAATGATATATGATATGTCACTTGTGTTACCGGCCAAACATGTTTTTTCTTTAAACTGTTTTTTCTTTAATGTAACTTTTATGAAAACCATTCTCACAAACATTGTTAAGAATTTCTTCTTCTCTTTTATTTATCATTGAAAATTTATTGTCTTTTTAATATTTATGTGTGGAATATTTTCTTGGAAACATCCTACTCGGCGATTGCTCACACCCTACTTACACCCTTGGGTGTAAGTAGATTTGTTTACGTCTGATACAGGTAAGGGTCTAGCATTTGGGAGCAGTGGTTCAAGTTGTTACTAGGCCTCTTTACGTGGCGTTGTGGTGGTGTATTGAGGGTGGTGTCCTCATGTTAGGCGACAGTTCTTAGGTTGGTTTTTGGTCACCTTAATTTTAGTATTATTTCGGTTTTGGTTTTACATGTGACTCAAGAACCTGTTTTTGGTTAATGACTTGTTTGGCTGCAGCTTTTACTTTTTTTGGTTTATTTTGTTGGCTACTTTATATTTTTTTACTCGGTAAAATCATTCCCAATGTTTATTTTGATACCCGGGCACTTATGCCATCCTGTGGGGACCGGGAATGCCTTTCGGGTCTTACTGCGGGCTGGGTCGGGTATCGGTTCGGATGACGACCCAACTTGGTTCGTGACAAAATGGTATCAGAGGGGGGTTGATTTTGTTGTCTGAGTTATTTTATTTGGAACAAGTCTGGTTAGATAAGATTTAGGGTTGTTGGGGCTCAGAATTCTGGTTGCGAGTAGGGTGCCTGGCCAGCACACCTCTTGAAAGACCCTAAGTCACCATGGGATGTCGGGATGCTTGTTTGACTTCTCTTCCAGGTGGGATGTGTAGGCTGTAGATTGTGAGTGGAAATCAGGCGGGGAAGAATTGTTTGTTCATGATGTTATTTTTTCATATTTGGTTTACTAAGGATTACTTATTTTTCTGAAAATTTGACTTTTCTTTAAATATGATGTATTTATGATGATCTTTTTTGAAATTTTCTCCTTTCCACATGATGCCACCCCATAGAGATTATACGCAACCATGGGAGGAAGCCGGGGATGGTTCTCCGACGCTGCTTGCTCAGAGATTGGTAGAAACTGTGGTCAGAGCTGTTCAAACTTTAGGACAGAAGGCGACTCCTGTCCTCGTCACTATTATAACTAGTGGAGATGAGTTCGGATCCAAGAGGGATAATGCTCAAGAATTTATGAAGAATAAATCTCCTTCATTTTGAGGAAGCTCCGAACCTCAAGATTCAGAGGAATATCTTTAAATGATAGAGTGTATGTTCGAGTTTGATGACACTCTAGAGGAAGTCAGGGTAAAGTGTGCCTCTTTCTAGCTAGAGGGTTCCAGTCACAAGTGGTGGGAATCAGTGATTCGGGCTGGGAAACATGTGCAGATGAGTTGGAAGGATTTCAAGGTTATCATTAACGAGCAGTACTATCCCGAGTTTCTGGCCTATGCCCGATCCTGAGAGTTTATAGATATTTCCCAAGGGGATTATACAATGATGGAGTATGAAAACCACTTTGTTGAGCTAGTGTGGTATGCAACTGAAATTATTTCAAGTGAATATTTGAAATCTCATAAGTTCGAAAAGGGCCTTCGACCATAAATCCACTCTCATGTATTCTTTTTCAAGCTAGGAGCTTATGTCGAGGTGTTCGATACTTCTTGAATGGTCGAGATTGACCAGAGACGAAAGTGAAGGTTTTCTTGATTATTATCAGGGTTTGTAAGTGGCCATTAATCCGAGAAGAAGAGGAAGCGTGATGAGAAATGGAAGAATAGTGGTGGAATCTCATGTCATCCTCCCAGGAAAACTTCATCTGGGGCTTCTGGTGAGAGGTTTGTGGTGTTCCATCAGTGTGGAAGGGTAGGTCCCATCTGACCTGGTTGTCCATACCCACCCATACCATTCCATGAGTATGGAGTTATGGGACATCTACAATGCTTCTCCAAAACTGCACATCCTTACCCGAGTGAGGCTTGATCTGTGGCTTCTAGAGGGGGATCAGTTTAGGCAGAACTGGCAAAGATGACAAGATCTTGGTTCAGTGGCCGTGGTGGTAGGACCGGATCGTCTACCGGGAAGAGCCAAATCAGGGAAGAGCCTCAGGTGATCAGTCTTTCTTAGGTAGGGACCAGACATTTTCATGCTATGGATCTGGCACCGGCGGGATCTGATGTAGGAACTTCGACTGTTCGAGGTACCATTCTGATTGCATCATCTATAGGTGCAGTTTTGTTTGATAGTGGTGCTTCAGTTTCTTCTATATATGATGGTCTCGTGAAATTTTTTAGCCTTGCAACCAAGATTTTATCTGTTGCAATTAAGTTAGTAACACCGCTGGGTAAGAAAAAGGAGAAGGGTCTTAAGTGCCCATTGTGCGCACTCTCTATGTCAGGAGTCGAGATAGAGTTGGATTTCATGGTCCTTGATATGGACCTGTTTCATGTGGTCGTCGGCATGGAATAGTTGGTGCACTTCCCAGCACATATTGACTTCTATCGGCACTGGGACAGTTTTATTGCACCAGATGGGATTCCTCAGTTATATCATGGAGAATGGGATACTCGGTCAGGTCGCGCAGGACCTCCATTCCCTGAGTTGGGGAATTTTGATTATCAGTTGTCATCGCTTGAACTGGAGAACGATGGTGATGTTTCTCAGAGTGGGTTACCTCGTGTAGTGGATGTGTTCTCAGAGGTCTTCCTAGATGATTTTTCTGGCTTACCCCCAGAGCAGGATGTGGAGTTCTCGATTGAGTTGGCACCGGGAAGACAACCTATATCTCTTCCCTCATATCGCATGGCCCCCATCGAATTGAGGGAAATTAAGATACATCTGGATGATTTGGAATCCAAAGGATTCATTCACCCGAGCATCTCTCCTTGGTCCGCCCCAGTTCTATTGACGAAGAAGGCCGATGGAACCCTCTGGTTATGCATCGATTATCGGAAATTGAAAAAGGTGACCATCAAGATTAAATACCCTTTTCCCTAGATTGACAATTTTTTTGACCAACTTAAGGGGTAAATGTGGTTCTCCAAAAATGATTTGCATTCGGGATACCATTAACTAAGGGTGAGAGAAGCAGATATTCCAAAGACGGCTTTCTAAAGCAGTTATGGTCACTTTGAGTATCTAGTCATGCCTTTCGGATTGATGAATGCTCTCGAAGTTTTTATGGAACTCATGAATAGGGTGTTCTACCAATATCGTGACTCCTTTTTGTGGTATTTGTGGACAATATCCTTGATTATTTTGGATCCGTGGAGGAACATGAGCATCACCTACACATTGTTTTGGCCACATTGCAGGATCACCTCCTGTATGAAAAACTCTCGAAGTGCACATTCTGGATATTGGAAGTGATGTTTCTGGGACATGCCCTCTTTGAATAAGGGGTTTCAGTGGATCCCTAGAAGATCAGTGTGATGATGTCATTGGAATAGCCAATGAATGTGTTTAAGAACATGAGTTTTCTTTTCATGGAAGGTTGTTACAGGCGATTTGTTCGGGCTTTCTCCGGTCTTGCCACCTCCTTGACCGCACACACCCGAAAAGATGTGAAGTTAGAATGGAGCCCACAGTGACAGGCATCTTTTGAGGAGTTGAAGCAGTACTTGAACACTGCACCTGTGTTGATCTTACCAGAGTCTGGGAAGGGCTATGTGGTTTATTGTGATGCATCAGGTACTGGCCTTGGGTGTGTACTCATGCAGGATAATCATGTAGTGTCTTATGGTTCTCGCTAACTCCGACCGCACGCGAAGAGTTATCTAAATCATGACTTTGAGTTGGCAGTTGTGATGCACACCCTAAATACATGGCATCACTACCTCTTTGGGGAGAAATATATTGTCTATTCTGACCATAAGATCCTAGCCTAAATCTTCTCTCAGAAGGATCTCAATCTGAGGTAGCACCACTGGATCGAGTACCTATATAGATTCAACATTGACATTTTCTATACCCCAGGAAAGGGTAATGTGGTGGCGGACGCTTTGAGCGGGAAGGTACCAGTGCAAGCATTGAGGAAGTCATGCGATGAGTGGACTTTGATGGGTCTCTTCACCCAGATGCACTTGGAGAGAAGGGAGTATAGAGGAGGTACTTTATTGGATAGCAATCAGTTGACTCCTACTCTTCTGGAGTTGATTCAGCGGGAGCAGCCTGGTGATGAGCTGTGTTAGTGATCCATGCAGTTTCTTCATGGTTGGGAGGGCCTTTTCGATTGGTCTTTGTCTCTCGAGGGGATCATGTGCTTCAAGGTCCGTGCTGTGTTGTCGTTGTCTCTGCGAACATGGTGATTTAGGATAGCCACCAATCTCAGTGGGTCGTCTATCCTGGTGCTTCCAAGATGTATTATGATATTCGTCACCAGTTATGGTGGCCAGGTATGAGGCGAGACATAGCTGACTCTGTATCGAGATGCTAAACATGTCAGCAGGTAAAAGCAGATCATCAGAGACCATCTGGCCTAATTCAGCCAATACCCATTCCTACCTAGAAGTGGTACGAGGTCTCCATGGGCTTCATCATTGGATTTCCTCATAAAACTTGTGGGAGGAATGCTATTTGGGTGGTGATCGATAATTTGACCAAGTCATCTCAATTTATTCTAATTAGAGATACAACGAAGGTGGAGGAGCAGGGTCATTTTTATGTTCAGAAAGTGGTCAGACTTCATGGTGTGCCGTTGGAATATGTTTCTGACAGGGACCCCCCCCTTACATCTCTATTTTGGGGAGGCCTCTAGAAGGCTTTGGGGTCGCAGATTAAGATGATCACAACATACCATCCTCATAGAGATGGCCAGACAGAGTGGCCAAATCATATTATGGAAGACATGCTTCGAGCATGTGTATTAGATTTTGGAGGTTCTTGGGATAGCCATTTGGGATTGGTTTAGATTGATTGTATTAATAGTTACCATTCTTCCATCATAATGGCACCCTTTGAGGCGCTGTATGGTCGGCCTTGTCTGTCTCCTTTGTGTTGGGTTGAGGTAGGTGAGACCTCACTCTTGGGACTAAGCCTCGTTCAGGAGACATCTGAGAAGGTCAAGCTGACTGGGTAGCAGTTTTTGATAGCTCAAAGTCTTCAAAAATCTTATGAAGATCAGAGGCTTCGGGATCTTGAGGTTTCAATGGGGGACATAGTGTTCTTGAGGGTGGCCCCTCGCTTGGGTCACTGCCACCTGGGAAAGCAGGGAAAGCTGACACCGAGGTTTGATGGTCCATTCGAGATTACTGAGTGGATTGGAAAAGTGGAATACAGGTTAGCTTTGCCTTCACAGTTTACGTCAATTAACAACTTTTTCCATGTCTCCCAACTGAAAAAGTATAATCCCGATCTAGCACATGTGTTGAATCGGGATGAGTTGGGTATTGAGCCAGAATTACCAGTGTTTGAATGGCCAGTGCGGATATTGGATTATCAGGAGAGGTTGATTCGTGGAAAGTTTATTCCTTTGGTAGCATGGGAATGACGAGCATGAGACCTGGGAGCAGAAGTCTTGGGATGAGCAGGAGTACCCATTTCTATTCTCTAATAAGGCTCTGAGTTGACTTTCTGGGGGTGGAATGTATTCATGGTTAAGAGAATTGTCACACCCGGACGTCGCTTTAGGTATGTTTTAAATTTCAATTTTTATCCCATGGTTTCTTTTTCTTTTATTTAATTCAATGGATGAAAAGTGATCTGATCCTGATGAGAGTTTTTTGTTTATGCGCTAATAAATGAGCGTCATCTTGACATCACCCGATGCATGGGAAGGGCACGGGCGAAGCCGTGTTGCTTCGCCAGTTTAATGTGTGGTCATCCCAGGGCGCAGATGATTAAATAAAAAAATAAGAATAGGATTTGTTATAATTATAGTTATTTCTGTCATTATAATTAGTTTTATTATTATTGTTATTATTAGCTTAGGTTAGATTTTTTTTTCTAGTTTTAATTTATTTTTATATCCCCATGTCCTTATTCTTATTTTATTTTATCCCTCCATTAATTTTATTTTTATTCACTTATCTTCTTTTATTTTTATTTATTTTCTTCTTTTTTATCCTTTCTTTTATATTTTCTTTTATTCATTTTTTCCTCCCTATTTTGCTCTCTCTCTCTCTCTCGGGTTACTGTTCATCCACCTTCTACCTTTTGTTGCGTAGAACCCTAGCCGCCTCACGTTTCTCCTCTTGTGGACTGGCTGCAACTCCCTTCCTCGGCCGGAGTCCCACATGGTGTTCGCCCCCTCCTCGTCAAGCCGAAGCCCACGCTGCCCAGTTCTCCTCCCCGTTAGAACACTCTCCTGCCACACCCCAACTTTCCACGCACCGGTATCTCCCCCTGCTGCCTGCTACCTCCTACACACCCCAGCCCAGCCGAACCTATCTAGTACTGCGCCCTCCTTTCATCTTGTCCAGCCGACCATGCGCACACCTACTCTGGGTTCGGCCCAAGCTCCAACGACCCTCGTTTTTTGCTGTGCCTCTTCTCGGTGGTTTCCCCTTTTTTACGCTCACCCCATCCGTTACCCAGCCGTAGTCGCACCCCCTCCAGTCCACCAGCTTTTCCAAACCCTTCGCTACCCCTCCATCCCTTTCATACAACCGCGAAACCCTCCTCCCGCTTGGCCTTCCAAAGCCTTGCACCACTTTTCCCCCATTGGATATCCTCTATCAACCTTTTACCAATCATCGTAAGCCCTCGTTGTAGGTGTGGAATACACCTGTTATCCATTATTTCATTTTTGGGGATGTTTCAAATAGAATTTAGTTTGTGTTTGATTCAATTATGATGTGGTTGTGCTATGCCTTGTTTTAGGGTGCATTTGATTTTGTTTGAAGTGCATTAGGTGTGGTGGATTATGCGCACCAATTGTGTGAATCTTGTGACACGTTGGTAGGTGGTTCCACACAAGAGTATTAATTTGCAATCATTTTCTTGCTTATATAATTAATTTAGTGCTTTTTTCTATTTGTTTACATACTACGGAATTGTCTTTTAATTTGTTTGATTGTGCATTTATTTAGTTAGAGTTATGTTCAAGTGATTCTGGTGAATTTTATTGTGAAAACTCACTTTGGACTATTTATTATTTTTTTAACAGTGCAGTGTGTGAGTTAGGAAGTAGAGATGACCTAGTTTATATTTTGGCATGTGTCAGAATATGTTTTATTTTAAAAATAGGTTTTGAGTGACTTTTTCCCTTAAAAAACTGTTGCGACATGTTTGATACCATTTAATAAATTTTAAAAGTGATTTTGTTGAGTTATGTATCTAGTTTAATTTAATAAATAATCATGGTAGTTTTAGTTTTAAAAAGTTATGGTGTGCATGTCGTTTTCAAAAAGGATGTCAGTGTGCAGGTGAAATGTTACGTGAACATAGAATTTAGGTGAGGACAAGGAGGGAAGACGGGGTATTAGGTGAGGGGACTAGGACTAGTGAGCTAGTGTTCCGGAGATGACTTGTCCCGTTTTCACTCGTAGGATTGACGATTGCAACACAAACTAAACAAATGATGACTAGGGGTCATCGCCTTCTAAGCCGCGTTTTCTAAGGGTCTTGGCCATATAAGGCATGTTATCTAAGGGTCGCGGCCTTCTAAGACACGTTTCACCAAGACACGACGTTCTAGGGTCCCATCTATTTCTAGTTCCCATAGGGCCTCTATCATCTTTTGGTGCTACCAGTTACTTTGTGCACTTAAATGTTATATGATATGTCACTTGAGTTACTAGCGAAACATGTGTTATCTTTAAACTATTTTTTATTTAAAGTAGCTTTTATGAAAACCATTTTCACTAACATTGTTATGAATTTCTTGTTTTCTTTTATTTATCATTGCAAATGTATTTTCTTTTTAATATTTTCATGTGGAATATTTTATTGGTGACATCCTGGTGGGCGATTGCTCACACCCTACTTACACCCTTGGGTGTAAGTAGATTTGTTTACATCTGATACATGTAAGGGTCTAGCATTTGAGAGTAGTGGTTTATGTTGTTAGCAGGCCTCTTTATGTGGTGTTGTTGTGGTTTCTTGAGGGTGGTGTCCTCACGCCAGGCGACAGTTCTTAGGTTGGTTTTTGGTCACCTTACTTTTAGTATTGTTTGGGTTTTGGTTTCACATGTGACTCAAGAACCTGTTTTTGGTTAAAGACTTGTTTGGCTGCAGCATTTACTTTTTTTTGTTTTATTTTTTTGGATTTTTTATATTTTTTACTTGGATAAATTGTTCCCAATGTTAATTTTGATACCCGGGCACTTGTGCTAGCCCCCGTGGGGATCAGGAACGCCGTTCGGGTCTTGCCGCGGGTCGGGTCGGGCGTCGGTTCGGATGACGACCCGACTAGGTTCGTGACAATATTTATATTTCAATATATGTAAATTAATACATATTCTAAAAATATATTTAAAAAACTATATAATCAATTTTTACATTATAAATATATATATAATATCTATATATACATATACCAGGGTATTAATAAATGGATATATATTTATATTATATTATAGTATATGTAAATGAATATAATATATGATATATATGTATATAGATATATATATGACACACACACATATATATTTTATAAACGTATTGAAATATAATTATATAAATATATGAGTGAAAAATATTTTTGTAAATACATATATATATTTGTTTATTTATATAGAAATATAATTATATAGGAAAAAATAAGATGGTGTAGTAATAAAGGAATTACATCTTCGATGGATTGGTGCATGGTTCAAATCAATTTTGGGTGCATGAGGTTTAAAATTTGTAATGTACTGGTAAAGGGGTAGTGGGGGTTAAAAGTGCTGATAAAGAGGTGGTTGGGTGAAAAGTGATAATAACGGGGGGTGATCGAGCACTATAAAAGGAGTTGTGGAAGCACTAATAAAGGGATCAATGTCATTAATATATGAAGAAAATATAATTTAACCCCCTTTAAGAGATGTTTATTAGTACTAATAAAGGGAACATTTATCGGTGAAAAAAATATGCACAGTTAAAGGGGTCCTTTAAAAGTCCAAAAAATGCTGATAAATGGGTTATTTATTGATGCTTTTTTAGAGCGAATAAAGAACCCATTAATCATCACTTTTCTAGCTCTAATAAAAGCCTAAGGGTTTTAACTACTCTTTGATAGTTTGCAAATTTTTAGGGCTAATAACGGCATATTTTAGCTCTGTTAATGTCATATTTTATTGTATTGTCTTTTAAAAAAATGTTAATTTTTACATTAAAAATTAGAATATTATCAATATATAGTTTACCCCTAACCATAAGAGATAAATACCCCTCGATATTTGGTATTAATACCCTCTTAATATATTTAATTTAAATCTCCTTCAACTGATAAATCACTATAAAATTTTTTAGGATATGAATTGTCACATACATATTATGGTAATTAATATGGGATTTATGTAGAGACAATCAATCTATTAAAAATAAAATGTCAAATTAAAATAAATAAAAAATAATAAGATTTTTTAGAATGAAATTGCCGCATATTTGTTTAGAGGGGAGATTTAGAATTCAGATTCAGTAGGAATACGAGTAAGTGTTTTGAATAAATAATTATATAATAATTGGGATTTAGATTTGATGCACTTAGAGATATTCCCTGAGATGAAGTAGGATGAATATACAAAACAAAATAGTCCATTTCATGTTCAAAATGGATAATGAAAATATCATTCATTATATTATCCAAATATTTTATCAATGGAAATTCACATCCTATAATTATTTCATTTTTTAATTACATAAAATAACAAAAGAGAACTATATTAACCTTATTAATGAAGAATAAATAATATAAATTTTTTTAGAAGGTATGAATCCTTTACTAGTTGAATAATAACATGACTATTAGAATAGTAATTTAACCCTTATAAATAGTAAAAGACCAAGAGAATAGTAACCCCTCTTATGATGGTATAAATAATATTTAGGCACCCTATAAATTAATGTATGACATATTTACATCAAAATATATGTAAATAAATGTTTTGAAAATTATAAATTAAATTTTGGTATTTTTTAATGTTATAAATATGTAATTACAATATTATTATTAATGTATTAATTTAAAAGAAAAATGATTTTCTTAAAATGTATACCTAAATTAATATTTTAGAATACTATGATATTTATATAATTGTTTTGAGAAATTATTTAATTTTTCAATATTTATTAAAATTAGTAATAATTTTAAAATATTTATTTTTCAAGTAAACAATTATTTTAATTAAAATTAATAAATTTCCCATATTTTTAAAATTATTCACATAAAATGGATTTCAATTTGAAATTATACACATCAAAAAATCGTTAGCATAAATTTGTGGGGTATTTAAAAAATACATGCTTTTTTGGTGAACAGAAAAACACTAAACTTTTAAAGAAACACTAAGTACATATATATTTGAGTCATTATTGATGTAAGTTTGAGGTAAGAACAATTTTTATAAACTCATATTCACTAGTTACTGTATTTAGTCACAAAAATAAAAACAATTTTTTCTTAATCCAAAATAATAATCTAATTATTAAAATAATGATAAAACACCCCCCTCTCATCCACTCTAAAAACTGCCCCTCACCGCCTCTTCACCTCACACCTTCCAAAATTTGAGGATTATCCAAATTCATCCCAATACACTTACCAATCCCCTCCCAAATTTCCATAATCTCATGTTCTTATAAAAATATGTAACCCATTTCTTATAGAGGGTTTCAAGGTGAATAAAATCAAGTGGTAAATTACTCTTTCATTTTTTTTATTTCTTTTCAACTTATTTTATAATTATCTTATCCCCTCCCCACATCAAAATGTTATGATAACTCTATCACCTAAAATATACTATCTTTTTATTCTAACTGAATAATCCATAATTAAACACCTCCCCTCTCCGTTTTATACTATTAATGAAAACATCATTCTAGAGGTGTTAATTTATCAACTTCAATGATGAAAATTTTTAATTTTCTATTAACCCATCAAGGAGGGTCATAAAACCATTTTTTGTTAAAAAAAATTAAAATATATTCATTAGAAACTATTTAATATTATTTAATCATTATATACACATGATGTTAAATAATAAAACAAAACCATATTGTTGTGAGTGAAAACTACCCACAATAATCCAAAATATTATTTCTAAAATATTATCTAATGATTCATCATAACCCAAAATAATATAATGACTTGTATAACCATTTTAACTTATGAATTTTGATTAATAAATTATAAATTCATTTATTGATTTCTATTTCCATTTTACATGATCTTCTATACTCTTATACAAGAGAACTGATCATGAAATCAATGAAAATAAACACTCCTGAACTCTAAAATTGAACATTATAACTCTTAAAAACGTCTTAAATGATTTAATGAAATTATATTAAATCAATTATAAGTATAAAATGCAATAAATTAATTAATAACTAGATTTTATTTTATAATCTTAGAGGTTAAGAGAATGTTAATGGCTATTTTAGACATAAGGTATGGGATTCTACCTAAACCTCCATTTTTTCCTTCGGGTTACGATTTTTCTTATTTAACATAATATAAATAATAATTATTTTTTATATATTTTATAATTATTTATTATATTTTAAAAAAATTATGTATTTGGAACACTTCATCATTATTTTTCAAGGATATACATTTCTTAATAAGACTTTCTTCTAAATTCTTCTTGAAAGGAACTTAAGATTAGTGGGAAATTCCTAATTTCTTACCCATCTTCATGTCCCATCCCCAATATGTTTTAAGCCACCATAATTTTTATAAAATAACTAATTTTATCATGAAAAAATATATGTATTCATTACTAGTTTTATGAAAATAATATTCATTTTACCTCTTCAAATTCCTTGTATTATATTCAATAAACTGCACAAAAATGTTTCATCTATAATGATTCTTTAGCACACCATTTACATGTTTCCACAAAAATAGGTCTTAAATTATATTGACCCCTTTATATTTTACCTTTTAAATACCCATGAATGAGCGAAATCAATTCTTTCATGGAAAAATTTATTATTTGAACTTGTTTTTTATTGTGTCATTATTATGATACCCATTTATTTCCAGGGGTAACCCTAATGTTTATTCTTCACGTGGAACATATATTCAAGAAATTGTAATGATGGTTTCAACAAGATAGTACTCCAATGAATTGGTTTGTTTTTATCCTCATGAGATTCCTTATTGGGACAGTGCATGAGACTGATTCCTTTATGGGTCATTTTCCACATTGTTATATAGACTTGGAAGATATCATTGACTCATATTAATTTCATGATATATATTGTTAAACTAGTTATTCATTAAATAATAGTGAACATACTATTGGACTCCGGTTCTACCCATTCTTTCATATCGTCCAACATTAGTCGAACTATTCAATCACCACCTCAACATTTTGTGGTTGGGTTATATTTGAGAATAGAAAATGGGGAAATTATTTCATCGAATGTTTATAACACCTCCCCCAATTGATTTTTCTAGACCTAACCACCCAAAATATATTGTAATTCTCTATTTGGTAGATTTTTATTGTATTTTGGGCATGGAATAGATATTTTTTTAAAGGTAAAGAAAATTTTATTAAAAATAAAAGAGAGGGAAATGTTACATGAAACAGAAAGATGGTATTTTATTACAATCCCTTACAAAGTGGGGGAGAAGATCAACCGACAAAGTATCACTCCATGTCATGGCTTGGTTGACTCCTTTATTGGCAAGGACATCCAAAACCATGTTTACTTCATGTTACATATGGGTGGAGATGTATCTAATTTCCAAAATAGAATTGAGGCAGTTCATCCAGGAGGCAGTGAGAGGCTCGGCAAGGTGGATCACCCCATTCCAAATAGCATGCACAATGGTGGTGGAGTTACTCTTTATCCAGATGTTGCTCTATCCTATTATCTTGAACAAATTAATGGCCTGAATCACTGCTATCATTTTGGATTCAAGAGAAGAGGAATTGCCACAGTTTCCAAAGAAGCATCTGGGACATCAACCAATATAATCTTTGAAAATGGCCCCACATCCCACAGGACCCGGGTTTCATCTAGATTCTCCATCTACAATGATATTGATCCATCCATGAGTCGGATCATGCTATAAAATCTCTAGATAAATCTTCGTCTTAGTGTAAATGCCATAAATTTTGAGGAGTCAGATAATCACAATGTCCCCAACTGAATTGTCGCAGTGGGATTTCTGGAGAAGTGTTGTTTTCCGAATGATAATAAGGATCCTCTTCTGACCTGCATGAAGATTAAATGAGAAATTTTTATTAATAATTGTGTTTTTATCATACCAGTTCACATGTAGAAGCTCATCAACCATGTATTAGAAGACATTATTGATTTTTTGAGAAGATTCATGTTTCACGGAATGTTTAAGTTGAGAGTAAATAGAGTCAGAGGATAACCATTTACAGTCAAATAAGTCAGTAACATAATTCCAAAGAGCAAAGGCTATAGCACAAGATAAGATAATATTATAAGTGTCCTCCCGGTTTTGGTGAAAAAATTAACATTTGGAGCATAGTTTGACACCAAAAGTCTGAAGACAAACCTCTGTGGGAATGCGGTTATGGGTAATATGCTAGACAAGGTTAATCCTGAAAGTCTTAATCCATGGTTTTTCAAAATACATAATCCATGAGAATATGGGGTCAAGTTAGTGAAACAATGATGATAAATGTTTTTTGAATCCAAAATACCATTGTGAGTAGGCTCCCAAATTAGAAGATCGTCCCCATTTATAATGGGGAAACTATCCACAACGTGCCTAATGTGATCAGGGATATTAGTTGTACTAGAGTACATTACATAATTTATGGTTAGATTAATGTTATTAGGAGAGGCATCTGGATATAGCATGGAAATGAGACGCGTTCCAGTCCAGTTATCAAGCCATAAAATCATAGTGGAGCCTGAACTAACCATCTATCGTGAGTCATGCATGTTGTCAACATAGGTATTTCGAATGGATGGCCAAAGGGAGGAATCGAGGTAACTAGAATTAACTTTTTTACATTTTTATAGGAACCTGTTAAGAAGAAAGGTTATGGAGTCAGATTTTTTGTTGATCAATCTCTAGGAGACCTTGGATTGAAGAGCCTTGTTAATGGATTTGAGATTTTTAATGCCAAGAACAAGGGGTTTGCAGCATGTCGACCAAGGGATAGTAACAAGGATTCTTTCAAGAATACTACCAGTACAGATAAATTTTTTTATGTAAACATTAACTTTTTTAATAAGACTATTAGGCCATTTGTATATCAATAGGGGTAAACCATTTTGGAGATAATAGTGGATTTCATGAGGCAGATCCTTCTAGCCCTAGAGAGGGATTTTCCTTTCCTGGAGGCTAGTTGATTAGTCATTTGATTCACACGAGTATTAAATAATAGGGGTTTGGTCCTACCCCAGAAGAGGGGAACTCCATGATAGGTAAAATGGATGGATCCCTCTTTGATGCCAAGATTTTCAATGATAAATCTTTTTCTAGTAGGGGGAAGGTTTTCCCAAAATATATATAAGATATATTCTAGCTAATAGATTGTCTATAGTCCTCTTAATAGTGAGACATGTCCTTTATAAGACTATGGATATTTCTTCTACCACCATTACGGAACAGAATGATGTCAGCCGCATAAAGGAGGTGGGTTGGGACAATTAGATTTCTGGCAGCCTGAATGGGTTGGAGCTTGTTTTGGTGAACAATATAGGAAAGATACCTACTGAGGTAGTCTTTTGCAATGTAAATGAGAATCGCAGAAAGGGGATCACCTTGACACACCTCATTTGAGAATTTAAAGTATCCCTTAGGAGAACCGTTGACATGGATGGAAATAAAATCCGGGGTAAAGAGGTATTTTATCTTTCCAATAAAAGTAACATTGAACCCAAAATCCTTAAGGATGTTGAAAATAAAGATCCAATCAATGGTGTAAAAGGCTTTTTCAATATCAAGTTTAACTGCAATATTCCTCCCTCTGGACTTTTTATTTAGAGAGTTAATGAATTCTGAGGCCGTTCGAATTAAATCTTGAAGGAATCTTCCCTTCATGAAACCAAATTGATTCTAGGAAATGATCTTGTTACATATGGGAGAAATCATATTAGCATTGAGTTTGGTAATGAATTTATAGATAGAGTTAATGAGAGAAATGGGGTGGAAGAAAGATGGATCAATGCGTCTCTCC
Organism: Viscum album; assembly: GCA_963277665.1. Taxonomy (NCBI): domain Eukaryota; kingdom Viridiplantae; phylum Streptophyta; class Magnoliopsida; order Santalales; family Viscaceae; genus Viscum; species Viscum album. Next base: position 699,162,360 of record OY728158.1, read on the forward strand.
ATTGATTATCACGAGGTCAATAAAATCATGGTAAATTACATGTATCACCTACCAAAGAAATATAAATTGTTTGATCATCTATGTAGGTCCAATTATTTCGCTAAGGAGGACCTTCTGATAGAATATAACTAATTAAAGGTTAGGAAGAAAGTTATTCTAATGACTAACATTTTAATATGTTATGGACCTATGAGTTCATTGTTATTACCTTGAGACTCAGTAATTCCCTATAAAATTTCATAGATAGAGTCCTTAGATATTAAATTGAAAATTTTATGGTAGTTTTTATCGATTTATTCTAATATAACCCTAGTGAAAGGAGGATCATGAGGATAATTTGATTACTAACCTAAAAACAAGGAAAATGGATAAACATTATGCAATAAACATTAAATGTGAGTTATGGATAAATGAAGTATCATTGTTGTGGTATGAGATAACCTATAAAATAATACCTATGGACCTTACCATGCTAATGGTTATTACATAGTGGTTGTGGATATAAACTATAATGGATATCCATTGTTTCCTTGGACTAATTGTGTATTACCATAAATTTTTGGAAAAAATATAACAATTTTAAAACCCACTATCCAAGATGACACAAAAAGGAGTAATGTTTTTCTGGATATGGGAATGTGAAGACTACTTCATTGATTTGAAGAATAGACTTATCATTTCACCAATACTCACCCTCAGAAAAAGTGGAGAACTATTCGTGGGGTACAATGATTCTTCAAAAAAGGTATTTGGTTGTGTACTAATGAAAAATGATAAAATGATAGCCTTAAACTCATGGTAGTAAAAATTAATTTGAAAAACTATCCCACACATGATCTAGAGTTGGTATTTATGACCATTTAAATGAAAATGTGGATGTATTATCTTTATGGGGAGATGTATGATATTTATAATGATCATAAGAGTATCAAATACATATACACATAGAATAAGGTATCATGTATATTTATCAATGTTGACAATTGAGAAGGATCCAATCTTCATAGTATTATAATGGATATACATGGGAATCAGTATGGAAGGAACATCATCAATCCATTATCAAATGATTGCTCTATCATTCGTTATAGTGAAAATAATTGACTATCAATGAAATGATCAACAAATTCATAAGAAAATGGAAGCCATGAGGAAATGGAAATTGATGGACTTTAAAATGGATCATGAAGGATTTGTGAGATTCAGTTCATTATTATTTGTACTATCTGACCCAGATATTAAGAAGAAGCTGCTAAATGATCCACGTTGATCAAAATTATCTATTCACCCAAGGAGATGAATGATGTATAGAGATTTTTGAGTTCACTATTGGTGGGGAAAGATGAAGAAGGTGATCTCTGAATATATGTGAATGTTCATAGTATGTTATTATGAAATGGGTGAAGGAAAAAATGTGAGGGGGATGGTGCAACCACTACCCATACCAAAATGGATGTCGGGTAACATTATCATGTCCTTTTCACTATAATTTAAAGGAAATATAGAGGAAACAATGAAATTTGTGTTGTTGTGGACAATCAAAAAAAGTTAAACCATTTTATTAAAATTCGAGAGGAATTATCTGGGAATCAACCTATAATGATATAAATCAAAGAAGTGGGAAGTATACAAGGAGTACCACTATCTATTTTATATGATCTAGATCAAATATTCCACTAAATATTCTATAAATGTGTCATGTAATGACAAAATATTAATTTGAATTTTCGTACAGATTATCATTCTCAAACTGAGGTCCATGATGAGTAGACTGTTCACACATTAGAAGATATGTTGAGGTAATGTTCTATGGACATAAAATGTGAATGGGACAAACATCATTCACTAGTTGAGTTCTCATCAAACAACAGTTTCCCTCATGAAAACAAATGGCTCCATAAGAATCTCTATAAGATAAAATATGTTGAATAATGGCATGTTGGGATACGTTTAGTTAATATATGCTTATAGGATTATAAATAGTCAACTAAATGTTCAAAAATATAACATTCGTTCAGAATAACATCACGGAAGCCCAAAATCGGAAATAGATTTGTATTGACCAATTTCAATAGGACCTTCAGTTTAAGGCTATATAAACGGTATTCCACTATATATCTCCATGAAATTGGATCATGAGACCTGGGAAGAAAGGAATTATATGTTCCGTGTACATCAAACCCTTTGATATCCTTGATGGTTTCAAATATGGGGCCCATCTACTAACACTTACACCTACCACGTAATAATTACAATATTTATTCAACATATCCCTCTTGATGAATTACATACTAGATCGTTTGCCTATACTAAATTTAGAGGTAGTATAATTAGATAATGATCTCTCTTGTGAGGAGAAGCCGAGGAAGATCTTGTACCATAGAGATAATGTTCTACATAATAAGACTACCTGTCTAGTCAATGTACTATGGATGAACCATAAGTACAAACAAACAACATGAGAACCAAAAGAATCAATATAGGATAATTACCATCACCTATTTTCCACATAGTATATAAAATGAAATTTCGAGGGTGAAATTAAAAAATAGGGGATGAATGTAATGAAACAAAATTTTATCAATGGAAACTCCCATATTATTATTATGTCATATAGTATAATCATATACAATCACATTAAGAACAAAATTTAGACACTGTAAATGAATAATAAATAAAATAAGAGGTATTTCTGGAAGTTAAGTAACCATTACTAGTGGAATAGTAATTTGAACTTTGGAATAGTAAAGTAATCATTATGAATAGTAAACTATCCAATAAAATACTAACACCTCATATGAAAGTATTAATAAAATGTAGGCATCCTATGAATGAAAGTATGATATAATTATATCATATTATATGTAATTTTTTCTATAATTATTAATTTAGTGTGGTTATATTTTTATGTTTTATATATTTAATTATGATTTATAATAAATTTTATTATTTAAAAGAATTTTTTTCAGAAAATTAATTATTAAATTAATATTTTATTTATTAAAAATTTAATTTAATTTTATGCGATCTTAATTATTTTTTCAAAGTGTTATAAATGTAGTTATAATTTTAAAATCATTATTTTTTAAGAAAATGATTATTCTAATACAAAAATAAATAAATCATATATAAGGAATTATTTTCTTAAAATGGAGTTTAATTTTGAAAACTAAAAAATAAAAATATGTCAGGGTGACATTTTTTAGATTTTTCTAAATTACCTGATTTTTTGTGAACTGTAAAATACGATAATTTTGTTATAAATACTAAATATGTGAATTTTTCGAGTCATTTATGATGTATGTATGAGGTAAAACCCATTATTTTCTACCTCCAATAAAAATTATTTTTTGTCCTATATGAAAATAAATAACTACTGATTAGATTAATGTAAAAACACCCCTCTCCTCCAATAAAAATACCACCCCACCACCTCTTCACCTTACACCTTCTAAGATTTGAGCATTCTCCATATTCTGCCCAATAATCCTCCCAAGAAACACCCCCATGTCTAGGATTCCTTTTTCTCCTCAAAGGTCAAAAATATTTTAACTAAATATGTTTTCAAGGATGAGAAATTCATAGGAAAATTCCTCAGATATTTTCATTTTTTTTTCATGTTCATTTATTATTCTCTCCTCAGCACATGTCATCCAAACGGTATGATAACTTTAGTACCTCTCATACACAATATTTATATTATTCTAATTTAATACTACTTCATTAATCCCCTCTCCTCTACCTTTAATTCTAAAAATGAAAATGTCATTTGTGATGTGTTGATTTTTCACCTTCAGGGATGAGAAATTATCATTTTCAATAAACAAATAAATGTCTGGTCATGAAACTATTTTTATGTTTAAAATTTATAATACATATGTTAAATGATATATAATATTATTTAATAATTACCTCAACATTATTCTAAATAATAAAACAAATCAACTTCATTGTGATCAAAAATCACCAAAAATACTCCAAACGATAATCAGTGACTTCGTCTATAATTATTCATCCTCACCCAAATAACCAGATGAATTATATAACCCTTTAACATTATGTATTTATATTAATAAAATATAACTTCAATTATTAAATTTAATTTAAATTTTACATAAAATTATATACTCTTATATAATTGAACCGGTCATGAAAACTATGAAAATGAGCACCCCCGAACGATGAAATTTAACACAAAGTCTCACAAAAAATACATAATGAACATAATATAACTATAATATTTCAATTAAATGTATAAAATATTGATGATTATTTAATTTATGGATCTAATTTTATTATCGATGACATTAATTTCTAGTCAAGAACTTCTCCAAACACATGGTATGTGATTCTACCTTAATCTCCATTTTTAATTCGCATCACACATTCTCACTCATTAACATAACAAAAAATTATTTATTTTTATATAATTCTTATATATTCTGTTTATATTTTCCAAAATCACGTACCTAGACCATTTCATTATTAGTTTTTAGGGATATATTTTTTTTATAAGGTTCTCTTTTCAATTTTTCCCAAAAACCATGCCCGATTAAAGAAAACATCCGAATATCATACCCATTTTCAAGTATCATTCATAAAATATTTGGATCCATCATTATAATTATGAAAAAAATTATTTTATCATGAAAAACTATCCTTATTAATTTCTTATTTTATGAAAAAAAATTATATTTTCCACTTTAATTTCTCTTTAATATTTTCTTTCAGCTGCTCTAAAATGTTTAATTTCTAAAGTTTTTTTATCATTATTTCTACAAGATTACACAACAAATAGACCTGAATTATCTTGTTCTATTCCTATTTTCCCCTATGAATTTTTATGTACGTTTTTAATCCCTTAATTCCTAGAAACATTTATGATATTATCATTTTATGGCTTATGTCATGATTATGATACCTATTTCATTCTATGTGTAACCATTAAGTTTATTATTATTGTGGAAAATTCATTCATGAACATGTTATGATGGGTGATCCCAGATCGCACACTAATACATTGGGAAATGTTTAATCTCACGATACATCAGGTAGGGACCTATAGTGAACCAGATTTATTTATGAGACCTTTTCCACATTGTTATAAAGTCGTTGTAGATAGATTTGACTCGTGTTTATGTCAAGATATGTTTTTTTCTAGATTCCTATGATGCCATAATAATATGTTACCTTATTATAAATGTTATTATTCCTTAGTATTATTAATGTTACATTCATTTTATGTCATAATTTTATGCCTTTTATCTTATGTTCAATGTTTTATTCATATGCTTACTTCCTTACTAGGCTCTTCATCTTATCCCATTGTTCCTGTATGTCCTATGTTATATAATGAAGATGTAAGATATCAATGGAACAAAGGAAGCCATAATATATATTAAATAAAATATGATTTTATTTGGGTTTCTTATTTTCTTAATTTTGTATATAATATTCTAATGACTCTATACATTATGATCCATTTCTTATAATTATTGTTATTTATGTAATAATATGTGAAAAAAGCTAGGGTCACTATATTCAAAACATTGTTTTCATGATATACATTATCACTTAGTATTTCTTAAACCATTCCTTTCTCCTATGGATTTTGTGGTTGTTGGAAATAATTGTCATCATTATCCCATGGTTTAGTAAAGTTGTTAGATTAATTTCCATAATTTTCTCAATTGATTAATAATATTGTTTATAGTTGATTATTATGATCATTATTTTAATTCATTATATCCCATAAACATTCATATACTTATAAACCATTTACCCCTCACTTGAATCATATACTAGTTTCATTGAAGAATATTTTCACATGATTATTACTATATAATTGACATTTAATAAAATGAATCTTATTTACACCATGTATTTTATCATTTTATTTTCACAAAAAACCATTATTGTCATAATATCGCCAAAAGTACAAGAATAACATCGGTCAAAAAATATTATTTTCCCCTTCATTGTTCATCAAAATATTTCTTTAAAGGTACCAATGTTCATTATAGTATATTCCTTTTAGATACATCCTTTTATGAATCTAAATAAATAGATTACTTTTCATTCTAGATTAATGAAAAAATAATAATAACATGAGTTTTTCATGATTTTTTCTTCCTGGGTACCAATGGATTCATTATCATTTGGTTTTAGCTCTAGGAATTGCCTCTTCATTTTAATGAATGGAGTTTCAAAAAAATATATCAGAAAAATATATTTTTAATATAATCCAAATATATTGAGTTGATTTGTTCATCATTCCTGTTATTCATAATTAGGGTGTACTATTTTAAATAATCACACAAAAAATTATAAGTAGCAGAAGTAAAATTCTCATGACTAAAGCATTAATGAATGAAAAATAAATTTTATACAGAATTGATATATTTCTTGAAAATTTTTGGATTGGAAGACCCACTAAAATTTAGAGAATATTTCCACATGAAGGACTAAATGATTAGTTTCTCCTTATATGGAATGTGTGATATTTCATCAAGGATTCTGTAATTGTTCATATCCTGAAAAAGTTTTTTTAGAAAATCAATTATATTTTTAACTCGATATCCAATATTATTTGGGATCTCATTGGGAAATTCATTATACAGTTCAACACATTCAGTATTTCAATATTTACTATAGTTCATCTGAATTAACAAAAACCAAAATGGTAAATTTAAGAATAATTAAACTATAATCATTGTAAGAAATTATTAAATGATGAAAATTATTCCCATGATGGCCAGAAATAAGAAACCAAAATTTCAAAATTTTGAATTTTTAATTCACACAACCACAATTTTGGTTCATCATATGATGATTTAGGTTATTTCCAAATATTGTTCAAATACTAAATCCTAAAATTACCTAAAAAACTCATTGAATCCAAATGATATTTCCTGAGCACATCATACATACATAATGTACTATTTTACATGAATATTCATTACATATCATAATTTCTCACACAATAATAACCTTTGCGTTTATTTTCCAGGGATTCTATACACATTGAAAAAATCGTTCTTAATCATTACCTGGAATCAATCATAAATACTATTCTCAATTGAATCACTTTTATATATATCACAAATAACAGTATTAAACATAACTAAGGGAAAAAAACGTATTATTGGGAAACCTCCAATGACCAATAAGGGATGTAAAAAAACATATTAGTTTAAGAGATTAGGGATCCTGGTATGAGAACATTATAAAGGTTTATATAATGAAAATATTGAATCATAACCAATAAATCATATATCATTAATAAAAAATCATGTCATAAATATTTTTAAGAAATAGAAGATGTTAGTTATAAGAGTATAGAAATATGAGTTAATAATAATGTACCATATATAATATGTATGTTTTATTAGAATTTGGAACAAAAATAACCATCTAATTTATGAACAATTATAAATATTACCACCAAGTCCTCCAAAAAATGTTCAGGACGACCACATCCCCACAACATTCAGTATTTTGGATAACCACATATGTCCCATAATTATTTGAACATGGGATAATAACCTATATACAATTATAATAGCAATATATATAAAAATTTAATCAATATATTATTGGTATATATCAGGATTTATCATCATATATAGATAAAACATAAATATGTGTGCCTCTTGGACATGATATCTATCAAAATTCTATCATCGCCTAATTAACCCTATTATAAGAAGTATGATGTAAGAAAATTTCATCATGACATATTCATAATAAATACATATAAATATGTTTTTTGGTATCAATATATAATGTTATTGTGTAAAAATTAGAAACATTGAAGTATATTTACAATGACAAAAATTTATTTACATTATTATAACAAAGTACATTGAGAAATACTATTAAATATACAATAATTTTATTGAAATTTAATTTTAAATGAAAATAAACTATAAAATTGTAGGAAGAAAAATAAAATTTGAAAGCCATGAAAAAATTGAGTGGAATATTCTTATAAAAAAATTATAAAGATGGATGGAAAATGTGTTCATTTTGAAAATGTTAAAAAAATCCTTTTCAACCCATTGTAATGAAAATAAAAAATTTAAATCTTACGGTTCAAAAACACTAAAATTGGTTCCATTCAATATTTTTGAAGAATGTATATACCAATATAAAATTTCAAAATTAAATTATTTAATGATGCATAAATATATTTATTAAAAATAATGAACATAGTAATAGAGGAGAATGATTATCAATAAAAAATAAATGAAAATTTTAGCTATAATTATAAGAAATGTTTTATATATTTTGGAACAAATGTTTTGTTAAAAGTTATAAGGACTTCTAAAACTAAGAAATAAATAAGTAAGATTAAAACTTATGGATCTTTAATGATAAATAACATAAATTTTACCCAAATAGAAATTCTAGATAAACAATCTCTGTTTCAGTGTGAGGTTTGGTAAGAAACACATATAAATTTGGTAGTTTTTGAAATAAAATCCCTTGAAAAGGAGAAAATAATATTGATCTAGATATAAATTTTATTTTATGATAATTATGATAATAATTCATTACTGGGATATTATATTAAACAATGATAATAATATAAGTTTCCAATAAGGGTCATACCTTAATAAATGAAAAATTAAGTTGAGAAACCCTTAACATGACACCAAATTACCATAATGAAACTATTTAAATCCTTATAATATAAAAAATATTAATATATTAATTAAAAAAATGTTCATATCTATTACAATTTTTACCCTTCAATTATTATAATTTATTATTGTTATTTTAGTTATTGTTTATTTTCATCGTCAGATGATAATAATTTTCATTATTTTATACATGTTTCCTAATAGGAATGACTTAATTGTAAATTTTTTAAACAATACTATATTAATCTGTGTATTGGAATAATTTATATTCTATTATTTATTTACACAATGTTTAATTTTTTTTCAAAGATATCAGTATTGTTAGTGAGAATGGATTTTTTCACGAGAATGTTTCATATAATTTACTGGTAATGATAAGTTTCAAAATAATGACCATTTATTTTTTCATCACTATTTAAAAACCATATTAAATACATCTATTACACTTTAATAACATATATTACTATTATTATGTTCTTGATGCATATTCATTGTGAAAATGATAATGTTAGTGTAACATCATTTATATAGGTGGTTGAACTGACCTAGAAAACATAATATACTAATAACGAGTAAATGTTTGGAGTTATACAGTTGTTGTGTAATTTTAAAAAAGAATAATTTTTTTAGTATAACACCATTATGGCGGTGGATTATATTTTTTCAATTGTTAATATTAGAGGTTAGTTGAAAAAACTGTGAGGAACTAGCCACTTTGATGAATTCTCAATTTATCGAAAAAGGATCCTTCAGATTAATGTATATACCTTTCCATCATTGGACTAGTGTGTACTAAATAAATAATTATTATTTAGGAGAGAAAAAATGAATAGTTAATACAGAGATATTATATTGTAATTATTTATTTTGTACGGGTATAATATGGATCATTTTGAAGTTTATTTTTGAGTGGCATTTGTATAAATTATAATACTCCATGGTTCTTGATTTCCATGTGTCATGGAATATGGATTAAAAGTTGGAAAATAATGAATAATGTCCAGGAATACCCATATAAAATCAATTTAGATATATGTATAAATAAATTTTTGGCCTTTACACTACAATTACTCAATTTTACAACATTTTAATTTTAATGTGGTACTTCATTTTTTAACCGTAGTAACCTCTTTTTTATGTCAAAAATTGAAATTAATATTCTATAAAAATGTGAAAATATTGATTAAAATTTTGATCTTCATTTATTCTAATTCATCTATTTATTGTTTTAAATTTATATTATAAATTAACATAATAAATGTATGAAATATATTACTTTTATATAAAAATGACTATGTAATATTTATGTTTTCCACATAATTATTCATGTCAATTAATTATTATATTATTTATATCATATATCTAAATAAATTAAATTAATTTTTTATAATAATCTATTAAATTTGACTAATTTAATTTATTAGGATAAAAATAAACGAAACATAATATGTTTTAAAAAAATATCCATATTTTATCATTTATTAATTTAAATCACATCCTCATAATCAATATTATTTGTGTCGTTTCCATTAGATTTTATGAAAACATTATTGTTATAATATTTCTATTAATTAAATAAACATTAAAAAAATATTTTTAGTAATAATAATTAATATAATATCTATGAAATAGAAATAATTAATTATTTTAATTAAATGTTATTATTTTATTTTATTCCATAATTATTTATTAGCTATTAATTATATTATTTTTAGTTTATTTTTAACAATTAGAAAACATGAATGTTTATGTTGGATACCAGTTTATACAATGACTATACACTGAATGAGAATATGCCCTACCACCATATTTCGAACAACCATATGTCCAACAACAATATTTCCAATGACCATATATCAAATAGAAATATATATAACAGTTCTACTAAATTCCTATATAAATTAATACATGAATCCATAAAATCTACCATCCTAATAATTTACTTCTCTCCCAATGTGCCTATTATATTTATTGTCTTTTTTATTTCCTTTCATAGATATAATTGAAATTATGATGTTTAAAGAAACTCGCAATGATAATGTTCCCACATGCAAGGTTTTTTTATATTCTTTTGGATGGGTTACCCTTATAGATTTTTTAATGATGATTCAGATCATATTATCCTAATATATTACTTTTTTATCAGGAATTATTATATCTTACCCGAATAAAATAAATCTTTCTTCATATTTGGATAATGATGTGAAGGAAACAAGTTAATAAACATTGTATTTATTTAAAGTTGAATACAACTTAGAATCTCTAGTTTTTCAGAGGAGACAAGTTTATAATTGATGTAAAGATAGTATAGTTTAATGGAATATATAATTAGACAATATTTTGAAAAAAAATAAAAATGAAACAACCAATATCAAAGAAATTCCAGACCTTAATAAATTACATTTTGATTTCTCAAAACCATTTAAAATATAGAATCCAATTCTCATAATAATGTCCTTATTAATCCAATTTTTAGAAAATAACATAGATCAAAAAGAAATTATTGTCTAACCAAAATTTTGTACAGAAAACCCATTTTAATGTCCAAAGAATCTCCCATATATTTAGCATCAATGAAACAAAAAAAATATTTACAAAACAGATAGGGTCAGTAGAAAAAATATTATCCATAAATTTTTTAAAATAATATGAAATATATACCTCATTAATAAAAAACAATCATAAAATTATACTAACCATTAATAAATTTCCTTACTTTTAATGTGACCATATGAAAAATTATACCAAAATTAATTCAATGAAAAGTGTAATTAACATCTTTAAATTCACTAAATTAATTATCTCGTTGGGTTGGAGAAAATACTGAAACATGGAATACTAAATGAATGGATGTAACGTATGATAAAGAAAATAAAGATATTTCTTCTAATTTCCTTTAAATTTACTCTCCCTTATAGAATGTGTAATGAACTTAAATGTTTATATCTTAGAACTTATATTTTAATTTATGACCATTATTGAAAAATAAAAATTGATTAAAAAATAATTCACCCTTTCAAATGATCATATATAGGAAAATGATGTGATAAAATGTAATGGATAATTAGAATAAAAAGTTAAAAAAATTAGTTATCAATATTATAATTCATATGGATGATCTCCATTCGATGAATATGGTTCTAGATAATGTTCAAATTGATTTTCTATATCTTCCAAATAAATATTAATTGGAACTCATAAAAAGAGAGGCAAGATAACTATAATTATTAAATGGTTGATAATATATATATGACATATTTGAAATGGTAAATTATATAGTATTTTATAATTGTAAAAATATATAATAGCAACTCTAGAAAAAATTACATCAATCATTATACATAATAATGTAGTTTAAAATCATAAGAAACAGTAATGGTATAAAAATTATCAAAAAAAAAATTCAGTGTGAAGTTATGTAAAATATATTCCGTATTAGTAATGTATTATAACACTCATACATATTTTATTAAAAAACTGGATAAACATGTGGATTTTTGATTAGAATAGATTATGAAAAAAATATAATGTTTCAGAAGTTTTTTACATCTAAATTTATCTATACATGATAACTTCAATTTAGCATAGTTCCCATAAATGATCAAATTACCTCTAATAATATATATTCTAATAACATTAGGATAATTAAAAATTACCAAATTAAATGATATCAGAGTTCTAAAAAACAAATCCCCTCCCCTTTATTGGGGGATTTTTCAATGTTAAGAGACATTAATATAGGTGAATCCAATTATTATCACATTTTACTAATCATACATTAGTTTTATTTAATATCCTCTACCTTTCACAATCCATTTATCATACCATTATTCATTTATTAAAGATTATACTCTTTTTATATAAACACTTACCAAATTTTATTCCCCAAGGAATCAAAAATCGTTTTTGGTTAAGTTGAGATAATTATGTAAGATAATAAAATTTATTTTTTAATTATCTAAGAGTTTTAAATCATGGTCCTACATCACCAAAAATATCATCACCACGAATAATCCATGTGGTAGTATGATTTATGAGGAATTTGGAATAATTTTACACATTTATATTAGTGGAATAACTTTTATTAATATAATGATCATTTTTAGATCTTCTATTGTTATTTCTGCAAATATAAAAAAAACTTATGATGGATATGTTTTTAAATCTAATAATAAAATAAAAGGGGTTAAAAATCATTTTTGGAAGATTAACATAAAGAAAATTATATTCTTATAATTATCACATAAATTAATTTCAACCTTAACTTTTTGTTTAATAGAGTGTATTTATTTGTGGGAAAAATGTTATGATATAATAAAAATATTCATGAAATGAAAATCAGTTCAACTATATTTAGATCAAATTTATAAAGGTGATATTTATTATTCAAATTGATTATATACACCCACAAGCTCTGAAGTAAGAATATTTAGTATTTCTATAATTCCATAATTCATAAGTTGAATTACAAAAAAAATATAAAGTGTAACTCATGTTACAATGAAAAATAATAAAAAAATTAATTCTAAAAAAACATTATTAGCTATTTAATATTCACATATTATAGACAAGGTATTTTCTATAGGATTTATAATTATAAAAAAACCACACCACACTTTAATGGAGCTCTTAGTGTCTATAAATTAAGAGTAATACCACATCTAATAAAAGTTCTCCAAAAAAATTAGTTTAACACTCACCACCTTAATCACTCTAAATAGTGATAAAATGAAGGTTTTTAAATTGTTTTTAAAAAAATTAATAAATCCATTAAAAATATAGTCTTTCCAATTATGTTGTAAAAAATAGGTCTTTATATACCCAGTGTAATCATAAACTAATATATACAATTTTTTCCATTGATACATTTAGTTTTTTTCCTATCATTAAAGGCACATGTTTAATAACTATGAAAAACTAGATTTTTATAATTCACCTATAGTTTTAAATCATGGTATGTCTTTATTACCAAGTTGTAAAAGATAACAAAACGTGGTAGGGTTCGTTAAATGATGTTTTAATTCACCCCACTAGTCCTTTAGTGGGGATTTTAAGTAACTTCAAATCATTATATCATCCTAAACATATATATCAAATAAAAAATTAATTTTTACCATGCATGGAAAATGTGTCTTTAGATTACTAATGTATTTTTGTTTTTTCATATAAACATAGTAATTATTATAAAAAACAAATATGTGAGCTCCTTATTAATTTTTAAGGGTAAATATATCATTCACAATGTTTATTAAGTAACATTATTCATATAATTAGACAATAGTAATTTCTTATTACCAAAAAATTAAAATAAATTTGAAACTAATTACTTATATATGAATAATATAACACAATTATAATTAATTTTTCCTTATGCATTACCTTCAAAAGTTACTCTTTAGGTGTTCATTTTTTGTATTTTATAGAAAAAAGGAATTTTTTCTAATCTTGTATCATGAAAAAAACGATTAATGTAATATATTTTAGAGATACTGGTACTCAAAAGATCATATGTAAATTAATTTAAACTATGATTTTGGTACCCAATATTTATTAGGTCCAGAAATGATAGGAATAAAAACATTTATGATCCCATGTTTATCCAATTTTATTATGTTAAGTAAATGAATCCCATTTATAAATATAACTCTTCTGATTCCTAAAATATTTTAGTTTTTCTAAAGATGAATCTTCTTCCAATGACCTCCCATGAAGAATTTAGAAAAAAGAATATTGTTTTGTAAAAAATTAGATTTAATGGGAATGTTTCATTTTTGAAGTAAAATGTATTTAATAATTCATTCGATTGGAATTTATCTATAGTAATATGGTTTTAAAATTCACACAACAAAATGTAAAATTGGATAAAATATTCTTTAAAAATTGACCTTTTTATTATAACTTTAAAAAAAATTAAATAGTTATTAGTTAAAACAACACAATATTTTTCAGATAGATTGAATGTAACATTGTATATATTAGAGGATGATTTTGAAATTATAGAACCATACATAGAAAAATTTACCTTACATGAAGCAAGATTACTCTTCAAATTATTATTTTTCACTTTAGGGACAGAGATATACCTAACCATGTGTCAAACTAAAGGAATTTGATCCCCATTTTCTAATTATAAAGTGAAATCATAATTATCAAATGTAAATAAAAAATGGAATCCAAAGTGAAGTAAAATAGTTAATATATTGTTAACATCCCAATCAAGATTAGATCATTATAAGAAACAATTGTATATTTTATAATTCCATTTATCAATCATCATCAAATGAATCACTAATTATTGTAGATGTCATATCATTACTAAATTTCCAACTATAATTGGGTTTTTAATAATATATTACTTCATTCGACATATAATATTTTTTTTTAATATTATTATTTAGAAATGGAAAATAAATATTGATATTCTCTAGTAATTATTATTTAAAAAACATAGTGTCTTGAGTTTTATTATTGAAATGGGTTTTTTCTACTTTTGATGCCATGGTAGATGATATTATTTAAAATAAAATTATTCATCTATATGAAATATTTAAGAAATTATTCATTACTATATTATGAAATAAAAATATACAATTGAGGTTTTTATCTAAACATCAATATAATTGGATTTTATATTTGAGAAGTAAATGTAAGTTAAATTGAAAAAACAAATTTATCAATTTTTACTATATATTTTTAAATGATATTCAAAAAATGTCAATGTACCTATTATATAATCATAAATATATTTCAAAATAAGTTCAATAAATTATATCATTATCCACATATATTTCAATATTTTATGTAAAATATGAAAGAAATTCACAAAAAGTTGATCATTCATTATATACTTCTCATTGTGTTATTAAAATCTCTAAGCTATTTTCATAAATATCTAATACATTTGGGAAAATAATTCTATTATATGATTCTTAAAATATTAATAATTAATAAAGAAAAACTATCTTTTACTATTAAGAACAGTGGATGTCATAATGTGAGTAATTTACAAATTTTATATTATATTGATAACAATCTCATATAGATAATTTTATATGTATATTTTCTAATTAATGAAGAATGGAAAATAATTTTTTACTTTGTAATTATCCATATTATCTATCATTTCTTCTCGACTGAAAAAAAATCTTTCTACAAAATTTCATATTTTTTGACAATCGAAAGAAAATGATATATATTTATTTTTTTAACAATTTATTCCATTTTATTATTCATATATTCTTTATATTTACAACTAATGTTAGATTTTTGAAAATAATTTTAATTATCCATAGTTATGAATGCATTATCTTCCATATAACAATGATTTTGACTGTTCTTTTCACTATTTGAGTAAGGTAAAAATCAATAAATCTTATCATAAATCAAGAGAAATATGTGATAATAGTGAAAAGAATGAAATTGGGATTGGATACATAGTGATTCCCCTGATGGATCTATGACATAGAAACATAAAGAGGGTTGGGATTATAGAAATTAATAGATGTATTATTTTTATCCCACTTATGGTAATCATTCGATCAAATTTTGTATAAATTGATCAATAAAAAATAAATTATAATCGTAAAAAATAAAAAACATTAAAAAAATTATCTTAGTTTTGAATAATAATTTATATAACCCAATAGTATATTATTACCAAAACAATTCTTGTTAAATTATTTATTAATTTTATACCAAATCATCATGTGGATCAATAATCGTAATTCTAGGTATCCATGTGACAATGTATAACATTATCAATTTCAAACATATCAGGTGTTATCAAGCCACAGTCATTGAAATTTATCAATAAGTAATTAAGATGAAATTGTATCTCTCCTATTGAACCTCTTTGATTGGATCATAAATAGAAAATCCAATACCCTTGAATTTATTAACTATAAAGATATATGTGGTTATGACATCCACACCTCATAAACTCATTGATCTCATTAATTGATAATATACTAATATAGTATCTTGTAACATACACTCCAAAATACTATAATTAATTCAATATATTTACATTTTCATATTTTATGCCATTAACTGTGACCCAAATATTCTATCTAAACATTACTACATTAAAAGGAAAACATCTATAACTTAAATTTTGGAATATATTCGAGAATAATTATTTTTGAGAATTAGGAAAAACTCTTATATAAATAATTCATGTGAATTTATATTATAATTTCCCCCAATAAACCCAAAATTTATTTTTTTATATAAATACAAGATAATCATCCCTATGAAATTTTATACTTACATAACTATTTCAACATCATTCATTAAAAATGGAGAAAATTATAAATATTAAGGTCTGAGTTTAGATGATCAATACGATTAAACATAATCATTAACAATTGATGGTCATCAATTAGAGTAAGAGTGAATAAGGGTACGACAGAAAAATAAAATTGCATGGGTGAATCATAAAATAACTCATACCAACAAATATGTATAAAATCAAATACAAAAATAGGAAAAATAAAAGATTATTCATAATCAATAATCCTGATCCATGTAAAATCTATATTGATCAGAAAAAAAATTTATAAACCAATAAGAAGAATAAATATAACATTTATTTTCTGGGGATATAATTTTCATTTCACTTTTATATTCACTCTTACAAATGGGATAACCATATGGTAAAATTTCATACCCAATGCATTTTATAGAAAACATATACCTACATGTCAATGGTTTATCATGTATCCACAATTCATTGGTTTATCATGAAACCAACCATAAATGGTTTATCATGGACCCAACTATCATAGGTTTATCATGTAACCAACCTTAAAATTTCCAAATACCATTAAAGAATCAAAACAAAAAAAGGCTTATGTTCATCAACAACTCAGCTGGAAAAATATTATCCCTTTTGTAACTTGATTAACTACTAAAAATAAATGGGTTCTATAATTATATCATTATAATCTGATTAACCATTTGAAAAGTTAATTTGTTCCATAAAAATATATTTTAAACATGATTAACCCATTGAAAAGAAATGGGTTCCATGACAATCTCTTTTAATCATGAATAACCCATGGAAAACAAATGGGTTTCATAACAATCTCTTTGAAACATGATTAACCCATGTAAATTAAATCGGTTCCATTAAAATATCATTGAAAATTATTAATCCATGAAAGGTAAATGGGTTCTATTATAATCACTTTGAAACATGAATATACCTTCAAAAAGAAATTGGTTCCACAATATTCTCATTGAAACATGGTTATCCCATAGAAAATAAATCAGTTCTATAACAATATCATTGAAGCAATCTTAATCAATCAAGAAAAAAATAAGGACAGAAACAATACAATGTATTATAGTTGTGTATAAGTAACAATAAGGGTTTTTTATTTTGATAAATGTAAATAAAACTAAAATATAATTAAAAACATTCTAAAGGAATATAATATTTAATCATTACAATGTATCCCATACAACATTGAAACAAGTGAATCATAAGACATATGTCGTAATAAAAATAAATTAATGTTATAATATATTTTTAATAATTAGAGTGATGATATTAAATATTAATGAGAAGAGTATACACCACATAAAAGAAGATATTTTTACAACATAACAAACATCTCACAGAAGGAAATTTTTTTAAAAAACATCTATTACCAATTTAGGAACATTTAAACTGTAAACCTCATGAAAGTTATATCATGAAATTTATATTTAAATCATTCTAAAATATACTATAGTAATAACATAATACATTAATGGTAATTATAAAACCCAAAAAAAAATAACTGTTGAGTATGACATATTTCTTGTAAAAATAAAAGTGAGACAATAAATCCCACTTCCTTCAATCTGATTAATTAGGCTTTCTCTTTACCATCCTGAATAAAAAATATGCTTATTAGTTAATTTATTTATAATATTTTCCAAAATAATTATAGTTTTATTAAAAATATAATTATTTTAAAAATAATTACTTTATCAATTAATTTTAAGTTGGTTTCATAGACCATATTTGATAAATGTGTTAAAACATACTTTAATAATTCAACTAAGTTCAATAAGGTTATTAAAAAACAAAATATTAATATTAATTAGATAAAGATATTATTTATAAATAAATTATTCTTTTAAAAATAGTTATAAAAGATTTTAATTAAAAGTTTACCAATGTTAAAATCATGGTGATGGTCAGTTGTACGTATGCATGTTTAAAATTCCATTTTTCAATGATTAATATGGAAAAAAGGTAAGTTACGTTTATATGTAAAGAATTAGAATTATATAGTAAATTAGGTATTTTTAAATTATAAATAATTATTAATATCATTTAAGTGATATGTTTTGGAAACAAAAGAATAATGATATCGCTTTGAGCTAGTAGTAGCCCACACATCCACAAATGATGTTATCACTTTTTCAATGTGAAAAGGTAAGAAAGAAAGTGATATATTCTAATTTAAGAAATATAATTATATCATGACCAATAAATTTATTTCACACATATATAATATTTTTATTAAACTCATACTTAATACATTCCTTGTAAAGTGTGAAGGAATCACATCTCTTTGAGGAGAGGGTGCCCTAGAAGTCCACAAATGTGGGTATCCAATTTCCAAAAAAATAGAAATCCTGAATGCATGGGTTATATAAGAATTAAAGAATAATAAATTAATCAAAAATATAATTTATTTTATAAAATATCATTATTTATATAATAACTCTTATCCATTATTTGTGGTATTAGATGAAAAAATGACCTCAGTTTGCGAGGAGGAAGTCTTCCGTACACATGAACAACGATTGTGTATCCAATTTGATGGAAGTATGTGTTTGTTTAGGTCAAAATATCTACATAAAAATAGCTCAATATATTTATTATAATTATTAAATTATATAATAACTCAATAAAACAAATTTAATTGGGTAGAATGAAATAAAATATAAGTTCTTTTTGAATAATTTTTTATCATCTTCGGCTAACACATTTTGGTTTTCACCAAAGGATTTCTTGGGTTTTATTTCGCCCCAATTTGATGCTCCAAGGATGAGAGGATGTATGTTGGGAGATTATTTTGGAAGTTATTGGTTGAAAAAAAAATTATATATTGGTGTTAATATTGGGGAACATGTTGTGGCCTATTATAAACTCAGAAAATGACACATTGGGTACTATAAAAAATACATGTTTTTTCCAAACAATTTAATTTTCATCAATGGGTCAATGTAGACTATTATAAGAAATTATACGAATAATAGTTGAAAAATTTGTATAAAATAATTTTTATAAATTTTGATGGTCATTATTACACATTATATTCTATACATAAACAATAATTAATGTGGTTTTTACCTTACCTACTGTAATTAATTTTAGGAGCATTCACTAATTGTTTTTTATCAAAAACATAGTTGAAAATAATTTAAATTATATATTATTTAAGATTCAAATATGGAATCCATTTTTACATATTCCAACCATATATATATATATATTTGATAATATTATTTATCATTAATCACACATACATGACGGTAATGTGGATTTCAATAGTGAAATATCATATATGATTACTATGTTTAAATAACTATAATAAATATTAAATTTTTCCAGTGTCATAAATTGTGTTAAATGATTTAGAAACAATCGTCATAATTTTTTTATCTAATTATAATACCATCTAAAAATATAAATTATTTATAAGAAAAGTCAGTTTTAAATTATTATTTTGAATTATTCATTTTTCATAAAAATATAAAGCTTTTCAAAAAAAAATAAAAAAATAAAAAAAAATATATTTTGATATTCTAAATAAAAAAATATTTTATTTTTTAATATTAAATTAATTAGTATTTCAAAATTTAGTTTTGAAATATGTTCACCATTAAAAAAAGGAAAACTTTCATATTAGAAAAATATTTTATTTTTTGCATAAAAGTATATTTTATTTTATTTTTTTCTAATAAAACATATTTTATGAATTGAATAATATTATATTGAATATATGAAATATAAATTTGATTATAAAATTTCACTAAGGCATCCAAGAATTTAAATAAAAACACATCCTTATATTCAATTGCTTCTTATATTCATTTCAATGTAATTTTTAACATAAGAATTCAATATATATACATTTTTTTAAAAAATATTCATAATTTAGTTAATCCTTGTAATTCACACTATTCCAATGGCTATTTTTTTGGAAATAATGTTAACTGTTAATATTATATTATTGTCTTGTAAAAACGGTCAACCATTTAACACACGTTATCGAATAAACTCAACATTATGTTTAACACAAGATAAACTTGGTGTCTCATATAGTAATAGATAAAATTTTCATTGCATTTAATGAATTATATGAAGAATCTAAATTAATTTGGATGAATGAATTTCATAAAATCTCAAGATGTTACATCCTACCCCCAAAAAAATAGTTTCTCCCTCTAAATTTGACTTGGTAATCAAAGGACTAGAATTTTAAGATTTCATTTATTGAAAGACGCCTTGTAAAATTTTTTAATAAAAAACATTTTAAAAAGGTAATGTCGGAAAGATTTAGGTCCCTAAATGTTATGCATAAATAATATTCCACATATGATAACTTATTTTGGAAATTAAAAATTGATTTTCAATGAAATAATAATTCTCATAGACTTATAGAGTGTTATTGAGAACATGGTCAATATAAAGTAAATGAAAATAAAACCATGAACCAAATATGTGTGGAAAATCTCATTGAAGGCATCATATATATTGATTATAAGATATAATTTTATTTCAATACCATTTTCCTAATATAGAAGGAAATATTATAACATCTAGAGTGAAAACATAATGAAATATACTTACATAACAAGTGAATTTCATTCTATTACCAATTTACCCAAAAATATCACATACCTCACAAAATGTAATGAATTCATGATGAATTTTTATTCAGTGAGCCACTATAATTATCTATTAAAGGCCAAATAACCATAATGGATAGTCAAGATATTCCACCAATATTTAGTCACTAAAAATACCAAACTGTTTATCCCATGGTGAGGTAATTCACAAAACTAGGTAACAATCCTATGAAACATTTGTCATTAAAACTAATAAAAAAATTGTCACTAAATTATTATATAAATAAGTGTCCTTAAAGTTATTCAAATGATTCATGACTTTTTTGAACCCAAAATATCATAAGTATTTGATCATATATTATTCCATGATAAATAAACCATTATTCCAAAAATGAAATCCCATTTTTTTGAAAAATAATTAATATTATCCTACATTAAATTTTCATACTAATGTGGAAATTGCGTAAGATAGTGGTCTGTAGTACACCCTTTTTTCCCTTCGATTCTGGATTTAAAAATCGTGACCTTTTTATATGTGACAGGTTGTCACACAAAATACATCTTGTCCCCTTTTTTTCTATAATCCTAAAAAATCAAATCTAAAAACTCTTTATGTCGATCCTAGGGAATACAAACAAAACAAGTTAAAAATTATATCCAATAATTTCATTGATAACCTCAAAATTGTTACTATGTAAAAATCTAATTTTGAGTATATTAATGATATGAACTTATGATCACCCTTAATCTTGTAGTCATTTGAATATATCCCGAACTATTAAGATAGCCTCATAGGAAAATATCATAATATAAAAATTTATATAAACCAAACATTTATACAAACCGTAACATCCCAAAACATATTATCTCAAATTCAGTTACAAATTCAATAACTTCACATTTTTTTCATTAATTCTTATATTTATGGTAAAGTTTTTAATCCAATCCTTTAAAAATATAGAAGGAAATATTGATTCAAATACATTATGAAGGATCATTTACATTTAGTTTTTTATAATATTTTGGAAAACATCTACATTAATAATTCAGAAGACATTAAATGATGGAGAGGGTTCGGGAGTCTCCCGCTCATTGGGTCCTTGGCGAACATGCCGTACTCCCTAGTTAGGGTTTCGTAGTCATGAAGATTCCACATTTTATTTTCTTGACGCTTCTTGCAAGAGGCAAGGCTTTTGATGGTGTTCACCATTTAGTTCCGCTGGCCGGCGCGCATGGTTTTTCGGTGGCTGAGGTTCACAGATCTGGTAGATCTGGGTTGACGTATTTTCTGGTGGCAATCGTGAAAGATCTCCAGAGGGTCCCTCGGGCGAGCAAGGCGGTCCCTGCACATAGTGTCTCCGATGAGGATGTCACGGTGTCAGTCAAGGCGAACAGATCTATCAAAGAGGATGCAGATATCCTGGTGGTCGTGGATGTCGTAGAGAACAGATCTATTAAGGCGGATGTGGATGTTGGTCGTCCGGTGGTTGAGGGATGCCGGTGACAGCAGCGGTTCCTATAACGCACGCCGGTGCGGCGGTTCTGGTGTTGCACGCCGGTGCCGCAGTGGGGGCCGTATTGAGGGATAATGGCTATTGTCCTGCTCATGCTGTGGAGACGGATTTGGGGTGTGCTGGTTTTTCTTCTACAATGAATAAATCGGATTATCTAACAGCTGTGGTTGAAACTGATTCGAACAGAAGGCACTTCAAGTCTGTGCGAAGGATTTCTACTGAACGTATTGTTTGAAAGTAGGATACTTCCTATGTGATTGCTAACATAGAGGCTATTATTGATAGATTTAAAATTTGTGAACATACTGTTATTGTGAGATTGGTTCTTCATAACGGAGGAAAATTTTGGAAGACAGAGGATCTGATTAGAAAGCTTACTTCCACATTGGGGTTTTCTGATTGGAGACGTATTCCCATGGGTCGTGGATTTTTTCATATTATTTTCTCATCAGAAGAGATGAAACGCAGAGCATGGGGGATTGGTTCAATCGCGTTAAAACTAGGTATGATTTGTTTTCATGCATGGGACTTTCATTTCAATCCCTTTTCTATTAAAAATTCCAAGGCTCGAGTATGGATTAATATTGTTGGCCTTAACTGGATCCTTTATCATATAAAGATCCTATTTGACATTGCATCCACCGTGGGAATTCCAATTAAAATGGATAAGACCATAGAGGCTGCGAGGTCCGGTCATTTTGCTAGGGTTTTAGTAGAAGTGGACCTCATATCCTACTTGATTTATAATGTAATCTTGTCTGCACTTGATGATGACATACCTAAGAATGTGGAATATGAGAAATTACCTAAGTTTTGTTCAGAATGTCAATCTATTGGTCATGTAAAAGCTAGATGTTGTAAGAATGTTGTCTGCCCTTTCTTCTATCTAAAAGGGCATCATGAGGCTTTTTGTAGGAAGATGATGAGGCAGTCTATGAAAGATCATGTTGGTGGAATGCAGTCCCCTCTTGGTAGGGGAAAATAAACATTTAATAAAGGTGTCTCACAATTGGTTGTTGATACCCCCCATGAGATGGTGCAAGGAAATCAGGTGTCAATGGTTAATGACCATGGAATTTCTGACCACGAGATTGAGGAATGTATGCTTGCCTCAAATGGATTAGAGTTAGAGATGAAACTGTCAGTGGTGCCCAAGAAAGTGGGTGATTGCAGCACTAAAGTAGGAGTGATTCCAGAAAAGGATGCTCCCACAATCGAGGGGAAACAAAATATGAATGATGGTGGGAAGCTTTCAGGCATTCAATAGGAATTTCAGAAATTAAGGGAAGCTCAGGGCATCCATGGAAGGTGGGATGATTTTGGGGAAGACTCCCAAAAAAAACAACTTATTCTCAGGCTTTATCCAAAGGGAACGGTGTTGTTGTTGATGTTTCTCCAAGTAAAATGAGACACAGGAATGATTATTCATATTTGAAGCCAACTATGATTACTAGGTCTCATGGTCTATTGGAGTATGACTTCGATTGGTATGATGATTATGATATTTCTCACCAGTATGAGTATGATCTTTGACTTTTATTCTCTTGGCATGAGGGCATGCTTTCTTATATTTCCCCACCCATTTTTTCCTCATGTACTTTTTTCTTTTCTCTTTAATAAAAAGAGCTCTGATCACTAAAAAAATATTATATCTAAAGTCTCTTCACTATAAAACTCGTTACAAATTATTCTATATGACCAAGGTAAAAGGAAAATTAATAGGGTGAGCTCATATACTAAGTAATGGTAAACCTAAGTTTTATAAATTTATTTTCATAAATTAGAGTAATAGTGCATAAGGGTTTGATGATATAATAACAGTTCATGAGAAAATATTAATATCATTCACACTTATAAATAACCGAATGATTTAATATGAAATGATAGTTATGAAAAGAGTCATCAGAATCAATAACTTTGATCCATTTGGTATATGTATCAATCATAAGAAGAACAATAAACCCATATAATTTATCAAGAAAACATATAAATATTTGTGGTATCATTTTAATTTCACTATAACAATAACTCGTATAAATGAATTAACCATATGTTTGACATTCATACCTAATGTGTTGTAGGGCTATCATGGACCCAACCGTCGTAGGTTTTTCATGTAACCAACCATCATTGTTTTATAATGAAACGAACTATCATTGGAATATCATGGAACCGACCATCATTGGTTTATAAAATAACCACCCATCAAAATTCCCACTACCATTAAAATGTAATATAAAATTAAATCTTTAATTTCATCTAAAACTCATAAGAACAGCCATGATTAACCCATGGAAAAGAAATGGGATCCCTAAAAAACAATTTTAAACATGATTACACCATAAAAATGAAATTGGATCCACAATAATATTATTAAGACATGATTAATCCATGTAAAGGATATGGGTTCTATAACCATGTCTTTGAATCATAATTTACCCCTGGAAGACAAATGGGTTCCATAACAATCTTCTTGAAGCATTAGTATCCCATGTAAAAAAACGGTTACATAACAATCTTTTCAAAAAAAAATAATCCATTTAGAAAATAATGATGATAGTATAAATAAAAAATATCACAGTATATTATAACTCACACAAACATTTTTTACATTGATATATTTATATACCATTATAATACTATTAAAAACATTCTTGGGGAAACTAATATATTAACATTCAAACGTGACCCATGACACTTTGAATCTTTTCAATTAAAAAACCACATAAAATAATACCATTGCATTAAATATTTAATGTCAATATAAAAATGATATTCATCATATAAAATGTAAAATAATTTGTATATAAACATCATATAATAAGATATGTGTTTAACATAACAAAAATCTAAATGAAGGAAAACTGTGCAAAGAAAACATTAACACTTTGGTAAAATTGAAACCATAACACCCATGATCGTGGGATCATAAAATTGATATTTAAATCCCCATAAATTCTCATATAATAATAATTTATAACATTCATGGACAACATATACAATGATATGAAAAATAAGTTTTTAACATAGCATAATTCATGAAAAATTAAAAGTGAGACTAGTAATAGCCATACAATAAGTATCATTGGTCTTTTATATTTTTTATCATCATGAATAATAATTTATATATTATTTTATTTCATAATAATTTTTCCATGTTTTTTTTATTTTCATTACACTTCTAAAAAAATTATTTATAATTTAATAATCAGTTATGTATTAGTTGAATGTTTTGAACAATTTTTTTTAGGTGTCGAAATAGAATTTTTTTGATAGACTAAGGTAAATGAGGTCATTAAACATATCCAAAAAAATAATCATAAAATAATTATCAAATTAATATATAAATTAGTCTATAAAAACTATTCATATATCATGGTTTTGAAAAGTGAACAAGCCTTATAGTCATGAAGATGATATTCTGAACGCATGCATAAGTAACATTATCATTTTTTAATGATCATTATGAAATTAATGTAAGTAAAATTTATCTTAACACAGTAACAATTGTAAAATTAATATCATGTTATATAATTATAAATACATTTATATTTCAATATTTTTATATGGTGACGATGAAAAGAATAATCACATCACATTAAGAAGGGGGTAGTTCACACGTCTACAAACAATGTTGTCATTTTTTCAATGTGTGAGAAGGTAGGAAAGATTGAGAAATATTAGATTTTAAATAAGAAAATTATTTCACTAATATAATATATATTTCATTTATATTTGAATTCTTTATTAAAACCATCATTAATAAATTCCATGTTAATCATGAATGAATAACATTTCTTTGAGGAGGTGGTAGTCCACATGCCCACAAACGATGTTCTCTTATTTACAAAATTAAAAATTAGGAAAGTATATGTTATATAATAATTATACAATAAAAAAGACCTCATAAATAAAATATATATCATATAAAATATTATTTAAATCATTATTTACAACATTGATAGGTGATAATGGAAGATCAAAAGAAATATGTCCGTGAGGTAGTAATCCATTGTAGACAGGAATGATGATTGTGTGTACCATTTTATGGAAGTTTCTGTTGGTGTATATCTTACCATTATCATAAAAAGTTCAATGTATATTTTTGGATACTTATTTTATATATAATAATTATTTAAAAATAATTGAGGGAGTTCAGAGACAAATAAAACAATATTGGTCATTGAAGAATATTATGATTTCTTCTGGTAACTCCTTTGAGTTTGCACTGAAAGATATACATGGTTTTATTTGTTCCCAAATTGAATCTTCTTTGATGAGAGGAAGTATTTTTGGAGTTTATTTTGATAGGTTTTGGGAGAGAAAAAAGGCTTTAGATGTGTCAATAGAGAGGGATATGTGGTTTTCATTTATAATTGGAGAAGATGATACATTTGGTATTCTGAAAATGAATTGTTTACTTCCCACATATTACTTATATCCCAAGGGCCCGAATAATACTATTATAAATCATTGAGGTTTAATTGTCTAATATAGACAGAGAATATTTTTTAGAAAAGGGAAATTTTAACTCATTTTATTCAATGTTTAAACAAATAAGTAACCCATTTTTATGATAATTAATGTAATTTATGTAAACTTCATTCACTAATATTTTTTGGCAATGACTATGTTGACCATAATCAAAAATATAAATTATATAAAATCCATTTTCCCAAATTCAGATCATATAACTTGAAGAATATTATTTAAAATTTACCCTGTAAATGTGAAGGGAATGTTGGGTTTTAAACAGAAAATTATAAATGATTACTAACTTTACATGTGTAGAATGAAATTGAAAATTACAAAAATGGCCTGAATTTTATCTATTGAAATAAAATTGATCTAATTATTATTTTAAACGAATTTAAAATAAAATTTACCACTATACACTATTTATATTAAATTTTAGTTTTAAATTAAAATTATGTACTATTCACTATTCAAAAAATATCATACTTCTAAAAAAACTAGAAATTCCCCGAAACTAAATTTTGATATTATTATTTCCAAAATGAGTCATATTTGTTTTTAAAACTATTTTTTTTCATATATTTGTTTTAAAATATGTTATCCATTAAAAGGTTAAAAAAATTATCTTTTATAAAAATATACTATAATTGCATTTTTTATTATTTTATGCCTACCAATCTACTTGGATAAGTTGAAAATATTTAATTGAATATATAAAATATATATTTCATTTATATTATACAATTATAGTGATTAATTCAATTTATAATGATATAATTACATTATCAACATAAAAATATTTTTTCTATAAAAACACATCCATCATATTTATTTGGTTTTTAAATTCATTTATAATTATTTGGTAAACCAATAATTCATTATATGTAATTTTTAATTTTTTTTATAAATTAATAAATAATATTTATAGTAATCACTCAAAATCCTTGGTGATAACTATCATATAAATTGTTTAATGAAATATATTTTGTTTCTTAAAACACAAAAATGCATGAAACACATGTCATAGAAGAAACACAATATTCAGTTAAAAACAAGATAAACATGGTGTTGGGTATAACAAAAAATAAAAATTTTATTGTGTGTAACATAATATATTGAAAATTTTAAATTTATTGTAAATAAAATATATCATAAATTCCCTTGATGTTACCCCTAAATTCCAATCCCAAAACCTTCTCAATATCATTTGATTATAAAATGAAAAAATAAAATAGAAAAAAAGTGGTTTTAAATAATTCATCCCAATCATATGGTCTTAGAGAACCCCATAAAATAACTTAATATAATCAAAATTTATCAATGAATTGAGATTATTAAAATATTATAACATTTATAAACAATCTCAATTTAGTTCATTATTTTTGGTATATATCATTCCACAATGCGTCTATCCATTTTATAACATATTTCATATCAATATCCAATGATCTAAATTTGAGATCTTTGAGGAATGTTTCAAATATATCAGATAAAAAATTCTATTTCTTGATAAATATATGATTTATCTCAATCATTTAAAGAGTATTTTGTCAAAGGAATACACTATGTTTTGTTAGATGTAATGATATACTATGTTCAAGATAACATTTAATAAACAAATATGTCGACATAGATAAATCGTCTTACAAAAAATTTCATGACAAATGAAAACCTTATCAATGTGTAATGTGATTTTTCAAAATTATGGATAATAAAGAAGTAAATATTCACTACAATATACTTAAAAAATGTTATCTATGTAAAATCCTATTATATTTATGGGTAATTGTAGATTTCATGATTTTTAGGATTTATTTAAGAGAATCAACTAGATCTCCAAATTTATATCTAGACATGAGGAATCAATGGTGGATTTCCCAACATAAAATCCGGATGGAGTAGCATATATGTAGAGTGAAGAAAATTTAGAGGTGAAGTTGGATGAGAATATTTCATGGGTTCTATTCCCAAAAAAAATTATTAATATATTATTTCCAATCTCAATGAATCATATAAGATAATGATAGTTCCTAAATCTGGAACATGGGAACATGATGGTGTTTGAATTTGCAACTCATTTTACAATGTAAATTTCTTTTTCATATGGATATAACGTATTGATAATTAATGGTATAGAGACCTCTTAGATAATGGTTGGAATGAGGGTTTATGTGTATATATTTTCCCATTATGATTAATGATCTAAATATTTTATAGGATTTATTGGTGTTGGAAATTAGCACTTTCATGATTCTAATTAGTATGGATATGTTAGATAAGTTTAAGGAATATAATAACTCTTATGATAAAAATATTTCATTTATATAATATGAATATATTGTCACATTACTCTAGTACAGTGTGAAATGATTATTTGTCTAGTAGGATTGATTATTTAATATATTGGTCATTTAACATGTTAGTTAACTTGGAAATTTCATGGAATATAGAATCCATTATTTCACTTCAATTTTTGGTATTGGTTTAAGATATATCAATGTGTTTATAGAGGTATAATATTAAATTCCACCATATATTAAAGTATATAATATTATTGATTTTATACTAAGAAAATTATTATCTCATTTTATTTATATTTATTTCATTAAAAGAATTTTTAGTATTAATGAATCATTAGTAGGATTTAGATGGAACGTGATTTATTTATCCATGTGTTATACCTTGTACAATAGTAATTCTATTCTCCAAAAATTGATAATGGAATCTTATGATTGTGTATTGACTACAACAATCTAAATCAGGTGACAATGAAAAATAAATACCCTTTTCCTCACAACAATTATTTATTTAATTAGTTATAAGGAGTTATATGGTCTCGAGATATCAATTTATTAATGGAATATTAGTATTTGAGGCTAAAGTATGCATAAATTATAGGGATAATTTTTTTGATTAGTTATAAACATTATGAATTTATAGTGTTATCATTTAATTTATTTAATTCTCAAGATAATTTTTTTGTCTTTAATTAATATTATATAGAATGAATTTTTTGACACATTGATCATGGTGATTAAGGATGTCATATTGATTCATTTAGGATTAGATGAGGGAATTTATAGATAACTATATCTATGTTGTGAGTGAAATATTTTGTGGAATCATTCATTTGGGATATTTTATATTTGGTATGTTAAATTATTGAGGAATTTGATGTATATTAAGGGTGTCCCAATGAAATAATTGAATATTGATATAGTGATATCTTGGGAGTACCCTAAAATGTCTCTATGAATAGATGTTGTTCAGGTTGGTAGGATACTACTAAATATTTATTAAATACATTGATGATATATAAATTAATACCATAATTATATCATAAATACATCAAGATTTATTTGGATGAGAATTTGAATGATATTTTAAGGATATAATGGGGTTCTTGCATCGAAACCACTAATTTCTTCACCCGATTCCGGAAAATGGATTTTAATAAATTGTAATCAATTTGGACCAGTCTTGTATTTTTTTATTATTAAAAGGGATAACATAGTTGTTTTCAAATATAATAATTTTTTGTACTAGAGAAGATCTTTCCAACATATAATTTTTAGTATGTGGTAATTGTTCATGCATTGAAGAATCCCATGCATTACATGTTTTTTGAACAGTTCAAGGTGTATTTTAATCAATATTTTCTTTTGTGTATCATCTATCGGGTTGATATGAACCTGAGGTATTAAATATAGGAAAATAACATTCATAATTTATATTTATCATCATCTTATATATCTGGTAAAGGTAAATGTTTAGTGGATATCATGATTTGGAAATCTAATGAGGTTTGGGAATTAAAGGATCAAAATTATTAGATAGGATTGATAATGCATCGTCATTCAAAATTTGGTTTTCATCTTTATTGATTTTCTATATGGGTTCCTAAAATCATAATCAAATCATGATGTGTTATGGGTGATCATGGGTTTATTAAAAAGTTAAGATAATTTCATTTATATTTGGGAAACAATCTTTATCGGGGATCTAGTTAAATTGTATATTCATTATATTGCTAAGATTTCTTGAGTTTTATTATCTATCTTAATAGATAGAAGCCCATGACTCTCACTGATATTTTGAATTTTTTTAAAATTATTAAATGTAATCATCTAAATATGAGTACATATTATCACTCCTAGAATAATGGTATCACAGGTATACCATACACACTATAAAGTACATGATTTAGGGTTGTGTACATGATTTTTGTAAGATACAGTCCTTTATTATGTTTATTTTTATTAGTTTCCCATAAAATTGTTGATGGATTTTGTTCATCTGTTTTGGACCATGTAAAAGGATCTTTCATAGTCTTTCAATGAGCTTTTTTGTGGAAACAATAGTTCCAGAGAAGCTTTAAGAGATGTATGGATATAGAAAAATATATAAATAAAATCTATCAATTTTCAAAACAATATTAATTGGTTTAATAAGAATTTTTTATATCATGGTCACATGAGAAGTCCTAATGAAGAGTAATTTATGAAATAAATTCCATATTTATTCTATAAATACATTATGGAATCTAAAAATGGAAGGTAATTATTATATATATTTCCCATTTATGACATAAATACCTCATGTATCTTTTTAAAGAAAATGGTGAAATTCAATTTTTCCCCATATTCATTTCAACTCATTTATGACTTCTTCCAAACATTTCCTCTCATATAATGGCATCACCAACGTCCACATATCCCCTTAACCTAGGATATTATGTATCTATTTCATAAAACATCTAAATTGTGTGTAATAGGTCTTGTTGGATAACCATTGGTAATATTAGGATTTGTCTAACGACATTTTTCTATTTATTTTTCTATTTTTAATTCTAAATTTCTATCAGATAATATTACCTATTTTCAGTTTATTCATTCATTTTATTGAATTCTACTATTCTTGATTAATATAATGGTTGATCATGGATGATGAATCTACCTCTTATCAATTATAGGTAGTCTAATCATTTTTTTATAAAAGTATTAAAATTTATAACATTCACCTTCAATTCAAACAATAGGCATTTTTTTCAATAACTATTAAATGTCATATTTAAATTAAAAAAACATTATCACTAGAAATTTTATTTCTTTTAACCACAACATTAACAATTACATATTTTGTACCTCGATGTGTGTCGCCCCATTGGTTGTGTTTCTTCAAAAGAAAATAAATGATATTCAATGAAATGTTTTAAAAAAACATTTTGAGGAGTCTGGAATTTGATTTGATAAATTAAATGGTTTAATAAAATTTACATAGTTGGAGTGACTCCATTCTAGGCCTCTTAATGTTAGGATATACAATTTAACCACCTTATCAGGTCAGTTTCCTTGCTTATATAAATCTAATGTCCAATTGATATGAATGAATGGTAATTGGATTGTGTATATCACAAATCGCCAATTGGATTATAAAATGAAATTATAGAAATAATTTTTATTATAAAATTTTTATTCATTTGTTATTTAATTATATATTATTTTTGTGGACCTTGAATATTAATGGCGTGCCTTTCCATGAGTGACACGTGTACTCCCATTTTGGTTTTCTGTGGATGGGCTCATCATACACAACCTAATGCAATGATGCATCGGGGAAGTGAATGAATAACCTTGGGATTAATAATTTTCTTATGTATATGAATATTCGAGATTAGCATTGGGATTGACCAATATTTTCCTAAATTACATGAATTGAATTACATGAATTATTTTACATGGATTTAGCTTGATATAATGAATCGACTCAGATAATACATTGGGCTCTATTCATGTCTAGAATTGAGGCTGCCTAAGGCATACATATAGGTATCAAGTAGGACTTTCCCCTTACGGTGAATAGTAAATGGTATAGCCTTATGTATGTCAACAATTTAAAAAACATAAAGGACATGGTAATTATGATGATTTTATGATTATCACTACTGAAGGATGCCTTAGTTATATACCTCATGTATAATCCTTATAAACATAAATCTTGTAATTTAATTGTCTATAGATTTTTATGTTTATAATAAAGAATGAAACATTGGATATGTGTCCCATGAAGAAACCAGACTGATGTGGGATATTTATTTACTACTTCACATTTATTATTACCAACACACATCTTATTTTATATTCAATGATTCGATAGTGCTAGTTAGTGTTTCTAGTGGCCTACATAGTTTATCTAAAATTATCATTCCGTAATTGCTTGGTGCGATAGAAGAATTTTTATATTGTAGGTATGATAAAAGGGAATCATCAATCATTAGATTTGCAATTCTCTATATAAGGATAGAGTATGGGTGTTGAGGTATGATATTATGCACAAGATTCTATCAGAGATATATTTTTTTATTTTTTATACTATCCATTGCATATATTAAATATCTCTACTAACTTAATTCCATTGAATCCACCCATTTTTGTATAGAGTCATGAAATCATCATTTTTTTGTGGAACTCAGTAATATTTATATCAATTTACTTTTTTTGGATGTTTACTTATTATATTTATTTTATGACTTCTTTTGTGGCATTGTTCTTATATGACACCATTGTGCTCCAATTTGACCATAATGGCATAGTCTTACCACTATATCATGTTATACCATCACAAATAGTAAATAAACGCTTTCACATGGGAATTCACGCATGAGGCCATTTTTCCGACCAGGTTTTGTTACCTATATCTGAATGGAGACTGGTACGTTTCATGTCATATGAGTGGGTTATATTATCTGGATTGAAAATTTTTAATTGTATAAAGGATACTAGGTCATGACTGAATCTTGAAACTAGCCAGAATGTGGGGGTATCGAACATATGTACAGGAGATAAAGCCAAATTATATTGGTCCTATCATTCTATTTTGGTTTATACCTATTAAATTTGAAATCATCTCACCATTGGGTGAAACACATGGTTTCATGAATTTATTATTTTTATTATGGAATATTTTTTACAATTTTTAAAACATGGAAAGGGTGTATTGATCACATGTCATTACTAACTCCTATGAGTTTTTATGTCATTCATATTTCATGCCATATATACTTATTATGAGCAGTTCATGTATCATGATATGATTCCATGAATTTTATATGATGTATTGACATACATTTCAAGATATAGAATGATATAAATAATTAACTAATTAATGTTTATTCATAAATGTAAAAAATGTTCTCCAACATTGGTGGATGATAGAATATTAATTAATCTATTATCTCATGTCTAAACCATGGACCACTGGTTATATGAGATAAATTTTTTTTCCCTCAAATTAAATATAAGAAACCTATATTTATATAGTTTATGGAACTCTATAAACTTGGAAGGGTGATTTTTATTATTAAACCATAATGTACGATGATTTCAATTACCTTTATTAACAATTAAAACATATAAAGTATAGGACCTTATAACATGGTAATTGAGGAAGCATCAATATAGTCACGAATATACATATTTGAACTTTTGATATGAAATTTTTGAATGAAATGGATTCGGTCAAATGGGGATTCCAATTGAAACATACAGATAATTTTACATTATAACAATAAATTAGAACATCATACAATAAAACCTATAAAATAAGTTATGAGCCATTAACCCTGATATGGCCTTAGTAGAGGGTTGTTCAGAGTGTCTCATATATATGTTATGTTTTTTATATTACCTAGACCTTTGTTTTGGATAAGTATGATGGGTATTTGTATTGAATAGGAGTTCTTTATACTAATCCTTTTTATTTTATCTATGATCATTAAATTTTCGTAAAATAATTTTAGGCCCCAATTTGATATTGAATAAATATAATCCCATGAAGGCATCGAGTCATGATCTTAGAAGGTGGTGATGGCTATACTATAGGGATGGTGGGACCTGAACCAATGATATTAAATCCTATAGTCCCATTTGTGGAACAACATGTTATTATTGACCTTGAAAGCAATGCTTATTTTTAGAGGGTATAATATGACTAGTGTATTGTATAAAAGGGCATCCCTTACCTACACATTATATAAATAATTTTATTAGACAGTTCTAGAAGAATTACCCACCTATATTTTCATGGGAGAGAGGTCCTCGTTCCAATAATTCAGGGCAAAGGCCATGTTATGTATCATTGAGAATATAGAGATTCCTCTTAAAATGATGATAAACCAAACATTTTTTATTCTGAGAGGTTTAAGAAAGAGTTGGGGGTATGTTCTCACACAAGATTACCAACTATTGGTTTTTGCCTAGAGGTATTTCCAAACATCATACTAATATTACTTATTTCATCATAATCTGAGAGTTGACTGAACAGGTTAACTAATTCACATAGTGTAATGATGTTTATATTTTTTGTATTATTTAGAAAATTCCATGGTGCTTCAGTATTTAAATTATAATCTCATTTTTTATGATCGTTCTAGAGTTATATGTTTTTAATATAGGCTCTTCTATTCCATCCCTTTGCATGGGAACGTCTTATGGTTAAATATTATATCTAAAACATTTATCCAGCTATATTTGAGAAGAATATTTTATGAGAATATTATTGTATGTTCTAGAGAAGTTTAGCATCATAGAAAATTAGTTCTTTTTCTCATGTTATGAAGATTAATTTTGATCATTTCCATGGAATTATCAATATTCAAAGTGGTCTCCTAAGAAGCCATGTGATATATCACCAGTGTAGTTTGATGAGACACACGAAGACCCATTTTTGTAAAGACCCAATTGAGTGATATAAATATATCAGGATGGTTCATATATATTAGTTCTATATAACCTTTCCTCTAGTGGTTTGTGAGTGTGCTTCTGCACACACTCTATGTTTTGGAGTTGGATCATCAGTTCTAAATTAGGCATAGAGATGTATTACTATTTGATATATTGTATAAGGAGGTGGATAAAGATGAGGAATTTTGAAATCTAATATATATTCCATAAAATAATGTATTATCATGATTTTTTGGTTCCAACATAAGGCCGTAGATCGGGATATATTTATGCAGTACAACCTACCATCATGGAGTATAGTTTTGAGGCTACTACAGTTGAAGGTAACAAAATTAGCTGCTTCTTTGGTTTATTATTTATTCAATAATTTTTTATCATATTCTTTTAAATATTTGGAAATTTTAGAAGGTATAGTCCTTTTGATAGATTATTTTTCTTGTGTAATGACTAATACTCAATAGGGATTTCATTGAGAGTTTTTATGAAAATACATGCAATTCCCCCTTGAGATAGGAAGTTACAATTTCTCATGGAACCGCATCATAATTGAGATGAATAGTTTTAAAATCATTTATAGAATTTATTTTTTAGTTACTTATCAGGAATATGTAAATTTGTATCATCATATGTTGTTCTTCACATCTATCAGGTGAATAAATTATATTCCAAAATGATAATGGTGTGTCATGGAAATCATGATGGACCAGATGATTGTGGGCTTGGTGGAGTATCATAAATGATATTTATTTTTTTATAATATTAGGTAATTCATAATTAATATTTTCCTCTTGTATTGGAAAATTTTAGATATGTTTTTTGAAATGAATTTCTTGGTCTACTAGCCGAGACAGTGAGAAAGGGAGAGGTAGAGTATACTATTGAGATATTTCCTGGTGCGATTCCAATATCTATTCGTGATTATATTATGGTTCCTACTAAGATGAAGTATGTTGTGTAATAACTGTAAGACTATAAATCTGAGAAAATTACATAACCTAAAACCTTTTCATGGGTTTCACCAATGCTATTCACCAAGATAGTCAATGTGACCCTCACGCTTTGCGTAGATTATTAGAAATTGAACATGCTTATTGTTACGAACATGTATCACATACCTTGAATAAATTGAGA
Source organism: Viscum album (assembly GCA_963277665.1). Lineage (NCBI taxonomy): Eukaryota > Viridiplantae > Streptophyta > Magnoliopsida > Santalales > Viscaceae > Viscum > Viscum album. The sequence continues at coordinate 699,199,722 of OY728158.1, forward strand.
ATTTGATAATCTGTGATGATTTTGGGTTTTCTCAATTATTATTTGGCATTAGGATAAAATTATTTATGAGTTGTGATTTTAAACATATTATTTATAGATTTTCCTGGAGGTTATGATTTTTCTGATTTTTAGGTAATATTGTTCAGTCTCCAGAATGTCATGGTTGTTTAATGGAACGTATTATTTGGATATTCCAAACATACATGTATTCTATAAGTTTGGGTTTCGTGGATTATATCAGGTTGTATTAGTATACTCTACATGATCATGAAAAAAATATTAAAATCATGTTGAGTTTTATGTCAATTTCATAGAATGATACATATAGATTGATAAAGTTCACTTCCCATGTCCCATTATCACAATGATAATATTATATATAGATCTAGAGAAGATGAGAGCTATGGATTCCTGAGGGAAGATACATAAAGTCTTTGGAATATATAGTTTTTATGTAATAATTGGGTATTATAGGTGTTTTATGAAGAATTTATCATCCCTTGATCCCCCTATATATGATTTTACAAAAATGGCATTATATTGTTTTTTTCCAAATATTGTATAAAATAATTTCATATGATTAATGGATGGATTTCCCTAATGTTGATACTTATTATAATTGATCCTAGAATATAGTACAAGGTATATTATATTGCTTTATGTATCCGGATAGAGGCAGCTCAAATGTAGGGGGAGTGAGTCATTGAAGATAAATCTCACCAGTTATGATCTCATTATTGGAATTACATGATGAATGTTATTGGGTTAGAATATTTCATTCATTCATTATGTTTTTTTTATAAATGATAAGGTTGGAGATTCCATGGTGGTGTATATTGACTATAAGGGTATTATATACAAATTCAATTAGCTTGAATTGAATCTTATACAATTAAGGTGGTTTGAGTACATATATTAGGTTTATTTTGATATTACATATATGCATAGAAAATGAAATATAGTGGATTATGTTTAGAACATCAAGACTCAAATGAAATCTGTTCAATTGACTAGTTGTAAATAGATGATGATGGATTTATTCACATAGTTTCACTTGGATACGAAATAACATTTTGGGATTTTATTAATGAAATCATTACAGTCCCCTCTTTAAAATTTAATAGAGTAAAGATGAGGAAAATTTCAGATCCCAAGGGAATAAATCTAATAGAAATTTTTTTGACGTCCCACATCCTGATTAGGTAATTGATGTGAATTAGTTATTTCATATTCATGGGAATGACTTGGTTTTAGATGAAATAAAATAGGTGTAAATGAATGAGTCCCTTACTTTACATGGGTAGTACATCATGGTCTTACCAGGATGTATTGTAACTTATGTATCCAGTATAAGGGGAGAAATGTGAATATTTATATAGATGGATTTGTTAATTAGTGTTCCATATATTAGATTTTGAATGTATAATTCTAGTGACTGGTGGGTCTTGTTTTAACATTAACCATTCCTGGGTAGAAATGGTATGATGTAGCCATATTTTTCATGATGGGATTTCCAAATTCACTATGATTTAATGATTTAGTATTTTTGATCATTGAAGGGATAAAAAAGGATAACCATTTCTTCCCTACTAATGATAATTTAAATGTAGATGAACTTGGTATAATATATGTACAATAGATTGTATGGATTTATAGTGTTTAATGAATTATATTATTAGTTATGGATTCACAGTTTGTATCACGGTTTTATGAGTGGTTGAATAAAGAATTGGGTTATCTGATGATAGTATATTTGAAGTGATTATATAGAAGGGTCTATAAAATTACTTATATCGACGGTTATTTGTTTCACCCCCAGTGTTTTTAAACGCATGATAAGTAATGTTATTGGGGCCTCATATCGTTTAATATATCATCAAGATAATAAAAATTAACTAGAAGCATGTGGCAACAACTCAGTCTAGGTAGAATTATTTATCAAATTTCCTTTAATGACCAATAATGCTTGAATGTATGGATCAATTATGTATACATTTTTTTCCTAGAATAGGGAATTAATTAATTAAGAAGATGATAAAGTGAGATCCCTGATTTTTTTACTTCTTTATGTTATAGAAAATTTTAGGCCAATGTCTTATAGGATAAATCTCACATGGAGATACTTGACTATGGAAAATAACATTCATGTTTCGTAGTTACTTCATTATCACTTTGAACCATCTCTTGTCATCCCGCCTGATGATGCTATGTTGGATGGTGATTATTTTTATAAGGGTAATATTTTATATATTTTTTATCATATCATGATGGTTTTTCATAATAGTTCAGTTCCACTTGTTTGATTTCTATGGAATCAGGGAAGTGTACATTATGATTCCTATGACTGAGATTCCAACATACATGCTCAGTGTCTAGAATTATTCTATCATTATTCTCAACCACACAATGGTAAACATGAGAACACATTTTTTTGAATGAGGGAGGTTTTAAGAACCAAATTATTTGATAGTTATACATCCATAGTTTCCTATTGAACTATTTTTGGGTTTAGCTGAGTGGGATTAAAATATATTAAAGGGTAATTTATAGTAATTTGGGTTTCTTCTTGGAGGAAACAAAAACTATAGGAAAATTTTAGGAGATGTCTCGATTAGGAAAAACATACAACATAAACTAATGGATTTCATCATATATTATTAATTAACACCTTAAAACCTTATTTACATAATATGTTTCTCATGAAGTCTCTATAACATAGTATTTTATGGTGCAAATTACTTTTTTTTTGTAAATAACTCATGCATATACAAAAAAAAGAAAATTAAATAATACATTTTCTATTTACGGTATAAATGCCGCTTACAGCTTGTAAAATATAGTGGGAAACTTACTTTTTTCTCATTATTCATTTTAACTAAATCTTTTATTCCTCCTACATAATTATATCATTTAGTAGATGCACAAAATCCCTAAACACCCATCAATCTAGGTTTTGAGGTATCTCTATCAAAAAATGTAATATTTGAATGCTATTAGTCTAGTAGGATCACTTTCTCTAAGACTAAAAATCATATTCATTACATCCTTAAATTATATCACATATGTAATTCTAAATCCATAAGTGCTAATATTAACTATTTTTATGGTATTCATATATATCTCTCATATCTATCACTCTAGTCTGCATTAAAGGATGACAATGGATGAGGAGTCTATTACCCATATATGTTTGGTGGTCTAGCCCATTTACCCTAAAATTATATACTTTTATATTATGAATTAGCATGTACCATTATAACATTATGCACCATTTCATTTAAGTGAGAAATAAAATTATTTAATTTTTACAACTTGAAATGGGTTTTACATACACCCAAACATGGTCCATCGGAGTGTGTAAACCTCGACATCAGCCACACATTAAGGTGTCTCACCATACCAGAACAAGAATTATATGATTTGAAATTATATTAAACAATATTTTTGATGTTTTTTGCATTGAATTTCGTTAATTTAAGGGTTTATTTAATGTTTGTAAAATGGATTGATTCCTCAATATGCCAAATAATGATATGAAAAGTAATGGAATAACCTTCTTAGTAAAGTATCATTTCCAATATAAATGAAATGAATAATTTATGAGAATGATTATTTAATAGAATGGTAATTACACTTATACACTATTACATTATAATGTTTAATTATGGCTATCTTAATGATTATGAACACTTAGTAAGTTTAGTAAATAATTCTTGATTAAAATCACATTCCTTGAAATTTTAAGGTTTGTAATGCCCTAAGTGATACTTAGACTCCCATTTTGGTTTTCATTAGATGTGCTCTTTGGATACAACCAGATTAAATAATGTTTATTCAAAATGAATTCAAATATATGGATTTGATATTTTCTTTATTTATGTGAATGCTCCATCTTAGTGATAAGTGTTTACCTATATTCTAGGAAATTATATAAATATAATTCCATCAATTATTCTCCTTGGATTAAAATAGATATTATATACCTCCAGAGTTACTACATTGATCTCTATTTATGATTATCACAGAGAAGACCTGGATAATGCTTCATGTGTATGGGTAGAACTTTCCCCTTATGGTCAACATCCAGGGTTACACACTAGTAGACATCGCTAGATTAAATAAAATAATATATGTATTAATTACATATATCCCAAGACTATCACTTCTCATGTATTCCTTGTTTGATGGTCTCAGGTCCCAATATAATATATACATATATCTATCTAAAAAATTTATTTTTAATATATATTTAATAATAGAGTAATGTCGGTAGTATCAAATTGTTGCCCGATGAGGAAATAAAAGTGGATTGGTATATTTATTTAATTCATTAAATTGATTATTAAGTAAACAATTATAATTATATGTTAATAGAATATATATTTAAATAAAACATTTTTTGTGGCCTACTAAGTTTATCACACACCCTTTTTGATCTATCATTTTGTGCCTATATTAACTTTATAGAAGCAAGTAAGGAAAAAAGAAGGAATATAGCATTATATGATTCTTTTTGTAACACCCCATGTTTTAAAAAAAATTAATTCCAAAAAACGTATTCTATTTAGATATTTATAACCATTCATTAACCAAAATTCTTCCACTTTTGTGATTTGAATTTTGGAAAACAATCATCTATAATTATAGTTAGTAAGTTTTTTAGTGTCTGATAGAAGAAATTTGTTTTTTTTGGTGAATAATAACATACCCTTATGAATTGAAATATTAATAGTAATATAACACTGATTAATAGAAAATTATATAATTATTTAATTTTATTAAGGCTTTAATATAATGAAATGTTGAATAATTTTTCAATATGATATAAAACATCATATAGTTTTAAAATTGTTCATTTTTTAATAATGTATGATTTTATTTAAAAATTAAATTAATAATAATTATAATATTATTTTCAAATAATGGTTTTCTCTTTTGAATTATACATGTCGAAAAATTGTTAGGGGAGATTTTTGGTATTTTTCAGAAAATCATGAATTTTGTTTATGAACAGCGATATATGATAAAATACTCTATATTAAAATTATTAGTTAAATGCAATATTTAAGACATTATAAGTGATGTAATCCAACTTGTTTCAAAATAATATGCTTTGATAACTATTTGGATAACAAGAATGAAAACTATTGTTAGTCTTGGACAGAAATATTAAAATAATGATTAAAATAATGTAAAATTCTTCTTCTCCTCCACTATAAATACCACGCTCTAATTCCATGAGCAGTACCTATGTTCTTAAAAATTCCATCCTCAATGCTGTCCCCACTTTCTAGAGCTTATGGTTTCACCAATAGTTCAAAAAAATGCATTATGGAGGATCTTAAGGAGAAGAGATCGAAAGCTAAGAATCCTCTTCCTTTTTCATATGTTTTCTTTTCAATTTCGTTCATTACTTATACTTTGTTTCCATTAACATATCCATGAGGTATGATATCTCTATAATTATAAACATTATATATTTTAACATGTTCATGTAAATTTTTCATCATCTTCTTTCCTCTCCTCTCCCTCTGGTTTTAAAAATAAAAACACCCCCTACAATGTGCTGATTTAGCAAAATCATGGATGATGTGTTTCCAATTTTCCTTACCTCCCTCAAAGCTGGTCATGAAAAAATTTTAATTTTTGAATCAGAATTTAATGTGTATGTTTTATCCCATTTTATGTTCATGAATAAAATTTTATTCATTAAATTATATTATTTAATGAAACAAGTTCATGATTATCGAGGAACCACCAAAAATGATCTAAACAATTATCCATAATGTTTAATATAATGATTCATACAAAATGATTTATTAAATAATTATATATTATGTAAAAATATGAATACTATTATTTCCATGGCTAGAATTTCATTTCCACACATTAATAAAATTATTCATAGAACATCAATGGAAATCATGAAAATAACGTAACCAAAAAATGGATGAAACAAAATAAAAATAACTAAAGGGTGAAATGATGTTATAAAATGATCTTATAAGATGTTATAAAAATGAAAATGTATCTTAAAAATACTAATTACACTATTTTCCATTAAATATTAGTTTTAATTTGTTTTAAGTAATACTAACCTAAGGTAATGGAATTTTTAACTCGATTTTCATTCTTCGGGTTAAACTTATACTTCGTTATTTATGTTCTATTAAAATACTTTTTGAGAGGTGTTTTGTTTATATTATGTTTTATTATGTGCATATTCATATTATTTCCAATCTGTTAAGTCTCACTTCAATTATATGATATTTATAAGGGACTATTATTTTAAAAACCTTCTTTACAAATTCTGTTATACAAAATTCTAGAGAAATGTTTTTATACATATATCAATGATATAAGATTGTGTTTTGGTTTTTTGGAATTATTTATGAAGAAGGGTGGGATATATACTTCCCTACAATGCATTGGGTATGTGTACGTTAAGGTCGGCAATATGGTTACTCCAAATGTAACACCAGTGGTTACATAAATTATAATGTAGCTATGATGGTGAAAATTATAAGGTTGCCAAGATGGTTACATGTTTATGTAACTAATTTCCCTAGATAAATTAATGGTTCTATTTATGTTCTGTATGTTTTGTGAAAATCTCATGTAAATCTCATGTTTCATGAGGAATTATTATATGGGTAACAAGTATGTGTTTTTATAAATTATTTCATATATTACAAGTATTCAGGGACTTATGTTTTATTTACTTTTTCTTATATCCCTTACTAAGATTTTCTTCCAAATACAGTATTTTTAATGAATTTCACATATTATAATAAATTTTTAGGATAATAAGTATGCCATGTTAATTGTAATTAGGAATTTTCAAAGAATAAATCCTACATTTGAAAAGTATAATATTTTAAAAAAATGTATATTTTTTTATTTAGTATCTTCTCTATATGTATGTGGAATGAAATATATGTAATATATCCCAATATTATGAAACTATAAACATGAAACTATCCTCAATATTAAATTAAGTTAGTTCTTGGCCAAAATTCAAGATTATATAATATAATATGGTTAGGTCCTTATAATTTTTATGAGAAGATGGTTGAGATTACCTTAGGGGTGTTGATGATGTTAATTGAATACCATTCATGTGTTTTACAATATGTTTAATTTGAAATGATATAGAATTAAATGATTAACATTTATCATCAACTAAGATATTTTTTCAAAATGGTTTTCTACAGATGAAACGGGGAAACTGAAGAGGAGAGGCACTAACCGAATGATATCTTTACGAATTTTCAGCCAAAAATGATAGGGATTAGAAACAATAGGTTTGTGATGGTCATGGATCAGCTGACGTAGGAAATAAATGGTGGTGATATCCAAAGAAGAGAACAACCAAAGGTACCACATCAAAACATGATGATAGTGGAATATTTCATGAGACGCACCCTCCATCTTTCGAAGGATCTTCTAACCCAGTAGCAACTGAATGATGGAATAAGGCCCCTGAAATTATATTTGATGTTATGGGATGTTTAGATATTCAAAATTTAATTCTATCCATTTATAATTTTTAAGGTGAATATGATCAGTAGTTTTCAATGGTCAATAATAATAGGGATAGAGAGGAAATTGATACCTTAGAGTTAGATGAATTTAAAAAAAATCCTTGACAAATACATTCTTAAGGTGGTGCGGCATAGGATGGAGAATCAATTCTCTATGTTGATGAAAAAGGAAGAAGATTCAGTGGTTTTGTATAAATATAACTTCTCTGGACAAGAATGATATTCTCCAAATCATATTCTGGATTTTGATAGAAAAATAAAAAGATTTTACATAGTATTAATGTTGAGATCTCAAAGGGCATTTTCCTCTTGTTAATTCAATAGTTCTGAGAAACATTTCTGATGCACTGAGAGGGTAGATATGGGGTTTGAGGATGATCATGTGAACATTGAAAACAAAGTGAAAAGTAGGTCAAGATGGAATGGGATGGGTAAGAATCAACCAATGAAATATGACGGTAAGAAATTCCAGTTCCCAATTTTTCAAACATCTGGAAAGAAACACCTAGGGAATGCCTTACCAAAATTGGAATGTGTTTTTTATGTTGTAATATTGGACATATGGCTCAGGATTTTAATGAAAATCATCCTATGAATACTCCTAAAAAGTAATCTTTATTTTGTTTTATAAGTGTTTTGATGGGTCATTATGAAAATGTCTTCCTAATGAGAGATATAAAAGATGAAAAGAAGCTAGACTATAATAAGAACAGTGTAGGGACATTCTTTTTGACAATGTGAGAAGATGTTCGGCCATCCAATGAAGTTGTATCAAATACCTTGTTTGTTTACTCATATTTTTTATGTATTTTTTTCAATAATGGGTCTACAATATCTTTTATTTCTAATGATTTTTTTGTTAATTGAAAATATCACCTCAACAAGTGAGACCAGAACTTATTGTTAAAACACTAGAGGGAAATACTAAAGGAAATAGGAATTAGAAGAATATTTTTGTTGTGGACTTTGGAGAATTTACCTGAATTTTTTTCCCTTAGTTGAGATTTATGTAATTCTGGTAATGGCTCAGATTTTTGTTTATCATGACAAGATTGATTGTAGATCTAAATATGTTTTTTAGAAAGAGTTTCAGTTTTTATAAAAGAATGAACCCATACAATTGAAAACATATCTAGAAGAGGAAACATTTGTTGAAATCTATAAATAAAATTTCTCATTATGATATTGTTGAAATTATGGTTATTGTACTGATTAATGATGTCCCAGTGGTAAATGAACACGTTTATGGTTTTCCTGATAAGTTACCCAGTCTCATAATTGATTTGGAAGTAGAATTCACAATGGACTTAGTTCTTGATGCTAATCCTATTTGAAAACCCCCACATCAAATGTATCAAATGTAACTTCATGTATTAAAAAAAAATCAATTTTAGGATTTTCTTGATAATGGATTCATTCGTCCTAGTACTTCACCATGGGGTGATCCTATTTTGTTTATTAAAAACAAATCCAGTTCCATGAGACATTGTATTGAACATAGATCCTTGAACAACTTCACTATTAGAAAAAAGTATTTGTTTCCACATATAGATGACATGTTTGATCATCTCTATAAAGCTTAGTACTTTTCCAAGGATGGTTTGAGATTTGGATACCATCTGCTGAAGGTGAATGAGGATCAAATCCTGAAAACATATTTTCATATTAGATATGGGAATTATGAATTTTTTTATGTCGTTTGGGTTAACTAGTGCACATTTTGTATTCATGGATGTTATGCATTGAATATTTCATGAGATGCTAGATATGTTTTTTGTTGTGTTTATTGATGACATTCTAGAATTTTCTACGAATATGTAAGATAATGAAAATCATCTATGGGCTACTTTGAAAACCATAACAGAAAATTAATTTAATAGAAAATTCCAAATGTGTGATTTTTGGTTGTGACAAATTTATTTTGTTGGTTTCATTATAAATAATGATGTAATAATATTTTATCCTACCAAAAACATTTGGTGATGAATTGCCATGACCTAAAAATGTTATGGGGATTCGTAATTTACTAGATTTTTAGGTTATTACTAATAGTTTGTTAAAAAAAACCACTATTATCAGGCATGATAACTAAGTTAAAACATAAAAGGATTAAATTTATTTGGATAAAGCAATGTGATATTTTTTTCAGAATTGGAGTAGAGATTACTGAATGCTCTAGTTTTCAACATGAAATCCCAAAATGGTTGGTTTGTTACTATAGTTATTATTTATTGAAGGGAATTGGTTGAGTTCAGATTAATAATGACCCATTAATTTCATCTGATTCAATAAAACGAAAACATCATCAATTAAATTATCACACACATGATTTGGAATTGGAAGTTGTGGTTTTTTCTTTGAAAATATGGAGGCATCATTTATATAGATCCAAATGTCAAATATATACTCAACATATAATTATGAAGTATATATTCACTCAGACGTAATTAAACATGAGGCTGGGAAGATGGCTTGAGCTGATAAAGGATTATGATTTCAAGATCAATTACCATCTGGGAAAAAAACAATGTGGCTAATGCCTTGAGTCAAAAACACCATGCACCATTAACCATGTTACATTTGGAGCACGATCCCTTTATTAATGATTTGATGAATTTCTTCTTAGAATTTATTAGAGTAGGAAATATATAAATTTTGATTCTAGTTTTAGTGCACTCATCGTTATCAGATAGAATGAATAAACCGCAAAAGGAAGGCCACAAGCTATATAAAAAAGTATAATTAGTTAAAATGGGTATGTTGTGAGAATTTATCCTCAGTAATGATTGTGTTTTAATATTTTTTAAATGGTTTCCTATGACTCTTGATTCCTAGTTGATGATATATTTGGTCTGTGAAGCTCATTGTTCTCCATTTTCAGTTCATCCTAATAGTTTTGTGATATATATGGATCTTTGGGATTATTACTCAAGGTATGGAATTGAAAGTGATATTGCAGAATTTACTATGATTTTTTTGACATGTCAATAGGTTAAAGTAGGTTGGAAGTTAGAAAATGGATGGTTCATCTTTTCCTAGTGCCAGAGTAGAAATGGGAGAATATATCCATGAACTTTGTGGTGGGACTACCAATTACATCTCAAGGTAACAATGCGATATGGTTTTTAATGATCGACAAACTAAATCTACCCAATTTCTATCTATTCAAGATACAATATCGTTGTATCAATCTTCCCGATTGAACCTGAAGGAGATTATCAGTTTACATGGAGTTCCTCTTTCCATTGTTTCTGAATGGGATCCCAGGTTCACTTCCAACTTTTGTAAGGGCCTTCAGAAGTTTTTGGGAACCGAATTAATTTTCAGTACATCTTTTTATCCTCCATCAGATAGGATGTCAGAACAAAAAATTTATAATTTGGAGGATATTATTTCAGAATGTTTAATGGTTTACGAGGGAAGTTGGAATAAGTATATTTATTTAGTTTAGTTGTGCTATAATAATAGTTTTCATTCTAGTATAATGATTTCACCTTTTGAATAATTGTATAGGATGTGGTGTATAACTCCAGATTTTTGCAATGATGTCTTGGAAAGAATGTGGATGGGACCAGAATTAGTAGAGGAAGTGACTGAGAAAGATAGGATGATCCAGAAACACATGAGGACAACTCATATCTAATAGAAAATTTACGCAAACAATAATAGGAATGAAGTTTCTATTGAAGTATGTTATCAGGTTTTTCATAGTATCTCACCATTGAAAATTTTTATGAGTTCTGTTCAGAAATGAATGATGAGTCCATAATTCAATGGACCTTATAAATTTCTAGTGAAAGTTGGACCATTCACACATTGAACAAATTTTCCTCCAATTTTATCTCATGTACACAATGTTTTTCATATTTTTATGTTTAGAAAGTATGTGCCAGATTCATCTCATGTTATGACCCCCAAAATAGTTCATCTAAAAGATAACCTTTCATATGAATGGAAACTAGTATAGATTCATGATTGAAGGGAACAAGTATTGCAAAATATGGTTATCCACCAAGTAAATGTTATTTGGAGAAACCACATGATAGAAGATGTATCATGGGAGTCCAAAAATGCTATGAGGGAAAGGTTCCTTAACATGTTTAATAAGTAAATAAAATTTCAAGGACATAGATTCTAGAATGTGGGGATAATGTAAAACCATTTTTTTAAAAATAAATTGAAATTCATGAATCATTGTTTTAATTATATATATAACCATCCTTTAAACATAATTTCACTACATTTATGATTTGAATTTTATAAAATGGTCACCAAAAACTATGATTACTTAGTTATTTGGAGTCTAATAGAACCAATTTGTATTTTTGGTGAATAGTAACTTTTCATTATGAATAGTACTATGAACCTAATGAATAGTAAATTTTGTTTTTATTTTATTTTCTCAAGGATTTAATATAATGAAATTTGAATTAATTTTTTAATGTGATATAAAAGAAGTTATAGTTTTAAAATTATTAATTTTTTAACAACATATGATTTTATTTAAAAATTAAATTAATAAAATATTGAAAAATATTTTCAAAAACTAGATTTCAGTTTTTAATTATAAATATCAAAAAATGGTTAGGATTGATTTTTTATATTTTTCTGAAAATTGTGAACTTTTTATAAATTGTGAAATACAGTAAACTATCGTATATTAAAATTATTAGTTAAACATTCTATTTATGACTTCATAAGTGACTTAAACCCAAATTTTTTGATTTCAAAATCTCTATTTACTATTTTTATTAAATAAATGATTACTAATCAAATTATTAGAAAAAAAATATTAAAAATGATTAAAATTATGTAAAATCCCTCCTATCCTCCAGAAAAATACCACCATCATTTCCTACATCCTCTCACCCCACCGAAGCATTGATAATTGGCTATGTGCTACCAAATTCAATACCCAAGTCTCTTCCCCACTTCCTAGTTCTACTGGTCTCGCCAGAAAGCCCAATCCAAAGGCTCTATGGAGGATCTCAATGATAAGATATCAAGATGTAAGAACCATCATCCTTTTTTCAAATATTTTTTTTATTCCTTTATTTTCATATACTATATTTCCCTGCATATATCTAGAAGGTATGAAATGTCTAGAATTATGTATATTCTACATTTTAACATGCTCATGTAAAAGATTCACCATCTTCCTTCCTCTCCTCCCCTCCTTCTCTTATTCTTAAAATAACCCCCCCTATGATATCCTGATTTACCATAATCTTGGACGATTTGTTTACAATTTCCATTAGCTACTTGAAATATTATCATAAAACCATTTAATAAGTTTAATAAGATTTTAATGTGTATGTTTTAACCTATTTAATGTTCCTAATTTAACTTGTATTCATGACATTATATTATTTAATGAAACATGTTCCTAATTATCGGGGAACCACAAAAAATGATCTAAAAAATATCTGTAATGTTTTATCAAAAGATTCATCATTGTATATGATAAAAAATTATATCACGTATCATTATATATAAGAAAAAATATTAATACCATTTCATTCCACTATTGGAATTTAATTTCCATACTTCAAAAAAATCAGACACAAACCGACCATGGAAATCAAGTAAAGAATGCACCCGAAACAACATAAGGAACAAAATACTAACAATTAAAGGGTGAAACGATGTTATAAAATGATCATATAAGATGTTATAAACATGAAAATGTTTTTTTATAAAACTAATAATAATTTTTTAACCATTATATATTATTTTTAGACAATTTTTATGTAATATGAACATGAGGTATGTGAATTCCTAACCTAATTTCAATTCTTTTGGTTATCCTTCTACTTCATTTTTTATATGGAATTAAAAAAAAATTGGGTTGAGTTTTTTTATATTATGTCTAATTATATGTATTTAATTTTTATATACATATGTATCCACTATATTAAATCTCTATACAATTTTATGAAATTTCTATGGGACTATTATTTTAATAAATGTTGTTTTATGAAATGAAAAAGAAATGTTTTTATGAAATTATTAATGTTATTGGATTGTGTTATAGTTAATGGTAATTGAATAAAATTATTGTTTGGACCTATATATCCCTTCATTGCCTTTAGTATGTGTAATTATTTAGTTGGTCATATAGTTACTCCAAGCGTAACTGTGATGGTTAAACAAATGGTAAGGTAGTGGTGAGGGATACAAATTATAAGGTTTCCATGATGGTTACGAGATTCTGTAATTTATTACACAAGATAAAATTATGTTTATAGTTATGTAACATATGTTTTTTATAAATCTCATTGAAATCTTATGATCCATATGGTACATTTATATGGGTTACATGTATGTATTTTTTTAAATTATTTCATACGTTACAAGTATTAATGGACTTGTGTTTTCTTTTATTCTTCTTATATTCCTTACTAAGATTTTTTGGATCATCCTAATTTTTTAAATCATATTCCAATGATATAAGGATATGTGAATGAAATAATTTAGAAAATTTATAGCTCATGACGATTTGTAGAAGAAAACATGTTTTATTTGAGAAGTATTATATTTTGAAAGAAATGGATATTGTATTAGTGGAATATACTCTATATGAATATGGAATATATTGTATGTATTATATCCCAATTCAATAAAACTATAAATCAAGAAAACAGACTCAGTTTGAAAGGAAGTGAGTTCTTGACTATGATTCATGATTAGGTAATGTAATAAGGCTAGGTCCTTATACATTCTCTACAGTTGGTTGGAGTATAAGAGAAGAGAGTTGTGCTTGTTCTTGAAATAGAATCAATGATTTAATTTAGAAATTTTTATATTTTATATAGAATTAAATATGTTTGTATCTGGCCTTGATTACCTTATATCAAAACATTTTTTTAATGCATCCTAGCATCATTATATTTTATTGAACTGGGTATTACTGATGATAGGTGACATTTGTCTAGATGTTTACTTCCACTATTTGACTTATTATTACATCAAATGGATAATTAATATATTACACCATTGGGATCCACTTTGATGACTTGGGTATAATATCACCACTATATCACCGTTGATCAACTATAAAATTCAAAAATTTATAGCATATTTAAAAGAGCACTTGAGGTCATATTGACAACCATGTTTGGTTATTTATTAGTAAATTGGGATATAGACATTGCAATTTTTAATGAATATGGGAGCATTATATAGAATTTTTATATTCTATCTAAAATAATAACTATTAGGAATTTATTTTTATGGATCCATATCATGAATTGTATGTATGACAATGTTGATCACCATTATGTTTGAAAACATTAAGAGGGTGCTTCATTTAGGGTCATAACATGACGTAATAGATGATGAATAGATATCATATAATCCAAAAATAAATGTATGACAAATTATAAATATTTTATTTCTTAATATGGTCACAATAGATAACCATTGAAGTTTTCAATTAAATATTTAGTGTTCTAGATATTTTTTGTATAGCTGGGTTATAGATAACTTGATAAGTAAGCAATGTTTGTACGATTTTATATTTTACCATTTAATATATTTGACTTTTTTGAGTCATAATGTGTCATATGTGGTTACAATCAATGTATGATATAGTTTAATATTTATTTCGTGTATCATAGTTACAAATATACCAACCACACCCATCTAAAATTACTTTTATAATTCATTGTATTAAGAAAAGGATGTTAAATTTGTGTAAATTTCAATATGTATTTCCATTGGTAAGGATACGGTTATATGAGAATAAAATATAAAAATAGTGATATTGTTATGGTTGAATGGTCCCAAGTAGGAGGTTACATGAAAGGGACAAAAAATAAAAAACTATTAGTTATATTATTTTAGTTGAATAGTTTCTATTTGATTTATTAATAAGAAAATTCATTTGAATGGAGAATTATAATTCTTAATATTTGAATACTCTGTGCCCTCATGAGTTTGGGTGTTCACTTGTTTTAATTTTTTTTGTAATCAATTAGGTTGAACTATGATAATTTTTAATAATTATTCAGAAATATGATGTTTAATGTATATAGGGATATCCATCAACTAAAATTTATTAGCTTACCATGAATATCAACATGATTAGTTACTTTTAGGTATAAGTGAAGAATGATTAGCCTAAAAACTACATCATAATTATTTTATCACCAAATGTCCTAGAAACTAAATTTTTATATCTCAGATTAACACTATAAATCACCAATAACAACCCAATTTTTCATTGGATGAATATAATGTACATTGGTGAGGACTATAGTGCTCCTCCACCATCAGAGAATATATTTGTTATTGAAATTGACCATATATAAATGTAACCTAAGGTTATGGTCAAATTGTATTCTTAGTTAATGAGTATCCCACACTAGGAAGTTATTTTCCAAGTATATATAGTTATTTGTGATGGATATATAGATTTTTTAGTAATTTAAATGGTTTTTCTAAATTACATTCAAAAGATGGGTGACATTATGATCATATTAATAGTGTTTGTAGTGTTAAAAATAAAATAAAATTATTGGATCTATAGTTTTAGAATCATCATTTTATGTCACCTAAGTTAGTTTAGTCTTAGTAACTCCTTGTGTGATTTTAATTACTTAACATATGAATGTTTTTCATTTTTCATTTTTTCATAGAAGTGAAATTATAAAATAAATATTTAAACTAAATTGGTAATTGTGTAATCCCAAAATTCCAAATATTTCGGTTCATAGTTTTGTGAAAAAAATAAAATTCATGTTAAATATATTGATTTAAAAAATGGATATCTATGTGTTGTAATTTTCATAGATAGAATAATTTTATTTAAAGTCCTGGATTATTATTATATTTTGGTTAATAAAATAGTTATTAAATTGAACATAGTTTGTATTAGAAACAAAATTGTTGTTTCATGTATGGACGAAGGGTCTGGGTATTGCATATAAACATGAATCTAGAAGATATATGTGATATAGATGAGATAAATCATGATATATGGGAAACACTCTGTAAGTTTATCATTCATAGAATTTGTTTTATATGACAAAACATTTGGATTTTTTATATCAACATATTTATTGACCATGTATCCCTAAACAATATAGGTTTTTAATTCATGACATGTTGGGGTGGAACTAATATGGGTTACCATGGTTTTTAATTATACTTGGTAATATTACGTTCTTCAAGTATATAAATTTTATATTGTGATGTGGAAAATAAATTTTATTTAAAATTTCACTTACTTGATTTTAATGGAATATGTTCTATTTTTGGATGTAGTACAATGCAGTATTGAATAAAGGTCATAATAAAGCCTTCATGGTATTCATACTAATCCTAAATAAACATGTTTTTTATTTTTTTTATGTAGATATCATATTTTTTTGTTCAATAAGGGGATAAGATCCAATGTATTCAGAAAAAATGCATTAAGTGCCAATTTCCTAGTGAGGTTGTAGTGTTTATGCATATATTATAGGAATAATAATATTATCCACCATAGAAAATTGTTCTTAGTTTATTTATGTTCCATTTGAAAGTATTGGTATATGTTTAGTTTCCACATTACTATAAATGATGATTCAAGTTATGTTTTATAGAACATTTGAAATAAAATTTTCATTTTTGATTCCTATAGTTAGTTTTTTATATAAGGTAAAACCCCAAAAATGATTATTTTAATCCCTCACAATTAGATTTAATACTTTTTTAATCAAGTATTGTGTTTGTGTCTTTGTAATCGTCCTATATCAAGTTTTTGGTGTGGACTAAATGTTTATGGTTGTTACATTAGTGAACAGTGCTGTTTATTAGATGATATGATTAAAAAATATTTACAAAATGATATAATATTCTCTATTAATGGATTAAAATAGTATTATGTCATGAGTTATGGTGATTAATAACATGTATGAGGTTCTTAATTTCATTATATGTTATCATAGGGTGAAAAAAATCTATGATAGAAAATATTGAAATTATAGACTACCAGTAACTTATAGTATATAAAATCCAGTGTGCATTATTATGTGGATATTCACAAGATAAGGAACCAGGTTTTAATGATAAACCCTCCTAGACAAGAATATGTATTCGTGATAGTAAGTTGGATTATCATCTAAAAGGATCAAATGATGTTATGTTATAAATATCTAAAAAATATGAATAAATTAGTAGACCTAAAATTATTATATCAAATATAGATTTATGTTTTGATAAAAAAAATACTACATATAATTTGTAGTATAGGAAGTTGAAAAAATTGAAATACATATGATATTTTGAAAAAAAATATTCATTCTCAACAGGGGGAAGAACCATCCTATGATTAACTCTCCCAGAAATTTGAATAATTTTTCAAATATACACCTATAAGATAAATGTATAGAATTTTTAAAATGATATTAGATTTATTATTCAAGGATATTACATAACTATAGTGGAAAATGAGATGAATATTTAACAATATAGTAATCATTGTTCGTTTAAAAGTGATGAATATTTGAGCATCTAAGGGGGTGATAGGAATCATGTAATGAATAGTATAGAGAAATTTATGATGATATTAATATGGAATGATATATAGCTTCATGGTAGACAATAATAATGAATGAAATTATTGAATAGAACATCATCGGTGCTCAGACACGTCCAATGAATAAACAATTAATGTTGTATCTATAATAAACATAAATGTGTTCACATGTATAGATAATGAAATTTGATAAGGATATAAGGACAAATACATGATCAATTATAATATATGAATATCATGGAAAATCATATAGAATTATAAATGTGAAATTTTTACATGAATGAAAAACCATAATCTTATTGAAACTAAATGGGTCTTCCATGACAAACACAATGAATAATGTATGCTAATTTGATAAGAGACATGTATTATGTTAAAAGGTTATTTCAATATTTTGGATATTAATGCGTATGTGATGTTTTCCCACATCTGTAGGTTTTGAATGATTTGGATTTCATAAATGTATGAGTTAAAGATATAATCATGGTGTTCTAAATGTATGATAAAATTGAATTATTTAATGTATTATTACAGAATAAGTATATTTTGTAAAACTACACCTGATTCCAAAACATGATTATTATAGTAATTATTATCAATTTGGATGGTCACTCATTGGGTTGAAATATGTATGAGGTTATAAGTATTTTATAGCTGAATAATATTTATGAAATAATGGATTCTAATGAGGATGGGATGATCATAACATATATATAAAAAATAATAAGGGACATATTATTATTGTGTTCCTATATGTTGACAACATAATATTAGAAGGTCCAAAAAATAATAATGCAATAATAATTTGCAATTTATAAGATATCTGTTTCAAATGAAAATTATTATTTTTTAGAAAATTTTATATTGTTTTTATGTGATTCAATGAAATAATGGAACTCTGATTTGTAAATAAAAATATTCCATTAAGGTGAAAGGATAGTTTGGAATGAGGGATTTTCAGGATATAACAACACTAGTATCTACCAAAATCATATTTTATGTGGATGAAAATTGAAAAGAAGTTTTTTTATAATGTCTAAGTAAGTTATTAGAATCCTACTAATCATAAAAACAATTAATCATAGAAATTTTATTACCCAATTCTATAAAGTGAAAATAAAACTATGGTATCATAATGGAATGAAGGATTTTATTTTTTCTATAATAGAATATGACATCCTACAATTTTATAATTTGTCGATAATTTTATTGATTCATAATTGGATGATATAAAAGAAAAAATCAATTTGTGAAATCTATCTTTAATAATTGTACATTTCATAATTAAGAAAAAAAGAAATATTATATCACAATATGAACTATGCAAGCTGAATAAATAATTAAAACTAAAACAATTAGTTAAATTTATAGATGAATCAATGAAGTGTGAAATTTTTAGTTAACAAGAACAATCATATTGAAATAATATATGAAATATAGATATTTATTTTACTTTTAAATAATAATTAACATAAATAAATGATACATCACATTGAGATTATAATTATCTCCAATAAAGATAAGGTTGATCACAGGCTCTTGAATTTACAATTCCTATCAATAAAAATTCAAATTATAGATATCATGATGAAGTAACTACCCATATCTATGTTTTATAATAATCAATAGGGTCTTGTAGTTAAACCATATACCTATACATATATTGTTTGGGAGGGGACCCTACTCCCATAAGGTTCCTCCCAATATACAATCTATTTTATTATAGTTTATCATCAACATTTGGTTTGTTTAAAAGTATAATATCTATTATTTAATAATTATATAAGTCTATAAGGATCTATTATAAACAATCAATGATGTTCTATCTACTTTGGTTATACAAGTGTAAGATGTACTCAATTTTATTTTATGGATACACAACTCATGGATGTAATATGAACTAGTATATTTCCATATTATTAAAGGTTGAGAATTCTAATATTAACTATTAGGTTTGAATACATAAAATGTTTATTCATATGGATGTCTCATTTTTTGTTGATATTGGAACTCATTTTTAATATTTTGTATCATCTAATTCTAAATTTATGGTTTGATGGGTGTTAAATACAATTATTATTATTCATTAAGATCAAAAATTTGTTTCATTAGAAATTTTAAATGTATATCTAGTATAACACATTGCGCAAAATCATGTGATATCAGAGTGAATGATCATTAAATCGATAAAAATAATTTTTAATGATTTAATTTGTAGCTAGTTGGGTGATAAATGAAGCTAAAACGTTTATTTGGTGTGATCATGTGTTGTGGAATCATTATTAGTAATTATATATTCAAAATCAATAGTTGTCCAAGAAATAAAATTATTCCTTTTTCTAAGACAATAAATACATATAACTCAAAGATAAAATGTACCATCAAAATTAGACATTATTTAATCCATTAATGGAACCCAATCAAAATTTATAAATCTTAATTACTCTAGGAGTGATTCATCAAAATAGAATAACATAAAACAAATTATTCCATGGATAAAGTAAAAATATTTTTTTCACTACTAGAATTTTCGCTTATATTTAACCAAATTGATACCATGTAGGTTGAAAAGTGTTGAATAATTCATATTTTTTCTCATTTTTATTTTCAATAAACTCCTAATAAATTTTCTATAACCAATCACATTAGATAAAATTATTTTTTAATCTCTTGAAAACTATTAATCCCTAAAGGGATAATGGAAATGGTATGCAGCTGGGTGAATTATCAGTCATAAAATTAATATTGTTATTAAAAATATATTTTAAGAAATTTGTGTATTATGATATTTGAAGATTTATTTCTAAATGTTAATGTATGATAACTATTAATAGTGAAAATATTAAAATATATTAGCCCATGAAATTTTATATTATCAGAGATATATGAGATGCAACTATTCCCACGCCAATTAATGAATTATTGAACCCACTAAATTTTGAGAGTAACATTAATAATTCTATGAAGGCTAATCATAAACTTTCAAAACAAGAGAAATCACAACCCATGTCTTTATTAATATGTATCCTCAAATGCAACTCAAATAACCTTTTTTAGTACAAATAGATCTCATGGAATTCGATTGGATAGGAATTTCCCCAGTAAAATATAAATATTATAACCCATAACCAATAGACTATTTTTTTGTTCAAAAGGAAAAAATATGAAATAATTTGTAAAGGTATTATTACATTTGTGTGATACAAATTAGTGCATACCACTCTCAAACCAAATAAATAAATAAATAAAACTATAATATCAATTAGAGAGTT
Source organism: Viscum album (assembly GCA_963277665.1). NCBI lineage: Eukaryota > Viridiplantae > Streptophyta > Magnoliopsida > Santalales > Viscaceae > Viscum > Viscum album. Next base: position 699,221,060 of record OY728158.1, read on the forward strand.
GGGAATAGATGTTCTGGTGATGAAATGTTGTTTCTATCCATTAAAAATATATAAATAAAAAAACATAGTTGTTTTAGAAGGTTATTTCGAGAAGAAATGATGAAAAATGTTGAACAATAATGATTTATTTCGTTTTTATAGGATCATGAAAAATGTTGAAATTTAAATTATATCATATAACTATTATTCTAACGGAGAGTTGTTCTCCTCAATGATTATCATATCATCGATCTCTTTTTGTATAATGATACAAAATTAATAAACATGCATTAAATAATTACATAAAAAATAATAATAAAAAAATTATTATTAAAATAATTTCTCGAATAACTGTGAAGTCGTTCATCCCATAAATATCAAGTCTCATTTAAAATCAAATTAAATAGCTTTTGTAGAGATTGGTATTGAAAACGTTTTCATAACGTTAAAATATTTTCATACTAATTAGTTAAATAGATTATATAAATCAAATATAGTAGTTTCTCTCAATAAAATTTTAATTCGAATATAATCCCATATAAATAATTGTGGATACATAAAAAATTACTTCTGTTAAAACGGTTCAAATTAATTTTTAAGACTATAAATATGTTGGTTAGATATAGAAAATAATATATAAAAATATAAATAAAATAAATAAATCAATAATAAATAAATTATATTTTTAAGGAATGTTCACATATAGGAATATAATATTTAAAGACCATTTAAATCATTATATAAATTATTTTGAAGTGCGACACCCAGACCTAGAATATCTTGTCTCAGCCAAAGCATTATAAGACTTCATGTGTCACTCTCCATTTGAAAAAATCGTCTTACTAGCATCAAGGGTCTAATTACATCATTAGAGAGACTATAACATCATTATCACTTCATAAAATAGAAAAATATAATAATTAATACTAAAATGTATAGATAATAATGTATAAAATAGATAAAATAATGATATACATTTCATATATTTTTAAACTAATCCCAAAGTTCCAAGATCAACATAATTATAAGTACAATATAAAAAATAAATAGTGGGATCCTCCAGAGTATATTTAGGTTTTCTACCATCTCTCCACTCAACCACCCACCATATGCCCCATTTCCTTTTCAAGGCCACTAGTCATGAAACAAATATTTGTACTGAAAATATAGAGTACGGTGTGAGTACATGACATAGTGGGACACCACCAATGAATCCTTATAATTATCCCTCATATAAAATGAGTATCTTCCTTGATAATAACAAACTTGTAAAAAAATATCAATATAAAATCCAAAACTTATTATTTGTGAATTAACCATGCCTCCATAAAAACCCAATTTTACCATATATAGTTCCAATCTAGTAGTATAATCATGGAATATTAAGTGAGTTGAAAAAGGAAGTATGATCAAAACATGTATCTCTGTATTATCATGATATTCAGTTAGATCCATCCCCCAGACCACCATATCTAGGATCTACCATTTTCATCCCACCATATATTCATACCCTATTTATGTTTTAGGTTAGGACACTAGGCTCTCATGACCCTAATATTTTTCCTTTAGTTTGTCCCCTAGACTATCATTCCCAGACCTTGTGTTTAGTCTATCATCATGTTTGTCAAAAGATATGCACACTCGCCCTATAAGGTATAAAAAAATATTGTTTTCCACCTATATCTGTTAACAATACCATCCTCCCTAAAATGATAAAACAAATACATGGAAAATATTATGTGAAATGAATACTGTATTTTTTTGTTAAATACAGTAGTAAAAAATAACAACATGTGATCACAATTAATCATTGTAGCAATCTACTCTTACAATACTCATACAATATAATAATAGAATCTGTATCATGGGACACACACACACATACCCATCTATTATTACTACAAAGCATTGTGATTCAAAATATTCTTTTAGAACAACCATATCATAGTAAAATGTGCTAATGAGATATCTAAATATGATGGAATTACTAACCTCAATATTGTTGATGAAAACATCATGGTTCATCAATGTTTTTTCACTTTATACATTCTCACACAACAAAAAACACCATAAATGCCACGGGATCCTAAAATGGGTTACAAAAAACATGACATTGGTTCTAAAGAAAGTAAAATAGAAACATGATAAATTCTATAACCAAATATTACTTGAGTTTAGTCTATATCAATGAGAGTCTTCCAATTAATTAAAAATATTATATAACAATTCTACTAGAATGGTGATGAATAAAAATATCCATCAATCAAATACGGGGGAAATTGGTTTATGAAAGGCCCTATGTACTGGGAGTTTTCTAAAATAACCCATCTATTATATAGAGTGGACCCCCATGGTTTAAATGTGAAAACCTCCATGATGTAGTACAAAAGGATGAAGCATGGGCACATTGAAAGTCGACCATAACAACATAGAATAGTGTATTGTAAGTATTTTAGTTCTTGAATATGACCTCCCCATCTCAAAATGGGTACTATATTATATTACCACATAGAAACTATAACTATTACAGTATTAGGTGATCATTGCAGCATGATGTTTTCTATATAAACCTTTATCTCGAATGGCCCAAAGGCATTATTTTTTATTTTATTATAAATATACCCCATTTTATAAGGGATGAAAATGAACTTTTACATGACTTTTAAGACCAAGGAACAAGGCCCGACATGACTCACAATACATGACCCGAAGGCCCAAAGACATAATATGCCCAACACATGACACATAGGCCGAACCCACAAGAACTTCCCCTCCCCTAGATTATGCATCATTGATCAGCTAGCTCCCCACCTTGCATTTCTGATCGGCTAGAATTACCACGTACAAAGCTGCACGGTGTCTGGTCCCAAAGGTGGTTTCCATACCCTCTCATTCTTCCAATTCGGTTACTTTGCTTCCAGTGACAACATGTCTTGTTGCTGTGATCCACATATGGGGCTTTCTCTATGTGAACTGGGCTACTCCAAGGACCTTGTGGCCCGAAGTCCCTGAGGCCCGAAAACCATTGATGACCTAAAGGCCCTAGAGACCCATAGGCCCAAACCAGTGGCCCAAAGGGCCAAATCGAGTGAATAGTTCCAGATACTACAGTACTAAACAGTGCATGATGTAGTACTGCTATAGTACCCCAGAAATTCACCTTCTCCCAGTTTGAACCTGGGTCTCTTAAATTCCAAGAAGGATCCCTTAAAAATCGGGTATGGGCTCATTGGCTCTATATAGCCCTTTATGAATCCAAAGTTATCCCAATGAGAAACGGTGAATAAAAATATTTGGATGGGTTAAATCCTTGATTAAAATAACTATCAATAAACCATAATAATATTCAAATAATACTCATTGATTTAATTATTTATTATCCTTAATATAATTCACAATACCTAAAGACTAATAACAAATCATTCAATCTTTTACAAATGTAGGGAAGGTTATATGGAATGATATAACTCACCATGACATAATATCCATGAAAATCCTTACATGATGATGTCTATGAGAAAACCCAAAGGAAAAAAATCCCCAAATATTATCCCCAACATATGTAGATTACCTTTTACTACAAAATATAAGCAAAAAATAGTCACTATTGAAATATTGTGGGGCCACCCAATTATGATCGAAGGGAATGAAAAACCTATTTAAAAATCTAAAAGAAACAAAAATCTAACAAGTATATTTCTAGCCATTGATAAACATTGTTGGACTCACCTGTTTTGATAATCCCAAATCATGATTAAATATTGATCATGATATATTAAACCATTTACTAATCATTTTTAATCTACATTTATATTGTTTATCTTGATCAATTTATATTCTTAGTCTCATGACTTTGTTGCATCAACTTATTGTTTATATTTATCTAAATATAAGTTCCATGTTAAAGGATACTGGAAAGAGCCTTCTATTCAAGGTCACTATTATAGCTCACTGGTACTCTAGGTCACTGATCCTAGAAGGTTACTGTTGAAGATATATTTTCAATAATATAATCTACCGGTACAAGGTCACTATCACAAGTCTACCGTTGATCTGCTTATCAAATATCACAGACAAATATTCATCATCACAAGGTCACTGTTGTGACCAGGCTTCTGTTAGAAGTTCACTGTCAGACTCTTTCTTAAGTCTTCTATTGAGAGATTCACTATTCAAGTCTACAGTTGGACATGTCTACCGTTAGTAGAAGGCTACCTCTAAAAAACTCCTACTGTCAAGATAGTCGACTGTTTTTCAAAGTCTACTGATGGACATACTCTGTCGTTATTGAAATTACCTAATGAGATAAGTCTGCCATTGGAAAGGTCAGTATTGGAATAGTTTGATGTTATAGAGTTACTGTTAGAAGCTTACTTTTGATGTATACCGCTGACCAAGACTAATGACTGAAGCCTATAGTTAAAGGTCTACTGTTGAGCCTACCGATGAATTACACTGATGAGGAGTTACCGTTACACCGAGTAACAACTACCGATACAAGACACCCACTGACACAAAGTCCACTATTACAAGACTATAGGCAGAGAAATACCGATGGAAGATGACTGTTAACTAGTCCCTGCTACTCAAATTATATACCTTGTCAATATTATTAATATAATTATAATGGTTATGTTTGATTATTTTAATGTAAGTTCTAGTAATTAATGATGTTGTTGGATTTTCAGGAACCATACCTCATACCTGTAAAAAGGTAATCATTCCTATTGACCAGAGATGAACATATATAAACGAAAACCTCAAAGATGAACACAGGTGTGGAGAAAAGTGAAGTATGTCCATACATACACGAACCAACCTGGTGATACAAAACACTTACATGCATAAAAAGAAGAAGGAAGGATAAATTCTAAATTCAAAGAACCTGAACATTTTCTGAGAAAAAGAGCTTCTAACCCAAGAAGATGATTATCTCTATCTGAAAGTCAGAACCTGGAAGTTGCGACAATCTATTTTTTGAGTCAACTTGCAGAAGGACCAAAACATCATTTCCTTCAATCCAATGGGTCCAGAGCTGATCTTCCAACACACAGAGCATTCTAAACTTCTTTCAAATATATTTATCTCTATTGTGTTTTATTATTTTAGATTTGTGAGTAGTGTGTCTGTGTTACACACACTGACTCTTGTGCTTCAATAGAGGGATACTGAAAATCCCCATACAAAACACTCTTTAAATTTGTTTCCCATGCATAACTGTGGAAGAAGCCTAGTGTGGTTTGGTAGTTTATTTTTCCCAAGTATAATTGTGGTAGAGGTTGAAAAACCTGGACAGTTTGTGAAAACTGTTGTAAAACCCGATACAGGTTGTCTATCACTTTTTAATATAATTTCTTGGTGGCAGGTGATCACCAAGTGGAGAGGACTAGGTCTTGAATTATGATTTATCCTATTGTTTAAATTTTTGTGTTCATCTTTCACTTTCTCTGTTTTATACTTATCCACCGTTCTTATATTAGCAAAGACAAAAATCTATTTTTACATTCACTCTGACAGTTAGTTCTGGTTAATGTGTATATGTGATTAGTTAAGTAAACTTGTTTCAAAAGTTGAATTAGTTCTCATACTGATTCAACTGAGGAGTAATCAACCTTTTGAGAGACATGTTGAACAATAAGTCACTTATATCTCTACTGGCTTAATTGACTGGGCTATTTTAATTTGTGGGATTTTAATCCTAAATGTTTTTAACAGAAATTTTAAATGGAACTCAATTCAACCCCCTCTTGAGTATCCACTTCGACCAACATTTTGTATCAAAGGGTTTCTTTATTCATACCATCAAACCAGTTTTTCAAGCTTTTCAATTTATTTTCAACTATGATTCTAGTTGTATCTTAAAGATCTAAAAATTTCTGTTATATCTAAATTTTCAGTTCATTAATCCTTTATCTTTCTATGGATAACATATTTGAGGGTGCCTCTACTAAAATACATCCTTTCTTTAATGGTAATAATTATGGTCAGTAGAAATTTAAAATGAAAATGTATCTTGAAAGCTTCGGACCTGAAATCTGGGACACAATTGAATAACAACATGTATAACCTTCTAATGATTGGGAAACATGGTCTCAAGTAACTAAAACTATTTATAATAACAATTGTAAAGCATTGAATGCCTTATAATGTGCTTTGGGAGATGAATAATTCAATATTATATCTGCCTGTAAGACTGCTTTTGAAATTTGGGATACATTGGATGTTTCTCATGAAGGAACAACCAATTTCAATGAAATGAGATTAAATACCTATACTATTAAATATGACAATTTTAAGATGAAGCCTGATGAATCTATCTCTGAAATGTACCTCAACTTCAATGAGATAGTGAACACCATGAATCTTCTTGGGAAACTAGTGGACATTAATGACCCAATCATGAGGCTTCTTAGATGCCTTCCTGACAGATAGAGAGGCACGTCAGTATCAATCCAAGAATCATGTGACATCATCAAGCTACCTGTAAAAGAGCTAATTGGAAAACTAATGATGTATAAATAAGAACTCTTTGTAAATAAAGAAATAAAAGAAGGACCAAAAAGGAATTCAGTAGCATTGATGACTTTTGCCACAAAAATCAAAGACAAGGAAAAAGTTGAAGTACATGTAGACAGTTCAACAAGTGAAGAGTCAAACATAGAAAATGATGAGGAAATGGAACAACTTTCCAGAAGATTCAAAAGATTCTACCTAAAGAAGAAATTATTTAGGAAGTAAAACTTCAAAGGAAAGTATGATCATAAAGTACAATGGAAGAGAGATAAGAAGTGGAATGAGAACACAATTGAAATAGTATTCTATGAATGTAAATGAAATGGTCATGTGAAAGCAGACTTACCCTAGTTAAAATTCAAGAGAAAATATGAGGATAAGGGAAAAGGTTATAAAAAGGCTTTGAAAGAAACATGGATTTCTTCAGAAGACAGTTTGAGTGAATATGATGCTTCAGACTCAGAACAGAACAAACATACCAATCTATGTTTTAAGACAGAGATATATGAGGTAACAATTAATTCCCCTGTGAATAATACTTATTATAATATCGAATCACATAATGATGAATATATTAATAAGGATGAATTATTTGAATATTGTGAAATTATCGAGGACACTTTTAATGAACTCAAGGACAAATATAATCCATTAATAATACAACATGATTTAAATGAAAATTACTTGTCAAATCTGGACGTAGAAAAAGAGAGATTTGCTAAACTGCTAAAGGAAAATACAGTGTTAAAATTATATAATGAACAATTATGAAAGGATATTAAGATGTTCAATACTGGTAGGGGTACCTTGAGACAGTTTCTAGGAAAACATATTACTCCAAAATATACAACTGGTCAAGTATATCATCCTGGACAAAGACAAATTAGCAAAACCAAATTTGTTCCAATGTCTGGACGGTTCACTGCTAATTCTGGACCATCTTTTGAGAAACAAATCTCTATAGGACCTAACAAAGTATTTATGCCTCAAAATATGTTTTTTTGATTTTAGAAAACCTAAAAAGCAAATATGGGTTCCCAATGTTTTACTAGCTAACCTCTCCGGACCCAAGAAGATCTGGGTACCAAAATTACCCCATGTTTAATCTGTTTGACAGGGTAATTGCATTAAGAGTTCCTGTAAGACCCTATGGTATGTGGATAGTGGATGTTCAAAACATATGGCAGGAGACTATTCTTGCTTCAAGAGTCTAATTAATGTTGATGGTGGGAATGTCACCTTTGGTGGCAATGCAAAAGGAAAAAGCGTCGGCATAGGCCAGATTGGTAACCCTTATATAATATTAATTTGTAAATTACTTTTTTTTATGAATTAAAATACAATTTACTTAGAATACCTCAGTTATGTGATGATGGATTTAATGTTAAGTTTTAAAATTATGCATGAAATGCTTTTAATTCAATAAATGATTTATTTTTCACTGCATGTAGAAATGAGAATGTATATGCTATTGATTTAAATTCCTTATCCAAAGAAAATGTTTCCTACTTAAATTTTTTTCATAAAGAGTCTTGGTTGTGGCACATAAGGTTAGGACACTGTAATGTGCACTCACATAGGAATATATTTAATAAATTTTTAGTTAGATACTTACCTATATTAGAATTCCAATATAATAAATTGTGTAATCCCTATCAAAAGGGAAAACAACACAATGTTTCTTTCAAACCAAATAATTAAGTTTCAACTTCTCAACCACTTGAGTACGTTCGCATGGATTGGTTTGGACCATCAAGAGTATCAAGTATCAATGGGAATCACTATGTTTTTGTTCTTGTAGATGACTTCTCTAGGTACACTTGGGTATACTTCTTAGCTCACAAAAGAAAAGCTTGTTCTTATATTATAAAATATTCCATGTCTGTAGAAAATATTAGTGGACTTAGAATTAAGACCTTGATAAGTGACCATGGCTGGGAGTTTGAAAATCATGAGTTTGTATCATACTGATCACATAATGGCTATAGTCACACCTTTTCTGCCCCTTGGACACCTCAACAAAATGGAGTTGTAGAAAAAATAAATAGGAACCTTCAAGAAATTTCATGAACAATGCTTAATGAGTATGAATTACCTATTTATTTTTGGGCTGAAGCTATAAATACAACCTGTTATATTATCAATAGAGTTTTAATTAGACCTATTCTAAAAAGGACCTCTTATGATCTTTGGAATAATAGGATGCCTAAGTTTAATTACTTCATATTTTTTGGTTGTAATGTTTTTATTGTTAATCCTAAATATAATCTTGACAAATTTTATTCCAAAAGAGATGAAGGTATTTTCTTGGGTTACTCAATATCAAGTAACGCCTATAGAGTGTTCAATAAGAAAACCAAATGTGTGGAAGAATTAGTTCATGTCAATTTTTTTGAGACTGATCTACATGAGCCTAAACCCTATCATGATCATCTTGAAGGGGATTTGTCAAATTTGAACCGTAATGATATAGATAGTGAATCCCCTGTAAAAATATCCAGTTGTGAAAATTTTCCAGATTCTGTGCCTTCTGTTTCTAAACCAACAAAAAATGATGAAGAATCTAGTTAAAACCTTCCTATATGTATTAGGACTCTTAGGAATCATCCTCTAGATGTTTTTTAGGTGATTTAAATAGAGGAACACAAACTAGAGATTCTCTAAGAATTGAGGTTGAACATCTATCCTTTCTTTCACCGCTTGAACCCAAAAATATTAATGATGCTATCAATGATGAATTTTGGGTAATGGCTATGCAAGAAGAACTAAATCTTCTTGAAAGAAAATAGATTGGGAATTAGTGGAAAGACCTAAGGAAACGTTCGAAATAGGCACTAAATGGATGTTTAGGAAGAAGGTTGATGAGTTTGGGAATATAGTAAGAAATAAGGCCAGGTTAGTTGCCCAAGTATACAACCAATAATAAGGAATAGACTATGAGGAGACCTTTTCACCTGTATCTATACTAGATTTCATTAGTATACTACTTGCTTATGGAGCTAATCTGAATTTCAAACATTATTAAATAGATGTCAAAATTTCTTTTCTAAATTGGTATATAGTTGAGGATGTGATTTTTGAACAACACCCTGGTTTTACAAATCCCCATCTTTAAAATCATGTTTTTAAACCTTCTAATGCTTTATATGGTTTAAAATAAGCTCCAAGAGCATTGTATGACATGCTCATCTCTATTATTATTTCAACAGATTTCACACATGGGATAGTTGATCCTACTCTTTTTATTAAGAGGATTTCCAAATATTCTTTGATAATACAAATTTATATGGATGATATTATTTTTGGATCTTCTAAAAACTCTTTATGTGTTTATTTTTCAAAAATGATGCCAAATGAGTTTGAAATCAGTTTAATGGGAGAACTCAAATTTTTCCTTGGATTTCAGATATTTAAAAATAAAAATGGAATTGGTTTGAATAAAAGTAAATATATTAAGGATCTTCTAAAATGTTTTTTTATAGTAGTAAAGGTAGTGACACACCTATGAGTACCACCTGTAAGTTGGATATTGATGAAGCTGGAGAGCCAGTGGATCAAACCAACTATAGAGGTGTGATAGGGAGTCTACTATATCTTACAGCTAGCAGACCTGAAATGATGTTCAGTGTAGGTATGTGTGCTCGCTTTCAAGCCAATCCAAAAGAATCTCATTTAACTACTATTAAAAGGATTTTTAACTATCTCGAACATACTCCCAACATAGGACTATTTTATCCAAAAGGACAAACATTTGATCTATTGAGTTATTCTGATGCTGATTTTGTCTGTTGAAAGATAGATAGAAAAATCACCTATGGGACATGTCACATTTTAGGCAAGTCACTAGTATCTTGGTTTAGTAAGAAGCGGAAATTTGTTGCATTATCCACTGCTGAAGCTGAATACATAGCTGCAGGTAGTTGTAATGCTCAAATTCTGTGGATGAAACACACTTTACTGGACAATGGATATCAATTCAAACATTTCTCTATAATGTGTGACAATACAAGTGCTGTTAACACTTCCAAAAATCAATTATCTCATGCTAGGACAAAGAATATTGATGGGAGACATCTCCTTTGGAGGGATAATTATCAACAGGGTGATATGACTCTTGAATTTGTTGGCACTCAACATCAATTGGCTGATATATTCACATATCCTTTGATTTCTGAGAGGTTAAATTACATCAAACATGAGTTAGGAATGATTAATTTCATCATAGGAAACCTCACAATCAGACCTCACTATTAGAACTCACCGTTAGAACTCACTGTTGGAACTCACAATTGGACCTCACAGTCAGAACTCACTGTTAGACCTCACTGTTAGACCACACTGTCAAACCTCATCGATAAACCTAACTGTTACACCTCACCGTTTCACCTCACTGGTGTACCTCATTGGTACATCTCATTATTCGATACCTTGCTGTTTGATTTTATTTTTGTGAGAATTCGAACCATTTTTATTCCTATTTATTATTTCTATTTTATTTTATTTTAATCCCTAAATGATAAAACTAAAGGTTAAGAACATATCTCAATCCACCTTCCTCTCTTAATCTCGAATCTTGCTCTCAAAATCTCAAAAACCTAACTCATGATTGGAGGCCTCATACCTTTCTCAATATCCATGTCTAGAACCAAGCAAACACCGATTATCAATGAAGATGCTCCAAGGCCAAAGAGTACTAGAGCCGAATCCAGTGTCACCAATAATAACCTGACGGGACCTGTAAACCTGCATCTGAACAAGAGAGAAATCTTTGCTGAGAAGAAGTTAAGTGAAGAATGGCTGCTGTTTAGAAAGCCATTAGTGATAAAATCACTAGATGCCTAGGGATAGACCAAATGATTTTCCAATAATAATGGACTGTACTACCCGAAGCTTGTGAAATAATTCTATGAATATCTGAAGTTCGAAGTGGATGGTGATTTGCATATGCTAATTTCCAGAGTCAATAGCAATGAAGTCAGCTTCTCATCTGCTGAGTAGGATGCCTGCTTGAGAGTTCCTTATGAATAAGTATATGATTACTACTCTAGAGTGGCTCCTCCAGACTGTTATGTTTTTTAGAATGAAAAAGCTCTGGAAGAACTGACAGGGAATGGAAAATCAAGGATGATCATTGCAGCTGAGATGAATGGAGAAGACATGCTTTTGTTTAAGTTCGTTCAGCATGTGATTAGTCCCAGGAGAGGGGATTTTACAGAGCTAAAGTATCAGGACATATTCTTGATGTACATACTGAAGCATGGAAGGAAGATTAACCTATGAATGTTTCTGATGGAACAATTGGGGTATATGACTAAGGAAAGCTCAAAGTCCAATGCCCTATTCCATACCAAGATAATTTCAGTAATGCTAAAGGTAATGGGTGTAGCTGCAAATCAAGAATAGATGATAGTGGCTAAGAACAGTGTTTGTATCTCCAAAGTTATTTGTAAATTCATGAAAATTAGCTAGAATCCCTCGAAGAAGGCATGGTTGAATGATGAAGGAAAGGTTTATGAAAATTTTGACCCTACTACTCGCCCTTCTAGGAAAAAGACAAGAGAGATCCATGCCTGAAGCCTGATGAGCCAGAATCGGCTAATTCAGATGATGAGAAGGAAGCTGAAGGACTTGGGGACCCTGAAAGAGAGAACACCCGCACTGATGATGGGAGTGATCCTGCCATTCCTAACAGTCATGTAAGGACAGTAGCTCTCCGAGCATCTAGCCCTCCAAAAGAACTTCCAAGAAGAGAGATTGTTCTGAAGGACAGTGATATTGAGACCACCTAAGAAGAAGAAGCATCTCATAATATTGTCAAGGACACCTCTGAAGAGGATGATGCCACTGACTCAGATCATTCTTCCCATGAGGTAGTGGAGGCTTGTGATAAGGATGAGGGTAAGGAGGTTGTTGCTGAAGCTGATGATGAGGACAATGAAGAAGAGGAGCTCAGTTTGAGACCACTGATATATAATACAGACAAGACAGTGTCTGATCAGGAAGCAGGAGTGGCATCTACTACCATTGATATGGAAGTCATTGATGACTCAGTGGACAATGAGACTCACCCCACTAGTGAACCAAAAGAGCAGGCAGTTATTGAATCTGCAGGAGTTGCAGGGGAGGTTGTGGAATTACCTAGAGCAAAACATATAGAGGAGATTTCTCAAGAGAGAGATCTAAGTGAGGGGGACTATTTTGGTTCAGTATGTATTCTTCATGACATTGAATAAATGTCAAAATATCCTGGATATCTGGTACTTGGGTAAGATTATGATGATTCAGATTGTGATATTTCATGAAAAAGACATTCTGTACCTGCTGATTTGGACCCTGTCTCAGTACCTCCAGTGGTTCCACTTACTGAGAACCATGACACTAAGTATGAAATGGAAAATATGAAAACCAATCTGTATCCCATTTTTGATAACAGAGCTTCTAAAATGGAAAAGGCAATGGGTTTGATTCAAGATGTGACTTTCTCTGAGATGGCCAAAGTCCAATCATCCATTCAAGCCAGTTTATGCAAAGAAATATCTAAATTCCAGAATCAGCTAAAGGATATATCTCAGTTTGTGGAACTTCTCAGACAGTCAGTGGTAAGCCTGAATGCTCTTATGACTTCTAAGGACCAAACCGACAAAGAAATTCACTACATCAACGGTGTGGTGCAACAGATGGTTACAGTGTTTGTACGTTTTAAGGAATCCATGAAATCTCATGTGAAGGTTCAGGATGAATATGTGAAGAAGCTTATCAGTGTGTTGACCAAATCTTTTAAGGAACCTGTTGCTTTCTCTATAAATTCTTTTTCTACCTTTGCCTCTGCTTAAACTTCTAGTGCACCACCTGTGGACCTCTCAACTTTTAGGACAGTGGTCACTGAAGAGTTAGCGACGATTTATTGTGTTAGTGCACCTGATCCTCAATCTGTGACTCAGATTCTCTCCACTAGAAAATAAGTTCATAAGGTAGTAAGTAAAATCATGCGAGAGGCTACCCAGGACCAGAATAGTATAAAAGAACAAATTAATTTCTATTATAAAAGGATTTACTCAAAGCATTAGATGGATGCTCCTTTCAAGATTCTGTTGGAAAACCTCAAGATTCCACCAGTCACCAGAGCCTTCAAGGAATAAGTTACTCAGTTGGGCCAGTTGACTCTAGCCTTGGAAGAAATTTATGGAGATCAAGGATGATTTCATATCAGCTATGGAAAGAGGAGGATACATTATTATGGATTTTAGAAACCTTCTTCTACCCTTTCTCCATGTGGAATTCACCCCTGTCATCATCCCTACGGCCTTACCTACATCTCAACCTAGTGGTTATTCCATGATGTATGCTTCTGAAGCCATCAGAAGCCTTAATCCACTAAAACCTCAGAGAGCTACCCACTAAAGACCCACATGTGCTTCTGTTGCTACCCCTACAGTCATTCATGCAGCAATTCCCAAACCTGTGGATCCACCTACTCATTCTACATCTTCTTCTTCCAAAGGGAAAGACCACTTGCCTAAGGCTGATGTGGATTGAGTTTATTTGTGTCTTTTTTATAGGGGTTTTATTTTTTTGGATCATGTAATGTCATTTCATTAATACAAGCTTTCTCTGTTTTATCTATTTTTGTTTATTTTTTCTAATTACAATGGGGGAGAAATGTTTCTAATTCTAGTCTAATCATGTGATTGGGGAGAAATGTGATAATATACTAATATGATCGACCTTTTTCTCTGATTCCATGTACCAATTTTTTCTGTTCTTACAATCATTCTAGACTAATCATGTGATTGGGGAGAAATGTGCTAATATAATAATATGATCTTCCTTTCTCTCTGATACCATGTACCAATATTTTCTAGTTTTACACTCTTATTAATCTCTGATACTTTAGAAATTTTTGATCTCTGTCTAGTAACTGTACTATCTGTGATATCTATATTTAATACATACTGGCATAAATTGTGATTATCAAAAAGGTGGAGATTGTTGGACTCACCTATTTTGATAATCCCAAATCATGTTTAAATATTGGTCATGATATATTAAGCCATTTACTAATCCTTTTTAATCTACATTTATATTGTTTATCCTGAACAATTTATATTCTTAGTCTCATGAATTTTTTGCATCTGCTTACAATTTATAGTTATCTAAATATAAATTCACTTTTAAAGGATTCTAGTAAGAGCCTTTTGTTCAAGGGAACCGTTATAGATCACAGGTATTCTAGTTCACTGATACTAGAAGGTTACTATTGAAGTTCTACTATCACTGATATAAGCTACCGGTACAGGGTCACTGTCACAAGTCTACCGTTGATCTGTTTATCAAAGCTCATAGACAAAGAGTCACTGTCACAAGGTCACTGCTATGACAAGGCTTCTGTTAGAAGTTCACTGTCAGACTCCTTCTTAAATATTATGTTGAGATATTTAATGTTCAAGTCTATAGTTGGACATGTATACCGTTAGTAGAAGTCTACCGCTAGACAACTCCTACTGTCAAGATAGTCAACTGTTGTTCAAAGTCTACTAATGGACATACTATAATGTTAATGAAAATACATGTTGAGATTAGTCTACTGTTGGAAAGGTCACTGTTGCAAAAGTTTGTTGTTACATAGCTACCGTTAAAAGCTTACTGTTGAAGTCTACCGCTGATCAAGCCGACTGACTGAAGCCTACATTTAAAGGTCTAATATTGATCCTACCGATGAAGTCCACTGATGACGATCTACTGTTACACAGAGTAACAACAACCTATACAAGAATCCCACTGACACAAAGTCTACTTCTACAATTCTAAAGGCAGAGAACTACCGATGGAATATTACTGTTAACAAGTCACTCCTACTCAAATTATATACCTTTTCAATATTATTAATATAACGATAACAGTTATTTTTGATGATTTTAAGGCACATGATAGTAATTAATGATGTTGTTTGATTTTTAGGAACCGTACCTCGTACTTATAAAAAGGTCATCATTCCTATTGACCAGAGGTGAACATATATAAAAGGAATCCTCGAAAATGAACAAAGGTGTGGAGAAAAGAGAAGGATGTCCATACATACACGAACCAACCTGGTGATACAAAATACTTACATGCATAATAAGAAGAAGGAAGGCTACATACTGAATTCGAAGAACCTGAACATTCCATGAGCAAAAGAGCTTCTAACCCAACAAGATGATTATATCAATCTGAAAGTCAGAACCTGGAAGTTGCGACACTCTGTTTTTGAGGCAACTTTTAGAAGGACCAAAACATAATTTCCTTCATTCCAATGAGTCCAGAGCTGAGATGCCAACACCCATATATTTTTAAACTTCTTTCAAATATCTTTAGCTCCATTGTGTTTTAGTATTTTACATTTGTGAGTAGTGTGTCTGTGTTACACACACTAACTCTTGTGCTTCAACTGAGGGATACTGAAAATCCCCATACCAAACTCTCTTTACATTTTTTCCCACAATTTACTATAGATGAAGCCTAGTGTGGCTTGGTAGTTTTTTCTTCCCACGTATAACTGTGGTAGAGGTTGAAAAACCTGGACAGTTTGTGAAAACTGTTGCAAAGCCTGATACAGGCTGTGTATCACTTTTTAATATAATTTCTTGGTAACAGGTGATCACCAAGTGGAGAGGACTGGGACATGACTTAATACTAAACCTCTTGTTTAAATTGTTGTGTTCATCTTTCACTTGATCTATTTTATACTTATCCGATGTGCTTATATTAGCATAGACGGAAATCTGTTTTTACATTCACTTTGATAGTTAGTTCTGGTTAGTGTGTATAAGTGAGTCATTTATTAAACATGTTTCAAAAGTCGAATTAGTTCTCATACTAATTCAACTGAGGAGTAATCATCCTTTGAGAAACCTGTTGAACAATAAGTCACTTATATCTCTACTGCCTTAATTGACAGGGCTGTTTTAATTTGGGGGATTTTAATCCTAAAAGTTTTTAACATAAATTTTAATTGGAACTCAATTCACCCCCCTCTTGAGTATCCACTCCGGCCAACAAACTTATGAACTGAAAGGTGATGGATAAAAAGTGATTCAATATCTTAATAAATGATATTTGACATTTTAATCTCACACGTTAAGGACTTATCAACCCATAAAATCATCCCAAGGGTTCCTTGTCAGAAAACATAGGTAATTGTGTTTGAACTTCATCCACCTTCCCCCAAGGATCCACCTGGATCCTCCCAGGTCACCAAAATATCTAGACCAATGGTACTAAATTCCATTCAAGTATATTATTTATAAGGTACATAATCTATTCTAGATGTTCCTCCTATTATTAATGTCTCTCTAAATCAATGTCATTGCAGTTCATAACATGTATAGGATATGGAACGTACCACTTGAGCTTTGAAACATGAAACCCACCATGCCTACCATTGTAGAATGAGGGAATATTCATATGGTATACTTGTATCCCAACAACCTAGAAATCTTTTATGGCCTAACATAGTAAGGGTATATATTTCCATGATTCCTTAGAGGTAGATGTCTTATAAAAAAAGTCTCTCTATAGAAAACTAAATTTGTTATAGAGAAATCCAAAGGACCCCTCTTATTGTTAGAAAGAGTCATTCCCTATCAGAATAAAAGGATTGTGACCTTATATAAAATATTTCCAAACTAATTTTTCAAATTATATATATAATCAAATAGTATTAAAGGAATAACAAAATCAATTATAATATATAACATGAACCTGAAAAAAATCCCATTTGTAAACTAATCGGAAAATAAAAAATCATTATTTTATATACTATGTAATGTTATTTATAAGATATTAAATGTAAATTTAATATGAACATTTTTGGTAAAGTTTTATCTCACAATATTGAAATGAAAATTCAAATTATATGGCTTATGTAAAGGTATTCTAGACAACCATTTTCTAATATAAATTTAATATTCAAAATCTAAATAATGTTAATAAAAATTTTAATTGTGTTTTGTACTGGTAATAATCCGATTTTCAATGTTCCAAAAGGTAGTTATAATATATTAGTCATGAAAAGGTGTCATTTATATTCAATGAATCTAAAAAAATATTAATCTTTTTAAATGAAATGAATATATATAAAAAATGTAACAAAAAATGTATGGAAAATTGAAAATTTTATATGATTTTTATCATGGTAATTTTTAGTTTACATAATCGTAACATGATAATTATAATTGCAGGGTCGATATAGAAAAAACATGTATTAGGGTAATCTGAAGCATAAATATATTACATAATGGTTATAAAATGTGTCCAAAACTAGTATAAATGAAAATAAAAATATAGAAAATAATGATACATTTAAAATAATATTAATAACAAATTAATAAATAATCAATTGACAAGTAAATTTCGAATCCACAATATAAACAACATACATTACATTTACAAGCACCACAGTTAAAAAAAAAATTAATCTTACTAATGTGAATAAATGATTTAACTATGTGTTTGTGAATTTATAATTATAAATGAAAAAAAATTGGTATTGTAATTCTGAAATAATAAATAGTTTAAGTTTATTAATGACCCATTTAAACAATCAATAAATTTTTTATTAAAGAAAAACTAATTTTGAGTACCAAAAACTTCTCCCCTGTTTTAAAATTCATTTAAAATCCTAAAATAATAATAATAATGTTCCGTTATAAAAAATATTACCCTTTTAAAATAAACAATTTATAATAATTAGAAAATAGTTTTCAAAAGAAAATTACACCTTTAATAATGAAATAAATAAGAACTATTAAATAAAAAATCATTTACACCCTAAAGAAATTCAATAAAAAATATATATTCATAATAATTTTTTTTACTTTTTTCTTAATGTGATATAATATGAAACATATATATTAACTCAATATTATAGTAAAAAATGAATACATAATGTGTAATAATCATATGTCAATAATGTTCCACAAATAATATATGTTATTAATAAATGTTTAAAAATAATTACAATGAATAAAAATATGAAATTGTTAGATACAAGCCAATAAACAATAATATAATTACCCTCATATCTAGATCAATGGAAATAATAGATGATATATTTTTATGTGAGGAAACCATGAAATAGAAGTAGGAATATCATCCTTACTATATAAATGTAGATATAAAAATTTTATAAAAAAATATAATGTTGATAAAATAATAAAATCATGGATGTTATCCATAATATAATACTTGTAAAAATGAACTAGTTTTATATTAATTTAATTCTAAAAAGTTCAATTTATAACATAAGATGATTGAATTTTTTTTGTTATTGGAACTCATTCAATAAGAATCAATAGATACCATATTCTATCAATATGTTTTTATAAATCATGAACCCCAATTAATAGCTTAGTTTCCATGAAAATAAAATTTAGTACATGTAGTGTAGGAATAGAAAATATTTATTTTAACATAAATTTTTTAAAATAATCATTGTGACCATTGTGAAAAATGAAATATTTTTTTTTAAAAAATCCATTCTATCATGATTTTGACAATATCACATTTAAACATATTATTATCATATGAAATACATTAAAAATAACCCAAAACCCATTCAAGTGTGAATGAAGTTGTATTTTCTTAATCTTTCACTCTCTACTTTAACCCTAATATGTTTACCCTCAACTTAAAAGGTATCACTAAAAAATATATTATATATCATTTCACCCTCATAATAATTTTTAAATGGAAATTATATAATCCTTTTATTCTCCTCATTATTTTTTCATTTTCAATTCTGTTTCTAGATACATCATAATCAACATCTATTTTCACTTCTACAACTATATTGTATTTTGAAAAAAGTGACATAAAAATGAAATAAGATTGTAATACAGTGTTGATATTTATAGAAGAACCAATCTAATATATAAATACTATGATGATAATCATTGAGGTTTGAGTAATATTTATAATTACTAATGTTTGTTGAATAAAAAATATTATATATATTAATAGAAATTTTCTCCTCTTTAGATGATTTTGGCATCCACCTTGGATTCTTATTCTCATAATTTTTATTTTTCTAGTCATTTATCATCAAAAATAGATCCTTCCCTTAATCGTGTTTTGGTCAATAATACATGTTATCTTAAAAATATATTAAAGGACATCTAATAAAAACCAATACCCATAAGATATTTCAATAATACCAATATTTCCATGAATTATATAAGAAATATAAATTAACAACTAATTAAAAGGTTTGGATTTGGAACAAATTACATGGTTTGGAAGGATTACTGTTGAATAGGGGAGGTTTGGAATTTTAAATATTAAAATTTTTGTAGTTATTAAAAATATTATTATGGAATATTCTAGTTTAATACATTTAATAATTCAAGAAGAAAATATTAATTACAATTATTTTGAATAGTTTGAAAAAACTCAGCTATAAACAAAATGAATTTTATAATTTGTTGGATCTAAATGATAAAAAATAAAATTTTTAGACTCCAAAAAATTGGTATTAAATTCAATAAAATCTGATAGAGTCTGTTATAATTTGGAGGATCACAAACCTATACTTTTAAGATATGATAAATTTATTCCTAGAAATTTAATAGGGATCACTCCAAAACATAACTCATAGAATAATTTAGTGGTAATAGAAAAAACCCATGATTTTACTAATAGAGAATATCTAATTTTTTGAATTTTTAAATGGATTAATGGAAAACTATGTACATCATTTTTTTAAGGTATGATAAACATTTTTTTATGTTTAAAAAACATGCTTTTGATATAGTTGAGTGAAAAAAACTATCAACCAAATAAATAAATAAATGAAACCCAATGAAGTAGTTACAATAAATTTTATGGTTTATAAAATTTCTTCTTAAGATATCCAAGTATTGTATTTCTCATTTTAAAAAATTCTAGATGATTACATCATCATAGATTGATGGAAAATTAAATATTTATTATGTTCAAAAATTATTTAATTAATATTTTAAATATCATATTTTTACTATATTGTTTTTCCATGGTATTTTGGTTCCCCCTTTTGATCCTAGTATCCACAATATGTTTTATTGTCTTTTAAAAGAACTAAGTATGTACCATAATGTAGTTCCATAATTCAAAATATTATTAACGAATATTTTTTAATTACTTCCATAATAATCACACAACATATTGTACAATACTTCTTTAGTATCATGTAAAATCATGTGGAATTACATCCATGAAAATCACCATTGACCATATATTCAAACCAGTGTCAATAATACAATAATAGTCATAAAAAACACCAATAAATATTAAATAATACTTCCCTTATATAAAATATAAATTTGATTATATTTTCATAAAAGTGTATAAAGGGTTATAAAACACCATCCTACATTATAAGAATAAAAAAATATGTAATATACATTAATTCAATAATTATTTATAAAAACAAATTACAAACTTTTAAAATAAATAAATAAATAAATTTTGAATGCATTGAATTTTTAATTTTGGTTTATATAAGAAAATATAATAAGAAAATATAGTTTTTCCAAACAAATTTCTAAATGTACACAAAAAATATTCCCATAGCCACTGAATAATTAATAAGTATTTCTACAAATATATTGATTAAAATATTTATCATGAATATAAAATTAATAAAAATAAAAAATAAATCTGAAAAAATATGTGGTTCATTTTTTTTGTACAACATAAATGTATGTAAAAGGAATTCCGTATAAATTTAATATAAAAAAAACTAATGTAAGTAAAATATTAGGTAAGGATAATTACAAAGTACATGTGTTTTTTAACGGTTTATTAAAAATCATATGTCCAATTTGTAGATAATATAAATAGTCTACGTCATTGAAATAAGAAAATTAAATATGTTACATAATGGTAATACTGAAACAATCAAGTTTTGTAACAGTATATTAAATATATAAGTGGTGAAAAGTTAATATGTATATTATGTAAATCTTAATGAAAATATCTATTATTTTAAAGGTAAAACATACATATTTATATAATGGTAACATAATACATAATATTAACCCAAAAATATATATGATCTGCATCTTAGAAAACTATAGTTTTCATTATGGGGAAAAAAGATTTGTTTAAATGCAAAGTGGAAAAATAAAACAAGTTTATGGGTAATCTAAAACTAAAGAATCATTCATAAACTAGAAAAACTATTCCATAAATTACATACAACTAAATAGATACTAATAACGTAATTTTACAAAAGATATAATACGACTAGGTTATTAATAAATAATTACTGAAAATATTATTTATGAACCAAATGAATTAAAATCATTTTAATCTATAAACTACGTAGTATTCAAAAACAATTATTCTAACTCATGTAAATAAAGGATTTAACAAGTATTTTAGAATTTAAAATTAGTCATTAAATAAAATTATGAGTTATTATAATTAATAAAATGTAAATTATTAATTTGTATTGATTAGTCACTTCTTGAACAACTTCATCTGGGTAGAAACCACTGTTACAATGACCATATAATCCCCTCTTATAAATATCTTTATTTTAACATTTTCATATTTATATTATAAATTTAAATTATTATTCCATCTATGTATCACATGAAAACCAATAAAAAATTATTATCCAATGATGAAAATTTTGAGCTCACTCATTATAAATTTCATAAACTCAAAATATAGATCCACATCTAGCCCCCAAAATATAATTACATAAATATATATATTCACAATATTAATTTGATCATTCTACTTTTTAACCATGTTTTCAAAATTATTAAACTGTCCTATAATACCATGATCTTATTTTTTTCTACATTTATAAATAAAATTATTAAAATGGCACACATTTCTGTAATATTTATGACAGAGAGTGAATTATGAAAATTGAATATATACTAATATCTCAGAAACACAATTAGAGACATCATATTTTACCTCTATTTAGAAAACATTAAATTTATTACTCACCACTATGGTCATGAATAGTTGGAAATTTTATAATATATCAATAGAAACATATATCTCATCCACGTTAATCAATTAATGGTTGGAGACACCATTTCATAGAATATTTTCTTTATTTATAATCACTTTATCTTCTTCATTGATCATGTCATGTAAAAATCACATGGTTATGATTACATCCTTATCCCCAATTTTTGAAACAATATCCATAATATTATTCTTCATAATTTAGAAAATAATTTCAATAATAAATTAACTAATAATATAATTCTTAGTAGCTGTAGGGTCCTGAAAAATCCGCAAAGGAAATTTTACCCAAATCCCCCAAAACAATTGGGGAAAATAATCAAAGATGAGACACAAAAAGGACCGGTCCAAAAACCGGTCCATGGAAGCGCAACGCGACCAGACACCGCGAGGCACCCCCTCTGCGAACCATTTTTGTTCGCGAAATGGAGGCGGACAGCCACCGCGGTCGCGAGGCAGGATGGGCGCCAGATCGGTTCACCGTCACGAACTACCCCAACGGCGGATGGCATCGACCGGTTCAAGCCGCACGCGCTGTCATTCGTAGTATGGAGGCGGAACCCTCCGCAGCCACAAAACACTCCCTGAGTTTGCCTCACGGAGGAGGGGAGCGTTCAATACCCACCGTGAATCACGGATTGACCATGTCAGCTGTGAAACGGGTATTTGGTTATGGGCCTCCGTAAAAGGTGTCGTGTGGACACAGATACATTCCTTTCCCCACTCTATAAAAGGATACCAAGGGGGAAAGGAAGGATTGGAGAACTGGAATCGGATTCAGAGGGATTGGAGATTAGGAAGGAGATCGGTTGAAGGAAGGCTTTGGATTTCTCAAAGAGTGAAATTCCCACCCGAGATCCACAGTAGGTATATGAATTAATAAGGAATTGGAAAATGCATAATAATTTGGTGAACCGAAAACCTAAAATAAAAAAAAGGAAAACCGCGAACCATACACCCTCCGCGAATGACTTCCCTACTGATCAGGGAGTTTATGTCTCTTTTCCCATTCATCCTACTACGGAGCACCCTCCTCCGCCGGAAAAGCCCCGACCGACGAGCCTCCGATCGGCACCGCCCTTGGTCGCTGCTGCCCGCCTGGAACCCTCCGCAAACCACCCTAGTTCATCCATTGAACCCGAACTCACGAACCACCCTGGTTCACAGATTGAACCCTAAGCCGTGAACCACCCTGGTTAGCGGATTGAACCTGAAGCTGTGAACCACCATGGTTCAAGGGACGCCAATCAGTCCGCGGACCACCCTGGTTTGCGGACGGCTTCTCCAGCCACGAGGCACTTCCCAACGCAAAGGGCGCCACCACCCATACCTCTCGGTGGCTCTCCAAATAATTCGGTGTTCTCATTTCCAGAGCGAGGTAAAATACTTATGATCCAGCCAGGTCCTTCATGACTCCCTCATCGGCCTATTCGTCGGCGCCGATCCGAGGCCTCTTCCAGAGCCACCAGATCTGCATGGTATAACTTTCAGGCACATCAGTGTGACATTTTGAGTTCACATACCCACAGTAAACAAGGGAAAAGGGGTTTCCCTGACCCTTGAGAAGATTCTCAAAGCATTCCTAGGTTCACATTCCCACAGTAATATGGAGTCTAAACTAGGGAATACCCATTCAAACCCTCCACTTATTGAAGGTTCCTCAGAGATGGTAAAATAGCCATCATAAGGAATCCCTCGTGCACTTCAAGAGAGGAGATGGGCACAGTAGCACCCCCTTTCCCTCTCCCGCTAGGGTTTGTTGCCCTGGGAAACTATCTCGGAGCAAGCCCAGACCTAGTGAGCCTCCTCAGAGTGTAAGCCCCAATCCATCACCCCGAGCATCCATCTCAGTGTATGCCCCGATATTCCGGGCCTCCTCAGAGTGTAAGCCCCAATTCATCACCCTGGGCCACCTTCATGTGTAGGCCCCACTCCGCTTCTCACGAACGCACCTTTCACGACGTGATCCTCTGGTCCTTACTGCCTCTTGTTTCTCACACCGAGCATGACTCACGTGTGCTTAGAGTAATCATCGACCATGACACCCTCTTATGGGCCTCCTCAGAGTGTAAGCCCCAAGCCAAACCGAGCTACGTGGACTTTGATCCCTGCCTCCTAGACAGGGTACATTGGAATCCTCTATGAGGTTAAAGCCCAACAACTGGTCGATCCGATCATCTCCACATCGGTTCACCGCGCCACTCATAGTGCCACCTCAAGCGAGTTCCAAACCTTCAGGGTTATTACTCCAACGAGGGATGGTAAACCTCGAGCATAAATTATTCTGAACCCCTGCATCCAGTAAACCGTTTCCCACCAAGGATAAATCTGTGGATACTATGTTTGGGTATAAACCAATGATTCACGAACATATGAATATGTCTTAAATATATAAGAGAGTCCCGGAACAAGCAATTATTTCCCTACTAAAAGGGTGCGATGCACCCGACTTCCCATCCTCTTGACCAATGTCAGTTCTTAAGAGTCGCTGGTCAGACCATCCGGTGAACACCCGCCTTTGGAAAGCAGGTCCATCAATCATTGGATATGGAGCCGTTTGGTGTTTCGTGGCCGAAAAACAGAACGAAAAAAAATGGTGAACACGACGTGAATCTTTAACAAAAAATGACGAGTTTAACCTAATCCCACCATGTTCCCCCTCATGCTCTAAAGGAGGGCCAAGAAAGGTCATTAACTACGCATGGGATTCTAAGATGCTACTTTGACGGGTTTGCTGCTTGTATTTGATAAAATGTTTTGCAGGTACCTCTTTCAGAACTCCCTTCGATCCAATGGCATCGCAAAGGAACTCACAAGTGTGTGTTTCCAATGACGCAAGGATGAGACTTCCTCAACAACGGAGGACCCCATCACCCACTCAGCATCTTTAACGCTGGGTTTAGGACGCGCTGATCCGAGAGTAACACGTGAATAGTACTCTCCCAACGGTGGAGGCGGCCATGCACGCCCTCCAATCCGTCAAGATTTTTCGGTCGCCTTCCCAGCAGCAGCCGCAATGGAGGATCCAGACATCCATTATCGCTGTCTCCAACCATTTCGGGAGCCTATACCTTGAACGGGACAATGCATACCTCCCTTATCTTAGGGAGGCGTATGAGGTCGACGGTGAGGATTCCTCCCCACCGAACAGGGGTTCCACTCCAAGGCCCCTTCTAGAAGACGCCATCGCGGTCCTGCCGTGACCCAACATCCTCGCGCTGAGGAGGATGTTTCCTCGAGGATTCAGGACCATGCTCCCCGAGCTCCGGCCCCTCGGACTGCCCGACGAGGGCGGAAGACGTACAATCAGGGACCAGTCATCACCCTGATCCCTGAGGAGGAGCTCCGCTACCCAGCCACAGATACGTACCACAAACAGGCACCTACACCTGTTTGATCCCCTCGAACCCGCCATCCATACCTGGCGACATCATACGAGCCGGCGCGTATCCCCGCCGAGAACTATCATGAATTTCCCTCAAGCAGGACGACACCTACCAGGTAGGCGCCTTTCCCTACCTAGGGTCGCGAAGCCCACCATCTCGACGTGGTGGCGACCCGGCACCTGCAAGACCAGCTCCTGGCAGTTGCTTCAGACACCCGCCATCATGATACGGCGGCGATCATCAAAGACTGCTACCCAGATGTAGTAGAAATTCATAGGTGGGAACGTCTCCCTTCCAAAAAATCCAACTGACTCGATACTGTGGGAAGCCAATATATGCCGGGCCAGCTCCCTGTGGATGCAAGTATAGTCCGCCACCCCGATGTGGCGGCAAACAGAGAGAGAAACGGGCGTATCCCGATACAGGGGCAGACTCGTTCAGCTGCCCTGACAGAGGAGAATTGTCAGTACCCACTGACCACTGGAGAACCGGAGCAGGATATTCCTACTCCGATACCGGAATGGGCCTTCATACTTGTTCCATCCAAAGATGTATCTCTACATATCCTGGAAATGATGGAGGAGCATGTATCGATCCCAGATCATATCTTACAGACATTCCAAGATGTAATTGCATCGGTGGAAACAGCAAGGACTCGGGCCCATGAGCGAATCTCCCCAATTGAGGCGACTCATTTAAGAGACGAGATAGTCGCCTCAGAGCAGATCTGCATCCCTGCTTCATCCCAGGAGGGTCGCCGGCTATATTCTGCGACGCAAGGGAAACCAAATCGAGCATCTTCACTCGTTCCAACTGGGAGACACCCGTCCATCATGGTGGATGCTCTAGAGTAGGCATATATCCCTGCTAAAAGTGAAGATGTTCGTCGGTATATCCCAACGACATCATAGGGCCCAATTAGACAGGGAACCAAAGTTGAAGGCCATTATCAACATCAGACAGTCTTGGCTACCCACAAGAAAGCTCCCCAAACGCGCCGAAGGTAGCCGAAAAATAAATAGACAGATCATGACTCCGCTCTACTGGAAGCTGGGGTTTCCAACGCCGCTAAGCATGCATCAAAGGCTCGAAAAACTGCCCAAACATTACCATATTATGGGAGGGGCAGTAGAAGTTGTGAAGGTCCTCCCCGCAATGTCGCTACCAGTAGCTCTGAAGGTCCTCCCCAGAGCACCAGCATGTGCCTCCCACATGGGCATATAACAATCGATCACGAGAGCTCCTTTTTTGATGTGAGTCACGGAAACCCTCCACGTGACCAGAAGATCGAGCAACAATAAGGTCCTCCACTTTCTGCGATCCACCCTGAAGGTCCTCCCCGGGGTATACAATGCAATCAATCTCCATGCAGTGGGACCATAGATTATGATAGAAATCCTCGCTATCATAGTCAAAACTATGGAGGCCCTCCCCGCAGTGACGTCTCATCACGACAAGAAGGTCCTACCCTTATCGTCGCCTGCCCTCAAGGTCCTCCCCAGGGGTTACGCTACAACGGAACTCCACGGAGCCCGACATCAGGTCACAGTGGTAGTCCTTGCCACCCTGATAATGGAGGTCCTCCCTGTAGAGACGTAGAGAAACGAGAAGGCCCTCCCCTCGTTGCGGTACATTTTGGAGGCCCTCCCCAGGATGTATCCCATAGTTATTCTCCATGCGGCAGCAATAATGGTAGTCCTCTCCATTGCCACAGCTGTGATGGTAGTACTCGCCACCATGGCCTCCATTGAGAAGGTCCTCCCCGCAATGGCCCCAAGCAACAAGAAGGTCCTCCCCTTGTCGTGGCATGTCATGATGGTCCTCCTCAGGATGCGCATCGAACGTCAAGCCATGATGGTCATCCTCACCATGATGGCAGTTATTGAGAAGGTCCTCCCCGTAACAACGCTACATAGCCAGAAGGTCCTCCCCTTACTGCGACACGCCTTGGAGGTCCTCCCCAGGGTATGCACTGCAAAAGTCTTCTAGGTAGAGAAGCATCAATCAGTAATGGTAGTCCTCGCCATTTCCGTAGCTATGATGGTAGTCCTTGCCACCATGACCGCTATTGCGAAGGTCCTCCCCGCAATGGTCCCAAGCAACAAGAAGGTCCTCCCTTTGTCGAGGCATGTCCTGAAGGTACTCCTCAGGATGCGCGTCGAATATCAAGCCTTGATCGTCATCATCACCATGATGGCAGTTGTTGCGAAGGTCCTCCCCGTAACAACGCTACATAGCCAGAACGTCTTTTCCTTGCTCAACATGCCTGGGAGGTCCTCCCCCGGGTGTGCCCTACAAAATTCCTCTATACAGTGAACCATCAAGCAGTAATGGTATTCCTCGCCATTACGGCCGCCATTGGGAGGTCCTCCTCGCAATGAAATATTACTTCGACAGGAAGGCCCTCCCCTTATCGAAGCAAGCACCGAAAGGCCCTTGTATGCTGAGGCACTTAGAAGGATGGGATCGAGCATTTCAGATTCCCAGCTTGTCTCTATCGACGCCCGTCTTCGTTCAGGAGCCGTTCTAGGGTCGTGTTCATCTTTTGAACCACCTCGGAATCTCCAACAAGTCAATTCAATACCTACTTGTCCCACTACCTCCGACTATAGTGAGCACCTTAGTTGGGACGACTAGGTAGAGTAGTCGCTAGCGGAGGAGTGTGCCGATATGTTGTACATGAGGAAACGATTGACGAGGGATTATATACCAGTTATGTTTTGACCTACAGCCACCTCTCAGTTTGACATACCCAAAGAGTTGTCAGAGGAATGCGTGCACGGCATCTGCCATAATGTATGGATGACCCTCCACCAGCTGAAATCAAGTTTCCTTCCCTATGAAGGGTATGTAGACCATGTCAAGACAATAGGAGACCGCCTGCGTCACAACTACCTGGAGGCCCTTACTACAGCATAGAAACAGCGACCCGAGAGGTGTAAAGGAAACATGGAGATACCCTGCCTCCGTGTGCTGCACCAACTGCGCCGCCTCATCAGTGATTCTCCAATGGGAGTCTATATCCGGGGCTGGAGAGAACATGGAACTCTACATTTCACTCTGCTTCCCACCCAGAAGAACCCGTTCAGCGTGGTGTCTTGCAACGTCGTCACTTCGAGATGGAAATCGGGTGGACCCCCTGTTCGCAAAAGGAAACACACCCAACAGATTCGGGCCTTGAGTAAGTCCCAGAAGCACCAGGCCTGGCGGGAACAAGACATTCATGAACTCCAGATTCAGGACACTGAGACCATACGGCAGGCCTCTCGCCTAAGAGAGGCCAGTAAACAGTCTCTGCCTGCCTCCTCGGAAGGGGTTGATCCCCGGGTGAATTCGGCACCAGATCACATTCACCCCTAGATGGGGGCACGCGAGATCAGGCAGGTCGCGATAGCCGCAACCACAGCCGCCATCCAGGGTCAACCCCAGCCTGCAAGGATGGGGAATTTTTAACAACAAATTCCCATGTAAGACCAATAAAATCGAGAAGAGACTCAACGTCCAGGGAATGGAGCCAGCCCCAGCCCTCAGGGCGGGGGGAATTATTACCCCCTTAACAACGACCTCCCCCATGAGAATCAGTATTCTCTCATCTAAGGAGGATATTCAGAAGATGAGGCTCCCATCCTATCCTGTCATATGAATCATCATCCCATCTGAGAGGAAGGTGCACCATAAGGTCGCATCAAAGAACTCTCCGCGTCACCCTTCGAAAAAAGTCCGAGGGCAATCCCAGATCATGAAGGGGAAGGCCAGCCGAAGACGTAGGAGATCCTCTTCCTATTTGGAAGATGACATCCCCTCCACCCCGCAATATGAGTTCATCAACGCTTTAGCATCTAACCCCGCGGGTGACATAGGGGAAATTGCAAGCCTGGACGGATTGGGAGACGACGGTTCTGGTCAAGTTTTGACTCATAATGAACCCCCAGGTCTGCACACCCGGAACCAGAGTGCCACTTTAAATATGGCCTCCCCTTTAGCTAGCCTCCCTCCACCTACCCTGAAAGCTTCCAACTAGGATAAGAATAAAGAAACGGTTTCCCTTAACCCGCCTCCTTCACTCCACAAAAACTAGACACTCACACTCGAAGATAGGTTCGCTCGATAGGAAGAAGAGATGAAAGAATTGAGGCGGCTTAACGCCGAGCTTCTCTAGAGGAACCACCTTATTGAAAGTGCGTCCCAAGAAGAGTCACATCATGCACTCCCAGCAAGTACACCTCAAAGGCTAAGGCTTGCCCCGAAAAATGAAGGATGATCAGGGCTCCTGCCCAATAAGGCACCTGGTTCGTCCAACTACCTAAATGTGGATGATGAATACCAGGATTTCCCTCTACTTAGGATGCAACCAGAGCAAGTAAACCCGAACCCTCCGAGGGTACCCCGAACGGAACATGCACCCTTGCTGCTAGCCAATTCGGATCCTCAGGCAATGCCTCGGGCTACTCCTGCCCAGGACCGGGCCCAACATGATGTAAACCAGGGACTCACCAACACCATCGAGGCACTAACATCTTGATTGGAAGTGATGGAACGTCGATGCGCTCTGATACAGCTGGAGCGGAAACCCTACCCAGATTTGGTGACCAACACACCACCTCTACCCAATTTTGTGAGCCATGTATTCCCCATCTTCATCGGGTCAGGCGATCCGAAGCAGCATTTGATGCACTACGCTTCATATTGCGACCCCATGATGGGGAATCCGGAACAACATGAAGCAGTGAAACTCAAATGCATCATACAGACCTTGCAAGGATCCGCCTTCATCTGGTATACGAGTCTGCTGGCCCAGTCGATAATGAGGTGGGAGGACCTCTGGAAACAGTTCATGTTCCACTTCAGCACAACACTGCCTAAAACAACGGTCAGCGATCTCATGAACTGCAAGCAGAGGGAGAAAGAGAGGGTATCATATTTCATCGCTAGATGGGAAGTTCAGGACTATTCTCTGAACAGGCCAATGCCTCAAGATGATATGGTAGCCATATGCATCTATAATCTTAGAGATGAGCTGCGAACACTGCTCATACCGGAGGAGTGCACCACTGGCTTCCGCCATCTCTTGGCCATTGCCCAGAGAATTGAGGGCTCCCTGGAGCGGAAAAATTCGATGTCCCAAATAGCTTCACAGGATCATACGAAAAGAGCCCCTAGAGCTGAAGCGTCTGTTGTCACACTCAAGCTGGCCCCTGTTCCCGCTCCACTGCGCAGGTCTCCACAAAATCGTCAAAGGCCCCCTGTATATTAGTGGCCGCCCCCGCCTAAACCGGACGATCAGAGAGGACCGAAGCGGAACCAGTTTGAGGAACGGAGAAAAAAAGTATACTCGTTCTAGGATGATCAAGTCTGTGGCTACATCATTGCCGCTATGAAATACAACTTGCTCTGCCTTCCGGAGCTAAGGAGACCCCAAGACGTTGGCCGCAATGACAGGCCAGATTATTTCCCCTTCCACTGGATGTTGGGACACAATATCCGAGAATGCTTCATCTTCAAAGACCTTGTGTAATGGATGGTAGACTCTGAAAAAATAGAGCTGGGACCACCCCCAGAACAGGTGTCTTGTATACCTACCACCAACTCCGACAAAGAAGAGGGGTAGCAGAAAGTCACCAGCAAGAAGGGGCAGAAATTTGATAACTGGATGACTCGAAAGACTATCAACCGAGCCCAGGGCATACACCGAGCTCAACTACAGCAGCCGGTGTTGCCACCAACAGCCCCTGAAACCACAGAGACGACCACATTGGCCTCACAACCCTCCACGAGCCGGTCATCCGAGCATAATCAAAGGAGAAAACAATCGGAAGAGGAGAAGTCTGCGACGGGGCCAAAGATAGTCCTGACTCTGGCAGATTTCATGCCCTCGAATTTGGATCCATGGGCACCAACCCACCAAACGACACCATCAGAGACAACCGACCAGGTTGACCTGTCAGAGGATGAAGTGCCAATATTTTGTTCTATCAATGTCATCCATCCCATAGATTAATTCCCCAAAGAAGGGTATGACTATGAACCCGAGTTCCCTACACGAGGAGCTGGGCGAAGGAATCGCAGAGGCAGAGTATACCAGGGGAGGCGCAGCCATGACTGAAACCAACCCTATGGTTGGACCACGTCCCAGACCGTCAATACCATGGAAACCCGTGGGAGAGCCCTTCGGCAGACTCAGCAGGAGAGGGAATGCCCCTCCACCCCCACAAGCAGCCACTCTGGCCCTGTTGTTCTGCTATACCCACCAGAGGAGGAGAAAGTTTCTGGTTGCCTAGTTCGTACAAACACACCTTCCAGGCCAAGTCCTCAAAACGTGGGAACACCATCGAAATCCGTCCCCGCGGCCGGTCCCTCCTACTCAAATTCTCCAGCTCCCAAAGCACCCGCTAAGACTATCCCGCCAACAGAGAAGCGTCGACCACTGGAGAAAAAATACGACATCCTTTAGCAGAAAGCGTCAGTACCATCCATGTTGTCAATCCTGGATGCCGTGAGTTTTTCAACCAACCTCAGGGAGGCACTTATCGAAGCATTGATCAGCCCCCATGATTTCCAAGCCGAGGTAGCTACCGCTGAGATTTACCAGATGGAGACTGGCCCGACTGAATAGAATGTGGTGATTTCCTTCATCGATCAGGTCGAAGATTCCATCCTGCAAGGACACATCAGAAAGCTATATGTGTTTGGCACGCTGAATGTTATTGAGATCCGAAAAGTCATTATAGACAATGGCTCTGGAGTTAACCTCCTTCCCCTACAGACACTCCGTAAGTTGGGTTGTAGTGAGGAAGATCTAGTTCCCTCAGCCAAAAATTTGTTAGGTTATAAAAAGAGTGAACAGAAACCAATGAGAAATATTAAGCTAAAGACCCATTTTGGTGACCTGGAATCCTACACAGAATTCCTGGTAGTCTGGAAGAGCACAAAATTCAATGCCCTATTGGGAAGGACATGGCTCCATAAGCACATGGTCGTTCCTTGATCCTACCACCAGTGTATCAAGTACTGCGTTAATGGACAAGGTGGGACATTGCACACCTACAAGGCCCCTTTCAAGCTCTCTGAGTCACATTACATCAATGTCGGGTTCTATGAGAAAATGAAGAAGAATCCTTTGATCAACGGCGTCGACTGGATACCCGCTCCAAATGTCCTGGAAATTGTCCCCGATGACCCCCTCATGCAGCTTGGCAGAGATTATGTCCTGCCCATCAACTGTGTTGAGAGAGGGAGTTCAAGTCCGGACACACATTCAGAGGTCCTCATGAATTCAGCCACGATGGCTGAGCATGACGATGCGGGAACGTCTACCAACCCTCGATTTGGGGACGAATACTCAAGTAGGGATGCCCAAGATGCCTCTCCCTCAAAGCCTTGAAGGCTCAGACCGGAAACTCTCTCCTCGTCAGATCAAGAAGATGAGGACTTGGGGGAAGAATAGGGGGAAGATCTTAGGGATGCACCTCCCGCATTTGAGGAAGGTATCTCCACCACTGTGGACGAGCTCGGGGAAATAAACCAGGGTACCGAAGAAGACCCAAGTCCCACTCTCATTAGTGCGACCATGTCTCCCGAGGAACACAAGGTATATACCTCCTTCCTAAGGAAACATCAGGACCTCTTCTCCAGGAATTACAGGGAAATTCCAGGACTCGATCTTGAGGTAGCAACGCATGACCTGGGTCTTCCTGAAGACCACCGGAGCTACAAACAGGCCGCTAGAAGGACACAACACTCACTTGATACCATGATAGAGGCTGAAGTTGATAATCTCATTAAACCAGGCTTCATCAGGGAGGACTAGTACCCCAT
This sequence comes from Viscum album, assembly GCA_963277665.1. Taxonomy (NCBI): domain Eukaryota; kingdom Viridiplantae; phylum Streptophyta; class Magnoliopsida; order Santalales; family Viscaceae; genus Viscum; species Viscum album. The sequence continues at coordinate 699,254,758 of OY728158.1, forward strand.
TTGGTTGGCCAAAATCATCCCTGTCATGAAAAAGAACAGACAAATCCACGTCTGCATTGACTTCAGAGGCCTTAATCGGCATTTTCAGAAAGATGACTTCCCAGTTATAATCACCGAGTTGGTAATAGATGTGACAGTCGTGTACGATGCTCTATCCTTCATGGAAGGCTATTTTTGATATAATAAAATCAGGATGGCCCGAGAAGACGAAGAAGCCACTTCCTTCAGGGCCTCTCAAGGGGTATTTTGTTATAGGGTCATGCCATTCGGTCTCAAGAATGCTGGCGCCACGTTTTAGTGTGCCATGCATCAGATCTTGAAGCTGTTCCTGGGGAAATTCATTGAATGTTACGTGGATGACCTAGTGGTCAAGTTCATAAAGCGCTCGGTTCACCGGTCGGACCATGAGAACATCTTCAACAAACTCTGACAGCATAGCTTGAAGATGAACCCCTTGAAATTCACATTTGGGGTTACCTTAGGTAAATGTGTTGGCTTCGTCGTGCGCCATCGTGGCATCGAAGTTGACCCTGAGAAGAAGAAGGCTATTAGGAGCCTACCACCTACTCGAAATCTCACTAAGATGAGGGGATTCCAAGGACACCTAGCCTATATTAGGCGATTCATAGCCAACCTGGCAGGCAAATGATTTCCCTTCACCAGGTTGATGAAGAAGGCGGTCATGTACCAATGGATGAATGACTACCAAGAGGCATTCGAAAACTTGAGGAAGTACCTCTTAAGACCACCAGTGCTCATGACCCCGGACTAAGGAAGGCCTCTCATTATATATGTGATGGCCCTAGAACGGTCATTGGGATCCTTGCTCGCACAGAAGAATGACGCTGGCAGCGAAAACCGTCTCTATTACCTCAGTCGAACCATGATTGATGCTGAGACTCGATACTCAAATATCAAGAAGAGCTGTTTGCCCTTGGTCTTCATGGTTCAGAAGCTATGAAATTATCTACAGCATAATGAAGTCCATTTGATCTAGTGGAGTAACTCGCTCAAGTACCTCCTCATTCTCCCTATGCTAACCGGATGCCTATCCTGATGGGCGGTCATCCTAAAACAGTTCGACATCTGGTTCGTGCCGCAAAAAGCCATCAAGGGCCAGGCATTAGCAGACTTTATGGCGGATCACCCTTCAGCAGGGACCAGTGCACTGGACATCGAGCTACATGATGAAGATATCTTCTCAGTTCAAGAGGAGTTCCCAGTATGGGAAATGTACTTTGACGACGTATCCCGAAGCCCGACCTGGAAGGGGATGAAGGAACCAAGATTCAAAAAAATGGGTCTGGGGGTAATACTCGTGTCCCCAGAAAAGGAAGTTTTTCTGTATTCCTTCCTCCTATAAGAGGGATGTACGAACAATGAAGCGGTATATGAAGCCCTCATTGTAGGCCTGGAGCTCGCAATCCAGGCACAAGTACAACACCTTAAGGTAAAAGGTGACTCAGAGCTTGTCATCAAGAATGTCAATGGTGACTATGCTATTAAAAAGTAGGATATTATCCCCTTATTTGGCCATTTCCGAGGGCTAATGGTCAAGTTCTCCATAGAAACGACATTGACTTATATTCATCAGTCCCCGAACGCTCAGGCTGATGCATTATCCAACGTGGCCACAGCCCTAGCCGACCCAGACCGGGATGAAACAGTCATCAACATTGCTCACCGTCGAATGGTATTACCATTTGTTCAAGATAAGATGGAAGAGATCCATGATTTCAGTCCTGTCCCCGAGCCATATGCTCCTGCCACTGGCTAGATGATCCCCATCATGGACTACCTTCAACGGGGAGAGCTTCCATCAGACAGGGATGAACGAGAGAATGTATGGAGAAGGGAAATAAATTTTTTCCTATATAGCGGCACATGTCAGAAAGAGGTCCTCTACAAACGAGGCCTCGATGGAGTGCTCCTCAGATGCATTTACGGAGAAGAAGCTCCTGCCATCATGACTAAAGTACATGTCGGAGCATGTGGAGCACATCAACTAGGGACCAAGCATTGTCATCAGGTTTGAAGGCTTGGGTACTACTGGCCCATAGTGGAATGAGACTGTGATCATTTTACCATGAAATTCAACTCATGCGAGGTTCGTGCCAACTTCATAGACCATCCCCTGGAGTTACTTCATCAAGATAAGTACTCCTGGCCGTTTAGTGTCTGGGGGATGGACGTCGTGGGACCATATCCTCCCGCCACTTCCAAACAGCTGAGGTATATCCTCACCGCAACCTAATTCTTTTCCAAAAGGGCAGAAGCCATAACCCTCAAGGATGTCAGGGAAAGAAATATTGACTGCTTCATGAAGACCAATATCATCACCAGATTTGGAGTCCCTCATACCATAATGACAGACAACGACACCAATTTCTGCTCTGCTGATTTGCAAAAGCTATACCACGAGTATGGTATCAAGGCTAACCACTCATCCCGCTACCATGTAGCGGCCAACAGACAGATAAAAGCCTTCAACAAGGCCCTATCCAAAATCCTCTGGAAAATTGTGGAAAAAGACAAGAGGTCATGGCCGGATAAACACCTCCATGCATTTTGGGGTTGTTGAACCACAATCTACACTGTTACTTGGTCTACCCTGTACTCATTGGTGTACGGCACGGAGGTGGTCCTGCCCATTGAAATCCAACTTCCCTCACTCCTTATTGCCATCTGTGATCGATTATCCGATGATGAGCAGTCGGAAAAGTGGCTAGGTGAATTGGAAGAGCTGAACAAGAAGCGGTTTCACACTCTGCACCACCTGGAAGTGTACCAGAATCGGATCGCACGAGCCTTAAACAAAAAGGTCTGTCTCCAGTCTTTCATAGAAGGAGAATTAGTACTTGTCGTCTGGACCCCAATGATACATGTCAAAAATCTTCCAATGTTGGATCCCAAGTGGGAAGGACCATAACTTGTACACAAGGTCTACTCCAATGGAGAGTATGCCCTGATCTCCATGGACGGGCAATCCACCAAGGCTCCTACCAATGCAAGGTTCCTGAAGAAGTATTTCGCATAGAGACAGGGAAATCTTCTTCCGAGCTGTATGACAATAAACTTCCAAGAACCTCATCGAAACCACAAGACGTTAAATTATATGGACCACGTCCTCACCGCATGATGTTAAACTACAAGGATTTCACAGAACTACGTATGGCTTGATTCCTTCCCTTGCAGGATACGTAGTGACGCCGAGATTCCCTATCCTAGCCCAGCCACATCGATAAAAAAACAAATGTCCCCTTTCCCCCGTGTATGGACCAAACCCGCACGAGGGGTATCATCTATACATGGAACTACGTGTTGATTGATTCCTGCCCTTGCATGATATGTAGCGACACCGGGATTCGCTATCCAAGCCCAGCCACATAAAAAAAATGCCCTCTTCTCCTGTGTACGGACCAGACCTGCGCAAGGTGTATCTTATTTCAGAGAACTACGTGAGGCTTGATTCATACCCTCTCAGGATATGTAGTGACACCTAAATTCCACACCCTGGTCCAGCCACCTCAAAAAAAAGTAAAAAACGAAAAAATGCCCATCCCATCGTGTATGGACCAGACCTGCACGAGGTGTACTCCATCCTCACCACATGCCGTTAAACTGCACGGATTCCAGAGAACTATGTACGGCTTGATTCCTGACCTCACAGGATACGTAACGATGCCAAGATCCGTAGTCCTCGCCCAACCCCTTAAAAAAAGATGCCCTCCCCCCCCATGTGTGAACCAGACCGAAACGAGGTGTACTTCTCGTCCTTACCGCACGACGTTAAACTGCACAGACAATGATGTTAAAAATGCCCCCTTCCCCCGTATACGGAGCTGAACTGCACGGGGTGTATATCTTCATCCTTACCACATGACGTTAAACTGCATGGAATTCATCTTTAGCGCATGACATTAAAATGCACGGAAGTTGTCCCCACCACACGACGTTAAACTGTGCAGACCCACTTTTTCATTCATGATGGGTCACCTTCATCCTTATCGAATGATGTTAAACAGCATGGAGTTTTTCTTCACCGCATGATGTTAAACTGTTGGGACTTCATCACTATCCACCCAGGACACATGGCTATACGATATGGAGATACTCCTTGTGCATTCAGATACATCCTTTCCATACATCAGACTCCAAGCCCCGGATAATTATGGATCCTCATAACCACTCATGGCCATCAGAGGTGGAAAGTCATCGACCCATGGACACCTTTGTATGACTATTCTTACCATGCCCTTAGCAGCTCTACATATTGATAGCCACTGGCCCGTCTACCAAAGGCAAGATTTCTACAGGCGACACTCTTCCTAGCTCCGCCCGCTTACCGGACTTAGAGCCCCATACCATGTCTCATGATCCAGAAGTTTAGGGAAAAGTGGGTTATAAGTTCATTCCCCTTTTCACATCCAGATGTTTCCAGGGTATCCATATCTGGTTATCCTGTGTGTCTACCAGTTGTTCACATAGTGACCTGCATCAACAATCATCAAACCAGGTCTAGGCTACATTCACTCAATGGACAATTGCAGTGAACATGTTTTTTGTATACCTAGACACCATTATCACCACATATAGAACTCTGCATTGTGAGAAATCACAAATTTTCATAATCATTCATGGCCATCGGAAGTGGAATGTTATTGACCCGGGGACACCTTTGTACAACTATGTATACCATGCCCTCAGCGGATCTGCATAACGATATACCCAGGCTCGCCCATCAAAGGCAAGATTTCTTCAGGCGGTACTTCTCCTAGCACCATACGCCAACCAGCCTCAGAGACCCCACAACATACCTCCTGATCCAGGAAAGCTCAATGTTGCAGTTTACGACCTTCATCCCCTGCCTTGTCCCATGTATATCATAATATCCTGACCAAATTATCCTTCGAGTGATTGCAGCAATAGTCACCCAATGGTCCGAGCACTATGACCAATAAACTAGGAGTACATCATCCTCACCGCACAACATTAAACTACACGGAGTGAAGTTACACCCCTATGAACAAGATAAATCAGCGCAGGGTGGATCTTTATGCTTTAATAGCAACCGAGGATGAATGTCCCCGACATGCCCAGATATTTCGTCACCTGATGATAGACCTCGTGGCCTAGATAATTGTGGATCCTTATAACCATTCATGGCCATCATAAGTGGAATTTCATCGACCTGTGGACACCTTTGTACGACTATGCATACCATGACCCCAGTGGCTCTGCATAATGATATCCCCTGGATCGTCCATCAAAGGCATGATTTCCACTGGTGATTCTCCACCTATCTCCGTACGCTTACCGGCCTCAGAGCCCCCATATCACCTTTCCTGATCCAACAACCCTCGGAACCATGATTTACACCAATCAACCCCCTTCCACGTCTGGGTCATGTTGAGGTATTCAAGCCCAGTTACATTTTTGATTAAGAGCATCCTTTGTGAAAATGTCACTGTCCTCGCTGCATGATGTTAAACTGCATAGAGTCCTTTAAAAATGCCCTTGTCCTCACTGCATGACATTAAAATGCATAGCAACCTTCAAAAATTCCCCCGTCCTCACTGCATGACGTTAAACTACATGGAAACCATTAAAGATGTCCTCGTCTTTACCGCATGATGCTAAACTACACGGAAGCCGTCCTCACTGCATGAAATTAAACTGCATAACAACCTTTAATAATGCTCCTCTTCCTTACCGCATGATGTTAAAATGCACGGTCGAACCCATCACGGGTTCAGTAAGAAAAAATATAGGCTTTTCTCTGTCTTGCAGTGCATGGGTCAGACCAGCACGAACCACCGCCTCACACCAGCGTGAGAAAGAATTACTTCACCCATTTTTAGGAAGTTTAGTCTAGATATTTTCCCCGTATTCAGGCACCCTCGCATCATGAACCATACTCTGTACTCAAAAAAGGACGAACTCTCATAATCCACCCCTGGTGGTTCCAAATCTCAACTTCCCTGAAGTTTCTCGGCTATCAGAAGTGGATAGTCTTTGACATAAGGACACCGTTGTATGACTATGCATACCATGCCCTCAGCGGCTCTGCATATTGATCGCCCCTGGACAGTCTACCAAAGGTAAGTTTTCCTTAGGCAATGCTTCTCTCCATACGCCTCGTGGCCTCTTAGTCCCCAGTTTTATCCCGGGATTCGGAAACCCAATGATCTACAGATTACCAACCTCTTTTACAATCCTAACTGAATGCGGCGGAACCTCTTTGACAAGATTACCGAGAACCAGAAGAAGTGTTTCCATTTCAGATGACGTCCCAGCAACATGACTTTAAACTACATCAAGCCTCAACCATCCCTTACGCTAACTAAATGTTTAGGTAGGTGGTCTCTGGACCACATTACTGATTAGTACGGATGTTCCCAAAACCCTTTCAGATGTCACACTCCCCTTCCGAGCCACCCCTGGTGGTTTTCATATTTTTCCATGCCACCCATTGTGGTTTCTATAAGCCGGACTTCCATGAAGTCCCCTGGCCATCAGAAATGGATAAGTCTTTGTCTTAAGGACACCTTTGTATGTCTATGCATACCATGCCCTCTGCGGATCTGCATATTGATTGCATGTGGCCCATCTACCAAAGTCAAGTTTTCCTTAGGCAATTCTCTTCCTACCTATGTACGCCGACACGACTCCCATGACTTGAGACATTCCATGCATGCTGCTCAATCTCAATCATGTTTCCCCCCACATGTGTCTGAAGGGTATTAAGAAATATTTTAATCAGTTGAACCCCATTGGGGCCCTCGCCCCACCATATTTGGTCAAAGATGTTTGACCTAAAATATCAGTAATGATTGTCTTGTTGGTCGGACTTTAAACCGCTCACAGAAGAAAGAGGAACAAAGCCTATTAAACCTGAAAAGGCTGACCTATGAAAAAGCTGGGTTATACCCACTGGGTCCATACCAAATGGGCCCAAGAAAAATCAGGGCATTAAAATAAAAAAAAGACAAAAACATTGTAGGGGATTCCAATAAAACCCTAGGAATAGTCAGACTACGTGAACTGGATCCCATGGTCCATGAAAAAATTAGGGCCTATTTTCCTGAGTAATGATTAGTTCTGATTTAGTGAATTGTTATTTTCACAACAATTGTTCTAAGTAACAATCAGAAATCTACAGCAATGAGTGATTGACAGAGACTGTTTTCTATTCAAACAAAAGAAAAAGGGGAGGACGCCCAAAAGCTGGGGTCTCTCCTTCAAAAAAAAATGGGGACAGAGGGGTATGTAAATAGGGGATACAAAAGTATCTCTGATAGTTCTAAAGGATCCTGACTTGATCTCCCCACCAGATCAGCTGTTGCACGGTGAAGGTCGTTGCAGGATTGTTCCAACACTGCCTTCTCCCTGGTTTCAACCTCAGCCACCGGATGGATATGCTCCACTGTGGTTTGGAGATCTTTGATCCCTTTTCTAGTAATTTCAAGACAACCAGTCATATCCAATAACTGATCCCTAAGCATCGCGGCCCGTTCATTGCATGTATGCAACTCAGAGGATAGGATGGACACCTGATCTCAAAAAATAGCCTTCTGTGCTATCAGTTGATGGTTATTTTTGTTGGTTTCCTCCAAGGTTCGGGCCCTACAATGAGTGGTATCAAAGTTAGAAAGATTGAATTCACTAGTGACAACTTCCTCGTGGGCCATGAAAACTTGGAAAGCACGAGAATGGAACTTCCAATAGTCAAATCCACCCGATCCCAAACCCATGAAGAGCTGATGAAGATCTTCGGTTTTCATTGCCATTTCAGCTAAGGGGGTTTTGGTGATGATTTCTATGATTCGGGGCCAGTACCACCTGCACACTGCCTGATGGTCCACCACGGTACGAGGATCATTGGTATCCTCGCTGGACGACACGAGCAAAAAGTCTGGCATGACAGCCCGCGCGGACGTGTGCTCAGTAAAAGTTGACTCTGAAGCTGGAAATTCTGGAGCCCCTAACCCCGGTTCAGGCTTGGGGACCAAGTTGCTAAGCCCAGTATCGACTGGAGGAACCTCCGGGATGGTCTCGCTGGGACCCGACACCACATGGTCGTCCTCATCCATGCACAAGGAGGATGAATGTGTCTGGACTACAGCCACCGTAGGGTGGGGAGAGGGATGTTCTCTGAGTCACTTTGATCGACAAGACATTAGTCAGTCCTCCCTTAAAACTGATGAGGAAGGTGTCGTGGATGCAGCAGCAACCACACCTCCTAATTTGGGAACCTTCCAGACAGCCTTCCCTAGGATCCTAGTAGGATAGTATGTTGCGCATGTTTTTTCATACTCAATGGGAAGGCCGGAACCCTCCCCCATATCAGGCAGGGGAATGCTTTCATCAGATCCCTCCAACGTCAACAACATCCACCACTGATGAAGTATGGCTGGATGAAATCCTTGTGCCCGAGAAGGGGGAAGGGAAACATGGACATGCATGCGCCCGAACTGGCGAGAAAAGTGTTACAGGACGTACAGCTCGCACAATGAAACCCCATCGATCTGTGCGGAATGAAACCCGTCATGCAGGGAGATCATGTAAGAGAGCTCTTCCAGGCTCCCCCGACGGTTGTCAACTAAGACGCCAGAAGGGGAAGGGTAGGGAGTGAAGATGAACTGGGAGAAGTCACTCAGAATCTCGAGGACTTCACTAGAGTTGAGATACTTCAAGAGAACTTCTGCTATATCCAATAAGGTAGGTCGAAAGGTAGGAAGCAGGATGGCCATGTTGTGACGATATTCATAACAATGACAATTATCCACCACCCATCCATACAAAAATTGGAATGGACCGCTTAGACGGTAGGGTGACCCACCCACCTGCATGTGTCTTAGTAGCTTGTAGATATGGGCCAAAGTGGGCACGACTAAATTCACCAAGCGGCCCTCTGCAAACTCAGTTTCCATCATCAATGTGTAGGCCAGGACACCTGGGTTGACATCCCGGGAAGGAAATATCCATCCGCTAAAAAACATAGCAAACAGACCGGCCAACCGGAGAATAGGAAACACACCGGGGTGCACCTCGTAACCCCATGAAAGGTAGTCGCCTGCTTCCAGCATCGCCCAATAAGAACCATGAATGGTTTGTGACTGTTGGGAAGGATGATCCGTGGGACGCTTAATCATCGGCGTAGGACCAGTGGTGTTAAAAAATAACCCTATCCAAGTGCTATAAGGAATAAGTGAGCGGGCGCGCAAGGCCTGACCTAGTGATTGCTCCACCATGGCCGGCAAATCTTTCTCCAATAAAGGCATATGTTCAACGTCATCCCATGCATCGGGAGTGGGAAAAAATTCTTCATACATCTCAACAATAATCGACAGTCCTCCTATCGTGTAGATGTCCCATAGACTAATCCTGACTTCGCCGTGGGGAAGGTGGAAAGTATTAGTACTAGAACTACAGCGACTGAACAGGTCGAGTAGGATCGAAGATGGTTGGTAAATAGCAAATTGGGAAGCCCACACTGTGGAATATAGGTTGATTGCTTTCAGTGAATCAGGAGACTCCTAAAAATGATGATGGACCAAGAAATCCCAAGCCCAATCATTTGAGAAGAGCCCACTAGACCGAAGATCCCACCTGGGAACCCATCCCACATTAGGATCCCTTCGAGCAAGGTTCATAATAGAAGGGTAGTCCTTAAGGATAGCTTTCTAAGAGAAGTCTGGAGTGCACTGATCGCTTTGGGTCCAGACAGTGCCCCTCAAAATAAATTTTTCTTTCCGACCGAAATTAGAGATTATCTCCCTAGATTTGGTAAGGTTTTCCTAAATACATTTTGAAGTAGCTTCCAAGAAAGGAGAAGGGAGACCTGAAAAAGTAGGGGGGATAGGGACGTCATCCTGAAGACTGAAGTTGTAGAGTGGGAGCCGATTGGATAATGGATAACTCAGAAGCTCCAGAGTGAGCAAGTTCTTCAATGCACTGTCATCAGGAATGATGGACCGACTAGGGTCCTCATTGACGCCCTCCGCTCTGTGAATCATAGCTGAACGTCTCTATGACCTAGTTGAGAGGGTCTCTGCAGCAGGCCTTAGCGTAGAATGAGGGGGAAACATATATTCTCCTTGCACAATGAGAGCCAACAATTGGTCAGTCCGGAATAAAAATCTGGACAAAAATAACCAAATGAATGGTTAAGGATCCCTAACAATCAAATCTGCAAGGAAATCATGTAGAATGGTTCGTGATGAAATCATCCCACGAACCAGCGCTTCACGAAATCAGTCCGTAAAAAACTGGCCAACGGAGCGTTGGCCAGGAAACCATGAACCATGTTGATGCGTGGAAATTCAATCCCGAGTTTATTCAGAAGACTCAGATAATTTTTAAAGTTCATGATATTTTAGTCTGCGGAGCATCGAAACCGTGAAGCAAGTTCTTCTGCAACCCTTCATCACATACTTTTTAGTTAATTAAGACTAATGGTTCGTGGTTGGGAAGTTGGTTCGTGGATGAAGGCGACCGCGAAGATGGAATGGTTCGCGGAGGATGCTTCCAGTTCACGGATGAGGCACTTCGCAAAGGAGAAAATACCCGGAGGCGAAGGAGATATGGTTTCGAAAATAATTTGGTAAAGGACAAGGGAGGGTTCACCATATTTATAGGCATGGTCCCCTACCGGGTCCACCTTTCTACCGCAAAACATCTCAGTTTCAGGACCACTTTGCATCGGAATTGCCTCCTCTTCGTTCCGATAGGACCCCATTCCGATGGGGGGCATTTGTAGTGTTCTGAAAAATCCACAAAGGAAATTTTACACAAATACCCCAAAATAATTGGGGAAAGTAATTAAAGAAGAGACAAAAAAAGGACCGATCTGCGAACCGGTCCATGGAAGTGCAACGCGGCCAGACACCGCAAGGCACCCCCTCCGCGAACCATTGTCATTCGCGAAATGGAGGCGGAGAGCCTCCGAGGTCGCAAGGAAGGATGTGAGCCAGTTTGGATCACCATCACGAACCGCCCCATCCGCGGACCGCGTCGACCGGTTCAAGCCACACCCGCTGTCGTTCGCAGAATGGAGGTGGAACCCTCCGCAGCTGCGGAGCACTCCCTGAGTTCGCCTCACGAAGGAGGGGAGCGTTCAATACCCACCGCGAATCAGGGATTTACCAAGTCAGCTTTGAACTGGGTATTTGGTTATGGGCCTCCAAAAAAAGGTGTCGTGTGGCCACAGATACATTTCATTCCCCACTCTATAATAGGAGACCAAAGGGTAAAGAGAATGATCAGAGAACTGGAATCGGATTCGGGGGGATTGGAGATTTTGAAGGAGATCAGTTGAAGGAAGGCTTTGGATTTCGTAAACAGAAAAATTCCCATCCTTGAACCACAGCAAGCATATGATTTAAGAAGTAATTTGAAAACAAATAATAATTTGGTGAACCGCGAACCTAAAACAAAAAAAAGGAAAACCGTGAACCATACCCCCTCTGCGGATGACTTCCCCGCATACCAGGGAGTTTATGCCTCTTTTCCCATCCATCGTACCGCGGAGCACCCTAGTCTGCGGGCGATGCCCCGACCAACGAACCTCTGATCTGCGAAGCCCGTGGCCGCCGCTGCCCACCTGGAACCCTCTGCGAAACACCCTAGTTCACGGATTGAACCCGAAGCCGCGAACCGCCATGTTTCACGGATTGAACCTGATGTCGCGAACCACCCTGGTTCGTGGGACGCCAATCTGTCCGCGGACCACCCTGGTCTACGGACGACTTCTCTAGCCACGTGAAACTTCCCCATGCGAAGGGTGCCACCACCCATACCTCTCAGTGGCTCACCTAATACTTCGGTGTTCTCAATTCCAGAGCCAGGTAAAATCCTTCCAATCCAGCCAGTTCCTCCATGAATCCCTCATCGGCCTATTCATCGGCCCTGAGCTAAGGCATCCACCAGAGCCACCAGATACGTGCGGTATAACCCTCAGGCACATCAGCGCACCATTTTGAGTTCAGATACCGATGGTAAACAAGTGAAAATGGGTTGCCCCGTCCCTTGAGCAGATTCCCGAAGCATTCCTGGGTTCACATTCCCATGGAAATGTGGAGTCTGAGCTCGGGAATCCCCTTTCTACCCCTCAACTTGTTGAAGGTTGCTCATAGATGGTAAAATAGCCAGCAAAAGGAAGCACTCGTGCACTAAAAGAGAGGACATGGGCATAGTAGCACCCCATTTCCCTCTCCCGCTGGGCTTTGCTGCCCTGGGCGTCCATCTCGGAGTAAGCTCCAATCTAGTGGGCCTCCTCAAAGTGTAAACCCCAATCCAGCACCCCGAGCGTCCATCTCAGAGTAATCCCTGATCTTCTGGGCCTCCTCAGATTGTAATCCCCAATTCATCTCATTGGGCCGCCTTCATAAGTAAGCCCCATTCCGCTTCTCACGGACGCACCTTTCACGACGTGATCCTCTGGTCCTTACTGCCTCTTGTTTCTCTCACAGAGCATGACTCACGTGGGCTTAGAGTAAGCATCAACCATGACACCCTCTTATGGGCCTCCTCAGAGTGTAAGCCCCAAGCCAAAGCGAACTACGTGGACTTTGATCCCTGCCTCCTAGATAGGGTACGTAGGAATCCTCCATGAGCTTCAACCCCAACAACTGGTCGATCCGATCATCTCCACATCGGTTCACCGCACCACCCCTAGTGTCGCCTCAAGTGAGTTCCAACCCTCTGGGGTCATTAATCCAACAAGGGATGGTAAGCCTCAAGCATAAATGATTTCAAACCCCTGCGTCCAGTTGACCGCTGCCCACCAAGGTTAAATCTGTGGATACTACATTTGGGTATAAACCAATGATTTGTGAACATATGAATAAGTCTTAAATCTTTAAGAGAGTCCTAGAATAGGAAATAATTTCCCCCCAAAAGGGTGTGATGAGCCAAAATTCTCATCCTCTCGACCAATGTGTGTTCTTAAGAGTCGCTGGTCAGACCATCCGACGAACTCTTGCGTTTGCAAAGCAGGTCCATCAATCATTGGATACAGAGCCTTTGGGAATTTCGTGGCTGAAAACCAGAACGAAACAGTAGCATCATCAATACTATCAGTTATTACCTTTTATAAGAGTGATATCTGTTGAAGAGATATCAATACCATTGCTCTCTTTAGTGATTTTACATCAAAATAATGAGACACTAATAAATTTACACAGTGTTTCTCAATATTCTTACAACTATAGTATTTCTGTGAACCTAATAATTATTATTTCCTTTATTTTGACCTATAATTTCCCATTTTCCACCAAAATCTACTCATCCTTTCAAATCATTACTCTAAAACTTTGCCAATTTTTATCCAAGTTTATGGTTTTTATCCAATGAAAATACAAAATATTTTGAATATACATTTATAACAAATTCATTGAAACATATAAATATTTAATTATCATTTAATAATATACCAAAAAAATTTCCTCATCTACATTAGATTAAATTATATTTTTATTTTTCACCTTGTTCAGAATAAATCATTTACCACTAAATATATGAAAAAACATCAATGTAGAATTTATTCAATATGACATATTATATAGATTATTTTCCACAACAAAATAAAATTGAACTATTTTGGATTTAAACTAATTTTAAAAACTATTTATTCTATAACATCTATATTAGTATTTTTAATAATCATTTTGATTACATGTTTACTATTATTTGATTCCTCCTCACAATGACATTATTTTGTTGGGGATTCTTCTTTACTGAAAGTCGATATCGTATCTCATTCTTATAAAAATAATATTTTATTTTTATATTACTAAAATCAATAGAATTTAATATTTTGTATATCAATATTTTCAAATACATGTATAATCTCTAACAAATTCTAATAAAATGTTACAAAATTAAACACATTCGATTTCTAAGTTGTCACCAAAACCCATTCCAACGGGATATAATACTTCATGAATATTATGAAATACCTCTATATATCAATGTATCATAGTCATATTGGACCCAAAATATCAACATCCTTTAACTCTAGCAACCAAATACAATTTTTCAATTCAAGATTATAAGCGTTTGGATTATTCATTCCCTTAAAATTTATTTCATATTTATGAATATTATCATGAATAAGAATAGGGTTATAATGTGATCCTTCCTAATTGACTATCTCTTATATGGTTTTTTGACTAGTTAACCAAGTAATTTCCCCACCCCCCCCAAATTATTCTTCTCATTATTCGAAATAAATACTATATCTTATTATCTAATAAAATGGAAGAGATTCCCATTTTTTGTTTTAATTTCATCATTGTTTCCCCATTATTTACCTTTACATTATAAGTTTTATTAATTAATATTATCAAATTCATAAGGGCACACTATTCTCTTAAACCCTTCATATTATGATCGTGGACATCAAAAACCGTGAAATATTTTTTCCTCATATCCTTTATATTGATGTTAAATTTAATATAGAATTTTTTTTATGAAAATCACTTATTTCTATATAATATTACAAAATATTTTTCATAAATTATTATCATAAAAAGTTCATTTTTTCTGTTATTTAGGAATTTAATCATTTATCCCAAATCCAATCTCTAGGTTGGAATATTTTTATTAAATCAATATCTTCAATAACATCCCTCACAGTCCGACACAAGATTATTTCCCCACATTTCTTGATTGATGTTATTATTTTTATTCCACATTATGTAATGGGTCCTCCTCATATAAAAAAATAAAAATATGTTTTTATGTTTTTTTCTTCTCTTGTAGACTAATTTAGTAGATATAAACTACCAGATAGAGAAACCCATTGCGTATTATCATGAAAAATTGATGTGTAATACATGTATTTGGGTCTATATCATCCAAAAAATATAGTAACAATAGAAAATATAACAGTAATTGTATTTATGACTTCAATATTTTTCACTCATTCCATAAATTACCTCTTTTATATGAAGGAAATGTTTTTATTTCCACATTTTTCTTAAATACTAACACCAAATTAGTATTTTATTTTTTTGTGTCTTTATTACTTCTATAATGTGATATTTAGACTTATTTGAAATCAATCATACATTTAGGGGTGGTTAATTTTATATTAACCTCCACCCTGATCAGATTCTTTTAATGGTTAAGATCTACTAATTATTTAACTTCATCGTTATACGAAAATTAATGTTTGAAACTATTAATTGGGTTTATTTGAAATTCATAATTATTCATTACCTTGTTTATATTCAAAACAATCAAATAAACTTATTTAATCGCATGGATCAATCATAATTCTTGATACATAATATATTTCCCCATTTTAAAATTTTCCCCTTTAAAGTCCACAGTCATTTTGACAACATCACCCATTATTCTAATTTCTCTATCAATGATTTAGTCTTTCTCTTCCACTTTGATCTCACAATAAATGAATTTTATTGTGTATTTTATCTTCATATATATTCTATTTTAAATACTATTCATCAATTAAATATTCTCTAATTGAGTACACTATATAATTAGTTTTGAATAATGTATAAATCCATTGTTTTTTTTATTTTGTCCAACTAAATTTATATTTATACTAGTTCACCCTCTAAATACACATTGAGGTTTTCCACACCCTCAAAATTTGCATCAACATCTCTTTTTCATAGGTCATTAAAATACAAAGATATAAAAAGGGGTAAATTGGGGATTTTCAATAATATTAAGAGATTGTTGCTTTTATTTGTCTTTATGATTTATGAAGAAATTCAATGTTCTTTCTTATAAGTGATTTGAGTATAGGAAAAGTTATAATGAAGAACACATTAATTTTCATAATGGTTGGAACATAATGATACCCTAGTCCACACTACTGATACACTCTATGTGAGCTTGCTGATTTTCACCTGACAAGTTCTTCTTATATGAAGACCTTCAAAACTGAGTGCAGGGAGTTGAAAACTTTACAAAAATAATTAATAAATACTTTTATTTCATTTACATGCAACCGAGTTCTATAAATATTTCATAAAAAATCTAATACTCTTCCATTATAATGATCAAGCAGTTCATTCTCTAACAAATCAAAGCAACTTGATTTGATTGAATTTATAGGTTATTTATCAATGTTTTCCTAAAAAAGTAATGAAATACAAATAATTTTCTTCAATGATGAATGGATTCTATAAAGAATAAATTTTTGGAGATCCTAGTTGAAAATTATCTTTTATAATAATAGCAATAAAATATAGTGATCACAGTATTAAAATTATGAAAATGTCAAAACTGTAGCTTCTTAAGAAATAACATATTCACTCGATCTTTTTTTATTCATTGAAGTTACATATTTATAAAGATATTGGATATATAGAGTCATATTGAAAGTATAAATACTCATTATAGTATAAATGAATAATGGTTTTTCTTTGTTTGAAAAAATATATGAAAATAACTTAATTGATTATTATCATTCAAATTTTAAATCATTAAAGGGGGTCGTAACATCCCATATAAATAGTAACGATTTAATCTATTGAATATGAGCTTTTAAATCAGTCGAAATATATCATTAAGATAATATTTATTATAGTTGATACCATTAAAAGGAATCAAAGAACATAAATTTAAATAAAGATATATTTCTAAATTATCAACCATATGATTATTTAATGCGATGAAAAAAAATCCTATTATAGGGTCGGAAACGTACAATTGGTCACAAAATTATGGTATATATATCACATTTTTAAATCTTAAAATGTAGAGTTATTCACATGTGTATGTATAATTATCTATACATTCCATTTCTTCAATATTATTGTTGCATCCAAATATAGAGTTCATGATCAATACATTTTCCAATAGTATGTGGTAAATTATCCATACGTGTTGTTTTTTAACATGGGTATTTCGAACCATATTCTATGGTTATACATGAAAATATGGGGTATGAAATGTGCTTCTACAATACCATCAAAACACATTCAAAACAATTCAATTATAATTATAAAAAATAAATAAGATGATATTATAACATTCTAAATAATTTTATTGCTAAAAAAATAATAAATTAATTTCATTAGTAAAAAAATAATTATTTTTGTGAGAATCAAAATCAATATAATTTATAGAGTATTATTTTGAAAGTATGTGGCTAAAAATTTCCATCTTCTGATAATAAAAAAACCTATTAAATAATATAAATAATGTATATGAATTATAAACATAAATGAAATAATATTTTAAAAAGGTAAAGATATTAATTTTTATTGAAAATTAAAATTTCCATGGTATTATTTCAGTGGATTGATAACAAAAACATATAGTTGAGTTTATAATTTTTTTGTTTACCTAAATTTCTCCCCCTATTGTGATATATAAAATATAGTATATTTAATGTACTAAAACACATTTGATGAATCAAATAACTGTAAATGAATGTCATATTGTTCCTATGAGAAAAATAATACAAGTATTTTTATATTATAAATGAAGAGAGATCATAATAAAATTAATGATAATAATAAGAATATTTTTTATTAAAAACATTATTTAAGACGACAAGTCTGATTTTGGATATTGAATAGATTAAAAAGAAGGACTTGTTAAAGGAGAAAAGATTGGTTCGGTATAGTTTTCGTGCTCTGGTGAAGCCCAAATAGCACAATGAACGTTTTTTAATTCTACAATCAGTCTTTGGAAACATTCAAAAAATATATCATCCAACTACCTTATCAAAACTCATGAGTCTTCATCAAAATTTAAACATTTAATGAGATTGGATTTCAATAATTTTAGAATATTTTACTCTATCTAATGAAACATGGAAATATTGTCCCTCAACTGATGGAGATGTAGTATTATTCCAAGTTCACTTGAGGTTAAATTTTTTATAAGATATTTTTTATTTTCTAATAAAAAATTTAGAGGTGAACTACAAAATGAATGTGAATGAAGCATAACTTTCATAACAAATTTCACTATAGTAATTTCATCAAACCCAATAATTATTTCTGTAGAAATTGGTGGTTTAGAAGTAGAAGATATGGATTAACTAACACTAATTTTTAAGGATTCAAATTAACTACACTAATACAATATTAAATCTATACAATTATAGTGTGAGATATATTTTTCATTTTCATTTACAAACTGATCTAATATTTATCTTTTAAAATAATCAAAATCATTCATAAAAAGAGAATATTCTCATTCATTGAGCATCCAAACCTATACAAATTCAAATTATTCTTTTGAAATTGTTAATTTCACAAATTATCTAGTTATTTTTCAATTTATTCCATCATATGTAAACTATGGGAATTTTTCACCTTGATTATATTAAACTTGACTATCAGGTCTTCCATCTGATGATTCAGGGATCCATATGTTATTACTTCTTGATATCTTCATTGAGGATATTCACCCACTATAGCTAAAGAATAATCTATATTATTCTTAGTATAAAATTAAATATTATCAATTACATTTTTTATATCATTAAATACATAAGTTATTTAATATAAAAATTGTGAAAATTTAGTGTCCATTTTATTCCCAACAATTCTATTGTTTTTCGACAATAAAATATAAACTTTATCATCTCATTAATCTATTTCATTGATTATATCTTTTTTTCAGGAGAAAAATGTGTGTCTTGTGATTTACATTTAATATTTTGTTCCTCTGGAGTATTTTTTACTTCTCAAAGAATTGATGGATTTTCTTTTCATGGTGTAGTAGTTTCAAATTATGGGTACTCAATTTTTAGTTATTCTATTTTTTAGTTGTGTGAATATAACTTCATTTACTATCTGTTTAGTCTCAATATCATCTTGTTCACTAGAATCACATATGAGACTCCTTTTTTTGTTTGAGAATAATCCTTGAATCGAGATTATAAAAACATTTCATCATGATGATGAACTGATCCAATAGATTTTATATTTATTTTTCCCCAAAGAAATATGACCTGATTCTTTTTAGTCTTCCTCACAAACATGGAATAATATACCTTTTAATATTCTCCAGAAGGAAAATAATTTTATTATCGTTCCTGAATTAATAATTTTTATGTGGTGAAACATATTTTTATCATCAATATGTCAAATTTTATTATTTATGTAGAAAAATATATAAATAATTTCACCATTCAGAAAGAAGAAATTTTTTGGTTTTTATTAATGGTAGTGGATCATATATATATTAATATATCATGGAAAATTCACCATAATATCACCAATGAACAAGAACATGACATACATGTCTGGATAGTGAATCAATTCAAATTCTGAAATTAAATGGGGTATTTAATTCTTGACAAACATGACTAGTAACTTATAGTCAGCCTCAAGATCCTTAACAAACATTTTTCTGAATATATTTCGAACAAAAAATAAATGACAGTATATATTTTGGAAAGTGATCTTGATCTCCAATTGATCAAATATCAAAATAAAACCCTCCTTTAGGTGGGTTTTTAAATATATTTTCTATTTTTTTGGGTAGATGGAATGTTTCATATAATATATGCTAGAAGCAGTTATATAAACTATTTCTCCAAAACTAAATTGAAAATTCTTATACAACTAGTTCAATTTAAGACGAAATTTTTTTTGTATTTTTTCATTAAACAAGAATTACAAACCATGAATGGAAATGAATTTATTAAGAATTATATTTTTTTATATATCAAATCTGAATCGTCAAATTTTTCTAGATAAATCTTTCTAAAGGGGGCACACTAACATTTCTACTCTCTTGGTTTAACTTCATGTACACTCTTTTACATATTCATTTATTATATTATGAAGTTATATATTTTCGATAATATGGATTCAAAATAGGATTTGATCTCTTGAAGATAAATTGATTCGCAATATGAGGCTATCAAGTAGATGGAGAGAGAGGAAGGGTGTTATTATGATTTTGAGTGACAAGGTTATAGTTTATTAGGAAAACTTACTCACTATAATAATTTTTATTTATTATTTTCAAAAGTCACTCTTATTAAATAATGATATAAAATATTTTTTTCATTTAAATAAATTAATAAATTATCAATAAAAGAAAAAATATAGATTCTAAAATGAATGAAATAAGTTTAGACACATTTATTTAAAATTAAATATTCTTAACACCCCTTAAAAAATCAAGACTTGTAGTATAAAGAGGTTTTGGTAAAAATACCAGCATGTTGATATTCAGTATTTAGAAATTATAATGATATTCAAATTTTATATATATGATCCCCAAAAAATTGATGACTTACATAAAAATTATTTTTAGATGAATGAATTACCTGACTTTAGGAAATATTAATTGATGTTGTATTGTCACATAAAATAGGTATATTATTAAAAATAAATTCTAAAGTACAACGCTATGTATTTCATATAAAAAACTTGTGAATAGAAACTACTAACAGATAAATTTGTATCCACTATTGTTGATTGAGTAATAGAATATTGTTTCTTACTAAACCAAGGTACTAATAATATTCCTAAAAAGTGAAATGTTCCTGATGTACATTTTCATTCAAACATAAAACCCCAAAATAAGCATCTAAATTAAGATTAAATTAAAATAATAAGTTTTTTTTAATAAAGGGACTGAAAAATAGTTCCTTTTAAATATAAAAAAATTATTTTAGCAGCATTAATATAAGGTTCATTTGGGTATGACTGAAATCTAGAACTTAAAAATATATTAAAAATTTCCTGTGTATTCTAATAATACAATATAAATTATTTTAAATCCTAAATTTGTATAACTTATTTTAAACTATTTTTCCCACTTTATTCAAATAATATTTTTAATTTGTACCCATGAAAGTTTTATAATTCATACTATTTTCAAGTCCAAATATTTTTAATTAATAAATAAATTATTTTATTTGATTTAAAAAAATTTCAATAATTTTGTTATAAATATGAAATCCAAAAAATAAATTGAATTCTCCAATCATTATCATTTGAAATTCATATTTTATATGATTTGATAAATCATTAAACAATATTTATTGGTTGACCTAAAAATAATATCAACAAAAAAAATTCACTAAAAATATATTAGAGAAAGATGTTTTCCTAAAAAGAGTACAATCGTTTCTTTCAATTGGAAACCTATATTCTAATAAAATGGATCATAATCTTTCCTATAAAACCCTATGTTCTGCTTTATGTCCATAACATGATTTTCTATGATTAAAAGATAAATATGGTTGATCAGGGTTCTCAAAGCATGGTGGGGGTTTGGTATAAACTTTTCCCATTAAATATCTATTGAAAAAATTATATCCAACATCCATAAGATATAATTTAAAATTAATTTGATATTCATAAACTAGAAGGATCTTAATTGCCTATAATTTAGAAATAAGTGCAATGATTTTATAATAATATATCCCTTCTTCTATGTTGTAACCTTTTTCTATTAATCTATCCTTTTTCTAGGAATGATCCCTTGATCATCCTATTTATTTGTAAAAAAACATTTGGTTTTAATTACTATATTATTGGTTTCTCTATCAACTTATTCCCAAAATTTATTTTTACGGAAGTGATTAAGTTCTTCTTGCATGTCCATTAACATATTTTCATTATTTAAAGCATCATTAAGAGTCTTCTATTATAAATGTGACAAAAATTTAAAAAAATCAGCTTGATTCCTACATTTATTATAGTTATTTAACATGTATCTTGATTACCAATAATAGTTTATAATGGATGATCTATTAAGGTTCTAGAAAGTATATGTACGATAAAATTTGGTTCATATGTCTCATGTTCTTTTGGGCTGGACTGAATCTCGTTTAATTTATTTCCCAAATCAGTAATATGTGTTTCAAGCCTCAATTTTTCAACTAAGTCATCATTTTTATATATTTTTTCATTCCTTTATCAAAATACGGTTTCATTCATCAAACAACATATGATCTAATTCACCAAAAATCCATCAATTTTTATTACTCACTATTTAGTCAGTAAAAGTTGGAGAATATACTATAAATATTTCTTCATCATCCATTAGATCATATTTACCAAGTTTTTCCTTTAGTATTCAATATATACACCTTTTATTAATATACATTGAAGTAATTTTCATTATGTTTTAGGTTATTCCAATGTTTTTGTTGTCTCTTTTTGATAAGGGGTCTTATTAAAAATCTATTCATGATATAACATTCCATGTTTATAGATTCTTCCCAAAATCCGAATGAAGGGTGTATTCATTAAACATATTATTTTCCATTTCTTGAATAATATTTTTTCTTTAATTTTTTTTATTGAGGTGTTATATGAAACTATGGTGGATTTAATACCAATGTTATAAAAAAGAATTAAATTATTAGTTATCAAATTATACACCATGATCACTTCCTAATGAAATTATTTTAAAATATTTATCATTTTGAACACTTATCAAAAGTCATTCAAAAATAATGAAGACATCAGTCTTGATTTTTTGAATATAAACCTAATTAAATCATAAAAAGGATCATATAACACATAAACATACAATTTTATTTCTAAAATTTCAACTCATGATAGTCTCAAAAATACACATGGATAGGTTAATGTTTTTTTATATATAGTAACTTTGTCAATGGATTTAATTGATGATTTGTGTTTTTTTCAAATTTCACATGGTTTACAATAGCTATCACAGTCAAATTTACGAATAAGAAAATTAAAAACTAAATTCTTCTTAAATAATTTATATAAATTAAAAATACTGTAGTTTCCAAGAATTTTATGCTAAATTAATGACTCATTTGTTTCAATAGTAAATAAATTCACTTTTTATTTAACTATATAATCAAGATCTATGCTGTGAAAAAGTTCAATTCTATGGGATATAAATTTAAGATGCTAATATTTTATAATAGAGTAATAATTTTTAGATAAACAAGCATAAAAGATAACATCCCAATGTTATTAAGTACATATTAGTTTATTATTCACCCCTTCTACATAAATTAATTTGTTGATTAAGAATGACATTAAATCACGAATTAATTCAAATAAATCTATCTTTCTTTTTTCATGGTCTCTAAAAGTTACTATCCCCTAATTTATTTTTGTAGTTTTATTAAATTTGGAATAATTTCCACTCAAATGTCTTGATAAGACACTTTCAATGTTTCATATTGAATCTTTTTTAAGTGGCCTTCTCCTTACAAAATTATTTAGAGAATATATTTTTTAACCCATATTTTCATAGGTGTAGCAATGTCAACAATCAAGGATCTGAGATTCGTAATTTTAATATTTTAACAAAATATAAATATTTACATCATAAATATTTTTTTGGAATTTATTCTTCTTCAAATCCACTTATCTCAAAAATTCTAATGTAACAATTGTTTGAATAATTTCTTTTCATTCCATATGAAAAACTGGAAGCATTTTTATAACATGGTACAAAAGATTTTTTATAAATTTTCTATTATAATCCCTTAGTTCATATTCCAGATGTTTCAATTTTAATTCCATTTTTTCAAAGAGTCTTATTCAGAACATTTTCTCATTTTGTTAATATACGAGCAATAATTTTGAATGAATATACATCATTCTGGAGTTCTTTTATTTTATTTTCATGAATAATAAAATTTGACGCATGTGTATTAAAATTTTCCATTAATTCTTGATGTTATTTTAGAGCTGAATATATATCCCATAAAATATAATTATGAATATTTTTTAATGAAATATAATTTTTAAATGGAAAATAAAATTAATATTCAAGCATTGAGTAATAGGGAGACAAATTTATATTCGAGAAACTATTAAAATCAGAAGCAGAATAATAATGTGTTTATACCACATTTTATTATTTAGATATAAAGTACATGTCTTCATACAAATTTTGTAGCTCATATTCAAACTCAGAGTTAGAACATATGTTGGAGTATTTAGACACACTCTATGTAGCCTTTACAACACTTTATTCATTATTCTCACTCTCAGTTTTAATATGATTTTCATTTCCTTGGTTTTTTAGCAAGGAGAAATAAGGTTTGATTTTAGCCATTTTAAAATATTCATAGCATCATACTTATTTGGATCCATTATCATCATTATTGAAATATTTTTTGAATCTGCTGATCTTCTTATAGAAATATTGAATTTTCCTGGATAACTAAGCCTGTTCCGTTTTAAAAAACGTACAATCAAAATCATTTTAGATTTTAACATATTCTATTGATTGTATTCATTAATATGTGATTTAACATTAAAGGATGTGTTTTCCTATTCACTATCTTATGATATCAATCCATTACTATCATTTCGGCTTCATGCATCATCATCGTTAAAATTAATTCATTATTTGTAAAATTTTAGACTAGTGATGATTTGAGAATTTCTATTGGTATCCCAATATATTTGTTGGGAAGTAATCTTACAACACATAGTTCTTGGTCTCATTTTTTATTTTAAACTCCTATATAAGCAACGTAATTTTATAATCTTGATAATCGACCATTCATTTGGATGATGCTTTCCCCCCTATACATTTGGAAGGTGTCTATTTTTTATTTTTAGTAGCATTCCTTAGTTGTCTAATATTGTAAGTCCCTTCATGTGAATCAACAATTTTATTCCTCATTTCATAAGAAATAATACATTGACATACTAGATTAAATTCATCATGTCCAATTCCTTAGATAATAACATTCCTTGATTTTTATTTGATGTCATACTCTGCTTCTTTTATAGCATAACATGTTTCTAGTTTCATAGGGACTGCATAAGGAATGATATTCTTCATATATAAATTAAATCAAATAATGTTTAGATAGAAGACCATAAATGATTTATGGAATTCGTAGTTATCACCACTGAATTATGGAGCATGTATCATTGACATACATTCTCTAGTATCGGTCATTGACATATTTATTTGAGTAGATGATATGATTTTGAGATTACAAGAGCATTAAGTAATTTTTTTAAAAAAGATCTCCTTTAATTCCAAATGTTATGTCGGAATAATAAGAAGAAAGAAAATTTTAGGTTAAATTATGACATTTAGATAATATCGAAATATTTTTTCTTTAAGATTTCTTTGTGATTTATGCATCCGTGAAGCATTTTTTTAAGTAAGTGATTGGATCAGTGGATAAACAGTAAAGAAGAACATAATATTATTTATTATTGTTCAAGTAAGAAATATCCTATATTCCACTACACCAATGTCGTCTCTATGGGATTAGTGATTTTCAGTAGACAATTTCCTGTTATCACAAGATGTTAACAACTAAGTATAGGTAGTTGACACATTTACACTGTGGAAAAATAAATCCTTGCAGTTCATTTACAGGGAAAAAATTTCACTAAATATTAGACTAAGAAGATGCTACTTGTCCACAGATTTGTCTAATTTATGATCACATATATTCTTTTTGGGTATTTCTATCATTTATGGTTGTTTTTTAGAAAAGAGGAGAATCTGGAAATTTAGGGAGTACATGTCATGTACTTGGGACTACAAGCCATGTACCCAGATTCCATGGGTGAGAGTGTACTGATAGTGTAACGGCCAAGTAAATGTTCATGTTGCATGACCTAGATATCGCCTTAAGTGAGTGCCGGTTAAAGAAAGTACATGTCATGTACCCTGGAAGATCACACCATGTACTTTCTTTTTATTTCCTTAAACAGACTAGGGAAACATCCTGTTCACAAAAATATCTTCTTCTAGGTCTGTCTTGTGCAGGTGAGAAGAAGACCTCCAATTCTTCTTTGATCCCCCGACTTAATGTACATTCTCTAAGTACACCATCATCGATTGCGTTGGAATCACCAAGGTGACTTCTTCCTTCTTCCAGATCCTCCTCTCTTGATTTCTTCTCTCTCGTGAGATATTCTTGGTTGAAAATTTCATATATTTTTGTAGATTTATGATGTTATAGGGAGATTCAAGTCTTGAGGATCATGATTATCGTTCATACAAAATTGAGTTAGGCGGTTTGTGCTTTTCTGTAGTTAGTCGTTGAGTTATATGTGAAAAAGTGACCAGTACCCTTGTTCAGGATATTGTGTGTTTAAGGTTTTTAGCACTGTTACTAAATCCTATGCATTTTGTGCCTGGGATGAGGATTTATGATTGTAAATAGGGTTATTTACCTTTCTATGGATGTTTTTCCCATGTTTTATTAATATTGACAATTTGGTCTAACTTTTGGTGTTAGGCTACTTTGTTTTTGATGCATATTATTTTTAGGATTGAGTGAATTCATCTGACATGTTGTGAGATACTATAAACTATTTAAACAAGTAGTTATTTATGTTTACTTTTTCTTCCATATACTGTTTGTGCATAATTAACTTACAAAGGGATATGGGAAACTTGTGTAGTATACCATAGGGGGAATAGATACTAAGGGATTCGTGAGAGTGTTTATTACTTTTATGTTGAGAGACCATAGGGGGAGGACATTATATTCCCTCAGAGTGTCTTTAGTTCCACATTGAGAGACCGTAGGTGGGATTGGATGTTGAGTGATTCCTCAAAATGTCTATAGTTACCGATACGATGCCACATGGTGAATTCACGGTGAATGATTCCTTAGAGAGTTTGTGCTAAAACTGAATGAGAGGGGTTAGACTATGAATACTTACCAGAGGGTTGCTTGCGTTTGATAAGTTGAACGAGAGGGGTTAGGCTGCATGTACTACCCATATCATTTCTTATTTTTTTAGTTTTGAAACTCATTAATGAAAATGGGTGTAACTAAAACTGTAGTAATTTTTACTTGTGATCACTTCTTTGTTTGTTGCTTTATTTTACATATTGCATGTCATATATATTTACTGGCTATTAGGCACATATCATTGGGTGGTTTCCTAATAGGATTCATCTCACACCCTGTTTGATTCATTCTTTTGGGCCCAAATAGATTATATTGTTTAGGTCTAGATAAGGGAAAGGGCCCTTCTTCTTCAGGTACATGATTGTTGTCAAGCTGGAGAACATGGGACCAAGCTGAGGCTTACGATGCTATTGTAGTTTATTTTTTTCATTATAATTTGGTTTAGTATTTTATTCTAGCATTGTGACTTGTTTGGATTCCTTTCTAGACAAATTTATCATTCATCATTTATATATGTGCTCCATTTATTTATTTTTTTAGTCTTTCGCTATTTACATATTGCATGTTATTATTAATGCTTCATCTATTGTTATCTATTTATTTCCACTACGTCACTCTTCCAGCGAATACATTCTCTCCCCAGTATCACATTCAATCCCATCACTACTAGTCGGCAGCCTCTGGCATTTGGGAAAATGCACATGAGGCCATGTGACCAATTGGGTAAGGGGAACCTATGGGCGACTTCCGGAATCGGGACGTTACAAAGTGGTATCAAAGGGATTATTTTCTTCTCGACATACTATTTAGAGAATATAGCCAGGGATAGGAAGGAATATGTACTTGGTAATAATTTGTGCTCGGGAGTAGATGGCCCTTGTACATTGAAAAGCCTATATACCTCGTATATTAAAATTTTTATGGGATTAAAATTATTACAGTTGTCTTTATTTCTCCATTGAGTGATTCACATGTTTTTGGTTGTTATTATTGATATTATAGAGGTTATATTTTTTTTGTAACCTGAGGACATGTGGGTATTCCATCTCAACAGTCATATATGAACTTTCTAGTGATCACATATTGTGAATTCTTTCCATTCCATTTAGTGTGCACTGCTGATTGCATGTTGTTGTGATATATGGTGTGCCAGATATGCATGTTGTTTTGATATATGTCTTGGTAGAATACCTTCTATTTTATATGGAATTGTATTGTGTAATTTTTCCTTTTAATTAACACCAAAATTTGGTTCTTAAGGTGTTATGGGCCCTCATGGACAAGAATTTGGTGGATCATTTCTTTATTATTCTTGTATATGACTTGTAGAATATTCCATTCTTTGATTAGCGGGGAGTATGTTCCCTCAAAGATTGGAATTTGGAACTTTAATGAAAATTTCAGTGATTTGTGGGTTCTAGAAATGTTTTTGAGGATTACTGTCAGGAAAACCCCAGAATACATGTATTGTAATGATTTATTCCCACCATGTGTCCTTCTGTTCAGGAAGGAACATCTTTTCTTAAGTACACAACATGTACTGTATGTAAATTTCATGTAGTATCTAATAGTGTCACTGGTTGTTTTGGAAAATAAATGGGGTTGGTAAGTTCTCGGTGGAACACACAGTGCACCGGGCGTACACACCATGTGTATAAACCATGTGTCTAGCCGTGTGACCAACATCATGAGTGGTTAATGGGTTGTTAGTACATGTTGTTTCTAGAATAAACACGTTGTGTAGATTCAACCATGTAACCGGCCGTGTGACTAACAACACAGGTCAGTGATGTTTTTCTAGTACACATCGTGTTTAGCACAAACACATCGTGTATTGTTATTATAGGAGAGCCATGTAGGTTAAGACATGTAGAAGAACTCAGACATGGGAAGAGGATTCAATTACATTCCATGTCTTAGGAGAACACGTCCTGTATATGCGGTGTTAGATGATAAGATATTTAAAGAGTAAATGCCCATGTGAAGGCATAATGGAACACGTTATGTATGGGATATACGATCCTTGTATCCGTGTTTTAAAAATAATGAATGATTTCCTTCTCCTATAACCTTCCAACACTTCTATGTTTTGGTCCTTGATAGTCTTGAACTATGTGTGTGCTTGACCTTGCAGATCCATGCCACCGAGACATCCTCCGGTTTAATGCTAGTTACAAGGTAGTGATCAGACACTGTACAAGGCAGATCATGAAGTGCCAGTAGATCCTCTTGCAGGGCCAGTCTTGGAACCATCCATTATTCATAATATAGGTGCTGATGAATAGTTCCGAGAGGGATTCATGATGTTCATGAAGACCTTCCAAGGAGTACCGCATTCTACCCCTTCTATGGTAGAGCGGATACGGGTTTTCCAGCAGATGCATCCTCCCACCTTCACAGGGGATGAAGGACATAGGGTTGCAGAGTCATGGTTGGAATCCCTGCAATCTATCTTCATGAATCTAGAGATGCCTCAATATATGAGGGAGAAGCTCCCTACATACATGCTTCTGGATTCCACAAAGAGATGGTTGGATGTGATATCATAGGCAGGATGTTGGCATGAAACAATTTAGGATGAGTTCTAGTGTAAAATCTATGATTATTTCTACATGGATACATTAATGTCCGATCAGGCCCAATAGTTCATGAGTTTAGAGCAATTTACTCTATCATTCCTGGAGTATTCTTCTCACTTCCCAGAGTTTCAACTATTCACACCCATTCCAGGGGGAGATGACTTATTCCTGGAGAGGATTTTTGAGGATGGTCTCAGGCATGACATCCTATCTTAGGTGAACATCTTCATGTTGACATCCATTACCTCTATATTCAATTAGGTAGTTATCAGGGAGAATAATCTGAGTAATTCTGGAGCAGTGAGCCAGGGTGGTTCGGCATCCAGAGTTGGATCCCCTTAGACATACACCAGGAAGCTTCACAGGGATTCTGCACATGGATATCGTATTGGGAAGTATACTTCTTATTATAGCTAGGTGGTGTGCAACTAGTGCGTGACCTGATCATCATGGGTTGGGAAAAGTTATATCCTAGATTTCTAGTATATATTTTAATTACCAGGGGACATTAGAGTAGGACTTTCCTCCACTGGTCGATCGTTTTGGGGATGTCTTCCCAGAGGACTTTTCTAGTTTTCCTCCATAGCGATAGGTAGATTTTTCTATTGATCTTATTATAGGAGTGGCACCCGTGTCCATTCATCCCTATAGGATGGCTACCCCAGAGTTACTAGAGATCAAGAAGTAGTTGGAGGAGTTGTAGGTAAATGGTTTCATCTGACCGAGTACGTCTACATGGGGTTCCCTTGTTCAGTTTTCAAAGAAAAAGGACCTTACCCTCAGACGTTGTATATATTATAAGAAGTTTAACCAGTTTATGGCCAAGAACTGATATCCCTTGACAAGGATGGATGATCTCATTGATCAACTTCGAGGATCCCAGGTGTTATTGAACATTAAATTTAGATCTGGTTAGCATCATTTGCATGTTAGACCATCTGATATACCTCTTACAGCCTTTCGGAGAAGGTATGGCCTATACAAGTCAGTGTTTATGCCATTCGGTCTCATGATTGTGCTTGTAGTTTTCATGGATTGGATGAACTGAGTGTTTCATCCATAGTAAGATTCATTCATGTTAGTCTTCATGGATGATATCTTGGTGTACTCTCACACTTGACCCAACCATTCCACACATCTTGAGATCATTATTCATACACTGAGAGAGAACCGGTTAAATGTTATGCTATCAAAATGGTACTTTTGGATGAACCAAATACACATATTAGGTCATGTTATCTTAGAGACAAGAGTTTCATTAGACCCATAGAAAGTGAGTGGAGTAGTTTCATAGGAGCAGTAGAAGAACATCTTGAGGTAAGGTATTTTCTTGGGCTTCCTGGTTACTATAGGCGTTTCATACATGACTTTTCATTCATAGTATTTCCACTGACGGTCCTGACTAAGAATGGTGAAATGATTTTTTGGACAGATTCTTGTCATTCATCCTTTCAGGAACCGAAAGGGAGGATAACATCCGCATTGATACTAGTTTTTATAGAGCATAGAAATAGTTATATAATTTATTGTGATGAATTAGGTATCATGCTGGGAGAAGTTCTTATGTAGGGGGAAGGAGTCATTGTGTATAGGTCTCAGCAGTTGTGTCCACATGAGAAGAATTACCTGACACACAATCTCGAGTTGGCTACATTTGTTCACGCACTCCACTGTTGGAGACATTATCTTTTGTAAGATCATTTTGTTGTTTTCACTGACCACAAAAGTCACATTTTATCTTCACTCAGAATGATCTAAATTTGAGACAATGATGGTGGGTTGAGTAACATCAATCCATTGACTTTGAGCTTGCCAACACACCAGGGAAACTCTATGCTGTAGCTAATGTGTTGAGATATAGGACTCTGATACAGGTAGTTTAGAAGGCCAGTAGTGAATAGAAGATTATGGATTTGTTCATTGAGATGCATTTGGAGGTACATGACATACAGGGGAAGATGTTTCTTTCTTCGGTTGTTGTTACCTGTACACATTGTGATCGAGTGTGAATGAGGAAGCTGTCAGATTCTGAAGGTCGGATCCTATGAGAATGTGTGTCATGAGAGGACCCTATTCCTTGATGGGCCTTATGCCAGGATGAGATATTTCATTTCTAAGGGTGTGTATTGGTGTCAGTAGAAGTACACAAGGAGAAGATGTGGGACTTTAATTCCATAATTTTGGTAGTTCATCCTAGTATCACTAAGATGTATCGAGATCTACACTATCAGTATTGGTGGTCTGGTATGAAGAGAGATGTTACTGGTTTTTTCACGAGGTGTTCCACATGTCAATAGGTGAAGGCGGAGCATCAGCGACCAGCATGTATTTTGCAGAAATTACCCATTCCTGAGTGGAAGTGGAACGATGTCATGGTGGAATTTGTGGCAAGTTTTCCGAGGTCGACTCGAGGGAATGATGCAGTTTGGGATGTCATTGACAGAATCCCGAAGGTTGCTCACTTCTTTATGATCAAGGAGACCTTTAGTGTAGATGAGTTGAGAAGGTTGTACATATGAATGATTGTAGGTCTACATGGAGTACCACAAACCATTTCTTCAGACAGGGATACCCATTTAACTTCTCAGATATGGTTGGGACTATAGAATGACTTGGGTACACAGGTACATTTGAGTACCTCTTACCATCCCATGATAGATGGTCAGTCCGGGCATACGATTCAGGTGCTGGGGGACATGCTTCTAGCATGAATCCTTGATTTTGGAGGTTCTTGAGATAAGCGCAATCCTCTTTTGGAGTTTTCCTACAATAAAAGTTTTCATGAAACTATTTAGATGGCACTTTACGAGGCTCTGTATGGTAGGTCATGCTAATCAACCTTATGTTGGATGGAGGTAGGAGAGGCTCCTATGTTGGGACCTCGTCTTGTCTAGGAGACCACAAAGAAGATATAGTTAATTCAGAAGAAGATGGATACTGCACCGTCAGGGCATAAGTCTTATGTTAATTGGAGTAGACGGTCTATGGAGTTTGAGGTTAGAGATAAGGTTTTTCTACATGTCACACTGAGGTTGGTACAAAAGAGGACTATGAGATAGAGTAAGATTTCACCAAGATACTTCGGGGCATTTGATGTTTTGGAGAGGTTTGGGACAATGTCCTATCAGTTATAGTTACCTCATAGGTACTAGAATACGCATGAAGTCTTCCACATTTCACATCTTCAACGTTACTTCTCAGACCCATCTCATGTTTTCCCACCCGAGGAGGTTGAGTTAAAGGTGGACTCCTCCTTCGAGGAGAATCATATTCGTATTGTTGATTGCAGTGTGACGGTTATCCATGGTCAGTCTATTCCTCTATTACGAGTGTTATGGAAGCATGTGCGAGTAAAGGATGAGACTCGGGTGAGGGAGGCAGATGTACGATCGTAGTGTCTGAAGCTATTTGAGATTTATTCTTCGATGCTGCCTTGTAGGGAAATTCGGGGATGAATATATTTATGTGGGGAGGTTTTTACGAACCTATACTTTCTTATTTGGTATGTCTTTAATTTTTTGTTGTTTTTTATTAAAAGAGGATAATATGAAAATTTAAGGAGTAGACACCATGTACTTTTGAGTACATGTCGTGTACCCCATTTCCTCGGGTGACTGTGTACTGACCGTGTAATGGCTAAGTACATGGCCACATGGGGTGACCTGGAGACCGCCTAAATTGAGTAATGGTTAAAGTAAGTACATACCATGTATGCTTGAGGAACACACTGTGTACTTTATTTTTATTTCATTAGATGGACCGAGATCGTGTCTAGTTCACAAAAAGTTCTTCTTCTAAGTCTGTCTCGTCCAAGAGTAAACGAGACCGCCAATTCATCTCTGAGCCCCTAACTCATCGATCATTCTCCGAATTAACCATCATCAATTGCATTGGAATAGCCATGGCATGTTCTTCCTTCTTCTAGAGCCTCATCTCTTGATTCCTTCTCTCTCATGAGATATCCTCAGTTGAACGTTTTAGGAATTTTTTTAGATATCTAACATTCTATAGAGATTCAAGGCCTGCGGCTCATTTATATAAATCATAAAACACTGAGGATGGAGGCTTGTGCCTTTTGTAGTTAGTCCTTGAGTTTTATGTGAAAAAGTTCGCAATACCCTTGTTCGGGGTATTGAATGTTTATGGTTTTTAGCCTTTTATTACTTAATATGTATTGTGGGACCTAGTAGAGGATTTGTGACTGTATATGGGGTTATTTAATTCACTATGGATGAGATACCCATTTCTTCTGGATATTGATAATTTGGACTAGATTTTCCTATTAGGATGCTTTGTTTTCTATGCATAGTATTGTTAGAATGGTGTGATTTTATCAGACATGTTGTAATATTCTGTACAGTCTTTGTCTAAGTAGTGCTTGAGTTTTATATTGGATTCCATATACCGTTTGGGCACGATTGACGTACACACAGCTGTGGGAACATGGTGTAGTAGAATATACAAGGAATGGACATTTAGGGCTACCACATAGTGTCTGTTTACTTTTACGTTGTGAGACCATTAAGGGGTTGGAATTTGTGATCCCTCAGAGTGATGTAGTTCCTCGTAGAGAGACCATTGATGTAATTGGACACTGAGTGATTCCTCAGAGTGTCTAAAGTTACCGATAAGAGACCACAAGGGGAATTGATAGTGAGTGCTTCCATAGAGGTTTTGTGATAAAGCTGAACCAGAGGGGTTAGACAATGATTACTTCCTAGAGGGTTTCTTATATTTGATTGGTTGATCCATAGGTATTAGGCTGTGAGTTCTTCAAATAGGGTTACGTATGATTGTTGGTTTCTCAACTAATAAATGAAAATGGATGTAATTAAACTGTAGGATGGTTTACTTTTGAGTACTTCCTTGTTTATTGCTTTATTTTTTATATGGTTTGCCATATATATTCACTA
Organism: Viscum album; assembly: GCA_963277665.1. Lineage (NCBI taxonomy): Eukaryota > Viridiplantae > Streptophyta > Magnoliopsida > Santalales > Viscaceae > Viscum > Viscum album. The sequence goes on from OY728158.1 coordinate 699,288,825, forward strand.
ACTGTTAGGCATAGATATTTTGCTGGTTACCAACAAGGATTGATCTCGCACCCTATTTGGGTCATTATTTTGGGCCCAAACATTTTATATCATTTCAGGTCTAGATAAGGGAAAGTGCCCTTCTACTTCAGGTACTTGATTGTTGTGGAGATGGAGAGAAAGATACCAAGCTCAGGCTTGTGATGTTGTTGGAGTTTATTGTATTTCTTTATAATTCATTTTAGTACTGTATTTCAGTATTGTGACTTGTTTAGCTTCTTTCCATTACATATGTATCATGCATCATTTATATATGTTCTCTACCTATTAATTTATTCAGTCTTCTACTGTTTACTTGTTGTATGTTATTATTACAGCTTCCTCTATTGTTATCTATTTATTTTTGATACGTTACTCTGCCAATAAGGGCATAATCTTCCTAGTATCACACCCAAGGCCCTTGCTGCAAGTCGGCATCCTCTAGAATTTGGGGAAATGAGCTTGAGGACATGTGACCCACCAGGAACGTGGAACCTCTAGGCAGCTTCCAAAACTGCGATGCTGCATCTGAGAAGATGAGACTCGAATAAATTTAAATAATTTTATTTGATTGAATTGATAGTTTTTATATCATTGTTTCACAACAACTAGTAGAATATAAAACGTCATATTCAATGTTTAAAGTCTTTATGATTTAATATCTTTGAAGAGTTATTGGTTTTAAATAATCTTCAATAACTACAGAAATGATAAAATAGAAGCCCAGTATTGAAAATATGTAAATCTCCAAGGTCGAGCATCATTATAAATAAACGTATCCCTAGATCCTTGTTTCATCATTTCTATTATACATTTAAAAATATATTTCATATATATATTCTCATAGAAAGGGGAAATACTCTTGATATTATGTTAAAATATTGGTTTCTCTTTGGTTGGTAAGATCTAAGAAAATCACCTGATAAATTAAATTAATTAAAATTTTAATTCATTCAAGTTTTTTGTAAGGTCCCTTTGAAATAGGAATGATTTACTTAATTGAATTTGAGTTGTTGAATTGGTCTCAAAATAGCTTTAAGTAAATATTTACTTCCGTTGAGACCATTCCAAGAATCAGGGAAAATATCCTTAAATAAAACTCCATTATTAAATAGTGAAAAGTTGGGTTCCATTATGTGTCAATTGAACTCCAAATGTAGGGTTGATAATGTATATTTGATCAAAAAATTAGTGTTTATGAACTATATCTTTTCGTCCTCAAATTTAGGGTTTTTCATATACATAATGTTCATTATCTATACATTCCATTTTCTCAAATGTAAGGTTTCATCCAATCCTAGTTCTGCCAAACTATGATTTTTTCAACAGAATATGGTACATGATATATATGTTCTATTTTTAAATGAATGTTTTCATAACCACACACTATGCTTATAATTATTGAACAATGGTACGAACTGTGTTTCCATAAAAAACTCAAAACACTTTAAAAATTCATTAATAAAATTTATAACCCGTAAAAATGATAATCTTATAATCTCCTCAAAAAAATATATTCCTAAAAATTTAGTAAATTACTTTCCTTAGTAAACTAATCATGTGTATTTGAGAGTATCAAAAAAAAATATGATTTAAACAGGATTGTTGAGAAAATACACACCCAATAGATTTTCATTAATATATTCTTTATCAATGAATATTCATAACAATTTATTTATTATTTTAATTGTACTCCTCACTCTCTTAAACATATATTTATTATAGTTTATTCACTTATTTCAAAAGAAAGTTTTTCGGATTAATAGATCATTCCTTCATAATAATATTGCCTTTCACATCCATATAAGATTTATTAATGAGTACCTCATCAAAGTGTTAAACTTATAATTTCTTTGGAAACTATTAATAATGTTTATAAAAATTTATATATCAGAATAACGTGTGTATAATATTTTAATTAGACATTATATTTCGCATTATAAAATTTTTCAACGGATAAAAATTATTTCACAAACCTCATTTTCTTCATTATCTTCTTCCACTGAATTCATCATTATTGAAATTAATTCCACATAATGATACTCTTATTTTATATTCGATAATAGTAATTAATCATCATATCATTTGAAATATGTCTAATATGATGTGTATCAAATTTAAATTCCTTTGGATGCTTCTCAATATCCACCGAAACACTTAAACTGAAAAAATATATTCTAATTTTCTTATTATTTATCACATGCTGTTGATATTATTAAAGGCTTCATTATTACCATTCATGTACTCTACCTCCACATTAAAACAACATAATAATGGGTATCTTGTTTCATTTATTTTTTTCCTAAAATGTACAATATTTTGTCATAATATATTCCATATTTCTTCTTATAACTACATTTAATAATCATTGTAATCGAGAAAATTTTTCCTTATGGTGTTTGAGGATATACTAGATTCTCTCTTCATATATATTTCATTGTAAAAATATCATTACTATGTGCTTATTCATTCTGTTTTAGTATCCAAATTATTATAATCTCTTTCTAATAAATCCTATCAATCCATATTGACCACAATTCAATGCAGGAAAACTGTATGTACAGACTCCCTAATATAAATGCCTTTAAGTATTTATTAATTAGATAATCCAATTTTTAAATTTCATGACTGGGAAAACTAAATGTATTAGAGGGTCATATTACATGGGTCAAATGAACAAATATTATTTTATATTTTTCATTGACATAATTTCATATAAACAATCCCACCTTGCCACATAATCAATATCTATATTTTTTTTAAAACATGATAATAGTATAGGCATGTCCTTTTTCATCATAAGGATAATAATGGCAATGTCCCATATATGTGTCCACATTTACCCTCCCCATTGGTGACTTATTATATTTACTATGTGACATCCTCTATTATAACTTATCTTCCAAAGAATATTTCAGTGTAGTAGACCCTCCCAACATTGATGGCCTAGAGGCCAAATATGTCACCTAAAATCGAAATTCTCATTAATAGTAATTCTTCTATAAATCCAAGTGTGACCCCAAATCTCAAATTCACTATTAAACATGTTAATGACTAGTATTGAGTCTATAAATATAACATTTGGTAGGCATTGTACTAGCAAAAACATAATAGATGACTCTAAGGTTATATACATACCACAAAACATTGAAGAGAAGGGATCCTTGATCAATATGTCTAATAATGATATATAATTATAGGAATTTCATAAAATATGATGAAAATATAAGAAATTTATATAAATGGGAAAACAACCTCTAATTACCAGCAATGAAATAGTTGTAAAACTAATAATATACCTAAATGGTATTTGAAACAAACCCCCAATACCATGATTATACTACACACGGTAGTCACCATTCTCTCACTATCCTAAAATTCTGTTGACAAAAACATAAAACCCTATACATATAAATATGGTTAAAAACAATACTAATTAAATCATACAATGAGGATGATAATACAAGTAAATAATGTTGAGTCATAATATTCATTTTTTTATAATCATAATATATAGTCATATCCTCAGAAATCAAAATAATATGAGTATAGTCTCCAATCAACCTCTACAAAGGACAATTGATATCCTCATGTATCATTATATACAATACATGAGTGTATTGACATATAGAAATCCGTACACTATTTCATAAGATTGAATTACTATAATATCTTATGTGAGAGGCTCCTCACAAAAAATACACATCAAATAAAATATTATGTATAATATACCACACAATATAAAAATATTGTTGGGTTTATATAAAACAACACTCAACAACATGTGCATTTTATTCTCTAAATGTTTAATCACCCCAAATCTAGTCACCAAATGATAACTGGATCTATAATCAAATCACATTAAATTTCCTCACACAAAAGGAATCCATGTAATGTTTAATCCAATAACATTGGTAATGGCGTTTTCACTATGTTATCCATTTATTTTTCATGTGAAGAAAGGAATATAGGGTCGCCCCTGAAAATACTACATCTAAGGGCCATCTTCAAAATAAATAACAAATCCATCATTGAACTGATATAAAAAAATATCAATATATAAATATAAAATTAATCCCCACAGTTTAAAATAATCCCAATTGACATGTTCCCATGAATATCCAATTAACCTTTTTAACATTTCATCATAACTAATAAATTAATACATTATCTAATCTTCATGACTATCAATATCATCTTTTTTATTAATTAAATACATTTAAAAGGTTAAAGTAATCATACCAAATAATTAGGTCATTGTCATATAAATTGATAGTAAACTCTAATGATTGATACATCAATTTTTCATATACTTTGAAATTTTATCATGAAATTTTTTCAACATTATCACCAAATTTTAAAAATAGAATAATGTATCTATAACCACTACATTGATCATGTAAAGCTATAATAATGAAAATCATTACAATAAATTAAATCCTCTATATAATGTTCATAATGTTCATTGTTTTTATCATCAAGTCATCATTGAGACCTCAACCTGAAATTTATAGGGTAAAATTGTTAAAACCTAGTATTAAATAAAAAACCTTACTAATCTTTATTATCATTCACATGATTATTGTTCATATAGTGAAATTTTTGTGTCTTTGAGTATAAAAAATATTTATTGAATTTCCTATAAATGAAAAAAAATTGACCTTTATCATTTTTTCATCACAAGGCCCACAAAAATATGAGTTGTGAATTCGATCACATACCACATTCAAAAATGCTTTGTTTAGGGCCCTAGAAACATTTCTCACATGTCTCTCCATCATTAAAACATACTAAAATATCAAAATTCATGAAAAATGATTCTATGGTACCAAAACACCATGAGTAATGTTTACATCAATATTCATAGAAAATAATTTGACTTGGTAACTAATTTTTCTAAAAATGTTAATTTTGAAGTATTTCACATTTTTTAGAAGTTTCTATAATATAAGATAACATGGAGATACCAAGATAAAAATATATATTCTAATTTCATATCTAATTTTGATTTGTGTTGAACAAAATTATGCAACAAGCATTATGACCTAGATGAATCCTTAATTATATGAAAATAGAAATGAAATTTGGAAATATAGGTTTCAACAACAATAATAAATGTATATTGAAAAGTGATCCAAAATAGGAACATAAACTAAACATGATACATTACTTCAGGATTTACAACCAAACCTCACCATATCCTAACTATATACACCATGGTTTAATAATATATATAATGACAATGATGATAATATTTTTAATAATAATAAATTATTACTATCATCATAATTATTATATAACTTAAATAATTTTAAATAATTAATAATATAATGTATAATTTGATGGGGGATTTTTCACAACACAAAAGAGGCAATGTCTTGCTTTTTTTATTTATTTCCTCATTTGATTATTTATTTATATTGTAGATTTCCCCTTCAAGACACAATTTTTACCTCTAATGAAAACCTATCACTACTATTTACAAACCATTACCCTACTCCAATCAATGTTTTTGTCTTATTATACCATCCCATTTTCTTCCTCTGATCATCCACTTGCTAAATCTACTTGTGGGGATCATTTTACTCTATCATAGCGCTTAAAAACCCCACATGGAAACCTTTATTGAGTTACATCATAAAACTTATTTTAAATAGGAGGATCCATACTTCCATTTTTTAATGATTTCAAGAAATAATTCCATAAAAGAATGTTGTATTTGAGTTTTCACCCAAAATTCATCCTCTAAAACCAAATACCGCACATCTGCACCTCCCTTTCAAGGATAATATATATAATAAAAATATTTTTCATTGTTTTTTGTACATTAGTGGGACTCAATTGATAAAAAATATTCATAGTAAAAGTATCAATGGATGAAAACATGGGTCCATATGCTACAATAAACATCGTTGTCAAAGTTCTTTCATGAAATTCAAACCACATTACACATTGGGAATTACTATAGATCGGGTACCACATATTTGTATATGTTTACTCCAAGCCAACTATTATTATAACACCTAAAAATTTGAATTTAAAAATAATAGGTTCAATATTGTATATGAAATGAAATAATCAGATTATATGAGAATGAAACACCCTGAGACTTGGTGATATATTTATTTTTAAATAAATATGATCTCATCCATATATTGTAGAACACACTACCCTATGTATATGTTAATTGTAATATAATACACCATAGTAAACTAGAAATCAAATCAGAGGGTATGAATATTAATAAATAAATTATGAAAATTTTATGCTTTACACATATATAAAAAAATTCAATGTTTATATATTTATTAATAATAAAATATGAATCACATGAAAAAAAATGTTTTCTAAAAATTGTATTTTACTAAAAGGATGTTTTGTTACACAATGTAAAAATATTTTTAAATTAACATTTTAAACTATTAGAAAATTTATTTTACAAAATTAACTAAATTTTTGAAATCATAATATCAAAAATAACTTAGGGTAAATTTTTGGGTTTTTTCTGAATGGTTTCATCTTTCATCGAATAGGGAAAATAATGGTTTTTATTGAAATATTCCATTTATAGTCAATTATTTACAGGATTAAATACTATTTTAATTTTTTTAATGTAATATTAGTTAATTTGTTATAATTAATTTATTTTAGGACTTTGGAATCATTTTTTTTGGAATTTGGTGTTAAAAAATTTGATACATATGAGAATTGTTTCAAAAACCATTTTCTCATGGAATCAACGGGTATAATTTTAAATTAGATTCTCACAAATATTTTAATTGATATTATAAAAATTTATTGAATATTAAGAGTCAATTTAATTAATATTTTCTAATAAATATAACTTAAGTTTTAACATATATGAATTGTTAATGCAGTAAAAATCAATTATTGTGCTTAAGGTAGTACATTTTTATCAGGGGTTAAACTAAAAATTGAGGGTTAAAATGACATGTCAACATTACCAAAACTCATTTTATGGAATTTTTATGATCTTATAGACTATGAGAATAATTAAGGACCCATTTGGTTCTTTTAGAAGAGAAAAACATGAGTGAATTCGATTATTTTGAAAAATTTAATGTATGTCCTCTGCCCCATTTATTAATGCCCACCATCTCTCTTCCCCTCAGTACACATTATAATCCATTTACATCATACAATAAATTCAAAAATAAGTTCCTCACTCTCCTCACAATACACTAGATTCTTTTTTTACAAAAATACATCCTATGATTGTTTTTGTAAGAACCAAATGAATTTGTTCTAGGAAGAGGTAACGTCCATAAATGATAATTTTTATGTTGTATCTTATTCAAAATGATTCAAGAATTTTTTAAAAATTATTATATATTAAATTAAATATATTCGACATACAATATATTATTTTATTAATGTAATAAATTTTATTCTCCTCCATTTCCATCAAATGAGAAACAAAACCATCAATTTTGTGTACAACAAACTACTTCCTCACAAATCATTGAAATCTGTTTTACATCACAACTATTCATGGATCTAAATAATGATTCATTTAACACATTCATATCAAATATATTTTTTATTATTATAGATAAGGAATTTTCATATGACATATACCTTCCTTATTTCCGCTTTGTTGAAATTATTATAATGTTTCTAGTCTATGTGAAAAACAACCACCTCCTGAATTGATGTAAATATTTTTCCACTTACGTTTTATGTGCAAAGTAATATAGAGAAATTTAATTAATAAATGTGAAATATAATAAATTATAATTATTTATAATTTGAATATAACATCCAAATTACTACCATTTCACACATATAGATATTATAATATAGCATGATCATATGTAAGGCAAACCATCTCCATGATAAGATGTGATCCATTATCCTTGTTAAAATTTAAATAATGATTAAACAATGTTCCTAATTAAGAAAATTAATATTTATCAAATTACTAACATTATTTATAGGATAAAACAATATAATAATAAAAAAACATGAACATTCATGAAAAAAAATGCTTGAGAAAACAAGCAATAAACACCCAAAATAATGAAAATAATGAATAATTAATAACGAATATGTGATAAAATTATATAATTGGATCATAAATGATATTATAAATATGATTTGGTTTTAATTAATAATTAATAAAATTATTAAAAACATTATACATGATTTTAAGGAACGTGATACTAATTGAAGTGTTATGTACGAGACTTCGTCTCAATTTCTCATTGTTGAGGCATATTGTAATTTCACGAACCTACATTAGTTTATATGGTGCATATACATACCTTTTTCTTGATATATACTTTAAACCTCAAAAATAATGGTATTTTATGTCTTAATTTGAATTGTTTTCAACCAAGGGTACATTAATTAAAAATTTCCAAGTGGTAAAGAATTTAATAATTAGATTTCTTCTCATTATATCATATTAATACATTTTTTTATTTTAAATTATAATATTATGTGTGTATTGAATTTTTAGTATATTTTTTAATTAAAATAATTCTATGTGGATTTATATTGGACATATATAATCTATTCACTAATTAATTGTCACTTCAACTTCATGATCTTTTTAATGTTTTCTTTCTCAGCCTTATATTAATTATAATGGTATATGCAAGAATTTACATAGAATGAAAAAGTTTTATTTTCTCTGAAAAAAAAATAACTTTACTTTTATTTGGTTATTAATGTTTTTTTCATGTAATAGTACTGCATTCCACTTTTTGTACTTCAAATTATTAAGAAATATTTTTAATAATATCAACATTCATTTTTCCATTTGTCTAAGACCCAATTTTTTATAAACATTTTTTTACTAAAAATGTTTTTAAAAATGTTTATAACATCCTGAAAATGATTTTCCAATAAACTGTTAATCATATTTTACTATTTACAAATGTTTTTTAAATTAATATTTATGCTGATTTCCAAATAAGGCATGTTTGGATTTTTTGAGTATGTGAATGAAAATTTTTAACTTATAATGCTTGTTTAGAACCTTAAGTGACTATTACCACATAATGTTTTAATGAGTATTTTCTAGTTTAATATTTTATTTTCATGTAATGTTATTTTTTATGTGATTTAACAACATTTTTCACAAATTTTTATTTTCATAATGGAAATGATATTTTACTCAAGAATTTTATTAATGAAATTTTCATTGATTATTTAATCATCAATGATTAAAACCCTATATTAAAATTATACTCCATTGGGTATATTTTTTTTACTGCATCATTATTATATATATGGATGGATGAGGATGATTTTTCTAAAGTATTATAATAACATTCATCTTCTTGATTCATATATGTAGTCATTAACTTCCCCCAAAAATATTTACATTGATGTGATCAATCAAAATATAATTTCCTCAAAATATCCATATTATTTATCATTAATGTGATTTGTTTATTAAACCATATAACATTTCTATATATGTTGTTTTCTATTGGCTATTTTTTTAATTGTGGAGATATTGATAAATTGTTATCCCCTACTTGATATGCATATTTGATGGTAAAGAGTGTTGTTCTTGAATGAAATAGATTATTCATCATATGATTAATGCATTGAATATATAGATAAGAGTGGGTCATACTTATATATGTCACTCTGATTCTTTGGTAGTGTCATGAGAAAAATAAATTTTCTAGACATAGTAAAACGGGTTAATGGTGTATACCTGCCAATACTTTTTAAACATTATTGTAAATGGTCTTGATATTAGAGGTGTCATGATGGCTATGATGATTATGTCCAATAATTTGGTAAATCCTTAAGAAATAAATCATTTATTATTATCGATTATATTTTTACTGTGATATAATATCTAGATGTAATTCAATATATGTTTTTTGTATTAATGGAATTTATATTTAGTTCATTACCTTTGAATATTAATTATATCATTTATATTCATGATAGTCAAATCAGTTAAATGTAATATTTGTTTATCTATTTATATTTTTGTATTGAATATTCCTTATGAATCCATGATAGTCATGTTATTTTAATATCACAAGTGTTTAGTTACTTAATTTTCCATGTTGATAATTTCTTATCAAATCATGATAGTCAAATTATTTAAATGGAATGTTAGTTTAGTTTTTTACCTTGACATGTTGACTGTTATATTTTTAAAAACTATAATTCCTTGGTCAAATGAAAAATGCCCAAAAATATATAATGATTAATAAAAGATTCCAAAAATATGAAATATGGAAATTTATTAAAATCTTCTTCATAAAGAGGGATGAGATCTTTACTAAGGTCCTCCATCCATAAAATATCACCGCTAACTACTTTATTGTCAAGGAAATCCTCCACCCTGTTCACCTAATCGTAAGCATGAGTGATTATATGATTGATATTTTTCAGATGATGGATTCACACCATCCATATAGTTGTGAGGGACAATACCGTGTGAACCAACCCATGTCGAAGGGCTTACACGATAGTAGTGGAGCCTTTTTCGATCCATATGTTATTACATCTGTTTTTATTGATGTCGGTGAAAAAAACAATGATACTGACTATATATGCTTTTAAGGAAGAGGAAAGGCCACACAAACCATGGAAGCATAAAAAATATTTCAATTTTGATTTCTACACACTAATCAATATCCTATGGGACATAGGTTTTCTTTTGAGTAACCATCACAATTTATTTTGATCTCGTCAGAGAGAGGGGTTTCTATAAGACTTCCTAAATACCCATTATTTAGATAATTCGTCATTTGATTCTGATCTGACGATGAACAATAAAATCATTGGCAGTGTTGTGTAAGGTACCAGTTTACATCATTTCAGCACCCTTAATAGTAATGGAGATCCTCACCTGACCTTCAAAAATAATGAAATTGTTATTGTTATGATTTAAAGAATTTATCTCATACCAGATGATGTGAATCAGATCAAAAATAGCGGTAACAAGGAGTTCTTTAGTTTAATGAGAGGCATCCTTATCAGTATAGATTTTATGATGAAAACGAATAGAGTCCATCCTTTTTACATGTGAAAAAATGTCAAATATGTATTTTGATAAATCACAATAATTAGCACAAGTTATTATTAGGTGGTCGACATCCTCTCTGTGTTGATTACACATACAATATTTAGAAAAATGTTAAATACTAAATAGTTGAGGAAAAAAATCAGTGGGAACTCTATTGTGAGCTATTTTCCAGACCAAATTGAATCTATAGGGTCTAACCCATTGCATGTTATTGTTTTTAACCATGAAAAACATTGGTGTGTATTATTGAAATTATTATTATAGTAAATGGAAGAGTTTATAACACAATTACAAGCTGGTTACCAAAAAATCACCCATGTTTACAAAAGGGTGATTGGTAATAATAATCTTGGTTGAAATTGGAAAATCCATATCTGAAGTGTGTTAGTAGTATTTTATGGAAATATTAATGTCAGCATATAATTTCATGGGATCAATCATAGAGGAAAGGGGGTAACCATTATAGTTATCCAACCAAAACATCATTGAATATTATTTATAGAAAATCCATCTAAACTGAGAAATAATCTTATAAAAATCATTCTTGATGTAAGAACAGATAAAAGAGTCCATGTGCAATTCTTGAACATTTCTAAGTTTGATATAAAATATTCCTCTACGGAAATTATAGGACATGGAAGTTTTGTTTATAAGATTATAAATGTGTTTAGCTTGTAGGGATTCGTTAAAGTAGTAAGGGATTTTTACATCAAGGCCACCATTGTTAGGGGGTCCACAACAATTATTCAAAGGGATAGTGAAATCTTTTCTATTAAGATTGTTTCCACTCCATACAATGTTTTTTATTCTACTATAATTTTTTTATTAATTTAATAGGCCATTTAAAAAATCATTATGAAGTAAAACATTTTATAAATAATGGTGTATTTTGAAAGACAATGTCTTCTTACCAATGATAGGGATTTTCCTTTCTATGAAAAGAGTTTATTATTAATTTGAAAAAAAAATATTGGAGGAGGAAGTGATTTTATGATTTCCCCATAAGATTGGAACTCTAGTGTACATGAGGTTGATTGATACTTCTTTTATAACTAGTTCATTTCTAATAGTATCCTTTCTATTTATAGGAAATCATTTTCATAATACGATGGAAGATTTTTTCCAGTTTATTGATTGTCCATAATCATCTTTAAAGTGAGAGATTCCATCTTTGAGAATTTGTATTTTCATATTATACCCATGAAAAAATAAAAGAATTTCATCTACATAAATGTGGTGAGAGGGATCACTTAAGATACTATAATCAATTATTTGATTAATTTTAACTGGGTTAACCAAATGGGTGATTTGTCTACTGAGGTAGTCCTTAATAATAATAAAAAGATGGAATATAGAGGGTCCCCTAATATGATTCCATTTGAGAATTTGAAATAGCCCTTTGGATCCCAATTAATTAAAACAAAGATATGAGAAGAACCAATAAAAGTTTTAATTATTCTAACAAAACTGTCACTAAATCCAAAACTTTTAAGGGCATTGAAAATAAAACTCAAGTCAATTGTGTCAAAAGATTTCCAAATGTCAGTTTATGGAAATTATTCCACTTCTATTTGTCTTATTTAAAAAAATTACTTTCATGGGTATGGCTGATGCAGTCTTGGATGTTTCTTCCCTTGATGAATTCCAATTAGTTCTAAAAGACTATTTGGTTACAAATAATAGAATTTATATTAACTGTACTTTTATATGTGATTTTATAAATTGTATCAATGAGAGTAATAGGTATGACGAGATTGATTTTTGAAAAATTAAATACTTTGAGAATGTGAGTGTGTAATTTAGAATTAATCCCATAAGGAAGGCATCTGTTATAAGTAAAGGGTTTAATTATATTACATACATCATGTTGAACATTATTCCAATAGTATTGAAAAAAATAAATAATGAAACCATTAGGACCTGGGAAACTATTATTTTTGAATCTAAATACTTCTTCTTTAATATAATGGTCTAGGAATTCTAGTCAAGATAGGGTTTTCATTGTATCTAACTATTATAGGAATTATATCTATCATTATGTAATTATTAAGATAAATCCCACTAATGATATTGAAAAAATATGAGGCAAAATGATTAACTAAACCTTTCCCCTTCTCAATGATTTTATCACCATCTTAATGGAATTAAAGGGGTCTACAATCATTCCTAGTTATTTGTAGAGTGTTGGGAAATTTTTGTGTTTCTATCACAATATTTCATCCTATTAATTTTGAAGGTTTGATTTTACATATAAACTTTTAATGTTATAAGTGTTTATAACTTCATTAAAATATAAATTTCTTGTTGAGTATTAATAGAAAATTCCATTCTGATTGAGTTATCTTGAATTTGATTTATAGTGTCTTATAGGAAAGAGATTTCATTATTAGTTTGGTTGAATCTTTCCTTGAACCTTGACATTAGTTTTTTGTTAAGATTTTAATTTAATAATAAAGGAAAAATAATCATTATTAATGTTTATAGAGTTCCATGTTTCCTTAACAATCTTATTTAAATCAGTCACAATGGTATGAACATTGTTAAATATAAAGGGAAATATAGTCTTGGAAACTCTATTATTGTGACTAAATAAAATAGGGTGGTGATCTGAGTTAAGCATAGGCAGAGTGATGGAGGAAATATTATCATATGTATCTACATCTTAATGGTTTGTGAAACCTCAATACAGTTGACTAGACCAACCCCTGTTATGATGTCTTTGATACCAAGTATATTTGGATCCTAAAGTATTTATCCAAAATATATTGTTATCCACAATAAATGTTTTAAATTACTTAGTAGAAATGTTAAAGTGATAAGGACCCATTTTTTCACTAGGTCAATCAATATCATTGATGTATCTAAAAATTATCGAAGGTCGTTGTACATTTTATTTTAAATAAGACAGGTATTTTCATTGTAGTTTTTATATCTTGGTATCTATTATTTTCAAAAGATGAGGTGAAGAATGTATGTAGATTTTTAAAAGTCATCTAACAAGTGAGATATTGGGTTTCAATACTAAAAACGTGCACATTGCATAATGAAGAGTGAGAAAGTATCCAAATATACTCCACAAAACTATTGTTTTAAGTAACAAAAATCCAAGAATAATTAAAAATTTTCATCCCAGAAAAGCTAGATGAAAAGTTATTTTTAGGCTCATAGACAGAAAAAAAATTACGCGTGAATAAAAATAATTTTAATATTGTGATAGTGTAAGAGTTATGAAAAACCTAACTCAATCAATAAATGATATTCATTTTATCATATGTTTCGGGCTAGGCCCCCTTTCATTTTAAATACAGAGTTCTTCTTTCTTTGGGATTTCTTGGATGGTTTAACAGACTTCTCATTTCTATTCAGTGAGTCTCTATCCTATCTAATCATGGGAATGTTAGAAGAAATACTATAATCATTTTTCACTATCTCATATTTCTCCTGAATTACTGATTCTTCACCACTATATTGATGATTGGATATATCTCCTTTAATATTGTGTTGTCTGTTATCATCAGGATTTCTATCACTAGGTCTATTTTATTTCATTTTTGTTCTTCCATCATGCATCTAATGTTTTTCAATCGATGTATTCCTTTGTTTGTATTTAGGAGGGCATTTTTTCACCCATAGTTCTCTATTCAAAAGTATAGTCCAGCTATTTTTAGTCTCCTTCCCTATCATTTTGTCCAACCATTACTATTATTGGAATTTCAGTAGGATCCTAATTATTCTACCCAATTGTAGTCTGCGAAGGGATGTTGTTGGAAGGAATTTTATAGTGTCCTTGGGTATCCCGTAAAACTATACTAGGTTGACCAGAAACATTATATTCAAAGGATAAATTCTGAATAATTTATAGTGTAGGGATTATCACTACTTTCAATAGAGAGGTTTAAATCTAATGAACCAAGATTGATGCACATAGAAATTGAATTACTTTTGGGTAATATATAAAATATGACACAAGAAGATTCCCAAATAACGTATTAGTTTAGTGTCTTTTGAAACAAAGAACATAATATTCTAACAAGGTGAATGATATTCAACGTCTCCTATAATGATGTTCCCCTTTTCTCCTACCTAAAATCATTCTTTATATCATTGGAAATAGAAGACATGTGAAAAGGGTGATCTCAAATTCTCCGTAAGGATAAGAATTGAATACATCACACATAACATAATTATAAGAATGTAAAAACATGAACATAACTTTTGAATATCAACATGTCGAGTTATGAAATAAATCATGGAAATATATAAGGCATAGATCATAAAGGAATAATATCCCTGATAAAATATCATTGGAATAAAACATAAAATTATGGAAACTAAATAATCACATAATATTATTTACATAGTATCCAAGTAATTTCTTCGAATACAAAAAAAGTGGAAAAAGTCAATAATTGAACCAGGTTTACATGCCATTGCAGCCATGGATTACCAAACTACATTTTCTTGTTCATCCATCCATATACTACTAAACTGAATTTACTTATCATTCTAATTTTTCCAATATCATGAGATATAAATCTTTACCCAATTAATTGGAGGGATATATAGGTCTCACCCATCTCATTGTGAAACCATTCTTACATGTTCCTCAAAAACATAATTCATTTCTCAACGCACAGAACAAGAAATAAAATGGGTTTCTTAAACATTATTACATCATAAAATAATCCACATAAAATATCATTCTATCATTAACATAATCAAATTAATTTAATAATATTTATAGAAACATAACCCTATTTATGAGCGTCTTCATAATAGGAAAATAAATTTTAAAAAACACTTGAACATAACTTCATAAGAAAATACCCTTTCTTCTTCCAAGATGATTTCATTTCTCAAAAAGCAATGAAATTTTAAAAGAAAGGATTTTAGTTGAAAATGAACGTGAAACTATTTATAGAATGTTTCATGGAAATATGTTGTTATGAATATTTAAAAATATATTAATCCTATATAATTTAAAAAACATTCTCGTTGTACTTTTTTTGGAAAAGTCAAAAAGTACCTCGTTCGGTAATCAAAAGAAATATTCCTTCTATACCATGTAATAAATGTAAATAATGGTTAAAAAGGACTTTAGAAATACATAGATAAATTTTTAACATTTTATAAAAACATTTTAAAGAACATAGACATGGATGATAAATATATCCCCCGTAAATACTTACGTATAAACAATTTCAGATAAAAGTAAGATTTGAAAAATTATCCCTTCCCAATTATCAATCAGTCGAATCATATGCCTAATAAAATAAATAAAATTATATGACTTTTTAAATATCATAAACATCATTATAATAATAATAAAAACATTCATTGTTTACATAAACACCACACAAAATAATTAGATGGATTATAAGGAAAGTATCCCACATAAATAAATGTGAGACAAAATAATCCCTTGCATTAGGTATGATATGCTTCGTATGTCTAAAAACATTATAATGATTTAAATAATGTTAATGAATTATTACAGAATCATCGTAATTTTTATGATGTCATATATGATCATATTCTCCTTTTTTTCATTTAATAGTTCATTGTTACGCGTTATTCAGGATTTAATGGCTTTATGGTTGTATGCATGTTCTGTCAAATAAGTTTTGGCTCCCCATATTAGATTATATTTATATCATTATAAAATGATATTAACATAATAAATACCATATTTATTCATTTTATACATTTATATAATCATTATTGAATGGTTATCATGTAGAACGAATCACATCATATTACTGAGACAGTTGGTCGTATGTATGCACATGAGACAATATCATTCCCCTAATTATTGAATGGTGTTAATTTTCATGGTGTACTCTATTTCAGAATATAAATAATTTTATAATAACAATATATAGTAATTTAATCCCTTTTTATACCCAAACAAGTTAGGTGGTGTATAAACACATATTACACCATGACGTGGATACGTTAAGTCGTACCTACGCACGCGTGGATATTTAATCTTCATTAGGATGGATAAAAAGTTTAATATGGTTGTTTCCTAATTATAATAACATCTCCGTATATAATTTATACTGTAGTTATTATTATATAATGAAATAACTCATTATGTTGATGTATAAGTAGAAAGAAATATGAAATAATTGATAGAGACATTTACCTCTTCTTTGACGCTCCCTCTTTAGATATCTTCTTAATGGAACTAGGGTTGGACTTTTGAGAAGACCAGAAGCATTATAAATTAAATACAAAAGTTGAGAAGTTAAATTATTAGGTTATGGAGAAACCTTAAGGCTTTATTATTTGTGGATAAATGAGGGAGGATCTTTCCTTTTATAATTTGGGTGAGGGACACTTGAAATATATGAAACTGTAAATTTATAATAATTTTAAAATCAATTTAAAATCATCCAAAATGAGATTTTTCATTGTTAATAATTGATTATATTGTACTCTCATAAACCAATACATTTTATACATGTTTTTTATGTCCATTAAAACTTTATCTTTTCAATTTAACTCTTAGTTATTCTATTTGATGTTAACTAGGATAACACATATTTTCATATTAAAAGTATAAAATATTTACTAATATGATGTCAATTATATCATAAATAAATAATTTAGAACCATTTTTCCCATAAAATAATTATTCTATATATTTTAAAATGTTTTGTTATTTTTAAATAAATTAAGAAATCACTATTTTGATAAACATTCAATAGTTTCATTTTTGACACTATTTAATTTATAGATTTTTAATAATATAAGGATAAAATTTTTACATTAATCCAAATGTTTTAATATATTCCTATGAGTTCAATGGTATCCATAAAATTAATTGGACATATTAAGTATACAAAAATATATTTAATTTAACATTTTTAATAACATTTATTTGGTATGTCTATTAATAAACTATGATTTAGGGTAGTTAGTTAATATACGTATTTGTTGAGTAAAATTTTAAAACAAATTACTAAATTTAATATAAATTTAATATATTTCATTAAAATATATTTAGTCTATTTATTTACAATTAAATTAAACATTAACAATGTAATACTTATTAATGTATGAATGTGACAACTTGAACATTACTTTAAATAAAATAATATAAATGATGTAATCTATTCTATAAGGCTCGAAATGGACACTATCTTTTCATGGGATAATTATGGTCAAGAAATACTCTATCCATATAAATTTTTCAAGTGTATGTACATTTTTATGGTTTTTAGAATTTTCATAAAAATAATTTCATTGATTTATCATCAAATAACAAATTTTGTCGTCATCAAAGAATAATACTTTAAGGTTCCTATTTATTTCTTAAAAACTAAAAAACTATTATCAGGATATAGGTAATTATTGTATCATTCCATTTACTATTTATTTTAAAATATATCACATGATTATCCATATATTAAAATTATTTTACTTATAAAATTGTGAGTCTGACATTTTGTCACATTCATTGGTTTTATTAATATCTATGTCATTTTCACTATCATGTGGCCCTTAAATGAATAGGGTTCGAAAATATTATGTTAATTATATAATTATATTTAATAAAATTGTATTTTACCCTATTTTTGGATAATTTAATTGAGTTTTTAATATTATTTTTACACTAATTTACCTTATTTACCTTTGACCATGTTAAATTAAAATTACCATAGTTTCTATTCATAATATCAAAGAAATAAAAGAAACCTATTAAAATAATTTGGAACCACTTATTCCAAATACAATATCCATCTTTTATAACTCAAAAAAATAATTTTTATTATTAAATATAAAAGTTGTTCCATTGTCCAAAAAATAGGTTTTTATTTAAATGTTAAAATTGTACATACGATTTAATTGTTTATACATATGAATTAAGTGTAAAATTAATGAGAACAAATTAAATTGTATTAAACTAAAATATATATTATATTAATTCTTTAAAACCATTCTATATTATAATTATACCATATAAATTAATTCGATGAAAAAATTTGTTTTAAATTAAAATTTAGGGTAATTTTACTACTCATCAAAATATAAAATTTATCAGAAAAATAAAAAAATCATAAAAAAATAAATTTTATATACCCCTTCCATGGAATATGTTTATTTTTGTAAAAATGTATATATAAAAGTGTCAAAAACAATATTTAACATGGGTGAACAATCAAAAGATTTCAAAAACTACATTTTTTTAATATTTATCTTATCCTAAAATTTAAATTTTTTCTTATATCATGTATTGAAAATACATAAAATTAATGTTAATGTTAATAAAATTAAAAATGTGTATAATAATACTCATAACGGCTTGTTTATATCTCGTTAAATAAGAATATTTTAATATTATATCGTTGTTTTGAGAAACTTATTATTATGTACAACGAAAGCAATCGAGGAAGGTTTCTCTTGTGTGTAATGTAATCATAGTCAGTGTTACCTTTAGTGAAACCTTCCATTGGTGTTGTGTATAATATAATATCAACATATTTATTTTATAGATTGAACAAAATATATACATTTTGTTGCGTAAAATGAATTCTTTCAAGAGAACATGAAATTGTGTGTAAAAGAAACCAAGAATAGTGTTCCATATACTGGAAGATAATATGGTGTGCCTATAGCACAATCTCGTATTGGTGTAACGTAAAAAATAAGACATACGTGAAATTAAAAATGAAAATTCTCCCATGAAATTCATCAGGGTTATAAATGGATTACTACTTGAAATATAATTTCATGGAAACCCACATCGAAAAAGGGATACTAAAACATCATTTTAAAATGGAAGGTTTGAAACATATCAGTTACATAAAGTTACTCATCACTGGGTTTCCACATAGGAGAACAAATGTGGGAAGTTAAACTATTGATATGGAAGAAAAATCTAACCATCATGTTCTGATGGATAGTGATAGAGAATATGGTTTAGAGAAATTTAACTATCATAATTCCATATATTTGTGATTATTTAAGAGTCCGACTAATTCATCAGATAAGAAAGGACTATGACATCAATTTTTATTACAAGATCTTCTTCCTAAAGCTGATGATTTTTTTCATGAGGACAAATACATACCTGATTTTAGTAAAATCTCACTATTTTTCATTCCCTAAACAATGTGTACATAATCTCTTACTTAATGAAACGAAGTTACAATTTTCATTCGTATAAGACCATGTGATTGAAAAATAGGTCATTCTATTTGTCTCAAGAAATAGGTTATAACTGGTTATCCAATATTCCTATGTCCACCTATAGTGCGATAATACATTAATATAAAAAAATTCAACTTCAATATAACTTATACTATTTATAAATGAATAACAATAAATTCCTTCCAAAAACAAAAAATTTAAATCTATAGCAAGAGGTTATCTAAATTGATTTAACATTTTTCGTCTATATCTCATTTTACAGTTCTTTGTCTCAACATTCCAAACATGTGAATACCTTAATCATGTATTCTCTTGAGTCACTATAATAACATGAATGATTAATTATCCATATTTAAAACATGAATGTTTCCTTATTCCAAGATTTATTGGATATATTCATTAAGTCGCAAAAACTTTTATACTTTATCCAAGATATCATAACCCACTTGTCAATAACATTATAATTATATTTCACAAAACATACATAACCTAATTTAATTTTTCAAATACAACATCTCGTTAGCCAGACATCATTATCTTAATATATGGGACATATTAAGGATTATATGTCCCCAAATCATGTGTTCACCAAGTATATCACCTTATACATAAATCACTTTTTTATCGCCTTATAAAAATTCAACATTTCCTTTCTATTAATTAATTAAAAACATATACTGAAAACACATGTATATTTCATGATTTATAATCTTTGAATTCCAAAACATATACACCTCAAACATCCAACTTTATTCTGAAACTGTTACCCAGGATCAATCATCATTGTCTTTTATTAAATATGAATAATTTCATAATGTTTCTCAACATTATGAATTTTAGGATTAATATAAACAATACTAGATGAATATAACATACAGTTCACATGTCATTTATAGTATCATTATATTCAACAGTATGGCCAATACTCATACCAACATCTTGATTCTCTTCCTGATATTTCCACTTTGGAAATTGATCTTCATTATTCCAAAAATTACCAAATCTAAAACATTTAATGGTTAACTATGTTATATGGAGTTCTAGTTATTGACTAAGACTATAAAGAAAAATGTTAAAAATACATAGAAGTGATTAAAAACATATATGTACATCAAATTAATTATAATATTTCAATCTGTGATATCTTCACTATAACCCTAGGTTAGTCATGATTTTCACAAAAACCCCAGGATTTTGACCTATACATGAATTATCATTAGTACACCCCTAGAAATTTCTTTTGAAATTTCAATATAGGTCTCACTAAATTATTTTCATCATAGATTCCAATGTTTGATTACACCTTTTCTCTGATGAAAACTCTACTGACACAGGCTTCATGTAAATGGACATTACATTACTTTTTTAGAATACATAATACATGAAAAAATCAGACTCCCAAAGAACATATTATTATATTCTATTTTTAAACTTTGGTATATATTATTCTTAACATGGTGAAGGCTATTTAACATCCCCCATAAATATCTTTCCCATTGTTTTCCTACATGAAACCTTTCTTTATATCCTTGTCAGAATAAAAATTATGAAAATGGGGAGATCAAATTCTTAGTAAGTATAATCCTGGAAAACATTATACATAACATAATCATATGAATGTATAAACATGAACATATATTTGGAATATCAAAATCATGATTTATGAAATAAATCATAGCAGTACATAAAACACATATCACAAAAGAACATTATTCCTTATAAAATAAAATTATCATAAAACATGGAATTGTGGAAAAAAATCACATAATATATTTTCCACAGTATCCAAGTCATTTATACCAAGGCCATCATAGTGGATAAAGTCTATTACTAAATTGGTTTTACATGGAATTCATGCCATGTATTACTGAACCAGATATACTTTTTTTTCTTGTCCTGTATTACTGAATCATATTTACTTATAGTTCCATTCATTTCTATCTCATGAGATATAAATCTTTTCCCAATGCATTGAAGTTAGATATAGGTTCAACTCATATCATAGTGGAATCATATTTACATGTTCCACAAAACATAATTTCTTCATCATAGAATAAACTAAGAAATAAAATTGTTTTCTTAAACATCATTCCATCTTATCATAATCCATATAAAATATCATTACATAATTAACACAATAAAAAAATAGTAATAATTTGGATAGAATCATGACCCGATTTAATAGATTTATCTTAAATGAAAAATAATTTTATAAAACACTTGAACCTAATTTCGGAAGAGAGTATCCTTTTTTTTCATGATAAATATTTTCATTTATCAAAATGCTGCACAATTATAAAAGTAAATAATTTAGCTGAAATAAAAATCACATTATGTAGAGTAATTTTGATAGAAATATGGCTTTATGATGATGTAAAAATTAATTCATTCCTTATAAGTTAAAAAACATTCTCCTTGTACTTTTTATGGAAAAGTAAAAATAACATCCTCGATTTGTAAAAAAAGAATGATTCCATCCATCAAATATATTAACAGTCAAGAATAGGTAATAATGAATTTGAACATATATATAATAATATTAAAAAATTTATGAAAACATTTTTATAAAACATGGACATGGATTATAACTATATCCCTAGTAAATACCTACGTATAAACAATCCTGGATAAAAATGAGATTTGCAAAATTATCCCATATAATTTTATAATGAGTAAAATTTTATGCCTCATAAAATAAAGAAAAATATATGAATATGTAAATTTCATAACCATAATAATAATAAATATAAAAAAATTCATGGGTAATATAAACACCACACAAAAAAATTATATGTTGTATAAGGCATACGTCCCACTAAAATAAAAGTGTGAAAAAATAATACCTTGCCTTATGATTGATATGATTCGTATGAATAGAAATAATCTGAATAATTATTTAAATAATGATATTAAATGATATAATAATCATGTTCATTTTTATGATGTCTTATATGATCATGTTCTCCTTCATTTTCTTGTTATAGTTCATTGTTACTCGTTATTCGGGTTTTAACTACTTTATGGTTGTAAGCATGTTTTTTCAAATAAGTTTGGGTTCTACATATTAGGTCATATTTATATCATTATAAAATTATATTAACATTATAAATACCATATTTATTCACTCTATATAATTATATAATCATTCTTGAATGGTTATCCTAGAGAACGAATCACATCACATTGTGGAGATGGTAGGCAGTTCGTACGCACGAGTGACGATATCATTCCCATAATTGTTGAATGGTTTTTATTTGAATGGAGTAAACTATTTCAATAAAATATATAACAATAATATATGTTTATTACAACCATTTTTATACCCATATAATTGTTTTGGTGGTGAAAATAGATTACACCACTGCATAGAGACAGTTAGTTGTACGTATGCACGTGTGGTGATTTCGTCATTATTAGGATGTATAGAAAGTTGAATATGGTTTTTTAATAATTATAATAACATATCAGTATATTTGTGATAAAATAATTAAAATTATATTATTAAATTACTCATGAATTAGAAGTAAAAGTAGAATTAAATATGAAATAATTAGTAGAGAAGTTTACCTATTCTTTAACATGCTCACTTTAGATCTTCTATTAATGGAACTAGAGTTGGCCTTTTGAGAAGACCATAACTTCTATAATGTAAATAGGGATGTTTACATGAGAAATATTCAGCGGATTGACGATCTTTAAGGATTACTGAGTTGTAGAGAGATGATGTAGGAGGTGTCGTTTTATAATTGGGGTGAGGGACAATTTTGGATATTCTGAAAATATTAATTTATAATAATTTAAAAATCAATCCAAATTCGTTAGAAATGAGAAATATTTGAATATATTTCATTATAATATTGTAATATCATCATCAAATACATTTTAGACAAGTTTCTATGTCCATTCAATCCGTATCTTTTCAATTTAACACTTAGTTATTGTATTTCATTATAACATAGGAAAAAAATATTTCAATATTAAAAGGAAAATAAATTTACATATTTGATGTCAATTAGATAATAAATGAATAATATAGATCCTTTTTTACCATATCCTAATAATTCGATTTTTTTAAAAAAATTAATATTTTTATATAATTTAATAAAACACTATTTTGATAAATAATTAATATTGTCAATTTTTACACTATTAAGTTTATTGATTTTTAAACATAAATAGATAACACATTAAGTTAAAAAAACTATTTTATTATATTCATATTAGTTCGCGAGGATCTATAAAATTTATCATACATATTAAGTATACTAAAATATATTTATGTTAATATTTTTGATAAAATTAATTTGAGATCTCTATTAATAAAATAATTACTACTAAAATTTTGGGTAGTTGTTTAATATATATATATGTATTTTTAGTTAAAATTTTAAGTAAAATAATAACATCAGTATAAATTTAATATATTTCAGGACAATATATGTAGTCTAATTTATATGCTATAAAATCAAACACTAAATATGTTATACTTATTAAAATATGAATGTGACACCTTTAACATTACTTTAAATAAAATAATATTAATGTCATAATCTATTCCCTAAGGCTCCAAATGGTCATTATCATTACCTTTGTATTACTATGGTCGAAATATAGTCAATTAATAATATTTGGTCATGTGATTTTACTTTTTTATGGTTATTATAATTTTAATAAAAATTGATTTATTTATTTCTCATCAATTAATTATTTTTTACATCATCAATGAATAAAACGTTATGGAAATTATTTACTTCCTAAAAATGAGAAATAAAATACCATGATATAGTTAATTATTTTATATTTTCTTGGAATATTTATTTTTTACGATATCACGTAGTTATCACTGTATTAAAATTATTATACTTATAAGAAATGCGGGTTTGTCATTTTATCAATTTCATTGGTTTTATTAATATCAATGTCATTTTTATTGTCATGTGGGACTTAAATGACTATTTTTAAAACATGAGATGTTAAGGGTAGAATTATATTTATAAATTAGGATTTTCTCAAGATTTTGGGAAATTGAATTGTCCTTGTATTATTATTTATTACAATACATTACCCAATTTACTTTCAACCGTTTGAAATAAATATTATCGTAGTTGCTATTCATAATATCAAAAAAAGTTAACTTTTAACATACTTTTTACACAATTATTTTAAATATAGAATCCATTAATCAAAATTCATAACACATAAGTTTTATTAATTAATTTAAAATTAATCTCGTTGTCGGAAAAAAGGGTTTTTGTTTGAAAGTTAAAACATTCCAAAAGATTGAATTTTTTTACATATGAATTTTATGTAAAAATAATGAAAATAAATTAAATTTTATTAAAAATAAATAATATTATATTTATACTTTAAATCCATTAAATAATTTATTTTAACCATATAAATTAGTTTGATGAAAAAAAATTCAAATAAAATTTATTGTATTATAACTATTCATCCAAATATTAAAGTTATGAGATAAATATAAAAAAATTCATCCAAAGTAAAATTTTATATCCCAATTCCAAATAATAAGTATATTTTTTCAAATATAACTTATAAAAGTGTTAAATATATATTTAATATGCATTCACTATCAAAAGGTAGAAAACCTTCATTTTTTAAAATTATATCTTTCCTCTGAAAAAATTGAATATTTTCTCATATAATGTATAAAAAATACATAAGATTAATTTTAAGGTTATTAAAATTAAAAATACAGTTAATAATATTCATATATTCTAGTTTATATCCCATTAAATAATATTATTTTAATACTATATCATTGTTTAGTAAAACATTACATTGCGTACAACGCAAGCTGTCGAGGAAGGTTTCTCTTTCTTGTAATGAAAGCCATGTCAGTGTTACCTTTAGTGTGAGATTATTTTATTGTCACATATAAAATAATAATAAAAAATGTTCTTTTATACATTAATAAAAATCTATACTCAGTGTTGCAAGAAATAAATTCTATCAAAAGAACCAGAAATTGTGTGTAACACAAGTCAATAATTTTGTAGCATATACTCCAATCAAATACGGTTTCGTGTATAGCCCAAGATAATATTGGTGTATCATACAACACAATACATCAATGAAATTAAGATGAATCCATATCAGATAATCTCATGGTGTTACAATTAACCACCACCTTTTCACTGGTATCATTTTCTACAAGCAAATCAGAGCTAGATCCATTAATAGAAGTCTGTTGTAGGGGTATCTCTTTATCAAAAGTAGTGGTAGGACTACTAGTTAAAACATCATAATGATATTTTAGTACATCTGTACCACTATTATATTTAGGTTCACTCATTTAGTCATTAGATGAGACAGGTTTCTCCATAATTCACAATAACTGCAATTGTACATAAACCTTACATTTCATTTTATCTCACTATTATTTTGATTCCTTCCCCATGAATTGGAATAAGTGTAATATGAATTATCTAATAAGATATACTAGAAGGAATAATTATATTATATAAAATTATTATGTTCTAATTTTTTTTAATCAAATTAAATATGGTAATCATTTATATGTATCTATTTTACAAAAACTACTAAACTATTTGGCCATTTAGGAAGTGATCAATTGTATCCTGTGTTAGTGTAATAAGGAATAATATAGTTTTGGGATATTGGGGTCATGATCAATTTTTATATCAATAATTTCGTTATATTTAAAAACATGGAATGTATATTTCAGAGAATATATATTAGGGAACATAACCCTCTGATTGGATTTTAGGATAATTATAGATGAAAATATGACTGTTTTGATAAGGTTGAAGTAATATAGTTCTCCCTAAAATTGAATAGCTATATAGATAGTAAATGTGTAATTGGTTATGGAACATTTTTACCAATTGGTAAAAACTATGAAAAGGGAGCATTAGGATTAAAATGATAGTCACCTACTGCATTGAAATGGGACATACTATGTACCTAGATTGAAAATCAATGGGGATAGGATTGGGATATTTTATATTTTATTCACCATCCTATATGTTGTACATGAATATAAGATTTAATGAAATGAACAATGTCAAATAATATCTTTCTCATACAGAAAAAGGAAACTATTCCTTAGAGGAATGGAAAAATGTTTTATTTATAAATGAGAAGGGAATAATCCAATGAAATGTTCTGAATAAATGAAGAGTATAATGGAAGAAAATATATTTCATCCCAAGGATCCAATTATACCTTATTGCATAAAATTTGGGGAATATATAAATGTTTTTCTTCAATGGAATCTTCTAATGGTTTATACCAAAACCAAGGAAGTAACAATGTTTATATAAAATGGGTGACATATCTACGTATTGTGATTCATGAACGTAATTATCGAATAAATTTTACCAATGGTATTTTACTTATAAGATTAAAAAAATTTAAGGATTGTGTTAAATTATAGAATCATATATAAAATTATGAAATTAATATTCATGTATACCATTATGGGTTTCTATGCTTAAGGTTTTTCTTAGGTTTAATATCCTTCGGTCCACTTTCCAAAATTAGTGTTGTAATAATATAATTGGATTAAAGAAATTTTTGGGAAATATTTATTGGAATAATATAAATTTCATTACTATATAAAAAGGTTATTTATGGAGTAATGCCTTTAAAATGTTATACCTCATAATAAAGGTATTGGTAATAATTAAGCTTTATTTTATGAGTTTTGTTGGAGTAATTTTGGGTCAATGAGGTTTTGGATTGTTTTAAAAAAATTATTTTGATATTTTTTTCAAAACAAATGACAAACCATATATTAGTTTAAAGTAAATTACATGTTGGGAAGGAAGATTTTTTATAACCCAAAACCGAGGGATGCTATGTATTTAGCACCTACCCTGGCCAAAAAGATGTCATGGTTAATATTTCATTGTTTTCACTTAAATGATTTTATGAATACTCATTAATGATAATTCAATGAATCTAATATTATGGATTAGATATTATTTTATTATATTTTACTACATTTGGAAATAAATTTAGTTTTGGAAAAAAATTTCAAATATGTGTAAAGGCTCGTCACTCTTTTATGGAACTTATGATCCGTTAAAAAATAATTTAAGAGATTTTAGGAAAAAAAATCAATTTGGATGTTAGATTCATAGAGTATGAGGTGAAGAAAAAATTTATCAAAGAATAACAAAAAGATGAAATACTTATTATGAAATATAATGATAATATATTGTTATATTTTCGTTATTCCTGGATGGTATATGAATTCAACGTCTTTATGAAAAGTATCTTCAAACAAAAATGTTATCATATTTCATTCATATTTGATTAATAATGTGGTCTTTTAAATGAACAAAAAATTATGGGTTTTTTGTCCATAAATTAAAATTTATCATTAAAATACTTATTATAATTTATATCTATCACTTTATAACATGTTGATATTTTATAAAAGAAATCTATGTTAGAAAGTGTATTCAACATGCAACACCGAGCATAAATGACCAGTGAAATATATAACTATTTTAACGTAGCGGTTAAATTTGATGGTATGAATAATATTTGATAATTAATGATATATATATATAAATCATAGTTAATATAAATTATCAATAACTTTTAAAAAAATACTTATTCAACGTTTAGTAAATTAATATTATTCATCAAAGTATGCTTACTTCATAATTGAATTTGAGTAATTTTGAGGAAAAAATTATAATAATTAAATTTTAGAAAATTTGGAAAATATGATATATAATATTAAATTCATTATTGAAATAATAATATCTATATTATATTTAGGGGATATTTTTGGATTTCTCATATGATATTGGAATTTTAGTGTAGAGTGAAAATTTCTGATTTTTATATAGATGTCATTTACTTTTTATAATTTTGAAATTTTAAATTTACTATAAGTTTTGAATATTATTAAATGTGAATTAAATTTTATTTAATTAAATTTATTTATTTTTCATTTAATTATATTATATTTTAGTATAATATTGTCTTTTGGTTTAAAAAAATTTGAAAAATATTTACAATTGCATAATTCTTATACCTTCCAATAAATAAATAAAAAATCACAATTTGGAATTTTTATAATGAAATTATGATATTATATATAAATAAATTTTAATTTATATTCATACTATGACTATTATAAACCATGTTTTTAATATAAATTCATCATTTTCTTGAAAAATACAGTTGTTGAAAACATGCTTTTTTATCATTTATGTGAGTTTTGTTATAAATTCCATTTTTTCACCTATTTGAATTAATTTTGGTAAAATGATTTATATATTTGGAATCATATATATTTATATATTCTAATATGAAAAAATTAATATTTTTCCATTATGAGTAGTGAAAACGGATAATATTAGTTACTGCGAATATGGTGAAATTAATATGATTAGGTGTTAAACATAAATTATAAGGTTTAAAATGAATAAAAAACATAGATAAAACATATTTTATGTAAATATTTAGAGATAAAAGTATATTATTCTACTTAATTTTTTATTTTCTACTAGTTGTACATGTTATGAACATTTTTATACCTATTTGTTTTTAAAATTTAAATTTTTTTCACCGACCTCAGATATAAAAGGACTCTCCTCTACCCATATAATAAATCCATAAAATCCCAATGGTTTGTAAAATTATAACCCAAATGACTTACTTAATTCCTTAAAAACATCTTATATTTCTTATTATGTTAATAAACCAACCTACTATGAATTTTTGTGCTAACAAATATAATTTACCTAAAAAGGGGGTAATATTCTTCA
Organism: Viscum album; assembly: GCA_963277665.1. Classification (NCBI taxonomy): domain Eukaryota; kingdom Viridiplantae; phylum Streptophyta; class Magnoliopsida; order Santalales; family Viscaceae; genus Viscum; species Viscum album. Next base: position 699,318,801 of record OY728158.1, read on the forward strand.
ACAATCATTTTTATTTTATTTATTGTGCCACAGATTATATTATTTTTAACCATTATAAAATAATATAATAAGTGTACCCAAAATATGTAGATGTTATAATTTTTATGGGATAACCTAAATAATTAAAAAATTTAATCAATTCGGTTACGAAATCATCATTCGTGGGTACAGAGGACTACCACCTCACGAATCAATGTCCTTATGTTTTCCGTTACCATCACTAAAAAAATGTCATGATGATAAATATAAAAAACATATATAATTTTTATAAAATAATTATACCTCTTGAGACATTCTATAACATATACCTTATTTATTTTCCATTTTTTAGGGTATATGATAATGTCATTCGCCTGTATGGTGGAAAAACACAATGCAACGTGATGTGGTTCATTTTAACTAAATATTTACGTGAAAAATAATAACGTCAATTTTTATTAATAAATGTCATATAAATTAAAGAATTTTTATATTATTTATGTATTTATAAATATGAAGAGATAAAATATCATTTTTTTCTTAACATTTCAGTCACTAAAATATTATAATGTCATTCGTATATATATGGACTACCACCTTCACAAAGCAACATGACCCTCTCTTTTCAACACTACATGACATGGATTATGTGTTTAAGTATATTTAAAAATATAATATAGTATTTTTTTATATTATTATTATTAATTAAAAATAAAATATTACATACCTCATTTCCAAAATGGGTGTTGAAAAAATGAAATGATACCCATGTGTAAGTATGACCTTCCAACTCCATCTTTGTAATGCACTTAATTTCTCAAAACCAGAAAACATGATGATTAATAAATCTATTATTAATGAATAAATATTATATTTATGAAATTATTATTATTCTTGATATTATGGAACCAAGATAAAATTAAGATGACCAAAATTTAGAAATCAAAATATAATGTGAATCAAAGCAGTTGTTACCCCAGACATCACTTTAACAAGTAATTGATCAAAAACTAACAAGAAGTAGTTATAATTAAATCATATATAGAATAATATTTATAGGTATGATTGTAACATCATAGGTATATAATGAAATATACCATTTTCATATTTATTAATATTTATGAATTAAATATTAAATTTACGTTAAAGGGGTTGTTATGTTCGATGGCGTACCTGATACACAACAACGGGTTTCATTGAAATCTTACATTGCTAACAAACAATATAATATTTTTATTTAAAATGATAGTTAACACATTGCTGTTGTATTAGAGAGAATGAAAATAACTAAATAAAACATGATTATACATGTTTGTTAATTTTTATTACATTTATTCAATAAATATTATAGTCTTAAAATAAGAAAGAATCTGATTTTAAACGTAAATAAAAAACTATTTAATAAAAGGTCGATTTACCGCCTTTTGATGAAGAAACCTCATTAAATCTAGTTTTGGTCACATTTATATGATCTATTTGACAAAATAAAAATATTCTTTATAATTGGGACATCAAATTTTTCATTGGATGAAATTTTTATTTTTTTCTGATAAATTTAATTTTAATCAATAGTATAAAAGTACTATATTTTAATTCAAAACCATCTTTTAGTTTTATTTATTTATAAGGTTATATTATCTTCATAATTGGTTTTAAATTTTAATTATATTTTTTTAATTTTAAATCCAATTGTGGTTATTGGCAGTAATTTCACTATGTAATTGGACATAAATAAGGGTCAATATTTTGATAGTTAATATTTCTTAAAAACACTCCTTTTGTTTTAACAGCGAGAATTAATTTAAAATTAAATTTTACCACTTATGTGTTTTGAATTTGAAAAATGGATTCCATATTTGGAATCATGAGGTTAATGTTGTATAAATATGTTACTTTTATTTTTAGACATTATTAATTTTTTACGTCAGCAATTATTTTATTTACCATGGTTGAAAGTTAAATCTGGTAAATAAGGGGAAAAACTATTATTATAATAACATAAATTTATCCTAACATTTTTTTTAATTCTATTGGTTAATACATATCTGACCATGGGCATCATTTGGAGGATTTTGGGAAATTATGGGGCCACATGAGAGTGATAATGACACTTTATTTTAACTAACGTAAAGTAAATACAAAAATGACAGAAACAAATGTCTTTTAATAAATTAATTTTTACATAAGGTTATATAAGTTATCCTTTAGACAATAAATTTTCATTGGAAATATAATATGATTTCCTAAATTATGGTATTTTTTATATTTTTGGACATCAAATAAATTAAATTATATATGACAAAATAATGATGTCATGTTTTCCTCATTAATAAATTATTTAAATGAATAAGATTATAAAGATTAAAATAATATCCAAAACCAATCCAATTTTTATTGGACGATTTTATTTCGACCATGAGTCATCTTATCTTTGACACTAATGATTTTTGGACCTTTTGAAATTTTTATATGTTTATAATAAAATAATTGTTTCAAACTTTACTAAAGATCCCCTCCTCCCCCTTATAAAAGGACACCACTTATAACCCATTACTCACACCTCTAAAGAACCTTGGATCATCCAAAAACTACTCAAATAAGCTATAAAGATCCATATATTCCCCTGATAATCCTAACCCTAGGCATAAGGGACATTAATAATTCTTTTTGGTTCAAACCAAATAGAGTTACCCAAATTAATGGTCAAAGTTTCTCTTAAATACTTTTGTTTTATTTTGTTTTATTTTACTTCTCCAACCCCATAAACTCATCTTATTCCTTTATTTTATAACAAAAAAGTATCTTAAATATACTAGGTTGTTTTCATTAGAAGGATTCGAACTACACTGAGACACACCTCCGTCAAATGGGTAAAGAATATACTGTAACTATGGACGGTGAACTACAACCTCACGAAACGATGATTGTTCAAATAGATTTAACTGCCTCTCATGGTGGCCATTATGATGGAACTATATTTATATATGATATATATGATAATTATGTTTTTTATATTATTCTGTATTTTTCATTAATAGAATACCTTTATGGTTTTCATAGTGGGTAAATACAATAATCTCATTTGAGGTAGTGCGGACTACCGCCCCCTCAAAGGGATATGACTTGCTAATTCAATATGTGGGATGTATAAAGGATAGAGTTAATGATATTATATATGATATTATACTGTAATTATAATATACCTGTGTTTCTTTTTTTAATTCCATGAAAATAATAAATAGAAATGAAAGTATCATCCATGTGTACGTACGGCTTACCGTCTCCATGATTGGTGCAATTCATTTCCTATCTCCAAAAGTTATGTACTATTATAAATACATACATATATTGGATATATATGATATCTACGATATATACATCATGAATATCATTTTGGAGATAAAATATATTTTACCACATGATCAACTTGTAATTATAAGAAGTTCATTTTTTTCTCAAGTACCAAATATTGAAAAAATGACCGTCATTAACATAAATTATTACATAATGTTATAACATGATAATAATTGATTTAAAAGTAATGATAAACATGAAAAAATATTCTCAAGCAAGTACAATTTAAATTTAGTTTATTTTTCAGGAGATTAAAGAACGAACAAGTCAAGTCAGACACGAGGTAAGGGACTTCGTCTCAATCTCCTTTCATTGAGGCATATATTGTTATATAAACGACTTTATTTTATACACTATATAAACACCATTTATTTTTTATTTAATTCAAAGGGAATCTTTTTCAACAGCTCATTTTACTAAATGACAAAAAGGAATGTTTCTTTTAACGTAACTGGTAACAATAACCTTTCTGGTGCTGCGAGTAATATTTGATATTTGGATTCCTTAACAAGACGTAATGTTTTCATAAAGAGAATAAATACCATAAATTCCTTTATGTATTTTGGTATTGAAAATGGTTTTTATAATGGATTTTTTATGTCAATACATTTAAGTGATATATTGTGATCGAAATGTGGAAATGTTTTCTTTTCTGTATATTTGATTTATGTGTTATGATTTTATAAAGGTACATGGAAATTTGACAGGTGCTTACATGATAAACCAAATTACGGGTGGTTCTATGATAAACTAGGATGGGTGGTTACATTATAACCTCCAATGCATTGGGTATAGAAGTCATCCATATGAATATTCCATTTAGTGATATGTGTTGAAGTCGATCGTATGGTTATTCCATTTAAGTATGTTTATGTCCCAAGTTACCATTATATGTTATGTGTTCATTATATGGGTTTTTTTGGTAATATTTTGGTTACAAAAGGGTAAGGAATGATCATTTATTCAGTGAACAATATTTTCTACATTGAAAATTAGAAAATTATTACTTTTAATAAATTATTCATGGTTTACTTGTTGATTTATAAAAACTAACAGTTTTCCTTCATTGTGTATCCCTTACTGAGCTTTTTATGCTCATCCCATATTTTCAAAATGTTTTTCACAGGACATAAAGTGGAATAGGGCCAGGGATGGGATCATGGAATATTCATGCTGTCTAAAACATTGAACTAGACATGTCATTTTTTCAAGAATTTTTATTTTGTGAAAAATATATGAACTGAGTAGAAGTGTCTACTTTGTAACTTTTAGGTTGTAATGTAACAGTTATGACCTAATTATCTAAAACTATAAACCTGAAAATATATTCAATGTTTATTATTCATTTAATTCAATATTGTGTTTTGTTTTAAGGTTGGTTCCTTATAGTTGATATCAGAGTTTGGTTTAGATAACATTAAGAGTTAGGATACTGTCAAATTAATATCCATAAATTAATTTATGATAAGATTTAAGTGATATATAATTTACAGATTTCCATGTTTCTTCTCATAAGATATTTATGTGTTAAATATGGTTCTCCATGGAGGAAATAGGGCAGCTATGTTGGGATGGAATACAGAAGAGAATAACCTTCCAAATCAGTAACCTGAGATGGTCAAAATCGGAATTGAACAGTTTGTTGCAGTGATGGCTCAGTTGACTCAGGTGATAAATGGTGTTTGTGATTAGACATGATATTTTTCTATATTATAATGGTAATGGTAAAGAAGATCCTGAAATCTATATATGGGTATTTTGGAAATCATTAAAATAAAAGAGACAATATGGGAAATATAGAAAGTCTGAGTTTTGGTTAAAACAAATTTCATTACTTGGTCACATTGTTTCAGAAAATTGCATAACAGTTGATCATCCCAAAACAAAAGTTGTTGAAGAATGGCCAGGACCCACAAATTTAACTAAGATGTTTATTTTTCATAGTTTGGAATGATATTATTGGAGGTTTTTTGGGAAATTTTTATGGTTATCTGGTCCAATGACTATGTTAAGTAGAGAACATGTTAAGTTCATTTGGAAAAAAGAATGTGATGATTGTTTTCAGGAATTGAAAATAAGATTGGTGAATGCTCTTGTTTTGGCACTACCTTCCAGAAATATTTATTTTGGTATTTATAGTGATTCTTCGTTGAAATTACATGGATGTGTCCTTATGTAGAATGATCAGGTAATTTCTTATGATTCACGTTAGTTAAAACCTCATGAGTTAAATTACTCTACACATTATTTGGAATTAGCTGCTGTTGTTCTTTGCTTTTAAAATTTGAAAGAATCATTTGTATGGAGTAAAATGTAAAATATATACAGATGAAAAAATATTATAGTATATATTAACTAAAAAAGAAATGAACATGAGGTAGAGGATATGGTTGGAAATAGTCATCCATTTTGATTTTCCGATCCTTTTGCATCCGAGAAAAGAAAATAAAGTGGCTGATGCTTTGAGTCAAAAATTTAATTCTTCATTAACCATGCTATGTTTGGAATGAGATCCTTTGGTTTTTTATTTGATAAAAATTGGAATAGAAGTTTATTGGTGCGTGAAATTCTTAGGCTTTGTTTCAGGTGTCAGTGAGATCATCTCTATCAGACAGAATTAAGCAAGTACAGAAGGAAGATAGTGAGTTGCATAAAAAGGTAGAGTTGCATTAAAAGGGAATGTTTTATGATTTTATATTTTATAATGATTTTGGTTATAGATTTAGAAAGGGAATATGTGTTCACTGTGATTCATATTTGAAGAATGAGTTGTTATGTGAAGCTCATAGTTCCCTGTTTTTAGTTCATCATGGAAGTAATAAGATGTACAGTGACCCTCGAGAGGATTACTGGTGTGTTGGAAGGAAAAGAGATATTATTGATTTTAGAGTGAAGTGTTTGACTTTATAGTAGGTTAAAGTAGAGCGACAGTTACCTAAAGGTATTCTTAAGTCATTACCGGTGCCAGATTGGAAATGGGAAAATATATCCATGGAATTTTTTGTGGGACTAACAAAGGTATCTTGAGGTAACAATGAAATCTGGATTATTGATGATCGATTGACTTAATCTGCTCATTTCCATCCTATTCGAGATACTTTGTATCTAGATCAGCTTTATCGGTTGTGTGTTAAAGAGATAGTCAGGTTTCATGGTGTTCCCCTTTCTATTGTATCTGATTGTGATCCCAGGATTACTTCTAAATTTTGGAAAGGCCATCAGAAGTCGTTGGGTACTGAATTAAATTTTAGTACAGCTTTTCATCCGTAATCAGATGGGAAGTCATAATAAAAAATTCAAACATTGGAGGATATGTTACGTGCTTGCTTGATGGATTACTAGGGATGTTGGGACAAACATCTTTATTTTCTTGAATTTTATTATAATAACAGTTTTCATTCCAGTGTACAGATGGCTCCATTTGAAGAATTATATATAGTGCTTTCGAAGCCTAACTTTTTGCGATGAAGTAGTTGAAAGGAAGCTAATGGGACTAGAATTGGTAGAAGAGATGGTAGAAAAGGTTCAGTTGACTTAGAAGAACATGAGAACATCTCAGTGCAATACGAACAGTTATGCGCATAATTGGAGGAAGGATATTTCTTTAGAGGTTGGTGATCATGCCTTTCTCAATGTTTCTCCATGGAATATTGTGACGCGTTTTGGTAATAAGGGAAAGATGAGTCTAAGGCTCATTAGACCTTTTTAAATCCCTGATAAAGTTGGATTTTTTGTGTAAAAAATGTCTTTAACTCCAATTTTGTCCCAGGTACACAATGTTTTTCAATTATCAATGTTGAGAAAGTATATGCCAGATCCATCTCATGTTTTGAGCCCAGAGGTAGTTCAGTTGGAAGATAATATCTATTATGAGGAACAACAATTCTATATTATTGACCATAGAGAGAATGTGTGGTGGAATAAAGATATTAATCAGGTAAAGGTTTTGTAGAAAAACTATATTATTGAAGAGGAAATGTGGGAATGTGAAAATTCTATGAAGGATAAATACACTCATTTATTTGATAAGTGAATAAAATTGTGAAGAAGTAATATCCAAAATGGTGAAGGATGTAACATTCCAGGTAAATAAATAAATATGAAATTTTCATATTTATTAGTATTGTTGAATTAAATATCAATTCTACTTTAAATGGGTTTCTATATTTGATGGTGTACCTAATACGCAAAAAATGGTGTTCTTTGAAATCTAACATTACACACAAACAATATAATATTATTATTTTAAATGGTATTAAATGCCTAGAATTTGTATTTGAGGGAATGAATATAACTAAAACAATTATTATTATACATGTTTGTTAAATGTTTTTACATTAATCCAATAAATATTAGAGGCTTAAAATAAGATATAATCTGATTTTATGTATAAATACTCAAATATTCCATAAAATTTCTATTTACCTCCTTTTGATGGAGAACCATCTTTAAATATTTTTTTGCTCACTTTTATAAGTTTTATTTAACAAAATAAAATTATTCATTATAATTGGAACATCAAAATTTACATTGGATTAAAATTTTGTATTTTTCTGATAAAATTTATTTTTAAATAATAGTGAAAAAATATTGTATTTTAATTCAGAACATCCTTTTAATCTAATTTTTTTATATTTTTAGATTATATTTTTAATTAGTCTTAATGTTTAATTAGATTATTTTTTACTATTTAATTCAATGTTGTTCATTGGAAGTAATTTCACTATGAAATTGCACATAAATAAGTGGAAATCTTTTGATAGTTAATATTTCTTACAAACACGCCTTTTGTATTGATAGCGGGAATTAATTTTAAATTAATTTATACCATTTATATGTATTGAATTTGGAAAAAATGGATTACATATTTGGAATCAGGGGGTCAAAATTTTGTAAATAGGTAACTTTTTTTTAGAAATTTTAAATATTTACTTTAGTAAATATTTTATTGACTGTGGTTAAAAGATAAATCTAGTAAATAAGGGTAAAACAATATTATTATAATAATATAAAATGACCCTAACATTGGTCCTAATCCTATTTTTTGATAAATATCTGATCATGGTCATCTTTGGGTCGATTTGGGGACCTCATGAGGCCACTCGGGAATGATAATGACACTTTATTTTAATTAACATATAGTAAAGACAAAAATGACATAAACAAATATCTTTTAATAAATTAATTTTTACATAAGGTAATATAAGATATCATTTAAAATAAAAATATTTATTAGAAATCTAACATTATTTCCTACATTATGGTATTTCTTTTATAATTTTTATACATCAAATAAGTTAAATTATTAATGACACAATAATGATGTAGGGATTACCTCATTAATAAATGATTAAAAAATTATATTATAAAGATTAAAATAATGTCCGAAAACTTTCCAATTTTTATTGGATGATTTTATTTAGACCATTACTCATCTAATCTTCGACAATAATGATTTTGGGAAATTTTTAAACCAAATACACGTTTATAATAAAATAATTGTTTCAATCTTTCCTAAAGAGCACCTACTCCCCCCTTATAAAAGGACACCACTTATAACCCTTTCCTCACACCTCTCAATCCCATTGGATCATCCAAAAACTGACCAAATAATCTCTCAAAATCCTTTCTTCCTCTTATAAGTCTTACCTTAGGCCTTAGGCACTTCAAGAAGTACTTTTGGTTCAGACCAAAGGGAGTTACTCGAAATAAAGGTAACATTTTCTCTTTAATTATTTTTTTTATTTTGTTTTATTTTACTTCTCCAACCCCATAAATCCTTTTATTCCTTTATATTATAACATAAAAATCATCCTCAATATACTTGGTTGTTTTTTATGAGAAGTGTTATAACTACAATTACACACACCTCTTTCTAATGTGTAAAGTACATATTGTTTCTGTGGACGGAGAACTACTACCTCATGAAACGATGATTGTTCAAATATCTCCAACTATCTCTAATGGAGGCCAATATTATGAAAATATATGTATATATGATATATATGATATTTATGTTGTTTCTATTCTTCTATATTTTTCATTTATATAATACCTTTATGGTTTCCGTAGTACGTAAATACGATAATCTCATTTGAGGAAGTGCGGACTACAGCCCCCTGAAAGTGATATGACTCGTTAATGACATATATGGGATGTATAAATGATTAATTTAATGATATTATATATGATATTATACTGGAATTATAATATACCTATGTATAATTTTGTTTTAATTCCATTAAAATAAGAAATATAAACGAAACTAGCATTCATGCGTACGTACAGCTTAGCGTCTCCCGGAACGGTGAATTTAATTTCTTATCTCTAAATGTAATGTACTATTATAAATACATATATATATTGAATATATTTGATATATATGATATCTAAATCATGAATATAATTCTAGAGAAAATTTATATTTTACCATATAAACAAATTGTAATTATAAGAAGTTCATTTTTGACTCAAGTACCAAATATCGACAAAAAGACCATTATTAATATAATTGATTACATAATGTTATAACATGGAAATAATTTATTTAAAAATAATAAAGAACATGAAAAAAAATGTTAATAAGAAATTATAAATTAACGTTAGTTTATTATTCATGAGATTAAAGAACAAACAGGTCGTGTCGGACATGAGGTAAGGGACTTCGTGTCAATCTCCTTTCATTGAGGCATACATTGTATTATACACGACATTATTTTATACGTTTTATAAACACATTTTACATTTAATTTTATTCAAAGATAATCTTTTTCAACTAAGTGTTTTACTAAATGACAAAAAGGAATTTTTCTTTTAATGTAAGTGGTGAAAACGACCTCTCTGCCACCACGAGTATTATTTGATCTTTGGCTTCCTTAACAAGCCATAACGTTTTTAAAAGGAAAATAAATACCATACACTCTTTTCTTTATTTTTATATTGAAAATGGTTTTTATAATGGATTTTTTATGTCAATATATTTAAGTTTTATATTTTTATTGAAATGTGGAAATGTTTTCTTTCCTTTATATTTTTTGTATGTGTCATGATTTTATAATTGTACTTGGACATTTGACGGGTGGTTACGTGACAGACCAAATTACGGGTAGTGTCATGATAAACAAGGATGGGTGGTTATGTGATAACCTCCAATGCATTGCGTATGGAATTCAGCCGTATGGCTATTCCATTTAGTGATATGTGTGAATGTCGACCGTATGGTTATTCCATTTAAGTATGTTTATGTCCCAAGTAACCTTTATATGTTATATGTTCTTTATATGGGTTTTATGGTAATAATTTGGTTACAAAATGTTAAGCAATGCACTTTTATTCAGTGAAGAGTATTTAATACTTCTTAAAGGTTAAAATTATTATTTATGATAAGAATTCATGGTTTACATGTTGTTTTAAAAAAACTAACAAATTTACATCTTTGTGTATCCCTTAATGGAATTTTTATGCACATCCAATGTTTTTGAAATGTTATTCACAGGACATATAGTCGAATAGGGTCAAGAATAGGATCATAGAAAAGTCATGCTATCTAAAACATGGATGTAGACATGACTTTTCTTCATGAATTTTTATTTGGTGAAAAATATGGGAACTGAGTAGAAGTGTCTACTTTGTAACTTTATAGATGTAATGTAATAGTTATGACCTGATTCTCTAATACTCTAAACCTGAACAGATCCTCATTGTGAATTATTCATTTAATTCAAGATTATGTAATGTTTTAAGGCAGGGTCCTTATAATGATTCCATTGTATATATGTACTAAAAATATTTTTATTATACAGGGGTTTTGAAAGTTTATTATGTATGTTATGACATAAGGTGGGAGTTTTTAATCTCCCCCTTTTACATCTATGATACATATATAATACTCAATACATAATTTTTATTATCTGGTTTGAATACCTCCCCTTAAACATGTTATATCATGAATCCCTCATAAATCATGGAATTATATGTTTAAATATGTATTATTAATTTTATAGTTATTTTACATGAATGTTAATAAGTTGTTAATAGTTTTTAACTCAATTAACATTCATTGGGTTATAAATATTTTTCATTGACACCATTATTATATTATTATGAGTGAATTTATCTCTTAAATGTTTTATATAGGATGGAATTTTTTTAAATGTATTAATCTCTATTTGACATAATATCTCATTTGATTAAATATAAATTGAACGATATGGTTATTGTAAGGGTTAATGATACCAAATTCATTTACTTTGGAGGTTTGATGAAGACATGAACGCATATGCATTTATGAGGTCCACATGCTTCCCTTTTGAAATCTTATTTAGTGAATATACTTATGGTAATGAAATTAAAATTATCATTTTATGTTTTTATGGGGATTATGATTGAATAGTTACCAATGTGGAAAAGGATTTATGCTATAATATTATTTTTTCAGGGACTGTTTATGTTCATTTCTTATTTGGAGGAAATAATGTTATATTATTTTACAGTTAAAACCTCCCAATTTTTTTCATTTGTTAATGAATGTGTTTCACATGTTTAATTTCTATTTTCTATGTGATTCGTTGACGGAGATTAACAAAATCGTTTGTAAGCGATACAAACTCTTATTTTTCTTGGAGATTAAGTATCACTTACGTCCATTTCTATTTTTTCTAAAAAAATTCAAATTTGTTATTTTTTATAGATGAATTATTGCCTAAAATATTTTTATGTTAACTTTTACCATATTCTAAAATTATTTAATTTTATGTTTCCAAACCTTTTCAAAATTGGTTATTTTTTAACCCATTTTCAATATCTATTAAATATAATATTTATATTAACCATTTATACAACGATTAGATTTTCCATCCATCGTGTGAATTATTTTACATTAATTTTCAATTATATTATTTAATTTTTTTTCAAATAAAATGATTTTCAAACAATTTACAGAATTTTTAGTTTTTGAATGTCATTTTTAAAATGGGAAGTTTATTTTCATAAAGACAATTAACTTTTCATTTAATGGAATTTCAATTTATGAGTGTCAACAAACATTGTTTTTACTTATTATATAGTAATGATATTTTGTAATTATACCATACTCATTATTTATTAGGATGAATTAATAGTGTTTCAAGGATATTTATATTGAACATGTTTCCTTTCCATTGGTCAATTATGTTTTTATGATATTGTCTGAGAACACATTTATTTTCCATGGGTTTATCATCTTTCAAGTATATTTTTTTGGAACCCATTTCTAATACATGGGTTAATAAATATTCAAATATATTTTATTAGAACTCATATATTTTCCACAGTATAATCATGTATCAAATAGTTTTTATTAATCCCATATATTTTCCATGGGTTAATCATGTTATAAAAAAATAGTTTGATTCTATGAATTTATGATTAAATTAATGCTCTAAATACATTCTTAATTTTTTGGTTCATCGAGATTTTATATGATGTTTTTCCCCATATTTCACTGGGTGAGCCTGGTGTAGATTATTTAATGGATGCACATATATAGTGTTAGTTAAGCCTAATATAGATTATAAAATGGTTTCTCCATCATAGAGCTCAAATGAAATGGGTAATGACTTTGTTTTCCCATGAATTATATCATAGCTGGACCATATGGATATTAAAATTATAATAGTTCTATAAGGGTTTTGTAAGTGTTAAATGCTGATGATTTTCAAATATTCCAATGCACTATATCCATTATATCATTGGGTATATAATGTCTCCATTGATCTATATTTATTTCACATGGTTCATGATAATTGAATATTATTAATATTTCAATTTTTAATGCCTTATTCCATATTTTATGATTTATGATTTAGGTATCCATGGGAATGAGTTCTTTTATGATTCTATCAAAAACTCTTATTATTTCATTATACTCTTCTACAAATCATGTGCCATTAATGAATTTAAACTATTAATTATAATAATTAATATTTCTGAGAATTTAATCTCACTTCTTGTTATGGTTACATCTCCACATGTGATAAAAAATATATTTACTATGTCATTTTAGATGAATTTCATATGGATGGAAATGATGAAATAATGTGAAATAAGAAAAGTCATGTAATGTTTGGGAACAATCTTTTAGAGACATCAATATTATTTATATTAAATATTTTACAAGTTAAATAAATCTATATTCCTAAATGGTACTTGATAATGTAAATGATCTAAAATTATCATTTGATGTTGTCTTTTTTATATAGGAAAAATTAGGCTGTATTCATTGGTTTCTGAGATGGAAATGTACTATTTATTATTTCAACACCAGATCTATGAGTGCGGCTTGAGGGGTCTAATAGTTAGTTTAAAATAAATTATTTAGATAACATTTTATATTATTAAATATTAAATTTATGTTATCATATATGTTTTGGATTCTATCACAGGTTCATATGATTATGGATGATCATATGTTCCAAGTCATACACAGCCTATTAAGCTTTTATGTGATTAGATCTTAAAATAATTAATGAAACTTTTTATAGAATTTATTTTGGATTATATATATATATAATGATTCATTTTAATGTGCACTATTCCGTTAAATTTTTAAGTAATAATATTTATAGTATTTATAACATTTATGGTTTATATGATCATGGGTATTATGCTAATTATGCAAAAAATATTTTTTTATACAGATAATCATGGGACTAAAAATTGATATGTTGACTAATTTATTAATTTTATATATAATGTAGAACACCATATTTTTTTAAATGAAAGAAAAAAGTTATAACATAACATCTTTTGTTAAAAAAGTATTTTATAATGAGTTTATTTTGGGATAATTTAATTTGAATATTTTTTATTATTAATAAATTTTAGATATTAAATTTTTTCATTATATGAATATTTAATAATTTTAGTTAATATATTACCATATGATAACAATTTTTTGTTAATTTCAAAAATAACGATCGAATATATTTATTATCCCTTTAATGATTATGTGGTCCTTTAAAAGTTGATTTTAGTGCTACATGTATGAATAATTCATCTTGAACACTCATTGATTAGAGAAAAATGTGATATTGTGGCATAAATTGACAAAATAAAGATGTTATACACCTAATGTAAGTATATTTATATGTTCTATTATTATTTATTGAAATAATTCATTGAAATTAGAAAATTCACATTTAGTATAATCATTTCTGATGAAATAAATGACCCTTTTCATATTTCTTTGGACTATATTTCAGTAAATTTTACAATTCTCTTAATGCTTAAATTTTGTTTCGTCAAAGAAATCAATAAGTAAATATAATTATATGTTAATTATGAATTTTTCCATTTAAAAATATTTATTTTCTTCTTATTTTATCCTACTTGGAATCATAATACATTATATTATATATGACCATCATATATACTTTTATTTCTTGTCAAGAGGTGTTTTTTAACACTTTTTACTATGTGGGTTAAAAAAAGTTATTTTGAAATTTACAATCATTTATTTCCTAGATAATATTTAAAATTCATGGAACCAATTTTTTAAATTTTTGAGGATGAAACAATATTAAATTTTTGAAAATAAAACCATTTTTGATAGCATATCTGACATGAAACACATAGAATAAACAACTCAGTAATTATATAACCAGAAAAACATATCCATTAAATTAGATGGTATGAATAGTACTAACTAGGTTATGAAATATATATAAATATATTTAAAATTCCTAACCATTATATATTATTTAAACATATTTAATAAATAATAAATAAATTATTAGATAAGTAAACTTGTTCTTCCAATTATGTTTTCTTTTAAATTGATATTTATTTATTTGCATGAAAAAATTTTATAATTAATTTTTTGTAATTTTGGTAAATTAATTACATAATAATAACATAATTTTTCAAAATATAACAATCAAATTCACCTAGGGGGAAAATATATTTTGATTAAAAATATATGTTCTTCTGTGAATAGTAACAAATAATGATTTTTATAAAAATGTCATTTCTTTTTCAATATTTAAGAAATTTAAAAGTTCGATTATTTTCTGAATATGATTTAGAGTAAAAATTATAATTATTTATTTATATTTATTTGACTTAATTTCTTCCAAATAAATTTCATTTTGGATTTTATTATATGTTTTCCTTTAGGTTTAAAAACTATAATTTTATAAAAATTGTTTTAAAGTGCATAATGAATCTCTATTTCAAATTTATTAAGAAATTGAATTAAAATTTAAATATTATATATAAATAAATATAAATTAAGATACCTGAAATTATTTTTTTCATAGTACAATATATAGAAAATCTCATTTTTATTGGAAAATACAGTTCATGAAACCCGTATTTTTTGTCACATATATAGGTCTTATCTTATATTAAATTTTTCCACTTCTTTTAAATAAATTTTGTAAAATATATTTCATTTTTTGAAATAAAAAAATTTATATCTCCAAATATGTTCAAATTCCAATTTAACAATAATGTTTTGTGAAAACATTAATAATCAATTGGGGTGGTTATGATGGAAATCATTTTCTCAGGCGTTTAACTAAAATAATAAGGAAAAAATGAGATATATTATTTTATTAAACCCTAATTTCTAGATATATATTGAAATTATCATGTTTAAGTCTTGATAATGATTCATTTTGGACCATTGTGTCATGTGAAAAATATGGGTACACCTTTTTATTTTCAAACATTCCAAGTGTGGCATACACCCCACATATTAAAGGCCACCCTCTCTTTTATCCACTTCCCAAAATTAATGACCATTATTTTGACAATAAATATCCCAATAAAAACCATAATTCGAAAATATCATCCTATAAGACTTAATTATGTCATAAATTTTACCATAAAAGGCTTTTTATAAAAACCAAAAGAATTTACTCAAATAATAAGTAATATTCTCCCACGAGTGTTTTTTATTTTATTTCTTACACCACATACTTTAACTCCATTTAAAACATGATTATATAATATACTAATTTTATTAAATACACTACTATTAAATAAAATTAATTTCAGAACATAAGTACTTGACCTCTTCTATTAAATAGGATTTCAAATTATCAGTCATGTGTATGATAGACTACAACCTCATGAACTGATTTCATTCATTTTTCCATTACAACCTCTCATGGTAGGGTATGAAGATTCATATAAACTCTATATATTCATATATATTATATTTAATTAATAGTTATATATTTTTAATCTTAATATATTATATACCTGTTTAATTTCCTTTTCGTAGAGGATATGGAAATATCGTTCATGTGTATAGTGGACTACCTCCTCAAAAAGCAGTGTGATTTATTTTCTATAATTCATTACATGGAAGATAATATTGAAACATATAATGAATATAGGTGGTATACATGACATAATTTTTTTATTCACAAAATATTATTATTTTTAAGAATAAAATATTTCATTATTTGTTACCTTTTAACTCATTGGATGATGATAACACCATCTGTGTACGTATAGACTACGACATTCTCGAAGAGATGTGACTCTATATTTTTATTAACAAATTACATTGATGATATTTATCTGTATGTTTAATGATTTAACACGTAATTTATGATACAATTACAAATATTTAATGATAAATTTTAACATACAACATTTCTATAATGGTGGTTAAAAAATGAAAAACATTTCCCATGAATGTGCAAGACCTACTATCTACATGATTGTACCATGCTACATTACTCCACAATAACATTCATGTTAGGTATTAAGAGTATAATTTATTTATAAAGATGATAGTTATTTCTCATTTATTATTTTTAATATGACTGAACAATGATAAATTTTAATGTAATAAAAATAGAAAATTGAAACATATATGAAAAATACTGTTATTACCTGAAATATTATGCTAACAAAAATAGTTAATAGAAAGGTAATAAATGATTATATTTATATAATATATGGTATGATATATGTAATTTTTATTCTATAATTGATTTATAAAAACCCAATATTTATTATATATGGGCGCATATTGTGTACGAAGGATATCAAGACTTGATGTAAGGGTCTTCCATTTCATGATTTTACTTCTAGGATATGTGTTCCATATTCACCAGTTATATTTACTATTTATGTATATACATCCCATTGTATATTTTATATCTTTAATCTATCAAAAAAATCATATATTCTTATTCCAAATTAATTATTTCATTTAAATATATTTGAATTTAAATTTAAAATGTGGTAAAGGGTTTATTTACTCAAATTCATTATAACTCTACTTCATTGAATATGTATTGATATGATTATGTTTGAATTGATTTATTAATCATTTTATTTTATATATATAGTTGTTATTTGTGGTATTAAATTTTTAACAAATAATCTCCATATTTATCAACTCTCAATTAAAGGATTTGATCTCTATAAAGGTTCTTCATCCCAAATTTCTTTCTTTGTGACATTTATTGATAATATGATCCTATATTCTTTTATGAGGTGTATATACTAAAAATTTGAAAACTTATATCATTAATATACTTATTTACATGTTATTAAAAGCATCATTTGATGTTATTATTTCATGGGGTTATAATGGAAGAGTTTCCAATCTGGAAAAGGATTTGGTATAAAAATCATTTATTTAGGGATTTTTTCTGATTATGTTTCCTTTGGAGGATATAATGTGATATATTTTTCATAACCCAAGTCTATTTTATTCTAATCTTTTAATGAATGTAGTTCAAGTAAATAATTTTTATTTTCTACCTTATTTATTGTATAAATGTAACACCCAAACGCATTACAAATTTTCGTTTTAGAATAAATATAATTTTTTTAATGGATGAAAGGAAAGAACAATTGGGTTTAATCAAAACACTTATTATCCACAAATTTCAAAAAAAATTAATTTTTTTTTCTACTTATGTGTATAGAATTTAAAAAAATGGATTCTATATTTTTAATCAGGTAATTTATAATTTTTAATAAGCTAAAAAAAATTGACCAAAAAAATTATTGAAAAAAATTAAAATTAATTTTAGGGATTAAGATATAATAAATTTAATTTGTTGTTATACTTATAATATAATGTTTAAAATGACCTACCCCTTTTCTAGAACCCATTGAATGGACATAGATAGACTATATGACTTATAGTATCCACAATGGTTAATTATTGATTCTTGGTGACATCAAATAAATATGACTAGAATTCACTCATTCAAAAGTTTAAATGTGTTACACTCACCCCAATTATAAAAGTTAACCCATCTCCCCCTCTCTGCACACCTTCAATCAATGTTGGTTTTGAAAATACCAATTGAAATAATTACCAAAAATCCATCTACTCATCTTAAAATAATTATCTAGGGATTAAATACATCCTACAAAGGGTTGAGTGAAACCCAAAAGAATGTAACCGAAGAAGATGTTATGTACTTAAATAACTATCTCTATTTTCTTTACATCACCACCAATATAAATTCTTATTATAAGATTATTAAAAAATATCTTTATTTTTTTTACATATACTGAAATGATTTAATGTAATGCGTACATTCAACTACCTTTCTAGGTTGAGGGTAATGGAAAATTTATAGATTATAGATTATAGATTATATTTATGGTTTAATTATTATTCTAAAATTAGTATGTTACACATAGTAAAAATATTCCCATTTTTTTAGTTTACGAAAACGTTGCTTAGGTTTATGGTGAAATACCTCCATATGAAGTAATGTGATTCACTTATCCATTATATGGAATGAATTTAGGATGCATTTAATAAAAATATGTGACATATATGACAATAATATTGATTCTGGAATGATAATTTATAGAAATATATAATTTAATTTTCATTATTTTTATATTAAAAGATTATGGAATCATTTATCATGGGTATTAATGACCTAACATCTCTATGAATAATGTTTCTCACTTCCTATAACAATATATTATTTATTACTATATACAAATATATGATGAAAATATATGACATTTATATCATTTATTAAATTATGTAGAATATTATATCATGAATGACGTAATATGTAAAAATAATGAGTCAAAATATAATAAAAAACGAAATAGTAACTACCCAAAACAACTAAAATAATGATAAATTATTAACAAACACTTGATAAGATATTTTTGGAGTATCATATATCATATAATTTGTATGATTATATTTATTTTATAAGTTTATAACATGATTTAAGACATTAAAAATGAGTTTAATGAGAGTTCAACCAAAAGGAATCATAATGTCAAGGATTTTCTCTTAATTTATATTTGAGTGACAATTATTTGTTATTATGCACAAAATAACTATTATGTGGTTATTTTTGTATTTTATATTTCAATTATAATCATTTATTTCAAGGGTATGTTACTTGAAAATTACATATTGGTAAATGATATTTAACAATCACACATTTATTTTTGATTTTTATCTTTCTCTTGAACCAATAAAATGAATTTCATTATATTCCATTATATATTAAATTAATCATAAATATCCATATTCATTCAGGATCAATATGATTATTTACTAAAAAATATACCAATTTTAGTATAATGTGTTTACATTGAAATTTATTTGTCTAGTTGGGTAAATCTTAATAAATGTATATAAATTAATCAATATAGATATTTATTGAAAATTCAAATTGATTCAAGAATTAAATATACTTTATAATAAATGATGAATATTTTGGATCTAAAGTAATTGGTGTGACCCCATATAATATATCACCTTTATGAATCTTTAGGTCTATATAGATAAATAAAGATAGACAAATTAAATAAGTTTATTACTGTAGTTTTAAATTATATTATAAAATATCATTATGGTAGTGGTATAAGGATGATTGAGATCATGAAATCCAATAATTAAGAATTTCCTTCCATTAGAATTCAGTTATTGTTATCCATGATATTTTCTCTAGGTTATAATTTATGGATTTCTTTTATTTGTAGTTTATAGATTAAATAGATTCATTTTTATATTATTTTTTATTACATATTTATTATTCTTTATCAATTAATGTTGTTATGATATTTTAATGGAATGTGTGTTCAGTTATTTACCTTCCAATGTTGATTATGTTTTTTGAATCATGATTTCAACAGTTATTCATAGCCCACTCTGGGGATTTTATTTCACCATTACATTACATCCTCTTTGTGGTAAATGAAGATAAATTCTATGAATGAGATTCACATATGCATCCCTTCTTCTTTTTTTGTGCATTTTCTTTTTTTAATAATTTAAAATGGTTATCATGTATGTAAGAAGTTTTAAATAACTGATAAACTAATCGATAAATTTAGATTTTATTCATGTATATATGAAAACATATTAAAAAAAGTATTGGATATAGGATACTAGGGTTGGGTATGTTTCATATAGTATTATAGGAAGGTATAGTGGAAACATTACAAAATGGTTTTTGGAAGATGTAGATTAGGTGACAAAATGATATTATAATATTTTAGGATAAGTATATAATAACATCCTAATGTTTTGTTAAGGTATAAATATTTTTAAATTTCCTTGAAATAAATCCATAATTGGATACTAAACGATTATTGCATTCTAACACTAAGGAATCTAGGGGTAATAATTTTAAAAAAGGAATCTAAGGCTTCATTCGAGTATTACTTGGTACCCAAAAATGTACCTTACTATGAACCCAGTATGTGACTCTAGGGGGATGTTAAAAAGATAATTCAAAATTTTATTAAAAACCATTATGAAGTATTTGAAGATAATTATATCTCTAAGGAAACAAATGTTTATGATCATGAGATTTACACTAAATGTTTTTATAATTTATCTTCAACATTACTCCATATTTTGAAAAATACATTATGACTAAAAATAAATAATTTAGTGAAATAATCTAGGATAATCAATTAGTTTTCAAATGAATCTAGGAAGGAATATTTCTATCAGTAATTGGGGAAAGTTATGTGATTTCCCTAATGAGAGAATCAATTTATTTGATATTAGAATGGATAAAATTTGTGATATATCTAGGTAGAATAATAATGTTATAAAAAGTAACATTTCCCATATAGTGATACCAATTCCACTATAATAATATAAAATACTAGATCAAAATATAGGATATATTACACCATAATTCATTGGGAACTCTAATTATATTATAGTTGAACAATTTTTTATGTCTCTAGAGAATATAATTATAGATTTTGGATGTGGTGAATGGGAAAATGTTACAGTTATGTTGTTTTTTTAAATAATGTTAATAAATGGTTTTCATTGATCCCAAAAACTATAGAGGAATTACAAATAGAGAAAAGAGAATAAATATATTTAAAGGAAAACTTATTTGAAAAATATTTCTCTCAGGAATGATAAAATGAACTAATGAAAATCATACAGAGCTTGACTAAAAAGGAATAAGAAATTGGTTATAAATATGAAAATACATTTACGTTGTTGGAAGGGTATGCAATATATTTCATACAAAAAATGGTGAATAATATTGTCCATTTATTTAAAGGGATTGATCAAAATATCTAAAGGGAATTGATATCTCTAAATGTGTATTCATATGATGAAATAGATTTTTATTCCACAAAAATAGTGAATGTATTTTATAGATCCAATATATTATAGGGGAGTAAAGATAAAAGAGTTCATATGAGCATCAAGAAAAGGGAATGCATAAAATTAGGATATAGGGATTGATTAATTTCCATCATGTCATAATTTTGGAAGGAAACATCCTGAAAAAATCATGAATTGTATAAGAGTTTTATATAAGTACGAGTATAAGAGGTATATGTGTCACGAATTCAAGGAGATGAAAAAAATTATGATTATTTCATTATCTATATATAATTGGGAAATTAATGAATCCAAATTTCTAATAATCAATGAAATTTAGAAAAATAATAGGCCAAGGGGAGTTATCCATGCTTTTACAATCACTAAAGTTTAATTGGAAGTACCCAATGTTGTGGTGGTAGGTACATTAATCATATATTAAAATTTAAAAAATGCTTTATTTTATTTTGGATCGTCTCACTCTATTATATCCACATAGTTTCCCTAAATAAATATCTATTTTAATTTAATTTAATAAATGAGTTGTTAATCTGAAATCATAAGGTAAGACACATTACAACATGGATGTGTTGGTATGTCCCCATTATGGAAAAAAAATGATTTATTCTACGACCTTATTATCATACCTATGGATGAATTTGAGACAACCCATCAAATGGATGGGCATTTAAATTATTATTCAAAAATTGATCGTAAGATAAAGGAAATTAATTTTTCAATAAATATAAAGAATTCAATATCTTCATAGGAGTTACTTCATCCTATTATTCTTATCCAGATCCACCCCATTAGCTTTGATAAATGGGATTCTATGTGAATATGAGAAAACATAATCTATGGATGAAGAAGGATGTCTTAGAATAATGTATGTAACTATTATATATGAATATATTAATTTATTTACTAAATAATTACCTAGACACCCCCAAAATCCTGAAGTTTATTTTCCCATTAATTTAATCCCTAATGCAAGTCCAATATCAATTACTCAATAGAAAATGGAAATTATAGAATTAGTGATATTGAGGACACAACCAATGGATTTGGATAAGGGATTTATTTTCCATGGGGTTTCACTATAGAAAACCAATGTTCCCTTTGTTAAAAAGAAATATAGATCCATGAGACCATTCATTGATTATTGCGAAATAAGTGATATTATAACAAATAATATGTATCTTCTACCCCACATTGATATCATATTTGACCAACATCATAGAATCCAATATTTATCAAAGATTGACAATAAGTCTAGGTATAATTAGTCACAAGAATATATGTAATACATTCAGGATAAAAAATTCAACGAGTTATAGAAATCATGAATCTAATGAAATTTCATTTAGAATGGGTAATGCACCATATATTCCTATAGATCTAATAGAAATAGTATAATGGGAATAACAATATTTTGGTGTATTCCCAAGGATTTGAGGGTCCGGAGAATCACTTGTAGATCATTATTACATCTCATAGAGAAAAGTGTTAAATTATAAATTTATAAATTTTGATTTATGGATTTAAGAAGTTTCTTCTTCAGCGACATATTTTCTCTAGGGATGAAAACTCATTTGATTCAGAAAATAAAAATTCAGCCATCGAATTAACATCACCAAAAAACATAACTAAGGTATATAGTTTCATTGGTATGGTAGTATACTATCACTAATTCATTCATAATTTTTCATGATTGGATAACCTATTAACCAAACAAACACATAAATGTTTTATGTTTTTTTTGGAAGAAGAATTTGAATAATGTTTGTTTAAACTAATTAATGGATTGGTCAATGATCTCATCTTAGCTCTACCATCTATAATTATTGGTTCAGAGAAATATATAGAGATACATTGGTGATGGGAAATGGTTGTCTATAGAAAATGTTAATTTTAAGGCATATGAATCAAGTCAATTTTACATTCATGATTAAAACTACCCAATCCAAGATCTTAATTTTTTAGGTGCTGTATTTTGTTTGAATTATGGATAAATTTTCATTGTGTGGAATGATTTTAGATATACAATCATCATAAAAGAAACAAATAAATATTTTGTTATAAGTATCATAATATGAGACAATTTTTATGGATCAAGTTACTCATGGATGGTTTTTTCTCAAAAAATACCACCATGGAAAATAAAATAAGGTAGTAGATTCATTGAGTTGGAAGGATCATGGTGTTCGACCTAAATGAGTATTGAAAGGGACTATATGTTCAAAGATATATTAAATATCAATATAAGAATTAAAAACTTATTGAGTACATCAATAATAATTCAATTGATTAAAACCCATTATTATTAGGGAAGATAAATAATTCTCAATACCATGATGATAACTTTCAAAAGAAAATTCAATCCAGGAATGATGGGAAATTAGAATACATGGATTGTGATGATAGTTTTTTAAAATATGGAAATTTATTATGTGTTACATCTATACTTTATCTAGAAGGGGGATTTTTGGATGTCTATAAAAGCTCAAATTCAACTATACACTCTGTTAGAAAAAAGATCTATAGGGATTCGAAGTAACATTTTTTGTGGGATGACATGAATCTAGAAATTGCTTATTATGAATCAAGTTGTTTTGTGGGTCTATAATTTAATGCTATAAGGTAAAATCGAAGAGGATTCATTAAACCTCTTATAATTATTTTGTGGATATTTGATGTCATTACCATGAACATTTTTATGATACTACCAAAGAATCCTATAAAGAATTGTGTAATATGGTTTATCAATCAATGAATTATAAACAATGCGTGTTTCCTTGCTATAAAAGATAATTTACCACTTTATCAATTTATAAGGATATAAATTAATTAATTTTTAAGACATAATAGTGAACCACCTTCAATTGTGTATCATCATGATCACTGCTTTACGTCGAAATTCTGGAATATTAAGTTGAAGTATAGGATGTGGAGCTTTATTTGATCATTACCTACCATCCCCAAACTGATGGATATTCACAAAGGGCCATTACATTAATTTAAGACATCATGAAGTCATGTGCACTCATCTTTCAAGGTATGTGAGATCAGTATTTATATCTAGTAGAGTTTTCTATTAACATTTGTTTCATTATAAGTATTAAAATGACATCATGTGAAGAGTTATATGAAAATAATGTCATAATAAAAAATATTGGGATGAATTTTATGAGAAGATCCCTATAGGATCAGAACATATTGAAGAAAAAACAAAATATTTAAATTATATTAAAGATCACAATAATTTAGCTCAAAGTTGGAAAAAGAGTTTTGTCGGTAATCATAGGAATGATTTTGAATTCCAAGAGGGATATCATGTATTCCTAAATGTATCTCCATGGAAGGGTATTAGAAGGATCATTATAAAATGTAAAATTTTCCCCATGTTCATTAGAACCTTTGTAATTTTTGAAATAATTGGAGTTGTATCTTATCATCTAAAAATGCTCCTTAGCCACTCAATGTTTCATGATGTTTCACATATATCATAGTTATGAATTACATTCCATACCAAAAAAAGTTCTCACCTATGAAGAAATATATTTTCAACATGATATGTCTTTCATAGATGAATATATACATATTCTTGATACTATAGAGAATATATTGAGTAATCGAACTAGTCATCTAGTACAAGTACTCTGGATAAATAAAAATGGATAAAGTAATGTGCGAACCAAAAAATTTTACATAGAAGAATTACACTAATGTTTTCATAATGTAGTATATATAAACTTTTTAGGGTTAAATTTTCATATGAGGGATGTATAGGACACCCTATGACATTATAAAATATTCATTTTTAGAGAAAAATTAATTTTCCGGATTGATTTCAGTGTTTGAAACAACGGGTTTATACAAAACATTATTTATTAATGATTTTCACAAATAATTTAATATTATAGTTTATTGATATTAGAAAATTTATTTAAAAACATTAACATATTTTATGAAGTCTAAATACTATTGTTTATTTAGGGTTTTGTTTTGGTATTATTGTGAGAAAATTCATTTTTTTTATGATAGTGAAAAATAAAAAAAATTATTAAAAATATCCTTTTTTAAAATAATTTAAAATTTAATATTATATTAAGAATTGGTTTTATATTAAAAATAGATAAATGTTTTATCTATTAATCCAATGAAGGTCACTAGAACGGTTTTCATGTTGAATTTTATATAAAAACATTGTAAATTTCAGAACATTTTCACTTTAGAAACCCACTTTCTTTTCAAATTTAAAATATTATGTTTAAATTAATTTTTATAATTATTTTGAATTAATTTCGAAAACGTTATTCCATATTTGTATTTATTATAAATTATATATATCTAATATTTTCATATAAGTTTTTTTAGAAATGATTAGTGAAAACATTAAAAAATGTTTATAACGATTGAGATAAATACGAATTTATTTATTGGTTAATAAATAAAAATAATATTTAAAAATTAAAAAAACAAATTGGATGGCCTTATTTTGAAATTAAATATTCTAAGATAGATAATGGAACATTATTTTTTCAATATTACATGTAAAACACATGGTTTTACTTTACTCTTTTAATAAAATACACGTGTGCCACTCACCCCACTTTTAAAAGGGTACCCTCTCACCACATCTCATCACACCTTCAACCCAATATTTATTAATACATACCTGAAAAAATAACTCCAAAAAATACCAAGAAAAATATTATATTATTTATATTGAGTTAAAATCTATCCAAGTAAGTTTTTTGTAAAAATCAAAGGAAGGAACCTGAAGAAGATGTTATGTTATCCAATAAGCATCTTCATTTAAGTTTATTTTTCCACATTTATAAAATTCTATTATACCATGTTTAAATAATATACTTAATATAATACAAATTATTATATTTTTTTTTGAGTTAATGACCTACAACTACAGACACTTTCATTAAATGAAATATAAAATCTTTTATCTTGTGTATGATAAACTACCTTCTCGCGAACTGATGTTAGTCATTTTTATATTACAGCCTTCCATGGGATGAAATAATATTGGTTTTATCTATTTTATATGATATATAATATATTTATAATTTTATTGTGCATCTTTAATTATTATCTTACACATAATTTTGTTGTTTCTATTTCGTAGGAATACGATAACGTCGCTCTTGTGTATGATGGACTACCGCCTCGCAGAGTCATGAGATGCATGCATGCATTACATGAAATGTATTAAGGATTATTTTAATAAAAATATTTGATATATATTATATAAAAAATGATACTTGAATCATAATATAAATATCCAGATCATAATTTTATTTCTTTTAATATGATACTAATCGAAACAACATTATTGTGAATGTATGACCTACAGTCTCCATGAAGAGTGTATGTCATTTCCTATCTAAAAATTTTAAGGATATATTTAATTAAATATATACTGAATATATATGATATTTATTTCATGGTATAAATTATAGATATTAAATCATGATAAATATATGTGGAACAAAATAACTAGTCAAAGCATAATCAAAAAACAAAGCAGTTATTACCTGAAATAATAAATATAATGATACATTAATATAAAATGGGTGATAAGATGTTATAAAAGAATCATATATGATATTATAAATATGAATATGGTTTTTTAATTTAGTAATATTCTAAAAAAAAATTACTATTAAGTATGTGAGTGTTCCACCCAAAGGAAGTGTAAGGTAAGAAATTCTATATCAATTTACATTTAATTGAGTCTTATTTGTTGTTTTCAAGCAATTAAATTTAATATATTCTATATAATAGACCTATGAAATATAATATCATGATTAATTAATACTAAATGTTGTTTTATTTATCAGTACTAATTATTTTACCAAAGGGGTTCTGATTTGATAATTACCAATTGGTAAATTTTACTCAACATTCTCAATTTATTTTATGATTATTATATTTCTCTTGAAACAATCACTTTCATATAATAATTTTTCATTGTAAATTAAATTTATCATAAATTAACATGTTATTTCATAGAGGATATTCATATTTCCTAAACCATATACAAATATTTCTTTAATATGCAGACTTTAATGTTATTTGATTGACTGTGGAAATATTGATAAATACATATATTTTACTCAATACAGATATTTTATGATATGGAATATTGATTCATGAATTATATTGAATATATGATTTATAAGTAATTAATTGTAAATGAAGTGATAGTGGGTATAATATATCCCCTTAAATCATTATTATATATAATGATACCAATTAATTTGGCCAAATTAAATGTGTCTCTCCTTCTTGATTTAAATTTTCTTTTAAATTTTCTTGATGATAGAGGTACCATGATTCGTAAGATCATGGAATCCAATAATTAAGGATTACCTTCATTTAGATTTATGTTATAGTTATCCATGATATTTTCACAATGATATTATCTATGGATTTATTCTATTCATATTTTATTGATTAAATGGAATGAGTTATCAGTAATTTAACTTTCCATACTAATTATCCATTATCCATTCATAATCTTAAGTTATTTATAAGGAATGTTTTTTTATTTTTTAAATTTTCATAATGATTATGATTATCTATTATATATTTATTATATTATACATAAAAATTTAATTTTCATTTACAATAACCCTTATTTGTTACCATTCCCAAGGATATGAGGATGAATTCTTTGCATAGTTTTAATTATTATTAACATCTACTTTTGATCTAATTTTTTTTTCTATTCCCTATGTAAAATGGGTAGCAGTTAGCTATCTCATTTTAAAAAACATCTAAAATGACCAATCCTATTTTATTTTATTCATATATATATGTAAATGTAATATATTATGTCACCAAATCTAGGATAACCGGGTAAGGGTTGTTACAATAAACATTACAAAATTTGTTTATTTGTGATACCGGTCATGTGTTTCTATTTTAGATCATGTTTCTTTCGCTTCCAAATCAGTCTTTCTCAAATATTTAAAATAATGTTAATTTATAAAAATAAATAATTTTCTAAATCAAAATTTCTAGATATTTAATGTTTTTCTATAAAATTTTAAAATGAAATTTCGTATCATTTTACAAATGGGTATTTTGACTCCCTTTTTCAAATTTTTTTGAATGAAATGTTTAATTTTAACCTGTATAACATGAAAAGATCTTCTATTTACCAAGTCAATTATTTTAATTTATGTTTCCACTATATATTTCTGTCATTTTTTTAATGAGTAATATCTTGAACATATATTCTGAATATTATGTTTTTAAAAGTGGTTATCAAAATAAAGAGGTTATATCCCTTGAAAATGTTTTAAGGGTTATTTTATTGTATTTTAACTAATATATTTTTATATAACTTGTTGTTCATTATTCCATAATGGGAATATTTTAAAATCATTAAAACCTAATTATTTCACTATTTGGATAATTATTATTTCCATGATATTTTCAAGAATATATTTCATTTCTAGGATAATCATGTTTCAATGGTATTTTTATAGAAACCATTTATTTTCCACTGGTTAATCATGTTTTATTGAGATTATAATGTAACTCATTTATTTGAAATTGGTTCATTATTTTTTAAAGTTATTATTAAGGAATCCATTTCATTTCATTAGGTTAATATTTTTAAAAAATTATTTTTATGGATAATTATTTATTCAATCGGTCAATCATGTTATAAAATGAAATTTTTTATTTCATTGTCTTTTTGATAAAATTAATTCTATATTTATTTTCTTCATGATCTAATTTTTGGAAATTAGATAATATTTTTATCCAAATAACATCATTTGTGTCCATTATAGCTTCTATAATGAGCGATACTGTAGAGCACCGAGGGATCCCAATATATATTATATTATGATTGTTCTTATATATCGCTCCAATGAATTGGGTAAACATTTTTTTCTCCAATATTATGTTAATATTATGCTTATTAAAATTGTAATATATCAATAAGTGTTCTATGATAATGATATTCCAAGCTATCGACACATTTTATATTTGACTTACGTGGGATAAAATGTCCCCTTTGATCATGTTTTTTATTACATAGCTCGTGATTATTCATTTTTATGACTCTATCATTTTTAAAGACTTATTAAATGTTTCATTATTGATTATTTTTTTTTAATATATTGATATTAGTTCTGTTGTGATTTTCTCATGCAATTTTATTATGTCGGTATACCAAATTAAACTTTTGATTCTCATTAATGAATTTCAAATTTTAATGATTATTTTTTCCATTACTAATAATTTAATCGTACAATTATTTTAATGAATTTTTTTACTTGAATGAAATTCAGAATATATTTATGAATGTTTATGAAGCTAGGAGCTAAGTCAGCTCAGGATCCAGTGGCCTAAAGAGCCTCAGTACGATGAAATTAAAAATATTAAGTATATTTTTTCACATATTCAATATATATATTGAATCATGTAATAGATTTTGAAAAAAGTATCATATTTATATTCAAAAACCTAGGTTTGGTTAAAAACATCATTTTTTTATAGGTGCGACATAATGTCCTCAATGTAGGGTGCACAAGAGGGGGTGAGTTGGTGGGTCTTTGAAAAGAGGTGTTATTAATTAAATAAATATTTAATTAATATTATTGAACTAAATACATCCCCCAAACATTTTTGGTTTCAATGAAACAAGTGTATAATCCCCCCACTCTCCCCCATTAAACAAGTGGAAACCAAGACGAATTGAAGTGGCATGGAGCTGTAGAACTCTATTCTTAGTGCTGATCATCCTCAAAGTGTGGATCATCATGATCTGGGCCTCATTCTCTAACTAAATATTTATATTTTTACCCTTGAGGAAGGATTATTTGAGATTAATTCATCATCCTCATTATAATTCATTTTTTATGGTTTTAGAGGTGTATTTTAATTTCAAGTGAACCCATCTAGGTTTATCGATCATTTTTCGGGTGAATTGGGGTGAATTGGGATACTGAAAAAGAAAATTCCTATCATAATTTCTATTTTCATGGTGTATATACTAGAGAAGGAGACTCTGTGTTATTTCCATTCTTATGAGATGGATTTTTGGGACTAAACATCATGTACTAAGGTTACAGTCCATGTAGTGACCCATTGTCGTGTGGCCAAATGATATAGCATGGGTAGTCATGTGATCAATCATGGGCATGTAGAACTACATGAAAAAGGTAAACCAACATAGTATTATAGATACAATAATAGGTTATGGACATTACCAAGTGCTCATGTGGTCTAGAGACACCATTAACCTGATGGTTCACATTATCTGAGAGGCACTGCTGGCTGAGCCATGTAGAGTTTAAAAATGGATTGGGGAAAGGTAAAGTGGGACACACCATATAAGAGAAATAATAAATGTATACTCCAATAATTGTTTATAAATCCATGTGAATAGGGGAAATAGATATGTTCTGAGGTGGGTTCACACACTATGCAGTACCCCTTCCACGCCATGTATTCTCTATAGATTTTCATGAGATCATACACCATGCATATCTCATTCTTCGGGAATCATATTCAGGCTTGTGAGTTGCCTATCTTTAGTGTTTTTTAACATAGAAAATTATGGATGACTCTTTCATTTTATACATGATGTGATGTCACATGTTTGGATCATGAAATTTTAGTTGCAGTGGTTAACCATGGGATGTTACCATGGTGGATCACTGGGTTAACATCAGTGTGGGAATCCTTCTTATTACCATTGGATGTTAACCACTTATACTCTTTGGGTATTTATAGTGGAGATTATATGTTGTAAGAGAGAAAAATTCTACTACCTGTAGATGTTTTTTTATTCTAGGTATGATAATAATGATGCTCTATTTAGTGGGTCTTGATAAATGATGGAGATCTGTATGTTTCTTTGAGAGAGATGTCGGGACTGGTACTCCCCTACCCAATTAGGGAAAATTTTCCTTTTTCTCATTTCTTTGTTATAGATGGGATTCCCCAAATTGTGGGTGTGGGTTCTATACCTTTTGTGTATTTCATTCGGGGTTGGTACTCCCCTTTCAAACCAAGGAACGAGTTCCCACTATTATTCATATAGTTAGAGATAGTTCTCCCCTATCATTTCAATGTGTGTTACCTATATAATCATTGAAAAGATAGAGTAGATACTCTCCTATTGGTTGACAGTGCATGTCCTCTATTTTTGGATTCATTACTCCCCTTCCAAGTCACGGTGTAGGTCCTCTATATGGGATATATAGATAGAGTGGGCACTCCCCTATCATGTTAGGGTGAGGGTCTCTATCCTTGGAGTAGGAACACCCTAGTCATTATTGGGTGAGTGTCCTCCATAATCGTTTTTGTTAAATTGGGTACTCCCCTATCGTACCAAGGATTTTCTCCTCTCATACTGGGTCAGGACTCCCGTGTTGTGTCAAGTTGTTGTTCCCCTATAGGGAACAAGCTGGTAATGTGGTACTCCCCTATCATACCTGGTTGTAGATCCTCTATCTACATAGTGGTACTCCCCTATTAGACTAAGGTAAAAGTCCTCTATCATTTGAGTGGAACTACCCTATCATACTAGGGTACAAGTCCTCATCTATGGATTTGTAATCACGTGTAGCATTAGGGAATAGTTCCTAAATTGGATTTAGTTCTCCCTTATTTAATGAGAATGGTTACGAGGATCCCCCCCCCCCACTATTCAACTGAGGTACCTCATTTTGCGTTACTACTCCCTTAATGTATTGAAATATAAGATACTCCATTCAAGAGTGTCATAGGTTCGGGTGGTAAATTATGAGCTAGTATTTCCTCAAATTTAGCACTGTGGTGAGGTGTTAATCCCTCATTTCTCTCTTATTTTGGAGGTTCACACAATGCATATTTTGAGTATTCCACCTTCAACTATGTGAAGTGGTGAGGGGTGGGCATCTCCACGTAGGATCTTATAACCTTGTGCAGGGTGTAGTTTAGTTTTGACATGACCAATGGTGTTGGGAACTTGAGATTATCATTGTATGTTATTCCTGATAGAGATAATTCTCCCAGGAAAACCATTAATAATAGTAGTGTTTTTCATGATGGAGTGTATTTCTCAAATGATTGTGAATTGGGATGGAAGATCCCATGGATTGTGTTCTCCGAGTTGTTCCTTAGATTTATTTCCTCAAGTAAAATCATATATCCTGCAATTATTAGAATCCACATGATTATTAGAGTCCAAGATGAGTATATCTAGGGGACTTTAGTATTCCATGTGATATTTTCATGTGTCATTATTGACAATCCTTTTAGAAATAGATTTCTGTTCACGTATAGCCATTAATGGCTAGAAATGTAGTTTATATCTTGATCTAGTTTCCTCTAGATAGGTTCTTCATACAATTTCCTTTTATTTTCTCCATTTTATTTTGGATTTTTGGTTTACCTTTTGAGTATTTTTTATTAACAAGATTACAAGGTCTTCTCTCTAATGTATTTTATATTGTGCAGACCACATACCTTTCAAAAAATTCATCACATTTCGTGAGGATGGTGGAACTTAGTTACTAGGATGAGCTAACTATTTCCATTCAGTTTCCCCTCATCCATTCATTTGGATTTTTGGATAACATTCAATGATTCTTTTTTACTCGTGTCATGGATAATTTTATGCATTAATTTTGCTTTCTAATATTTTATTTCTCTCTAATATTTCCTTATAGTTTTTTAGGGAAATGAATATAGTTACTTTAGGAAAATGACTCTCATTTGTGTGATATGCTTACTCTGAGCTAGTCATCATCCCCTAGCCTATTATATGTGGGCATGGGAAGTTAAGGCTTGATCCAAATTGGGATGGTTCTTTATAGAGTGTTATTATAGTGGATTCTATATTGGGATCATTTTTTCTTTATATAATTTATGTGTTTCATAGTAATAATGTTAGCATGTTTCATGTTTGGATCTTAGGCTAGAGATTCAACTATTGGTGTAGTGGTCGATATATCTGTTCACTAGGACTCTAATAACATGTATTTCAACTCGTCGTACAAGGAATCTAGCCACATGTATATAATGGTACATGAATAATATTGTATTGGGTTGTGGTTCTCTTGTACTTATTGATTTATCTCCTTAGATTTACTATTTGGCCATGGAATGTCTTGATTCGGTGTCAAGATTCCATAGTGAAGATTGCCAGACATGGTTTCATGGGACGATTGTGATGATGATCCACCCCATGATGAGGCTTTATTATAAGGAATTGGTTTTGAGGAAATACCTCTGAGTAGTTTTCCAGATGATACATCATTCATTGAGTAGCTGGTTGTGCTGACAGTTTAGGCTAAGGATGTATGCAGGCTAAGTACATTTCCTGATTTATAGAGGGAGTGCCTTCTATGCTATCAGCGTGATTAAGATCCCAAAGAAGATTCTTACTAGATCAAGTTAGTAAATTGTGTTTTTTACTTTTGAGGAAACCTCCCAAATAGATTGTGGATCTATAGGCGATCCTTGTACAGGTTTCAACCAAAGAATGGTGGAGTATAGTACAGTTAAACCACGTCGTGGTGATACTCACTTGGGTAGTTTTTGAGAGGCTCTTTGGGTAAGAATTTTACCAATCCAATATGAGATCAGTGCATATCCAAAATCTTTTGTAGCTTTGATAGTGTATCATGACTGTTGAAGAGTACTCAACATGACTCATGAACCTGTCAATATAATCCCTAAATATTGTTTAATACCCACACTTAATATTACAACCCAATGAAAAGGGACTCAACAAACATTTATGAGAAGTTTTGTATTACTTATTCCATCCTACTTGTGTGAGAGTACTAGAGTGAGATATTATATATAGGGATTTTCCTTGCATAGAACCATGAGGATGTGGCCTATAGTGTTGGTTGTGAGACTGAAGTGTCTGTAGATGTTGATAGTTGATATATATATAGATCATGGTGTCAGAGTAATAATAATTACAAGTATCAAGAACATGGTCCAATAGCACAGGAGACAAGATGGGGATCATGTTAAATGTAGGAAAGTGGTTTTTATGCTTGTGTTTGCTGGGGAAATCACGATTGATATTTTTTGACCCTATGTGATACTGACAAAGGACCGGTCGACACATCACCCGGGTAGAGGTGACATTTGGAGATGGGAGTTTAGTAGGATGGAATACATGGTGGAGGATATGGGAGGGTAGAATGTGATGGAAGGTAGTTCGAGGTTTTTCCACCAACACCCCAATGTGGTACATTCTAGGATCAAGGTGTTCAAGGATGATGGAGATAAAAGATAGAGGATATAGGGGAATTTGACCTATATGTTTTGTGCATGAATAAAGGAATTATATATGTTCTTTATAATTTTTATCGTAGTAATTAATTGAAAATATTTCAAGGTACTATTTTCATTCCACTTCTTGGACTATGATTTACTGGGGTGACAAGGGGAGTTGATAGAACCCTATGTTCGTGTTGTTGACGTAGACGTGATCTCATAAGGAAATGGGGTGATTACCCCATCGAGACATGTTTTTTTGATGTGATCAAAATAGTGAGGGTGACTTAGTGTTATCCAATGTCAAAATATTCAAGTTGTTGTTGAAGGGTTATTTATACTTGTTTGTTTAGGGTGATGTTGTGCATTAGAGTGTTAGAGAAGATCCATGAATTGACAGTTGAGATTTTTAGTTTGACTATTATTCTTGGTAGCACTCGTAGACAGATATCCATGAATAGAACTATTACATGGTGTCAACGTTTTACCTCGGGTTGTTTGAATTCGTTGTATTGGTTTCCTATAATCCATACTCTGCTAGTATACCGCTATTGGGGTTGGCGGTGTTTCTAGTTTGCCAATATATATTAAAATTATAGGTTAACATATGAATGGTCCAGTAAGATGTGGAGTTTTTGTTAAGGTAGACCTGTTTTGTTTTTTGTTACCCTCATGTTCTTAGAGTCAACCTTAAACAAGAGAATCTTGAGGAGGTCATGGTGCAGTTTATCTAGGGGTGCATGTGAACTGTGGTGTTACTTCAATATCATTGTCAGGGTAGCGAGGTGGTTTAACACTATACCCTAAAACAAAATATGGACAGTGGTTCTTGTTTATCACCACATATCATATCCAAAGATACATGTGACACGTATGACATGATATAAACTCGGTGTATGGAGGATGTGGGTGTGGTTTATCCTTTCTTTTTTATATTATGTGTGAGCTTCTATGTAGCATGGGATCACTTGGTCAGCCCGATTGCCTTGATGTTTGGGTAGCGAGATCAATTTTTATCCCTTACTCCTAGGATTTCACTTTATAAATAAAAACATACATATGCTGGGGAGATTTAAATGAATCATATTTTTAGTAGTGAGACTTTTTAAATACTTATAAGAATGTTTCTGAAGTCATGAACTGGGTTTGCATGGAATCTTTGGGTCAATAGAGCCTTGGGTCCGTGATATTAAAAATATTATATATATTTTGTCACTCGGGTGTATTTTCATTTAATATGGAGTAATTCCCAAGAGGAATATCATGTAAAAATTATGATACCGAAGTTATGTTTGTAATAAAAAATTTACCCTAGGCATGTCTATATGTTTTCTACGCCGGGTGTGTGAGAGAGGGTGAGTTCGGGGAGCTATGGGGAATGATTATTAAAGAAATATAAATTTAATTAGTAATATCAACCTAAACCCATCCCACTCCCCGAGAGGGTTCTCAAAACAGAAGAGGATAATCCCTATCCACTTACCCATTCTTTAGAGGTAAAAGTCAAACCAAATTGACACAACAAAGTGTTGTTGATCTCCGTTCATGGTCTCGATCGTCGTTAGATCAAGGAGCAACATGGTCTGTGCATCATTTTACACTCAAAGCTTCATAATTTCTCCCATTGTTTAGTAGTAATTTATTTTTAGTCATGATTCCCATTGTTATGTTTTTTTTCAATTTTTTAGAGCCTTATTGAAATTCTAATGTTGTCTTTTAGTTTTATCTTTTTTTAGGGTAAACTAGGGTGAATCTAAATGGTTGAATGTAAATTATTGAAAGCAATCCCATTTTCATTATTTTAAACAAGTGGAAAATAATATGTGTTATTATTATTTGGGGACGATTTTTTTTGGGACTCCACATTATGTTTTCACCACATGTTGTGTGGCCAAAAAACATGTCTTAGGTAGCCGTGTGATCAGGGATAGATGTGTATAACTACAAGACCATGGTACACAGACATGGGGTACCAAACATGGGCATAATAAAAATACATGACCATTTGGTCATTTGTCCTGGACACATCATGTATCCAATAATACATGCAATGTGAGAGGCACAAAGAGATGATTCGTGTAGGGGAATAACATGTCCCGGTGTTGAGTCCAACAAGACATGACATATACATGTTTTACACATTATGTACACTAACATGGCCAAGACTAGACATGTTAGTGGGTGATAGGGTCTGGTTATCGAGTTTGTTCAGACACCATGTGTACCCTAGTTCACATTGTATACATTATTTAGATCTTTTGATATTATACTTCTTTCTTATATTATTTTATGGGACTCAGATTCAAGCCTTTTAGTTTCATATACTGAGTGGTATTTCTTATTCAATGTGATGGCGGCCTCTATTTTGGAATATGAGGCATGATGTGTTATGTTTCAATAATTACACTTTAGAATAAGTGCTTGAACTTGTGAAGTTATTAGAAGGGATACATAGGTTTATGTTGAGTTAAGAATTCTTCCCTATAACCTTAGGATGTGGGTCCCGTAGACTCTTTAGTGAGGTAGATAGGTTCTCCCTTATTGTACAGGGAGTGGGTATCCTACCTATGATAGTGTTGTGATGCATGCTATAATAAGAGTGATGCTCCTTTTAGTGTCCCTTGAATGATGTTGGAGATTATGGTTCTTTTTTTGAGATATAAGATGGGACTACTACTTTTTTGTGGAATTAGGGTGGGTGTTTCCCTTACCTCCCAGCATTGGTTGAGATGGGACCCCCACAACATGGGTGTGGTTTCTATACCTTTGGGGTAGTAATTTCTTGGTTTGTACTCCCCTATTGGACTTGGTTGTGGGTTCCTATAATCATTCATACATTTACAGATAGCACTCCCCTTCCGTATAAGGTTTAGTCCCTCCATACTCATTGACCATATCATCTTGGAACACCCATGTTGAACCAGGGTGTAGGTCCTCTATCCATGGAATCAGTACAACCCAAAAATGCATAGGTTCACATACACCATATCTGATATATTGATAGTGTATGTACTCCCATATCATGTTTGGATTTTGTTATTCTAACCTGGGATTTGGAAATCTACTATTTTTCTAGGGTTTGGTTTCCCTATACATTTTTTTCAGATGATTTGTTACTCCCTTTTCGTACTAGGGAGAAGATTCTCTAGCATAGAGTCGTTACTCCCTTGTCCTATTAGGGTGCATGTCCCCCATTGTAAACAAGATGGAAAGTGGTACTCACCAATATTTCCAGGGTGTGGGTACTCTAGTCATAGAGTGGTACTCCCTTGTTGGACCAGGGTGTTGGTCATCTATACATTGAGTGGTAATCCCATATTATACACTGATTTGGGTCCTCATATATAGAGGTATATTTTCCAATTGTATCAGGGTGTAAAAAATACATTGGGTTTAGTTGACCCTTGGTTGTTATGCATGGTTATAAAGAGTGGTCCCCAACACTAGTAACATGTGGAACCTAGTTATGAGTACCTTCTCCCCCGACGAAATGGAATGGTGGATTCTTATTTAGTAGAGAAAAGGATCCATGGGTGAATCAGAAGCTTGTAACCCCATTAATGCAGGGTAGTGGAGAGGTGAAAACCCTTCCATTCTTTTTATTTAGAGAGGATTAATGTAGTTCCTAGCATGGATCAGTGCCACCTCAACTGTGGGTAGTGGTGAGGTAAATTCCTCCCAAGATGGGTTCATACAACCTTGTTTGGGTCCCATCATAACATTGAAAAAAATATGGGGATGGTAAATTTTGTTTGACCTTTCTGTTTGTTCCCAATGGAATTCATTATTTAAAACGTTCCATTTTAAAATGAAATTTTGTTCCATATAGAGTGTGTCTGTCAGTTGGGTGCCATTTGGTATGGCAGATCTCATGGAAGTTTTTCTCCTAGTTTTTCATAACATTTGGTTCCTAATGTATAATCTTATTGCTATATATGTAGTCTATAACTCACGAGACATGGATTTTGATATGAGTATATCTAGGGGATTCTAGGAGTCCTTGAGGTGTGGTCATTACTCATTGTTGATACCCCTTGTAGACTGAGCTGAAAAGTCAGGTAAAGCGGAGTAGGGTTTGTGATGGAGTTTTTCTATCATTGGTTTCCCTATAGATAATTCGAACATACCATTTATTTTTGGGCCAAACCCTTTATTTTGGGTATTGGTATAACTACTGAGTGTTCTTCTACTCACACTTATATAGGCTTTCCCCGAATGTGTCCTATCTTGTGTATACCGAATTCATTTGAATAGATTCACTGAAGGACCCAAGGCTTGGGAATATCGTCCAACTAAATAGAATGATGTGTTTACTAGAGCTGGGAAGAGTATAATTCCAGTTGTTTCATTTGATAGTGATCCCCTCCTTCTGAGTAGGTTGTATTCTCTTACAATTTATGTTGGGCCTGTGTTTTTTCCTTTTTATGCTTCTACTAATTCTATTGTACAATCGTTTCTTATATTTGTATTCACACATTTATCTTTCTATATTTTTTTTATATTCACTATTCTGTGGAGGTGGTTGTGGGTGCATGAATAAAGGTAATTTAGGATATGGCCTCCTATCTATGTGATATTACTATACAATGAAAGTTTCTAGACACAATAATATTAGAGGTGTGTTTTGGGAGATTTATCTTAGGGCCCATTAGTTTTGGTCATGAGACATTTATATTTACGTTTTCTGTGTTTATCAATAATTATGAAGAATGAATTATTTTCAGAAATATTTAATATGGATGATGATGATTAATTAATGTGAAATAAGAAAATTTAGGTTTAGTGGGGGAAATTACCATTTAAATACACTTGAATTTTTTATACAAGGTCTTGTCCTAATTCCCTAAAATTTTAAACCAAATATGTCCTTGAGAATATATGGGAATAAATATTTCTTTTTTTTATTTTAAATTTGAAATGGTGAAAATTGGGTAACCATCATCAGTTTTTGGGAAACAAAGTAATTTTTATGAGGTCATCATTTGATTCATGAGTGTGGGTCTGAGTCTGTTATATAGTGTCTATAATTATTTATACCTTTCTTACATTTCTATATAATCACATCCCACTTATTTTCTTCAAAATTTAATGCTAGTAATGTCTTATTACAAATGAATTTTCCTCTATATATTTCCCTATTTTAAGAGGTAGATTTCTCTAACACTTTCTATAATGACTGATTTTCAATAATGGTATTTACGATGTTCAAAATCTTGATTACCGGGGTTATGTTAAAATTTAGAGGATGCAATTTCTTCAATATTTGGATAATGTAACTATCCATGATTTTTAAGAATGAAAATTGTGTGCCATGGAATTTATTAAATGATACACCACGATTAGATGATAATTTTACACACTAATAACTTAAGATATGTTTTTCATCATATAATACTAATCTCTCTAATAGCTTGTAGGACAAGAAACCCTGAGTCTAAATGATCCATAATATATTATACCATTATTACATATCTATTAATTTAATGGAATTAATAATAAAAAATAAATTAAAAAATTTATAAGGTATACTCGTGTGTAAAAAAATTCTTTCTTACTGAATAGATTATAAATAATATATGAATCATTAAAATTAAAAAAAATTATTATTAAAAACATTAGTTTTTAATAGACTATTTATTCTCTATTTTTGCACATAATTTAAAATTAAATTTAACACTTTTCTAAATAATATTCCATTAAAAACATGTGTTTTTTAAATTCTCATATCAAAATTATCTTATAGTGATTTTTTGGGTTTTTTATGAAATGTTTAATTTTCTCCTGAATAGTTAAAGTTGCTTTTTTTATAGAAAAGATCTTTTTTAATTAATTAAAAATATAAATTAAATATAAATTTTGTTTTAATGAAAAATCAGTTCAATTAT
The DNA here is from genome assembly GCA_963277665.1 of Viscum album. NCBI lineage: Eukaryota > Viridiplantae > Streptophyta > Magnoliopsida > Santalales > Viscaceae > Viscum > Viscum album. Next base: position 699,359,862 of record OY728158.1, read on the forward strand.
ATTTTAATAAATATTATAAATGACCGTGTAACTAATTTCATATATAATTTTGATATTAAATCTTTTTCATACATATGAAAACCTTCTATTTTCTATCTTGCATATTCATCATGTATGTAGGTATAATTTTAAATTAGATTCTTCCACATATAAGAATTGATATTTCAAATATGGTTTCCATATTAAAAAATTGAAAAAAAATATATTATCTGATATGGTAAAATGAATTATTTTACCATTATTGTTATTTAAAATAGTAATAACCAATCACCACGGTTAATGAGAAAATTGTTTTACCATGGAGTTAAACTATAAATATAAGGTTTAAAATGAACCACCAACATATTATGAACCCATTTTATGGAATTTAATTTGTATAATATGCTATTTGGATTTAGAATTTCCTATTTTCATGGGTTATTGAATTAAAATTAATTGGTAATATTGATTCTCTTAAATAATTCCTTGGGTGTCCTATCCTCCACAAAAAAATCCACCTCTTATACTACCCTCACAACACTTATAAAAATATATGTTTCTATAGTGCCCATCAAATCCATATCATTAGTCACATTTGAACATACTATATCCCTTGTATTGATGGAAATTTCATCCCAAAACTTCTTATTGTAAAAACCTAAAGATGTTTTTTGAAGAAGAGGTAATATTCATAAACTAGATTTTTTATATTGTTTCTTCCTCCACCTCATTATAATCATATTAAAAATTTAATAAATAACTTTATATGCATCTTAAATATACATTGATTTTATTTTAATAGGCTTATTTACTATATTTATCTCCACTTCCATCCAATATGACAGGATATCATCCACCATGTGTATGGTGGACTTCTCCATTGTGACGAAATATAATTCATTTGCAATCACCACCCTTAATGGATTAATATAATGAAGGATTCAACACACGTATATTATTTTTAAGATATTATTATACATCATGAATTATAATATCATATATTCCTTCTTACATTCCATTCTATTTAAAATATGATAAGGTCACTCATGTGTATGGGGGACTACTAACTCACAAGGAAATGTTATTCATTTTGCACTTATGCTTTACAAGTAATGTAATATGTAAAAATTTAATTAATAAATGTGATATAAAATTATTTTAATAATTATTTTGGAGGTAAAATCATTTTCAAAATAATGGAAGATTTAGGTAAAGTACATCATCTCAATTCCCCTTCATTAAGGCATATTGAAATGTTATGCACCAAATTTCTCTTATATGTTGTATGCACTACCGATGTTTCATAAAATATAATGAATAGTTGATAAATATTTTTATTTTATGTATTAAGTTTAATTCATTCATTTATGAATATTTGACATAAAAATTACCTAGTGGTAAATAATTTCATAAATCAATTTCTTCTCATAGGGTTATATTACTTCGTTATTATATTCTACATTCTTAGATTATGTGTGTAAATGATTCTGAGTATATAAAATTTTACTTCAAATTTTTTTAGGTTTATGTAAATTTTATAAACATATTTGTTTCATTGATTAATTATCACCTTTATTGGATGATATTTTTAAGGGTTACTTTTACAATTTCATATTAATCATGATTCTTTTGGTGTGAATTTCCATTAAAGGAAATTATTTTATTTTTGTATTATAACCCCATTCCCTTTTGTAATACTCTATTTATTCATGAATTTTTCCATTAACAGATCCATATTACCCACAATTGTAACTAAAATTATTGTGAAATATTTTTAAGAACATAGGGAATGATTTCTCTCTTTTGTCAAAAATTGTTTTTTTTCAAAAAAAATGTTTTATAAAAAAATCATAAAAGTTATAAAAAATATCCAAATTATTTATGAAGACATTTTTACACTTGTATGACTATGTATAAACTATTTATAAATTAATTTTCATATAATTTTCCAAAAAATTCCCATTTTGATTTTACAGAAAATGAGAAATGAATTTTTTTACTTATACACCATGTATGTAATTTCCTTGTATCAGGACCACACAATGTATTTAATATTATTATAGATGTTCCTAATGTTATTTTTAAATAAAATAATATTCAAAATTAATTTCGATCTATTAGTTTGTAAAGGCGATTTTCAAAAGTAAAATCATACGTTCTATGAAGTCTATTTTTAGATATCTTTTTTCGATATTTTATACATCAATGAAACAATACCCATACTGTATTTATAACCTACTAGGGATCTGTTGCATTGGAACCATATTAATTCAATCCTTTGATGTTTTATGATCATTTTATTCATGTAAAGTATTTTCATAACCATTTTGGTTCATTTTTGTTATCATTAAAATTTCCTTCAAATATTCAATTTCCATTATTCCATTGAAATTTCATTTTACAAAAAAAATTTCATTATTTATCATGAATAATCTTATTTCTCACATCATATATCATTTTATCTTATGATTTATTAAATATAATGTTATTTTATTGTCAGGGTAAATATTGAAATATTTGTAACCACTACATCAATATAGATATTTAATGACAATATATATTGATCAATAATTAAATAAAAAATATAATGTATGAGGTGTAATGTCCTAGAACATTTCAGTGCATTCCATTGTGAGAATCTAGTGTTCGAGGTGTTCTGGGAGATCAAGGTTTCTCTTTCCAACAATTTTAAAAATTTCCCGGACTTCCATGTATTCTAATGGTACCTCACGAACAGCGGCACCTAGGCATGATGTGACCCTCATGATGTCACCAAGCAGCAATGTCACCCTGACGGTGTCTCTATAGTTGTAAATCAATTGTGGTAGCTCACCCTAGTGGCTTCTCCCCTATGGTGTCTCACCCCAGTGGTTGCTTTCCCTAGAAGTCTCTCACTAGAAGTGTGTGACCCTAGAAGTCTCTCATCCAGTGGTGCCTCATCCAACAGTGTGTTTCCCAGTAGTGCCTCACCTGGCCCTATCTCATGAACAATGTTTATACTTCTTGTTTTCCCCTTTTGATGTCTCCTTTGGTTTTAAACAACATTAAAATCATATTTTCAAGCCTTTGAGTCCAATTCAAATCCCATAAATCTTATCCTAAATTCCTAATATTCTAGGGGTTTTAATCGGTCTAAATGTGTTATCTTGACTATATCTTCCATCAATGGAAAATAAAAAAACTATCTAAACTGATGATTTGTTTATATCATTCCTAGTAATAGATACCCTTCTCCCTTGTTCTTCCTTATTTTCATCCTAAGTATAAGATGCTCAATGTTCTTCTTCCCATTGGAGTCATGCAATTGGGATGTGGCTTATAGATCCTGTTCTCTATCTATTTTTGTACTACATATGTTCTCCCCTGTCTTGGTGCAATTGAGAAGGGTATATCACCTCTTCTTCTAAGTATTTTTTCCTTCATCTCTTTCAATTTTGTATCATGTAGGGTGGCTGTATGAATGTTTTTAGTTTTGAAGATGGTTTCATACCAATTAAAAAGATAATTAAATCTTATTAGTATTAACATATGAGGGTTTGGGGAAATGTGATGCATGTTCATTATATTCCTCATTACCTTTTAATATTTTGACTATATTGGATAACTACCCATTGAAAATCATGATCGTTGGGTGTAATTTTTTTGTACCTATGATAGCTTGTGAATTCTTTTTTGGGTTTCTCTTGAATTACTATTTATATTAAAATTATTATCCATGTATTTTCGGTTAATTAAATGGATTCTTTAGGATCTTATGGATTCTTTAATCACACTCTCAATTTAATATGTTGAATTTTAATAATACCACCTTGTTAAAACTAAATATGTTAGTTTATTGTTGTGATGTGATTTTTTCTACATGTTTTCTATGTGGGGATTTTGATGAATTTGGTTTTATGATGGGGCTATTAGGGGTGTTGTGTGGTTTTCTTGTAGGGCTACCGAAAATGGTTGTAATGAGATGGGTTGCTGGGTGCAGCAGTATGTTGGGGGTTTTCCTTATTGAGAGGATGGATTGGGATGAATGGCTTAGAATAATGGTGATTTTTTTGGTCAGTATGGGTAATTTACCCAGAGATTCTCTATGAGTAGAAGGCATAAAGCATCGCCTTGTTTTTAGGGGACAGATTATGGTTTACCATGATTGGGTGTTAATGGGAGAGTTAGTGGAATTATGTGTTCTTTTGTTGTGTTGTTCTTAATAGTCTCCCAGGTATTGATGGAATATATGAATTCTTAATACTATTGAGTTGACATTTTTTAGTTTGGTTTATGGTATCGATTCTGTTAATAAAAATTTAAGGGATGGGTTGCACAGTTAACTATGGTTAAATCTTGTTAATGAAATGAATGGGAGTTAAGAGAATTTTTTTTTGAAGCCTTTCAAATTTATCAACTTCCTTAGTGACTGTTGCTGATGATAATGAATACTATAATTATAGTAAAAACATTTGTTTTTTATGAGTTGGAACGTTCTTTTTGTGAATCCCCTATGTTGGGATCGGGTGATTAATACTATCTATACATAAATAGTATGTTCTTTTGATTTCTATACAGACCACACCATAGTTGTGAACAATGTGAGAAACACACCCATTTTTAAGGGGGTGTCATTCCCAAAAATTAGGGTGGGAGGATGGATTGATGGACACCCTCTCTTCCACGCTCCTTCTTCCAAGTGGTGGTAGACCATTATTCTTTAGGTATGTTGTGGTTTGCGAGGCCTAGGTGTGTGCGGGCGAGTTGTGTTTTCCCAGGTGTATTCGAATGAGATGAGTTCCACTTTCCTTGGTGTCTTTTGGGATGAGATGTGATATGGATTTTAGGCCCAGGTTTCTATGATCTGGATGACAATTTGTGGCCTAGGTGTGTGCAGGTGGGATGTGGTAGTGAGGCCCAGGTGTCTACGGGAAGGCAATGGTTGTGAATCCCAAGTTTCTGTAGGAGGGTTGGGACGTGGGGTTCTTGTAAGAGGTTGGAGCGCCCTTCGGTGGATTCCTTTGATAGATTCGTGTTTGAAGCTTGGGGACTTGAAGACAGCGCAGTGGTCGGGTTGCTCGACCGGCGTCAGATGATGGTTCGGTATTCATCTGAGAGCGATTTGATTACTACTAAGTCCAATGCCCCCCGAACCCTCAATGGATGCGGATTTTACCTCCTTCGCTGGTCCTTCGAATCCATCATGAATCATGACGAACAGACGATGGCGGTTTGGGTAATCTTCCTTTATTTTCTGCTTCCTTTTAAGATTTCTTCAATAATAAGCATGTTAGGGAACAAGGTTGGTAGATTTCTCTGTTCGGATAGTAGGGTTGCTGCTATTTTTCACCTTATCCTCCCTCGTGTTTGTGTTGAGGTCGACGTTTTGAAGCCTCTTACAGAGTGGCATTATATTTTAGTTGGCGAAGAATTCAGATGGAAACTGAAGGTGGTTTTTAAGTCTTGGTCAACATTTTTCTCGAGTTCCCATCATCTATGAAATTTGGTCCTTGGATGTCGTATATGTCCAAGTGCTCAGCAACTGATGAATCCCCAACCAGAAGAGTCTCAGCCGTAGGCCATTCCCGGTGTGATTCAAAAATTGGATAGAGCTGGATTGGACAGGCCTTCATAGGCGCAAGGGGTTGATCTAGGGGAACGCGATCCAGGCGTGGTTCATTTTGGTCCAGGCGAGGATTTGAGGCTGGAACCAGAAGCCAGTCCTCGAGAGGGCCAGCCTTTGCAGTGGACTTATCTAGTGGTTCCAGAAGCAGTGAAGGATGTGGAGGCCAGAACCCCCTTTCCACAGGTTGTGGATGTCATAGCTCAGTTAATGCAGGATTTGGGGATCATTTCCTTGTAGGAGAATGGAGTGGAGGCAGTGCATGGGGGAGGAAAAAAGCTATGCTTTCATGTGGATGTGGTGGAGCATCCTGTCTCAGATAGAATTGTCGATATTGGTGTGGTGAAGGGTGTTAGCGATGGCCATGACCCTAGGGGTCCTCATGGTCGGGAATGGGAGGGATCTAACCACCAGTCTCAATTCATGGGTTGTGGATATGAGCAGTCCAATGGCCTGTTTCCGTGTAGCGAGGACATAGAGGGTGAATTTGGAAAGGAGTCTGAACCATATGTCAAGGCATTGCAGGGGAAATCCTTTTTTCATGTAGTTACATGCTCTCTCCATGGTCAAGGTAGGAAGGACAGTCAAGGAAGGAAAAAAGGGGATAACATATTTGGTCCTCTTGATCCAAACATGTTCATTTCAAAGTCCCCCTTTCAGATAACTGGGAGCAAGGAGAAGAATAAGAAGAAGGACTTGGTGGTCAAAGAAGGCAATATGGATTCCTCGGGTAGGCTGAGGGCTCTAAAAGAAGGTCTGGGGGTTGAAGTGAAAACCCAATTTGATGGCCTAGAAACTCAAGAACATTCATTGTCACAAGAGGATGTGGACTCGGGAGATGATAGTTTTAGCCAAATCTCAGTTGACAGCCTAGACCAGTTCCAAGGGAAAGGTCCCCACAGTCCAAGAAGGAAGAAGGAGAAAAAAGGAAAGCGTGACTCGGGGAAATACATAGTGTTTCAGGGGAAAAAACCCAAGGGGCATAAAGACTACTCTCACTTGCCGAAACCAATGGAATCCAGGTCATCCTTGAAATGTGGAAGCATGGAACGAAAAGGCCTTAAAGACGGGGAAAGTTGGGATCGAAGCAGAAAATCAAGTGTAATATAAGAAGTGGGTGCGGAGTGTCTAAAATCCCATCTTCCACTATAAGGAAGAGTTGCTTGAAAAATTCCATCAGCCAAATGCATCAAATTAAGAGATTTTAAGGATTTATGAAAGATGATTGTAGACTGAGGCCACAGAGGAGCGTCAAGCATGGATAGATGATCAAGACCGAATCATCGCCCGAGGCTTCAACCAAGGAAGAATCACCTTGGAGGAATTCATCCAGATAATGGACAGAATGATTTCTCACCTTGAAGACAATATTAGGGAGGATCCAGACATCCAGGTTAGTACTCTTCATTGGGAATTATACAGATCATTTGACGCAAATAACCTGAGTCTTGTGTTTAACAATTCTGTGATCTCTTTCAGCACGTAGTCCTTATTTGCGAAATTTGGTATCCCACTTGTCCTTAAAGTGGATTAATAAAAGAATTTATAGTTGGAAGAAGAAGGAGGATTACATGGAACGTTCTCGATCCGACTAGCTCATATCGTGACCGTTGTTGTGTCTAATTGTAGAGTAAATTTTGGTAGTTTACTTTGGAGACTGTTGGTATTTTTATTAGTTATATTTTAAACATGCATGTGGGATAGTTTTGGATTTCTTTAAATATATGTATTGGAGTGTTTTTTTGGATGATCGATCATATATCCTGATCATGTTTCAAATAAAAGTTTAATTCCCCCATATTATGATAATTGTATGCCCTCGGTGTGAGTTCCCAATCTGGGGCATGCTAGAGAAATAAAATTGGGGTTATTTTCTCATTTTCATTAGTGTAAGCCTAAGAGGAGAATCATTGAAGGGATGTTTTTATGACTTAATGGTATCATAGTGTATGGTTGAGAGATATGATGGATCATAGGGTTAGGAATAGTTGTGTTTGTATTGGTTGGTAGGGAAACAATGTCAATTGACAATGGTGTGTGACATAGGCTAGAGAATACCAGTGTGTATATAGGATTTTAAGGGCCACAAAGATTGGATTCATTTACAAAGGGCCTTCAGAATGACTATGTTATGAAAAATAGTTTCATGTTAGATACATAGTAGAGGTACATACATCATAATGACTATTTTTTTGTTTGAATTTGGTTATTTGGGTAATGTTGAAATGAATAACAATATGAGTTGAAAATGAATCTCAATAATAATTCCATTTTAATATAGCTTAGGAACTCTTTGATTAAATTTCTGTGATGGATCATGGATTTCATCCACATGTGGCTCATGAAGATATGGTTTAACATGTTGATCTAATCAATCTTTATAATGTTATTCTAGTTGAGGAAGACGATTAGTGGTATAAGACATTGTGTGGTTTCCAGCAATTTGATTTTTAAAATTGTGGTGGTAGTTTTTTAAATATGGATATGGATTGCTTGATCTAGGATCTTGAGATCACCTTTAGATTGATCTGGGCCTTGACAATGTATCGAGTTCCCATGGAAGTCATCCAGATGTGGGGTAATGCACATTAGTGGTGGACTCTTTATCTAGGGGAACAGAAGGAATAATAGGTTTTGTTGGCTGACATTTAGAAGGAATTATGGGCTGAGTTCCTTTCATTGAATATGATGGTAGAGATGGGATAGGAGAAAATATATGTTTTAGAAGGGGAGTATGTTACTACGGGAGCTCAGGATCATGGTCATGGACCTCCTTCAATTTTAACTTGATCTCTTTCCTGTTTAGGAGTCTCGTGTGAGCCATCATTAAGAGGCACATAATCCTTCGATCATGTATGTTGTTACTCCCTTTATGTTTCCATTGTATTTGGAGGTTCAGAAGAAGGCATTGGTGATCAATATTATAAACTCACAAGTAGGTATACCACTAGAGGGGATCTAACATGGCTCTTTGAGAGGCTCGGTTGTGTGTGGCAGGGCTCAGGTTTCAGGGCCTTGGAGGTTTTGACTGGAAGGTAGATGACCTCAGCAACTTCAATTATGGACTTCAGGAGTAGGAAGTCCACATGCCTTTCCCGTGGGATTATGGATGATATGTTTCTTCATTATCATTGATGACCATATTCAGAATTAGTTCCAAGTGGATTATTGAGCCCAGTTTGGTAGATGCAGACAAGATAGGTGTCAACTTCAGCAGTAGTTGTCGATAAGATAGTTTCATCTACATGGATTGAAGGATTTTTCTCTACTGAGGGGAGATAGAGAATGTGTAAGCCAACCACAGGATGTCCCACATGATTAGGGACCATGGCTCGTGTTTTCCCATTCATGTGGTTGTTATTAGATAGGAAGAGGAGGGGGTCGCTGTCAGTTTCCCATCGCAGAGGAAGCTATTTCAGCGGGGATGGAGGTCATCATAGGAATGATCAGTTTTATTAGTACCCACGCATGTGATTTATTTGATTTAGGAGCTTTGGACTCTTTTTAGGAACTAGCTCTATCCCATTATCCGGGATTGTACGTAGAGACTATACCCATTTCCCTTGTGTTGAGTACACCAGTTATAGGTTAGACTATCTTTTTTGATGTTTTTTAGGGATATAGACTGATTATGGGACCACATTAGTCATGTGGGGATCTTTTCGTGAAATAGATATTGTAAAAAAATTTCATTAATGACGTCGACTAGTTTTATTCTGCGCATACAATTATCGACTGATTCTGAATGAGAGTTATGATTTCGAATATGGATGAATAGTGTATAGTTTTTGTCAGTGATGGGGGTTTTCATTTGGGAAATCAGTGGGTGGAGCCTTTTTATTCCATGTTCACTGAGATTTTATTGGAATCACTAGAAACTAAGATGTTGGGAGATCCTAGGGTCATTATGGATTTCATGGATGTTTTCTTTGAGGATTTTGTGATGTTATCATCTTGACGTGACGTTGAGTTAGAGACAGAATTACATCCCATTTCTTCTCTGTTATAGATTGATTCTTATCATATGGAACCTTCAGATATTCTGTAGATGAGTTTTCATATTGATTATTTGGTGTAGAAGGGTCTTATCCAACATAGTGTGTCGATGTGTGGTCCCCTATATTGTTTAAAAAGAAGGTGGATAGGTGTATAAGGTTGTGTATACACTATTGGAGGTTGAATCTTGTTACAATCAAGAATTTTTTCCTCCTTAGGATGATATATGATCTCTTAAACCATATTATAGGGGAATGTTGGTTTTTTATGATTGATATACGATCTAGATATCACGAGTTGTGAGTGAAGGAGGGTGATATCCCAAATACGGATTTCAAAATCATGTATGGGAATGTCAAGTTCATGGTCATGCAGTTAGCTGTTAGGAATGAACCATCCATTATAATGATAATTATGGACTCTATATTCTTCCAGTTCCAATATTGGTTTATTTTATTATTCATCCAACATATCTTCTTTTTCCTGAAGTTGATGGGGGAGAATATCAAGCATCTCAGGACTATCCTTCAAGTCCTTTGATGCCACTTGCACTAAAAAATGTTGTCTATGTGTATATTCTAGACACGAGATGTTCACTTCCATAGGAACACGGTGCCTCAACAGTGTGTGGCAGCAGACCCATAAATGTTTTATGCGGTTTTTTATTGGGAAACACCCAATAGTGTGGTAGAAATTTGCAGTTTCCTTGGTCATGCAAGAAATTATTGGAGGTTATTACCTGAATTCTCTCATGTTGTGGAATCATTATCCTCTAAAAATAAAAAGGGTAGTATTTTTTATTTAGTGATCAATACTATGAAACGTTCATTTATCTAAAGGGTATTTTGGTCAGTGCTCCAGTGTTCGATTTCTAGAAAAAGGGGTGATGTTTGAGGTGCTTTGTGATTCTTCCCGTCTGGGTTTGGAATGTTTGTTGATGCATTTATGAGAACTGAACTCTTCTGGGTCTAGGATGTTATGTCCCCACAAGCATCACTATACCACCCCTGGTTTGGAGTTGGCAGTATCATTATTCACACAGATGTTGTGGTGGAATTACCATATTTGAGAGAACCTGGTGGTCTTCATAGATCACGATAGATTGAGTGAAATATTTTCCCACCATGATCCAAATCCATGATAGTGATGGTGAATGGGGTTTCTTCAAAACTATAATTTTGAAATCTCAAAAACCGTAGGAAGATAAATTAAATTGGTCGGTGCTTTGTGCTGGATGTCACATACGAATTTTGTTTGGGAATTTTGTGATGCTTTGACGGAACTGGATGAGTGGAATCCTTGCACTTAGATTCAAGGGGGGGTGGTGTTTGAGTCTATTTGATTAATATGATAGTTGTGTCTTATCTAACAATGTAGGTGTAGGAGTCTCAATGGGGAGACTCTGAGGAAGAGGTTATCCATGATCATGTAGGCCATGATGATACTCTGGAGGGACAGTTGTAGGATGGTCTTAACCAGATTTTGTTCTGATAATGTTGTCTGTTCTAGTGGTGATTCATAGTGGATTACTTCATGAGATTCATATATCACCTTTTTGTGACGAATATAAGAGTTTCTAGGATATGAAATGGCTTAAAGATGTAGTTTGGGTGGCCTAGTATGAAATGGAATGTGGCAGAGTTTGTGGTGAAGTTCCTGGTTTTCAAGCAGGTGAAGGTATAACACCATTTCTCTACTGGTTTGTTACATACCTTGGATGTTCCCAAGTGTAAATGGGAGGAAATATCAATGGATTTTATCATATAGTTGACCAGGGATTAGGGGTTCTATGATTTTATCTTGGTGATAGTGGATCATTTAATGAAATTAGCCCACTTTATAGAAATAATGGAGTTGGGTGTAGTAGATTCCTTGTACAAAAAGTATTTGGATGAGGTGGTGAGGCTAAACAAGGTTCTAAGGACCATTTTCTTTGATAGGTGCATACGATTTACCTCATCAGTCAACTGGGGAATCATGTATTCTTTTCGAACCTAGTTACGCATTATCATTTCCTTCCACCCTCAGACATATGAGTAGACAAAGCGGAAAATCCAAACGTCAGAGGATATATTGTGGGAATGAATCGTGGACTTTGGTGGAACATTGGTACAACACCAACCATTTATGTGGTTCTCTTATAATATTACCTATAACTTTTCCAATAGCATGGATCTGTTTAAGGCATTGTACATAAGGTAGTGTTGTTCTCCATTTTACTAGATGGAGGTTGGGGAGGTAATTGTTCTTGGTCTAGATTTGGTACAAGTAATTACCATGAAGGTACATATTGATAGAGAAATGATTAAAGTAATGGGTTACCATTAAGTGTATGATGACAACCATAGGAGGATGCCCTTATCGTTCAAGGTTGGGGACCATGTGTTCTTGAGGGTCTCCCCTCGACGTGGGAATCAGAGGTTCGATAAAGGGGGTAAACTTTATCCTAGGTTAGTTGGGACAATTGAGGTGTTAGAGAGAGTTGGTGAGGTTTCATACCAACTATCAATGCCAAAAACGTTAGATATGATCCATGATTTCTACCATGTCTCTAAGATTAATTGGAATCATCACGACTACTTCCATGTTATTGGCTATGGAGAGTTGGATAATGAGGATGACATGATGTATCTAGAGCAACTAGTGGAGATCCATGATCCTCGATAGACGGTGCTACATGGAAAAAACATTACATTGGTTCAGTTATTATGGAGGAAAGGTGGCTAGAAGGAGAGTCCTTGGGAGTGAGATATTCATATGTGTACCTAGTATCTAGAGTTGTTATGAGTTTTACCTTGTTTTTTTATTTTATGTTTTAATCTTTGAACGTATTATTATAGGAGATGAGTTGTTTCCCATGGTAGTGTCATGTGAAGTTAATTACGTGATAATTTTACAACATCTGGAATGGGTAAAACCAACATCCTAATAATTATGCATTAATTTCGATTCTTTTGATCCCACAAATATGTGTCAGTCCCATCCAAAGTAGATAGTATCTTATCATGGAATATGTAATTCCATGGTCTGTGAGTTTAAACAGTGTGTCTGTTAGGATTTTATGGTGTGTTGTGTGATAATTTGGGTTAGAAGATATCATAGGAGGTTTTCTTGTATGTGGATGTTCCCACTCCATATTTCTAACAACACATGGTGGATTATCGTTGGATGTTGATGTCTTTAGTTGTCAGGGATTTTTTATGTATAGGAAGACCCTTGAGAGATATCATGTGGTGTGGTTTTTTAGACACCTCATTATTATGGGAATAATTTTAATTTTTAGAGGGAAAATAGTTTGAGAGTTATCTGACATAATTTGTCTCACTCTTCAGTCCATTCCATTTTGAGAATCTTGGGTTTTAGGTGTTCTAGGATATCAACGTGACTATTTCCAACATTGTGAAAAAATTATCAGTTTTCCATGATTTCCACCATTCCTCACCAACAGCATCACCTAGAGGTAGTGTCACCTAGCAGTGGTGTTACCTTGTGGTAGTCTCACCCTAGTAATCTCACCCTAGTGGTCACTCATAGGAGGTAGCCCACCCTTGCGGTTTCTCACTAGTGGTTTCTCAAATTTGTGGTTTCTCATTAGCGGTGTGTCACCCATGTGGTCACTTTTCCAGTGGTTTCTCATCCAACGATTTCACTTCCATATTTCCCTCACCCAATGGTGTCCCTTCCAGTGGTTCCATGTCTGTTGGTTCCTTACATGAAAGTGTCCAATGAATATTATTTCTAGTTCTATTTTTTCACCTTCCTGACGTATCCTTTAACATAAAATGAAATTAATGCCATATTTAAAAGGATTTGATCCCAATTCAAATCCCAGAAAACTAATCTAAATTTTTTATATGTCAAAGGGATTTTACATGGGTAAAACATGTTATCTTTATGAAATCTGCTGTTAATAGAAAACAAAAAACATTTCTAAATTGATGCTCTATTTCTATCATTCCCATGCCCGGAGACCCATCTCCCTTATTCTCCCTTATTTTATTCCCTTGGTACAGGAAACCAAAATATTTTCTTACTATTGGATTCGTGTGATTGGGTTATGGCTATTAGATCACATCCCCCTTGTGTTTTCCTACGTCATATGTCTACCTCTGACTTGGTTAAATCAAGATCGCCTCTTTTTCTTGGTAGGTTTTCCTTTACGTCTCTCAATTTTGTGTCATGAGAAGTAGAGTTTTGAATATTTTTCCCTTGGGAATATTGTTTAATACTAATTAATATAGATAATTAAATTTTATTTGGATTAATATATTAGGGGATAGGAAAAAGGGATGATTGTTCTTACGGTTCTTGGATCCATTTTAATATTTCTATTGTATGTGCTAACTACCCACTAATCATCATGGACATTGGGGAAGTCCTTTTTCACTTTTGATGGATATTGATTTTTTATGTTGAATGACTAGTTATATGTAATCTATTAACCACATATAATTATTTAATTGAATATATCCCCCTTGATATTATGAATTATGTGATCACATCCTCAATTTAAGAAGTAGAATTTGAATAATAGCCCCATTGTTGAAACTAAATAACTTTTGTTATGGTTGTGATGTGTAGTTTGTTGTAGGTTTTATATGTGGGTATTTTTATGGATGTGGTTGTATAGTGGGATTGTAACATCCCGGTTCCGGGTGTCGGCCAAGGGTGACCCATACTCGGTTGGTCACATGACCTCAACAACAGTCCCCAAATTCTAGAGAATCATGACTAGCAATGATGGCCAATGTATGATAATGGGGAGAATATTCCCTCATTGTAAGAGTATTAATAGTGGAATAATAAATAAATAAAAATAAAGGAAGATATAATATCATACAAAAAAAGTAAGTAGTAATAGACTGATAGTAATAAAAAAACTAGAGCATATATAAATGTTGCATGACACATGTGTCTAGTTTAGTAGCCAAAAATGTCACAATTCTGTAAATAAATTACTGAAACCAAAGTACAAGAAATTAGAACACTCTAATAGCATCGTAAGCCTCATCTTGGTCCCATGGCCCCTAGCTCAAATAGCAATCAAGTACCTAATGAATAAAGTGTGTTTTCCCATATTTATACATGAAACCAAATAATCAGTTTAGGTCCGAAATCATGACCGAAATAGGGTGAGAGATGAATCCCTGTAGGCAACGGCCAAAATATTTTTTCATAACTGTTAGAGAATATATATAGAAGAAAATATGAAAAAACAATGAAATAAAATATGAATGACTCAAAAGAAAAAAATTATAAAATTTTCAATTACATTCATTTAACATTCATTATTTATCCGTTGAATCATGTAATATCTTGATTTAGAAAAATATCTATATCCCCTTGTGTAATAGTAACAAACAGATGTCTCAGAAGAGAATCTAAACAATCATGTAATTCCAAGTCAAAGATTTTTCTTTAGCTTGGTAGACTCGTCACAATAATCCAGTTATTCAATCATGACATTTTGGGACAGTTCTCACAGTCTAATATTCCTGGTCTAACATAACAATAATCATTTAATAAGTACCCTATGGGAAGCTCTCACAGTCTAACCCCTTTGATATATTCTTAATTTTAACATTTGAAAATGACTATTGGGGATGCCCTAAAGTCTATACCCCTTGGTCAACATATAATTAAAAAAGTATAAACAACCACCTGGCAAGCTCTCACGGTGTAAACCCCTATGTCAATGTCCATCTGGAAACTCTCATAATTAATACATGTGGGTCAACATAATGGGAAAACATATATAAATGACCCAACCACGGGAGTCTCTCATAGTCAACTTCCCGTTCATCAAACATTCATAATGTATATCACAAGAATCTCATATAATCGGTAACTCCCTCCTAACAACAGAAGCCATGGAAAAATAGGTTCACCTAACAAGAATTCTAGACCAAACAACCATTATCAATCAAACATGTAAAACACACCCATGAGATGTCCCATATGCAAGGTATCTGACCTCATATATATGAAATTTCACTTTTTCAAACTACCAAACTATAACATGTTATAAAAAGGTCCAAATTCTATACATGAAATACCCCAAACAAGGGTATACAACACGTTTTTTACATATAAACCAAACAAATTCAACTAAATCCACAAACCACCTACCTTGATTGTAACACCCCGAGATTTTATGAAAAAAATATTCTTTTTAATTTCATTAATGTCTTGTGTTGTACGCTACACCAAAAGAAGCTTGCACAACACGTATCCTTGACTTGCCTTTCATTACACGCAATCGCGGCCTTCCTTGATAGCGCGTGTAGTACGCAATACCGAGTTTCACTAAACAACGATATGCTATTAAAATATTATTAAAACTAGCCATTATGAATAGTAATAACCACTTTTTGAAATTTTTTAAATTTTATTTTTCGAAATGGACTTCATTTTTGGATTCGGAATATCGAAATTAGCTTAGGGTGAAATTTTGGTAATTTTCGGATAACTTTCATATTTTGATGAATAGTGGAAATTAATAAATTTTAATTAAAAACAACTTTTTCAATCTAAATAATTAATAGTGATAAATTATTAATTTTAGTGGTTTTAAAGTATATTTAGAATATATTTTTACAATTTAATACAATGATGGTCATTGGATGTAATTTCACCTTTAAACCAGTTATAAACAAGTTTCAATCTTTTGATAGTTATTATCTCTTAAAAACACGCTATTTGTTTTGATGACAGGAATTAATTTTTAAATTAGTTAATGCAACTGATATGTTTTTAATTTGGTAAAATAGACATCATTTTTGAGTTCATAATATCAAATATAGCTTAGGCCTAATTTTTGGTATTTTTCTAAAAACTTTCAATTTTTGATGAATAGTGAAACCACTAAGTGGTAGTTAAAAAAACTGAATTGTTCATAAAACACAATTTTACCGCTTCTGTGAGTAGAATTTCAAAAATCCGAGAGACACGGTTGATGTCAGTAAGTAAAATGTGGTTCAATGAGATGAAAATAATTTTTGGTGAATAGTAACTTTTTACTTTAATTTACCACGGTTAAAAGTAAATAGGGTAATTAAGGGAAAAAATGATATTATTATTACCCTAACACATGTCCAAATTCTATTGGATAAGTGTAATTCGACCAAAAACAATCTTAGGAATAAAATATGACCATTTAGGCTCACTTTTATTAGATTAGGACATTTATTATTTTTTAATTCAAAGAAGAGTTAAAAGAGTTAAAATCAAAGTTTATTTACTAAAACATTTTTAATATAGGGTTAAACATAAGATAAATTCGACTATAAATATTCATTAGAAAGATAAAAATAGTTCCTACATAATGGTAATTTATTTGTAATTTTTAGACATTAAATAATTTAACTTATTTATGACACAACGATGATGCAGTAATTATCTTATTAATGAAATATTGACATAGTTGATGTTATAAATACTCAAATAAATATAATTTGAGACTTTTTATGAATTACACTAATTTTATAGGTTAATATGACATGTTATTGTTGATTTAATTAACTTTTTTCGAACTTATCATTCTGTTATGATTTTCACAAAAATCAATTACTAAATAGTGTCACAATTGACATAAAATAGTTTTTAAAACAAATATTATATTATTAATTGTTATTTTATTCCTAAAAATATAAGGTTCGGCAAAATGACTTAGATAAGATTATATATATTAATAATAAACAACTTGGGGTTCTTTTGGCTTGATATAGTATGTTTATTAACCATATAGTGTAAGAAAACAAAAAGACACGGTAAAAGTTAAATTATTTAACTTAGAGTTAAATCTAATTGATAAGTTTTAAATAATAACCTAAACTTGTCTAATTCCTATTGGATGAGAGGATTTCGACCCATCTCCACCTTATCCTCGAAATAAATCAATTTGGATCTATTTAAAACCGAACTTTACTTTATAATAAAAAATTATTTTTCGTTATTCCAAAGGTGCCCCTCTCCTCCCTTATAAAAGAGAACCTCCTCCCTCTCTTCCTCACACAACTTTGAGCCTTCAAGCTCGGCCAACCCCTGCCAAATTCTCTTCTCCACTTCCCTAGAAACATCCTAGAGGTTCTGTTCTTCCTCAAAGACCAATTTTAGTGCCCTAAAAGAAGGTCTCAAAGAGGCACTTCAAAGAAGAGGTAATTTCCGTTACCAATTCTTTCACCTTTATTTCTACTTCCACCTCTTCTTAATAGGTTGTTTCATTATGAAGTAATAGCATCAGTATCACTAATATACGGATATGTTATTATATGTATGAAACAATCCTAATTCACCATCTATCCATCCTACGGAAAATGAAATCACCGCGCGTGCGTACGTACGGAATACCGTCTCCACGCCGTGGTGTAATCTGTTTTTCCACCAACACCTTACATGGATGGGTATTATGGTGTAAATAATAACTATACATAGTTATTATAACATCATAATGATTCTGATATATTGTATCATCCAATCCAATTATATTCAATAATTATGGAAATGATATCATCGCTCGTGCGTACGTACGGACTACCGTCTCCACGACGCGATGAGATTCATTCTCCATGTTAACCATTTAAGAATTATTATAAAGTATATATAAGCAATAATAATGAAATATATGACATGGTAAATCTAATGTATTTATGTATATATATAGTTCATCTACTTACTTCCATTCAAGACAATAAGGAAAGGAAAACAGCGTTCATGCGTACGTACGGACTACCGTCTCCATGAACGGTGTGTTTCATTTCATTTATCTATCTATAATATATATATATATATACTGAATATATATGAGATATAAATCATGTTTTATATTCTGGAAGTAAGTAAATCATTATATAAGTAATAATAATGTCAAGAACAACAAGTCCAAATACCTATGATAAATGAAACGATTTTACCCAAAACGCTTCTTTAACATGAAATTTACAAAAGAACGGGTAATATAAAGTCATAAGTGAACCAAATATGATATCATAACAATATGTATGATTCTGGAATAAGTCAATAACATTATTTAAATCATTATACAGGAGGTTCGGACACTTACGAAGCAAATCGGACCTAAGGTAAGGGAAATATCACAATCTCATTTTTATCCGAGATTGTTTATACTTTGGCATTTACTGGGGTGTATTTTATCATCCACATCCATGTTTCCTCAATATGTAATATTATTTCCATTCACCTAAAATTTTTTAAATCCTATTTTACCCTTCGGTGAGTTTTTAGTAAAAGATATGAAAGGAATCTTTTGTCGTTTTTCATACGAGGTACTTTTTGACTTTTTCGACAAAAGTACGAAGATTGTTTTTTTAAATTATACGGAACGAATGGATTTTTACTGTTTTATAAAGCCTTATTTTCATGAAGGTTTCTCCAAAAGATTTCATGACTATTTTCAATAAAATCTCTTTCTTTTAAAATTGCATGACGTTTTGTGAAAAGAAATTGATTTTGAAGAAGAAAGGATATTTTCCTCAAGAATTCATTTCAAGTGTTTTATCAAAATTATTTTCCATCTAAGATAACATAGGGTTCTATTTCTATCCCTATTATTACATTTATTTGGTTATGTTGTGATGGAATTATTTTTTTGAATTCCTTTATCTTATATGAATTGTTTTATGATGTCACGATGTTTACGAATCCCATTTTTACTACATGGGTTATGAAATGATGTATGATTTATGATTTTGTGGCACACATAATAATGGTATAATTATGAGATGGGTGGGACCTATATCTCCCCCCAATGCATTGGGTAGATATTTTATATCTCATGAGAAAGATATGGCTGGAATGGTAGGTTATACCGGTTCAGTGAAACAGGACTGAAACGAGGGTGACTCGGTTCGGAAAGGTACTTTGTCCACTAAGATAGTCTTGGAAATGAGTCTTGACTAATAAGATATGATTCTCTATGATTATGTTAGTATGACACAAAGTTTAATGTTTTATGTTATGATTATTGGGATTACATTTCACTACTATGATTTATCCCATGTTATGAAATTATGATCTCTTTTGTAGGTTAAGATTTCCAAAAGATATGTTCTTATGAATATGATGTGATTGATATTTATTTTGTTTACCCTTACTGAGAATTTGAGCTCACCCTTTTATGTTTTCTTTTCCACAGGATATAAATAATGGTTTTAGGTAAAAAAAGAAGATCTTTATGGGAGATGTTGAAGATCTTTCACCACGATTAGAATATTTTATTCCGAGTTTCCAAAGACACTAAACTATTACGATCCTTGTGTGTGTGTTTTTGTTATGTACTAAGTATTCCGCAAATGTAATGTAATGTCAATGTAAGTCATTCTTCGGGTCTCTACAGTTGGTATCAAAGGAAAGGTTCAGTCAACCTTTGGAAACTAGGATGCGAGAACTTTAGTGAGATCCCTAGAGATATTTCTAAGGTATGTCTAGGGATGTCTATAAGGTTAAGTATACGTATAGGCTATAGTCCTAGAATTGCGCTAAGGATCTTAGAATTTAACCTAAGATGTTAGATATTGAGGGTAATCCCCCTTTATTATGTTGTTTTCCCTAGCATGATTTTTTCCTCTCACACTATTCTTTTTGGGTTTTAGAAAATGGATGGAAACAAGACGATTCACGATAATGGAGGATATGATGGACAATGGAATGATATTCTTCATGAGAAACCAAATGAAATAGTATTTGGAAGTCCAAAAATCGTTATTATGCTGAATCAGCAGTCTCATAATATGATCAATAAAGTAAAATTTGGTAAGTTTCCTGACTCAGCTAATAAGAGAAAGATGGAGTTTCATGATGATCATAGAGGAAAGAAAGTTCAATTTCCCCTATGTAAATCATGTGGGAAGAGGAATCAAGGAGAATGTTTCAAAGGAACTGGAAGATGCTTTAGGTGTGGAAAAGAAGGACACAAAGCTAGTAAGTGCAAAGGAAAAGGTTCAGTTAACCCCAGGGATGAGGATAATGGTATTGCTACGACATCAACAATGGTTAAATGTTTTATATGTGGAATGTACGGGCATTATGCAAACCAATTCCCAAAGGGAAAGTCTCATGAAGAGAATCAGTATGGTCGTATGGGTAGTATTTATGTGGATGATGATGAAGAGACTACAAATGATATGTGAGATGAAAAAATTGTTGAAGCTCGGTCCATGGTTTAAGAATGTAGTGGAATGATTACATGTTTATCAAGTGTAATGTTGTATAAGTAATCCCATGGTACTATGGAATAAAGAGACATCTAAGGATTGTTACAATGTTTTCTTTCCTTATGTTTTGAAAGTATGTGAGGAATGGTACCAGTATTTTTGGAAAGTAGATGATATGCGCATAATGAAGGGATAAGGAGAAAATTAAATGTTTGATAGTATTCATGAGCTCATGACTGATATAAGGAGAAGGTTATATCATGGTTTGACTATATAGAATTTTTGGATTTTGGTATGTGGAAAGAGTTAACTTTTGACAGCATTCATGTTTTCACTAAGGTTTAATGGGTATTCATTTTTCAATAGAATACATGATTACGGTATTCACATGATTGGAATGTGACCAACATGATAATGGGGGATAAATGATGGTTGGTTGATGACATTTCAAGTAATCATTTTCTTTATACTATGAGCTTGGACCGAAGTATTTTAGATAAGCCTAAAGATTGGAATGGATTATGTTGGACATAAGTTAGGATTGAACTTTTTTTGATATTGTTGATGGGATGTTATAGTAATATAGTTTTAGAAAAAGGACAACCTACAGGACAAGCGACAGCCCATCGCGTCGGACAAGGCTGTGGGAATCGAACCCACAACCAAAGTGCGACTGGCCTTTATCGCCTACCACTAGCCTACAGAAAGTCCCTGTTTAGTAGAAACTAGTTTTATTTTATTAAGCATAAGTCCATTTTAGGAACCATATATGATTAATATCACTAAATAATGACTTATGCTAACCTTTTTTTTGAGACAGATGGAATGAACTGTCATACTAACACTTCACGAATAACAAATTCAACTTCATTTATTTAAGAGATGAAGTGGAAATTTTTCAAGGCACGAACAACAGTGAGATTGTACCAAAATAAAGTAAGTATTAATTCTAATTAAAATTCTTCAACTTTAGGGAAACGATCTTGAAAACCAAAATTTTTGTCCTAGTGCTCTTATATCTGATTAATCAGATAGTACCTTAGATCGTCACAAATTTATGGATTTGTGATTGCTATCTTTTCCATATCCATGTTCTCTACCACTCTCCATCAGAACATGATGGTTAGATTTCTCTTCCATATCCATATTTTCACCTATGTGGAAACCCAGTGATTAGTTTATTTGGGTAACCGTTATGTTTCATACTTTTTTTTAAATATTGGTTTTGGTATTCCTTTTTACGATCTGTGTTTCTATTAAGGAAACTTTCTAGTTGTGAACCATTTATAACCCCGACGAATTTCGAGGGTGAAATTCATTTTAAGGGGGGTAGAATGTAACACCCCAAGATTTTATAAAAAATATTCTTTTTAATTTCATTAATGTATTGTGTTGTACGCCACACCAAAAGGAGCTTGCACAACACGTATCCTTGACTTGCCTTTCATTACATGCAATCGCGACCTTCCTTGATAGCGTGTGTAGTATGCAATACCGAGTTTCACTAAACAACGATATGCTATTAAAATATTATTAAAACTAGCCGTTAGGAATAGTAATAACCACTTTTTGAAATTTTGTAAATTTTATTTTTCAAAATTGACTTCATTTTTGTATTCGGAATATCGAAATTAGCTTAGGGTGAAATTTTGGTAATTTTCGGATAACTTTCATATTTTGATGAATAGTGGAAATTACTAAATTTTAATTAAAAACAACTTTTTCAATCGAAATAATTAATAGTGATAATTTATTAATTTTAGTGGTTTTAAAGTATATTTAGAATATATTTTTACAATTTAATACAATGATGGTCATTGGATGTAATGTCACATTTAAACCGGTTATAAACAAGTTTCAATCTTTTGATAGTTATTATCTCTTAAAAACACGCTATTTGTTTTGATGATAGGAATTAATTTTTAAATTAGTTAATGCAACTGATATGTTTTGAATTTGGTAAAATAGAAATCATTTTTGAGTTCATAATATCAAATATATCTTAGGCCTAATTTTTGGTATTTTTCTGAAAACTTTCAATTTTTGATGAATAGTGAAACAACTAAGTGGTAGTTAAAAAAACTAAATTGTTCATAAAACATAATTTTACCGCTTCTGTGAGTAGAATTTCAAAAATCCGAGAGACACGGTTGATGTCAGTAAGTAAAATGTGGTTCAATGAGATGAAAATATTTTTTGGCGAATAGTAACTTTTTACTTTTATTTACCACGGTTAAAAGTAAATAGGGTAATTAGGGGTAAAAATGATATTATTATTACCCTAAAACATGTCCAAATTCTATTGGATAAGTTTAATTCGACCAAAAAAAGCTTAGGAATAAAATATGACCATTTAGGCCCACTTGGATTAGATTAGGACATTTATTATTATTTAATTCAAAGAAGAGTTAAAAGAGTTAAAATCAAAGTTTATTTACTAAAAAAAATTTAATATAGGTTTATACATAAGATAAATTCGACTATAAATATTCATTAGAAATATAAAAATATTTCCTACATAATGGTATTTTATTTGTAATTTTTAGACATTAAAGAATTTAATTTATTTATGACACAACGATGATGTAGTAATTATCTTATTAATGAAATATTGACATAATTGATGTTATAAATACTCAAATAAATTTAATTTGAGACTTTTTATGAATTCCACTAAATTTATAGGTTAATATGACATGTTATTGTTGATTTAATTAACTTTTTTCGAACTTATCATTCTGTTATGATTTTCACAAAAATCAATTACTAAATAGTGTCAAAATTGACATTTAATAGTATTTAAAAAAAATATTATATTATTAATTGTTATTTTATTCTTAAAAATCTAAGGTTCAGAAAAAAGACTTATATAAGATATATTTATTAATAATAAACAACTTGGGGTTATTTTGGATTGATATAGTAAGTTTATTAACCATATAGTGTAAGAAAACAAAAAGACACGGTAAAAGATAAATTATTTAACTTAGAGTTAAATCTAATTGATAAGGTTAAAATAATAACCTAAACTTGTATAAATACTATTGGATGAGAGGCTTTCGACCCATCCCCACCTTATCCTCGAAATAAATCAATTTGGAGATATTTAAAACCGAACTTTACTTTATAATAAAAAAATATTTTTAGTTATTCCAAAGGTGCCCCTCTCCTCCCTTATAAAAGGGAAACTCCTCCCTCTCTTACTCACACAACTTTGAGCCTTCAAGATCGGCCAAACCCTGCCAAATTATCTTCCTCACTTCCCTAGCAACATCCTAGAGGTTCTGGTCTTCCTCAAATACCAATTTTAGTGCCCTAAAAGAAGGTCTCAAAGAGGCGCTTCAAAGAAGAGGTAATTTCCGTTACCAATTCTTTCACCTTTATTTCTTCTTCCACTTCTTCTTCTTAGGTTGTTTCATTATGAAGTAATAACATCAGTATAACTCATATACTGATATGTTATTATTAGTATGAAACAATCCTAATTCACCATTTATCCATCCTACGGAAAACAAAATCACCGCGCGTGCGTACGTACGGAATACCGTCTCCATGCCGTGGTGTAATCTGTTTTTCCACCAACACCTTACATGGATGGGTATTATGGTGTAAAGAATAACTATACATAGTTATTATAACATCATAATGATTCTGATATATTGTATCATCCACTCCAATTCAATTCAATAAATATGGAAATGATATCATCGCTCGTGCGTACGTACGGACTACCGTCTCCACGACGCGATGAGATTCATTCTCCATGTTAACCATTTAAGAATGATTATAAAGTATATATAAGAAATAATAATGAAATATATGACATGGTAAATCTACTGTATTTATGTATATATATATGTCATCTACTTACTTCCATTCAGGACAATAAGGAATGGAAAACAGCGTTTATGCATACGTACGGACTACCATCTCCATGAACGGTGTGTTTCATTTCATTTATCTATATATTATATATATATATAATGAATATATATGATATATAAATCAATGTTTTATATTCTGGAAGTAAGTAAATCATGATATAAGTAATAATAATGTCAAGAACAACAAGTCCAAATACCTACGATAAATGAAACGATTTTACCGAAAACGCTTCTTTAACATGGAATTTACAAAAGAATGGGTAATATAAAGTCATAAGTGAACCATATATGATATCATAACAATATGTATGATTCTGGAATTAGTCAATAACATTATTTAAATCATTATACAGGAGGTTCGGACACTTACGAAGAAAATCGGACCTAAGGTAAGGGAAATATCACAATCTCATTTTTATCCGATATTGTTAATACTTTGGCATTTACTGGGGTGTATTTTATCATCCACATACATGTTTCCTCAATATGTAATATTATTTCAATTCACCTAAAATTGTTTAAATCCTATTTTACCCTTCAGTGAGTTTTTAGTAAAAGATATGAAAGGAATATTTTGTCGTTTTTCGTACGAGGTACTTTTTTACTTTTTCGACAAAAGTACGAAGAATGTTTTTTTAACTTATACGGCACGAACAGATTTTTACGGTTTTATAAAGACTTATTTTCATAAAGCTTCCTCCAAAATACTTCATGACTATTTTCAATAAAATCTCTTTATTTTAAAATTGCATGACTTTTTGTGAAAAGAAATTGATTTTGATGAAGAAAAGATATTTTCCTCAAGAATTCATTTCAAGTTTTTTATCAAAATTATTTTCCATCTATGATAACATAGGGTTCTGTTTCTATCCCTATTATTACATTGATTTGGTTATGTTGTGATGGAATTATTTTTATAAATTCCTTTATCTTATATGAATTTTTTTATGATGTCACGATGTTTACGAATCCCATTTTTACTACATGGGTTATGAAATGATGTATGATTTATGATTTTGTGGCACACATAAGAATGGTATCATTATGAGATGGGTGGGACCTATATCTCCCTCCAATGCATTGGGTAAAGATTTTATATCTCATGAGATAGACATGGCTGGAATGGTAGGTTATACTGGTTTAGTGAAACAGGACTAAAACGAGGGTGACTCGGTTCAGAAAGGGACTTTGTCCACTAAGATAGTCTAGGCAATGAGTCTTGACTAATAAGATATGACTCTCTATG
Source organism: Viscum album (assembly GCA_963277665.1). Classification (NCBI taxonomy): domain Eukaryota; kingdom Viridiplantae; phylum Streptophyta; class Magnoliopsida; order Santalales; family Viscaceae; genus Viscum; species Viscum album. The sequence goes on from OY728158.1 coordinate 699,385,740, forward strand.
TTTATGTGTGTATGCAACAAAGTTTCATGTTTTAAGTTATGATTATTGGGATTACATTTCACTAATATGATTTATCCCATGTTATGAAATTATGATCTCTTTTGCAGGTTAAGATTTCCAAAAGATTTGTTCTTATGAATATGATGTGATTGATATTTATTTTTTTACCCTTACTAAGCATTTGAGCTCACCCTTTTATGTTTTCTTTTCCCCCGGATATAAAGAATGGTTTTAGGTAAAAAAAAGAAGATCTTTATGGGAGATGTTGAAGATCTTTCACCACGATTAGATGATTTTCTTCTGAGTTTCCAAAGATGCTAAACTATTACGATCCTTGTGTGTGTATTTTTGTTATGTACTAAGTATTCCGCAAATGTAATGTAATGTCAATGTACGTCAAGCTTCGGGTCTCTACATTGATGTCATACGATCAATACTCTTAAACATCAGCCCTAAAATCAACCTAAAATGGTGTAGATCTACCAAAAAATGGAAAATGTACAAACATGAATAAATGATGAGAGAAGAAGAATCAGTATGAAAGGCTACATGGGTTTTGAGAACTCACTAGTGGGATTCCAATGCACGTAACAACGTCTAAATCGATGGTCTAATAGAGAATTAGGAGGGGTCCAAAGTTCATCGGCTATTCCACCACTCTCCTATAATAGCAATGGGTAGATGAAATATGTTTTGGACATGAGACACGACCCACTCTGATTTACCAAATAAAAAACTACATTGGTTTTTCCTTAAAGGTACACACAACATAGTAGTTTTAACCAGACCATGCCTTAAGTAGTCCACTAGGTCAACAAAAGGCCATGTACTCGGCCGTTACATGACCGGTACACAGTTGTACACAGTACTTGGGTACAAAGCGTGTACTCATAAGGACACAGTGTGTACATTGAAAATTAGCATTTCTTCATTTTTATTCTATAATATCCCAATATACAGACCGAGAGATGAAATAATGATCTGGGTTCTCAGAAAACTCCCCTTTAAATCCATTTATCCCCAAATTTCACTTCCAAGGGTGGGGAAGAAGAAACTTCAAACAGCTCTAGTCATTGGGATCATACGTCTGCCTCCCTCTACCATGTCTCGTTTGTACTCACTCATGCTACCATAACACCTATACCATAGAACAGATCGGCCATAGAGAACCAACATGTTGAGATCCAAAATCTGAATAGGGTGATTCTCAAAGGATATATCCACCTCCAAATCAACCAACTTTGGTTGAAAGACATGAGATGAGTCTGAAAAGTAATGTCATAGATGAGAAACATGAAAGACATCATTCATATCTCAGTACCTATGAGGTAAACTGAAACCTATATGCAACCATCCTGACTCTCTCAAAAAAATCAAAAGGACCAACGTATCTCATTGAATGCCTCCCCTATCTCTTAATACTTTTATGTCCCATCCTTAGTGTGACACGTAAGAAAACCTGATCTCCAGACTCGATCTCCAAAGGTCATCCCTATCTATTAGCATAATATTTCTCAAGAGATTGTGTAGTAGCCATCCTCTTCTGAATCAAATCCACCTATTATGTGGTCTCTTAGACAATATGATATCCCAACATAGCTTCCTCTTCTGCCTCTAACCAATATATGGGTGATTGGAAGGGAATATCGATCAAATCCTTATAAGGATGCATCATAATCATTTCCTACAAATGGTTATTGTTGGAAAACCCTAGTAGGGGTATGTGTCTCTCCCAAGAGCGTCCAAAATCCATGACACATACTCGAAGAATTTCCTCCAAAACCTGAATCATGTGCTTGAACTGGACATATTTTTAGGGATGGTAAGATGTACTCCAAAGTATCTGTGTATTCATAGCCCAATATAGTCAATGCAAGATGTAAGATGTAAAATAGGAATCCCTTTCTGATATTATAGAGTTCATAACCCAGTGAAAATGTACATTATCTAAGTTGTACAACTTTCTATGATCATATACACTGAAGGTTTACTTAATCATAAGGAAATTTGAACCCTTTGTGAGTCTATCAATAACAACCAATAAAACATCATTTCATTGTGGTGACCTTGGTAAACCCATCAAAAAATCCATTGTGACCCCATTTCACTTCTACTTAGGAATGGGTAACTACTCTAACAGCCATAATGGTCACTAATGCTCCGCCTTAACCTGCTAATAGGTAGAACATCTCTTAAAAAAACCAGAAACATATCTCTTCATTCTAGGCCACCAATACAGATGATGTAGATCTTGATACATCTTGGTGACACTAGGATGAACTACCCATATGGAGTCATGAATATCTGGAAAAATCACATCACATATGTCTCCTGACACCCATACGTGTCAATGAAAATGCCAAAACTTTTCCCTTCTTGTGGTCCACCTAAGAGTAGGGTCCTCACCTGAAAAACTACCCCTTAGGACTAGGCCTTCATAATCTGATTGCATCCTTATTCTCACTCAATCCAATAGAGTATAGGTAATAGTTATATAATATAGAATTGTCTTCTCCTATCTGTTTTACACCTCTAAATTCATCTCAAAGAATAGATACATAAGCTACCAAGAACTTCTAGCCTCTTAAATATCCGGTATTTGAGTCATCATGTTCAACATATTAGCCAAAAAATTTCCTTTCCTAGGTGTGTAGGCATGCAAAAATTAAAATACTAAAGGTACATAACCCACCTTTGATTTCTCAAATTTAGATCATGATATGTAAAGATATGTTTGTGTATTTTGAGCTCAATTTATTCTAAAAAATGATCTCCGAAATGATAATGTCTCCAATAGGGAAAATCATGCACAACTGTATCTAACTCGACATCATTAGTATGGTAGTTTATCTTGTGTTTCCTCAACTGCTGAGACATGTACGCAAAAACTACTTCCCCCTACACAAGAATTTCTCCCAGCCCGATAACTAATTAATCTTAGTAAATGGTTTAACTATTTATCAGCTTCGAAAAAATTGTTATCGGTGGTGAAGTCAATCTCCCTTTTATATATTGATGGGATAATTAATAGGAATGTGTACATACGTACTTATCAAGTTTCTTATTTTTGAATGTCAGTGGTGCTGCTATGCATGAAAAATTCTGAATAATGTTTCTACAGTAACCATCCAGCCCTAGAAAACTTTGTACCTCCAAGAGCTTATTTGACTGCTCCCAGGATACCATTGCTCTCACTTTCTCATGGTCTACTAATACATCTGTCTCTGAGATGACATGACCCACGAAGTGAATATATTCCATCCTAAAGTGGGATTTTTAGAGATAATCATAAAATGGATTCACTCACAGTGTAATGAATACGATCCCAACATGGATGGAATGGTCGTGTCGAGTGTGAGAGTACACCATGATATCATCAAAAATGATTACCACAAAAGAATCCATGTAAGTATGGAACACTAAGTTCATCAGTTCCATGAAATCATATGGCGTTTTCATGAGACCGAAGAGCATAACCAAATACTCATCTAGACCATACTTACTCTAAAAGGCTATAAGAGGTATATATGATGGTATAACATGAAATTTATTATAATCTTATATCATGTAAATATTCTAGAACACCTAGGCTCATTGAGTATGATCAAAGGGAACATCAATCGTCAGTAATGTTTATCGGTTCTTTACCATCAACTATTTCTACTTTTGATAATCCACTAAAAGTATGATGGTACCGTCTTCTTTCTTCCTAAAAAGGATAAGAAAACCGAAAAAAGAAGTATTGGGTTTGTTGAATCCCTTTACCTTCAACTAATCTAATATATTCTTAAGCTCTTATAACTCTATTGAATCAATTCTATATGGAGTAATGGACACCAGTTCCTCTCCTAGTATAACCTCAATATAGAATTCTACATCTTTCTCTGAAGGAAATCCTCATCTGAAAATACATTTTTGAAATAATCCACCACTAGAGGAATTTCAATATGTAATGTATGTCATTCATCCAGATATAAATTAGAAACTTGGGCTACAATTCCTCAAAACCCATGATGCTTGGTTCCCGCTCCACTCACCTAGACATCTCATTCACCATTTTTAAGAACTGACCTTCCCTCTGGTGAAGTGAAACTTACCCTACAACGATAGAAGTCAACAAAGGCCTGAAATCACACCAAACAGTTTATTCTGAGAATGATATCAAATTGTGTCATCTTTTGGACACAGATCTCCCATTAGAAGTGACACCGTAAAACTTCAAGAGGGTACTCCTTTCACAGATATACACTAGTCGTCCAAGTCCCCAACAAAGTGTCTAGCATCAAACATTTTCATAATTAAATATGCAGATACTAAGGATCTAGAAAAATGAAAAATATATAAAACTATGAGAATACCCTATATCAAAAAGAGAAGAAGCTAAAACAAAGAAACAAAAAACCATACCTCCAACTGTAGAGGGTCAGGGATCCTTCCCTTTTTGAGTTTGTTCTATCGCAAAAGGCTTACTTGTACCATGGCCTTGTGACCCTTCCTGGCTACCCTAATCTGATCCACCATGATATTGTTGAAATCCTTTAATCGGGATACTATCACCATTTCCACCACCTCTTCATGAATGGCCTAACAAAGTCCAGTCCCAGGGCTGATGAGATCCTGGTGGTCATTCTCCTGAACGTGGAGTCACAACAGATCCACTTTCACTATCTATTGGTGAGAATATCTGGAAAAAATTCTTAATATGGCCCATCATTCCGCATGATCAGCGCTCAACTGGGTCCTTTAGGAAATATGGTCTCATTTGACAAGTATTCATCAATGGTAGAATACCACCTTGCTACCTGAAGAAACATCATGTGAAGGATCCCTATAACACTTTATACTATTTTCTGAAAGAGTACCAACCCTGTATATTGAACTCCCTGGCTCGCAGCTCCCAACTCCCTCTTATTACACTCAGTAATTAGTTCTGGGTTTACTATAGCGGTCACTGATGTAAGACTGAATACATTCACCAATGGATAGATGTCATATCTAAGACCATACTCAAACTGACTAGACAGTGATAACTCATCACCTACCGAAATTGGTGAGAATCATTGATGCTCTGTAAAATGATAAGAGTAATCCATCACTGAAAGAGTGCCCTGCTCCAAATGCATGAACTCCCAAGCTCAATCGACCTTCAACACCATGAGGTAGAAACAATCATATAAGGTCCGATGAAACTCTTCCCAAGACATATCCTGATGATATCCTAACTATGAGATAACATCCTATAATATATTTGAGGATTCAAATCACATATATGTTGTGATATTCACCCTTCTCTCCGAAGGAATCTCCAGATTCTCGATGATAGAAAGCATGGCCTCCCACTGTGAATCTATAGCATGTGGTCCTCCATCGCCTAACAATGTAGGAGGATGTTGTTATTGGAACACTCGAATCAACTCTTCTATAGTCAGGGAAAGATGTGGTCCTACCTGAAAATATATTCATCATAATTATAAATCCATCATGGAAATTTTCATCATCACCTATATCTGGGTTGACAGATATTGAAAAGACATGCATGATAGTAGGATTTGCTGGTAATCTCTAATCTTCAATTTATGATGTATGATCATCACCCAGTACCTAGCATACAACGGAGGATGTCTTAGTGTCATGACTTTGTAAGGTCAAGAGAACACCTTATTTCAATATTATAATGGACAAAAACTAAGAAGTGTAATAATGGAACATGAGAAATAAATAATTCATGTTTTACAAAAGAGGATTGCACAGTGTGTAGAACCACTACACAATGTGTCCCCATTAAGCATTAACATGTGAATGTACCTCTTTCAACCTAGTCATGTAATAACCCATACACACGGTTTGATTTTCATGAGACATGACATCTACTTTAATATTTTCTCTAGCCCATTTAGTCATAAAAAGATAGAATACATGGTTCTACTGGTGTAACACTACCCAGAATGTCACACTAGACACGGTGTGTTCTACTTAAGCTTTATCCACCCATGTCATTAGTCACATGGACGAATACATAGTCATTTGATGTATGAAGTGTACTCTTAGTATACGACATGTTCTAAAAAACATTTATCAACAACATGTCTTTTCTCACACAGTGAGTCACACGGTCAACAACTACACGACGCGTACATACGGTACACAGAGTGTTCTCAAGGAATGTCAGTTATTCCAAAACTGAAGGACACATTGAATGTGTTCATAACCTCACATGAGATGTTGTCTAGGATTCTGGATAGTAAGCCTACAAAACATCTCTGGAATCTCTAAAAACATTAAAATTTTCCATGGAATGACAAATTATAACGATTGAGAGCCCATACTCCCCAGAAGACATGAACCCGAAACTGAAGGGATATAAGGGTGAATCACCCACCAATGGCCTACATGATATTCTGGTTTTTATAATTTTGTTTTCTTAATGATCTGGTTCATGAATTATAAATTTATTTTTCTAACCCCTATACGATTGAGATAAATATAACATTTTTGAGTTCAATTATCATTTAGAGTGAAAGATGAGTTTGTGGTTTAAATTGGTTAATGGATGGAACTCTTCTTTTCAAGTATTTATTATTATTCTATGAGAAAATTAATTCTTAAACATTAGGGAAATTATCTCAGAACCGAAAATGGGTTACTCTAATACCTTATTATTTGTTAAACCGGTGATATTTTTATGTATTTTAGGCTCTCAATTTTCTAATTATTGTTCACTTGTTTGTGATTGATGACCAAAATCAATACCTATTAACATTTAAATTTTCTTCTAATTATGTGTCTATAATTTCCACTAATGTTCTCTTATTCAAAACCATAATTTGATTGTGACGTTTTCATTTTCCTTTCCCCCTTATTAAGACTAATATGTTGTAAAATTATTTCCGATGTGGGTTATCCCCATAGGTATTTTCAATCTATAACCATTTATTTTCGAACAAAAATTTCAAACTGAGAGAATGAAATTTGTTGAAGGAGGAGATAATGTAACACCCCATTATTTCATAGTACGTTATCACTTTAATGTAATTCAATTACTTGGGCTACACACAACACGAAGTGTAAGCGCATCACGACCTATAAAACTATACATTTAAAAAGAGGTTATGATTATTATTAACAACATTTTGAAATTTATATATATCTTATATAATTTTACTATCCATCTTTTCTTTTTCTTGGAAATAATATAAAAATAAATTCAATTTTTCAAATAAGAGAAGTATTTTTCAAAAAATTCAAATTTACCACCATTTAATGGAGAACCATTTTTTAAATTCAATATTTCAGACTTTTATATATTGAATTTAATGAAATTAAATTCTATTTTAGAATTGGGGCATAAAAATTTAGTTTGGATAAATTTTTCGAACTTTTCTGATTAACTTCATATTTTGATTAATACAAAAAAATTCAAAATTTTAATTTAAAACAACTTTTTTAATCATAATAATTTATACTGTTAAATTATACATTTTAGTAGTTTTAAAGTATCATTATATTACCTTTTTATCTTTTAATTTAATTTAGGTAATTGGAAGTTATTTTACATTTAAATTGGACATAAAAACATATCAATCTTTTGATTGTTTCTACTTCTCAAAAAACCTCTTTCTTGTTTTGACAATGGGAAATAATATTAGATTAATTAATAAAAATTATAAGTTTTGAATTTGGTAAAATAAAAATAATTTTTTGAATTTGGTATATCAGAATTATCTTTGGGTGAAATTTTGTAATTGTTTTGAAAACATTCAATTTTTGATGAATAGTGAAATACACTATGTTATAAATAAAATCCGATTTTTTCATGTTAATAAATAATTTTTATTAAAAAATAATCTTAAAGTAAAAAAAATAGATACATTATAAATATATTATCCTAATTTAATTTCTTGGATTCAATTTATAATATGGTTAGACAAATAATGTTTTATTGTACTATTTTAACGTCTTTTACCAACCTTCTAGCTACATTTCCAAATTTTCCTAAAATGTAATTTTATCGCTTATGTGAATTAAAATTTAAAACTCTGATAGAAATTGTAGCACCCCTGGTTTGAGGTTTTTAGCCTTCTTTATTCCTTTTTACGTTTTTAAACAGCATGGGATGTGTTGGGAAGAGGTTGGGAGAGTTTGGAATGGTTTTGGATGAGTTTGGAGGCTTTTCTATGGGTGCACAGTTTGAGTATGGTTGGGGGAAACTGTACAGGTGATCCAAGAAACCGTGCAGGGGGGAGGTAGTATGAAACAAACATCCTACGCACAATTTTCCAAACCATGCGAGGCAACCGTGCGGAAGCTTGCTCTCAAGGTAGTAGGGTGCACACGGTTTGCGCACGGTTTTCCAAACCGTGCAGACTATCCATGGGACCACTTAATGTTGGGGTTTTTATGTTCGAGCTCCCTCGGGCTTAACCTAAATCACACCAATATTTCCCCCACTCGAGCCTCACTCGGTTTTATCAGTTCTCAGAGGTTTAAAGTGTTCTCCCACTCGGTTTAGAAGCATTTCTAAGGGGTTTCATGGTGGATTGAAGGTGGTTTCTCCTCAGTAAGTCTGTTATCTTGGTTTCCTTGTGTCTTCCTCTATATCTACATCCCACTCTTTCTTGTATTTCTAGATCTATAATTTTTTTGTGTAGATATACGTTGTGGTTGCCTTGGATGATGATTTTAAGGCTTATGAATGAAAGGGAAGGGGATCTAGAGAGGGTTCTGTGGCGCGTTCACTGGAATTGAGGAGAAATTGTTCATGGGTCGATTTCTCAGGAACCCTAAAGGTAGGTGGCTTCTCTCCCGACTCGACTTGGTTAGAACTAGTGGTTCTTTGTTACAATTAATTTATTTTTCTGAAAAATTTATTGTGATTTTATGTGTGAAATTGGTTGGAAATCCATTGGGTGATGTTTTGGGGGATTTTTTGGGATAAGGGGTTTTATGGTGAAAGGATATTGTTGTGAATTTTAAAATATAGATTTTACAGTGGGATTTTTAGATTGATTTGGGAAAGTGGTTGATGAAAAATGATTTTCAATGAAGATGTAGTTTTTATTGAAATGTGGTTTGGAATGGAATATGGATTTCAATAAATGGATGATTTATTGAAGTGGATTGGTATGCAATGGAATTGGTTGATTGCATGTTGTTGTGAAATTTGTGGGTTATATGATTGGTTGTGATTGATTGGAATGTTGTGTGGTAGTGGAGAGAATTAACACTATAAAAAGTGGATGGATAGTACACGGAAGGGCCACCGTCAAAGGATAAGTGGATGAGAAGTGCAACTAGGTGTGAATGGGAGAATGGGTGGGATGGAATATCCACCATTTGGTTGTGTTTGGGAAGTACCACTAGGTGTGAATGGGTGAACGGGTTGGACGGAAGCTCCACCATTTGGTTGTTTTGGTTGTTTTTTGTGCATTTCTTTGCATGTGGGAAATTGTTGTACTGGTGTGTGAATGATGAAATGGATTGTGGCATGTTTATTGGATTTCCCTTGGTTGATTGGTTTTGGTGTGATGACTTGGTAAGGCCATGTTTGGCTTATAGAAATGGTTGTACTTGTGATTATTTTACATAAAGTATTTTATATAAATGTGCTAACAGTTTTATCTTAGTGGTGTGTGTAAGGAAGTCATTTGGGGAAATCCACCTGAGTTTTAGTAATCATCCCTTGCTTTGGAGCATTGGGGTATTTACAAATGTTTTGTACCGTGATGTGGGAAAAGGTACGTCATAACCCTCCTTTAGTGGGGCATCATGATGTCTGGGTGGATCTGGGAGCATGGTGCTTGGTGTGGATCCATGGAGTGTGTCTTGGCTTATTTTAGGTCTTTTATTGAGTCTTCCGCATAATACTTTGATATTGTATTGGTTGTACATGTTTTGGGCTGTATAGTGGATCAACATGGTTGTCCTTTGGGAATACATGCTTGAATGTTTTGGTTGACATGAATCAGATATTGACTGATATTGGATGGTTTTGTTGGTTTTTTCTTAAGGGAAAATCGTTCCCCATTTTGTTCTCGAAGCCCTTAGAATTTATTTCCAACCTATGGCGCCTTGGGAACGTCGTTTAAGTCCAAGTAACCCTCACCGCCTTCTCAAGCTAATGAGGTAGGGGCAGGGTGTTACAAGTGGTATCAGTTTGTTCATTCCTTATCTTTCAAGTGAGAGCAGTTTTTCGGTCGCTTTGGCACCCTGGGTTTTGAGTTGACATTCGTTGTGGTATATTCCTTGAGTTGGGATGGAAGCAAGGAGTAGGATTGTCAGAACATGAATGCATAGAATACAAGGCTGTATCTAACCCTCTTATGTTGAAATTCAAGTTACCAGGGATTTGGGTACATAAGTGTTTTGGAGACACTTATAGGCATTGGAAATATCAACGTCATTAGTGTAGCCAATGAGATGTGCATGGAAATAATGTAGAAATGAATTCTTTCTTGGATGCATATTTCATTGGGGTATAATGATTTTTTTGGCTCATTTGAGAAATGGCATTGCAATTGTGTGAAATTGTAATGTGAATAAATATGGTATTTTGAAAATGGTTTGGTTTTCAAAATGGTGAAACATGGAAAATTTGAACCTGTGGAAAGCCTTGTGCGATAGTGTGGTGTAATGTGATAGAAATGGGAATTCTTGATGTCTACGGAAGTGAGACTCATGGTTGTTTGTTTTCTATTGATAGAAATGGCACTGGGTAGGCGTTGTAGAGGCCAACCGGAGGAGGATACTAAGAATGAGGTAGCACCTGAGCCTCAGGTGAACCAGAAGCTATTTCAAAGCATAGTGCATTCTTTCCAAGATGTCTAATGTGGAAATAAAATGGATGAACCAAGGCATGTGGATCATGCAGTTCAGTTTCCAAATCAGAATCCACCAATCTTCAGGGGTGATTCAGAGATGGAGAGGGAAGAAGCATGGTTGAATAGAATGAACAAGATTTCGAGTTCTTGGGAACACCGGTACAATTAAAAGTGAAGTTGTCCATGTATATGTTTGAAGATCTTTCCCTTCAGTGGTAGGAGTTGGTAGTCCAAGCGGGGACAGACCAGGGTGTGATGTGGGAAGAATTTGAGGAATTGTTTAATAAACAATTCTTCCCACATACGTTCAGAATTTAGCGTATGACTGATTTCATCAGTTTGAAGAAATAGATTATGTTTGTGACGGAGTATTAAGCTATGTTTATGAACATAGTTAGGTTTTCACATGAGGTGGCGGGTAGCACATCATTGAAGGAAAGGATCTTTGAAGTGGGATTAAGTCAATAAATCCGATCAAAGATAGCAGTACTGTGTATAGATGATTACTCAGAGGTGGTGAATAGAGACTCAGTGGATGAGCAGGATCTGTTGGGTGCTCCAGGCAAATGAAGCATCATGGTACCCATGGGGAATAGTGGAAACTCTAACACTGGGTTCATGAAGAGGAGGGACACTTATTCCCTAGGTGGGAGTATGGAACATTATCTGACGGCGGGATCGGCGAATCATCCTCCGAAGCCCGAGAGAAAAGTAGGATGTTTTCTATGTGGTTCGATGATCCACATCAAGTGAGATTATATGGAACAACCTTGAGCATATTATAATTATAAGAAGATGGGGCATCTGTAGTGTTATTGTCGGAATGATCTGAGATCATGTGTGCATGATACTCCTTAAGGATCACAGATGTCCTATGCTTCGATGGGACGGGGATAACAACATACCCCTCGGTAGCTATGTACAGTGGGTCATGGTGATTCTCTAAATACCACGATGCTTCAGCAGGGAAATAAATAGAAGAGCATGGAATGAAAATATATATTTAGAGCTGAGCATGTTGTGGTGGATGATCAGTCAAGACCATCCACGGTGCGGGGTACTATTCTTTTAAATTATACCATTATTCAAGTGTTGTTTGATATGGGTGCTTCACACTCTTTTATTACTTCACGTGTGGTTGATTTGCTGGGTTTAAGGGTATAAATTATTCCCTCAGTTTTGAAACATCAAACACTTCTAGGTCAAAGAGAGTTTCGAGCCTTCTTTTGTAGAGCATGTAGTATCATTGTGGGCGAGGTTGAGATAACCTATAATTTCTCAGTGCTTGAGATGTATGGGTATGATTTAATCATGGGAATGTATTGGCTGGTGGAATTTAAGGCACACATTGATTGTAATGTGAGAACAATGGATTTTATGACCCACGATGGCGTTAGAAATCTCTTTAGTGGAGAGAGGGATGAAAGGCATGTTGCAATGGGTTTTTTGGCACCAGCAATGGGAACGTTATCATATCGGTTGGTGTTGTTGTTGTTGGAATCCATAGAGGGTGTTGAGAAGAGTGTTCTTCTAGCCATGGTGGATCATTTCATGGATTTTGTTATGGAAGAATTCTTTGGGTTACCTCCCATAAGAGAAGTGGAGTTTACGATTGATATCCTTCCAAGGACCAATCTGTTCTCACTTCCGTCTTACCAGATGGAACCTACTAAATTGCGGGAAATTGAAAGTCCAGTTGGAAGACTTATAAAAAAAAGGTTTTATACGGCCTAGAATTTATCTGTGGGCAGCGCCAGGGTTTGTGAAAAAAGGCGGATTGGAATTTGAGGCTCTATGTTGATTATCGTCGACTTAACCAAGTTACGATAAAGAACAGATATCCACTTCCATGAATTGATGATTTGTTCGACCAGTTGATGGGATCCTAGTGGTTATCAAGATCAACCTGAGGTTGGGATATCATCAATTGCGGGTGAGGAATGATGATATTCCTAAAATAGCTTTCAGAGGTACATATGGGCATTATGAATATGTGGTTATTCCCTTTGGTCTAACGAATGCACCAGTGGTATTCTTGGAATTGATGAATATGATATTTTAGAGATATCTGGATTCATTTTCAGTGGTTTTTGTAGACAATATTATGGTTAATTCAAAGACAAGGGTAGTGAATGAGCAGCACTTGGCGGCAGTGCTAGGGATCTTGAGGGATCATCGTTTGTATGCCAAATTGTCAAAGTGTGAATTTTGAATACAGTAAGTTCGTTTTCTGAGACATGTTATTTTGGAAAGGGTTGTTTCAGTGGATCCAGAAATGATAGAGGATGTTATCTCGTCGCAACCCCCAAAGAATGAATTTGAGATTTAGCGTTTCCTTGGTCTAGAAAGGTATTATCGGCATTTTGTTCATGATTTTTCATGTTTGGCTTCGCCAATGACATCTTTGACAATAATGACTATTCCATTTTAGTGGAATGGGCAGGGTCAATAGTGTTTCTAAGAACTAGAGGGTCACCATACATCAGCACCAATATTGGTTTTCCTAGAACCAGGAAAACGGTATATAGTGTATTACGATGCATCAGGATCAGGGTTGGCGTGCATTGTCATGCAAGGAAATCATGTAGTTGTGTATGGATCACGGTAGTTGAGAGTTCATGAGAAGAAATACCATGATCATGATTTAGAATTGATATCAGTGGGGCATGCTTTGAAAGTGTGGCATCATTATCTCTTCGATGAGAAATTCTCAGTATATACAGATCATAAGAGCTTCAAGCATATTTTCTCACAAAGATATTTGAACATGAGGCAAATGAGATGGATGGAATATCTCCAGATGTTTTATTTGGACTTGACGTACACACCAGGTAAGGGATATTTGGTGGAGGATTCATTAAGTATAAAATCATATGCTCGGGTGGTGAAACAAGTATCGGACCAGTGGTAGTTTATGTTGGTTATAGCTGACATGTGGTTGTAATATGAGGACCAGGGCTATAGAGCTGTCTTCCTTCCAGTTTTTTTGATTCCTGACTTGGTTGGCCGGGTTAGAGAGTCACAAATTTCAGATTCTGAGTGTGTGACCTTTGGGTTGAGACTCAATGGTAGGGAGACCATTGAGGGTTGGAAACTAAATGGAGATTCAGTATTGTGTTTTTTGAATCAGATTTCTGTACCAGTTGCTTGTCAGGAGGATCTTCTCAGGTCGTACCATCAATCTTGTTGATTCATTCATCCTATAATTCAGAAAATGTATAAAGCATTGAAGCCACAGTTTTGGTGGGCTGGTATGAAAAGGAGAGTGGCAGAGTTTTTTTTGAGATGCTTTACTTGTCATCAGGTCAAAGAAGAGCATCAGAGGACGACAAAAATGTTGCATTATTTACCAATCCCTATGTTGAATTGGGAGAAAATAGTGATGTATTTTTTCACAAGTCTCCCAAGAACGGTCAGAATGTATGATTCCATTTGGGTGATAGTGGATCGGCTAATGAAGTCGGCCCATTTCATTCCAATTCGTGAATCTCATACGGTGGAGGATTTTTCCAAAATCTATATCCAGGATGTGGTAAAGAGGCATGGTGTTCCAATTTTGATCATATAAGATAGAGATCTGAGGTTTACATCTCATTTCTGTAAATCCTTACAGGAAGCCCTTGGAACTAAGTAGACCATGAGTACAACATATCACCATTAGACAGATGGTCAATCTGAGAGGACAATACAAACTTTGGATGATATGTTGCGGGATTGTGTTATAGATTTTTGTGGCTCATGGGAGGATCACTTTTCATTTCTTGAGTTCTCATATAATAATCGTTATCAGGCATCCATACATATGGCGCCGTTTGAAGTTTTGTATGGGTGGTCGTGTCATTATACATTATGATGGGTGGAAACGGCTGAGTCCTTGATGTTTCGACCGATCCGTGTCTAGTAGACTATGGAGTAGATCAAGTTGATCAAGAATAGAATGAAGATGGTTCGGAGTCATCAGAAATCATGTGGGGATCATCGTCGACGGGCATTGTCGTTCGAGGTGAGTGATCATGTTTTCTTGCGGATCTCTCCTATGTTGACACATCGTCAGTTTGGAAAGCAGGGAAAGTTATCTCAGAGTTATATTGGGCCTTTTGAGATTATTGAGTTGGTTGGTGAGTTGTAATATTGTTTGGCTTTTCCACCTAGGTTTAGTGCGGTGCACAATGTGTTTCATGTGTCGTAGTTGAAAAAGTATCAGCTAGATCATGACCATGTGATTTGATGGAATCATGTTAGCTAGAACAGAATGCTTTGTTGGTGTATGTTCTAGTTAAGGTTATGGATAGGAAGGAGAATGTCTTTCATGGTAAAAGCATCAGTTTAGTTTGTTTTTTGTGGCAGCATCATCATATTCAATAAGATATTTGGGAGCGGGAGAAAGAGATGGTGGAGCAGTGGCCCGAGCTCTTTTGACAAAGGGAGGGTTCACTACTTTCTGAGGATGGAAAGTACGATGTTGGGGAGAATTTAACACCCCTGGTTTGAGGTATGTAGCCTATTTTTATGCCTTTTTATGTGTTTAAATATCATGGGATGTGTTTGGAAGCGGTTGGGTGAGTTTGGAGTGGTTTTGGATGATTTTGGAGGCTTTTCTATGGGTGCACTGTTTGAGCATGGTTAGGGAAAACCATGCGGGTGCTCTAGGAAACTGTGCAGGGGGAGCCAGTAGGCTTCACATAGCCTACACATGGTTTTCCAAACTGTGTGAGGAAACCATGCAGAAGATTTCTCTCGAGGTAGTAGTGTGTGCACGGTTAGCGCAAGGTTTTTCAAACCGTGCAGACTAACCGTGCAACCATTTAAAGATGGGGTTTTTAATTTCGGGCTCCCTTAGGCTTGATGTAAATCACTCCAATCTTCCTACCACTCCATCCTCACTACGTTTTTTTGGTTCTCAAGGGTTGTAAGGTTTCACCCACTCGGTTTGGATGCATTTTGAAGGGGTTTCTAGGTGGATGGAAGATGGTTTCTCCCGAGTAAGTCTCTCCTCTTGATTTCCTTGTGTTTTCCTCTTCATCTACATCCCTCTCTTTCTTGGTATTCCATATATACACTTGTTGTGTGTATATATAGGGTTTTTGTTGCCTTGGATGATGATTTTAAGGCTTATTATTGTTATGGAAGGGGATCTAGAGAGGTTTCAGTGGTGCATTTTCCAGATTTGAGGTGTGGTTTCTCGTGGGTCGATTTCTCAAGAACCCTAAAGGTAGGTGGCTTCTCTTCTGACTCCACTTGGTTAAAACTCGTGTTTATTTGTTACAATTAATTTTTTGTTCTGAAAAATTAATTGTGATTTGTGGTAATAAATTGGTTGGAAATCCATTGGGTGATGTTTTGGAAATTTTTTGGAAACATGGGTTTTATGGTGAAAGGTTCTTGATGTGGATTTTAAAATATAGATTTTAAAATTGGTTGTTGAGATTGATTTGGGAAAATGGTTGAGGAAAAAAGGTTTTCAACAAAGTTTATTTTTCATTGAAATGTGGTTTGGCATAGAATATGGTTTTAAAAAAATGGATGATTTATTGAAGTGGATTGGTATGTGATGGAATTGGTTGATTGCATGTTTTTGTGACATTGGTGGGTTATATGCTTGGTTGTGATTGGTTGGAATGTTGTGTGGAAGTGGTGAGAAGTACAACTATAAAATGGGCTGAATATTAGATAAAAGGTCCACCATTAGAGGATAGGTGGACGAGATGTTCTACTAAGTGTGAATGGGTAAACAGGTTGGACTGAAGCTCCACCGTTTGGTTGTTTTGGTTGTTTTTTTTGCACTGCTTTGCGAGTGGGAAACTGTTGTACTAGTGTGTGAATGATGAAATGGATTGTGGCATGTTTTTTGGCTTTCACTTGGTTGATTGGTTTGAGTGTGACGTCTTGGTAAGGGCATGTTTGGCTTATGGAAATGGTTGTACTTGTGATTATTTTATATTAATTATTTATTATAAATGTGCTAACAGTTTTATCCTACCTGTGTGTGTGTGGAAGTAATTTGGGGAAATCCTACTGCGTTTTAGTACTCAACCCCTGCTTTGACAT
Organism: Viscum album; assembly: GCA_963277665.1. Lineage (NCBI taxonomy): Eukaryota > Viridiplantae > Streptophyta > Magnoliopsida > Santalales > Viscaceae > Viscum > Viscum album. Next base: position 699,402,605 of record OY728158.1, read on the forward strand.
GTTGGTTTCTTTGCAGATGTTGTGTACCGTGACGTGGGCAATGTTTAGGCATCACCCTTCTTTAGTGGTTCATCATGATGTCTAGGTGCATCTTGGGGCATGCAGCTTGGTGTGGAGCCATTGAGCGTGTCTTGGCTTGTTTTGGGTATTTTGTTGAGTCTTCTGCATAGTAATCTGATATGGTATTGGTTGTACTAGTTTTGGTTTGTATTGTGGAAAGACATGGTTGTCCTTTTGGAATAAATTCTTGAATGTTTTGGTTGACATGCATCAGATAGTGATTTATAGTGGATGGTTTTGTTGGTTTTGTCTTAAGGGAAAATTGTTCCCCAATATATTCTTGAAGCCCTCGTCATTTATTCCCAGCATTTAGTGCATTGGGAACATCGCTTAAGGACAAGTAACCCTTACTGCCTCCTCAAGACAATGAAGTAGGGGCGAGCTGTTACAGAAATGGTTAGTATCAGTAAGTACAATTGTGTTCAATAAGATGAACATAATTTTTAGTGAATTGTCACTTGTGAATCTTGTTTACCACGGTTAAAAATAAATTGAGTAATTAAAGGTAAAAATGATATTATAATTACACTAAAGGACGTTCTAATTCTATTGGATAAGATTATTTCGACCAAAATCAACCGAATGAATAAAATATGATCCACTTTGATCCACATGGATTAGATTAGGAAATTTATTATTGTTTTATTTAAAGTAGAGTTAAAAGTGATAAATTCAAATTTTAATAAATAATTATTTTTTAATATAGGGTTATACATAAGATAAATTCAACTATAAATATTCATTAGAAAGATAAAAATATTTCCAACATAATATAATTTTATTTATAATTTTTTAACATTGAATAATTATATTTATTTATGACACAATGATGATGTAATAATTATCTTATTAATAAATATTAAAATAATTAATATTATAAATATAACAATAAATGTAAATTGAGACTTCTTATGAATTCCACAAATTTTCTAGGATCATATGACATGTTATCATTTATTTAATTTATTTTTTCAATGTAATAATGTTTTTATGGAATTCAAAAAAAACGAATACTAAATAGTGTCAAAATTTCCCTAATTGATTTTTTAAAACAAATACGATATTATTAAATGATATAATATTCCTAAAAATAAAAGGATTGGACAAACGAATTTCATAATTATATATATGTCATTAATTAATTTCATGGGGTTCCTTACAATTTTATAGTATGTTTATTAACTATGTAATATAAAAATACAGGTAGACATTGTAAAAGGTGAACAATTTAACTAAGAGTTAAATATAAAATATAATGTTAATATGGTGACTAAGACTTGTCTAAAAGCTATTGATTGAGAATATTTCTAGCCATACCCACTGTAGACTCTAAATAAATCCATATGGCACCATTTTAAACAAAATAAGATTTTATAATAAAATAATATTTCATGATTGTCTAAAAGTGACCATCACCTCCCTAATAAAAGGTTACTTCCCCTTCTCTCAAAATCACACGTCCAAATCCATTTGGCTTGGCCAAACCAAGATCAAATATCCATCGAACTACACTAACTTAATACTATAGGACATACATTGATTGGAATGCAAACCTAAGGAGCCCTTTTGATCAAATCGAAAGAATACACGTGAAGAAGAGGTAATTATTTCATCACCTTTTTCAAAGTTATTTTCTTCTTCCACATCCACTTTCTTTGTTGTTTCCATAAAAAAATAAAAACTCATGTACCTTCTGCATATTGTGGTGTTATTACAAATTTCATACAACCATATTTACTATTCCATCCATCCTATTAATGACAATTTTATCATATTTGTGTACGTACGGCTTACCGTCTCCACGTCGTGGTGTAGTTTGTTATTCAACACTTCATTATTTGGATGGGTATAAAAATGAGTATAATTGATGTAAATAATAAATATAACATGTTAGTGATTCTGTATATTTGATATAACAAACAACTACATACTTTTTAACCATCTATAGAATGGTATTGTCGCTCGTGTGTATGTATGGATTACCGTCTCCACGAACGCGATGAGATTCATTCCCCATCGTAACCATTCATGAAAAAATTACATTTTCTGGTTAAAAATAACGTTTAAGAACATAATTTCATTAGTTATATGAATCAAATACATCATATCCATTACAGAAAAGTCTTTCTTAATAAAACATATAACAGAAAACGAATCAGTTGACAACCAAAACAATGATACAACTAAAATATTATTAACAAAGAAATATTAGAAGATCATATGTGATATCATATATGTGTATGTTTTTATTGTATAATTTAATAACAATGATTTCAATATTTTAAAGGATGTTATCATATTCTATATGAAGGAAAATTACAAGTTAAGTATTTATTACTCAATCACATTATTATCTGAGATTTTTTACGTGTAAGTATTTACTAGGGAATTTTTATCAACCATGTCCATCTCTCAAAAAAATGTTTTAAAAATGTATATTTTAAGGTTTTTTTGAGGGAATATTTATCAAGATCATCATTTTAATAGTTTTAATGGTTTATTTTTCCTAAATATTTTTAATTAATTTCCATGTTTTAAAAATGATTTTAAGTATTTATTTATATGGACATGTATTTTTTAAAATGTTAACTCCATTCAAAAGTTTCAATGTGGTATAAGACACTTTCATTCAAAAATATTTTTTAAATGAAATCCTTTATAAATGTGTGACTTTTAAATGATTTCATAATAAAGGATATTTCTCTCAAAGTGATTTTCAGATCATTTTCAACTATATCAATAACCATTACTGGATATTATTCTTGATTAATGCTGATTTATTATAATATAATCTTCCATATTGTGTTGAATAAGTTATGATATGTTTTATTATAGATGTGATATTTTTATACCATTCATGTTTTATGGTTAAGGTATTGAAATTTTGTATGCTAGTTTTAAGACGAATGTTTATGTTATATTTCAAAATTTTCATGTGAGGAATACATTGGACTTGGTAAGTGATTGATGGAGCCCGCTATAGATCCACGATGCATTGGTAGGTCTCATGAGACAAACTAGTGTCTTGGCATAAATCCTTGAAAAAATAATTTGGTAGACTTTGCACGATGCCTTGACTATGTGGTTATGATGTCTGGAATTATGAATTCTATAATTATAAAATTGGTTATTGAATTTACATGTGTTTATTCGACTAATAGAATATCCATGTGAATAAGTAAATGGAATTATTTGATTTATCTTTTCCATATTATGCTGATGATTAGGTTAAAATGATTTTATATTAGTATTATACATATCCTTAAAGGGTTATTCTTATTTATAATAGTTTCTTATGTATTGTTATCCTTACCGAGCATCTGAGCTCACCCCTTTCTATATTTTATTTTTCCCAGGATGTGAAGAAGTATATTATGATTAACCTACATGGATTGGATAAAGGATATGAGTGTGTTGAAAGGGGAAAATATGTTGTTTTTTTTTCATGATGTAATGTAAAACACATGTATATATCTAGTACATTCAAGGACACTAAAAAATTAATCCTTTGAGACATTATCTCTTGTGATCATGCCAATGTTAGGTAATAATGAACTGATTTTGGGTAACTTGGGTCCGGGAGTTACAAGAAGTGTTAAAAGATTATGGATTTACCAATTTAGGATATGTTACTTATGAAATGGAATGAAATAATGTAATTATATCTTATAGTGAATATTATATTACATTTGGAAAATGATCTTGGATGAAAATGGTATCCTTGTAAATTCATTCCCAATGAATCAAATGGTCCCTTAAATAAGAATATAGTTATGGTTTTTAAATTTCATTGGATCACAGACTTTCTTCTGATGAGTGATATTTATCAATCGATATAATAATTAATTATTTTCCCTCATGTCTACATCATAATTTTCCACCTATATTATCATATGATGAATCCTAGTTTTGAGTTACTTTTGGAAACCGTTCTGTATAAAACATTCCCTTTTTAAAGGTTGTTTTATAATTCATTTGTATGATGTGTATTTCTCTGATGGTGTTTTTAAATTTTCATCCTTCGATGATGGAGATGAATTTAGAAGTAGAAAATAATTTTATGGGGCGTAAAATGTTACACCCCAAAATATTAGTGAAATATACTTTTTCAAATATATTTAATATTCTCGATATGTTTCATAACACACCAAAATTTTTTTATCTTGGGATACAAAAAACACTATATTTGGATTGTGTTACACATAAATACTAATTTCACTTATCATTACACACCACATAATGTTCATATGTAATATGTCATATAAGTAATACATTGTTTACGATAAAATTTATCACCTAATTATTGGAATGAAGTGTATCAATAAGATTTTAAAAATTAAAAAAATATATTGTTTACAAAATTATTTGTATAATCAATTCTATAGTGACCAATCAATTAGAAATAAAAAAAATAACCATTTTAAATTGAAGAAAATCAGTTTTTGGATTATTATTTTTATCAACATAAATGTATTATACATCAATAAATTTAAAAACTATCATTTTGTGAATGGTTTTAAGTAAATTAATATTTAATATATTTAATAAAATATTTTAAATTCATCAGATGTATTATATATATAATATATATGAATAAATCAATTTTTATTCTTATAAACTACATATTTCTAAAAATCAATTTTTCAAATTTTTTTGACTATTTATATTAAAATTATTATTTTCCCGTCATAGAAAATTAAATTGAAAATATTGACATCGTTATTTGTACTAGAATATAATATTTATCTTAGGGTGATTTTTTGGAATTTTTTGAAATGATCAATTTTTTATGAATAATGAAAAATTCCATATTTTCTATAAACACTATCTTTTGACTAAATAATTTGAATAGTGATATTATAATTAAAATTGGTTTGAAAGTATAATTTTTTCAATTTATAATTTATTAATCGAATAGTAGTTATTAAATTCAATTAATTTTTAAAAACATATAATTTCTTTCAATATTTTTATCATTTTGACTTTAAAAACATTCTTTCTCATCACATTTATGGGCTAAATTTTAAATTAAATTTTCATACTTATGTTAATAAAAGATAGAAAAATTAATTATATATTTTGAATCAGAATAATATATAGTATCTAATATGAAACATTTTATTGTTTAACAAAATTATTAGTGAAATTTGTTAAAATAATATAACATGATTAAAGTTAAAATAGGATTTGTTAATTATATGTTCTTGTATTAAAATTAATCTAATACTGAAATATGATTAATTTAATTTATTGTATATAAAATATAGAATGAAACGTATAAATTATATAATAAATATATTTTAATTTTAGTATTAATGGATAAATTAACTAGTTAAATAATAATAAACAAGATAACTTGGTAAAGAAAAAAAATGAAAAATTTGAGTATATTTAATGACAATGGAATAACATGATAAAAAATGTGATTATAATATGTGGTGGAGGTGTGTATTGACCAATATATCCCTCCCATTCATTATTGATCTATTTTTTATGAATATTATGTGAGGTACACCTCTAAATAGTGAATACATTTCGAAATCAGAAAAACATACACTGATCGTCAATTATAAAAGCGAACTCACCCCCCCCCCCCACCCACCACTATTCGTAACACCTCTCAATCCATTTTGGTCACCCAACCCATCCCAAAATCACTTCCCAAATTAACTCCCTCATTATAAAAGACTTATTATGGGAAGAAATAATTCCTAGGAATGTTTTAAAAACCTATAGAAAATACCTGAAGAATATGAGGTTTTATGGAGTAAGTTAGAATTCAGGGCATATGGTGAGGGTTTTCTCCTCTCAATTTTATTTATATGAAATATATAGTATGTTATATAAATATTTTTATTCAATTGTGTATAAAATTCTAATGAATTTATATTATGATTTTTATACATAATATTTTTTGGGGATTTACATATCAATTTCAATATTTCTCTTTTATGGGACTATAATTTCAAATTTAGAAAAGTAGTAATGGATTTATCAATGTTATTTCTTTGAAATGTATGTTATTTTATACACATGTCTTATTTTTGGAGGTGTATATACTATTAAATTTACATGTGACATCATTAATATTTTTATTATCATTATAACATATTTTTAATTTAATGAAATATTTTAATGGGTATTAATATTCCATGTTACAAAAGGGGTTAGATTTTTATGTTACAATATAATTGTGTATTAAGATAGTTTATGATTTTGTATCAAATGATAAAATATTTTTATTTATCTCCTATGAAACACATGAATCATATTATACTCTTATTATTTCATGGGAATTGAACTCCTCCATTCATTTTTTCTCTCTTCATATACTCAAGAGTTGAAATGAATATTTTTCTAATAAAATGTTTCTTTCAGAAACATTATTTTCCAAAAACCATGAAATCTAAAAAGGATTAAAAAATTTATTTTTTTCAGAGTTTAAAGAAAATTTTTTAGGATATATTTTTAAAATCATTTTTAAATCCATATTTATACATTCTCATGGTTGTTTTCAAATAAAATGTTATTTTAATTTTTTTTAGAAATAGTGATTTTAAAAATTAAGAAGATATTTTCCTTATTAATATTATTTATTATATTATAATGTAATCTAAATTCATATATGTAAATAAACATTTTCATACTATTTTATTTTGGGGGTATTTTCTAATGATAGAATCCTCATTATTTCTCTATAGAGATTCTGATTGGTTTAAAGAGTTTTTCATAAAATCAGTTTCTCTTACACGTCTTAATTAGGTTTCAAAAATATTTACATGTAGCCTATTTTTTTCCTTGGGTTAATTAGTTTATGAATAAATATTAATATTTTTTGTGTTTTACAATTAAATGAAATACCATTTTATTATATTCATTTTTTGGTTAATGGACATTACGTATCTGATTGGGTGGCTTAGACAACAGTAGTTAAGCCCATTACATCTTATCTGATGGGGAGGCCCAAATTGAGCTGGGTGAGCTCATTATATTTTACATGATTGGTGATCAATGATAATTATACAATTAATTGTCTAAATATTTATATATATCAGGATATATACATGGAATGAATTGGGAGTGATCTAGTATTGTAAGGTATATGTGGAATAGGTAGGGAACCTAGTAAATTAAGACATAGATAGAATGGAGAGTGAACCCCATACAAAAATATAGGGAAGGAAAGATGAGTAAACTCAATTTAGTAGGGAACATTATTTATCATGTTGATATTGAGAATTAACAGTGAGTACTAGGATGATATATGTGAACTTGATTATAAGTTTCTAGACTTTTTTTGTGAATATGATAACATGTTCAAAATGTTATGTGTGAATATAATTAAATTTTCACAATGTTATGTGTGAACCTATTTACATGTTCACAGGGTCATACATGAACCTAATTACATGTTCACAATGTTATGTGTGAACCTGATTACATGTTCCAAATGTAATGAATTGACATGTATTGCATGTCCATAATGTTATATGTGGACCCAGTTTCATGTCCTTAACATAATGAGTGATCCTTTTTATCTTTATGAATGATCAAAATTATATAATATTATCTTTATTCCACAAATAAATGTTTATATTAATCTTATGCTCTCATTTATCAAGTTCATTGATTCCAATATGATTCATGTCTTATGAATTTCACAAACATAAACCATGAATCCTTAATATGATCAATGATATTTTGGGTATTAACATTATTTTTTATTTTCATTATCACATATTATTATTCATATATTAGCCTTTCATTTCATCATTTAATTATTTCTCTTATGATTACTCTTAATGGTCATCTTAGAACACCATTTCAAATGATTCATTTCCCTGGGTTACGAATAAATCTTTCATCTAAGGTTTTTATATGATGATTACTATATGGGATGTTATTTCTGGGAGACATTGAAGATCATTTTCTTGATTAGAATAGTTTGTTCCATGATTCCATGGAAAATAAATGATTATAGTCATCGATTGTGTGTTTTTGTAACATAATGAATATTTTAAAAAAATGATGTAGTATCCTAGTTTCAAACTCAAGGGTATATATAGAAAAATTACCTTGAAATTTTGTAATGTACTGACAAAGAATTTTCTAAGAATGTGAATCCCTTTATGGATACCACAAGTGGATGTGTACATTGAATCGTGGTACCAAGGGGTAATAACATTGAAAAGGTAAAATTGAGCTCGAATCGATCATCACCTAGTGTTTTATAGTGGGTAATTATATACGCCTTATTTGACAATCCCATTGGATATGCTTTGGAAATTAAAAAAATTCTTACAAAACATCATGAAGGATTTAAATAAATACCATGAATAACCGAGGATAAACCAAATATTTCATATATTGGAAAGAAGATATCATGATTTAGACATCTTAAAAGATATTTTTCATGATAATGTGGTTTCCCACTATGATAATGTTTTCATTATATTATGATTTTAGTTTTATTAAATGGACGCAACCTTATGGAATTATGTTAATGCTAAGTGTGATAGAAAATATAATTTTATTCTTCCTGAGTATCCATGTGTTATGGGAGATTCAATGAACAATATGTTATTTATGATGAAATAAAATTCTAAATAAATTATTAATGATGTTATTGAAAATGGAAAAAAGGATGGAACAACATTCTGTTCAGTCTTTAACGAGAAATAATCCATCATTCATCGGTGGATCCGTTGATCCACTAGTTTCTGAGAAATGGATTAGTATCATTGAAAACTTATTTTGTATTCTCAGTGCTCAGAACAAGAACAAATAATTTTGGACATCTATGATTTGGAAGGAAAATAATATCAATGGTGGACTCTCATAAAGAATTCCCCGGAAGATCTTGATATTTATTCTATAAAGTAAGATGAGTTTAAGATATCATTTTTTACTATTTACATCTTTAAAATTCATTATAGAAAAAAGAAAGAAAATTTATTAAGATAAATAAGTATTATTATGAATAAACTGTTACATATGAATAAAATTTTAATGAATTTTGAGGTACAGTTCTAACATTATCATCCAAACTAAATGTAACATTGATGGACTATTTAGTGGAATAATAAAAGTCTCCGAAAGGAATTATCTAAAAGGGGAATCACCAACTATGATGAAATAATTTGATATTATCTCACGATTGAACTGGATGTTGGTGTATCAAAACAGACTTATGGTTTTGTTAATAAAATGAAGATATAGTTTCGAGGAAACTCTAAAATCCACAGAAAGAAAAAGATGGTATTTCCCTCAAGCTTTATGTGGGGAAGGAAACATTTAGGAAATATTTATAAGGGTAATTGTAAATATTCTCTATGTATATAGTAAGTTCATTTGGAAATAAAATTCCAATGTGATGTGAAGATGTTATTTAATTATTCAAATAGATAGAAATCCTTTCATAATCACCACACACACTACAACACATAAAATTAATAGAGTATGTGAATTATTCTAACCAATGAACAATTCCAAATATTAATAATAATGATCAATCTTAGAAATATCTTTAGAAAAGAAAAAAATAGAAATTTCATGTGATCACTATTCATAAGTAGGGGTTTCATATTGATGTGGTGAATGTTTCCCTTACTATATATTTAAGAACTTATAATATCTAATTTTACTCTTGATCTATGTAATCTATCATATATGAATATTTTTCTAAGTGTATTAATATTTTAACCAAATTATTTGATGTGGAATTTTTATTAAAACCCCATAATGGATTAATGATCACATCTCAAGTATATTATTCATCTCAAATTTATGTTTGGAAGGATTTTCTTCTTGAAAATATATCCATTATTCATATGGTTGAATTTTTTGTTATTTTATGCATTAATTTCTTTTCTTTATATAAATCCCACATCAATTATCAATAAAGAAATACAATGTTTGATATTATAGAGAAACCTCCAAATCAAAGACAAGTGTCACCATAAGTGTGGACATATCATAAATATTGCATCGATTTAGTGGGTTTTGATTCCCGTTTAGAAGGGGTGGTTATATCCTGTGGATGGGGAGCATATCATCCTCAATGATGTTACTATTGTTCCAAAATTTATCGATTTATTTCAGGAAGTGTTTTCCAGCCTTTCAAAAAAATGTGATGTTGGGTTTTCGATAGTGTACATACCTGGTTATATAACTAATTAAAATAATCCTTATTTATGGGTCTCATTGAGTTATAGGATTTAAAAAAATAATCTTTAGATGGACATCAACATGGGACTCATTCGGTCAAGTGTGTAAACTTGTGGGGAAACAATACTATTTTTTAAAATGAAATATGGATCTATGAGTCTCTATTTTTATTATTGGGAGCTAAAAATGATCACAACTCAGAATAATTATCAACTTCACCATATTTATGATGTATTTTATCAACTATATGGAGAAAAATAATTTTCCAAGATTGTCCTTCATATTGGATTTCGTCATTTGAGGCTCAAGATGGATGATATTCCCATGTCCACATTCTATATATGGTATGGTGACTATGTGTATATAGTGATTCAATTCATTCAAACTATTTCCACTAGTTTTTTTTGGTATTCAATGTTACGAGTTTTTAGATATTACATGGAATAATTTGTTGTAGTCTTTAAATATTATTTTATTATTTATTCAAAGAGAAATTAATATAATCAAGTTCACATGAAAATTTTACAAATGTCCCAATAGAAGCATAGAAAATATGAAAAAAAATATACAATTTTTGTATTTTGGATTCAAAAGGATTCATTTTTTTATGATTTGATCTCAATATAGTGTATATCAATAGATCATCCAATGATAGAGGCCGTTGAATATTAGACCAAACTGACCATGGTGAATGAGTTCTATAGTTTACTTATTTTATCGTTATATTACCCAATGATTGTTGAAAATTATTCAAGACTATATAATTCACTATCCATGTTAACTCGGACAAGGGGCATGTCCCATTAGACATATGATTTTGAGGAACATTTCATTGGACTGAAGAGAAGATTATTCACCATGATTGTTGTTACATTACCCTATTGTGGAAATGGGTTTTAAATATATAGTGATTCATCAATGAAGGTATTATGATATTTTCATAAGTATAATTATAATTTTATATATAAATATTCTTTACAATTGATGGTTCTTGATAAAATTTACCCAACTCAGGATTTGGGAGTTTGAGGTAGTAATAATCACCTTAATTATATGGATACATTATCATTGTGGAGAAATGTGTGATATATTTTCTGATAACAGAAGGATAAATTATATATTCACATAGAAGGTGTTGAATACTCACTACATTAGATTATAGGATATAAATAAACCTTATGAATACTCAATACCTAACCACCCTGAGAAATAGAACAATGTGGATGATGCATTAAGCCAAATTGATCATGGTAGATTATCCATGATGAGATTATAAAAATATCAAATATTTTTGTATTTGAAAATGATTAATTTTGAAATACTAATTTGAGGGTAGAAATTAGATCTTGAAAATTTAATGTTGAACCATCTAGGTATGTGAATATTAATGTGGCACAAAAGAAATATGTAGGGATGAAAAAAGGATAGAAATATTTATGAGTATAACCTCGACCAAGATGAAATGTAAGGGCTCAACATTGGTGTATCTGTTCTATCAATAATATATTTGATGAACGATTTTTTATAGTAAGTCCATATTTCTTCATTTTAAATTCATCCATTATGTAACATGATTTATAAATATTAAAATGACTTTTTTCTGGTGGAATGGTGTGAAAAGAGATATCATAAATTTTTTCTTTTAGTTGTTGTTTTTTGAAAAGTTAATTCTTATTAAAATAAGTGTCAGGAGTTGTTTCCTATATTAACCACACTATAATGGAAAAGAGAAAAAACACCATGTATTTTGTCATCAGACTCCCCAAAGTGTATATATATAATAATTTTATATAGGTTATAGTCAATCCCCAAATAAATTTATCAAAATTAATTTCTGTTATAGAATATGTCTCCCTGGATCAAATTTCTAGGATGAACAATGTAATGTATTGGATTATCAATGTATTATTTTTAAATATTATATGGAATTAATTCAAGACTAGTTGTGAAGACGACATGTCATTATGAGGCCTGGTGAGCATAAAATGGTGGTTTAGAACTTTTTTTTAATTTAAGTGAGTTGGATTGTGTGCACGATTGAGGAAGTTTCCAAATGAATGCTCATATTAACAATCTGAGGGCACCATTGCATACAAGATGATGAATTTAAAAAAGAATAGGCCTAACCTCGACCAGTGTGGGTTTGGGGAAAACATTAATTTTTGGATGTTTTTAGTAAACTAAAATAAAGTAATATAATTCAAAAACATTATTTTATTTTATTAGAAAACATTTTCTATAGCGCAATGATGGGGAAGCTATTTTGATATTTAATGACACAATGTAATGATTCTAAAATAAATGTGTTGAATCCGTAATGTCACAGTGCAACAGAATGCTGAAATGCATTCCCTTCAGTTAATGGGCTAATCTAATGTTGATCATTAGCAAAAAATTTAGAAAAACTATAGATAATTATTGGAGCATTGGAGAGAAATATTGACAACAAAGGACGATGAATCAAAAGTGTGAATAACTGCACCAACAGAGTTGAAGGGTCTCACTGATGACATCAGTGTGATCCCTTCGTCAGCGATCGATCCGTTCTTGAGGTATGGGTTCTGTTTTAAGTTGATTTTTCCCAGTTATTTAATGAAATTATGAACGTGAATCAACCCAAGAACTCGTTGATCTGTGCATCTTCGTTCTTTTAGGAGGGATTCATTGGGTCCATTCCTGGGGAATCTATTATTCCATGATTATGATTTTAATATACTCCATTTAAACCGCCTATTTAGAGTGTATTCATGCTGTGAAAAACAACAGTGGGGTTTGTTCCTCTTTTTCTTATTTTATATATTCTTCCCTCATTCCCTCGTTCTTTTTGTTCTTTGTGGGGATATGAATGAGGAATCATTGGGAGCTAATTCCTTATCAAAACGATCTCAAACTAGAGATCCGACATCATGATGACCCTGCAGAGGTGCAATAATGATGGAGGTAGTTGAATCGACATGGATCAAGTGTTGTGGTTCTTCGATTAATCTTTGTGTAGGTGGATGAGAACACATATTCATGGACAATATGACGTCCCAAACCGGAAGAATCATCTTTGGGGTGTTGGGGTGACCTATGCCCTTGAGTTTCGTGGCGATCAAATTGCCGGATCGAATAACGAGCTTCAACAGATGCGCGCTGGGGAAGAACCAATGATTCTGTAAATTTCTAGAACACATGGCATGTATCCCAAAATACTCATTTTGTGTTATTGGATCAGTGCTGTCTAGGGTTCTGTGGTGAAATAAGTGATAATGCAGAATTTTCTCTAAAGAACACAGAGATTGGGTCCTAATTCCAGAATTGGTATGTATCTTAGGTGATACATGGTCACGGGGTGGAGTACACGACCATGTACTCCACCACAAGGCCTGACCAGGTTGGCTGCACTTGTTAACCCATATAATGGTTACATGGGATAGTATACATTGGTTAAATCCATGTAAGGGTACACGAAGGCATACATAGAGGGAACCCCAGTTACTCATAAAAAACATGTGGTCCATCCTACATGCCATTTACATAACATTCTGTAAGACATGCCCCCTCTAACTCAGGCCTTTACACACAAGCTATACCCAGAGTCAAGAGACACGACGTGTGACCCCTTTTACAAACTATGTATATCCTGGAATATGTATTGTTACATTTTCCTACCGTACCATGGATAATTTTTGTTTGGGATAGTTCCCATTCTTCCCATTCCCCTGAAGGTATGGTTTCATTTCCATCCACAATAGTTTGACCCCTTCAGCAGGACGTTCCGAGATAGGGTCAGGTATCACTCTTAGAGGCCTGAAGGAAGATCCTATATACATTATTGACCCTAGGTAAAGTCAGGTATCGACGTGACTAATCCTATAGGGTGTCGATCCTCTATATGGAAGGTGAATCTGGATGAGTCATGGTATCTGCCAAATCCCTGGTAGTGATCATCATCAATGTATCGTGATCTTTCCCCAATTATGAGTGTGTTATCCTGGAATGAGTGTATATATCTATGATGACTTTTACCAAAAAAATACTTCTTGGATGGATTCCATCATAGCTATCATAATCATGGAGTGAGTTCTCTGAGACAATTTCTTTATAGAACCCACAAACTGAATCCCTAGATGCGGTATACGGTCTTGTGACTTGTCTCTAGACTACAGGTCTAGATTTCGAGTATATATATATATATATTAATCTCTAGTCATATTTTTAGTATAAATATATTATGTAGATTTTATTATACATTTAATCTTTATATTACATTGTGGTTTTCGGGGTCCTTTACTGAGTATTGTTATACTCACCCTTACACGGGCTTTTCCAACATTCGTTTTGTCTTGTGCGGTTGAGCATCCGTTTCATGGAGTCTAGGGTGAACCAGGACCAAACCATGAATTCTGAGTCTCTATAGGTTGAGTTGTTCCAATGACAATGAGAAGAAATCCCAGTACCTATTTTTTCTTAGATGTTGGACTTTGTAGTTTATAGAATCTTGTTTTTTGGTCGGCTTGTATTATGTCCCACTTTATGTTTTTCACTTTACATTCCGTTGTACTTTGTTGGTTGGATTTAGTTGTATGCATTCATTCTGATCCTTATTTTTTTCTTATATTTCATCATTTTTGGTCTTGGTGATGTGTTAATGTGTAGAGTACTTGGGGAAGTCCCCCCATGTTTGAGATATGCCTACTCGGTGCTTGTCACAATCCCTTGGCCTACTAGAGGCAGGGTTGGGGATTCGCAGTGTGGGCCCCGCTAGGACGCGTCGATAGAGATTGGTATTAGAGGCTGGTCATTTCTAAAATAGGAACAAGTTTCTATGAGATTGGTTTAGGCAAACAATGTTATATGTTTTGAGCTCTACTTTTAGGCCAGAGACTAGTGTTGGTGTGGGTGGCCAATGTATCCATACACGAGGACTCTAATAATTATATTTTCTTTTCGGTACATGAAAAAACGAGTTGTGGTGAAATAAAAGAATGTTAAAAGCATAAAATAGGAATGGTTTGGTTTTTACATGACCTTTAATGACAAATATCCTGAAATACTCGTTGACCATGGTATATCTTGCTTCTTTACAGGATGCCTCCGTGATGTACTCCCGCTATGATTCAGTAGCACGATAACGATGATGACCCCATAAGTAAAGAGATTTATATACATGGACCAATTCCTAAGGAGTTATATCAAAGTGATGAACCTACTATAACACCACCAGTAGAGCAGCCTGGCGTACCTGCCGTAACAAAAGATGAGGGGTATAGGATGAGCCTGCTCCAAGGGTTTCAGAGACAGAGCCCCCTCAGGTTCTGAGGCGAGCCTGATCTTCAGGCAGCTGAGGACTGGTTTTAGGCAGTGCCCAGAGTTTTTCGTCTAATGAGGACACCAGCATACCATATGGAAATCCTTGGATTGATCCATCTTTAGGGTTCAACAAGACGATGGAGGATTCTGACAACATAGACTCCCAACGAGGATAATCATTCATGGATGAAGATTGAGAGACTCTTTATAGAGGATTTATCTCTGGTTACAATGAGCGTAGGGAGTATCCATGTAATTTTTTGCTCCAGTATGGTATTTTGATAGTTAATTACTATTCATTTTGGTTCCCCAACCTCGCCAAGTACTCGATGGATATGGTTTGGGATCAGTACATCAGAGATCATACCTTCGAGCGTGGTATAAGATGGGACATCTGAGCTAGTTTTGTGCCTCTATGAATTTTGTCTTATTCTTGTGTGATGGAGCAGTCCTTGGTGATTGAGAGACTCTTAGAAAAGTAGAGATAGTCAAAAACAGTCAGTAGTAGGTAGAAAGTTGAAGAGACCTTGGTAGCAGGGAGTCGACATCAAGGATAGGGATCAGGATGTGGGAGACGTCATAGGAGGACCCATGACCTGGGATCCATAATCAATGGATTTCAGGATGGCTCCAGTTAGCCTAGGGAGAGGCGATTCTACTCATGTGATGGTAGGGGAGTTCTTTCTAGAGACTGCCCAATCCGTTGAGCTACTAACATAGAGGTGGTGGATGGACCACCATGGTGGAGGCATAGAGTAGTGAAGATAGACCCGCCAGGCAACGGATGTGGCAGAGGAGAAGGGAGAGTAGTAGGTAATGGAATATAGTTTGATCTACTACCACCACCACCCCAGGTGGTCCGCACATGGCTTAGGGAGGTGGGGGATAGGGGCGGGGATAGCTGCATGAAGTGGAGGCTTTTGACCCATGGATTCATGGTATTATATGTGGTACAATCTAAGTATTTTCTACCTTAGATTCCATAATTATCTACATAAGTCCAATCCATTCCTTCCTTTCCAAATGTCTTGTGTGAAACCTTGAGATTCTGATAGAGCAGTTGACTCATTCCTTATGATTGGATACACCTATGGGTGGAGAATTGATGATCATGCACCTTTTCTGACAGTGTGATCTTACCCTTTTAGATGATTTATTCAGTTGTAACCTCTTGGGGGTAGCGTTGATGCCTTACAATGCCATTCTCGGTATGGATTTGTTATCTTTGGTCCATGAACATATTGACTATTTTAGGTGAAGTCTGTGGTGTGTCTTCAGTGATGGGATGAGTTTTTCCTTTTTCAGTGAAAAGGTGACCCATGCAACACTATATGGGCTCATGCCTAGGAGGTTGCATACAATCATTCATGAGTTGGATAGCCTTATACTTGTATAAGTAGATGTTGTGAGCTTCCAGTTCACAGAATTTATGGTGGAGTATAATGATGTATTTCCCGATAATGTTGTAGGACAACTTCCCCTCTATGAGATCAACTTCGACATCAACATACACCTCGGGTTGACAGTGATAACCTCACCAGCATATCTGATGGATCCTGTAGAGCATCAAGAGATGAGGGTGTTGTTGGGGGATTTGCAGAGTAAGGGATTAGTAAGAAACATTTTTTCACCATGTGTAGCCCCAGTTTTGTTTGTGAAGAATGCATATGAGATTTTGATGTCGTTTGTGGATTACTGGTGCTTAAACCATGTAATAGTGAATAACAAGTATTCACTACTGAGGATTGACTACCTCTTCGATTAGATAAGAGGGGCATAGTGGATCTCTAAGATTGACCATTGATTAGGTTACCAATAGTTACGAGTATGATTTAAGGATATACTAAAGACGTCTTTTATATGCCATCATTGCGATTAAGATTACTCAGTTATACCTTTTGGCATGACGAACACAACCACATTGTTCATGGAACTTATGAAACAGATCATAAAGACATAATTAGACTGTTTTTTAGTGGTTCTCATTAATGATATCCTTATGTTCTCAGCGTCAGAGGAGGATCACACGAGACACATTCAGATGTTTGTAGATGTACTCAAAGAGCACCATCATTATGGGAAGCTCTCAAAGTTTTATTTCTAGATTCAAGAGATCCAATTTCTGGAACATTTCATGTCTTCAAATGAAGTAGTTGTGGACCCAACCAAGGTGGAGGCTGTATTAGCATGGGATCCACCTAGGATCATGACGGAGGTGCGGAGCTTCCTAGGGTTGTCCAGATATTACCAGAGATTCATTCCTAATTTCTCCAGGATATCAGCATCGATGAAAACTGTGACTAGGAAGAGGTAACCCTTCATGTGGACGAAAAAGTTACAGTAGATTTTCAAGAATTTGATATAGAGTCTTGCGATCCCCCGATCATTATATTTCCAGAGGAAGGTGTCGATTACATAGTTTTCTGTGATGTGTCGGGGACCAGGCTTGGTTGTGTACTGATGTAGAGACAAGTGGTGATTACTTATCATTTTCACCATCTGAGATGGCACGAGTAGAACTATGAAACCCATGATCTATAATTGGAAGTCATATTCATCACATTGATGATGTGGGGACACTACCTTATAGGAGAGTGGTTTATCATCTAC
Source organism: Viscum album (assembly GCA_963277665.1). NCBI lineage: Eukaryota > Viridiplantae > Streptophyta > Magnoliopsida > Santalales > Viscaceae > Viscum > Viscum album. The sequence goes on from OY728158.1 coordinate 699,420,737, forward strand.
TTTGACAACAAGAGCCTCTTATTTATCTTCTTGTAAAAGGATCTGAATCTAAGGTAAAAGATATGGATAGAATTTCTACAATACTACGATTTCAAGATCATCTATACTTATAGGAAGGGGAACAACGTATAAGATGATCTTAGTAAGAGATCGAGCTCGTTGGTGTTGACTAAGGTGAAAAATAATTTGGTCTCATTAAATTTATCCTTCATTGAATGAGAGGATGCATCTTACCTTAGGTAGATGGTTGTCACAACTATACTCTTACAACAATTTTGAGAGTAAAACATGGGGATATAGACTATGAAGATTTATGTGCTTAGTTATCCATAGTATATGATCAGGATGGATATTCTCAAGGGGGGAGAACGTTTTTCTTTTTAGAGGAGGCACTGTTGAACTGGTGGCACTGTAGTAGGAGGTTTGGAGGGAGTTCTATACAACCCCTTGGCGGTACACCCTTGTGCAGAGAATATGTACAAGGATAATTGATGGCAGTTCTAGTGGTCAGGTATGAATAAGGAAATAGTAGAGTTCATTTCATAATACCTTACATGCCAGTAGGTGAAGGCGAAGCACCAGGTTCCACCAGGGTTATCTCACTCCTGGATGTTCCAGAGTGAAATTGGGATGGAATATCGGTTGACATCATGACAGGCATTCCATGAACATCCAAGGGTCATGATCCCACCTAGGTGATCATTGACAGACTTACCAAGTCACCCCACTTCCTAGATATTAGGGAGTAGAGTTCTGTAGAGAGCTTGGGATTCCTCTACGTTCAGGAGATTGTTCGGCTTCATGGTGTCCCTTAGATGATAGTCTCAGATTGAGATGCCCGCTTAAAATCCTAGTTGTAGAAGGGATTTCAGTAGGATATTGGGACTTAGATATTCTTTATCACGACATTACCTCCCTAGATATATGGTCATACATATAGGAACATTCGAGTTCTAAAGGATATGTTCCAGGTATGTATCATGGAATTTGGTCACTATTGGGAGGACCACCTTCCAATTATGGAGTTTGTGTACAACAACAACTACCAATCCTTTATTGGTATGGAACCATTTGAGGCTTTATATAAGAGACCCTTCCGGTCACCACTCTACTCGACCAATATTGGAGAGTCAGAACTTATGGGTCTAGAGTTGGTGAGAGCTACCACCGAGAAGGTGCACATAATCCGTGAGTGGATTAAGATTGCACAGAGCTGGCAGAATTCCTATGCTAACAGACGACATAGATCTATGGGGTTCTATGAGGGAGACCACGTCTTCCTTTGGATCTCACCTCGATGATGGTTGCATAGATTTGGATGGGGAGGTAAGCTATCTCCAAGGATCATTGGACCTTTCCTAGTACTACATAGAATTAGTGAGGTGGCATATCACATGGCTTTACCACTGTAGTTTCACCAGGTACATGGTGTCTTCCACGTGTCGTAGCTGAGTAGTTATGTGCATGACCCATTGGATGTCATCGACTGGTGCGAGCTGGACATCGAGGATTGAATGACCTTTGTTTAATACCTGATGGAGATCAAGGATCAGCAGGAGAGGATCCTTAGTGAGAAATCGATTCCCTTGTTGCATTCCCAATTGTTTCAATTGAACCTTTTGGAGGTCATGTGGTAGCGGGAGGCTCAAATCCAAGCCTAATACCCACATCCTTTTTATTATCCCTTGTTTTGGATTTTCGAGGATGCAAAGCCCCAAGGTGGAGATAAATTAATATCCTTTATTTTCCAATCATTATTTTTAAATATTATATGGTATTATTTCGAGACCAATCATAGAGACAAAATTTCATTTTGATGCCTGGTGAGCCCATAATGGTGGTTTGAACTTTATTTATGTTTATTGGGATGTCGTGTGTGTGATGTTTTGGTTTTTTCCAAATGGATTCTTGAATTAAAAAACAGAGGGCATGATTGTGTGTGGGATGATGAATTTACCTTGTAACGGGTCTAACCTTGACCGGCGTACGTCGACAGAAAAAGTTAATTTTTTGAAATTTTTTGTAAAATAAAATATAATAAAATGATACAAAATTCTTATTTTATAATATTTGGAAATGTTTTCTGCAGTGCAATGATGGGAAAACTGTTACAATAATTAACGAAACATCGCAATGACTCTGAGACAACAATGATCACTCATTAATGTCACAGCGCAACTGAATGCTGAAACACATTCCTTTTTTTAATGGGTTAATCAAATGTTGATCAGTGTAAGAAAATTGAGAGAAACTCAACAGAATTCATGGAGATTTGAAAAGAACACCTGACAACAAATGATGATGATTCAAAAGTGTTAATTACAACCCAAACAGAGTTTAAGGATCTTGGTGAAGAAGGCAGCATGATCCCTTCATCAGCGATCAATCCCTTCTCGAGGTAGGGATTTTTTTAATTTGTTTTTCTTCCATGTTCTTTAATTAAATGAAGAACGGAGATCAACCCATGAACTGGTTGATCTGCTCATCGTCGTCAATGCAAGAGAGGTTCATCGAGTTTGTTCTTGGGTAATTCATTATTCTATATTTATACTTTTAATTTTCCCTATTTAATCCTTCTAACGAGAGCGGTTTGATGTCGTGATGAACGAAGAAAATGGTTTGTTTTTATTTTGTTTATTATATTTATTCCTCCCACTTCCCTGAATTCTTATTTCTCTTCATGGGGATACAGAACAAAAAATTGATGAGAGACCATTCCTCAGAACAACGATCCCAAAATGGAGATATAACATCATGAAAACCTAGTGGTGGTGCGACAACTATGGTAGCAGACAAATTGATATTGTTTGGGATATCACGTTCTTTGAGCGTTCATCATGTGAGTGGATGATAATGCATTTTTGGAGCCCATAAGAGGACCGAAACTAGAAAAATAATCTTCATTGTGTTGAGGAAACCAAAACCCTTGAGTTCAGTGGCGGCCGGACAACCAGAGCAAAGAATAAGCATCACTGGAGTCGTTCCAGTGAAGAACCAGTGATTCTAGAAATTTTTGAAACACACGATGTGTATCCCAAAGAACATGCCATGTGGGTTTGGCTTATTTGTGGCTAGGGTTCTGCAGTGCAGGAAGTGTTCACATGATGTGTTCTCCAAAGAACACGATGTGTGGGTCCATAAATGGGACTCCACATGTATTTCGGGAAATAAAAAAACATGGGGTGGAGTACACGGTCGTTTTCTCTACCACACGACAAGACCAAACCAACTACATCGGTTACCCCATGTACCAGTTACACAAGATGGAACATATGGTTTTAAGCAGTGTATAGGCACATGACCATGTAAACTGAGGGAACCACAGTTACTCGTACACGATTTGAGGTCTATCCCACACATTATGTACTTACCTTTCTACCTAGAATGTCCCCTCTAAATTTTTCCATCACACACGAGCAATACCTGAGGTCGAGAGACACAACCAGTGACTCCTTCTACACACTGTGTATATCCTAAAATGTTGCTTGATCCTTTTGTTCACATTTCCTTATACAAGATTAATTTGGCTTAGTTCCCCTTTTACTCATTCCCTTGAAGGCCAAGTGTCATTTCCTTCTATAGGTATATGACCCCTTCAGCAGGACCATCGGAGATTGAGACAGGTATCCCTCTAAAAATCCCAAAGAGAGATCCTTGTTCCATTAGTGACCCTAGTTAGAGTAAGTTATCGATGTTACTAATCATAAAGGGCATTCATCCTATACATAGCAGGCGAATCTGGTTGAGTCGTAGTATCCACCAAGGCCCTAATAGTGACTCTCATCTATGTATCCTGATATTTCCCCACTTAGGAGTTTCTTCTCCAGAAATGAGTGTATCAATATCCCATGGATTTTCTTGATGAACGGTACTTATCAGTATGACTTCCTCAGATCTATCAGACTATTGGTGTGAGTTATCCCAGATGAGTGCTTATTGTAACCTTATAACTAATTCCCTAGCAAGGGAATGTGGTTATCTGACTTGCCTCTAGACTACGGGTCCAGGTTTCGAGTATATCTGGATGAATTTATCTTGGTATATTTTTAATTTACATATACTGTGTAGGGATGATTTTACCTTTACGTTACATCTTTCATTGTGGTATTTAGGGTCCTATACTATGTGTTGTTAAACTCAACCCTACACAGGATTCACCGACACGTGTCATTTCTTGTGCAGATAAACAACCTTTTGATAGAGTACAGGGACGACCAGGACCAGACCATGCTTTATGAGTCCCTACATGTCGAGGTGTTCCTACAATAATTAGCAGGAGTCCCAATACCACTTTGTGCATACAGTTTGGGCATTGTAGTTTACAGACTTTTTCTAGTTGTCTGGTATTCTAGACCTGTTTATTTACCGCAAATTACATTCTGTCGTACTCTGTTAGTTGGGTTTAGTTATATGCATGCCTTTTGATACTTTGTGGGTTTTAACATTTTAGAATTTTTGGGATGGGATATTTGTGTCTATGCATGTACATGTACTTAGGTATGGCCTACCATGTTAAGGATATTCATGTTGGGTTCTAGTCACCAGCCGCTGACCTATTGGAGGTGGGTTGGGTGAGTCGCGGCCCATGCCTTACTGGGACGGGTCATGAAATATAATGTGGAACTGGTATGGTTCAATGGTGTACCACATTCCGTTGAGTATAATCAATATATGAGGTTTACCTCAATTTTATGGAGTTTTATTCATCAAGCTCTTGAAACATCATTCGGTTCCAACCTTGTGTATCATCCTCAAGGTGGCAGTCAGTCTATGAGAACAATTCATACCCTATAAGGTATTTTTTGATATTTTTATCTATATTTTAATGTTTCATGGGATGAAAACCTACATATATTTATGGTTTCATAAAATAATAGATTTCATTTGAGTATTTAGATGGCTCATTATAAATCCCTCTACGGAAGTAAGTGTATAAATTAAATGTACAAGACTGGTACTAGAGAATGAAATATATTGTGACCTAATATAATGGAATAAATGGTATAAATGCTTAAATTCATTCATCAAAAAACAACAGTAACATAAACTTGGTAGAAAGTTTATGGTGAGAATCACTGATGTGATCTTGATTTTGATGCTAGTGACAAAGTGTTTTTATGAACATACCCATCAATGAAAGAAAAAGATATTTAGTAGGAATGGGAAAATAATCTATAGATTTATATTTTCCATTGAAATCCTTGATCACATCGGGACCATACCATATCATTCAGTATATCCACCAAATCTCTACTATGTTCAAGATTTTCTCTATGTATCTCACTTAAGTATATATATAAAACTTCACATGTAAGGAAAAAAGAGTTCATACCATTAGAGGAGTATCATTCTTATGAGTAATAGCCAATGGCGATTATAGATCAAATATAAAAATATCCGTGAAACAATACAACTCACCTACTCAATGTTTTTTGATGAAAACATCGATTTGAGAAGGCTATATACGAACCCGTTGTTAAAATAAGGTAGAAGTATCCTCGTAATTTTTTTTATCGGAATGAAAGAGTTTATGTTGAGGAATTTTTTTTATATGGGGTTGAATTTAACACATTGAGTTTTAATGAATGTGAATCTTTAAACATAACTATTATAAAATATAAGTTAATAGTATAGATAAGAAAGTGAAAAATTCATAAAAAAAACTAATGTCTAATGATTTTATTTAATGAAAACCCATTGATATAATAAAAGTACTTAATTTTCGGTACAGTCATTATTTGTTAAAAAAAATACTATTTTTTTAAAAACAATTACTATAAAAAACCATAAAATGATTTTATGAAAATTTAGAAAATTTAAATTTAATAAATAAACACTAATTTCAATATCATAATTTTCAAATTAGATTATGGGTGACTATTTGGTTTTTTCTAAAATTATTAATTTTTCGATCAATATTGAAAAATACTTATTTTTACAGAAATAATTCATTTTTTTAAAATATAACGTCCATTATTTTAAAATAGGTTTAAAATTAAAAATACTTAAAATATATATTTTCAAAAAAAATCATCATTGGAATCAATTTCATTTTTAATATTAATAACTGAACAATCTTTATATGTAAACATTTTCTCTTTGAAAACCTGTATTCTCATTGAATCTATTAGAATAATTTTAAATTAATGTTTTTCTATTATATAATTTGAATTTCAAAAAATGATTAAAATATTTTTAATTTGTTTATTTTATATTATAGAATATTTTTTAATTTAATTTTTCACTAAAATGAATTGATAAAATGGTAATAATTTTTTATCACGGTTAAGGTGAAAATTTATTTACTCGGAGGTATACTAAAAAGGTAAGGATTAAAAATGACCCAAAAATATTCAAAACCTATTTAATAGATATATGAAGACCATATGGATTATTATATAGATAATAGTTCATTCTAGATCATTTTTTAAAGATAAAATCTTTGGTTATTATTTTCATTTCAAAAACTACAAGTGTACCACTACCCTCACTTATAAAATTCCACCCACTCAACACACCTTTAAATATAAATTACCATTTTTATCCACCAATACATTCCAACATTTCTTCTCTAATTCCTCAATATCATCCCAGGAGCCTTGTTTTAGTTATAAATCCCTCATATGAAGGATTTTGGTGTAATCCTAAAGAGGATATCTAAAGAATAGGTGCATTCTTAAACATTGGTTTGTGTATTATTTATTTTCCATCACCTTAAACTCATCTTGAACCTAAACAGGATGCATGATCATCATTTTTCTTTACAGCGTACTATCGCCATACGAACTGAGGCTATTTAATTTCCATCACAACCTCTCTATGATTTATATAATGATATGTTAAATATTTCTATATTATATATTTGGTATTATTATAGTTATTTAATTGATATATCATTGGAAACTTCTTACATTAAATTTTGTAGGAATCTGTTAACATCATTCTAGTTTATAGAGGACTACCATCTCGTAAATTGATGCAATTTACTAAAATTTAACATTGAAGGTAATATGGATGTTTTTAATAAACATATTTAATATATATTATATAAAAACGAATCCCTGATTTTAAAATCTTATCTTTTTTTTCATTTAATCTATTGAGAACATCGAAATAATGTTCATCTGTACGTACGACCTACCATTCCATCAAAGGTGTACATAATTTCATATATCTATCTTTTATGGATTACTATAAACACCTATATTGGGAATATATTTGAGAATTTTATCATTTTTGAAATTATTTAAACTATTTAACAATGGTAAATTTAATAATACTAGAAATAAAAAATCAAAACCAACATGAAAAAAAGCAGTTATAGCCTCGAACAATACATTAACATGGAATTGTTAATGAAAGGGTAATAAATGATTATAAAGAAATCATATATGAAATTATATAAAAAAACAACGGTTACATAGAAAATTTATAATAATCATTTATTTATTTTTCAAGAGTCTTGAACATGTATGATGGAGTTCGTGCCTTAAGTTAAGGGGTTTTTTTCTAAGTTATTACTTCTCTGAGACAAAAGACATATTCACCATGTATTTATTTTAAATGATTCATATACTTCCCATTAATTTATTTTATGTTAATAATCCTATTTTTTATTTACATATTCACTTTAGGATCATTAATTAATTGGGTTTATGGTTCAAATTTTACTAAAGAGGTAAGGGATTTTGGTCTCAAATTCAATTCTTTAAGTCGTATGTCATGTTATGAACCTATTTTCATTCTTGAGGTCTATATAAAGACCCGTTTTAATGTAATATATTGAATTATGTTTTCTAATTATATAATAACTTGCATTTAATTTTATTATTTCACAGGGAATAAAATTCCATTTTACTAATGTGGTAAGGGTTTCTTGATACAATCCGATCATTTATTTAGATTGTTTATGATTGTGATTTGGATTATAAATTTTTATGAGACATCTCTCAAAAAGATCAACAATTTTCTTATACCCTAATTATTTCATGAGAAAAAATTATTTCCCATCATATTCTTTTGTGTAGGTACTTTATATATAAATAGATTATTTTTAAGAAAAAACATATCTATTTATGTCTTCGGTTCAAACCCTTTTTTTATTCCAAAACCATTTTTAGGTGATTTTAAAAAAAAATTGTAAATTCCTCACATGATTTATAACATGGATTTTTCCTGCAATTTATTTTTTAAAAAATATTTTTAAAGGAATATTTTTTCTAGATAAGGTTGATTTCTATTTCACAATGAATGTAAAAGGAGTCATCGTTTTAACATGTACGATATTGGTGGGATATAATGAAATCATGATGATTAATTTATTTGAAGATTTATTTATATTTTTTCAAGGTCATTTTTAGAAAAAATTATTTCAATAATATATTATGTATTATTTATTTTAAAAAGGTTGTTTTCTATGATATTATATTTTAATCAAGAAACAATCCTTGTGATTTTTCGTTAAAAATAATTTTCCATCTAATACAGCATAGTGTAATGCTAGTAATTATATCTTCGGTATATGATCCAATTTTACCATTATTATTATGTATCCAAATAGTTTTTTATCATGCAATTATTTTTATGAAAATCGTTTCACTTCCACGGGTTGTACCAAGATAAAATTCCTATAAAATAAAATTCTATTTCCACTGGTTATACTTTGATGAAATGATTAAATGATTTTGAAACCTATTTATTAACCATAGGTTATGTAATAATTTATTTTTTATGAAACCCATTTCCATTTATGGTATATGATATGATTATTTTTTATATCTTATATTAGAGAATTGTATAGATTATCTAAAGGGTTGGACATATATCTCCCTATAAATAATTTTTTTAATGATTGATATCTCATGAGATAAACACTGATGGAATGTGGAGTAACCCGTGTTTAATTACTAACTATATCCACTACATAATTGTTGGAAGTGAATCATTACAACTATGATGTATTGGTGAGTGAACCCATTCCACTATGATATTTTTGGAAATGATCATTATTTACTATGTAAATTATTTTTTATACATATTTTTATGCTGAAAATATATTTCTTATTCCAATGTTATGTGATTATGACTTATTTCCTTTGAATCGATTATGATTCTTGTCTTATAACCATCCAATATTTATTATTTGAGTGATTTTTATTATTTATTTCATATAAGTTTGTATTTCTAAAAGGCGTTCTCATATTGTCATACCATTATCGAAGTGATATGTTGATATGAAATTTTTTTACCTATATTGAGCATCTGATATCAGACTTCATTTTTCATACATTCCCCATTTTATAATTTATTTAATTACTTGTGATATTTATAAGAAGGGTTATTTATTAAAATCATATTGGTAGATTAATTATATCACATATAGATTAGTTGGTCAGTGTAAATGTTTCCAAAGTCATTGTACAATTAGTATCCTTATGACTGTCTTCATTTAATATATTTAATATTCATTTAAAAAAGTGTTAATATCTATATATGAGAAGATTCTTTATTTACATGTTATTTGGATGTTTTTTTATCAATTTTATTATGTATAGTTGGTTCACAATATATCAAATGTAATTTTCAAATCATGTATCCAAACCATGTGATCTTCCAAATTTCATTATAAACACATCTTAACCTCCACCCCTTCAAATTTTACCCCAATACTCACTTATTTATATCCCATTTAACATGGATTCTCCTATGGTTCATGATGGGGAGATTCTCCACCATTATTCCATAAATATTAGTGTCTTTATCATACAATATTGTGGGGTTTTACATCAAGATGTCCTCCTTCCTATTGTGATCTATTTCTCTATAATAAATTTACGTTTTTAACAAAAACCTTAATATGTCAATTTGAAAAAATCTATGGTTCATGATTTATTTTATTATAAATTTTTTAGTTAAAAAGGGTTATAGATGATGTGAAATTTCTTGGTTAAGTATCCATAATCATATGTAATGGATTTCAGAATAGTTTCAGAATGAATACAGTTGATACATGATAGGTTTTAGTGTGCTTCCATTTATTTCTATGTAATTTAATTTTTATGGTTTTAAATCACAATTTTTGTTAAATTAAGGTTATTTGTGATAGTTATTGTGGATTTTTTAAAAAATTAACGTTTAGATAAGTTGACATACATGTATTTAATGTTTGTTTTCCGATTGTTAAAGACATCCATTTCATCCTAGTGTTTTTAAATCCCACTACGAATTTTTATAAATTAAATGTGATATTTATGGTTGTTTGTCACATTTTGGGTCATAAACATAGTAAAATGTTGTTTTAAAGGATTATATTAAAAAGAGGTAATACATTCCATTGTAAATACTTTTAAAGAATTCTATGTTGGTTTTAAATTTTATTAAATTTTAATTTCCAATTAATTGCTTTTAATGGTTCTTTTAAAAATGAATCTCAAATGGTGGAATAATGATTGGAATTCTAATCTATTTTTGAAAAATAATGGATAAATTTTTTACATTGAAAAAATGTTTTAAAACATTTAAAACACATGACTATTCCCTTTATGATTTATATTCCTATTTTGGATTTTGGATCCCTTGGTGTGATGTTTTATATTGTTCTCATATAGTGTGATAATTATTCATATATAGAATATTTGTTAAGTGTGATGGAATTAGTGGTGATATGTTGTATTTATTTTCTAATTTAATAATTTTTATGTCTTGACCACTTCAATTAATTTATTTTTCATATCCTCTTTGATCATGGGAACTTATGTTCATAATAGAAGGTCATGTGGTGTGATACATTAGTTTGCGGTGTGTAAAATGGCTGGTCACATAAGAGATATATGACCTCCTAGGTATATATTTGTACTTAGATATAAGAATGAATGTTGAGAGTGCGGTAATGATTCTACTCAGGGACCCTCAATAGTGTTTTTATGATGAACCTTATCATTTATCATTCATTCTAGATCCTAAGAGACACCCATCCTAATATATCCATTTTAGGACATTTTTTTTACGAACATAATATGTATTCTATTCTACTATCCTCTATCCTTCTATTATTTCTTTATAGTAATTATTTTGATGGTTCTTTTGGAATAATATATTTATTTTTTAGTGTTGTGCATATTTATTAAAAATTTATTCATGATTTTTGGTTAAAATTCTAATTTCAATAAAAGTGGTTTAGAAATTATGTTTAAAAAAAATAGAGATTCATTTCTTCCAAAAATGAGTATCTGGTAATTGTTTTGGGTGAAAAAATTGGGTTTTTCCATTCTCTAAGGGACTTAGAAAAGGATTATATTTTTTAATTTTAATTTTATTTTGAAAAATGGTTTAATTTCTATCGTATTATTTTTTAATGATGTGGAGTGTTTTAAATAGGAAATTATGGGGTGATATTTGTTTTTATCCCAATGGTATTTAAAACCTATTTTTTATTTATATTCCAAAAATTTATTGATTAATTTTTTTAAATATGAAATGACATAAAATATTTGTAGAAATCAGATATGGATATACTTTCTCACACCCTATATACAGTACTCATTTTATATAGATCTTATGTTATATTTCAGGTTCAAAGGATGGGTATTTTGGTTGTTATTCTTATGTTAGACCATGATGGCCAGTAATGGGACAAGGTGAGTGACAGTGGATCACGTGGATGATTTATTAATATAATATATTAGGTTTTATTTTAGGATTATTATTTATTAGCCTGGATGAAATCGACATTTTAATTAGGTTTATTTATATTTATGAATTCATACTTGTTATTTAGTTCTATATAGGATGCTATAATGGATTTATCATTATTATTTATGTTCTTAGTTAATATGATTAGTAATATCATTATTATTGTATGTATTTTTATTTATGACATTGAAATCCAAAAATATGGATGGGCCATGGTACGTATCCTAGTGGGATCCTTGTAATGATTATTACATTTTTATTTGTGTAAAATAGTAATCATGTGCACATTTGTGAAACCCATGCACTGGATTCTAGTCTGTGGGGATTGAGAACACCCTTCGGGCCATGTAGCGACCCTAGACAGGGTATGTATCTGGTCAGACTAGGGGTATTCCTTATAAAATGTGATAAGATCTTAGGATAATAGAAATTTCCTATGATCCTATGAATTTTCTCTAGTCAGGTAGGGATGGTCAATGTATAATATATTTTTAATGGGATAGAAACTCTAGAGGTAGGTGCAATGAACGTTATAAGATCTCTTTCTCTCGTTTATCATTGAGTTACAATTTTCATTCAATATTTCATTCCCATTTTTGAGAGATATCGCAAAGAAATTGGGTGATTGTCGATATGAGATTTTGTTATTTAAATCAATATAGATTGTATCTATGATTATGATGGTTTTATTGGGATTTTGGTGTTAAAATAGTGGCTGATCCAGAGCCACTTTGTTATCTTGTATAGTCCATAAAAGAGTCCTAATATCCTAAATTTGGGTTTTTCAACCTAGAAGAGGATATCATACGGTTGATGCATGATTTTATAACCCTTGTAAAAAAACCATTCAGGGTTATGATTTTCACATATTCATTATTTTCGATTATTTCATTATAAATTTTCCCCGTGGTTCCTATGAGTAGTGTTAGGTGTATTATAGGGGTTTTATTTTGAATTGATGTTTTGGAGTCATGTTTTGAGTGTTTTATCATGCCTTTCTATTTTATTTTCGTGTTTCAAAAGATAGTTTTATGTTTTGTAAGACTATTATTCTAATGGAATAATAGATTTTAGGATATAGTTTAATAAAAAAAATTGTGATTAGGATGAAAGGAGTTATTTTTAAAAAAAATGTTTTAAAATGAAATATTTCCGATGTGGAAAATTTAATTATGGAATATGGGGGAAAGTAATTTTTTAGAACCCATAAATCATTTAAAATTAAATATAGTGGGTAATTTAAAATTATTCAAAGTAAAGGAAATAATATGAAATTAATGTATGTTTTTTATTTTTTAAATAAATTGAATACTTGAAAGCATTTGTGTTATTTTTTGATAATTTTTTTGTCTCCCTTTTGAATTTCAAAATCTTATGGAAATAATTTTATAGAGTGTTATACTGAAAGTATATTTTTTTAATTAAAAATAATGTTTCAAAAAGAATCTATTTTTACATCATTCCTTTGTATTTTTATTTCCGACATTATGGATGATGACTATTTTTTGGAAATGTCTTTTTAAAAATGAGTGGATGAAATTCTAGTTTTGTTCTATATGGTTATATCTATAAGGATGGAATTGATAAAATTTGGTAATTATATTCATGAGGATGATTTTTATTGTGAATCAAATTGTCATTGTGTATAGCATATCAAATTGATGAATCTTCCCAGACATTGAATAATGTAGTGTATCTAGAACCATTCATTCCTTGGGAATTCATGATTCATCATTTATATTACATAGGGATTGAATCCTCTTAATATTGATCGGTTGTTGGATTATTTTCAGTAATACCATGAGTTGGTCTAAATGTAGTGGATTGAATGGTTGAGTTTTTTTGGAATTGTTCTTGATGATCATAGAGAAGGAATGATGTTATTGGGAAGTTGATGTTTGCTTAATTTATGGGGGTTCTTATTGGTAATGTGTTTTACAAAGATACAGTTGTGTGAATTTATATGTGTTTTATTCTATGCCATAATTTTTCAGTGTGTTAACTTATCATGTTGGGATTACCAGATTTCATATGGGTGAGTCTTTTTTTTAATTTCAGGTAATTAATAGTGATTTTACACCATTATATATTTTCCAATGGTGGGTGTTGGTTTTGATATTATTTGATTTTTTATGAGATGGTGACCCAAGTATGGTGTCCAATATCACCAATTCCATTCATCTTTATGACCCAAGTCCTAGATACATATACTTTCTCAATGATTCACACACTTAATTGATAGTTTTCTTCATTCTTGAAGATATTGGATACAATGACTTATGTTTTTTGAGGGATTAATATTGTTTGATGGTAACTAGTCCTACTTTAGAGCATTTGTTTCTACTTTGGGGATTGATATAAGGAACCATTGTCGCTGGTTAAATTTCTCAATTATAGTACCGTTGTGAATTCATCCATTTTTTCAAGCATAGTATATAATATTTAAAATATGGGAGAATAGTTTTAGGTCTACAAATACTAAGAGTATTTTGAATTTTTTTTAAATGAGTTGGACTATATATATAGGTTTTTATTAGTGTTTGACGTTTTGATTATATTTTTCTGGGAATTTAACAGGTTATATATTTCATTTTAATTTGACCCCTCAATGTTTTTTCTAACCCAATCACCTACTCTATAGATGGAAATAAAAAATTCAATTTCCTTTGATTACACTTTTAAAAATGATTTGATTGTGTGAAAAAATGAAATTTTATGGAAATTTTGTTTCATCAACATGTCCCTATTGTTTATTGTTTTATGATATCTTAACCTACTTTTGGGTAATATAAAATTTTGGAGAGTAATGTTTTACATTTTAAAATTATAGTCTAATTTTATTCATTTTTTTCTACAATTCCACTACATTTTTTCATAAACTATTTATTTAACACTTACACAGGTGACTTGGTTTTCCATTTGAAATTTACATCAGTATTTATTATCCATATATCATTCAATGATTTTTAATGGAAAAAAATGGTTACCCTTACATAGTGTCTTTTTTAGTTTATTTTTGAATTTTATAATTTAGAGTGAATTGGTTTCACATAGTTTAGATCAAACCATGAAAAAATATATAGAAACAATGCCATCATTTTTTGTGCATAATGATAATGAAACCTGACTTGTGCTAGGTTGGTGGAAATCACATGACATTAAGGTGAGGTGTTTCAGTTCTTTAATAGTGTTTTTTCCCCAATTTTCACATGGTTGGTAATCTTTTTAATCTAACTGTGCAAGGTAATTTTTTGTATGTAGTGGAAATCACATAGTTGGAACATGAATTATCAAACCATGCGTCCAAAACATAAGAGATTCAATTATTTTATTAAAAATAAAAATTATTATTCCACCACATTATCATTAATCCTACTATATCTTAATCCTCTCTCATTCCCCTCGGTTGATCATAGGGAACCAAAAGGGTAGAACATCCTCCTTTACTTCGTTAATTTTGGTTTTCTCTCCATTGAACTCAATGGGTCTCCCAATGGTATGACATATTTCCTATTATTGTATCATTATTATTTTTTATTATCCCTTTTTTCTTGGCATGGTTATCTCCTATAATAAAAAATTGTGTTATTCATCAAGGTATATGGTTCAAGATGGATTCTAATCCATGTTATTACTTGCTGGGGCTTGTGGAAGTTGTGTATTTTCAAGTTTGAACATGATACAATATATAACATTCTATTAGGAATAGTTTTATTATTATTATTTATTATTCTAGGTAGGTGTTATTTTTGTTTCTTTTAAATTCTATATCATTAAACTTGTTAGGGTTTTAAATCCCTTTTTTCCTAAAATAAGATTAAATATGATTTTTATACTAAATTTTCTAAAACAATTATGGTTGTATATATTATAATAAAGGTATTTTTTGGTATTTTTTGTTTTTAAATGAGATTTTAATTTCAACCATGGGTTATGAAATAATCATGATGATTATGTATAATGAAATTTTTTATTTAAGGGTGTTTCACCCCATTTGACCCAAAAATTTAGTAAATTATAGTTTTGTTTAATTTTTTCAAGAAGTTTAAATTTTTTTTTATCTGAATTAGTTTCCAATTGGTAGATAGAGGTTTGATATGGCGAAAAAAATTATTTCCAATGAATTATTTTAAAACGATGTTTTTAAAATGGATCTCAAACTATGGAAAATGGCTCAGAATCCTAACCAGTTTTTAATTAGAAAGTCTCATTTTCACATTTGAATAAGTGTTTTTATATTTTTAAAACCCTCGAATGATGCCATTTTGATTAATGTGGATATTGTAAAGTATTTCTCTTCTTAAGGGATGTTTTATATTTTTTAGGTATTGAAGAGCACTCAGACCCACACATTCCGATCCATTTAAAAAATATACAACACTACCTTTAAAACACATCAATGATTACAAAATTTTGATGTCATTTACTATCATTTGAAATTTTAATTTATAGATATATAGGATTAGTACTATTTACAAACTAAAAAATATTTCAAGTCTTCTCATCAAATGGATACTTTTTTCTTTCAACAATTTAGGAAGCTAATAAATCTATAATATCTTTTCCACGTCACTCATAATATCTCAATAGAATATACTATCCTAGTAATAACTTACATAATAAATAATTTAATAAACTTGTGTAAGGAAAACATAATAAGGGGTTTTCTCATAATCATTATGATGGTAGAAATAATAATAATACACAACATGATACACACGAGGAATTACATGACTTCATTATGAGTATGATCAAAATCATTGATGCTTTCGAATAAAGAGATGTTATAACATGTACAAGGGTTAATTAATGATTATAACAAAAGATCATAGAATCATATAAATGTGGAAACCATATATACATTCACAAATATTTAAATGATCCCTAACTTGTTAACATAACATATTTTGGTAGAATAAATTCCTACAAAATTTAGTTCAATAGCATAATTACACACACACACCATGATGTCTCTTGAGATAAAAATATTTCAAATTTCAATGGATGGAAATTTGATTTATTGATATCCATTCAAATAATGAAAATCGTATATATGTGTGAAATACAATATTATTAATCATATGATAAAAATGAATGAAACCAAACAGATTTTATATTATACTAATTTTTTTTACCTAGGTATGCATTTAAGATTTCATTAATAAGAATAAAATTATAATCCCATGGAAAAAATGGGTATAAAAAGACTCAATGATTCATTCATGTAAAATACTATTCATCAATGGTGGTTAAAAATAATGTTTTTAAAATTTATATGAAATAATCGAATGGTATAGAAAAGAATTTCCCCCATAAATCAAGGTATTTGGAATCTAGTTGGGAAACCCTCAATAAAACAATATAACCATTGGAATATACAACGGAAATGCATTGATATAAATGTTTCCAATAAATTTGTATTAGTAGGGAAGAAAAAATTAATATTAGGTTGTGCCATATTATTAAATGGGAATATTATAATATTCTACATAAAGAATGTGGATGTTATCCTTGGATGAATATATTTGATAAAGAATAAACAATTTATAAATAACACTCATAATAGAATTATTAAACTTGGATTGGAAAAATAATTAATTTTATCCATTGAATTTTTTAGATGAAGATTTTATTAATACATATGAATAAAAATTTCTTTTTTTAAAACATAACAGAATATAGAATATTGACTATTTAGAAATAGAAAATGTGGGGGAAAGATATGTTCACATAAATACCTATAAATTTTTTTTGTTAAATTGAAAACTACTAATGTGGAAAGTAATAAAAAAGTATTTCTTAACAAATTCATTACAAAAATTAATTTTAGATTAATATAACATTAAAATAAGCTTTACAAAAACATTTTTAAAAAATAATAGTATTACTTGAAATGAAATATTTTTTTAAAAAAATATCCGTGTGGGATTAGTTAAAACCCATTTCAAAAGAATTATGAAACAAATATAACAGAAAGAATAATAAAAAAATAATTTTAAGGGATGTGAAGGTAAAGATAAATATTACTTGAGATGAAATAAATTTTGTATATAGATCACACTTTTGATAGGTAAGACACTGACATAAAAAAACACATCCTTTGGAAGGTAGAGTAGTAATGATTATCAACATTGTCCTTTTATTTTAGGTGGAGTTCAATCAAAGTTGAATAATTTTTTTAGTATGAAATAGATATTTGGAAATATATACATCATATAAATGTTTATTGGTTCGCAATTTAAAATTCACCTCAATAGAGGGAGTTTGAGAAAAAATCCATTCCCTTATTTCAGGATTAGTTTATTACACTCTAAAATACTATGAAAAAATTTGCAACTATAATTAAAATTTAATTTATAACCTTATTAATCTATATTAAATTTTTTAATAATTTTTAATAATTATTTTTAATGAATATATTAGTTCATTATAGATTATTTTTATCATTAGGTGTTAAAACTTATAATATTCTTTCAAATGATATGTAATGTTAATGTTCATAATATGTGTTTGTTATTAAGTTATTTATTCCCTCATTACCTATGGTTTTTAATATATATCCCTTAATTATTTATAATATTACAAATTTCTCAAATTAGTATATTAAATATGACTTTTGAAGATGATACAATATACAAATTGGTTTGGGGATTTCTTAATAAACAAAGATGATACATTATTAAAATTATAATATATTAATATCACAATTATATAAAATTAAAAATATTTATCAAATATTTATAAATTATCATAAATTTTACATTAAACTACTAAGTCATCTAATTTATAAGAATTATTATATCACTAAACAAGGTGGTAAACTGACCAAAGGAATGGTGTGTCATAATGAACAAATGAGTATCAAAGTGTAGTCAAATTGGGTTAACATAAAATTTAAGGAAGCTGGAAAATTTAATATATATCATATCTCTCCATAAAATCCATTCATATTACTATTAATGATTAGTGGGGATGAAAAATTAAATTCTTCATTCATGGAAGTGGTTGTCTACACATCACACGATTAACGATCCCACTTCAAAATGAATGGATTCATTGACAATATATGACACTTTATCACATAATATTTATAATTATGTTATAACATTAATATTTTATCAGTGATAATACTTTTTTTCAATCCATATTTTTTTAAGATAAATGATACATGGCATTTTTAGAAGAAATATTATACAAATATTCATGATTAGAAATCACATTCTTCAAACCATAGACAAAATGAAGGTAAATATAAAATCCTCTCATTTTAGTATTTTATAAGTGAAATATAAAAAATAATTATTTATAAAAACATATTGTATTTGAAACATAATAGTTAATGATGAAAAATGAATCATATCATATCACGATGGATGTTGTCTGCACATATGCATGATCAATGATTTTTCATAGAGGATAAAATATAATGCATTAATATATGATGATAAATCTATATATAAAAAATTAATATATTCATATGATGATTTAATCCCTATAATTAAAATTTTAGTGAATAATATCAATATAAAAATTGAAAATAATGGCTAAGTATATAACAATAAAAACATTGAGAACATTGATTTTCCATAGAATTGTCATTCTAAATGATGTTAATAGTATAATTAAGGGCAGATTAGGAATTAATTTTATGGAATAGGATTATATAATGTAATAATTTTCATATTGTAACCATATAATTAGAATTTATTGGTGGGAAAATATTTGACATATGTGGTCCCTTTTATAAGTCAAGGTATGTGTAGTTTTGAATTAAAATAACATCATAAATTATTTATTTACTATATTGAAAGTCAAAGACCCTCATAAATAGAATGTATTAATAATGTAAAATCATATGGCCAAAATTACTCAAATTCACTCATTTCTTAGATATCGCTGTGAGAAGATGGGGTTTGTACTTTCAATTTTCACCTGGCCCTTATATACTTCATCATGGAAACATTTAAAAATATCAAGGTTAATTAATTATAATTATCATCATTAAATTTGATATTATCACCAAATTAGACAAATATAATCATATTTATGATATTAATTTCTTCAATAAACATTTATATTATGAATAAAACATAATATGGAATAAAATAATTTTAAATCGTATAAAAATTCCATTAGGAAAATTTTTTTTTAACATAAACGTTATGAGTTATTTAAAATTAGTGATGAAAATAATTTCAATAACCTAAATCTATTTATTATAAAAAAATTATTGTTATGTGACAGTAAATGAAAACCATAAATAAAGTTTACCAAAATACTAAATAATTGAGATAAAACACAATAATAAATTTTCCTTCATAAAGTAATATTTAAATTTAGTTTTATAAAGATATAAATTCGCTATCTAAGTTCTAATAATACATATATATGATAAAAATTTATTCCATAATTTAAAATTATATTTACTTTATTGTTTTACTACCTTACAGAACATTATAATTTATCGATGAACTTATAAAAATTAAAATTTAATTAGAAACATATATTTCCTTGAAAATTTGACATTTTCAAAAAAATTAAAAAAATTATAATGATAAAATATTGATATTTTAAATAATAAAAAATTTAATATTATATAATTTTATTTCTGAAAATTATATATTTTACCAACAAAAGAAAATACAAAATAGAAACAGAAAATTTACTTAGTTTAAAAACCTTTCTAAACATTAGGTGTTTCGAGTATTTTTAATAGATATTTTTATATTTAAAGAATTAATATATATTATTTCATACATAATTTTTTTATTTATTATCATAATTATAATTTAATAAATAATATGTTTATTTACTAATGTATCACAACCATCCTTTTATAGTGTGATGAAAGATATCGAACTTGATATTATTTATTGGAATATTATTGGACTGAAATATTATGATGTTACATTCATCCCACATAAATAAAAGAAATCCTTATGAATTATAAAAATTAAGTATTAATAAAAAAATATATACTTGGAATACTATTATATTTCAAATTAAATATCAATATTAATGTATTATGTAAATTTAGAAGACAAATCTCCCCCCTTAATCAATTTAACTAAATTCATTATTTTTCCATGGCGGATAGACTATCTATATCCTCCATTTCCAAAGATAAAAACTACTCTTATTCTTTTAGCCATTCTATAGTTTTTTTTCTTCCCACAGTTGGGAAATTTTGAAAATTGATAATGGTTTCTTTCATCACCTTAATGATATAATCTTTTATGAGACTCTATCCTTCTTTAATTTCAATGTATTTGGACACTGATTATTTTCATATTGATAATGATATTTCATGATAGTTTATTTTTAATAATTAACATATTTCTGAGAACTTTTTCTATATGTAGTATATGTTAGGAAAATCACTTCATTTTACCTTTCATCCATTTATAGCTTGGTTCATTAATTCTATATACATTAATTTTAATTAAATTTTATGGATTACAATTTATAAATTAAAAAAAATATAATGGGAAAACAATAAACATAGAAAAGCATAATTCATAAATGATGTGAATTTACAAAAATAATATATTTTATCTCTAATATAGGATATCCATTATTAACATACTGATAGGTTATATAATCTTGTTATCATTTTTAAAGTTTTGTGTTTAAATACATCATCACGGTGATTAAAGAGAATATGAAATTACACAATAATTTATTCCATGAATATTTTGTCTAGGTGTGTAGTTAAGGCCCATTCACCATGCACCAAAATTTTGATATTGATATACATAACAACCTATTTTAGGGTTTGGGACCTAGATTTATCAATCCTGAAACTATGTTCATTATACACTACCCTTAATGGATATAACTGCAAAGGAAACCCATATAATAACTACTTTGACAATATTTCTGGAGGTTCTACTATACATAGACATATGCATATGGATTCCACAAATGTTATATTATAGTAATTGAAAGATAATATTTAATATTCAGTACTGAAATCATAATGTTTTATGTAGATATTTGAAAAAAATCATCCACAACATATCAAATCTTGACATAACTTATATATATAATTATCATTGTCTTTTAGAATTCTATCC
Organism: Viscum album; assembly: GCA_963277665.1. NCBI lineage: Eukaryota > Viridiplantae > Streptophyta > Magnoliopsida > Santalales > Viscaceae > Viscum > Viscum album. The sequence continues at coordinate 699,442,504 of OY728158.1, forward strand.
TTTAATGTTATCTATATACTTCATTAAAACCAACTATTTCTCCCCAGTACCCACATACCTGGATGCCGTGATGAAAACCCATATCAAATCACACTATATTTTATACACTTATATGATTAAAATATTTTTCATATATTTAGAATAAAAATAAATTTTAGATTTGGGTTTAAGAGGATTAGGAATAATCAGTGACTAAAAAAATATCAAACACTCTCATCAAATGGTCACTTTATTCTTTCCACTACATAAGGAGCTAATAAATTTGGAATAAATATTCATGGTATCTAATAAATTGTCCACAGAATATGTTCATTTAGTTTTAGAATACTTCAAACATTATTTCATAACACAGGGAATGGTAAACTGAAGAAGGGGTGATATCAAAATCTTAGTATGGGTAAACATAATATGAAATCATAACATGACATTTGTGAGTAATAACATGACATCACAATGAAGGTGATATTAATCCTAGAATATGTGGGTTAAAGAAATGATATTATATGTAAACGGGTTAAATAATGATCATAACATTCGATTGTGGAATCATAGAAATGCAGGAACTATATAAACATGATATCTTAAGTTAAGAATCCCTACCTTATCAACATAACATTTTTTTCTGTTTTAACATCCCACACAATATAGATGGATAGAATCACATCACATAGAACTTGATAACTTTTTAGGTGAAAACATTACATAACATATTCAAGGGATATATACTTATTAGAACAGCCATCATATAATGAAAATAATTTATATGTGTGTCACATTGTTTTAATCATATATCATAAAATCAAAATTAAATGAAAAATGTATTATATTCTATCCATGTGGTTACCTGAGGAATAATTCACAATTTTATCAATAAAAGTTACATTTTAAACACATAGAAAATAAATTTTTATGCAATGAATGTAAGGATTAATCTATATAAAAGGCACTAAATATATATGACTACACATATGATATTTATAAGGTTTATGAAATGGATATATCATTTCGAAGAAACTATTCATAATCAGTCGATATATTGGAAATATGGGTGAACACCATCCAATAATGTAATTAAACATATGATATTTATAGATGAAATATATTTGATGCAAATCATTCCTATACAATTGGATGATTCAATAATAAATAAGCTGTGATGGATAATATAATATATGTAAATTGGAATATCATAAGCCTTCATGATAAATAATTTTGATGGTATCATTTGAATAATATCTTTGATCATGAATATTATATTGATGAATAACACTCAATCAATCATTAAGAATTTTTTTTGAAAAAAATAATCTCATTTTTCTAATGAACTCATTTTACAGGTGAATATTTTATTAAAACATGAAAATTAAAATTTCCTTTTTGAAAACAAGAAAGTGCAATGAGTAAGCCTCATAGAGAATGAAAAATATGGTGGAAATATGAGTTCCAAAAAAAATATGTAAAATAAATTCCTTCCATTATAAACTACCTTTTTGGATAGTTATGTAAATATTTCCTTTCAAAACAATGGTAAAAAAATTCATTGTAGTTGAATATTACTTTAATATAATCTTTATAGATGAGTTTTTATGACATTGATAACATTTTTCTAATTTAAATAATTTTTTTTCAAAACTATCCATATGGAAAATAATAAAAGTCTATTAAAAACATTAATTAAACCAACATAATAAAAGGATAATAAAACATTCATTTTAAAATATTTTAAGGGAAACATTAATATCTATTTAGATAAATCATATTTAGTTTTTAAATAGTAATTTCAATAGGCAATGTAAGGACATGGGAGAAATCTATCCATATGATAATATATATTTTATTCTTACCAACATCATGATTTTATTTAATGAAAAGTTTCATCAAAGTGGTGGATTTAAATGAAGATAATAAATTTCCCATGATAAATGGAAGAATATAATTTTGAAATAAATTTCTTGGAATAATAGTTGGATGATAGAAATCATGAATAGAATTCATGACTGACTTGAATAATTACTTGGTTAGAGAAAACAATTACGACTTGGGTAATATTTTAATAAAAACACATTATTTAAGATAATGAATATTTAATTTCAAATTATATAAAAATAACATTTTATGATAATAATAAATTTTTTTAAAATATAACTAATATAAAATTATAATGTTGTATAATGTAAAATGTGTCTCAACAATTGGATTTTCAGATGAGAATCCATTACCTTATTTTTCTCTCATATTTGATCTCAATCTATATTCCTATAAAATAATATTTACTATCATTATAATATATTTAATAATTTTATTCATCTAAATAAATCTTTTATATAATTATTTTATAATTATATATTAGGTATATTGTTGATTATTAATATTTATTTTTCATCATCAAGTGTTATAACTTTTAATTTTCTTACTCATTATTTTCAATGTTAATATTTATCTTTTATTTTTAGGACCAAGTTAATTACTACAAGAATGACTATGATTCTATAATTAGTTTCCTAGGAAATTATATGGGTGGGTATCACAAATATGATGAATAGAGTGAATTATAAAGAACCATAAAATCTCCCATTTTAATATTGTGAAGCAGATTTAGTGATTAAATATTGGCTTAGTGGTTTAATTGTGGGGGGTTCAATTCCTTGATCAATAACTCTAATTAGATTCAATATATTTATTTCTTTCAGAAATGATGAGGTAAATTGTGCATGATATTACATGTACATGTAAGCTTCACATACATCTGACTCAATAAGAGCTAAAAAATCTTATAAGGCTCAGCCCCTATGAAATTAGGGTGATTTTTTTTTTTATTTTTTGTTCTAGATGGGTCCCAAGATTAAATATCCAGACATAGATATCTATTCTATGATGACATGAATCAATCCATGCATAGTTATTGAATTTGAAACTCACTATATTTGTATGAACCATATGTAGTGGTGTGAAATATTTCTATTGATTGTTTTAGCTAGTCCCAGGGTTAGGGATCCCAGCATCACTACATATCTTATGATGATAATAATAAATCCACACGTAGTTACTGAGGAATTGTGTATTTAAACGTTATAAGGAAACGAAATTTTTATCCTGGTATGAAAAAGTGTGTTCTTTCTAGACACAATGACGGAAATATTGGTGTCACTATGTATTGTATGGAAATAGGACTCAGTCCAAACATAGTTTTTTGGTTAAAACCTCCTGACGCATGTTTGGACTATATGCAAGAATGTGGTATTTTAATAATTTTTATGACTAGACCATGAATTGAATATCTAGGTATCAATACATACCCTATGATGTTAGGAAAAAAGTCACATATTGTTCTTAAATTAAGGCATGGTAGGAATCCAACAACGACAACAATGTTCCTCCCAGGAGAGGCCTATAGGAACATGGAATTTTATGTATTGTAAGGGAAATCAACCATACATTTTAACATCATGGTGTGAGGAAACATGATATTAATTTTATGTTATTTCATTCTGGACCATGATGAAACATTCATTTGACTGTATTGTTCGTTTAGAATGGAAATCCATTACTGAAATTCCTATACTCATGTGAGCTATAATCTTTGTGTGAAACTTGGACTGCAATGTGTTCCTCTCTTCCTGTATAGGTGATTAATGATAGAACAAGGGTATTTTGTATCTCTTGGTGGAAAGACCCATGTATAAGATCAATTCATTGATACATTCCCCATTAAAAATTAGAATCAATCAATATGTAGTTCTATATAAACCATGAAGTTTAATTTCATGTAGAAAAGACAATAGCCATATAAATTAATATGCCTCGATAAAGATAACGATCACTCAACATGAATAAATATTTATTTCATGGATTTGTTATATTTTAGCTAATGTGGTAATGTCTGCCCCATGAAATTTAATGGCATGCATTAAGGACATTGTCCCTTTAATTTAATGTCATCATGTGTGGATGAGGATCACGAAAGAAATTGAATATTATGGCTGTTCCCAAGACTAGACGCTTGGGCGTCACTACATATCATATGATGGCGGAAATGAATCCACACATAGTTAATGTTGAAGATATTCTAATGTGGATGTAACTCCCACATATGGATGGTGGGATTTCATCATTTTTTGGAACATATCCAGATCATATGCAGTGAGTCATTAGAGATATGATACTTTTCATTCAGCTTAATATCATGTAGTGAGGACATGATTAGTACATTTTAGTGAAATGTGTTTAGAACACGAGACATTTTGTAGATTAGAAAAATTCTAATGGCAATTGAGATATTGTGATGTTTTATTTTATGATAATGATATGACTCTATTGAATTTACAATCATGTGGTCAGGATGTTGGGTACCATGTAGATCAATGTCTTGCAACTAGGATTTGGCATGCTACATAGTTTTCAGACTCTCTATCGGGATGATATTGTATTACATAACATCATACAATACGGGAAATAGTTTATCGATGTCAATTTTGCAAATTATTTCTTGACGCATCTCTCATTGGTATGACTGTGACATGCTCCAGATACATTAAAAATGAGTAGTCTCCATTATGATAGACCTTATGTACGATCTAAAGCCCTTCCCTTTTGGGTTCAAGGTTTGGTGTATTTTCCCAAGAATAAATGGGGTTGTAAGAGACAATACATATTATTTATATAGGAATTAACATATAAAAACATCTTATTAAATGAATATGTGATCATATTTTAATGTACGTGAAGGTTTTCCAATGTATTCATCCTTTTTCAATCGAGATTCTTTAATTCATCTAGTTGCTTTTGAAATTTACCATCTTGTGATAACAATATAAAAATATCTATTCAGAGTGACGACGTGTGGGATTCTATGGGTAACACCACCTTGGTCACATACAATAATAAATATGAAATTTATTCCATAATAGTACGCATGGTGGTATAGAAGGATCTTAAATCATAAGGATCTTGTTCGACTAATGATTGTAATTTTTTTCACCTTCTTATGTAGTATATTTTGTGGAGACTTATTGGAGGCATTTATATTTCCATTTTCCTTTATATGAAATTGAGATGATTGATTGGACACGATGTTGTACTCTTGCTATAGATTCATCAACTCTATGAAATAAAACATGGTGTCGTTGTCTATCAATATTGTGTGAGGGAAACCAAACAAGGGGATTACATGTCACTTTATGTTATTGATGATATTATGTTTTTCACTTACTTGATGGTTATTACCTTATCACATTTTGAAAACAAGTTACTAGTTGTAAAGATTACATGAGCTTCTTAGCTATGGATGGGGGACATAGACTCATGAAATGCATTCCCCAAATAAAAAACAACCAGGGATATTTAATAGTATATGTAAATTATTGGGGTTTATGGATGATGTCTAAATAGATCCGACTTTCATGAAATTTCATAGTTTACTCCACATAGTCATGTATCTTGGTTTTTTGTAGTAACACAACCTCGTGAATTTTTGGGAGAGCCTGTTGCGATATTGATGATTTCCATAGGATCATACATGGACTTCTTCGATGATGGTAGGATTCTCTCCTTCTACTATGAATCCGAGGAGGATCTTCATCAAATCCACACATATAGAAAGTTTTTTTTTCATTTGGAACATCTTTCATGTTAATGTTCATTGCATGAAAAGAAATATTTTACCCTGTCATTAGGTATAATGGGAGATCTCTATTTTTGAGGTAGTTGACTATGGCCTCCATCCATATAAGGGTAAATGCTGGTTCATCATGCTCTAGGGATGTGTTGACCTAATTTATTTATTCGATGGAATAGATGACAATCGGCGAGACCATTCTATAGTGCATGATTGGGATGATTTCTGCCTCCTATCCACGGTTAATCAAAACTAGGGTCACAATAGACAAAACGTTAGTGTGGTAATTATGTTATCCGGGAATATGATGAAATGTGGGCTGAAAACGGAACTCTTCCATACTTCTTAGGATGTACCCAGGGGGAGGGTCTAATTATTCATTTTTTATGGTACATTGACCATTGATCTACTTGATCACATCTTCCAAACAAATAACAACCCTGAACCATATGCCACTAAACCAGTGCTCGAAGAAAGGTCTCCATAAAACGTAATGTGCACCACCCTATATTCTAGAGGTTCCTAACTAGAACTGAGGATCTAGTTAATCGCATTGGAATACAATACCCCTTTTATGAGAGTAGTTCAAAATAGATAACACAGGAAATGAACTATAAACATATCATATATAAAGGGAATAAATCTACCTTACTAGGGATATTAATTTATAATCTAATACATCACACATTCATTGGAGACTCAGTCTGTATAGTTTCATCAAATAAATCCATTAGAGGTATATAGATTTGGCCCCCTTAAATAACCCATGAATTTAGTGGTTGGGTTTTGAGCATTAGTCTAACCTGACCCATGGGAAAAGATCCTCATTTTAAATACCCCCCCCCCCAACATCAAATCCATGTGAACATGATAAATTTTTCATTTAAAAATATTCCATATCACAAACAAAACATAATCGAAAACACATAACATTAACATTTCACAATTCATTTAAGAAATAAATCACACTTACTACTTAACTCATTAACATGGTTATCCATTACTTATGCTTTATTAATTACCCCATTTCCATTTCTATGATTTAAACCATTTATAAAATTCAAAAATTTCTATATGTCAATCCATTTTACATATTAATCAATTCCCTTATCATAACCCATTAAAAACATATATCAAATCACTATCATTTACAAATTTATAATGTTTACCATTTCAAATTAATTTACCCACTTATACATTTCACATACATTTATTAAATCACTTGTCATAATTTCCATTATTGAAAAAACTATAATAATTTTAAGATAAACAATACCTTACTCCATTACCATGAGTTATACATGACTATTCATATTCCATTTATAATTCAATATAACACTCCAACGTGTTCTTTAGGGGCTCAACCTTACTATAATTTAATTCTGGGCTTTGAATTACCATTCCCAATGTTCATAATTGTTGGAGAACCCCATAAGTTTCCCTACATTGGTCTAAAAACCCTAAGCACACCCTAAGATGGTCATGAGGGATTAAAATCACCATTTAGACAACCATTTTTACCAAATCATACAAAGGATATTAAAAACCAAATAGAAAGAACGAAAAAATACAGCCATATAAGCCCCGATGAACCTTACAACTATGGGAAATAACCTGTAGACCAACTACTACAAAGCTAAAGATAAATTCAATGTTTACCCTATACATAGATTCAGATTCAAGATCCCTTTGAATTACCAACCTAGGATCTACCCAAAAATAGTTAATTATGAGTTATAAAGGATATGGACAAATATATAATCCCAAATCTAGAAAATATAATAAATATGGATATTAGACATACCTGAGGCTTAAATATACAAATAACATTGCTCCAAACGGCCTAGAAACGAGGTTGATCAGTCCATGGGAGACCTTAATTGTTTAGGTTTTTCACTAAGGATTTGGGTAGGAAAAAGGGGAGTATATAAAGAGATAACAAAAAAATTCCAAGGTACATTTTGGTAATTTATCATCATTTAAAGGGGTGAAAGGTTTTGTCATACATTTTTCCAATCTATGTGCCTGCTTCGGTCCAAGAGGGGTTATAAGGCATAGTTACCTAGGGAGGATTGCATGGTTTGAAAAAATGTTCACCATCCATGTGGGAAGCCAATATGAAATGTTTCATAGTTTGGATTCCCAACATTCATGGTTTTCACTGACCATGGGAAAACCGTTCAATAGGTACAGAATGGCTCGGTTCCCCTTTATTTCAATTCTTGAGCCCCCAAAACACCCCTACACCTCCTCACACACCCAGTAAACAATATTTTGACCAATATTTAGGTAAAAACCCCATAATTTAAACAAGAACATTCCATCATGAATTTTTGGATCTTACAACCTCCCCACCTTATAACGTCACGTACTTGATCCACACTTTTAAGCATCACTGAGCTTCTAAAAGATAAGAGTTAGGCCCATTGGTCCCAAAAATATGACATAATTTCACATATTTGTTTATATACATTGAAAATATTCTAGAAAACATGAACCAAATTCATAGTCTTTCCCCACAATACATTCTTGATATGATCCACAATATAGACCTGATGATCCTTGAAGGACACATCAGCATCAAGATCATCATCCTCAATATCGATCAAATGAGATGGGATCAGTTTAAAAAGCTACGAAACAAGAAGAACATTATGCATAACATTATTCCATTGTAGAAGATGAAATTTGTATTCCACTAGCCCGAACCCCTATATAATATCAAATTCCCCCACATACCTGTGAACTAACATACACTATTTTCAAATCCAGTGGTTCCCGAACATTGGTGACACTTGAAGAAACGCACGATAACCCACCCTGAACTCAACAGGTACACGATGCTGATACTCATGAAAATTCTTCCTACTTTTTTCCATTAACAAAAACATTGAAATAAATGGAATATTTTCCAATGTCTCTATCAGGAGCCTCAATCTCAATAACTTTTTTTCCACAACTTCCATTCAAAACAATGTATATATACGTTGTCTTCCATAGACCCCCTAAAAGGGTTCCATCTGAATTGTATCATGGAAAAAATTAATGTAAGAAAAATAAATAAATAATATGGATTTTATCCCAAAATCAACCATAGTCTATGACACAATCTCTCAACATGTCCTCTAGTACATAAATGGTACTCTTTGCCTGCTTATATTTATGCACCAAAAAATCAACACACAAATACACCTCGGTACAAATCACCTTATATAATCCCTTCTTGAAGCATGATGTGAAGCATAGATCATGATCTGAGACAATCATTTATGGACCCTAATGCAACCTCACTATCTATAGAACATACAACCCACCCATCATATCCACAGTAAAGGATTCTCTAATCAGTATAAAAGGAGACACATTGCTTAACTTATCTAAAACTACCCATATCACTTAATTCTCCCATGGAATCCCTAGAATACCCACTATAATATCAATCATAATTTCATTAAATTTCTATTTTAGAATTATTAATGGACAAAAAAATATACCAAACCACAAATAATCAACCGTATACTACAGGAAGGTAAGTAATAGCACTGCAAATCCTGTAACCTCTAACGACATTCCAGTCCACCCATACTACATATTAATATCCCAATACATTTTGGTTAGAATAAGAAGAACTGCCAACTTTTATGAATGAAACTCATGTAAATAAATATTCTGACATACATGTGGGCACATTACCAAGACCGCAAACATTAAAGATCCCATCATCCCAAATGGTCCAACTTGAAGGTGACTCTCTACCATTAAACCCTGCTATCAAGGACACACATTCATGATCATCATGCTGCACTTCCATAATCCATCTCAGATGCATGGAATCAAATACCATGTATGCTGTTGTCATCTTCCCTTGACCATCCCACAACTACATATGAATCTAAGTGAAAAACAAATCACCTTCCATTCGTAATAGGATTCTGAACCATCCTAATTTTTTTCTTCTGTCTCAATGCATATGGAACACTTTTCCTTTACATTGGGTGAAATCAAGGTCAATGTTAAAGGATCTCCTGAATTCAATACATCTCCACTGATGAGGATTCAAATCACATGGGGATGAAACACACTTCTAACTTTTATGACTGGTATACAGAGTGAAACATTCTGCCATCATGTTATTATGAAAAAAATTAAGGGCATTAACCCATAAGAGTATCTCAATATGATGTATCAAGTAATTTTTTGTGAGGTCAGAACTACAGAACATCATACGCCACAACATGGTAATCCTTCATCAAAACATTGGCAATACCAACACCACATGAATCACAAAACTAGGTGTATCTTTTACTTTCCTTGGGAATGATTAGAATCGAGGAAGTTTTCAACCAGCTATTTAACTTTTGGTAACAATAATCACATTAATCATACGATTCAATGTTGATTCCCTTCTTGGTCAATCATGATTGTGGTCCAGAAATATGATAATATTATTTAATTAACCACTGGTAATAGTTTTATAAACCCAAAAATATTAGAAATTAGAACATTCCTCGGATGGTCCTAATACAAAACCATATTTAATTTCTCAAGGTCCAAAATCACACCATCCTCTATGATAATGTTCTCTACAAATTGATCCATGTCAATCCAAAAATAAAATTTTGATAGCATAGCATATATCATATTATCTCATAGTATACTCAATATTATGTTAGTTTTGTTGGCATGATCATCATGAATTCTATATTACAATAATATATCATCAATAATGAAAAATACAAAATGATCTAGGTAATGATGAATGATTCAGTTCGTTAGGGCCATAAACACAACCAGTGATTTAGTCAACCCAATGCATCACATAAAACTCGTATAACCCACACCTACTCCTGATGTAATACTATAATACATCAGAAGGCCTCGCCCTTAGCTAATGAACCCCAATCTCATATATATTTTTCAAAATACCAATGAACCTCTCAGAAGATTAAACTGGACTTCGATGCGAGGAATATGGTATCAAATATTAACTATCATCTAATTAGGATTCCTACAATCAACCCACACCTTTAACAATCCTTCAACATTATTGGAAACAAAAGAGGATATCTCAAAGGTGAGGTACTATGAGAGATAAAACCTTTTTTCAACAACTCTTCCAATGACATTTTAAGCTCTTAGATTTGTACTGGTACCATTCCAAATGGAGGAATGGAAACTAGTTCATCTCCTATCAGTAAATCTATTATGAACTCAACAACACTCTCAGGTAGAAACCCCAATAAATCCTCAACAAATACATCCTAAAAATTATCCACCACTAGAGGAAATATAGAATTCTCTAATCCCTCATCATAAACCATGATACAAGCAACCTGAGATATGATATCACTCAACTACTAATAAATTGGTCATACACGGCCCGTTCGAACATCCCATTTACCACAATGGATATAAATTTCCCCATAAATAGATTTTAATGTTACCCATAAAAGTTAATAGTTGATATGGGTTCGGTATAACTCTTGCCACTCCATACCCAAAATCAGGTCTAAGCATCACATCTTAAGAACAAACAAATCCCATGGGAAATGGTACCCACAATCATTGAGCGCACACCCCTTTAACTACTTTATTTCCTCTATTCTCACACTGAACAGTGTATCGATCACTATGAACCCACACATACATTCAATAGCTAGACCGAAAAAAATTACAAACAGAGAAGAAACAAATAGTGTGAGGAACTACTGTCAAATAAAATACAGGAGGGCATAGAACCAACATGGGCCGTACCTTGAATAGTTGATGGTCCAGCCTTTCCACCTCTTGGTGTAGACTAAAAAACATCATTCTAAATTTCCCATATACCCTATGATCCAATCTAGGTTCATGATGTTTCACTACCCTACAGATACGGTTTCTCTTATGCCAAAGTTCCATGGCCACGACCCCTAACAGTTCTACTAATCAAGCTCCAACTATCTGCAAGATATGGGGTAATCAACCCCCTATATACCATCATAAGCTACCTCTACCCTCTATTAGTGCTCATATATTGAGAATTTTGACATAACCTCCTCACATTTCCCATACCTCCATATGTTCGAAAGTCGATAGTCGATTGGGGGCACAGACCAGCACAAGCCCTGACCTTCCACACTGATAACAGAACACTTGATCACCACTCTGAGATGTTTCTCATCTCTTAGGAACAATCAAGACAGTTCCACCATAATTAATATTTCCAAAATTATGTTTCTTACCCTCATATCTTGCACCACTAGTTTTTACAACTAGAACTGCAATCCAACTGTCGGAACCCTCAGTCATGTTTCCTTCAGAAATAAGGGAATGATCAACCACTTATTAAAACCTATTTAAATGAAATATGATTTCCTGATACTTGATATCATGTCTAATCCCATCCTAGAAAAATCTTGAAATTCCTTCCCAATCCCCTTCCAAATATGGAACAAAACCTCACAATTCCTTGAATTCGCCTACAGAATCCATCACTAACATCGTCCAATGGGTCAACACGGAAAACTATACAATACACTCCTCTATCAAGTTCTATAGATAGTAATTATCTATATATTTCTCTTAAAATTCATTCCACTTGTTACCATTATCTATTTAGATTAGAACTAGGATAACCCACTAGTGCTTTATTAGTCCCCTTAGTATGTAGGATTCTAACTTGGATCTCTTCTCACTACAAAAAAATGCGGATTTAGCGTATTTTATTAATTTATTTATTTTAATTAGTTTATTTATTTTATTTAGTTTAATTATTTTAATTATTTTATTTATTTTATTTATTTTAAGTATGTATTTATTTATGGATTTATTTATTTCGTATTTTATATATTTATTTCGTATTTTATTTATTTATTTCGTATTTTATTTATTTAATTCCTTTATCCATGCATGCATGCTCATGCCCATGCGCATGCCCATGCACATGCACATGGCCATTCAATATAATGAAATACTGAATTTGGCGAGATTTGAACCCCTAACCTCTTGCATATTTTCCAAAGACTTTACCACTCCAACAAGCACGTCATGTGGTTAATAAACAGGATTTTATATACTAATATATACTAACTGAAAAAACAAATAAAACATAACTAATAGATATAAACTCAATAATAATTAAACAATAAGCAATAATCAATAATTAATAACCAATAATTAATAATTAATAATTACTGATTTACTAGTAATTTATTGAGTTATTTATTATTATTTATTCTTTATTATAATAAATAACAATTAATTTATAATAATATTTAAAAAAATTATAAAATTATTAAAATAAAATAAAAAAATAATAAATTACGAAATTAAAATAATAAAGAATAAAGAATAAAGAATAAATAATTAATATTAAATATTAAATTATAAATAATAAATAAGAAATAAAAAATAATAAATAATAAACAATAAATAACAAACAATAAATGCTAAACAATAAATAAAAAATAAAAAATAATAAATAATAATAAATAACAATAAATAAATAATAAATAATAAATAATAAATAATAAATAATAAATAATAAATAATAAATAATAAATAATAAGTAATAAATAATAAAAAATAAGATTAATAAATAATAATAAATAATAATAAATAATAATAAATAATAATAAATAATAAATAAAATACTATAAATAATAATAAATAATTAATAATAAATAATAATAAATAATAATAAATAATAAGTAATAATAAATAATAAATAATAAATAATAAATAAGGAATAATAAATAAGAATAAATAATAATAAATAATAATAAATAATAATAAATAATAATAAATAATAATAATAAATAATAAATAATAAATAATAAATAATAAATAATAAAATAAATAATAAATAACAAATAACAAATAATAATAAATACTAATAAATAATATTAAAAAATAAATAACAAACTATAAATATAAATTAATTACAAATAATAATAAATAATAAATAATAAATAATAAATAATAATAACTAGAAATACTAAATAATAATTAATAATAAAAAAATAATAAATAATAAATAATAAATAATAAATAATAAATAATAAATAATAAATAATAAAAAAAAAAAAAAATTAACTAACAAACAATAAATAATAATAAAAAACAAATATCAAATAATAGTAAATATTAAATAATGAATAATAATAAATAATAAATAATAAACAATAATAAATAATAAATAGTAAATAAATAATAAATAATAAATAATAAATAATAAATTACAAATAATAAAAAATAAAAAATAAAAAATAATAATAATAATAATAATAAATAACACATATTTAATAATTATAACTAAATAAATAATAATAAGCAATAAATAATAAATAATAAAGAACAATTAATAATAGATAGTAATACATATATAATAAATAATAAATAATAAATAATAAATAATAACTAATAAATGATAAATAATAACTAATAAATAATAATAATATTTAATAATAATATTTAATAATAATATTTAATAATAAACAATAAATAATAATAAATAATAGTAATAATAATATATAACACATAATTAATAATTATAAATAAATAAATAATAATTAATATATAATAAACAAATAATAATAAATAATAAACAATAAATAATAATAAATATATAATAATATATAATATATAATATATAATATATAATATATAAAATATAATAAATAAAATATTATTATTAACAATAATAAATAATAAATATAATAAATAATATATAATAAATAATAAATAACCAGTAACAAATAATAGATAATAAATAAATTAAAATATATTATGAATAATAAATAATAAATTATAAATTATAAATGAAGCACATGAAAAAGTACGAAAATGCGTGATAAGGGATGAAAAATTATGAAAACACACGAAAACAGATGGCGAAGCATGAAAACTCATGAAAGCTCTAGAAAACCCCTTAAGAATTCAACATAACCGTCATAACAACCGACAAAAACCATTGATTAATATAACAAGTCATGGAAACCCAAATAAATAGTAATAATTGGAGCAACCGTTAAAACCCGTCAAAATGGTCATAAAGTGACATAAACATTGGACTCACATTAATAAGGATAAATTATGATCGTAGAGTCCATTCTAAATCCACGACTTGTCAAATCAAATATCCTAAAATTATCTTCGAGTTGATAGGTGAAAGAGATCGAATGGACCGGCGAATCAGAAGTTACGACCATTTAAAAAAAACTAACGGGGAACGAGTGCTAGAAATGAGGCATCAAAAAACATAACAAACCCGATACCCACTAAAATGGACATAACATATGATCTTGGAGCCCATATGGGCACCGTGACAAGTCAAACTGAAGCTCATGGAAGGAACTACGATCTGGATAGTGGAGGAGTCTGAACAGAAATGCGGATCGAAAGTCAGGTCTGTTTGAAGACAAGTTCGACAGGACACTAGGGATGAAAATGGGGTTTTGGAGGCCTTCTGTGGGGGTTTTGGGGTTTAAAAAAACTCAATAGAAGCATCCTTTTTTTTCACTGGTGTGTATCTCTCTTCACTGGCTTCGATTTGATTTGTGGTAGAGCCCAAATGGACACCTGGACCGAATGTTATGGCCATTTGATGTTGGAGAACTTTTTTCAACTTTCATAAAACACTCATATCATTGGCACCTTAAGCAGTCTCATGGTTTTGAGTATACGTGCCACTAGATCTCTTCATGAGATTCGATTTGACTGGTCGTGGTGCACCAACGGAATCCCAGATAAAAAGTTATGGTCATTTTAGTGATTTTGGGGTTTCTCATGTTTTTTTAAATTTTTTAGCGGTGACTTCATGGTGGTTTTTTAAAAAACCGCCGCTAATCCTTTGATAAGTTTAAAAAAAATATAGGAATTTCGTGGTGGTCTAATTACTTCCGCCAAATAACGGCTAGAAAAACATTTAGCGGCGGTTTTTAAAACAGCGACGAAACGACCGTTTTCCTGTAGTGTCTAAATGAGAATCTACAAGTGATCCAAAATTTTCATGGTGGAATCTATCTACAGTTATAAATCCTCAGATCCACCATCTCCAGTAATATAAGAGGGTTTGGAAATTGAGGTTCATAGGTCATATGAAACAAACTCAGTAGTGTCAGCCCTGGGTCTCATTCCATCATCAGAACAAAATGGGAAATGTTCTCAAGCCAGTTATCTTATCCCTGATAACCCTGAACTATCTGAATTTTCTCCCCTATATTATGAGGATCATGATAAAAAATGTACTCTCAATTACCAACTATAACATTTCATTGTGGTTGAAACATCGTACAATTACATGCATGAGTCATTGAACACATAACACAAATCATCCATAGCTTTTATAAAAGAATGATCTTCACTAGACTAAACAACTAATCTTACACAAACTATATGAACTAAAGTAATCACACCTAGAAAACCTCTCTTAACCATCCCAACCACATGTGAGGACCTACATGGGGATAAATTAACATTAATTGTAACACTTAATTCATTAGAAATTATTTTAAAACTATTTCCTCACCCATTTTGTAAATCAGCTTCTGAAGAAAATGTTTCATCTCTCAATTTGTTACAATCAACATTTTAACTCCTTTACAACACTTTATTAAGAAAATTTAGCTAATCGTTCACTAACTTTATTCATATAACCCATATAAATAATCTTTATTAGACACCTTGTTCTTCAAATTTTCATGATGTTAAAATGAATCATACCCTCCATGTCCCACACACCCATCTCAAGTGTTCCTATAATGATGTAAGAGATTTCTATCCCTAAGTTCATAAAATGTTTCTTTAATTCATATCCTCTTTCCATTATAACCATGAGAATTATATAATAAAATATCCACATAATAGAATAATTCCTTCATTATTGAGTGAAATATCATTCAACTATTAAGACACCAATAATGAAAAATAATTTCCCACCCTGGACACATAAGGATTCCCTTGTACATGTGTCAGCTACTCCCAATTACAAGCTCACTACCAAGGTCTGGCACTTCCTAACATCTGTTTTACCATAAAAAATTATAAGACTATTGAAAATAAAACATTTTTATACAACATTGTAACATCATAGACATAGAATCCACCGAACTGTGGATCAGATCAAGGTCTCCACATGTCCACAAGTGTGCCTCCCAATATGCCAAAGGTTGCTGACTAGTGGCGAGGTAATAATAATTCATGTGGGGAGACTATACTCTTCTTATCAAAACAAGCAATATCATATAACAAATGAACTAATAGATAGAATATCATGTAAATTAGAAACGTGAATTGTTAACCAAATCCTATAAAGTGTAAAACCTAGAACTATAATAATATACATGTCATGTAAAGCTAACACTGCCAGGAGTGAATGGAAAACAGAAAACCATGATGAATAGCTGACCCACCAAAACGGTTCCTAGCTCCAAGTCAAGAACCTCATCCATGCATGTACCAAGCCTAACTCAAATTTTTAGAATATGTAATTTTCCCTTTTTCTGACCTGCAACAATGAAATATACCTGGGTACTGAAGGGCGGCCCGAGCAGGTCCTGACTATAAATTAGTAGGCTACAACCAAATGTGTCTACAAATATTTAGTCTAAACATGTGTCCATGAAATTAGTAATTAAATTACAATGTAAGAAAAATATAACTCAGGTGGCATTAGTTAAAAACATTCACCTAGTCAACATCTATAATTATTTCCATTTTCATAACTTATTCAATTTTAATTACACAATTCATTTTCATCACATGTTCTAGGGGTTAGGAATAAATTTTTTTACAAAATGGCCTACGCTGGTCACTTATCATGTATAGGGGAAATAAATTAAGTCTCTATCTCACTAGGGATAACTATTCATAACGAAATACATCACACATACCTTGGAGCCTCGGTCCAAGTATTGTTATCAAATCCAACCATTAGATGTACAATTCCTTGTTCCCAATCTCTAACACGTGCATTGTGGGTGGTGTTTAGAGCCTTATTTTAACCCAAATCATGGGTATAAATACTCATCTCCAATACGCCGCATCATCCAAGACATGGGCACATCATTGTTTATTCATTTACCACATATACCATTTAACATAAAAATAATAATAATAACACATAAGGTTCAAAATTACCATATCATTTAACACATAAATCGCCTGTATGCATTGTCCTATTAACACAATTATCATTTACTTAGCCTATTACATTTAACCAATTTCCCATTTTAGGATATATCCCTTTTATCATATTTAACAAATTTTATATTTTAATCAATTTAATATATTATTCAATTCCCGTATTGTATCCCATATAACACATTTATCAAACCACAACAATTTACCCATTTTGCATGTTTTCGATTTTATATAAACTAACCCACTTCTGATTTTCAAGGATATTTCGTAAATTTCTTATCATAATTTCATTTATTTCAACCAACTCAATTCATGTTAGCCCAATAAAATCCATTATCTATTTACCGAAGGTGAGACACAGCTATTCATATTTCCATTTTAATTCAATATTATTTACCAACATGTTCGGCATGGTATATAACATACCTGAACAAAATTCTAGGGTTTATATTACCATTTCACATGCTCGGAGTTGTTGGTGCACCCCATTGGTTACCCTAAATTGGTCTGGACTCATCACACCCCACAGGGGTCATAAGGGGTTCAAATCCACATTTTTACAACCATATTTAAAAAATCATTCCAATTATATTAAACCCACAACAACAAGAAATAAAACATAAAATCATGAAACAAAAAATCAACAAAACTACTATGGGATATAACCCGTAGACCACCTACCTTGAAACAAAAGATGAAAACACCCTTGACCATAGCAATTGATCCCAAATGAAGCACCCTTTAAATCCCCACCCAAAAATCCAACTGAAAAATGGATTTTTATCATTTAGTAAATGGAAGTAAAAAATCTACATTCCATAATATAGAAAAGTGAAGCAAGATGGATATTAGATTTACACAGTTCTTCGATCTATAACCATAGACTATCTAAATGTCCTAGAATTTAGGTTTATTGATCATTTTAAGCTATTGTAGAATTAGTTTTTTTACAAGGGATGGATATTGGAGAAAGGTGAGTAAAATAATGTTAGAACATACTAATCCCAATGGGTAGTTTGGTAATTTATCACTTTTTAAATGGGTGCACAGTTTGACCACACTATTTTCAAAACCAAGCATCAACGGTGTGACATCCCTTTTCAAATAAGGGTTATGACAAATTATTGTCTTGGGGATACATGAATGGTCAGAACAACAATGTGCCAATTCTGTGATAAACCTCTTTCCAAGGTTTTATGGATTCTGTTCCCCTCTCCCATGGTTTTCACTAATCATGAACAAAATCATGAAACATATACAGACTAGCCCAGTTCCCCTTTAATTCAAGTAACAAGCCCCCTTAATACTGTCCAACCTCCTCAAACACCCCAGTAAATGCATTATTTAGAAAAAACAAGGTACTAATATGTAAATTTAATAATGAAATACTTTTACAATGTCCAAGATCTTACATAATTCACTTTGATATTTGGGTAGAATATATGAAGTTGTATAGATAGTTTCACACCAATGATGAGGGATTGGTGTTCAGACTCATTATATGTGAATCCCTTTGATAGTCAAGAATGATTAGGGTGAAACATCATTGTTTAGAGAGAAACAAATATCTCTATAACAACCCTACAGAGCTCGGGTTATTCCATCCCTGTTTTGATAGGTATCTGGTAGGCGCCCTCAAAATACATCTCCAGTATCCGAAGAGTAATATGGAAATAGAGAAACTAATAATCTAAAATCTCTATATATATAATTTCATTCTCCATGTTAGGATGTTATATGAGTAAATAAGATAGGGAATAACTATTCACCATCATCTGGAACAAGAACTGTATGTCAAATTGTTTTAGAATGAATGCCCATCAGGCAAGACCCCCACTTTGAAACGGTAAGACAAGTATGCTCTTGAGTAGACCAATACTAGAAACTAGATAGACAACATGGTGATTAAAGAAATTCCTCACCATTTTCAATATAATGATTACTAAAAGGCAGTTCTTCTCAAAATCAGAGTATCAAGTCTCAATACAAAGCAACATTCTGTTGTGGTAGTAGAGAATGTTCTCACTCCCCAAATTTCATTTCTATATGAAGAGGGTTCCCAGGGAGAGTTATATAGAATCCACATAAATGATGAGGGGCCTCATTCAATCATATTCTTCAAAACTAGTAGGTAATATATGTTTTTCTTTATACATTCAAATTCCCCCTAACTGTCATCATCCCATTGATAGGTGATCCCTTTCTTCCTTATCGTGTAAAGGGGAGATATTTTCCATAAATATTGGTTTTGAAATTCTAAAAATAGGAGAGATTCCCTTAGATCCCCCTCAATTATTTTTGATTTATGGGGGTGAATTTTCTTAGAGAGAAGTATTATTCTCCAAGAAAACGTCAATGCCATCATAGAATACCATAAATCTAAGGAACATCCTAGATGTTACCCTGGAAGTGCATTTCAACGGGTCCATATTCAATATTTTCTACCGCATCTTATTGATTATTGAGTTAATATATATGAATTGATCACTTCTATTTTACGATTTGAAAACTATTTCATCAATGTAAAATTCCATTATCCTTCCTTGTAATAGCTTAATGATATGAGAAACGGACGTCTAATTTTAAGTTCCAATATTCTTTATGTGAAATGGTATGACCTGATAAAAAATGTTCCCTTGGGGAACTCTGATGGATTTTTCTTCTTCATCATTAGAGGCCATATTTATTTGATTATACATGAAACTTCATTCCCTGAAGGAAAGTGAAAGGAAGATATTAGATTCATCGATCAATAGTTATGTGATCGGATATGGGAAATTATTCTTTTGGAAATTGGGATTAAGTTATATGTGATAAATAAAAAACATAATATGTCTTTTGATTTTCCTAATAGAGAAGTTTTTAAAAAGCCGTCATGAATATTTCCCTTCTAAAAAAAGATTTCTATGATTAATTTTTCAACTTCCTTGTCTACATTAGTGGCATGAGAGTGGTACATCCTCATGGATTCCTTCATGTAGCCTCGATGCAAATTGGGTAGGTCGACAAGGTGTGTCTCCACATATAGATTCAGTCTAAGAATTTTTTTATAGTTACAATTGGGAACATATCCATGATTATTTTGAAATGTGATGTACATATATCTCACTTTAAGGGGAATGGATAAAATAGTTAGTGTAGTCCATGGGTCTTCTTCTATTCATGTAATGACCCAAAATTTTATTAATGAAAATTCCTCTTGGTCTAATTAAATGTCTTCTTATGTAAAATGGTTATGTAAAACATATTTACATTATTTGTATTATGTTTTTAGATTTCAAAATACCATTAACAATTGTTATCATTTATAATATAGTTGTTGAACAGTGATAAAATGATTAGTATAAATATACGGATTTCAAAAGTCCAATTTACATAGATAAAGGAATGAATGACTTCATCTAGAAGAATTGTTCCGCACAAAACCCATTTATCAGAGTATGAAAAGGAGTTAGTGTCACTAGGATTATCTCCTGACCAATACCATGCTGAGCTTCATCACATTAAGCATGAATGGAACCACCTATGATATAAGTGGATGTAAATATAGATTATCATCCAAGCGATGTTATCTGAGTCGCCCCAATAGTCTGTCAACATCAAGCACCTTACCCTTATGTCTTATGCGACTGTTATAAGAAGATATGTAACAAGACCCTATCATTATTATTATGTTTATTATTTTTGTATTGAATAGTGAATATACATTTATTTTATTATTGTTACATTGTAAATGGTTTTTAACTTACAAATAGTATTTTTTTTATAATAAATTAAGAAATCATTTTTCATGATTTAATAGATTTTATGAATTAAATAATATTTTAGTAAAATATTATTAATAAATAAATTTTTATTAAATATATAAATGATCATATAATTTTTTATGAATACAATTGTAATTTTTATTATTGTTTGAAATCAATTTTTGTCAAAATCCCATGAATTTTTTAAAAATTTCAATTTTTATTTTAGTAGAAAAAATTCACATAATTAGAAAATTACTTTGAAAAAATGAATATTATTTTTGGAATTTGGATATGAAAATTATCTAATGGTGATTTTTTTATAATTTTTTAAGACAATCGAATTTTGGGGTAATAAATAAATACTTTTTAAATATATAATAGGTTTTATGACATCATAATGACCCAATAGTGTTGTAATAATATAGTATAAATTTTTTTTCAGACAATATATGTTTTAATTTTAAAATAATATTACTTTATATTTTTTTTGATTCATTTTATGGTCCCTAATTGGGCCCTCGAAGTCTTATAAAATATTTTAACTTTTTAAAATGATTTCCCCGAGAGTGTGACTCATCTCCACATAAGAAAGCATTATATATTAATAAGTTTTTCAATTTTCCTTATAAAATAATTTTTTCCACAACTCTTTGGAAAAATCAATGGGAAAACCCATGGGATGGATTGTGGTTTTGATTTGTTTAATGTGTAGTGCCCAAAACCTAAATAATAAAGAATTTCCTATCCTTTACTATATAAACTCACTCAATTTACAATTCCTATTCAATCAAACAATTTGGAGCTTGGACAACATCATACCACCTCTCTAGAATCCTTCCAACGGTCCACACACTCCCTATAAGCCTCTCTCAAGCCTCTCCCAAGCCTTCGAGATCATACATTCAAGTAAGGGACTTCTTCCATTATCATTTTGGTCCATATTTTTATGTTAATATACCATTTTATATTAATTACTAATGTTGGGGTATGATTCCTCACATCCCCCATACTAACCTCCATATGTTTTACAGATGAGAGACCTCTTCCCCTCTCTTTAATCCCTCCCATGTACAAGCATTACAATTTAGAAATTTCATAAGAGTTATTCCATTTATCATACTTCTTTAAGTTTCTTTATTTTGTTATGCTATATATTTCAAAATTCCATGTGTTGGAAAATGTATCTATATGAACCTTACTGTCAATTTAATTTTCATATATGAGATACCCATTTCTATCCCATCATCCTTTTTATGAATTTTTTTGTCACGCCATTATGCTGCCTAAATTGCCCCGTGATTTTCCAAGCCAAGATCTTTGTGTAGTGAATACCATAACCATTTCTCAATCAAGGGTATTCACTTTTATGAACTTATACATATTTAAGAGTGCATACATGTATTTATTTCGCTTTCCATTCTCTTTGAATAAATTATTAGGTGGAATGATTCCATGTTATATGATATATATGGAACACATAGGCGTGAAATGAAATGTTTATAAAGGGTGTTCCCTGGTAGCACTCAAATGTATTCGGTAATGTTTAGTATCATCATAAACCATGTGAAATGAGGGTTTAATCATGATAATTCAAGTTCAATGACGTTCTAATCACTCTAATTCAAGTGCAATGTGTGTTTACTCCTTCTAATCGATGTGCAATGAGCCTGGGGTCATGTAGTATCATGTTGTGTATTGTTTCCAAATTTCCATGTTAGGATAATCATGTTATATCATGCGTATATTTTCAAGTTTCTCTTGTTCTCCAATGATATAACTATTGTTGAGTCAATAATGTTTCCTTATGACTTTTCCATTCTTTCATGTTTTGTAAATCAAAAACACCCTATGTTATGGAAAATTTCATTTTCTCTACGATTTTTCTTAATAAGGAAAATTTTCCTTCCCCAAGGAAATTTCACCTTACTGGTTTTTCATTGTTCATATTTTAGTCTCTATAAATATAACTCTTTTTATTACTAAGTGAAAAATTATGTTTTACATTTAAAACACCATTATTCTACAAGTACATAGATATGGCGTATTCTGTTTTCAAGATCCGACTTCATATTCCAAATTCTTTGAAATTCAGACTCTTAATTCTATAAAATTTAGACACTGAATTCTCTAAAATTTAAACTCTGAATTCTATAAAATTCTGACACCGAATTATCTGAAATTCAAACTCCGAATTCTCTAAAATTCTGAATTCGAATTCACTGAAATTCAGACTACGAATTCACTAAAATTTAGACTTCGAATTCTCTGAAATTAAGACTCCAAATTCTATGAAATTCATACTCTGACTTCTCTAAAATACAGACTCCAAATTCACTCAAATTTAGACTCTGAATTATCAGAAATTCAGACTCCAGCTTCTCTGAAATTCCGTATCTTAATTCTGTGAAATTCAGGTTCTGAATTTTTTATAATTCAGGTTCCTAATTCTTTAGAATTTAGACTCTGAATTCCTTAGAATTTAGATTCTGAATTCCTAATAATTCAGACTCTGAATTCATTAGAATTCATGTTCTGAATTCCTTATAATTAAGACACTGAATTCTTTAGAATTCAGACTAAAAATTACTTATAATTTAGACTCTGAATTCCATTGAATTCCGAATCTGAATTTCAGTGAATTTAGAGTCTGAATTCATGATAATTCAGACTCCGAATTCGTTGAAAAACAAAATCTGAATATCCATACAATATAGAATCTGAATGTTCATTCTCTTATAATCCTATCTTTATTTTTCCATAGACTTAGTAAAATGAAATTGTTTGAGCAACCTTATTTTACATACCCTCTTTATAGTTATAAAATTATGTCGTGCATTCTATTTCTAACCAACCGTTGTTTGAGTGAAACTTGTAAAGGTCCCTCCAAAATTCAAGGATAAATATGACCATTGGAGGAGGGAGCCAACCATTAGAGATGTGCCTATAAATATGATATCATTTGAATGAGCTCAAAAAATATACCTTTGATAAATGTTCTAAAACTCTAGAGATTACATGCTGAAGTGATTTCTTGAGAGAGAGACTCTCATGCTTTGTCCATACTGATCATCTTGTTCAGATTGCATTATGCGACTCCGATTTTTTCTATGTACAATCGAGGGCTTTCGGGGATAGGAAGATAGAGGTGCCAACTACCTTAAAGTTCGAGGACTTCCATGATAAGGAATACAGAGGTGCCGATTGCCTTGATGTTTGAGGGCTTGCGAGGATAGCAAGACATAATCTGATATTTTTATTGAGGGATTACCCTAGTTTGGGTAAGAAAAACATTCTTGAAACTAGAAATCAAGGGACCATTATCCAATGTTTGTTGGATACCCTACTCTTTGGGTTAAAAGGTTTCAAACTTGTTACATGTATTGTTTCAAGTTTTTTTTCACAACGTTTTGGTTAATAAGGAATGTATAAATATCTTATACTTTTTTGTCCTTTTATACATTGATTAGTATGATTCTATCTACTTTAAGGAAGAATCATGGTTCTCCTAAACTTTTCATAAGTTTCATTTCAAGAACCATATATCCAGAATCTAGAAAGTTTGTAGAACTAAGAGGTCTTTTGATTTTACCTTGTTTAACTTTTTCAAAAAATAGAATGTTTTATATCAATGTTAAAAGTTCCAAAGGAATTTTGAAAGGATTCAATTCACCTCCACTCTTGTATATTGATCACCTATATCATTATTTCGATCCTAGAATTGGTATAAGAGGAGGTCTCTGAAATACATATATTCAAATATAAGTTTTCTTACTCAAGTTTCCTTTGTTCTATATTTTCCTTTCATAGGATATTTTTATCCTTGTTTACAAACGTTTATTACTAATAAGTTTGTGTGGAAAGTTATTTTATTTTAGATGGAAGGTATGAATTTTGGTTCGATTTAAAATATTAATCCTACTAGACCACTTATATTTGATGGGAATTATTAAGAATATTGGGGAGATCATATGAAAACTTTTTTTATTAACACTGGAGTGGACAACTTTGTTATTCTTACTAGAGATTAAAAGATTCCTGATCAGGAAGTCAAAAATTTTACTAATCAGGAAAAGTCAGAATATCAAATAAACTATAAATTATGAAAAAATTTGTTGTGTTCCATGACTAGGAATATATATAGTCATATTTTTTCATGTGAAGCTACAAATTGTATTTAGAAGAATCTTTATGTAACTCACTTTGAAACTTCCAAAGTTATTGAAATAGTAAAAGCTATGCTCAGAGCTGAATATCATTGTTTTTTCTTTCCATATGGATAACTAGTGTCTAAGGTACAACAGAGGTTTATAAATATTGTTAACAATTAACAATCCATGGGTGAAAAAGGTTTATATTGTGAGGAACTTGTGGAAAAGATTAGTAGTATCATGCCTAATGAGTGGGAATCCAAGAGGATAGCTATAAATGATAATAGGAATGTCTGAAATATTACTCTGATGAGATTTTTGGAACTCTTCTTAAACCTGATACAATAATGAAAAGATATGATGATCTAAATAAAAAGAATAATGAAAATAGAAGTGTTTCTTTTTTGACTACTTCAAATCATATGAATGCCAGGACTCCTGATAGGGGTAAATGATCCAAATCTAAGAGGTATGTAATTCATTCCGAATCAAGTTAATGTGAACATTCTAAGAATGAACTAGCTAATATTTCTCAAACGATGAACATGATATTTGGGAAGAAATACTTTTAGTATAGATATAATAATAAAGAAATAGTGGATAAGAAAGGCTCTGAAGTTACTTGTTATGAATGAAAAAGATCATGGAATATAAGGCCATATTGTCCTATGTTTAAGAGAAATGAAATAAAGGAAAAGCTTTCTGAGAAGAATAGAAAGAAGTACTACTATGCTAAATATAAGAAAATTTTGAAATCCAATGACAAATGGAGTTCCAGGGGTGGTGAATCTTCTGAAGAATCCTCAAAGTACAAATGTTCCGGTCCGAAGAATCTCCGTTTACTATGGAATCTACCTATTGAAAATCATTGTTTAATCGCTAAGGTACACAATGAAGAATCCATCACCAATGTATCCTTGAATGATAATTATAGAAATAGTAATATTAGGAATCTTTGAATGAGGAATCTTCATCAGATGAAGAAAATACTTACCTACTTATGAAGATGTTTCTAGGGTTGAAAAACTCCTTGAGAATGAAAATTCAAAAGTCATGAAAAATCATGGTAAGGAAAATTATATTAGTTAAATTCATACAAAGGAAATATCAAATCCTTATAAAGATCTTGATATGAAAACCCTTAATTTTGAAATTATTTCAAAAACCCTTGAGGAAGTTCTTTCTGAGAAGGATAAACTTTCTAAGGATCTAAAAAAATGTAATTTCTAAGAAAAATGTTTTCGAGGCTAACTATAGTGCTAAAACTAATGTTTTTGAGGAAAAAAACTCAGTTATTAAGTTAAAATCAGAAATATTTTCCTTGAGGAAGTGTTTTTCAAACATTACCTTAGGTAAGGAAAATTTTGATAAGATGTATTCCCAAATTTGATCTCTAAGAAATAATTCTAGATTTGGCTATACTCATTCAAAAAAAATTTTTAGTAACAATTATTTTCTTCCTCAAAGTGTTCCATTATACACTAAGTGTCAGTGTGGTGGGAATTGTTAAAAAAAATTCCTTAAACAAAACTCAGTCTTTAGGATTTCATAAAGCTTATTTTTCAACAAAAATGTGGATTCCTAAAAACGTTCATTCTAAAGTTTCTAGATCCAAGAATGTTTAGGTTCTTAAAGTCTAACACACTTGTTTTTAGGAAATTAAAGAATGTACCAATAGCAATAGATGGTACATGGATAGTGGATATTTCCCGCATATGGCTGGTAACATAAACTTCTTTGAAAAGATTATCAAGAAGAAATAAGGAAAAGTAACTTTCGTAGATAATTCATTGGGAGAAATTATTGGGATTGGTAACATTTTTCTTCTTTGAAAAACATTCATTTCAAATGTATTATTTGTTAAGGGTATTCAGCACAACCTGATTAGCATAAGTCAATTTTGTGATGAAGGTTACCTTGTGAATTTTAGGAATGAAAAGTCTTTTGTACACAATTCCAATGAAGAGTTTATTCTTTCTCCCATAAGAGAGAGAATGTTTACGCACTAATCATAGAAGACCTTATGTGCCAAGATCTACATTGTCATAGTGGAATGGAGGATCATTTTTGTTTATGTCATAGAAGGTTAGGACACTGTAACTTTAGGAACCTATGAAAAATCTCTATGAAAATACTATTTAAGGATCAACATGTTCTTATATTTGATTCTTCCAAAGTTTGCGATCCAATTAAATATGGAAATAAACATAAATCATGTTTTAAATTAGTTGGTGAAGTCTCAACCACTGATGCATTACAGTTGGTTCAGATGGATCTTTTTGGTCCAACACAAACTGGTAGCATCAGAGGAAAATATTATGTATTTGTTTTAGTTGATGATTACACTAGATTTACATGGGTCTATTTTCTAGTAAAGAAATATGAAGCATTTTCTTATTTTCAAACTTTTATATCCCAAGATAAAAATTAGAAAAACCTTCCATTGATAAATATTCATAGTGATCGTGGAGGATAATTTCAAAATTGTGATTCAGAAACTTTTTGTAGTACAAAAGGAATTACTCCTAACTTCTCAGCACCAAGAAAACCTTAAAAAATTGTATTATTGAAAGAAGAAACAGAATTATTCATGAGATAACAAGAACCATGTTGAGTGAATATTCAGTAGCCAATCATTTCTGAGATGAAGCTTTAAGTACTTATTATTATACTATAAATCATGTTTTGATTAGACCTTTTCTTAATAAAACTTCTTATGAGGTATGGAATGGTAGAAATCATAGACTTTCCTACTTCAAGGATTTCGGTTCCAAGGTATTCATAAATAATTCTAAAGATAATCTATAAATATTCACACCAAAATCTGATGAAAGAATTTTCTTAGGCTACCCCACAACTTCTAAGGCATATAGAGTTTTAAATAAAAATACTTTCACTATTGATGAAATAGTACTTTTCAAATTTGATGTAACTGATCCTTTTGTTTTTAAACATTGTCAACCTACATCTTTACATGTGTTTTAAAAAAAACTGATTATCAACCCTTGATATAAGATCTTTTGAATAAGGAAAATCTCCACGAAAATATTTCTGAAGAATTTACCCCTGAAGATTTCCTAACATATATTGATGAACAGGTTTTACAAAACTCAAATAAGTTGTTTCTAATGATTCATCCTAGTAATAGTATCATTGGTGATGTAAATCAACCTTTAAGGACTAGAATTTACATAGGAAATGAAGTAGAAAATCTAGAATTCATTTCCCAATTAGATCCAAAAAGTAGTGATGAAGCTTTAGGTGAAGACGATTTGATAAAATCTATACAAGATGTGCTAAATGAATTCGAAAGGAATAAAGACTGGACCTTGGTCTAAATACCTAAGGAATCTTTTTTTATTGTAGTAAAATTGGTTTTCAGAAATAAGTGTGATAAAAATGGAATCATAGTATGAAATAAAGCTAGATTGGTTGGTAAAGGCTATAATCAATAGGAAGGAATAGTCTATGAAGAAACATATGATTCACTAGAAAGACATGAATATATTCATATTTTACTTTCCATTGCAACATTATTTAATTTCAAACTTTTTCAAATGGATATTAAATGTTCCTTCCTTAATGTTTATGTTCAAGAGGATGTTTTTGTTGAATAACCTCCTAGTTTGGATGATACCAAATTTCCAGAACATGTTTTTAAACATAACAAAGCTTTATATGGAGTTAAACAAGCCCCAATAGCCTAGTATGGTAGAATTATATGATTTTTTCTTCAAAACAATTATCTTAATGGAAATGGTGATCCAACACTTTTTATAAAAAATGATAAGAAATTTTTTTTATTGTTAAAATTTATGTTGATGACATTATATTTGGTTGAACTCAGCAATCTTTAACTAAATCATTTGTGAATCTAATGAAATATGAGTTTGAAATGACTATGATGGGTGAGTTAGAATTTTTCCTTGGTTTTCAAATATCTAAAAAACTAAAAGGAATAAATATGTCCCAACATAATAATATTCAATATCTTCTTAAAAAGTCTGGATATGACAACACTTAGAGTATAAGTAATCCCATTGGTACCTCAAATTCACTTGATCTTGATGAACCTTGGAAACCTGTAGATCAAACATATTTTAGAGGTATGATATGAAGTATACTTAACTTGACCGCTAGTCATACAAGCATATTGTTTTTGGTATGCTTATTTTTAATATATCAATCCAATCCTAAGGAATCTCATTTAAAGGCAGTGAAAAGTATTTTTTGCTACTTAAATGGAATCATGGATCATGGAGTCTTTTATATTTCTGGAGACAATTTTGTTTTAAAATGTTTTTCAGATGCTGAATTTCGTGGATATAGAATGGATAGGAAAAGTACATCCAGAACATGTCATTTTATATGAGATTTATTAGTTTCTTATTAATGAAAAAAACAACACCCAGTAGCACTTTCCACTATTGATGTTGAATATGTAGTAGCTAGAAGTTGTTGAGCCCAAGTGTTTTGGATGCAACACACACTCACAAACTATGGTATGATTTTTACCAGAACCAAAATATTGTTTCATAATACTAGTTTTATTTCTTTAAGTAAAAACCCTACACATCACTTTCTTTAAAAACACACAGATATTAGGAATCACATTCTTAGATATCACACACAAAAAGAAGATATCATTCTTCAATTTATCAGAACGCAATATCAACTTGCTGATAATTTCACAAAATCATTACCCTCTGATAGATTACAAAACATAAAACAAATTAAAGAAAGATATTCATATGATAATCTTCCATATTGACTTCTTGTGAAACCTATTATCTTTATAGTAAGAAACTCATTTTCATAGGGGGAGTACATTTTCTTGCTAGCAAAAATTTTCATAGTTAAAATATTCATAGTTAAAACTATTTGTAGTCGAATTTTTTCGGATTCAAAATTTTTCATGGTTAAAATTTTTCGTAGTTAAATTTTGTTGGTCAAAATTTTTCATAATAAAAATTTTGGAATCTAATGTTATTAAAAAAGAATTTTTCCTCATTATGAATATTATTCCTAGAAATATGAATGGTATGTTTCCTTTCTTAATTTTTTGTATTCTTTTTTTAATTGTTGGTATTTTATATTCATTTGAAAATTTTCAGATTCACATTCCCTTAAATCCGAATGTTTTATCTGAAAAACCTCCAAATATTGGAATCTATCAAAAACCTTTTTTGGATATCATCTCAACTGTCAAATCTTCTTAAGAAGCTTTCAACCGTTAGATCAACCAAGGTAGATGAACCGCCACTTCAATTTCCTATATATAGGACCCCCAATAGTCATCCCACATCGAATCTTAGGCCTTCGCATGCTAAAGTGATGCCTCTATTTTTTAAGCCATTGTGGATCATTAACGTTCCCTTACTTTTGAATGTCTGCTAAAGCCTCTTCTCAAAAAGAAATATCAACTGTTATGAAAATTTCTGAGTGACAGATCTACCAAGAAAGGTTAGTCAATCTGAATTTTTAAGCCAAGTATGATTACATTGTTTCTAAGAATATCAAGCTTAGTTTATGGGAGACTATATGTATATAAAAACCAAGAGCACAAGATCTGGTTTATCCGGAATTACTAGATGAATTCTATGAGATTGTTAGATTGTTCAATGAGGGAGGAAGAGATAATTTTTCTTTCAAGGGCTATGGAATGACATACTATAATTCTTATAACATGGATATAAATCTAATAATAATTCCTTATAAAGGAGAGCAGAGTTTTTCACACACAAGATACCTGATGTAATAGGATCTTCTAACAAGAAAAAGGATCTAGCTTGTCTTGGTCTTTCATAGGTAAAGAATCCAAAAATTATTCATCTCTCTACAAATATTCAGATTCTTCATCTATGGGTTTAAGGATTTCTCTTTACGAGAAAAGCGGACAAGGATACCCTAAAGAAAAGTGGTATTTATATTCTAGATTCCCTTGTGAACCTAAGAATGATAAACCTGGTTAAGCATATCTTGTTTACAATTTATAACACAAGGAATGGAAATATGTAGTCTCAGATTATCATGTATCCATCTATTATATCAAAAATTATTGTTTTTTTTTCTTTAGTATTTCAATATTCCTTGCAGGTCTAAGCCTAAAAATTGAAAGGTGATGCTTTTAAGTGATGATACTCTATAGAGGATGAATATTGTCTTTAATAGTCGATATGGAGAATTTTATGATCTATCTAAAAAATAAGTTGAAGCTCTTTCAAATAAACAGAAGTTGGATGAAACTTCTAAAAAGGGTGGAAGGAAGAGGAAGGTGAAGGAACTATAAGGAAAAAAACACTTATGGAGAAGAAAACTTAGTCCGCACACCCAAAACCTAAGAAGAAAAAGACATATACTGATGAAGTGTTTGCTAAATTGAGAGAGGAAAAGAAGAACAAGAAATAAGGGGAGCATAGTTTTGGTTTGGATCTTGCTGAGGCCAATGACTTGAAGATAAAGGCTTTTGAAGAGCTTGAGAATCAAAAAATGAGAAAAGGAAATATAACAAGATGTATGAGGCTAAGATAGTCCAATACCATATTAAGGCTGCTAAAAAAGTCTCTAAACAAATTCTGGTACCAAAATATTTTTTTATTTAACCATTACATGAGACTCTGGAAAAAACATAGTGATTCTAGAACAAGATCAAGTATAAGAAATAGTGCAGGAAGAATATGTGAAAGAATAATAGGAAGAAGTAGTGTTGATACGGAAGATATGATAATTCAAGTAGAAAATTATCATGAGAAGTATTGTCCTTTTGAGAATTTATCAATCCGAACTTCTGAAGCCGAGTCTTCAAAACTTGCTACCTCAAGAAAAGATGAGAAGGGTGGGGAATAAGTGATTATGTTATTTGAAAACCAAGTAGCAATCATGATTTCATTCACCACAGGGGATGTTGAGGCACGAGCCGAGAAGGAAGAAGTTGATGAAGATAAAATTATTCTGCTATCTGATAGTGAACATGATTCGCCTAATCAATAATAAGTCATTCCGATAGATAATAAGGGGAAAAAGGTGATAGTCGATACACATAGAAAAACTATGGTAGAGAAGAAAGAAGTTGGTGCTTCATAAAAAATGAAGGCTAGTGATATTGACAAAGAATCTTCACCAACCCAAGTCTCTGATTCATAATCATCTTCTCCTGGCCCTAAATTTGTTGTTTAGTCTTTGAAGAAGCTGGTTGGGACTATTCCTTTATTCCCTAGTATATACTCAAGATTTCATATGCTTCGGCATAAGTTAAATAAAAAATCAAATTCATTATCCATGGTGATGGATAAATGTGACAATCTCGAGGAAGACTTCAAGAATTTTGTCATTAGTTTCGAGGCTCATAAAAGATCATTCAAGAAGATGACAAGCTGATCAAGGTAGAAAATCGATGGAATGAGAATCTTTGATGAATTTAATGATATTATCAAGAATGCTTTTGACACTGAATATGTGAAGATCAAATATCTTACATATAATTTTGAAGAAAATCTATCTTTTGAAGAAACTAATTGAACACAAGACGCGAATGATCTGACTGGGAAATTGTATTCAGTTTCTTAGAGTTAGAAGAGGGAAAGGGATCTCATAATAGCGATCGAAGAGAATATTTCTATGTAGGAAGAAGTTTTGAAGGCCCAGGCCTAATCTCTTAAGGCTCAGGGAGAGAAAATTAATTCTTTCGAGAAGAAAACAGAAGATCAGGATCAGTTTCTCAAGTGTGTTGAAGAGGATTACAAGGATCTCAAGAAGTTAAAAACCATTGTGAAGATGATGATGCTGAATAAGAAGGAAGGGTGATCTTTTCAAAATCTTATCTTTTGTTGTATTTCTCTCCTTGTACTAATTCTTTCGAACATAATAGATTTTTAGTTGCTCTTCATAATTTTTGGTTGTTCAGTACTAATATTTTAGGTACCAAAGTTTCCATTCCATTCCCTATATTTTATTTTGAAAATCACAAAGGGGGAGAAAGGAATGTCAATAATGATTACTTAGTAAAGAAGAAATTTTCCGAAGTAAAGGGGGGTTCATCTAAGGGGGACTTTTCATCATGAATATTTTCGTATGCAAGAAACTGAAAAAATTCATTTAGGAAATTCAGATTCTGATCCTTAGGTTTTCCAAAACCTAAGGGGGAGTTAGTGGTATTCACTTTGATCCATAAGTAATGGATGATAAGTTTTTATTTACAAGCTCATAAAATTTCTAAGCCCTTATATTTTTTTACTAAGTATTTTTGTGCTTTCCAAAAAGTGGGAGATTATTGAGTCCAAAATGGTTCCTTGTGACTTTTCTATTACTTCATGTTTTTAAAATAAAAAACAACCTATCTTATGTAAAATTTCATTTTCCCTAAGACTTTTCTTAATAAGGAAGATTTTCCTTCCCCAAAAAAATTTATCCTTAGCTGTTTTGTATTGTTTATATTTTAGTCTCTCTTAATATAACTCTTTTTATTCCTAAGTGAAATATTTAGTTTCAAATCTATAACATTGGAATTCTATAAGTACTTAGATATATTGTATTCTGTTATTAGGATCCGAATTCAGATTCTGAATTCTTTGAAATTCGGACTCCGAATTCGCTGAAATTCAGACTCTGAATTCCCTGAAATTCAGACTCTAAATTCCCTAAAATTCAGGCTCTGAGTTCTTTGAAAATCAAACTCTGAATTCTATGAAATTCAGACTCAAAATTCTCTAAAATTCAGACTTTGAATTCTCTAAAATTCAGACTCTGAATTCTCTGAAATTTAGACTCTGAATTATCTGAAATTTAGACTCTGAATTCCTAAATATTCAGACTCCAAATTCTCTAAAATTCGGACTCTGAATTCTCTAAAATTCAGAGTCTGAATTCTATGAAATTTAGACTCTAAATTCTCTAAAACTCAGACTCCGAATTCTCTGAAAGTCAGACTCTGAATTCTCTGAAATCCAGGTTCTGAATTCTTTAGAAATCAAGCTCTGAATTCTTTAGAATTCAGGTTCAGAATTCCTTAGTATTTGGACTCCGAATTCCTTAGAATTCAGGTTCTTAATTCCATAGAATTTAGACTTCAAATTACTTAGAATTCCAGTTCTGTATTCCTTATAATTAAAACTAAAAATTAATTAGAGTTTTGACTCTTAATTCCTTAGAATTCAGACTCCGAATTCTTTAGAATTCAGACTCCGAATTCCTTAGAATTCAGACTCTGAAGTCTAGATAATTCTGATTTCGAATTCCTTGGAAAACAGAATCTAAATGTTCATTCTCTTAGACTCCGAACTTTATTTTTCCTTAGACTCAGAAAAATGAATTTGGTTGATTAACCTTATTTTACTTACTCTTGTTATAGTTATAAAACAATGCCGTGCATTCTATTTCTAAACAACTATTGTTTGAATGACACGTGTACAGGTCCCTCCGAAATTCAAGGAAAAATATTACCATTAGAGAAGGGATCTGACCATTAGATATGTGCCTATAAATAGGATCTCATTTGAACGATCTCATATAATATAACTTTGATGACTATTTTAGAACTCTAGAGATTACATGTTGAAGTGATTTCTAGAGAGATAGACTCTCATGCTTTGTTCTTTCTGAAAAAATTGTTCAGATTTCTTCGTGCGACTCTAATTATTGTTGTGTACAATCGATGGCTTCTTGGGATAAGACGATATTGGTGCAAACTACATTAATGTTCTCTTACTTCCATGATAATGAAGATAGAGGTGTGGACTACCATGAAGTTTGAGACCTTGTGATTATAGGAAGACAAACTACGATAATCCAATCGAGGGCTTACCCGGGTGTGGGTAAGACATAATTTCATGAAATTGTAAATCAAGGGACCTATATCCAAGGTTGTTGGATACCCTACTCTTTGGGATAAAAGATTTCATACTTTTTACTTTTATTGCTTCATGGTTTTCCACTAAATTTTAATTTATAAGGAAAGTATAATTGTCTTATACATTCTTGTTCTTGTATTCTATGATTAATAAGATTCTATACGCTTTAAAGTAGAATCTTTTTTCTTATAAACTTTTCTTATGTTTCATTTCTGGAACCATATTTTTGGAATCTAGCTAGTTTTTAGAACTAAGTGGTCTTCAAAATTTACATTTTTAAACATTGTTAAATAATAGAAAGTTTTATATCATCTTTAAAAGTTCCAAATTAAATTTTAAAGGATACAATGTACCCCCTCTTTTATATTGAACATCAACATCATTATTTTGATCCTACACCTATTGCAAAATATGTACTGTGTTCTTCATTTAATGTATTTTTAACAACATACTGAGATTTATAACTCTCCCATTTCGTATGTTTGTCCTCAGGTTATCTCATGCGATGCTAAGTACAAAGGAATGTTATGGTCATGTAAAAGAATATTTCAATAAATATGTTGGGTTTTATGTTCTATGTTTTTATATAATGTTCCAAATTTCCCATGACTCTAGACCTATTGATCCTTAGAGTTGTATTAAGTTCAATATTATGTAATAAATCATGTTTAAGTGTATAATAAAGAGCAGAGATGTAAAAGTTGGTATCAGAGGATAGGTTAAGTTATTTTGGGATTAGGATTATAAAACCCATGTGAAAACCATAGGTATAAGACTAAGTATAATAACTACTTCCTTAATTTTAGGTGACTATAATGTAAGTGGTTTATCAATAAAATTAATCCCTCTCTCGATAAGAACAAGTAGAGGTGCCTCTAGATAAATTGTATCTAGGGGTAAAACCCGAAAACACTACTTTGAGATAGACTCAAATGGGAACAGGTGCACAACAATGGGCATTGCTGCACTATTGGTTCAACACTCCCAGGGGATATGATTTGGTAAATTTATAAGATTAGTACGAACCATTATTTAGGGAATAAAAAAATTCCCCTAGGAATATGTGTTGTCATGTAGATCATAGATAACATAGATTGAATCTTATAAATTCATTTATTAAGGAAACAATTATAATTTATAAGTTATCACTTTTTTCTTTAAATTACTCTTTATGTTTTACCCTTAACTTTACTTTTATTCCACCCAATGTCCAGTAATTGGAGGACTCTATATTACAATCTATGTGAAGATCAATGAGATGATTTTTCAAATGAGATTCCCAATCTAGTGGGAGAAGGAATCACAAACCGTATAATGATACACTTTTAGTTATCTAATGTTTTGAATTGAAACATTGGTTAAGAGGATCATCCACCCCCCCCCCATGAACTTAGAACCCACAATTAGGAGCTTCATGAGACAAAGGCCTCTTACTTGTAATGGATCATATGATCCCTAAATCACAGAACAATGGATCAACTCAATTGAAAAGATCTTCTCCAGCCATCAATATTCCTAACAAGAGGAGGTTCTTCTGGTTGGTTATCGTATAAAGGTTAAATCTAATAAATGGTGTAAATTGATCAAAAATACAAATATTGATGAATATATAGAGGTATTAGTATAGAAGGATTAGCAAACAAATGTTTTTCAATAAATATTTTATGTGCACTCTCCGACATAAGATGGAAAGGTAATTCCTTGGCATCATAAAAAAACTACAAATCCATTGGAGAGTACGAAGTGAAGATCCAAAGTCTTGAACGATACCCATAAATCTTTATGGTTACTCTAAAATTCAAGGTTGACCACTTCTTTGGTTCGATAAAACCTAGCCTACAGAAAGCCCTAGTGATCTGTGACTTTAAAATCTATGAAGATATTTTCCATTGTTTATTCAACATTGAAATGGTGATCGGTAAATCTTAGGGGTGTTATGGGGAAAAGAAGTGGAAAGTGGACATTAATTCTGGTGGTCCAATGTAAAAATTCAATTATGCTATGAAATTACAACACCCCCTTCCAATGGTGCAGAATAAAGCACCCCGAGTGTAACGTCCCGATTCCAAAATCCGCATAGAGACGCCCAGTACCCAATTGGTCACATAGCCTCAAGCACAATTCCCCGAATCCCAGAGGCTGCCAACTAGCAGCGAGGGACTTAGGTGTGATAGTGGGGAAACTATGCCTTAATTAGCAAAGCACACATCAGAAATAATAAACAGATATACAATAGTGGAAGCAGTAAACACACCATACAACATTGAATAGCAGAAGACTGATATTAAAAGGCAAAAAGAGAACATATATAAATTAAGGATGGTGCATATTTCTAAGAAAGAATCCAAACAACCACAATTATAGAATACACCCAGTACTAAACCACGTACAAGGGGAAAAATAACAACTCCTTAGCATATCAAGCCTTTCCTTTATCCCATGCTCACCAATTACAAAGAAGTAAAAATACAGAAGTAGATGGGAACTTTCCCTTATCTATACCGACATCAATATAATCCGTTTGGGCCCAAAAGTGTGACCCAAATAGGGTGTGAGAATAATATTAGTTGGCATCAATCAAAAGATCTATGCATCACTACCAGTGAATAAATTTGGAATGAAATAAGTAAAAGGGCATAAAATAAGAAAGTACCCAGCAGTAAACAATTCCACAGTTTCAAAGAATTCAATTCCACATATCACGTAAACTGTTAATCAAACAGGTAACCCTCTAGGATGTACACATAGCCTATCCCCTATGGTTTAGTTATAATGATAGTAAAAATACTCTTTGAGGAAGCACTCTCAGTCAATCCCCCTTATAATAAAAAGTGATAAAGACTCTTTGAGGAAGCTCACACTAACTATTCCCCTTATAGTCAATTGTTGTTAAAAACTCTATGAGGAATCTCACATAGTCAGTTTCCCTTATAGTTAGAAGTGGTTCAAGACACTCTGAGGAATCTCACACGGTCAATTACCCTTATAGTCTACTACAACGGGTTCTCATGGCCCTGTGTACGTTAAATGAGCATAATAATGCAATAAGGCCATAGTAAATCTCAAGAACTATATGGCTAAACAGTCTGCAGAATATCTAGCATGTTAAATGAAATAATCACTCCATCCTACAATACTAGTCATGGGAAAACAAAAAGGAATCCTAACATTCCAAATAAGTCCAAAAGGTCATAAATGGAACATGCATGGGAAACCACTTCCAAAGCATAAAAATGAAGCCTATTCACATTCAAATAGCCTCTACATAGGCACAAAAGAAAGACAAGCAATTAAGAGGGCTAAAACAGTAAACACACAAAACCCGGTTCAAGGGTATTGAACAAATTTGGACATATAACTCAATAAATTTAAACTGAAAGGAACAAACCACCTACATTGGTGTATTGATATCGCTATATGTGAACCTCAAGCTTTAATCGCCCACAGACAAGGATATCTACAAAAACTATCAAAATGTTCGACTGAGGATAACAATTAAAGGAGGAGGAATCATGAAATGAATCCCTAGAAGAAGGAAGAGCTTATCAAGGTGATCCCAACCCAATCTATGATGGTCAAATCAGATATCAGATGCTCAGTAGGGGTCTCAGAGGAAGATCACGGCCATATAGGTTCTCTCGGGTGAACTTGGATGAGAAGAAGGCCTTTCTGGAGATTAGACGTGACCTCGGTACGTTTAATGAAAAAACTTCACGGTTTGTACTTTAGAAGTACACGGTGTGTAATTTTTGTTTTTGTACTCTCCTTTAGGCGGTCTCCAGGTCACCCCCACACGGCAGGGTGTGTGGCCATTACACGGCCAGCACACAGCTTCATGTCGCAAATGAGTACACGACGTGTATTCATAAAGTATACGGCGTGTACATAGAAAATTTATAGAAATTCAGGTTTTTCTCAAAATTGACCAGAAAAGGAAAACAAAACTGAGAAGTAGATCTGGGTTCTTAAAAACATCCCCCCTTAAAGAAATTTGTCCCCGAATATCCCTTGCAAGGCGGCATAGATGAATAAACCTTGAACAGATCTGACCACTGGGATCGTACATTGGGCTAAATCTCCTAGGTCTCATCCTGTACTTGCCCGCGCTTCCATAACACTCATACCAGAGGAACATACCGGACACGGATAACCTTCGCACTTCGGTCAACAATCCTGATATGATGCTCCTCAAAATATGAAACCACTTCCAACTCAACCTTCTAAGGTTGGAATACTTGAGACAGTTCTGAGAAGTAAAGTCAAAGCTGAGAAACGTGGAATATTTCGTGCATATCCCGGTACCTCTGAGGTAACTATAACCGATAGGTAACAGGCCCAACTCTCTCCAACATCTCAAAAGACCCGACGTACCTCGGAGAAAGCTTACCCTATTTCCTAATCCTTTTGTACGCCAACCTTGGTGTGACACACAGGAAAACCTGATCCCTGACCTCAAACTCTAGAGGTCATCTCCGCTAATCAGTATAAGAATTCTGTCAAGACTGTGTGGTATCCATCCTCTTCTGAACCAACTCTCTCTACTCTATGGTCTCATGAACTAGAATAGGTATCAACATAGCTATCTCTCCTGCCTCCATCCATCATATGGGTGATCAGAATAGCCTACCGTACAAGGCCTCATAAGGTTCCATCTCAATAGTTGCTTGAAAACTATTATTGAAGGAAAACTTCATAAGAGGTTGTGCTTCTCCCAAGAACCTCCAAAATCCAGAAATCATGCTCGTAGCATGTTCCCAAGAACATGAATTGTACACTCGGATTAGCCATCTATATGGAGATGGTAAGCTTTACTCAAAACTACATGTGTACCCAAAGCCTTATGAAGCCCTTTCCACACCTGAGAAGTAAAATGTGCATCTCTGTCTAAAACAATGGAGTGTGGAACTCCATATAAATGAACAATCTCACGGACGTAAAACCATCCCAAATCATCAACACTGAAGGTCTCCTTTATCTGCAGGAAGTGATCAACCTTCGTGTGTCTGTCAATGAAAACCCATACTGCATCATTACCTCGAGGATACTTCAATAAACCTGTCATGAAATCCATCGCGACATCATTCTACATCAACTCTAGAATGGGTAACTTGTGCAAAATCCCCGCTCGTCATTGATTATCTTCCTTCACCTGAGGATAGGTGGAACACTTCATGATGATATTAGAAACATATCTTTTCATACCATGCCACAAATACTGATGGTGTAGATCACTATATATATTGGTGACACCAGGATGAACTTCGAAAAACTGAGGAATGAATGTCCAACATCAAATCCTCACATATGTCTAATGGTACCCCTATACTCCCCTAGAAAGGAAATTTCTCCTCCTTTCCTATGGTCCATCCATGAATAGGGTCCTCTCCTGGCACACATTCCCATAGGACTAGGCCTTCAGAATCTGATAGCATACACATTCGCACTCAATTAAGTAGAGTAGACCTAACAGCTATAGAAGAATGAAACTTATACCCCTATCTATCATGAAACTCATAATGCATCTCATCGAACAGAGCCATAAGCTTCCACTCACTATTGGCCTCTTGAACTTCCTATATCTGAGTCCTTCTACATGTTAAATCATCTATTTCACTTCCATTATCAGTCTTATAGGAAATCTCGAAGTGAAAAGATAGAAGGTACTCGACCCACCTGCACTGTCTCAGATTCAGGTCATGCTGATTGAAGATATACTTGAGGCCTTTGTATTTGGTGAAAACCGAAAAATATTCTCCTAGAAGATAATGTCTCCAACAGTGTAAGGCCTGAACAGCTACCAGTAACTCGAGATCTTGTGTGGGGTAATTTCACTTGTGTGGCCTCAACTTTCGAGACCTGTACACAATGTCTCCTTCCCCCTGCATAAGCATAGCTCCCAACCCGATACCTGAAGCATCAAAATAAACAATATAGCTCTTTAACAGCTCTGGAAAGACTTGTATCAGTGCAGAAGTCAATATCACTTTTAGCTCTTAAAAGGCTGACTCATAAGAATCTGACCACGAGAACCTTGCACCATTCTTTAGTCAAACCCGTTAATGGTTTTTTTTTCACTAAAAGTACGGTATGAAATGTATGTAGTAACTAGATAGAACTAGAAAACTCTCAGCCTCAAATATGTTCTTCGGATGCTCCCAATAAACTACTGCTCTCACTTTATCTGGTTCGACTAATACTCCTGACTCTGAGATAACATGACCCAAGAAGTGAATCTCTTCCATCCAAAAGTGGCATTTTCTGATCTTAACATATAATTGATTCTCTCTCGGTGTACTTATAATGATATAAATATGGGTAGCATGGTCTTGTTGAGTGTGAGATTACACCCAGATATCGTCTATGCAGACCACCATAAAAGAATCCAATTACGGGCGGAACACTCAGTTTCTCAGTGCCATGAAGACATCATCTGCGTTCATGAGACCGAATGGCATAACCACATACTCAAATCGACTATACCTACTCTGGAAAGCTGTAAGAGGTATATCAGATAGTCTAACACGCAACTGATAACAATCGTATCTCAAGTCAATCTTCGATAATACATGGGCTCCTCGAAGTAGATCAAAGAGATCATCAATCCTCAGTTAGGGTTATCGGTTCTTGATCGTCAACTGGTTCTGCATCCGATAATCCACACAAAGCCTGAGGGTACTGTCTACCATCTTCGCCATTAGGACATGCGAACCCCATGAAGAAGTACTGTCTTGGATGAATCCCTTTTCCTGCAACTCCTCCAACTAATTCTTTAGCTCCTGTAACTTGGGTGTATCCATCCTTTAAGGAAGACTGGACACTGGTGCCGCTCCTAGCACAATTTCAATGGAAAAGTATACCTCTCTCTCTAGAGGAAAACCTGAAATGTCCTCTGGAAAGACATATCTAAAACGATCCACCACTGGAGGAAAGTCCAAATTTGATGTCCCCATGTCATCCAGATATAGACTAGAAATATGGGCAGTAACTCCTCCTAACCCCTGATGATCGGGTTTCACTCTGCTCGCCTGTACATCCCACTCTCCCTTATGAAGAAATGATCTACCTTCTAGTGATGTGAAACTCACCCTATGGTGATAACAGTCGACGACTTCCTAGAAGGGAACTAACCAGTCCATTCCGAGAATGACATCATAGCATGTTATCTCAACGAAAAAAGGGTCCCATAAAAAGTGACACCCACCGACTTCTAGATGGGACTCCTTGATTTGTCGCACACTATCCGTTATAGACCCCAACAGAGTGTCTAGGGTCAAGATATCAGGAAAATAAAATATGCAGAGCTGAAGATTGTCCACAATAGAAATATATATAAAGCTATGGGAAGCCCCTTTATCGAAAAGAGAATAAGCTAAAAGAGAAGAAACTAAGATCATGCCTCGAACTGTAGAGGGTCTGAGATCCTACTCTTGATGGGTCTACTCCACTAGAAAAGTCTGACCTACACCGTGGCTATGTGACCCTACCTGACCACTCTGAGCTGATCAACCCTCCCGTCACTGAATTCTTGAAGGCTGACTACCACGTCCATGACCTCCACCTCGACCTAAACGACCATAAGAACTCCAGTTCCCAGAATGGTGAGAAACTAGTGGTTCTTCTCCTGCATAAGGAGTTATAGGAGATCCCCTATCACTAGATGATGGCGAGAATAAATGACTGAAATGCTGAAGATAACCCACTTGTCAAAAGATCGGCACTCCACTAGGTATCGCGGGAAATGTGGCCTCTTATTCCTTCTCTTCCCGCACTAGCTGCACACCACCTGGCGACCCGAAGATGACTCCCGCCTACTATGATATTCACGTGCATTCTCCCTACGACGCTTCCTTCTATCAGTTGGAAGAGCACTAACTCTGGAATCCAAACCTTCATGGCTCACAGCTCTAGAATCCCTCATATTGTGCTCAGTGAATAGCACCTAGTTGGCTATTGAAGATATCAAAGTATACCTGAAGATGGTCACCTACGATCGAATATCCTGCCTGATACAATCCTCAATCTTCCGTTCAAGGAGAAACTCATCTCCCCCTAGAAAAGTTGCAAAGCGTTGTAGCTTGGTGAAGCTAGAATAATACTCCAGAACAAGAAGATTACCCTGCTCCAAACTCATAAACTCTAGGGCCCGATCATCCCTCAACATCTCTAGGTAGAAGTAGTTATTGAAGATGTGCTGAAACTCATCCGAAGACATGACTTGCTGGTGTCCCACCTGTGAGATCACATCCCACCACCTCATGGAGGAGTCTTGAAGCATGTACATAGTGAGTTTCACCCTTTTATCTAGAGATATCTCTAGATGCTCGAATATCGTCAGCATGGCTTCTAGCCATGACTCTGCAGCCTGAGGTCCTCCTTCCCCTGTGAAGGTGGGAGGATGCTACTATTGGAAAACACTCGTCAGCTCTGCCATAGATTAGTAGGGTGTGGCGCTACCTGGAAATTATGAATGAGCCTCATAAAGCCTTCTTATAACTTTGCATCATCCCCTGTGTGTAGAGTGACGGTTGGTTCCAAGACTAGCACAACTGGAGGATATGTAGGTAGTCCCTGGTTAGTCATGTCAGGTGTCTGATCACTACCTTATAACTTGCAGACAACTGGAGGACGAGTCGGTGGCATGACTCTGCAATGTCAAGTGTAGACCTTAGATCAAGATTAATTGGGACTAAAACCTAGAAGTGTATGAAGAGAATAGGATAAAGAAATCATTGATTTTTTTAAAAACATGGATACACAGCGTGTATAATGCCTACACGGCGTGTTCGCTTAAGACTTTCCAATGGGCATGTACTTCTGCAAAAACTAGTCATGTAACACCCCCTACACTGTGTCTTGTCCTAACACATGGTGTGTAATTGAATCCTCTTCCCCTGCCCAAGTTCACTTACATGTCTAAGCCACATGTTTCTCCTAGAACAAGACTACACGGCGTGTTCATACAAGACACAATGTGTACTAGACAAACTTCACCGACCCGTGTTGTTAGTGACATGGCCGGATACACGACTCACACTACACAACATGTTCTAGATGAACACAACATGTACCAAAGGATTTCTAAACATTG
The DNA here is from genome assembly GCA_963277665.1 of Viscum album. Classification (NCBI taxonomy): domain Eukaryota; kingdom Viridiplantae; phylum Streptophyta; class Magnoliopsida; order Santalales; family Viscaceae; genus Viscum; species Viscum album. The sequence continues at coordinate 699,487,071 of OY728158.1, forward strand.
TTTCTCTATCCACACAGGTACTGACACGATTAGAGACTACACGACATGTACTTAAGAATAACATTTTCTTCCCAAACACTTGAACACATGGCATGTATTCATCATTACACGACGTGTATTCTGGGTTTTTCTGAATAGTAATCCTCAAAAACTACTCATAAACCCATAAAAACACTTAAAATAACATTAAAGTGATAAATTCCGATCTGTTAGAGCCCATACTCTCCAAAAATAAAAGCTTTTCATCTTAAACATGTCATATACAACCATAAAAGGTAAATGATCCACCAAATTCTGATCTATGAGGACCCATAACTCCTCAAGAACCAATGATTGGAGTTCATTAAATAAAAACCATATAAAAATCAATACCTTATCAAAAGAATGTATTCTATCGATGCATCTATCACAACAGCATGCATATCTAGCACGTCATCTATCACACCAACATGCAATTGCTAATGCACCCAAAATGGAATGGGAAAAGTTCCTGACATGTGATTTATAGAAAGTTCCTATATGATGCATGTGATGACATACCCTCACATCATCAGGTTTCAATAGGAAAAGAACCTCATCATCATCAACAATAATAGCATAAAGAATGTAAATCACCCAACGGTGAAATAAAATCAACTGTAAATTTTCAAAACCAGTAAAATTGCAGTAATGAGGTAGATTCGATTTTACATTTACACGAGTTATCTAATAATGGGCACCACTTATTTCCAAGTACCTATTACATCCTATCCATGACTATAGGCTCCAAATAGTATGTCAAGTGAAAATAATTCCTCTGATTCCACTTTGTAACGTCCCTGTTCCAGAAGCCGCCCAGAGACGCCCCATACCCAGTTGGTCACATGGCCTCAAGTGCATTTACCTGAATGCTAGAGGATACCAACTAGTAGAGAGGTACTTTAGGGTGATAGTGGAAAAACTATGCCTTCATTGGTAGAGAATACAGTGGAAATAATAAAAAGATATTCAATTGCGGAAGCAGTAAACACACCATACTATAGTAAATTGAGAAATACTGAAAGTAAGAAGTAACTGGAGCACATAAATAAATACTTCATGATACATATGTCTAAAAAAGAATCCAAATAACCACAATGATGGAATAAAACCCGTAGTAAACCACGTAAAAGGGAAATAGATAACAACTCCTCAACATCACAAGCCTATACTTGGTCTGATGCTCACAAAATCCAAAGTGGTCAAAATCCTGAAGTAGAAGGACACATTCCCTTATCTATACCTGCATCAATATAATATATTTGGCCCCAAAATCATGAACCAAATAGGGTGTGAGACTAATATAAGTAGAAATCCACCAAACGATCTATTCCTCATAGTTAGTGAATATATAAGGAAGGAAATAAGTAAAAGTGCAGTAAACAAGTAAGTACTCACCAGTAAAATATTCCACAGTTTCAAAGCATTAAATTACATATATCACACAAGTAGCTAATCAAAGAAGGTATCCCTCTAGGAAGTACATGTAGCCCATCCCCTTTGGATCAGTTATAAGGATACTATAAATAATCTTTGAGGAGGCACTCTCAGTCAATTCCCCTTATAGTCAAATGTGATATAGACACTCTGAGGAAGCTCAGACAGTATATTCCTCTTATAGTCAAAAGTGGTTAAAAAATCACTAAGGAAGATCACACGGTCAATTCCCCATATATTAAAATGTTCTTAAAGACTCTCTGAGGAAGCACAATGGTCAATTCCCCTTATATTCTACTACACTAGGTTCTCACGAGCCTATGTATGTCAAACGATCATAGCAATGCAATACGGCCGAAGTATACCTCAAGAAATAATTGGCTAAACATTATACAACATATCAAGAATATTAGGAAAAATAATTACTCCATCCTACAGTAATAGGCATGGGAAAACATCAAGGAAGGCTAACAAGCTAAACAGGACCAAATTGTCTTAAACATAACATGCATGGGCAACCACTTCTAAAACATAATAATCAACCCTATTAACATTCAAATAGCCTCTACACTAGAAAAAAACCTTGATAGAAAATTAAGAGGGAAAAAATAGTAAATAAGCAATACACCGTTCAAGGGTATTGAAAAAAGTTTCACATATAACTCAATGACTTTCAACAGAAAGGCCCAAACCACCTACCTCGGTGTTGCGAGATAGCTATACGGGAGCCTCAAGCCTTTATTTTCCCAAGATCACGGTAGATCTATAAAACGCTCAAAACATTCAACTGATGATAACTTGAGAAGGAGGAGGAATCATGAAACGAATCCCTAGAAGAAGGAAGAGTTCACTAAGGCAATCCCAATGTAATCGACATCGGTCAAATCGAAGATCGGATTCTTGGTCGGGGTCTCGGAAGTAAATCACGGTCATACGGGTTCTCTCGGGTGAACTAGGTCAAGAAGAAGGACTTTCTGGTGATTAGATGTGACCCTGATATGTTTAATGAAAAAAAGAAATACACAACGTGTACATTGGAATTATACGACGTGTAATTATCGTTTCCATACTTCACTTCAGGAAGTCTCCAGGTCAACCCTACACAGCCGGGTGTGCAGCCATTACACGGCCAGCACACGGCATCTTGTGGTAATCTATTACATTGTGTGTACTCATAAAGTATATGGTGTGAACTTCAAAAATTTCCATATTTTCCACTTTTTCTCAAAAATGACTAGAAATGGAAAATGTACCTGAGAAAAAGATCCGGGTTCTTACACTAAATATTTTTTGAAGGGGATGAAGAAATGATTTAGGTGTGAAAGATTAGAGCACATATCCACTAACTATCAGTAAGAAAACCTTTCTACTATGATAGATGATAGGAAAATCCATTCAACCCTCAACACATTGTTCATTTCTTCAACAGCAAAGATCCAAGGAACTTCACAAACCTGTGCCCTATGCCAAGTGTTTTTTGAGGCAACTAATAACCTCTAAGGTCAAAAATGTGATATTTTTCGATCACTACCACTGAAGGGAACCATGTAAAAAAGTGGTGACACGTGAGCTAGTTATATAGTCAATAATAGCGAACTTAATTTTTTTTATTCTTGTTTTAAGCATTCTTTTATATCCTGAATGTTTAATAGAACAATCCCAAAACCACTAATAATCATGGAAGTATAGATGTCTGTGAGAATGGAAAATGGGGAAATCATTGCATCCTAGGAATATAACTCCTACCCTATCATAATTTGGGGATTTAACTTCTTGGATAACCTCTTCATTCTCCATATCGAGAAATTTGATACAATTCATGGCATGGAATGGATTTCCCTATATAGAGCCAACAAAAATTTTCCATGAGAGGTAAATCACTCTACATATGGAAAATCGACACCTGATTATATAAAATTTCAAGGAGGAGGATGAATATTTTTTAGAAACATCACCACATGGGTGGATGTTAATTCCCTACGAGCCCACATGTTTTTCTCAGATGATAGAGTAAAATGAAGAAACCATCCTTGATGACATTCCTATTGTGAGGGAATTAGATGAAGTGTTTCCTGATAAATCTCATGGTCCTCCTCCTAGAAGAGATGTTTAATTCTCAATTGATTTTATACCTGGGGTGTTTCTAATATACAAGAATCCATATATAAAGACTATTTTGGAGCTTCAGGAGCAAAAGAAACAACTACAAGAGAATCTAGATAAAGGGTTTATACACCCAAGTGGTACACCACGGGGTACACTAGTCCTCCTCATTGAGAAGAAGGATGGGTAAATGTGCCTTTCATTGATTATCATGACCTCAAAAAAATCATTATAAATAACATGTATCATCTTCCATGAATTGATGACTTGTTCGATCATCTACGTGGATGAAAATACTTCTCCAAGGTGGAGCTTCTGTCCAGATATTACCAATTAAGGGTGAAGGAGTAGGACATCACCAAGACATGTTTTTTGTATAAGGTAAGGTAATAATGAACTCATAGTAATTCCATTCTGACTAATGAATTCTCTATCAATCATCATAGACATGATGAATAGAGTCTCCAGATATTACCTCAAAAATTTTATGTTTGTCTTTATAGAAAATATTCTAATATAAATCAAAACCATGGAAAAGCTTGAGAAGAATCTAAGAACTATACTAAGGACCTTTTGAAAGGAAAATATCTATGAAAAGTATAGAATTTTTGTGTTCTACTTGAAGGAAGTATCATTCATGGGTCATATAATCCAATGAAATGGGATTTTTCTAGATCCCTATAAGACAAATAAAATTGAGGGATGGATTAGGACCACTTCGGTGAAGGATATCCATAGCTTCCTGGGGTTAGCTGGATATTATCATTGATTTTTGAGAAATTTATATGGAATTTAAAACCCTCATTCCAAGATAAATAGGAAGGGATTCATGTTTTCTTATAGTTGTGAATGTGAAGATAGGTTCAAGGAGTTGAAAATGAGGCTTATCACTACACCTGTGCTCACACTACTCATAAGTGAAGATATTTTGGTGGTATTTAGTGATTTTTAGATGAAGTTACTGGGATATGTGTTTATGAAAAATGAAAATTTAATTTCCTATGATTCAATGAAATTGAAAGTTAATGAGAAAATCTAACCAGCACATGATCTGGGGTTGGATACAACAATATTCTCTTTAAAAATTTGGTGATATTACCTTATTGGGGAGAGGTTATAAATATATATGAACCAAAAAATGCTCAAGTATATATTTACATAGAAAGAGTTGAACATGCACCCAAGAATATGGTTAGAGGAGATCAATGAATATGACTACTCAATCCATTAGCACCTTGGGAAAACGAACAAGGTTGTGGATGCTCTATGTTGAAAGGACCTGGCGATTTAGTCATTCATGAGAATTGAAAACGATCCAATATTCTATGTTTTGAGGGACATAGTAATCATAAGTAATGAAACATCATCAATACTTTCATAAATAATTGTTCAACCATCTCTTTTGGAAAGGTTAAAGGATGCTCAAAATGATTATGTGGGAATTTAGAATAATGTTGAAACTACAAGAAAATGAAAATCGCCAGATTTCAATGTTAATGACGAAGGAATTGTGAGATTTGGGACAAGACTATGTGTTCCCTAAAATATAGAGTTAATGAATGAACTTTTATCTGACTCACATAGTTCCAATTTCTCTATTAACCCATGAAATAGAAAGATGAATCGATATCTCTGAGAGCATTATTGATAGGATAAACTGAAGAAGGAGATTTCTCAGTATAAATAAAAGTACTTGGTGTGTCAGAAAGTGAAGGCTAAGAGGCAGAAGTATAAGGGGATGATGCAACCATTACCCATACCAACATGTAAATTCAAGAACATAACCCTGGAATTTGACATCAGACTTATGAAGACATCTAAAATAAACAACGATATCTGGGTTTTTGTGGATTATCATTCAATGACTGCACACATCCTTACAATTAGAGAGGATCTTTCATTAGATCAACTGGAATATATATACATCAGATAAGAGGTAATGGTTCATGGTGTTCCATTATATATTATATCCGATCAATATCCAAGAATCGCCTCTATGTTTTAGAAGAGTCTCCAACATACTCTGAATTCTAAGCTAAACTTATGTATGACTTATCATCCTCAAACTGATGGCCAATCTTTGTGGACTATCGAAACACATGAGTAGATGTTGAGAGAATTCTCAATGAACCTAAAAGGATGATGGGATCTACATAATCTACTATATGAGTTCTCTTACAACAATATTTTCCACTCAAGCACCCAAATGGATCCTTATGAAGCCCTTTATGGGAAATAGTGTAGAACACCAGCATATTGTGATGAAGTTAGGGAGATAAAACTCCTCAGACCCAAAATTGTCCAACAGATTTTGTAGAAGGTTAAGACCATCCAGTAACACATTAATGCTACTCAGAGTATACAAAAGAGATATGATGATAAAAGTCGATGAAACCAAGGGTCTGATGTTAGAGAGAGGGTATTTCTCCACATATCAATGTGAAAGAGAGTTATGAGATTTAGGAAGAAGGGAATGATTATTCCAAGGTACATCGTCCCTTTTGAGATCCTTGATCGCATTTGAGTAGTGGCATATTGACTAGCACACACAAAGTACCTATCTCATGTACATGATGTATACCATGTATCGTTCTTGATGAAGTACATACTTGACCCATCGCATGTACCCAATCTAGAGGTGGTACCATTGGAGAATGAACTATCCTATGAATAGAATTAAGAGAAGATATTATATCATAGGTATAACATTCTATGAAATAAGTCTATCACCCTTTTCAAAGTGTTTTGGTGAAACCACATGTTTGAAGAGGCAATGAGGGAATCATAAGAAGTGATTAAACAGAGTTAACCTCATCCATTTTAGTGTGGGAAAATTAAATTCCGAGGGATAAATTTTTGAATGTGTAGTTGATTGTAACCACCCAAACTTTTATTAATGAAAATTCAGCCCGATATAATTAAATATATTAGTATAAAAAATGGTTATGTAAAACATATCCACTTCTTTGGTTTTATGTTTTTTTTAAAATTATGTTAATAATTGCAACCATTGCTAATATAGTTGTTTAACAGTGATCACATGATTAATATAAATATAGGTCTTTAACAAATCCAAATAACTCAAATAAAAAAAGTAATTACCTAATATAGTAGAATTTATCCAAAGAAAACCATTTTTCAGAGCTCCGAAAGTAGTTATCATCACCGTGATTTTATCTTGACCAAGTGATAGATGAGCTTCAACATGATAAGATTGAATGAATCCACCTACGGGATAAGTGAAAGTTAATATAGATTACCACTATAGTGATGTAATCTAAGACACCCTAAGATATTTTCACCCTCGCAAACCTTACCCTTAGGTCTTATGTGAGTGTTATAAAGGGTTCTATAACATGACCCATACATTATGATTATGTGCATTATTTTTGTTTAGAATAAATAATATACATTTATTTTATTATTGTTACTTCGTAAATGGGTTTTAAAACAATAATATTATGTTTTGTTAATATTAAATTAAAAAATCTATTTTGATGAGTTAATATAATTTTTAAAATAAATAATATTTTAATAAAATATTATTACTAAATCAGAATTTATTAAATATAAATGATCGTATAATTTTTTATGAATACATTTGGAAATTTAGCTATAGTTTGAAAGCTCTTTCTGTCAAAAACCCATGAATTTTCGATAAATTTATGTTTTTATTTTAAAAGTAAAAACTATCATATTTAGAAAATTATTTAGATAAAATGAATATCATTTTTTGACATAGGATGTTGAAATTATATAACAGTGATATTTTCATAATTTTCTAAAACAATCGAATTTTTGGGTAAAAATTAAATACCGTTTAAATATATTATGTGTTTTATGGAATCAAAATGACCCAATAGTGATGTAATAAAATAAAATAATTTTATTTATTGAATACATGGTTTACCTTTAAAAAATGTGATTTTTTATTTTTTTGGTTAATTTTACGGTGCCTTAGTGGACCCTCTAAGACAGAAATAATTTATCATTTTAAAATGGTTTCCTTAAGAATGTGACTCAACTCCTCATTAGAAAACTTAATATTTTAATACATTTGGACATTGTCATTATAGTATAATTTTCTCCACTAAATTTTTTTCAAAATAATTGGAAAAACCCATGGGATAGTTTGTTGTTTTGATTAGTTTAATGTGTAGTGTCCAAAACCAAAATAATAAAGAATTCCCTCTCCTTTTATATACAAACCCACTCAATATCCCATTCCGCTTCACTAAAACCATTTGGATAGTGACCAAAATTGTACATCCTCTTTCTTCAATCCTCCCAAGCTTCTCCATTCTCTTTATAAGACTCTATCAATCCTCTCCCAGTCCTTTCAGATCACACTTCCATGTAAGGGATTTCTCACTTTTACATTATTTTTCAAGTAACTTTATGTAAATATACCCTTTAAGTTTCAATTAAAAATGCTGGGGTATGATTTAACACCTCCCCATACTTAAATACCTATGTTTTAATGATGAGATACCTCTTCTTATCTAATTAATCCCTCCCACATAGACACGTTACCATGCCAAAATTTATTATGAGTTATTTCATATCTCCTCTTTCTTCAAGTTTCATTATTACATTACGCCTTCTATTTACAAATTCCATGTGTTGATACATGTATCTATATGACTCTCTTACTACCCGTTTAATTTATATATTATGAGATACATCTTTCTTTCTCATAAAACGTTTTTATGAACTTTTTTTCATGTCGTTATGTTGGTAAATTTGCACAGCGATTTTCAATGCCAAAATCATTATGTAGTGAATACCATACCCATATATCTATCAAAGTTATTCTCCTTTATTCACATATACATGTTGAAGTGTACTTAAATGTAATTATTCCACATTCATTTATCATGGAATAAATTATTAATGTAAATTATTCCATGTTATATGATATATGTGGCACCCTTATGCATGATATAAAATTTTTATAAAGGGTATTCCCTGATAGAACTCCAATGCATTGGGTAATGATGGGTATCATGATACTCCATGCGAAATGTGGTTTTACTCTTTCTAATTCAATTTACATTATGCTTTACTTATGCTAATTAAAGGGCATTGATGGTTTACTCATGATAATCCATGTACAATGAGACTTGGCACAAGATAATATCATATTTAATGTTGTTTCCACATTTACATGTTATGATAATCGTGATTTACCATAACATTAAGTTCACATTTCTCTTGTGATCTATTGATATTCCTATTTCTTAATGTGTACTATACTCTTCGTGTTATGCCTTGTTTAATACCTTACTAGGATATACAGCTCATGCTTTTCTTATGCATGTACTCATGTTATCCCATGCAATGCTATGTACGAATGAATGTTGTGGTCATGTAAAAAATATTTTCAATAAAGATTTTGTGTTTTCTATTCTATGTTGTTATTTTATGTTTTTAATATCTTAATACACAATACCTCTCAATATTTGGTTTTTTATTAAGTTAATTCTTATGCAATAAGTCATGTTTAAGTGTGTAATAAAGTGAAGGGTTGTTATAGTTCCCATATTTATCTATTAGAGATCTTTAATGTTGGGGGAGATGGCTTCCTCGAATGTCGGAGGAGTGTTCCTGACACCATCCCCACCATAATGTACTTTTGATTCTATAGAGATTATATCAGATGAAGATGTAATTTTTTGTGCTTCCCTATCACTTTTGAGATAGGAGAGGCCATAAAAAGGGACAATATCATCACCTACATCCTGATTCATTAAAAAGAGATGTCAGAGATTAATTTTATTTACACTGACACTAGGGATATGATTATCTTGGATCTCAAGGAAATATTATCTCAAATCAACCAGATTGTTTGGGGGCACATAGTCACTATCTAGCATATTCCATTGATTTTTAGGGATGGAATTATATTTTTTGGGAGCATAAACATGTATATCACCATCAAACAATGGTTATTTTTGTAACATTTTTATGAAATATTCCTTAGAATGTGTAGATTCACATGTCTTAAAAGAGTAATTATCACCATTTAGTATGTGTAGAATCCCTTTGAAGGGGTCTTTCATACAATGATGGAATTTTTATGGTACTTCCATGTGCCAATAGAGATAGGACCTTTCATGTAGGAAAAAGAATGCGTTTTCATGATGGATATCCATAATATCAGATTATTATTTGAGATCCCCAAATTGAGTTCTGAGTTTAATCTTCCCAAGATGTTTTTCTCACAAATATCATACCATCGAATAGAAATATTTTTGGGAGAATAATCCTCAACACTATAAACCAAAAATAGGAGGGTTTCAATAAGGATGAGATTGATCTCAGAGACATTATAAACTAGAGACCTTTAAATGTCAAAAATATCAAGTCATTCAAAAACATATATGGGTCTGATGTGTACCTATATAACCTCTACATGGTCATGCTATGTGAACAACATGATGACATAGAATTTTTTTTGACGTGGTCTCTATTCGATATACCACGTCTATAGAGACTTATGTATCAGAATCCTTTTGGATTTGGGGGTCTTTAACAAGGGAGACACTTGGTTCTTTTGAAAGACAATTTACATCGTGGATTGAGAGCCTTGCAAGGAAAATATCTAACTACTTCAGAATAACATAATTTTCTCCCAGGTATCATCCCTTCAGGAGGTGGGGTTACTCTTGGACATGTGGATCATGAAACGAGGTATTTGTTATAGACGGGAACAGATCGTGTGTAGTGTTTGATGAAGCATATACTATCAGTGCAGTAGGTTATGTCATCCTCCATTATTGTTTTGGATGAACAAATAGTCATACCCAAACAAGTTTTTCATGAAATACAATAGGGTGTGGATGACCAATATATTATTCTTGGACACCTCCATATGTTTTTTGGAATCACTTGAGTGTCTTACCATTGGTCTCAACTTCATATACGTACTCTGGGGGGATGAAACTAAAATATTGGGATTGATCATGCCTATGTTGTGCCATGTATCCTTAGTTCTTGTGCATCTGGCCTCCCATTCATGAGTCCTGTCTGGGGAACTCATATTCTATGCTATATTCTTCATCAGAGAAGGGGTATTTCAAGTGTACCATTGCAATATAACCAAATATGAACTCTTATTGTGATAAGGGTTCCATTTAGTGGGGTAGTTCAAATGCTATGAATGTTACATAGAATAAATATGTAAGATTCATTTCTTTTGTTTGATTATAATAAAATTTTTCATCTTTCTTCTTACATATGATGGCCACATCTACCATTAAGAGTCATATATGATGCTTTCTCATTGGATGGTGGATATATTAAGGGTCTGGAAATTTGTTTCTTAGTGTGGCAAGAGCTACATCATCTTTTTTTGTAGTAATATAGTTGTTGATCTTTTATTAATGTGTGCCTGGAACATATTTCCAACAAACCTCATCTTTTGATGGTGCAATGGGTTTTCAGGACACTTGCATTGAGTGGTTATCTATTTCCACTTATCCAAAATTGAACATGGCTTAATAAATTTATATAATGATGAAACAATCTTAGATATTATGAAACAATCTTATATTAAAATAGGAAATAGTCAGGACGATTGGTGAGGTTGACCTCATAGTGAATATTGAGATATAAATGCTTGAGTGGGTTATTTTCCATGCCTAATAAGATATAACTGGGGATTTTTTCATTTCATAATGAGTATTATTTATTCATATGTTCCTCAAATCATTGGAGACCCGAATTTATCTCTACTATTTGATGAGGGAGGTTTTGTGGTTTTTGATACTCGGCAGGAGGTGCTGAGCTTTTGGGGGCCTGAATAGGTTCCTAGATTAGCATTGATGCTGACATGATAGTGACACGTTTAGCTTCTTTGATTCAATGACATTTAACATTTGTTGATATAATCTAACATGATTTAGGTTGTGTTCACTAAATGGAGTATTCCAATAATCATGTCATTTCTGAAAACTCATAGAACCCACTTGAATAATTCATTGGTATCAATGGAATTTTCAACACATCCAATAGATTTTTCAAGAATTTCTAATCAATTTTTTCGTCATGATTAGGGTACTGAGCGAATAGGTGAAACCCATCATCCTAGATATTAAGTAAGAAACCCAATCATTTTCACATTTTGTACAGTAATTTAGGGCCACAATTATCATTTTCCACATTGTGTAGATAAACTAACAAAGGAACTAATGAAGAATGTATTACCATTTTGTAAAAGATCCATTTGATAGAATATTGTATAAAAAAAAGCTATCCCTATATGAGTCAATACAAAACAAATCATCTTTTTTACCTTTTATTGATCGCAACGGCCCATCATTAGCCAAAATCATGATATGAAGTGTGGGAGATACTATTCGGAGTCACATGTGTTTTCAAAGGTAGAGAACATAGGATTGATAAAATTATGTGATAGAAAAGTGTCTTCCACCCACTCAGGATTCAGTTTTTTCTTAGGATGTGTAGTTGAATGTTGCCCTTCCATGGTATCCATTCGCGTATCGAGGGATTTGATGAAGATAAATAGATTTAGTACCACTGTTATCTGAGTCTCCTCCCATCTATAAGGAGAAGGTGTTATTTTAGGACGCAACCCTACCTTTGTCTCATAATGAGTATCAATTTTTCATACAACTGAATTATTTCTTCAAAGTAGAAGAGTATTTCCCTACAATAGAAATAATTCTAGATCATTTTTGACTTTCTCATTTATGTATAATATCTATGTAGATCTTCATCCATTATAATTCTTAGTTTTCTCTCTTACAGGTGGATCATCTTTTTCCAGATTTATAGGAGGATGGATATTTTCACTATCCTGGAGATGATACCCAATGAGAACACATTCCCCATGTAGAAATTTAGTTACTTGTCTGAGAGTGTTTATTTCGTTATCATATTATGAAAACTATTCCTATGTGTAAGGAATTTCATTTTTTGGGTGGTGGATGGGATGTATCCACACCATTCCCTTTTTATTTGGGATTTCATCACTATAGAGGTGGAAAGTAGAAATTCCGAGGTTCTAGGTTTTAGAATGTCTTTTGGTTATGGGTGTATGCAGACTCGTTTGGTGTATCCAGATCACCCTCCTCTTAATGTATGTTTTCTATTTTTTAGCCCTCTTAATTTTTGCGTTGATCCATAATGCCGGTCATGTTGATAATGATGAAATTTATAGAGTCATATCAGAAAATGGTTATTGTTCTATTATTTTCAATGCAACAGAATGATTATTCCTAACCATCATCGGGGTTTCTCTTCAAACCACATTTCATATTGGGTCATTTTTCCTTTAGACCATAGTGGGGTTTAACTGCATATTCTATACATTCCTCTTATCACAGCCTATTAGTAAGGACTATGAGGGAGTTTCTAGTCATGATATCTCAATGGGCCCCCAATATCATAGGTTATTATTATTATGGGGGAATGAATGGGATGATGAATATTGATATTTACCTCCAAATATAGAGAAGACTAATTCAATCTATGATGATCATGATGATTATGATGATGGAAATGCCTCTAGTTTTGTAGATGGGTGGTTATTTGGGGCCATAGTTGTGATTGAGTGATACAGTTGTTGAGGATCCAATAATTCCAGTTAGGGATTTGATTACTAATAGGGTAAAAATTAATATATAAATGCTCCAAAACTAGTAGGATGGGGTTGATATGGAATCATAATTGGTTTCCCGAGAACACCATAATGGGATGATGAACAGAGTGGTGGTGATTGTGATATAAATTCCGCGAGACGAGTGGGATGGGGTTTGTTTTCAGCTGCTAGTGATACGTCCTAAATCCTATAAATAATTAATAATCCTTGAGGTGGAGGTGGTGTTTGATATTATAATAGTCCTTTGAACTCGGTCCATTCCTAGAATCCTATTCTAGTAGCTACTAATACATCCTTTTTGATGTGACATAGTTGTGCTTCTGTATGAAAAGGGTGAAATGACCACTCATGAAGGGGGTTAGTTTCTATAGGATGTCATTACATTGACTAAAACATCGATTCCTATGTCTAAATTTATTTCTTATTACTTTGTGGTTCTTAGTTCAAATACCTGTCAAATATCCTCTCACTTTGTGCATCATGTATTGGCATCATTGAAGTGGGGGAATTCTATTGTAGTGACTAACTAGCTCATGCGTTACATATTTCTCTGATTTTTTAGGAGGATGTAACATTAAAAGACATCATATCCAAATGTTTTTATTGTTTTAGTGACATAATGAAGTGTAATTATTTATATTTCACCCATTCATAGATACGTCCTTCTAGAGATGCTCTTGAAGTTGATCAGAAGAGTGTTGTTGTGATGTAGAGACCAACACTATGATAGTGTTTTTCATGCTCCCCCATTCCCTATTATTGGTATATAGGAAATGTGTCCATATATAGATAAAAATAGAGTGTATTTATGTGATTATGGTGATAATTTTATCTTGGATAGGGGATATTTCATTCCATTAGTTCATATGTGACCTCGTATTAAAAAGTGGTGATGTTCAAGAACAAGATGGGAAGGTTGTTTTACTCAATCTCACCACATAAAAATGTGGAACTACTATTCACCATACACACATGCCTCATCCGGTTAGACCATAGAGGATTCTTCTCAGGGTCACCTACTAACGGATTAGAGAGCTGTTGGGTGATTATTGGGAACTATATGTAATTGACCCCGATGTTTCGATCACCTCTCTATACGATGGTGTATAATTATTTCACTCCCTTATGTAAAGAGGGGTATATGAAGGTGATCATTTCCATTTACATGGGAGATATCATTGTGGGGAGGTTTACCATGATATATTTCAGAAGTATAGTCCTTGTGATTCATCTACACAGTTCCCTGGGGGGATATAATATTAATGATTGTATTGTGCTTTGGTTTAAGAGTTGATATACCCTTTGGTTGTTGAGAATGTGATTATAATGACCTCAACAACACTGTAATTGAGAATATTAGGGATATGAACCTCATTCTACATCATGTCCAAAATCCTATGACCTACATTTTGGAATTGTGGAAGGATATGGGAATGTTTTTCAAAAAATTATGAACATATTTACTACTTCATGGTGTTATAAGAGTATGAGACAAGTTTTTAGAAGCTACTATATTATAAAATGATCTACTTATTTATTAACACGAATTTGAGTGTGACCTAAGGTGTATTCCATTCCAACATGACGAGACAAATTCATAATAGAAGTATGACCCTAATCCTAACCATTTGGAATATATCGCAAGTCTTTTGGGGTTGGAATATGATCTTAACATAAGGCATGTTACACTCTTACATAGCGAGGATGGAATAGAATATGAATATGAACATGGTCCATGTAGGTATTCCCTGCTAGAATATGCCAATGAACCTATAGAATGGGATACAGGATATGAGACTCCATTAGTATTTCTATTGACAAATTTTGTTACAATTGTTAATCAGTAGAAGAAGGAATATGCTTCTGAATTTTGTGCTCTAATTGAACATTCAAGGTGGATTCACTAACAGGAACATGATCCAACAACGATAAATCTACCATTCTCACATGGTGAGTCCCAAACACAATGAGGATATGAACCATATCTTAGGCCTTTGGAGTATGACACTAGTCTTCATTGATTGATGTATTAGAATGTCTTAGGTCATGTACCCCTATCACCCAGTGAGCTCTGGTCAGAACAACGATATGAGCATGATCCTAGGGCTTTGGAATATTTTTCCACACTTTTTACATAGGAATGTGCCCCGATGCTAAAAAATTTGATATTCTCACATGGTTATTCTCAATTAGAATAGGAATTTTATAATGGTGTGATGCATAATACTTTATCATAATATGGATATAATCATCCTTGAAAGATGCAAGAATATTCTCTTTCTTTAGAGATAATGCTTTTTCATTACAATTATAGTGTTTAGATGTCCTGGATATAGGGATATGAATATTTGCATGTACTTGCATCTGTACCAGTGCTGGAAGATGCCAACATAGGTTTTTAGTTGTTTCTAAAATGTAATGGATTTTTATCAATGTGTGTTCAAGGATATATGCCTCAAAATTTTCCATCTCCACTATATTATATAAGAAATCATTATTTGAAGAAAGTATACTCGCCCATTAATTTCCACTTTATGACACTGGATTATGATGATTGACTTCATGCATTGGGGAAGAGATAGATTCATGCACCGTACCTACTATATAAATCTACCAAGATTCTTTCTTGTACTGACTAGGGAGATGAGCCTACTCATTGGTTACTGTCTAAATATGTCAATGTACTTCATCAGTTGTCATGGGGATATGGGACCACTGATGGACATCCAGATCCTTCCTTGCCTGATGTGTTTTACATTTCAACAATTCATGGGTATCAGATGCAGCTTCCTGTCAGGTGGTACCCTCATTAGGAAACTAATGGGTACCAATTGGATTGAACTAGTAGGGACGGTTAATATAAGCCCCCCCCCTTAATGGCCATATAATAGATAGATATTCAAATTTAAATCCTAGGTCCTCCTTCATCATAATCTAAGGGTGCTGGTTGTCAGGATCTTGGGATAAGCTTCTGATGCGGTTGGTATTGGTGACGAGGGCCACTGGTTTAGCTGCAGCTTTACCAAGATGAAGCAGACTCATTAGTTTCCGCACATGAGAACTCTCATGGAAATATTCTATTGTCATTATTGAATAGCATCAGTGGTATTCTCGGACCACTTTATTTACCACATAATGATGATGTTTTCATGTAGGTGATTCATTTTTTGACCCATGGGGGTTGAATCCATATGTGATTTACTGCAACTATGGATGGATAAATATATTTTCCCAGTTCTGGATGGTTTTGAATAGATCTTTATAAATAGTCATGCTAAAAATAAAGAAAAAAGATACCTATTAGTGGAATATAAATCGCATGATGCATGATCAATTAGATTTGAATTGATAAAATTATTATCCTTTTATTACCAATAAAAAATCCTGTTATCATTTACTTTTTAATGAAAGGAAAGGCTTATTTATGGGAATCACGATTACAAAGGAACATCTTTATGATTTTTATCAGGCTCACCATGTTTTTTTATATTCCAACAATGTTTTTGGACACATGGTAAGATAACCATTCATTCATTTAATGGATTTCATGTGAATAATTTCTTGTGTAGAGTATAAAATGAAAAATTGATTAACACATGACTAAAAAATCATTCTATTATTTGAGAGTTTCACATCTACGTCACAAATTTTGAATCATTTTTAAATGATGTGGACATGAATCCCTCATCAAATGAGAATAATATATTGGAAATATATGGACAACCTATCCTTTTTATATTGTGAATGATATGCCATTATTCAATATTGGAACTACGGTTTGATGCCCTGCCAAATCACATGCATCATTTTTTAGCATTGCAGTAGTCTTTCCAGGAAACTCTGAATAGTTTCAGCATCCCTAAAAAGGTACATACCTTGTATCCAAATATAGGTGACGAGTTGGGGTTTTATACCTAACTATGACAAGGAACACCCATTGGGAAAGAGGATGGGTGGTTGGGACCATCACACCCTTTCAAGGGGAATTGTTTCATACTCTCTGACTCTCTTATAGATTTATGATATGTTCATGAATCTGTTACTAATTCCAATATTGAGCTAGATACCCATACAAACCCATCATAGGATAACCACTTTTATGAAAATAAGAATATTATTTGATTAATTAATTTATATATATGTCTTTGGGGTTCTTCATCTCCTTCCTAGTAATGGACACATGCTTCTGTGTTGATGCTGTACAACCAAGTCTTTCATAATTTTATTCCCTATAGTGATTTTGTTAATATTATAAGGAGGGGTTTGTTCCATTATGATTCATTTTATGTTTCCTAGTGATTTCATGAATCAAAACTCACATAGTTCCTTAAACATGACAAAATTAAAACCAAGTGGAAAGGACATCTGAGTGGCACCTTATGCAGTGGTTGTTCAATAAAGAGTCTCGATGAGACATCCTATATATCTGAAAGATTTAAATAATTAGGGATTTCATAGTTCACTTGGTTTATCTGCCCACTAAAATATTATGTAAAATGATAATCCCATAGAAATTATTGGGTCATCATGGTTGAAATGTCTATGAATGGAGGGGACTGACACTAATATTGATTCTTATTTGATATTGAACTTTAGAAAAGAATCTTAATTTTCATGGGTTTTTTAGTAATTATAGTTCATTTTGTTCATTTGATCATGTGTTACACCTTGACATTACCCATATATGTGGTTCATATCAAATTAGTTCGTTGATTGGGGCTTACACACTAAGGTTTCCCTTATCATGATAGATGCCTATGGTGAATGTGATAAGATTATTTTAAATACCCATTACCACATGACATGTGATAGGTGTATGAAACATGGGATGAAAATTGATCATTCTCACTACTTAAAGATGCTAACCAAAAGACTTGGACAACCCTTTCAATGTTAATATAAAGATTTATCCTTAGAGAGGCATACTACGTATCCCGGTTATGGAAGGAATCATAGTAATATAAGTTCAGTGGATCATGGATTATTCAATGAAAGTTCCCATCTAGTCAGGGAATACACACTGAGGATGTATAAGGTTTTTATTTCATGGGATGACTTATAGACCTGGCCTTATTTCTTACCTGACATGTGTTGACTTCCCACTCAACATGCCTTTATTTCATACTCTTCATGTCGTTGGGTGTCTTCCTAACACGTCAAAAGACAATTTTATGTTATAGTGTACTAGTTTGGAGTAAATTACATAATCATTAAGATAGGATTGATGTATTTTTTATGATCAATCATGACTTTTCTAGAGTAAAACACATGACTTTGATGCATGATCCTTGTAGCCATTACATAATCTCAACTGTTTTGTCTAGAGGGTGTCACATTATCCAGCTAACATTCCCTTGTGTTGTCAATAAATCCAGTTAACACACTTTAATGGTGGTGCAAGATTCAGTGTGAAATTTCATTAAGGGTGTCAAATGTATTGTTTGGATTTTCTAGAATACATTGGAGGACATGAATTTTGTCCCCAAATGGTATCTTAATACCCAATTGGAAACCCCAAGTGCTATCATGAGACTCAGTTGACATGTAAAAGTACCACCGAATTGTGTGGTTGACATGTCTAGGGGACATTATATGATTGGATGGAAAGACCAAAGGGTTTTCCAAGACCTATGTGGCATGTCCGGTGGCGACATTTGACTTGTGTGAACATGTCCAAGAGACATTTCATTATCCAAATAGTATACCAAAAAAGTATCTTGTGATTGGTAAACCATGTACTAGTATTTTCTCATGACCGAGGGGTTCATGTATTGAATATGAGGATCAACGTATATGTCCTCCACACAACCTTCTTATCATAAAGTCATTATTCTAGTGTTTTTTATGAATGTATTTGATTTTACTAATGTTATTTTGTTTTATGTCTCATGTCATTTAATTGATATCTGGTATGTTATTCATGTGCCCTTCCTGAATTCGATCACATAACCTACGAGAAATCACACAAAGTGATTTATACACCATATACTATTTCTCTAGTTTTTTCTAGGATCTTATATGATGGGATTCTTTTCTGGCCGTAAGATCAGCCGCTCCAATAAAAATTCTCAAGCATCGGTTCGTGGTTCCAAGAGTTCATCTGTCTGTATGAATTTTGAGCTATATATCATAAATATCTTTCTCATGTTGTGTTTGGGTATTTATAGGTATCTTCATCATAGTTATTCTCCATATTTTATGAAACGTATCATCCAAATACTAGACGGTTTCGGTGGAAGCCTTTAGTGTCATTCATTTTATGAGTTAACACTGTAAGTCATTTTGGGGGATCACATGATATTCAGTGACCATAAGGCCATATCTTCAACACTTAATTTTTTGAATTATGTCCATATAAATGGGGTCTTGTTGAATATTAATGACATTCATAAGGACTTATATATTTCCAGGCCGACATGTTTATGGGATTTCACAAGATCATGGATCCTATCAAATGTCTTTCACGTGATCTCATGCTATGTTTCTATGACCTTTCACGGGACAATGATGTTCAATCGGGTGGACTTCATGAGATGATACTTACATTCCAATGGGTGCTTTCAATGTCTTTGGAATCCCCATGGGAGCATCACACGTCATTTACCACTACACTATGCTTCTAATTCGCCTATTTGTATTTCCTTTGTTTATTTTACAATGGTTGGGTATCTCTTGAGGATGTATAAATGTTGTCGATGAAAATCACTCTACCTGTTGATAATGCATCATGTGACCAAAAAATAGACATGTGGGGAAGTGGAAGTAGTTTATATATAATATATATGTTTTTCCTCAAGAATTCAATAGAGGGGAGTGAGAGGATTCGTAGACATGTCTGTGGACCTTTATGTGGTGAATAAGGAATCCTAGTGTGATTTTGTTAGATAAAGAGGACACATTGCAGGGTACTAGAGATATATTTTGAATCTATGTGGGTGTGTCACATGTCATATAGGACTGATTGAGGGTCTCTCCTTCCCCATTTTTCTTTCCTTTTTTAATCTTACTAATGTTGGGGATCGGGTGTGTTTGTAAGATTGTTTTCACGGAAAATTACTCACAAAAATGGTGACACATCTATTGTGTGTTACAAAGACAATAGAATCCCAACTTTTGGATCAGTTCCAATTTTCCAAGGATTTTTTCAGGGTTTTCATAGAGTTCCATTAGTTGAAAATTTGTGTCTCCTTGGGGTGCATTGATGGTAGATTCCTCATGAATGATGATTATCCCGGATACCTTTGGGATAGATGAATGGATTTTCAAAAGGGACTTTTCGGGATCTACCAAATGTTGTGTTCAATTCATGGAAATCCACAAGACCTTCTATTGGTCATGTGATAACATGTCTTGGGTGTCATGAAATCTATGTGATCATATCCATCATTTTCTTCCTTTTCATTAAATGTAAATTTATTAAAATTTCTAGGTATTTATTTCTTTTTGAATTTTTGAATACTTGTTTGGCGGAATTTAATTGTAATATAAATCCCATGATTATTTATAATATTGAACTTTCATTCCATGATATTTTTAATTATCACTCTTGAATTTTTTACTAGAGAAAAACAATTATTAACAGTTTTTAATTAATGAAGATGATATATTGTTACCATGTTTAGATGTTATTATTTTAAATATGGTACAATTTAAAAATCATTAATAGGTTATAATAACATTTTATAAATTTTATATAACATTACATAAAAATCCTCTATAAAAAAATATCAACATTGCTAAAGTAGATGGTAAATTGTAAAAAATAAAATGGGGTAGTAATGGTGAAAATAGTATTAAAATGTAATTAAATACTATTAAAATAATATTTATGGAAGGTTATAAAATTAATATATATCATAAATCTCAATATAATTAATTTATTGAACCATTAATGAAGGGTGGTGCACATGAGACTCAGCCTGGTTTGTGAGGTATCTTTAAGTGCATCCACGAGACCCAGGTTCCAAACCATGAAAAGGCATATTTCTATGTTGCCGTAGCATTACACTAGCAGGAACTGTGTGGATAATGTATCAGTTATTGTAGAAGGTGTAGTTCAGTATTGTTGCAGCCAGGAACTATTCAACTTATGCCACTGGTTTCAGTTTGGAGTCCTTAAGGCCATAGATCCACCTAGGAATTCAATTCAGTAGGGCTTTTGGGCCACCGTTAATGCTTTCGGGCCACCTCATGGCCTTTGGACCACATGAAGATGCACCAGAAAGACTCTACAAAAAAAGTAACATCCATAGAAGAGGATTCAGAGTAGGCACACTCATCAGAGCAGAACCAATGGATTTGGAAAGATTGAGAGGGTATGGCTATGCCATCGGGACCATCCTATGCTTCAACAGGCTGCTTTTCTTGATGACCATGCGTAGGCTGAGAGATTCGAACACCGTGCAGATGTTGGGGAGGGGAAGATCCTTGTATTTATAGTCTGTTTTAGTTCCGTAAGTCCTTCGGGTCATGTAATTTATCTTATGACTAGGGGTCATGTAATATCTAAGCCTACCGGCCCTGTAAGAGTTCCCCCTCATCCCTTGAATAGGGGGTTATCAAAAAACAATAAAAATGTGGCCTTTAGACCATTTGGTATTACTGATGGGTGGTGATTGAAAATGAAATTCATCATTCATTTATGTTGTAGTATGTAGATACACAGAATTATCAAACCTATTTCTCATTATATGGACTTAGTCATAATATATGAAAAGTAATCATTTTAAAATTACATTAATTCTATAAAATTATTATTATTTTAAAATTTAATATTTAATATTTACCCATGTTTAATGGTTTAAATAAATAATGAACGTCGATCATTGATGCATTATTCCGCATGTACACATGATTAATGATCTAATTCATTAAAGAATGGTTGGAATAATAGAAAATATAAAATATAAAATTTAAATATTTTTATAATTTAAATTAAAAACATAATTATAAATTTAAATTCATCTTTGATACCATCCACTATAGGTAGTGATGAAAAAAACCCCACAATGTCATGAAGGGGTGAGTCTTTTTTAACACACAATCGATACTTTTATTTTTAATAGAGGAATTTCTTAATGAATTAATAATTGAAGATAAACTACAATATTGAAATTAATGCATATATTTTATACTTAAATCAATATATTAACAATTTTTTTGAATTTTAGGAAGTAAAAGATATAGATATAATGACTAATAAGAGAGTAATACTCATTTTAAGAGATTTAATTTTCCATGGAACTGTCATTGGAAATTAAGGACTTATGGTAATTAAGGGTGGTAGAAGGATATGGTTAATTGAAGAGTTTTTTGGGATGAAATAATAGGTATTGTTTCAATAAGGAATTTAGTTTTATTGGTGTGTAAAGAAGTGGTTTAATTAGTCCCTTTTTAAGTGAATGAAATGGTAGTTTTTTTACCTTAACTTGTTAAATTATTTATTTACACTATTCATTGTTAATGACCATATACATATTAAATATTGATTTGAGGAAATTTTATGGATTAATATCCACCCATAAACTCATGATGGTGACATATTTTTGAGATTTAGTGGTTTTTACTTTCACTTTCCACTTTTCCCATGTGTACATTTTGATGGGTAATAGTTACTTTCACCCAAGCAAAGTAATTAACAATATCATCATTATATTTGATATTGTAAAAAAATGTGAGTACTAAATTACTGGATAATATATTAAATTTAAAAATGAAAAATTATATGATAAGAAGATGTTATGTATAAAATAAACTCCTTTAACTATTAAAAAGTAGTTTTTATATAATTGGGTTTTTGTTAATAAATGTATGTGTGAGTTAAATTATGAAAGTCAATAATTTTTACAAACAAAATTGATTTATTATAAATTATATTAACATTAAGTCACACTAAAATCAATCCATAACAAAAAAAATCCAAAACAATAATTATTATAAAGAATGGACGTACAATATTTTTCATTACTAAATTTAAATTTTATATTAGTTCTATTTTTAATGGGGTTTTATATGTTTGAATAATACTTTAAAATACATAATTTTATTCCTAAATATTAAATTTTATTATGAATATGGTCTTATTAATTTCTATAAAATTATTATATATTGATAAATTGATGAAAATTAATTTTTTTTAAATACCTCATTTTGAGAAAAAATACTGATATTATCAGAAAATGATAAAATATCAAATATCTTTGAATTTTTTTTATAAATTACAATGTAAATTTAATTTTACCATTTTATATTTATAAAAATTATATATTTAAATTTTAACATAAAATACATAATACATAAATAATCTCATTTTATTTAAGAACCACCATCACCAATAATATGTGTTTACAATATTATTGCTTACCAGGATTACAATTTAATGTATTTTAATATTTATTTAATATATATATTTATTAAAATTTATCCTAATAATAATTCAAATATGATTATATTAATTCAATAATTCATCATGATACTAGTTTTAGTTTGTATAATGATATATATTGAAATTTTTACAACTTAACTAAAAAATATATACTCAAATATTGGGTTGTCACACCAATGGTATGATGCATATTAATTTTTAATTCCTGATTGATATGTGGTTTTTTAGGTGATATGTGGTATTTATATATTTATTTCATTTATTATTTGACTTTCTCTTAGATTATGGGTTTTTGAACCTCTTCTTTAATTGATCTTGAGAACCTAGGATGTCAATTGACAATTTGGATGCATGATTAACTTATGTGGTGTGTGAAATATACATATTTACCATATATAGTTACTACCTCCTATGGATGTTCTTATAACTATTGACACACATGGGTTATGAGAAGGAAATTTTTTCCTAACATAGATTCCCTTATATTGAGTTCATTCAAAGATCATGTTTTGTTTTATTATTATTAGATCCCAGGTGTTTCCATCATTCTAGATCCTTTTTAAGACAACTTACAGCATCCCAACAAATACATAATTTTTATATCTTCTTCACATTAATGTATTTTTGGAACCACTATGTGTCTTATTTTTTTGGAATGTTTTAATAATAGTTTTATGCCATTTGGGTTTATTTATTGTTTTGGTCAAGATTTTTTGTTCGCATTAAAAATTAATGAAATATGGTTTGTGATGAACATTTTAAAATTAATGTGACATTTTATACATGAAATATTGAATTTAAATTATATTTAATGATGATTTTTTCTTCGATTATATCAATTAATTTTATCAAGTTTTCCTCTTTTATTTATTTAATTGTATTTTGGTATTTGTTTTTGGATTCCCCATTATATTTTCAATTACGTGGGAGAATTTTATATAGGATCTTATGACATGAAATTTTGTTTTATTCAAATAGTGTTAGAAATACCTATATTCTATATATATTTATTCAACTGTGTATGATATTTATATTTAATCGAAATGATAAAATATCATTGGTGGATACCTACTAGTCTTGGTTTTCATATACCCTAAACACTCTATTATGTGATTATATATTCTATTTTCACCCCACATCATTTTCTTTTATCATACATTAAATATTAATTAGTTTGACCATAATGGGTAATAATGGTACATGGTGAGTGATAGTGTGTCATGAGTATATAATTTTATCACAATTTTATTGTTTTATTTTTAGACACATATACCATATATGATAACCTAGAACATTATTTATTTTTATTTTTATTTAGGGAGATCTTATTAATGTTTATTTTATTTTTATATTCCATGCAGGTGTAGTTATATTTTTTTTCTATTGTGTGTTTCTATGATTATTTATATTATTATTATTTATTATTATTAATATTAATATGTGGAAGTCCAATATTTATATATAGGTCATGATGGATTTTAAGGTGGGTTGGTTATGTTGATTACAGAAAATGAATATGGTGAAACTATTCACATGTGCACATTATTGATACTCAATCATATATTTCCCACACATAAGGGGATTATAAATTCCCTTTGGTCCATGTGCAAGCTGGCATGTGTGTCATGTCATGTCAGCCCAGGTCAGTTTTTTTCACATTTCACAATCATGCAACCCATATATTTTTTGAAAAACATATGATAACACACCATGGTTTCCTCAAATATATATTATATAATATCATTATATTTTTAAAAACATTATGAATAAAATTAGGACTTCACTATAACCCCAATAATTGTGGGCTCTCATTGTCACTTCTATGTAGTAAACTAACCAATACGATGGTGTTGTTATGACTTTTAAAAAAAATTATACCACTTTTATTCATGAATAATCAATGATATTCATTGATTCGAATGAATAATCTCCATTTTTAAAATGATTATTATATAATACATTATAGTATATTTTTGAACAAACACAACAGAACAATTCCTGTAAATATCTTTCATCATAGTATGACAAATATGTTTTTCTAACATATTATGATAATAGAGAAATTTATGTTATCGGTTGGGTTGATAATACCTTATAATGAGGTGGTTTTAACTTGAGATAATTGATGGTTCATAGAATTTATTTTTTTCTCCACCATGGTATTGAATTCAATTTATTACTATTCTTGAATATTAATGTGTTTTACTCTTTCCTATAATTAATTCCATAATTTTTTTGTTTAAAGGATTATATTTATTTGAAACATATCTATTTATTTTCAGGTAGTCACAACATGGTGTTACACATTTATGATAAGAGGATAATATGTCCTATATTTTTTATTATACCCTCAATGATAGTGCTTAACTCTCAGTCCATTGTAAACAATTCCATGTAGACACTCTGAATATATCCATATAACAAGTGTGGTCTTAATTTGGTCCACTCATGAAATAATCTTATAATCATTAAAATAATGATGAATAAATAAATTTTTTTATTCCTTAATCTAGTTGATAATAATGAAATAATATTTTATAGTGGGAGAAAAAAAATTCATTGATTGAAATATTAACATCAATGATTTGAAAATTGTTTCATATTTGGTTTTAATAAAAATATATGTAAACATAATAATCATGATAATATATATGTTTTATTCACAATATATTTTTTTCTTATTTTTTCACTTATTTTTAAATTTGTGACCCCCAAACCATCAATAAGTGAAAAAAAATATTTACTTACAAGAATACATCTTTTAAAATTAAATGTCACTAAAATTATCATTTTCACAATAATTTAATATAAACAACTATTAATTAGTTGGAAAACTTTTCAAGTGTTTATTTAGTAAATTAATTATAGTTATATATAGAATATATATATATATATATATATATTCATTTAATATATTAATATTTGTAATTTTGTATCCATTATTATGAAAATATTTATTTGAATTTTTAGTGATCATAATCGCTGTCATTTGTATAATTAATGACATTATCATCATTTATATTTATTTAAATGGAAAATTTAATGACTGAATATATGGAAAAGAAAATGTGTAAATATAATAAACAAACAAAAAATAAAAAAATTCTAATAAAATGGAAAACATATTTAATATCATAATGTTGAAAAAAATGAAATCTAAATAAATAATAACAAAATATAAGTAAATAAATAGTATAAAAAACTAAAAGAAAAATGTAACACATAAAGATATACATATTGAAATAATAATAAAATTTAAAAAACTGAAAATAATGTAGTTGAGTAAGAAAATAATATAACATAAATAAATAATTAAATGTATAATAAAATATAATGTTAAAATAATTATGAAATATTTAATGTCATTTTATGAATATAAAATATGATGAATATGTTAATAAAACAAAATCCAAATAGAAATAAAATTATATAACTAAATGGATAATTACACATGAAATGAAACAGGTTAAAAAATAAATATTAATTATGTAGATGGTTTAAATAATTGTTTTTATATTTAGCTAATAAACCTGGATATTATTATTTTTTAAATATTGTTCCCATGCCTAATTAATACCATCACCTGTAGTTGTCAACATATGTCATAAATGGAATAATATCTGATATCACATATATTCCTTACATGGGCTTCATTAATGTGATCAAGGAAAGGGGATTAAAAATGTTATCACAACTTATTTTTGGATTTTATAGTGTAAACTTGTTGAAAACATAGGTATTTGAGACTAAATAGGTCATCTAAGTGAAAGAATTATAATTCCTCGAGTCTGCGCTTCCAAACAAAACGCATATAAATGTTATGTCTAATTATTTTTATAAAATTAAACTAAAACAATAAACAACACGTATTATATACCCGGATCATTTATTAGTCTAGGTTTATAGGATTTAGATACAATCTAATCAACATTTAAAAATAGTAAAAAAATAAATTAAACAAAAGAAATCGTGTTTACTAACTTCATATGTGAAATCTATTCCTTCTAAAAGCTCAATTGAACCTATGAAAAATAATTTAAAATAAAGGGTGAGCATTAAATTTCTCAGAAATGTATTTTATAATCATTTATAAATCATTTTAAAATATTTATATAAATAAACATTCTATAATTCATTTAGAAATACCTTTGGATAATATTATTTAAAATTAAATACTCTTTAAAACAATACGATATTACTTTATAAAATTCTTATGTTCAGAAATTGAATTAATCATATTCTTTTGATTTTTTGAAAACAATAAAACACCTTCTAAAAAAAGACACAGATACTTGAGTCAACTAGAAGCATTGAAGGATGTATTGGGCCTATTTAATTGACAATAGTTCGGTTCATCCTCCATTTACCTACCATATTTACAACGTTCAATTGCAATATTTTATAAAAAAAATGAATCTTTCTTTACTTATTACACTTTAAATGGAATTTTTGTTTCTGAAAACACTTCACTACAATAAAATAAACATTCACACTTATATTTATATAAAATTATAAATTAAATTTCATTGTATACCACGTTAGAGTTTTATTTAAAACCCAAAATCATGTCATAATCCTTTCAATGAACATTACATGAATATAATTTTTCATTAATCATTAAATGAAATAAAATTAAATAAATTGATAAATTTTATCAATTATATCTCAATCTTGATTAATAATTTTAAATAAATATTTCTTAATTAATTATGACCATAAATTACTACATGGTTATATAAAACCTTCAAATAAAATTAATAGAAATAGTAAAATTATATTTAAATAAATAATTTTTCTTCTTAACTTAATCATTAGAAACAAATAATTCTGTTTCTATCATAGAAACAGAAAATTTCTTTTGTAATAAAATAATTTTAATTATTATGGAAATACATGTACATAATAATATTAGAAGTAAACCCTAATATTTAAATTGATAACATGAGTTTATTATGAACGCAACAATGTTGAGTTTGTGCATAGTGCATTTCCATGACTATATGCAAATATAAAATCTTTAATTTCAATATATCCTGAAGACATGCTCAATATTCTATTAACACTTATTTATTAATATGAAAATTAAATTATAACTATGTAATTAAATATTTCATCATTATATACGTATATATAGAAAAAATATCCAATAAAAATACCACTAACATGATTTGGAAATGTATAATAATGAAATATATTACCTAATTATATATATCAATATTTAATTAAAATAAATATATTCTCAAGGTAATTATAATACTACAAATTAAATAAATTCCATTACATGAATATAAATCATTAAGATATTATTAAGGTTATGATATTGATATCTACAAATGAATATAATATATACATATTTTTTAACATTAAATTATATATATATATATATATGTTTACCTAAATATATAATAAAACCTTTCCTAAATATTATTTTGATATACATGATAATTTAAAATTAAAAAATTAATAATTATACTAATAATATTACTTATGTATGTGCATACATGGAAAATAGAAGTAATATATGAATATATAAAATAAAAAAACAAAATGAGAAGTCCCCTTACTTATTTGAAAATTAGTGACTACAATTTTGTGATAAATAAATTTAAAAATTCAAAATAAATTTGAAACTAAATTATAAATACCTTACTCAAAAATGAATACATAGGTTACTGCTTCAGACATGCTCTCAATTTCATTCTATCTGGGATACAAACTAGTTTTCTAGTTTTTATTTTCATGACGGACCTTATAAACATAAACTATAATGTGTGTATAGAGACTGAAACCAAATTGGGGTTCATGAATATTTTTCTTGATTTAGATAAATAAATATAAAAATAAAAATACACTTATTGAAGTATAATTCATCAAATGAAAGCAGGCACATCAAAATTGAAAATTATTACAATAAGAACATCAAGAACCTAAATTTGTAGATCAGAACAAATTTATTTATGTTCTTGTTCTCAAAAAGAAGATGAAAACAAAAAATGGATCAGGTAAATTTTTTTCATATTATTTGTAATATAAAACCTAAAACTAAAAATGGATCAAATATCATTGCAAAAAATATGATTTAAAATTACTAAAATAGTGACATCAAAGAAAATAGAATAATTATTGATTGAAAGAGTTAAAACATTAAATGATAATTTATTATTACAACTAACGGAATAGTGAAATCGTTTATGGTAGAATATAGTCATGAAATCAAACCACACGTGATAAACCAACCCATGAAATGATTTAAACTTTATAAAATAAAACAAAGATATACCCTGAAACACCACTGTGTAAGAAAATCAAAACCAAGAGGAATGTGTTTCTAGTTCAATACCCAATGGGACTCTCATCTCCTTTGATAATACTGAGTCTTGGAGTTGATCATCCTTGATCAAGTCTTGAACCCTCCATCTGTGTTGGGTCCTCTATTCAAACTCGATCAACCTGAAACCACCGGTCACGGTCAAACCCCACTTCTTTGATCTTTTCAGCTTCACTCAACTTATAATCCCTCAAGTGAACCCTAAACCTTACTCTTATATCGAATCGAGATAAGCCCTATCTTCCCCATCCACTCGAGCCCTAATTTTCTATAGAGATTTCCATTTTTTTATTAGTCAATTTCCATTTTATATTTTACATTTATTATTATCATTATCATTTTTATAAATTTATTTTCTTAATAAAATTGAATAATATATATATATATATATATATATATATATTTAGTATTTAATTAAAAGAGTTGCAATATTTCAAAATAAATTAAAATTTTATTATACAAATATTATAATATAAATAATTTTTCAATAATATTATAATTAAAATTTACATTTTAAAACTATTAATATTAATTTCAAAAAAATTCTTATATATATACACATATTTTATTTTTTAAAATCAAATAATATAAATCCAAATTAATTATATCTATATATATATAATTAATCAGTTTAAATGTTCTATTAAATTACATTTTTGATAACAAATAATACAGTTATTATAGAATATTCTATTATTCAAATAAAAAATTATATTCGAAAACAATAATTTATTGTAACTATTTATAATTAATAACATATAATAAAATTAATCAAAACCCTTATTTTTATCTTTTATTTTTAATGAAAATTATTTTAAAAATATTTATAGGATTTTTTAAATTATTAATTAATCTATATAATATAATATTTTATATAAACAAACCAGATATGGTATTTTTAGGATGTTACATTATTCACACTGTAAAGGAATTGCATCAATGCAATTTGTTCACCAAACCCCAGAGAAATTTGAATTTCCATCTTCATAATTAAGAAAAGTAGGACTGATAAACTCTTATATTGTACTAAATCGACAAAATCTAATATCCAATGTTTTCTAGATCATTGCTATGAGGCCCACTATAATGCCCTGAGCATGCGCTTCTAGACTAAGCATATTTAAATGTGTTTTCATTATTTTTTAATAAAAATATTCTAAAACAATACTTAACCTTTATTACATACCAATAATTATTACTGGTTTAGGTTTTGGAGAATTATATAAAAACCATACAACTAAACCAAACTATAAAAATAAAAAACCTAAATTCATTGTGGGCACTAACTATTTTTGTGAAACATACGCCTTTAAAAAACTCAACTGAACCTATGAAATATAATTTAAAATAAACATAGAGAATTAAATTTCCCGATAAGAGGATTTAAAATCATTGATAAATTGTTTTCAAATATATCATTTTGAAAATTATTTTGAAAATACATTTTGAAATAAATTTCAAAAGAAGTATTTGAAATTAATTACCCCATAAAATAAAAAAATAATTTTACAAAATACTAACGTTCAATAATTGTTTTAAACATATTCTATTGATTATCCAAAAAAAATTTGCAAGATTACAAAGACTAAAAACTAAGCTGAGGGACTTGAAACATTGAAGGTTATCTTGGTCCAACATACAAGATGAGGGATGTGATCACTCTCTAATTCCATACCATATTTACAACATTCAAATGATGAATTTTATAAAAATAGTTCACGCTTGATTTACTTATATATACTTTCACAAGTGTTTTTGTTTTTGAAAACATTTCAATGCTTTAAAATACAAATATAAACTTACATATATACGTATAAATAAAATTTCATTGGGAACCACTTACATGTTTTGTTACAAAAAAAACTTCTACTAAAAGCATTTGTTTAAACTCTACATGTATTCAATCATTATTTCATCAATTCATGGAATTGAATTTAATAAAGTGAGAACTGTTATTTTTTATTTCTCAATATTCAATAATAATATTAAAGATATATTATATTAATTAATTATAATCCTAAATAAAAACATGATTGTATAAAGCCATAAAATAAAATTAATAGCAATAGTAAATTGAAATTCATATAAATAATTTATCTTCTTAGAATATCATAAGAAATAAATAATTATGTTTTTCGCATAAAATTATAAAAGAAAAATTTTAATTGAATTATCAAAAATCTTGTATAACTCTATGTACTTATTAATTTTTGAAGTAAAACCTATATTTAGAATTTAAAACATGAGTTTATTATGAATACAATAATATTTATGTTATTCATAATGCATGTACATGACTATATTGAAAATGTAAGATCCTTAATTTCAATATAAAATGATGACATGATAAGACATTTAAGACCAATTTTCAATAAACATGATAATAATATTATAACCATGATAATAAATACGTCATCATTACATATATATATATATAGAGTAATGCTCCCAAAAAATACAAATTACACATTTTGGATATCTATAAATATGAAAAATATTAATTAATTATGTATGTAAATAATGAATTTAAAATTAAATATTATAATTGGAATTTCAAACCATTAAAACAAATAAATTCCATTACATGAATATAAATAATTAGAATAATATTTAGTAGATGATATTTATATCTTCATGTGCATATAATATATACAAAAGTTTGATCATGAATATATATATATATATATATCAGTGTCTCTGTGTATCTATATTTATAAAAAACATATATATATATATATTATTTGTATATAAATTATAAATTAAAATTAAAATGATTATAATAATACTAAAAATATTTCTTATATATGTGCAGACTTGGAATCTAAAAATAATATATAAATATTTAAATTGAAAATAAAAGAATGAGGAGTCCCCTTAATAAATTGAAGATAGAAGTCTATAATTTTGAAATAATTCAATATAACCCTTATAAATAAATTCTCATATAAATAATAAATCCATTAATCAAAAGGATGATAGAGGTTTCTAATTTGGACATGTTCTCTATTTCATTCTATCTTGGCTATAAACTGGTTTTCCACTTTTATTTTCCAAAAAGGACAATATATCCATATACCATAATGTGTTTATAGAGACATAAAACATCTTGTGGTGAAATTTTAGTGTCATGGATGTTGATAAAGAAATAATAAAATAAGCATACAGTCATTTTAGACAAAAAATATAAAAAAATATGAATATCACAATTTAAAATTATTAGAATATTTACATATGAAATAGAAATATACAGATCAAAACAAATTTATTTATATTCATATTCCAAAATATCATTAGAAAACTACAATTCAATCATATAATTTTTTTGTTCCTCTAACAAAATAAGACTATAATATTATAATGGATCACATATCGTTGACAAAACTATGATTTAAAATGAAAAAAAGAGTGACATTGAAGAAATTAAGACAATAGTTGATTGATACTATTGAAAACATTGAAAAATAATTTAGTATTAGCCCTATAAGGACAAAGAAATTGATCAAGGTAGAATAAATTCATGAAAATAGACCAAACATCATGAAACATCCCGTGGTAAGATTCAAATTCTAGAAATTAAAACAAAGACATTCCTCAAACTACCTCAAAAAAGGAAAATCAAAACAAATAGGAAGGTGATTATAGTTTTATACCTTGAGAAAAATCTGATCTACTTATTAGGCCCTCAATTTGGTGGTCAATCCTCCCAGACCTAGTCTAGAATCCTCCGTCTGCTTTGAGACCTCCACATGAACCCGATCATCCTGAAACATTCGGTCGTAGCGGATCCCCATCACTCTGATCTACTCGATTTCACAAGGAATCTCTACCCTCATCCGAACACGAACCTTTTCTCCCAAATCGAACCCATAGAAACCCTCTCTCTTCCCCCATATGCTCAATACCAAATCCCCTACATTGATTTCCAACTTTTTAATATTTATTTTTCAATTAATTCTTTACTTTTAATATTATGATTAGCTTTTTTTAAAAAATTTTCCATATTAAAATTGTATTATATATATTTGTATATATATATATATATTTAGTATTTAATTGAAATAGGTATAATATGTCATTATACATTATAATTTAATTAAATAAAAATATAAATGTAATAATTTTATAAAAATAATCTATTAAAAATATATAATTTAAAACTAATAATTTTAATTTAAAATGAAATATATATTTATATATATATACATGTAATTTTTTAAAATAAAAATACATAATAATAAATTAATAACATCAGCATATTAATATAATTATTCATTTAAAATGATTCTATTAATACCATTTTGATAAAAAATAAAATAGTTATTTTAAAATATTATTTTAATCCAAATAAAAAAAATAAAATTTTATAATTAATTATAAGTATTAAATTATAATAAAATTTCATAAAATTATTATTTATTGTTATTATTATTATATAAAATCAACTTATTAATATTTATAACTTTGTTTTAATTATAAATTAATCTATTTAATATAATATTTATATAATAAAACTGTGTTTGGGATTTCAGGGATGTTATAAGCCAAGGTATAATGTCATTATATAAAACCCAAATTTTGGGGAGATTTCTAATACTGGTAAAAGGAGATATAAGAAATGACAGTTATTGGGTTGGTCCATGAATTGCAATTTCTGATAGATGAGACTCGGGATGAGTTTTAGGGCTCAGATGAAAGCTAGTGAGTTTTTCATGCATCCTGATAATGGTTTACATTGGTCTTGATACTTGGACCTATGCAGGGTGTTTTTTTACATGTTTCAATAATACAATATATCATTAATTAAGACAATATAAAATATAATTTATTTTTAATCAATTATATTATAATTTAGGATTAAAATAATATAGATTATTACGGTTGTTTGATTGATTATGATTGTGATTTTTATCCTCAATCATAAAATTATATTTTTTTTGCTAGTTATTAAGAGAACCCCAATTTTTAAAGAAAAATCATGTTATTACACAAGGTGTTAAATAAATGGTTTAATAATTAAGTTAACTTGAAATAAAATGTAGAACCAGATATTATAATTTTTTTTTCATTTTTTTGATTTATGAAAATATATGGAATGAGTTTTTAAAATTTTATTTCATTCTTTTAATAGGATTTTTTTTCTACAAAAAATGACCAATTATAATAGCAATTACTAAATTTTGGATTTGGTGAAAAACCTGTGTGGGGAAATTACTGTTTAAAAAACATGGATTTATTTATGTTCTAAGAAATGGTTTTGATATGTGTTTTAATAAAAATCAATTTGTACCTAAGTAAAATGGGAAGAAAAAAATTTAGTGTTTTGGTCTAGATATTCCATGATCCAGAACTTATGTGCATGGAAAATGGGTCATGTTTTATTTGGTGAATGTGGATTGATTTACCTAGTTCTGGGGAAAAAGAAAATAGTTCATAGGATTATTGGATTTTGAGTTTTAGTTGATAAATATGAGAATCCTGAGTGTTTAATTTTCTATTGAGTGGTTATTTCATAATTATTTTGGGGTGATCTTACTATGGTGGGCTCTTCATAACGGTATTTCATATCGGTCTCAGGATGAAATATGTCGATATTGATGGGAATATGGTTTGGACTGGTAGATGTATGCTTCATAAAGATTAATGATAATTTGGGGTATACAAATTTAGAAATCAAGTCTTTTTTGGTGATTTATTGTAGTACTAAGCACCAAAATTATTTGTACAAATATGTGGTTGACACTTTGGGGTTTCTTGATTTATTAATGTAGTTATCACCATTTTAGTTATTGGAAATTAGTGTACTATGTTAATTATCAGGTCTGAGAAGAGTGATAACATCCGGTCAATAACATTAGTGATTGAAAATACCTATGTAGTGATGATCTGGTTTTGGTATTACTAATGATACTGTATGTATACTCTAATAATGTGAAGGATAACTTTAGTAGAAGATCTATGGCCCCTTTTTCGAATAGTTATGGGAAAAATCAATATAGTTAGTGGATGGATGTGAAAATAATATGGGTGAGAAGAAAGAACCAATTTTGGGATTTTGGGTTTGGTATTTGAGAGAGTTCTTTTGTCGACATAAATATCATAGTTTAGATGAAATGATCTATGATTTAATTGGATAAGTGGTGTATTTTTGCTTGGGGTGGAGGATGAGGGGTGGATGGGTCTGTTGAGGATGTAGTTGTTGTATTTCACCAATAGTTGGGTTTGAACAAAAATGCATCATATTCTATGGTTTATGGATTCCTTCTGGTTGATTCATTATGATTAGACAATATAGTGGCGTGGAAAAGCTTTGATGAATGAAGCTGGTCATTTTTAGCGAATGAAAACTATAGAAAACCCAACTAGTGTTGTTGTGTAGAATTTTTTTAGTGAGGTGCAACTCACATATATAGTGTTTATGGGTAGATCATATCATAAAAGTTCGATATAATTTAATGTTTTCATGGTTAGTGACATGAAAAATTTCAAACATAGAGTAATTAGTTATACTATCAATATAGTACATCCATATAGTGTTTCAAAATAGATTCTTATGACGAATTCGACGGACAAATAGTATATTTTTAGTGATATGAAAAAATGGGGTTGATTAGGATTAGTTATTATAGGATAATTAAATATTCTAGAGGGTGATATGATTATAGAAAGGATTTTATAATGAACTATGTTATTACAGGTTGCGAGATTTAAAAAGAATTTTGTTTTTTGATCTCATCGTATATTTGAGAGACAAATATGAGTATTTATTTTATGATAATATCTATGAGATTGTTTTCATTTTATTAATACTTAAGAGTTTTTTTAAGTTCTTCATTGATCATCATAGAAGTTTTGAGGTGGTCTGAAAATGATAATTTCGTCATCATTATAGGATCCACAACAACACAAAATGGAGATATAGGGTGGTGACCTAAAGTAAAGGAGGAAATGTTACTGTATCGAAGGATTGATCCTGGGTGTATCTATTAGAGAAGTAAATTACCACATCTTGTGTATTTTTCAATGGATATATCTTGAGTGTAATGAATTAAGGAGCCTCCCCAGATGTTGTATTTTCCATATAACACTATTCTACACGGTAGTCTAAGGATGGAGGTGGCACCTTATACCAAAAACATACGAGATTTAACTAAAAGAACCCATAGTTTGGGGGATTTTACCTTTGGAACATTGGGAAATACTATAAGGGGTCCATATATAGTTGTTTAAATAGTAGATCTTGAATTTTTATAGTTGTTCTTATATAGAATCCCTGGTGATTCCCATAATTGTTTCAGTAAAAGTAGGTGAGATCCTCTCTGGGATTCAACTTTTTTACCTTTTGGTACCCCTTTGATCATATTCATTAATGGGTGTTTGTTATTATGATTCATGATATAGACTATCCACTTCAATTTCTTGTTCTTCCCCTCATGTCTCTCTCTCTAATTTTCCATTTTGGAGATATATTTCTAAAGAGGTGATTTCCCAATAGTATCATGAAATGGTTTTCCAAGAATGTGATATTGTGTTTTCCTTATAGGGGAGGTTAGGAAAGGTAATATTCAATCCCTAATTCATCTTAATCCTTAATGTATTATTCTTGGTGGATTAATTTAGTGTTCATGGAAAATGTTCTTAAAATGAACCATCAATTTGGCTGTTAGATATTGAAATTTATTATAAACTAGTTATGGGTATATGTCGGGTGCTGACCCATCCCTTTTCTCAAGGATTTTGTTTGGAGAGGTCTTTCTATGCTCGACGATTTAAATGAGGTCATTACAAATAGGTGATGGATTTATAGATCCCTATTTGTGGTTGGTGGCCTTTATTTTATTTGATCTATTTATCATTAGGATGTATTTTGTATCCATCATTATTATTAATGGCTACATATTTTCAGACATTTTTCACCTCATCTATATAATGGGATGGTTTTTCATTGGCCTAATATCCTGCATAGTCCATATTTTTTTAAATGGTTGGACGGTAGATCCCTAGTTAAACAATTTTTTATGGTCCTCTATATGTTTTTCTAGGTGACATGATTAAATTTTAAAGAGGACGGTATTTATTTTTAAAAAACATTTTAAAATATATTTAACTAAAAATTTAATTTAAATGAAATACAGGTGTCTTGGGAGATGGGTTTCAGAATTGTAATTTTGAAAATGAATTAAGGATTTATAATTAATGACATAATGGGACATTTGACAGTGTCCTAGTTCAAGTGAAATAAAATTGGATGAATATTTTGAATGGTTTTTTGTAAATATATATTTTTAATTTCTAAAGGAACTATAATAAGTCTTGACATGAGAATGGTTTACTATGTTTGACCTCATGTGGGGATACCCATTTTTTGAAGAGAAAATTTCCATCTCATGATTCAATGTTGTGGTTACATGGTGTTTATATTATTTCATGATGGTGATTGTTATGTGTATTGGAAAGTCAATTTTTTTTACAAAATCAATGTGATAGGTTGTTCTAGATGGATGTGATAAACCCCTTATAGGGATAACATGTGTATGTTTTAGCAGTAGATATTGGTCACTAGTGACTAGTACCCTAACTATTTTTCAGTGAGTTCTATATAGGTTAGATACCCTTTTTTCTAATTCTCATGTGTCTCTAATTATGTTCATATAATGTGGATGGATCCTAGTGTTTGTGATTAGATATTGAGGCATGAACCATCCCTAGATGGGATGATTATAGAAATATCTATGTGGGAGAGCTGGGATCATAAAAGTGTGTGTTTGTTGGGAGGACCTTGTGATTTAAGGTGTGGATTGAAATTGTATTTGTTTCATTACTTGTGTTATTAGGGTTATATATTTTAATTATTATGTTTCATCCATTGAGGGGAATTTTTGCCATGTCTAATTTATAAGATTAATACCTTTGGGTAAAAGTTTTGTAATGGGAACTTATTTGTGGCATCACATGACTAGAAAAGGATGGGTTGGGAATTGAGGGCATAAATCCCTACACCATAATGTATTTATGATGATTTTTTATGAATCCTTACTCTATTTATTCATGTTTTTGTTGAGGAATTATTCAAAAACATAGATAAATTATTTAGGTATGTATTGGGTTTTTATAAAGTTTTCCTTTTCTATCTATCATGGTGAAGAAGTAATTATACTCAGATTTCATCGTGTCCCAGTTAGTATAAAAGAACCTTACATGTGTATTTATATATTCATTTTATTCTAGGTTTATGGGTGTGTACCTTTAATGAGAAGTAAAAAACTCCTCATATATTTATATTATGTACATCAATATTATAGAAACATAAATCAACATTATTATTGATTTTGGGATTCTTAATGAGTTATTCAACTCACCCCTACCCATGTAGATGATTTTAATTTTGATGCACATGAGTAAATCATCTTATTTGACCCTTGGATAGAGCTATACATTGTATCTAGATGAATGTTTTAGTTAGAATGGAATGAAAACTGATATTTATAAGGATAGTATTCTGAGTTACTCCTAAGGGATGATTATTTTTAGTTTTTTCCCATCAGATATTAGATTGTGTGATTTATTTATTTATATGATTTTTTTTATTTTTTTATTTCTGAGTACATCACTACTATATATTTTGAAAAAATATATGTTTTTTTTCTGATTTCTATTCAAATATTTATGGTACCCCTTCTATGAATGTTATTTATCCCTAGGTCATTGAGAGTTTTGTTATATAGATGGGTCATGTTTCTTTTTTGGTAGATATAAAAATGAACCATCGATATTATTCCTATGTGAATAGTATTCCCACTACTATTTTTATTTATCTTGACCAGTTATATTCCAATTGAATATATATATATATATATATCCAATTTAATTCACATTGAATCCCTGTGAGGGTGTCATTAGGAAGACCTAGGATTAAACATTACAAAATGCTATCAAATCATTTTTTGGGATTTGAGAGTATTTACTGGAAGTGATGTTCGGTTATTGGGACATAGGAGTTAGAATGGGTGTATTTCAATCCTACATGACATCAGTTGAAACACATAATTCAAGGGGATGTCATGTTTCGGTACTTAGCAGTCATGGATGAGTAAGGTGATGGGTTGGGTTTAGAACCCAAATAAGGTATGAACGAGACATGGGATAATTTATAAGTCTCAACTTGGATCCAATACGGACTTCAAGGATCATGATAGTGAAATGTTTATGACATCATAAACATTACATTACGTGGGTATATTCACTTCATGCCTTATCATAATCCATTATTAATTTATAGTACATATAATATATTTTCTTTCGCAATAAAATTATAATAATTGATTAAATATATATTTATATGAGTTTTTTTCTATTGATTATTATTTATCTTGTTCTTTTTATTTAGACTATGATTTTTGGGAGGGTTTTATTTTGGGGAAAATTAAATAAAGAACAAGTAGTGTCATAATGAGTACATGAATTTGTTTAATTTCTCATTTTACATAATCCGAATAATGGGCCTACAATTTTTTAAGTGGTAATGTTTTTTATGTTTTGAGAAAATTAAGAAAATGTTGATTTCAAATAGGATACAAAAATGGTTTTTTATATCTGAAGTGGTTTTTTAATGAGGGTTTATGGGAAATGGATTTTTGGAATTTAGGTTTTTTAACAAATCATGGGTTATAAGGGGGTTTTTAAACATCATGTGATTTTTATTATGTTAAAAATGATTTTGTAGGGTTTTTAAATAACGAATAAGGAATTATATAAACTATGGTGCTTGCTTTTTTGGATTGTATTGACCTAACTTCGGGAATTTTGTGTCTATATAATGTCCCATGTTTAGTTGTTGAGTGAGTATTGATTGGTCAAGATTTTTAAAAATGAATTTGGTCTATTTATAAACCGCGGTTTCTAAATTTTTTATGGCAGATTGGGAGAATCATGGGTGTGTTATTGTGCATTCAGTGGGTATTTTATGATTTTTTGGGAGATCTAGTAATGGTGGGTTATGATATGGGTGATTTATTTTGTCCATGAGTATCTTGATGTTATTTTTGATGACCCCATAATCAGAAAGAATTGATTCTTTTGTAGGATAATCAGGGTGTGAGGTTCTCCATTTTGTAAAATTGATAATTTTTAATGAAAGCATAAGGTAGAGGAGAACCATTTCTATTAGTATTAACAAATTTTCATCGTTTAAGTGTTTCATGGTCAATTGGTGATGTAGTGCCCCATCTCGCGGTTGGGTGATCATTTTTTCATCTGTGAACACCTATATGTGTGGGGTGATCAAATCCATTTAATGAACTCATTGATGGATAAGACATTGAAATTTGAACATGTGATTTTTTATTAGGGTTATTGTATTGATACTACAATGTTGAGAATCACCTTACCCATCATGGATTTTGGTCCAATTCATCAAAAGAAATACATGTTTAGTGAAACTAGTTAGTGGATTGTTGAGAAACATTTGGGATTATAATTAGATGATAAATCAAGTTTTGTAATTCCTATGTGAAGATAAATAGAATCCATTTATCTATAGAAGAATTGTGATGATGGAAATTTGATTTGATATTGTGTTTTATTAGTGGTGTATCAGGTCTGCTTGGTAGATCATAAGGTTTTAATGGTCCAGTTGATGACCCAACCTTGGAATTACAAAAACATTCATGTCCGTTGTTTTTTGTGTGTATTTTTATGACTGGAGACATAGTGAATTATAGAAACATGATTGGGTATTACGGTAAGGTTTTGATGCATTGGAGGCTGAAGTCGAGAATGTTTTTGGAATTCTATTTAGGGAAGGGACTACTTTCATTGTTGTAAAAAATTTGATTTGCGGATGGGAGACTTGAATGTAGAGAAACTATATATATTTTATAATACAATTACATCAAGAATGTAATGAAATTCACGGTTAGAGCTTTGAAAAATATCATTTACTGAGTATTTAGTGTTACTAGGAATATCATGCTAGAATTTTTTGTCACATAATGGAAGCATAATAGACATTTAGGGAATTAACATAGAATCATGGTAGTAGATTAATGATTGGGATAGGTTGATATTTTTAGTTTGAATAATGTTATGTTTTCTCAATGATGTGAATCACTATGGTGGGGGTGATTATAATGACAATAATCATTACAGTTTGTGAAGATTTTAGGGAAATTTATTTTTTGATCGCCAATCATGGAAAATTTTAGGAAATGAGAATTGAATCAGAATTATACACGAATGTAAATATTTATGATTTTTATTAGGATGTATATCGGGTCATTGTGTGTATTTTGGGTCTTTGGGTTACCATTAATGAATTATTGGTTTTAACTACAACTCAATTTTTTAATCATTGTTAGACACTAGGACATTGAAAAAGTAATTTTGGTATGGTGCATTGATAGAATTGAGGCCATAATTATTTAGCGAAGGGTTGTTTCATGGTGATAATATGGGGGAAATACCAATCCATAGGTCGAGGAATTTGAATTTATGATCGACCACAAGGATGGTGCTTGGGC
Source organism: Viscum album (assembly GCA_963277665.1). Lineage (NCBI taxonomy): Eukaryota > Viridiplantae > Streptophyta > Magnoliopsida > Santalales > Viscaceae > Viscum > Viscum album. The sequence goes on from OY728158.1 coordinate 699,529,481, forward strand.
TACTGTCATACCCCACGAGTTCCATATATCTATAATTGTTGTCATATATCGATATTGATGAGAGTTGTGTGGGAAAATACACTTGGGGCTATATCATCATGAATTTCTAATGAAGGATATTTCAGCTTTGTCACTAATTTCAATACCATAAACTGTCCCCTTATAGTGTTTTTAGAGGGTTCCTTTGAAACTATTTTATAGGGGAACACATTGCTTACCTAGTCGATATTTATTTATATTCAAAACTCAAATTATAGGAGAGATTACATCATGTATCCCTTATTGATATCCTCTTGTACACCTTTGATATATCTCATAATGAATTTTTTTACCCTATTTTGAGGTAAATTATCTTCTCTTCTATTTATTATTATTCCTCATTGTCTCTCTATGATATTTGTCACCCAAATTGGGTTTTTTGATAAAATACAACAAGATAATTTTTAAATCCATATGCATGATGAGGAATTAATATTTATCTTGTTTTTGTGTTAGTAAATTAAGAGTTAAATTCATAATTCTTTATTCACCTTAAGGTAGTAATCATTATGTATTTTATAAGTTTTTTGGATAATTTTACAGAAATTTTACTTCCACTCAAGTGTTTAGTTTAGTGTTCTTATTTCACATGTTTTAGTATTTGTTGAGAGTGATCCACACCTCATTTATTATTTATTTGACATGGTGATGTCACCTAACTCTTATAGAGTTTATGGGGCATGGTATAATTATTTAATAAAACAATGGAGCACTAGTTGAGTTAGGTGTCCATGAATTTATTTCAATTTCTTACACATTTGGTAAATTCATATTCATGTGACATAATTATTATTATTTCCATCCTTTTTTTGAATTCTTTTTTCATGCTTGTAGATTTAGATATAAAAAATTTGGCTTAATAGTAAACATGGACAATGTAGTTTTCTAAATGATTCAATGTTAGTGCCCTGGTAGAATGAATGGTACTGGTAATCTTTATTTTTTTCATGTTTTCAAGAGTTTTTTTGAATGAGAAATGTATCAAAATTTTAAAATATTTGCTGAAATAGATATGAATAAAAATGTTGTTTAACATAATAATGGGTGACATGGGAAAAAGGATTTGTAATGGAATTTACTATAAAAATTAGTAGTTATCTTGTTTGTCCCCAAATCAAGAAAATCACCCTAATTGGGGGGGTGAATTAGGGTGTCATTGAATAAATTAATTTAAACCTAGTTTATTAGAATGTTTTCTAAAATTCGAGATATTTGGTTTCAATACCATACATTATCTGTAACACCGTGAGATTTTATGAAAAGTATTTTTTTTAATTAATTTCTTGTGTTGTACGCTACACCAAAAGGAGTTTTCACAACACGCATCCCTGACTTTCCTTGCATTACAGGCAATCGCGACCTTCCTTGATAGCGTGTGTAGTACGCAATACAGAGTTTCACTAAATGAGATATTATTATAATATTATTATGAACTAGCCGTTATGAATTGTAATACCCACTTTTTGAAATTTTATAAATTTTATCATTCAAAATGGACTTCATTTTTGGATTCGGAATTTCGAAATTATCTTAGGGTGAAATTGTGGTACTTTTCGGATAACTTTCATATTCTGATGAATAGTGAAAATTACTAAATTTTAATTAAAAACAACTTTTTTAATAAAAATAATTAATAGTGATAAATTATTAATTTTAGTTGTTATAAAGTATATTCAGAATATATTTTCACAATTTAATACAATTTTGTTCATTGGATGTAATTTTACATTTAAACTAGATATAAACAAGTGTCAATCTTTTGATAGTTATTATCTCTTAAAAACACTCTATTTGTTTTGACGATGGGAATTAATTTTTAAATTAGTTAATTTATCTGATATGTTTTGAATTTTATAAAATAGACATCATTTTTTAATTCATAATATCAAATATATATTAGGCCTAATTTTTGGTATTTTTCTGGAAACATTCATTTTTTTGATGAATAGCGAAACCACTAAGTGGTAGTTAAAAAAACTGAATTTTTCATAAAACTTAATTTTACCACATCAGTGAGTGGAATTTAGAAAATCCAAGAGAGACGGTTAATATCAATGAATAAAATGTGGTTCAATGAGATGAAAATAATTTTTGATGAATAGTAACTTTTTACTTTTTTTTACCACGGTTAAAAGTAAATAGGGTAATTAAGGGTAAAAGTGTTATTATTATTACACTAACACATGTCCTAATTCTATTTTATAAGTTTAATTCGACCAAAAACCACCTTTGGAATAAAAGATGACCATTTAGGCCCACTTGGATTAGATTAGGACATTTATTATTAATTTATTTAAAGAAGGGTCAAAATAGTTAAAATCAATGTTTAATAACTAAATCATTTTTAATATAGGGTTATAAATAAGATAAATTCGAATATAAATATTCATTAGAAATATAAAAAGCTTTCCTACATAATTTTATTTTATTTATAATTTTTAGACATAAAATAAGTTAATTTATTTATGAAACAATTATGATGCATTAATTATCTTATTAATGAAATATTGACATAATTGATGTTATAAATACCCAAATAAATGTAATTTGAGACTTTTTATGAATTAAAATAATTTTCTATGTTAATATGACATATCATTATTGATTTAATTAACTTTTTTCGAACTAATAATTATGTTATTATTTTCAAAAATATCAATTACCAAATAGTATCAAAATTGACATAAAATAGTTTTTAAAACAAATATTATATTTAAAATTGTTATTATATTCCTAAAAATCTAAGGATCGGCCAATATACTTATATAATGATAGGTGTATCATTAATAAACCACTTGGGGGTCTCTTGGATGTATATGGTAAGTTTATTAACTATATAATATAAAAATACAAAGTGACATTGTAAATGTCAATCTAATTAACTAAGAGTTAAAACTAAAAGATAATGTCAATATAATGACCAAAACATGTCTAAATTCTATTGTATGAGATTATTTCGACCTATCCCCACCTTAGAGTCGAAATAAATCAATTTGGAGCTATTTAAAACCGAATATGACTTTATAATAAAATTTTATTTTTAGTTATTCCAAAGGTGCCCCTCTCCTCCCTTATAAAAGGTCACCTCATCCCTCTCTTCCTCACACCACTTTGAGTATTAAAGCTCATCAAACCCCTGACAATTTATCTTCTCCACTTCCCTAGAAACATCCTAGAGGTCCTGGTCTTCATCAAATACCAATTTTTGTGCCCAAAGAGGAGGTCTCAAAGAGGCGCTTCAAAGAAGAGGTAATGTTTGTTACCGAATCTTTCACCTTTATTTCTTATTCCACTTATTCTTCATAGATTGTTTCATTATAAAGTAATAACAAAAGCATCACTAATATACTGATATGTTATTATAAGTATGAAACAACCCTATTTCACCATCTATCCATCCTACGGAAAACGAAATTACCGCGTGTGCGTACGTACGGTATACCGTCTCTATGCCGTGGTGTAATCTATTTTCCACCACCACCTTACTTGGATTGGTCTAATGGTGTAATAATAACTATATATGATTATTGTAAAGTGATATTGATTCTGTAATATTATAAATACACTCCAATAAAATTCCACGATCATGGGAACGATATCATTGCTCATGCGTATGTATAGAATACCGTCTCCACGATACGATGATATTCATTCTCAATAATTAACCATTCATAAATGATTATAAAGTATATATAATAAGTAATCATGAAATATATTACATAATAATGATATTTTATTTATTTATTTATATATATATTTTTTTCATCCAATTAATTCCATTCAATTCAATGAGGTAACGAAAACAACGTTCATGCGTACGTACGGCCTACCGTCTCCATGAATGGTGAATTTATTTCCATTTATCGATCTATTATATATATGTATATTATAAATATATATTATATATAAATCATGTTTTATATTCTGGAATTAAGTAATCATGATCTATGTTATCATATGAATAATTACAAGTCAAAACATGGACGACAAATGAAACGATTTTACCCAAAACGCTTTTTAACATGGAATTTACAAAAGAACAGGTAATATAAAGTCATAAGTGAACCATATATGATATCATAACAATGAATATGATTCTATAATGGGTAAATGACATTATTTAAATCATTATATATGAGGTTCGGATACGTACGAAGAATATCAGACCTAAGGTAAGGGATAATATTGCAAATCTCATTTTTATCTGGGATTGCTTATTCGTAAGTATTTACTGGGGTTATTTATATCATCCATGACCATGTTTTATAAAAGATTTTTCATGTATGTTAAAATTACTTTTTACCCATTTTTGACTTTTACTACATGGTGTGTACGGAATCATTCTTTTGTTTACGTTACGAGGTACTTTTTTGACTTTTTTGGCAAAAGTTCGAGAAGAATGTTCATTTAACTTATACGGCATGAAAGGATTTTTACAGTTTTATAAAGCCTTATTTTCATGAAGCTTCCTCCAAAATATTTCATTACTATTTTCAAAAAAATCCTTTTCTTTTAAAATCACATGATGTTTTGTGAAAAGAAATTGATTTTGAAGAAGAAAGGATATTTTCTCAAGAATTCATTTCAAGTGTTTTATCAAAATAATTTTCCATCTAAGATGACATTATTTCATATGTGTATGTTTCAAGTATAATGTATCTATGGTTTATATGGTTTCACTGTTCTTATGATGAAATGATATCCATTTTTTATATGGATTATGTTATGATGGGATGATGTTTATGATACCCATTTTATTCATTGGGTTGTGATGAATGATTTATGTTATGTTGTGGAACAAGTAAGAATGATTTCATTATGAGATGGGTGGGACCTATATCTCCCTCCAATGCATTGGGTAAAGATTTATATCTCATGATATAGACATGGCTGGAACGGTAAGTTAATCCAGTTCAGTGTTACAGGACTGAAACGAAGAGTGAACTCGATTCAGAAGGGGACTTTGTCCACTAAGATGGTATTGGCAGCAATGCCTTGTCTACTATGGAAATCATTACATGTGCTTAATGGATTCCACAATTACATGTCTTATTCCCATGCTATGTTATCATTATTTATGTTCCATTATGATCTATGCCTTATGTACTTCCATGTTTTAAGTCGTTGCTCAAGATTTTGATGTTTAAACATTATGTTCTTGTTTTTAGGTTGAAATGTGTATGGTATGTTTTATTTTAGCCATGCTTAACCTTACTGAGCATTTGAGCTCACACTTTTTATGTTTTATTTTTCCCCAGGATTAAAAGAAAGGTTTTAGGTAAGGAAACAAAAATTGGAAGATCTTTATGGGAGATGTTGAAGATCTTTCACCAAGATTAGAGGATTATGTTCCAAGTTTCCAAAGACACTAAACTATTACGGTCCTTGTGTGTCTGTTTTTGTTATGTATTATGTATTCCGCAAAAGTAATGTAATATCTATGTATGACAAGTTTCGGGTCTCTACAATAGGTATCATAGGAAAGGTTTAGTCAACCATTGGAAACTAGGATGAGAAAACTTTAGTGAAATCCCTAGAGATATTTCTAAGGTATGTCTAGGGATGTCCCAAAGGATTAGTATACGTATAGATTACAGTCCTATAATTAAGGTAACGATCTTAGAATTAAACCTCAGATGTTAGATATTGAAGGTACTCCCCCTTTATTATGTTTTTTTCCCTAGCATGATTTTTTCCTCTCACACTATTCTTTTTGGGTTTTGGACGATGGCTAGAACTCGAAGGAACCTTGTTGATTAATGCAATGGACAATGCAATGATTTTCCTCATGAACAAACAAATGTTATGGGAGATGGAGTGTGAAATCTTATTGCTATACTTACACAAGGTATGAATTATTTTGGACTTCCAAATGAGCAAAGAAGGGAACAATATTCTATTGAGTCCTTCATGAGGAAACGTCCTCCATATTTCAGTGGGACTTCTAATCCACTTGTTACTGAACAGAGGATCAGTAGCACTAAAAAGATATTTTCAGTTCTTCAATGTTTTGAACATGATAAATTCATCTTAGCAGTATATCGTTTGGAAGGTGAAGCTGATCAATGGTGGAATCTTATCAAGAATATGAGTCCAAGAGATGAAATTGAGTCCATGGAATGGGATGAGTTCAAGAACTTATTTTTCAATAAGTACATCCCTCGTATTCTTCGAACAAAGACGGAGAAGGAGTTTCTTGAACTAAAGCAAAAGGATAATGAATCTGTTGGTATATATGAAGCGAATTTTACAAGGCTTGCAAGGTATGCATCTGGCTTTATCATCCAACCTGAAAGTAAAGTTGATCGATTCTTCAGTGGATTAAAACCAAATTTTTCGAAGGGAATTTTCTCTAAGATACATCAGTAGCTATGAAGAAATTGTGCGTTGTGCTATCAAGGTAGAAATGGAAGTCGGTGTTACTTATCAATCTCATAGTTTTGACAAGAAACGAAAGATGGAGTTCAAGGAGAAATATCAGAATAATGGTGAAAATAAGATGAACATTTCCTTATGCTCAAAGTGTGGAAAGAAGCATAGTGGAGATTGTCTTAAAGGTACTAGAAAACGTTTTAAGTGTGGAAAAGAAGGTCATCGAGAAACTGAGTGTCGAAGTAATGGAAAAAGGGTTTCTAATGGTGTGAATAATGAAAAGACTGCAGAGAACGCACCACCAACACTTCAATGGTTCAAGTGCAAGGAAATGGGGAATTATGCTAATAAATGACCTAATCCAAGGGTTAGTGATGATAGACATGAGAAACCACTTAAGGTAATGTACAAAGGGATGTCACATGCGATCACTATTGGCGATGTTGAATATGAAAACTATGCGGTGGAATGATTAAGTGATTATGTAATGGGATTCCAAAATAATGTTGTATATAGTATCGTGAAATCTTGGAATATTTATGTATTGGTCCATTGTGGTTTTCAATAATTTTATGGTACCAGTAACCATGGAAAGTGATTGTGATATTATTAAAAAAAGAGATGATATGCGCATAATGAAGGGAAAACGAGAAAATGAAATGTTTTCCAGTATTCATGAGCTCATGACTGATATAATGAAATAGTTATATCATGGTTTGAGGTTTTGGTATGTGAAAAGAGTTAACTTTTTACAGCACTCATGTTTTCACTAAGATTCAATGGGTATTCATTTTTCAAGAGAATACATGATTAAGGCCTTCAAATGTTTGGAATGTGACCAAAAAGACATATCTTATGATATATGGGGATCAACAATGGTATTAAATCTCTGGTAATCGTTTTCACTATATTATGAGAGTGGAATGTAGTATTTTGGATAAACCTAAAGATTAGAATGGATTATGTTGGACATAAGTTAGTATTGTTTAAGGATATAAGTTTTTTTGATATTATTGATGGGATGTTATAGTAATGTAGTTTTAGAAAAAGGACAACCTGCAGGATGGGCGACAACCCATCGCGTCAGACAAGGCTGTGGGAATTGAACCCACAACCGAAGTGCGACTGGCCTTTATTGCCTACCACTGGCTTACATGAAGTCCCTGGTTAGTAGAAACTAGTTTTATTTTATTAAGCTGTATGATATATGAAGTATAAGTTCATATTTGGAACCATATAAGATTAATCTAACCATAAGATAGACTTATAACTTTTTCTAACCGTTTGTTTGAAACAGATGGAATGCCCCATCATTCTATCACATGATCTGCTAACACATCACGAATAAAAAATTCAACTTCATTTCTTTAAGGGATGAAGTGGAAATTGTTCAATTCACGAACAATAGTGAGATTGTACCAATATCATGTAAGTATTTCTTTTAATTCATCAACTTTAGGGAAATGATCTTGAAAACCAAAAACTTTGTCCTAGTTTTCTTATATCCGATTAATCAGATGGTACCTTAGATCATCACAAATCTATAGCTTTGTGATTGTTGGATTTTTCATAGCCATGTTTTCTACCACTCTCCATCAAAACATGATGGTTAGGTTTCTCTTCCATATCCATATTTTCACCTATGTTCTCCTATGTGGAAACCCAGTGATTAGTTAATTTGGGTAACCGTTATGTTTCAAACTTTAGTTTTTAATGATTGGTTTTGGTATTCTTTTTTACGATGTGGGTTTCTATTAAAAAAACATTCGAGTAGTAAACCACATATAACCCCGACGAATTTCGAGGGCGAAATTCATTTTAAGGGGGGTAGAATGTAACACCCCGAGATTTTATGAAAAGTATTCTTTTTAATTAATGTCTTGTGTTGTACGATACACAAAAAAGATCTTGCAAAATATTCATCCCTGACTTTTCTTGCGTTACACGCAATCACGACCTTCCTCGAGAAGGTGTGTAGTACGCAATACCGAGTTTCACTAAATGAGATATTATTATAATATTATTATGAACTATCCATTATGAATAGTAATACACACATTTTGAAATTTTATAAATTTTATCTTTCAAAATGGACTAAATTTTTTGATTCGGAATATCGAAATTATCTTAGGGTGAAATTTTGGTACTTTTCGGATAACTTTCATATTCTGATGAATAGTGAAAATTACTAAATTTTAATTAAAAACAACTTTTTAATCGAAATAATTATTAGTTATAAATTATTAATTTGAGTGGTTTTAAAGTATATTTAGAATATATTTTCACAATTTAATTCAATTTTTGTCATTTTATGTAATTTCACATTTAAACCAGATATAAACAACTGTCAATCTTTTGATAGTTATTATCTCTTAAAAACATGCTATTTGTTTTGACGACGGGAATTAATTTTTAAATTAGTTAATGTAACTGATAAGTTTTGAATTTGATAAAATAGCCATCATTTTTGAATTCATAATATCAAATAGAGCTTAGGCCTAATTTTTGGTATTTTTCTGGAAACATTCATTTTTTGATGAATAGTGAAACCACTAAGTGGTAGTTAAAAAAATGAATTTCTCATAAAACTTAATTTTACAGCTTCTGTGAGTGGAATTTTGAAAATCCGAGAGACACGGTTAATATCAAGGACTAAAATGTGGTTCAATGAGATGAAAATAATTTTTGGTGAATAGTAACTTTTTTTTACCACTATTAAAAGTAAATAGTGTAATTAAGGGTAAAAGTGTTATTATTATTACCCTAACACATGTACTAATTCTATTTGATAAGTGTAATTCGACCAAAAACAACCTTAGGAATAAAATATGACCATTTAGGACCACTTGGATTAGATTAGGACATTTATTATTAATTTATTTAAAGAAGGGTTAAAATATTTAAAATCAAAGTTTAATAACTAAATCATTTTTAATATAGGGTTATACATAAGATAAATTCGACTATAAATATTCATTAGAAATCTATAATGCTTTCCTACATAAAGGTATTTTATTTATAATTTTTAGAATTAAAATAATTTAATTTATTTATGAACCAATTATGATGCAGTAATTATCATATTAATGAAATATTGACATAATTGATGTTATAAATACCCAACAAAATGTAATATGAGACTTTTTAAGAATTACAATAATATTATATGTTAATATGACATGTTATTATTGATTTAAATAACTGTTTTCGAACTAATCATTTTGTTATGATTTTCAAAAAAATCCATTACCAAATAGTGTCAAAATTGACATAAAATAGTTTTTAAAACAAATATTATATTAAAAATTGTTATTATATTCATCAAAATCTAAGTTTCGGCCAATATACTTATATCATGATAGGTGTGTCATTAATGGACCACTTGGGGGTCGCATGAATGTATATGGTAAGTTTATTAGCTATATAATATAAAAATACAATGTGACATGGTAAATGTCAATCTAATTAACTAAGAGTTAAAACTAAAAGTTAAGGTTAATCTAGTGACCTAAACATCTATAAATTCAATTGGATGAGATTATTTAGACCTATACCCACCTCATCTTAGAAATAAATCAATTTTCATCTATTAAAAACCGAATATGACTTTATAATAAAATAATAATTTTAGTTATTCCAAAGGTGCCCCTCTCCTCCCTTATAAAAGGGCACCTCCTCCCTCTCTTCCTCACACCACTTTGAGTCTTCATGCTCGGAAAAACCCTGAATATTTTTCTTCTCCACTTCCCTAGAAACATCCTAGAGGTCTTGGTCTTCTTCAAAGACCAATTTGAGTGCCCTAAGAGGAGGTCTCAAAGAGGCGTTTCAAAGAAGAGGTAATGTCCGTTACCGATTCTTTCACATTTATTTATTCTTCCACTTCTTCTTCTTAGGTTGTTTCATTATGAAGTAATAACATCCGTATCACTCATATACTGATATGTTATTATAAGTATGAAACAACCCTATTTCACCATCTATCCATCCTACGGAAAACGAAATCACCGCGCATGCGTACGTACGGAATACCGTCTCTTCGCCGTGGTGTAATCTATTTTCCACCACCACTTTACTTGGATGGGTATAATGGTGTAAATAATAAATATATATGATTATTGTAAAGTGATATTTATTCTGTAATAGTATACATACACTCCAATAAAATTCCATGATCATGGGAACGAAATCATTGCTCGTGTGTACGTACGGAATACCATCTTCACGACGCGATGAGATTCATTATCAATGATTAACCATTAATAAATGATTATAAAGTATATATAATAAGTAATAATGAAATATATGACATAATAATGATACCATATTTATGTATATATATATGTATGTCATCCAATTAATTCCATTCAATTCAATGAGGAAACAAAAACAACGTTCATGCGTACGTACGACCTACCGTCTCCATGAACGGTGTATTTCTTTCCATTTATCGATCTAATATATATATATTTATATTATGAATATAAATTATATATAAATAATATTTTATATTCTGGAATTAAGTAATCATTATCTAAGTAATCATATGAATAATTACAATTCAAAACACGGACGACCAATGAAACGATTTTACCCAAAATGCTCTTTAACATGGAATTTACAAAAGAACGGGTAATATAAAGTCATAAGTGAGCCATTTATGATATCATAACAATGAATATGATTCTGTAATAAGGAAATGACATTATTTAAATCATTATACAGGAGGTTCGGATATGTACGAAGCATATCAGAACTAAGGTAAGGGATAATTTTGCAAATCTCATTTTTTTCTGGGATTGCTTATTCGTAAGTATTTACTGGGGTTATTTATATCATCCCTATCAATGTTTTATAAAAGAGTTTTCAGGTATGTTTAAATTAATTTTTACCCATTTTTGACTTTTACTTCATGGTATGTAAGGAATCTTTCTTTTGTTTACGTTACGAGGTACTTTTTTGACTATTCTGGCAAAAGTACGAGAAGAATGTTTCTTTAACATATACGGAATGAAAGGATTTTTACGGTTTTATAAAGCCTTATTTTTATGAAACTTCCTCCAAAAGATTTCATTACCATTTTCAACAAAATCCTTTTCTTTTAAAATTGCATGATGTTTTGTGAAAAAAAAATTGATTTTGAAGAAGAAAGGATATTTTCCTCAAGAATTCATTTCTAGTGTTTTATCAAAATCATTTTCCATTTAAGATGACATTATTTAATATGTGTATTTTTTAAGTATAATGTATCTATGATTTACATGGTTTCACTGTTCTTATGATGAAATGATATCCATTTTTTTATATGGATTATGTTATGATGGGATGATGTTTATGATACCCATTTTATTCTTTGGGTTGTTATGAATGATTTATATTTATGTTGTGGCACATGTAAGAATTATTTCATTATGAGATGGGTGGGACCTATATCTCCCTCCAATGCATTGTTTAATGATTTATATCTCATGAGATAGACATGGCTGGAATGGTAAGTTAATCCGGTTCAGTATTACAGGACTGAAATGAGGAGTGAACTCGATTCCGAAAGGGACTTTGTCCACTAAGATGGTCTTGGCATCAATGCCTTGGCTACTATTGAAATAATTACATGTGCTTAATGGATTCCACAATTACATGTTTTATTCCCATGCTATGTTATCATTATTTATGTTCCATTATGATCTATGCGTTATATACTTCCATGTTTTAAGTCTTTGCTCAAGATTTTGATGTTTAAATATTATGTTCATGTTTTTAGGTTGAAATGTGTATGGTATGTTTTATTTTATCCATGCTTACCCTTACTGAGCATTTGAGATCACCCTTTTTGTGTTTTATTTTTCCCCAGGATTAAAAGAAAGGTTTTAGGTAAAGAAACAAAAAGTGGAAGATCTTTATGGGAGATGTTGAAGATCTTTCACCACGATTAGAGGATTACGTTCCAAGTTTCCAAAGACACTAAACTATTACGGTCCTTGTGTGTCTATCTTTGTTATGTATTATGTATTCCGAAAAAGTAATGTAATATCTATTTATGACAAGATTCAGGTCTCTACAGTTGGTATCATAGGAAAGGTTTAGTCAACCTTTGGAAACTAGGATGCGAAAACTTTAGTGAAATCCGTAGAGATATTTCTAAGGTATGTCTAGGGATGTACCTAAGGATTAGTATACGTATAGATTATAGTCCTAGAATTATGGTAACAATCTTAGAATTAAACCTAAGATGTTAGATATTGAAGGTACCGCCCCTTTGTTATGTTTTTTCCCTAGCATGATTTTTCCCTATCACACTATTATTTTTGGGTTTTAGACGATGGATGGAACCCGAAGGAACCGTGTTGATCAATGCAATGGACAATGCAATGATTGTCCTCCTGAAAAAACAAATGTTATGGGATATGGAGTGAAAAATATTATTGCTATACCTACACAAGCTATGAATCATTCTAGACTTCCAAATGAGCAGAGAAGGGAACAATATTCTATTGAGTCCTTCATGAGGAAACGTCCACCTTCTTTCAGTGGGTCTTCCAATCCACTTGTTGCTGAACAATGGATCCGTAGCACTAAAAAGATATTTTCAGTTCTTCAATGTTCTGAACATGATAAAGTCATCTTAGCAGTATATCGTTTGGAAGGTGAAGCTGATAAATGGTGGAATCTTATTAAGAATAAGAGGCCAAGAGATTAAATTGAGTCCATGGAATGGGACAAGTTCAAGAACTTATTTTTCAATTAGTACTTCCCTTGAATTCATAGAACAAAGATGGAGAAGGAGTTTCTTGAACTAATGCAAAAGGATGATGAATCGGTTGGTATATACGAAGCGAATTTCACAAGGCTTTCAAGGTATGCATCTGGCTTTATCATCCTACATGAATGTAAAGTTGATCGATTCTTCAGTGGCTTAAAACCAAATCTTGTAAGGGAATTCGCTATAAGAGACTTCAATAGATATGAAGAAATTGTGTGTTGTGCTATCAAGGTAGAAATGGAAGTTGGAGTTACTGATCCATATCATAGTTTTGACAAGAAACGAAAGATGGAGTTCACGGAGAAATCTCAGAATAATAGTGAAAAGAAGATGAATGTTTCCTTATGCTCAAAGTGTGAAAAGAAGCATGGTGGAGATTGTCTTAAAGGGACTATAAAATGTTTTAAGTCTGGAAAAGAAGGTCATCGAGCAGCTGAGTGTCGAAGTATAAAAAAAAGGGTTTCTAATGATGTGAATAAAGAAAAGACTGCAGAGAACGCACCACAAACACTTCAATGCTTCAAGTGCATGGAAATGGGGTATTATTCTAATAAATGCCCTAATCCAAGGGTTAGTGATGATCAACATAAGAAACCATTTAAGGTAAAGGACAAAGGGAAGTCACATGTGATCACTATTGGCAATGTTGAATATGAAAATGATGTCGTGGAATGATTAAGTGTTTATGTAATGGGATTCCAAAATAATGTTGTATATAGTATCGTGGAATATTGGAATATTTATGTATTGGTCTATTGTGGTTTTCAATAATTTTATGGTACCGGTAACCATGGAAAGTAATTGAGATATTATTGAAAAAAGAGATGTTATGCGCATAATGAAGGGAAAACGAGAAAATGAAATGTTTGACAGTATTCATGAGCTCATGACTGATATAAGGAAATAGTTATATCATCGTTTGAGGTTTTGGTATGTGAAAAGAGTTAACTTTTGACAACACTCATGTTTTCACTAAGATTCAATGTTTATTCATTTTTCAAGAGAATATATGATTAAGGCCTTCGAATGTTTGGAATGTGACCAACAAGACATAACTTATGATATATGGGGATCAACAATGGTATTAAATCTCTGGTAATAATTTTCACTATATTATGAGAGTGGACAACGGTATTTTGGATAAACCTAAAGATTGGAATGGATTATGTTGGAAATAAGTTAGTATTGTTTAAGGATAGAAGTTTTTTGGATATTATTGATGGGATGTTATAGAAATATAGTTTTAGAAAAAGGACACCCTGCAGGACGGGCGACATCCCATCGCATCGGACAAGGCTGTGGGAATCGAACCCATAACCGAAGTGCGACTGGCCTTTATCACGTAACACTGGCCTACAGGAAGTCCCTGGTTAGTAGAAACTAGTTTAATTTTATTAAGTGGTATGATATATGAAGTATAAGTTCATTTTTGGAACCATATACGATTAATCTAACCATAAGATGGACTTATAACTTTTTCTAACCTTTTGTTTTAAGCATAGGGAATGACCCATAATTCTATCACATGATCTGCTAACACATCATGAATAACAAATTCAACTTCATTTCTCTAAGGGATGATGTGGAAATTGTTCAATTCACGAACAATAGTGAGATTGTACCAAAGTCATGTAAGTATTTCTTTTAATTCATCAACATTAGGGAAATGATCATGAAAACCAAAAATGTTGTCCTAGTTCCCTTATATCCGATGAATCAGATGGTACCTTAGATCATCACAAATATATAGCTTTGTGATTGTTGTCTTTTTCATAGACATGTTCTCTACCACTCTCCATCAGAACATGATGGTTAGGTTTCTCTTCCATATCCATATTTTCACATATGTTCTCCTATGTGGATACCCAGTGATTAGTTAATTTGGGTAACCATTATGTTTCATACTTTAGTTATTAAAGATTGGTTTTGGTATTCCTTTTTACGATGAGAGTTTCTATTAAAGAAGCTTTCGAGTAGTAAACCATTTATAACCCCGAATAATTTCGGGGGAGAAATTCATTTTAACGTGGGTAGAATGTAACACCCCGAGATTTTATGAAGAGTAATTTTTTTAGTTAATGTCTTGTGTCATACGCTACACCAAAAGGAGCTTGCACAACATGCATCCCGGACTTTCCTTGCATTACACCCAATCACAACCTTCCTCGATAGCATGTGTAGTACGCAATACCGAGTTTCACTAAACGAGATATTATTATAATATTATTATGAACTAGCCGTTATAAATAGTAATACCCACTTTTTGAAATTTTTTAAATTTTATCTTTCAAAATGGACTTCATTTTTTCATTCTGAATATCGAAATTATCTTAGGGTGAAATTTTGGTACTTTTCGGATAACTTTCATATTCTGATGAATAGTGAAAATTACTAAATTTTAATTAAAAACAACTTTTTAAATGGAAATAATTATTAGTGATAAATTATTAATTTCAGTTGTTTTAAAGTAAATTTAGAATATATTTTCACATTTTAATACAATTTTGGTCATTGGATGTAATTTCACATTTAAACCAGATATAAACAAGTGTCAATCTTTTGATAGTTATTATCTCTTAAAAACATAATATTTGTATTGACGACGGGAATTAATTTTTAAATTAGTTAATGTAACTGATATGTTTTGAATTTGAAAAAATACACATCATTTTTGAATTCAAAATATAAAATATAGTTTAGGCCTAATTTTTGGTATTTTTCTGGAAACTTTCATTTTTTTGATGAATAGTGAAACCACTAAGTGGTAGTTAAAAAAACTGAATTTTTCATAAAACTGAATTTTACCGCTTCTGTGAGTGGAATATCAAAAATCTGAGAGACACGGTTAATATCAAGGAATAAAATTTGGTTCAATGAGATTAAATAATTTTTGGTGAATAGTAACTTTTTATTTTTTTTTCACCACGGTTAAAAGTAAACAGGGAAATTAAGGGTAAAAGTGTTATTATTATTACCATAACACATGTCATAATTCTATTTTATAAGTGTAATTCGACCAAAAACAACCTTAGGAATAAAATATGACCATTTAGGACCACTTATATTAGATTTGGACATTTATTATTAATTTATTTAAAGAAGGGTTAAAATAGTTAAAATCAAAGTTTAATAACTAAGTCATTTTTAATATAAGGTTATAAATAAGATATAATCGACTATAAATATTAATTATAAAGATAAAAATATATCCTACATAATGGTATTTTATTTATAATTTTTAGACTTAAAATAATTTAATTTATTTATGAAACAATTATGAAGCAGTAATTATCTTATTAATGAAATATTGACATAATTGATGTTATAAATACCCAAATAAATGTAATTTGAAACTTTTTATGAATTAAAATAATTTTATATGTTAATAAGACATGTTATTATTGATTTAATTAACTTATTTTGAACTAATAATTCTGTTATGAGTTTCATAAAAATCAATTACCAAATAGTGTCAAAATTGACATAAAATAGTTTTTAAAACAAATATTATATTAAAAATTGTTATTAAATTGCTAAAAATATATGGTTCTGCCAATATACTTATATCATGATATTTTTATCATTAATGGACCACTTGGGGGTCTCTTTGATGTATATGGTAGGTTTATTAACTATATAATATAAAAATACAATGTGACATGGTAAATGTCAATCTAATTAACTAAGAGTTAAAACTAAAAGTTAAGATTAAAATAATGACCTAAACTTGTCTAAATTCTATTGGATAAGATTATTTAGACCTATACCCGCCTTAGATTCGAAATAAATCAATTTGGATATATTAAAAACCGAATATGACTTTATAATAAAATAATATTTTTAGTTATTCCAAAGGTGCCCCTCTCATCCCTTATAAAAGGGCACCTCCTCCCTCTCTTCCTCACACCACTTTGAGTCTTCAAAATCTGCCAACCCCTGACAATTTCTTTTATCCACTTCCCTAGAAACATCATATAGGTCCTGGTATTCTTCAAAGACCAATTTTAGTGCCCTAAGAGGAGGTCTCAAAGAGGTGCTTCAAAGAAGAGGTAATGTCCGTTACCGATTCTTTCACCTTTATTTATTCTTCCACTTCTTCTTCATAGGTTGTTTCATTATGAAGTAGTAACATCATTATCACTCATATACTGATATGTTATTATAAATTTCAAACAAACCTATTCCACCATCTATCCATCCTACGGAAAACGATATCACCGTGTGTGCGTACGTACGGAATACCGTCTCCACGCCGTGGTGTAATCTATTTTCCACCACCACCTTAATTGGATGGGTATATTGGTGTAAATAATAACTATATATGATTATTTTAAAGTGATATTTATTCTGTAATAGTATACATACACTTCAATAAAATTCCATGATCATGGGAACAATATCATCGCTCGTGCGTACGTACGGAATACCGTCTCCACGACACGATGAGATTCATTCTCAATGATTAACCATTCATAAATGATTATAAAGTATGTATAATAAGTAATAATGAAATATATGACATAATAATTATACTGTATTTATATATATATATATATATATATGTATGTCATCAAATTAATTCCATTCAATTCAATGAGGAAACGAAAACAACGTTCATGCGTACGTACGGCCTACCGTCTCCATGAACGGTGTATTTCTTTCCATTTATCGATCTATTATATATATGTATATTCTGAATATATATTATATATAAATCTGGTTTTATATTATATAATTAAGTAATCATGATCTAAGTAATCATATGAATAATTAAAAGTCAAATCACGGATGACAAATGAAATGATTTTACCGAAAACGCTCTTTAACATGGAATTTACAAAGGAACGAGTAATATAAAGTCATAAGTGAACCATATATGATATCATAACAATGAATATGATTCTGTAATAATTAAATTTTATTATTTAAATCATTATACAGGAGGTTCAGATACAGACGAAGCATATCTGACCTAAGGTAGGGGATAATTATTCAAATCTCATTTTTATCCAGGATTGCTTATTCGTAAGTATTTATTGGGGTTTTTTATATCATCCATGTCCATGTTTTATAAAATATTTTTCATGTATGTTTAAATTTTTTTTACCCATTTTTGAATTTTACTACATGGTATGTAAGGAATCTTTCTTCTGTTTATGTTACGAGGTACTTTTTTGTCTTTTCCGGCAAAATTACGAGAAGAATGTTTTTTTAACTTATACGGCATGAAAGGATTTTTACGGGTTTATAAAGCCTTATTTTCATGAATATTATTACAAAAGATTAAATTAATATTTTCAACAAAATCCTTTTCTATTAAAATTGCATGATGTTTTGTGAAAAGTAATTGATTTTGAAGAAGAATGGATATTTTCCTCAAGAATTAATTTCAAGTGTTTTATCAAAATAATTTTCCATCTAAGATGACATTATTTCATATGTGTATGTTTCAAGTATAATGTCTCTATGATTTACATGGTTTCATTGTTCTTATGATGAAATGATATCCATTTTTTATATGGATTATGTTATGATGGGATGATGTTTATGATACCCATTTTATTCTTTTGGTTATGATGAATGATTTAAGTTTATGTTTTGGCACAAGTAATAATGATTTCATTATGAGATGGGTGGGACCTATATCTCCCTCCAATTCATTGGGTAAAGATTTATATCTCAGGAGATAGACATGGCTGGAACGGTATGTTAATCTGGTTCAGTGTTACAGGACTGAAATGAGGAGTGAACTCGATTCAGAAAGGGACTTTGTCCACTAAGATGGTCTTGGCAGCAATGCCTTGGCTACTATGGAAATCATTACATGTGATTAATGGATGCCACACTTACATGTTTTATTCCCATGCTATGTTATCATTATTTATGTTCCATTATGATCCATTCCTTATGTACTTCCATGTTTTAAGTCGTTGCTCAAGATTTTTATGTTTAAACATTATGTTCATATTTTTAGGTTGAAATGTGTATGGTATGTTTTATTTTATCCATGCTTACCCTTACTGAGCATTTGAGATCACCCTTTTTATGTTTTATTTTTCCCCAGGATTAAAAGAAAGTTTTTAGGTAAGGAAACAAAAAGTGGAAAATCTTTATGGGAGATATTGAAGATCATTCACCACGATTAGAGGATTTAGTTCCATGTTTCCAAAGAAACTAAACTGTTACAGTCCTTGTGTGACTGTTTTTGTTATGTATTATGTATTCCGCAAAAGTAATGTAATATCTATGTACGACAAGCTTCAGGTCTCTACATTATCTCTATGAGTGAAATAATAAATAATATTCCTAGAGGTTTTCTTTTATTTAACACTTACTAGGATAGTCCAAGGAACATTGAAATGTAGTGATATTATCCATATAAAACAATAGGGAACTCTTATTTTCTATATACATAATAGATTATCCTTATTGACCATTTAAATTATCTATTCTCATTAAATTTTATAGATTCACTACCTTATCATTGATAAATTCTTACACATTCTTAAAAAGCTTACACTTTTTAAAAGAGAATATAATTTCACAAATGACCTTTTGTCTCTTTGGAAATCGTAGAATTTCCAGTGATAATAAACAATCCACAAATATACTTCATTAATTCTAAAAATGATTATTAGATCTATAATCCCACAAATCATTCTTATCTATAATATCTTCCACAATAGTTTTCAGTACGTATCAAATTATTTTCTATGATTTGATCCCTTATAATATTTCGTATTATTCATAATAATTCTCTGTACTTTCTTTAACATATTTCAAACTATAACTAGATTTTACACCATTTTCTCTCATATTTAACAATGTGGATTTAATATCATTTAATCCTCTATTTGAGTCATTATAATGTCCAAATCACCATGACTATTATTTTATAGTGATTATTGTGGATAATATCATGAACATCAAGACCAATGATACCCCCAAAAAAATCATACATCTAAAAATTATTTTTAAAAATAAAATAATATCATCATTAATCCTCAATCAAACCAAGATAAATCAGTGTCGCATCCCAGTAATTTTTTGAATGTAATTATTTACATTAAATTCACCTCACATCATACAAAATTCCTTTATTCATATATATCTTGATCATGGACATCAATTGAGTTTCAATTATATTTAAAGCAATTACAAAAAAAATATTCAATGATGTGGAATTTTTTAGTTGGTTGAAATCTCTAAAATATAAGTTAAATAAATATTATATTTAAGTCTATAATTTCCATATATTGATCAAAAATAATGTTTGTGTCTTGATTCAAATATATAGACTATCATGTAGAAAATTAACCTTACATTATCTAAAACTCCAACATCATTGAATTTTATAATGTTGCATATATAGTTGAAATCTCATACACATCCTTAACATACTAAATTTTAATTATCATATGTCATTCCAAGAAAATTTACACAAGTTTTGGAAGTGTGAACTCATGATGTTCTCATGTTAAAAAATGTCTCTTGATTTGTAATCCTAAAATCCCTAACATATCCAAATTTCCACACACATGAATTTTTAAATATCTGTAATTTATATACACAAACTATAACATATCCATGTTTACATACATGTATAGAAATTAGACTATGTATCCAAATTTAATCATGAATTTTATGGTTCTTACCTTATATATCTATATTAGCATATGTGTGGACATTGAGATTTCTAAAACACTGCAAAATTTCATACTGTAGTATGATGTTATAGAATTGTTTCAAAAAAGATTAATTTCACTCAATTTTCAACATACAAAACCTAAAATAAATATTGAGTGGAATTTTACTACCAATATCCCCCACTATTATTGATAGAAACAAAAAACAATCCAATATCACTAGACTATCATATATTATCGATGATGATAATTTTGAGCCACAACATTCAAGAACATGAATCAAAGATTCACTAATCACTATATCTATTCCCTTCTTATGCATAATCATTATTTGAAATAATATTTTATTGAATTTATCCTCATATTAAATTGAAACATCAAATAAAAATATCTCCCATCACTTAGTAAAAGATACATATCCTCAGTAAACTAAAAATTCAATAAATCATTCTGGAAAAAGATATGGATATTTGTCTCCCATTATCAATGAACCCAAAAAATAGAATTTCTGCAAAAGGATATTAGTGATTGCTCAAATCCAATAATGAATAATGGAAGAGAGTTATAAATTTCTATGGAGTGAAATTTTGAAAGAGGGGGACTCTTATTCAATGAAACCTAAAGAGGTATAATTAGTTAGACTCTAAGATCAAACTTTTTTCCTTTTGAAGTCCATAATAGGTAAGGCCTTCACAATTATTCTACCTACTTCATTTTTAGAAAGAATATACTCTCAAATCACAAACCATTATGAAATTAACGCCATTAATAAATAGTACATAAACTCATTTTCACCATCCATTAGTGTTGAATATTATATTTAATTATATTTATCCCATGGTTTTTAAAACACATGATAAAAATAATAGACTCCACCTCAAATAAAATATATCATTAATGTGGTTTCATCCAAATAAACTATACAATATATTTGGTTTCTGAAAAATATTCTTCATCATGAGCGATTAATGATGTATAGTAATTCATATAATTTTAAAATATTTATAGGAAATGAATTTTTAGAACAAAAACCAAGAATTAGATACTCTACAATCAACCAATCATTCCAAAATATTTTATGTAAAACCATCAATTATTGGGGTGAATTTATGAAATAATATATACAAATGTTAAATGGTTGATTGATATATCATAGAAGTTTTATCAAAAAATCATGGTAATTTCAATTGGATAACTATGAGACCACGATTCTTGATCTGTGGTCAAGAAAATGAATGAGTGTGTAGAAAGAAAATAATTTATATCAAAGATAATATAACTAAATAGATTCAAATAAACCACCCAACCATCAAAATCATTAGAAAATTTCATACAAGTCTTTATTGAAGTAGAAATTAATTTATATTATTCTATCTAAAATATTTTTATTATATCTTTGCTTATTTTGGATAGGATATAAATTTCCCATCCCTGTGTCGAATCACAATCAAAAAATTCGAAAAAACACACTAATTAGAGACCATTCAAATTAAAACATTATTCATCCTGAAAAATATTTGTTTTGGGTGTCATTAGAGACTATAATAGTGATTTAAACATCTAATATATGTTCTAATAAATAGTACCATTATTTTTTGGGGATGTTATTGTGATTATCCCTTCTAATGATATCTATGTTTTTGTAGGTATTGGTCTACCGATGAGTTTCATGCCATCAGTGATTGATTTAGTCCATATAATTCATTATTGAGATAAAAACATTAATCTCATCACACTAACTGAGAATAAAATCTATTTTTTCAATGTAATATTCAACTTCTATAACTCTATTGATGAATTTAGATTTGAAATCAATTTTCTAGGCCTTAAAAAACATTATGTGCTGTCAAATCTTAAAATAACCTGATTGTTCCAAGATGATTCTTTGGTTCAACAATTTCATTGGAAGAAATCCCATATATTTGGGAATATACTTTGTAAAAAATGAAATATTTATTCATTTTCACCATTCCATAATTGATGAGTTTGTTTTAGAAATCCCATTTTTTCAATTTACATATTCCTTTTCATTATTATAAAAAAATCCCATCTTTTTTTGTAATTTTTTTAATGCTTCTCATGAGTTCATGTGACCCAAAAATGATTGTTAGTAGTTTCATGAAATATATTTATCTCCAATTGGTATGTTAAAAATGATTTTTTTCATGGATTTATCAATATTATTAGAACAAAAGATGTCTAGTCACAAATGATACTATTTCCAGTTATTTAAACACATCTAGTCCATCTAAATAAAACTACTATTCCAAAATCATTTACATTATCTTCGGTGGTATTATTTGATTTTATATCAGCCTATTAAACACCCCTGAACATGAAAAATCTTCATCATTTTCATCCTTAAAAAGTGGATTTTTTTTAAATCTCTTCAATTGAGATTGAGATATGTTTAATTAAATTTAAATTATTATCACTTTCATTCATGGCCACAACATAACTTTTAATAATTCATTCTAACCATATATTATTGAATTAATTCACTCTACATTTGGATGAAAATCCATGAATGATCCCTTTGAATCCATGTGATTTGAACATTCTATTATT